>CM055127.1:334996369-336366369 GCA_029206835.1 Rana muscosa
AAAATAAATCCTGGTCAGTTTGACCTCTGACTAAACATGCAGGTTTCCTAAACTAACAACTGGGATCAGCCTGGTGCTGTCCTAGTCCCTAAGTCCCTGGTTTAGTAAAAGTCCAAACAAATAGCCACACAGGCTTTGCCTCACCGCACAGGGGTTCACTCTCCCTAGACAGTCCACACAGGTCTGGTTCCAGGCATGAGCTAACATCTAATGAAGCTGGGAGTTCTTATAGAGGCCTAAATGAGCTGACAAGGTTCAGCTGGTCTCCTCATCTCTGTCTGCACGACGCCCCACACTCTCCCTAGAGGTATGAGTCATCCATGAGCCTACTGGCCTCAGCTGGGCTTATACAACTCTCCACCCTAGTTGTATAAGTCAGCATAAAGCCTGAATCTGGGAGAAATATATCTACCCCCCTGGATGCAACCAGGTGACTTTACCTTCCTGCTGTCACATACCCCCCCCTCTTGTTTTAACCTTGGGGTTGGAACACCAGCAATCAGGCATTCATGTACTCGAGACAAAGCATCCACATTCCCCATTTGAACGCCAGGGCGATGCTTTACTGTGAAGTTGAATTCCTGTAGGGCCAGGAACCACCTATTCACTCTTCTATTTGTCTCCTTGTTTTGAGCCATCCACTTTAACGGAGCGTGATCCGTAACCATGTCAAAGTGCCTACCTAGCAGATAGTACCGAAGGGAATCTAGAGCCCACTTCACCGCTAAACACTCCTTTTCAACCGTGGCGTAATTTACCTCATGGGACTTCAACTTCCTGCTGAGGTAAATGACTGGGTGCTCTTCCCCGTTCCAGACCTGGGACAATACTGCTCCTAACCCCACATCTGACGCATCACTTTGTACGACAAAGTCTTTAGAGAAGTCGGGTGAGTACAACACTGGCTGGCTACATAAGGCTTGTTTCAAGAATTGGAATGCTGCCTCAGCCTCGGGGGTCCATTTAATCATGACCGACCCTTTCCCTTTCGTCAGGTTGGTTAGGGGCACAGCCTTAGAAGCAAAGTGGGGAATGAAGCGCCGATAATAACCCGCGATTCCCAGAAAGGCCCGTACCTGCTTCTTGCTGTTGGGACGTGGCCAACTCTGGATGGCCTCGACTTTGTTGAGTTGGGGTTTTATCACTCCCCTGCCAATGGTGTACCCAAGATATTTGGCCTCCTCCTGCCCAATGGTACACTTCTTGGGGTTAGCCGTAAACCCCGCTTCCCGGATAGAGTCTAGGACTGCTTGCACTTTTGGCAGATGTGAGGCCCAATCTGTGCTATGGACAATTACGTCATCCAGGTAAGCCGCAGCATACTTCCGATGGGGCCTCAGTATCTGGTCCATTTTCCGCTGGAATGTGGCCGGCGCATTCTGTAACCCGAACGGCATTCTCTTATATTGGAACGCCCCGTCTGGGGTTACAAATGCGGTTTTCTCTTTGGCCGACTTGGCCAGGGGAATTTGCCAATACCCTTTTGTGAGGTCAAGAGTCGTCATGTATCGGGCTGTTCCCAGCCGGTCGATCAACTCATCTATACGTGGCATGGGGTAGGTGTCAAATTTTGTAACTTTGTTCAACTGACGAAAATCGTTACAAAATCGCCAGCTCCCATCCGGTTTAGGCACCAACACAATGGGACTAGACCAATCACTTTGGGACTCCTCTATCACCCCTAAGTTCAGCATTTTCTGTACTTCCTCCCGTATTGCCTCCCGTCGGGCCTCTGGGATCCGATAGGGTTTTAACTTCACCCTTTCACCGGGCGGGGTAATAATATCATGCTCTACCCCAGATGTTTGTCCCGGCAGCTCAGAGAACACCTCCTTGTTGCGAAGCACAAACTCCTTAACCTCCTGTTGTTGGGGTTGTGACAAGGTGGCTGCTATTCCAACCTCCGGAATCACGCAACCAGTTTGAGCTGGTGACCAAGTTTCTGCGACTAGGGACTCTCTATCCCTCCAGGCTTTCAACAGATTAACGTGATATATCTGTTCGGGCTTTCGCCTTCCTGGTTGTCTGACCTTGTAATTCACTTCGCTCACTTTTTCCATTATCTCGTAGGGGCCTTGCCATTTGGCAAGGAATTTACTTTCAACCGTAGGGACAAGTACCAATATCCTATCCCCCGGGGAAAAGGTACGGGTCTTTGCTCCACGGTTGTACACTCTCTGCTGTGCCAACTGCGCTTGGGCCAAATGTTCCTTCACGATGGGCATTACCTGTGCAATTCGATCTTGCATCAGGGCGACATGCTCAATCACACTCCTGTGGGGAGAACTCTCACTTTCCCAAGTTTCCTTGGCAATATCCAACAGCCCTCTTGGGTGTCTCCCATACAGTAACTCAAAGGGGGAGAATCCCGTAGAGGATTGGGGCACCTCCCTAATAGCAAACATCAAATAAGGAAGTAGACAGTCCCAATCCTTTCCATCTCTATCCACCACTTTCTTCAACATTTGTTTTAGGGTTTTGTTGAATCTTTCAACCAGCCCATCGGTTTGGGGGTGATACACAGATGTACGCAATTGCGTCACTTTGAACAATTTACACAGCTCTTTCATAACCCGGGACATAAAGGGTGTACCTTGGTCCGTAAGCAGTTCTTTACAAATACCCACCCGGCTAAAAACAAGAGATAGCTCTTTGGCTATGGTTTTGGCCGAGGTATTTCTGAGAGGGATCGCTTCTGGATAACGGGTGGCATAGTCCATTATAACCAATATGTACTGGTGCCCCCTAGCGGACTTGATTATAGGACCTACCAAATCCATTGCGATTCTCTCAAACGGGACCTCAATGATGGGTAGAGGGACCAGCGGGCTACGGAAATGTGGCATCGGGGCCGACCTCTGACACACAGGGCAGGAGGAACAATAATTTTCTATGTCCTTCATCACCCCAGGCCAATAGAATCTCTGTAATACCCTCTCTCGGGTTTTCTCTGTCCCCAGATGACCTCCAAGAATGTGCCCATGGGCCAACTCCAACACCAACTTCCTGTAAGGTTTGGGCACCACCAGCTGCTCAACGGTTTCTTCTGCCCTTTTTGCCACCCGATACAGTAGGTCCTTCTCTACGCTGAAGTATGGGTAAGTGCAGGTATTATCTGGGTTCACTAACTCGCCATCTATTTCCACTACGTTTTCCCGTGCCTTTATTAGGGCGGGGTCTTTTAACTGTTCTGTGGCAAAATTTTCCCTGTGAACCTCCAGATCAGAAAACTCCACAGACGGTAGGTTTTCGTCTGAGGAGGTGGGCTCCTCTCCAGTTTCTTGAGTCTCCCCTGCCAATACTGACAAGGGAAATTCTGGAGAGTCCTCCCCACTCTCAGAGGAGTTCTGGCTATCACATTCCTGGTACATAGGGGCACCAGTGGGGGGCTCAGGATCATCCCACAGTTCCCAGAACTTCGGAAAATCCCTTCCCACAATGGCATCATGCGGTAATTGAGATACTAACCCCACTGGATGAGAGAGGGTACCTTTGGGGGTCTCGAAACACACTGTAGTCACTGGATACTCTCGGGTGTCCCCATGCACACAAATAACAGCTACCTTGCTATTCCCAGAGACCTCTGTTTTAACTAATTCAGCCTTTATCAGGGTCACAAGGCTACCTGAATCCAGCAATACCACAACATTTCTACCATTAATACACATTTTGCATAAATGTTTCTCAGTTCCCCGAATGGCAGTGCATGCGACTGTCGCACACAGCGACTGATGTCTGTCCGTCAGAAAGTCACACTGCATGGGTTCCTCCACAACCGGGCAATTGGCTGCAATATGTCCCGCTTGCCGGCAGCGGTAGCAAACGATCCTTCTTGCGGCCTCTTGAGCCGCTGATTTCCCAGGCTGTTCTCGCCAAACTTGGGGTAGAGCTCCCACCCTCTCACTCTCTCCACCCTCACCCCTTGGAATCCTCTTATCCGCCCCTGGGGATGGTCTGGTCTTAGGGTGGAAAGTCCGAGTGTCTCTGGAAGAGGCCGTCAGGTTCTCTGTAGCCAAGTATTTCTCTACACGATCCACAAGACCACCGGCCGTCTCTGGGTCTCCATGGCTTACCCACTTTTGGATGGCAGTAGGAAGAGCTCTCAAAAACCGATCCATTACAACACGTTCCACAATCTCTGGTGCGGACAAAGTCTCTGGCTGTAGCCACTTCCTGCTCAGGTGAATGAGATCATACATTTGAGACCTGGGGGGTTTTCCAAGCTGGAAAGTCCAGTTATGCACACGCTGAGCCCGGACAGCCAGGGTGACACCCAGCCTTGCCAATATTTCAGCTTTTAGCATCACATAGTCTTTTGCTTGGTCAGGCTCTAGGTCATAGTAAGCCTTCTGCGATTCACCAGTTAACAGAGGAGCCACCAGTCCAGCCCACTGCTCCTCAGGCCACTTTTCTCTTTCAGCAGTCCTTTCAAATGTGGTCAAAAATACCTCTGGATCATCCTCTCCAGTCATTTTTGTCAATAAACGACTCACCCCAAAGGACGCGGTATTAGTGGGACGGCTTTCCTCACTGGTCTGCGGACGTTGCTGCATTACTGCTTCCATTTGTTGTAGTCTCTGCTCTTGCTTCTGTAACAGGTCTATGAAGCGGGCCTCAGATTGCTGCTGGGCTTGTTGATGAGCTTGCTGCTGGGCTGCAAGGCTCCTTTGCAAACCTGCATTTGTCTGCTGTTGATTGGCATTTGCTAGAGCCAGCTGTTTCAGTATCTCCTCCATGCTGGCTTAAAAAAAACTGCCCGCATTCTCCACCAACTGTGAGGGGGTTAACTCGGTAGCGGGTGTGTGTGACCCCCTGGTTGGGCTCCCCACACAAAAACAGGGCCAGCAGACGGAGGTTGTGGTTTTCAAAATCAAAAGGTGCGGTTTATTTCTCTATGTACAGTGACAAAAACACAGCAAAGCCAAAAAGAAACAAACAAAATAAATCCTGGTCAGTTTGACCTCTGACTAAACATGCAGGTTTCCTAAACTAACAACTGGGATCAGCCTGGTGCTGTCCTAGTCCCTAAGTCCCTGGTTTAGTAAAAGTCCAAACAAATAGCCACACAGGCTTTGCCTCACCGCACAGGGGTTCACTCTCCCTAGACAGTCCACACAGGTCTGGTTCCAGGCATGAGCTAACATCTAATGAAGCTGGGAGTTCTTATAGAGGCCTAAATGAGCTGACAAGGTTCAGCTGGTCTCCTCATCTCTGTCTGCACGACGCCCCACACTCTCCCTAGAGGTATGAGTCATCCATGAGCCTACTGGCCTCAGCTGGGCTTATACAACTCTCCACCCTAGTTGTATAAGTCAGCATAAAGCCTGAATCTGGGAGAAATATATCTACCCCCCTGGATGCAACCAGGTGACTTTACCTTCCTGCTGTCACACAATGTACAAGGTTTTGTACATATTTTACTGTCTCTGTTCTGGTCATAATAAAGAATTTTAAAGTGCATGCTTTCTTTCTTTTTTTTTTTTTTTTTTTTTTTTTTAGCCAGGTGAACTTGAAATATTACATTTTAATATTTAGCATTCTTTTTACCCAGTAGGTAGAGGTTACAGTTCAAATTTTCCAGGCTGTCACTTTCAAGCCTGTTGATTTACAGAGTTCAGTAGCTGAAGCTGAACCCATCTCTTGTCAAACTTGGCAAACAGTGTCTGTGGTGTTGTTGTGTTTACTAACAATGCTTTGGGAGTCGCTTGTCCTGTAATAAATGTTTATGTAAAACCGAGATTGTGTACAGGAGAAATACAGATATTCATTCACCTGTGGGCTTTAATGCCCACAGCCACACATATGCATCCATAGGCTGGAAAGGTTTCTGTGCTAAGAGCAACTCATGGTACACTTCCAGCGCAGTGACCTAACTGCCAAAGACTGCTCCCAGTCTCAAGTAATGATTGGGAGGCAGCGGGACTAGCGCCTGATCATGTGACCCCTGTGACAGCTAATCAAAACGGTCACGTTAGTGGGCATTCCTTCCTGCCCCCCGGTGTAATAACCCAGTTAAAGTAATGCTGGAGCTGGGCAGGAAGGGGGTTAAACAATAGCGTAAAAATAGAAAACCAACGCCAAACCTGTATAGTTTCCTTTTAATAGAATTTTGTCACAAAGTCACTTAAGCCATGCTTTTCATGTATTTGCCTACTGAAGTAGGATAGATTACAAATGGCATGTTCTACAAAAGGTGTTGTAGACACAGAGAAAATCCTGTGTGAATCTGTATGCAAATATTGACAAACTAGCACTCGGCCTCTAGTCCCTGAGTGTCTCTGCTTTTTACTAGGCTAGCTTGACTTGGTTTATTAGGAAGACAGGAATAGATTCTTGAGTACTAAAGAGATTAGTGTTGGTCTACCAATTTTGGCTTTTTGCAGCTGGAATTACGGGTGTTTACATTTCTGCAGTTCTGCCATGTGCATGAATGACAAGGTGGTGGCAGCAGCCGAATATGTCCATAGGTAAACACACATGCAGTGGTCATCTGCGGTTTGGGGCAGAAAATTATTTCTGTATGCAGACAGATACATTCAGGCTCAAACCTCCGCCCGTAAAGCTGGCTATACACAGCCTGAGTTTTGTCTGGTATCCTGATGAACCAGCTGAAATTCACTAAGTGGGTGGTCTCGTTGACCCCCTCCACCTGACACACTTTTACTGACAAATCAAAGTAGCCAGGCAGACTGTGGCTTCATCCAATTAGATACAGCCACTGTTTGAGTATTCTCTCACCCACCTCCAGAAAAAGTAAGAATACAATAGCCCGACGGGGATTTGTCAATTTGCGCTCAATAGCATGGCAGCCTCCATGGTTCACTTGGGAAAGTTTTCCTCTAAGCAAGTTTTATAACTATCAACTGCAACAGATTTTAACAAGCACACAAGTTGAAATGCATCCAAAGACAAAACCTTTGTTACTCTGGACGGACACTGCTTCCTATTGACAAGTGGGTATTATCCTTCATTTAGGAGTGACTAGGCAGAAAACTTGTAGAAAGTGTTAACACACCACACCCTCTACAGCACCGCCCAGGGGGCGGACCCTCGGGGTATAATCCCTCTCTCTCTGCACCTCTTAGACTTTTTTTTTTTGCCTAGTAAGGAGAAGGACATGGCTCCCTTCAGGCCCACTGGTCCGGGGGATTTTTTTCTACGTTCGTTTTTGTTTCCTGCGATCTTCGATCAACTGCCGACTGGGTCACAGCCTGGATCCCAGATCCTTGTAGTCTCCCCTGTTTCGGGCATCGAGCGTGTGCCGACCCTAGCTACGCGCTGGGTTTTCCACATCATGCCCGTCGCTCCACGGGTGGCCAGTGAGCTTCGCACTCCAGGGCAGGCATATGATCCCTAGGGTTCAATCACAGCAGGCCGGGCCAACAGTCACCTCCGTGCGCGGAAGATGATCTGTCCGGAATGTCTTCCAGCATAATCCTTGCAGGAAAGGTAAGTAGCTCCCCTGCTTCGGCAGGGTGACTTGGCTGGACATTCCTGGAGAGATCAAGTAAGTAAGTTCTTTCCTCTCTCCCTGCCTTCCCTCCTCCCTGGGCTCTGAGCTAAGGCTTGGTGCTGGGGGTCACCTAGGGGGGTCCATCTGGAGCGGGACTGCGCTGTAGGCTGTCATTACAAATGTCATTTTGCTGCTTACCTGTCTGTGCTTTCTCCCTCCATGCTGGCGGTGGCCATTTTTTTGTTGTCCGCGGCCGCTTTTGTCTCTATTGACGGCTCGGCGGCCATTTTCTTAGGGCCCACACTGGTTTCAGTACGGCCGCTTGGCGCCCATTTTGCGGAAGTCTCGGCCTCTAGGGTGCATTTCACTGGTGCGAAATCATACAGAGACATGCTGATGAGGATCAGACTGACACAGGCAGCGGTGGGAGAGCATCTCATTCAGGAGCAGACGGCAGCAATAGCGGTACCGTTGTAAGGGTGGTGAGTCCTCTGGGAGACCCTGCATCTCTGTGGCAGCTAGGAGGGTGGCCTATTGATACCTTGCCTGGAGTCCCTGTGGGTCAGACGCGTGGGTCAGCATGACGTCAGAAGAGACGTCTTCTTCCCGGGAAACACCTGAGTTGGCAACTGGTGCCCCTGGAGGCTTTTGTTGCTAAGGTGGAAGCGGCACATGGGAACACGGGGGGTGGTAAACGCCCCCGTCCTCAGCCATCTTCTGGGGATAATTCTGATGCAGAACCAGGCCCGGCTGTGGCTCAGGGCCCGGATTCTGATGCATCAGAGACTGCAGACTGTGACCGGTCGGACAGTGAGAATGTGTCTCCAAGTCCAGGTCCGCACGCAAAAAGGCTTTGGTATCTGACCTTATCACTGCAAAATTGGAGAATGCTGCAGAAGCAGCAGAGACACCGGTCCCCTTTGGGTTCCGTAAACCAGCCCTCACTGCTTAGGTGTTTACTTGTGTGTCTTATCTTGATAAGCCTTTGTACAAGGAGTGGGTAAACCCACTGAGGGTTTTTGCACCCCCTAAAAATTTGCGGTTCGGTACCCCTTGAGAGTTTCCTGGAGGAAAAAAAAGGACCTCTCCCCTGATAGTGCACCCCCCTGTGTCCAGACTTAACAAGTTATCACGATTTCAGTGGAAGGGGCTCCTGTCTTCAGGGACACTCGCTACCTATACACAGTGGGGGGCTCAGCAGGGCGTCCAGCATTGGCAAATGCTACTCCAGGGGTTAAAAGCATGGGAGACTCCTCCGAACGAGGTAGCTCTGGCCGACCAGTTGGTACAGGGCCTTAAAGCGGTTGTATACCGCAAAACTTTTTATTTATTTTTATTTTAAACCTGCAAGGCAAAGGCATAATGAGCTAGTATGACTAGCATACTAGCTCATTATCAGTCGCTTACCTTGGATCGAAGCCCCCGCAGTGGTCCCCGGACAAGTCCTCCGTCGCCGCCATGGTACCCGGAGTGACTTCCGCATATCGCCGCTCCGGCGCTGTGACTGGCCGGAGCGGTGATGACGTCACTCCCACGCATGTGCGAGGAACGGCAGATCCCCGCGCATGCGCGCATTCCCGCAGTGTCCGGCAGGCTCCCATTCAAGAGCCGCTGCTCTCAGTGCGCCTGCGCCGTAGACATCGGTGCTCGCTTTTCTGCATATATCTCCTTAACTATGTAGGTTAAGGAGATATTGCAAGCACCTACAGGTAAGCCTTAATCTAGGCTTACCTGTAGGTGCATGTAGTATTTCTTTTTCGTACATCACGGGACACAGAGCGACTTAGTCATTACTAATGGGTTATATAGATACCTTCAGGTGCTGGCACTGGCAACTTCCAAAACCGGAAGTACCCTCCCCTATATAAGCCCCTCCCATCCGGGAGCACCTCAGTTTTTTGCCAGTGTCTAAGGTGTTGGCCAAAGAGTAACGTGTTTTCACTGGGCTTGCGTACAGGTTCTTTTATGGGCCTCAGTAAGCTGTTCCGGATCCGACCAAAAAAGCTTCATAGCTAAACGGTCGGTACCCGGGCCTTGCAACAGAAGAGCAAGGTTTTGCCTGTAATGCCTCTCTTAGGAGGGCTGGACCCTGGGATCCAGAGCTCTGGTCATACCCACGACCAAGATGTTGTCTGTGCAGGGTGCTATACAGGTCCAGGGGAGTGGAATCCTTGGGAACCCGGTCCCTGAAGGTTTAAATACAATGCCTGCCGTGAGAGGTGAAGTTTGGGCTTCTGTGGACCAAACAGAGTCCTGCGGCGGGGAACAGGTAAGTGGGGGCCCCCAGGAACTTGGTTCTATTGGGGGACCCCCAAGCCTAATTTGTCATTCTGTCTGTTACCTAACGGTATTCCCGCTAATATCGGTGTATGCCTGTAACTACTGGAAAATGTAAAATTTTAATAGTAGTCAAGAAAAAAAAAAAGGGAGACCGCGGTACCTGTGTTAAACCACTAGAGGCCGCTGTGGTCCATTTTTTCTTGTCATGTGGATCTTTGGCTTTTTCAAGTCAAAAGATCCAGGCAGTTGGTAAGTTTCTCTGTGGGAATCCACTTCCTCTGCCCTGTTGCTGCGCTCATCCACCGCACAGGCCCTCCGGCAAAAAGGGCCCTGGCTCCTAGTCCCTGCTTGTTTTCAAAAAAGAGCGCCGAAGGCGCACGGGCGTGCGCGCAGGCGCGTGCACGCGCCTCCTATGAAAGGAAAGGGGCGGGTGGAAGACGCTCGATGCGCGCCGCGGCGCTTCTGCGCATGTGCAGGCATCCCAGCATGGATAAAAGACACAGTACAAGTGTCAGCTGGATGCAAGCAGAGCTAGCAACAAAAACGGTGGCACACAGAGGCGGTTGATGCAGGCATCCCCATAGAAAGACACTTTAGTGGACACCAGCTGGTATATAGCAGCAACTGTGTTAGACTATTACCAGTATAATTGGTGTATGACGACGGGAATACCTCAGCTTTGTGCTTAAAGGATATGTCGTCCAGACGCTCTGGAAATAAGTCTTCCAAGAAGCCAAAGGGGTCTCCATCGGGCTCTGAGGATTTTGGGCATGCTTGTACTGCACCAATCTCCCCTGAAATTTCAGAGGTTAGTAGCCGTAGGAACCCCGCAGGAGTACCTGGTGCTGTGGCTGCCCCCAGTCCACCTGCTCCTGTATATATAACAGAGGAGGTTTTTTCCTCAACTCTGGGAGGATTGGAAGAGAGATTAACAGCATTGATCGCTGCTTCCCTGTCACAGGGAAAGCGCGTCCAATCTCCGTCTCCTCCTTCAGAGTGCCTGTTAGTGGAGGAACAGCCCCACACAGAGATCGACCTACCTGAAGGGGATCAGGATGAGGTTGATTCGGTTATAGAGGAATCAACAGTGGAAGAACCTTTCTCAGCATCTCAGGCTGAAAGATTATGGGTTCAGTCCCTGACTAACATGGTCCGATCAGCATTTAAAATGCCTCTTGCGGAGCCATCAACCACTACTGTCTCCTCGCTGGGGTCGCTGAAAGCTCCCCAGACTGCCTGTTCCTTCCCAATCCACCCTTTATTGGAAGGGCTTATTTACCAGGATTGGGAGCATCCTGATAAAATATTTACTCCCCCCAAGAGATTTCCGGTGATCTATCCCATGGAGGATAAGTTCATAAAAAAATGGAGAGTCCCTACAGTGGATGCAGCCATCTCTTGTGTGAATAAATCACTGACATGTCCAGTAGATAATGTTCCAATGTTCAAAGACCCAATAGATAAAAAATTGGAGTCTTTACTAAAATCTGCTTTCTCTACAACAAGCATGGTGACACAACCTGCAGTAGCAGCGATTGGGGTCTGCCAAGCAGTGAAGGATCAGTTGAAACAAGTCTTAAGAGACTTACCAGATCAGCAGGCTCTTGCCCTAGCTGACCTACCTAGAGCCTTGTGTTTTGCGGTAGACGCCATAAAGGATACAATCCAACAGGCCTCCCGCTTTACGCTGTCTGTAGTACATATGCGTAGGCTTCTATGGCTCAAAAACTGGTCTGCTGAAGCTCCCTGTAAGAAATTGCTAATTAGCTTCCCATTTCATGGAGAACGCTTATTTGGAGAAGATCTGGACGAGTATATCCAGAAAATTTCTGCCGGTAAATGTACACTCTTGCCGGTTAAGAACAAGGGTAGAAGTCCTTCTTTTAAGAGGCCTACTTCTCCAGTCCCTGGCACATCGGCTGTGAAACAGTTCCGACGGCCTCCGCGGTCAAATCCAGGGGGCAGAAATCAGGGACAATCACAGGGTAACAAGAAACCCTGGGTCAAGAGAGGTACAAAACCTCCCCCTAAGTCATGAAGGGTTGCCCCCACTCAATCGGGTGGGGGGAAGACTTCAGTTGTTCACAGAGACCTGGCGGGACACCATCAGAGACAAATGGGTGATCTCCGCAGTAAGTCTGGGATACAAGCTGGAGTTAAAAGACACTCCTCCTGCCCATTTTATGAGGTCAAACGTGCCAAGCGATCCCCAAAAGAGAGGATCCCTCCTTCTGGCACTAGAACAACTATTGCTCCAAGGTGTAATCATGAAGGTTCCCTTGGAAGAAAGCGGGTTCGGGTTTTACTCGAACCTTTTCACAGTCCCCAAACCAAATGGGGACGTGAGGCCCATATTAAATCTAAAAGGGCTAAACAAATTCCTACATATCAGGACTTTTCGGATGGAGTCGATCCGATCGGTGGCCACCGCCCTACAAGGGCAGGAATGGTTGGCCTCGATCGACATAAAGGATGCTTATCTGCATATTCCCATCTTTCCGGCCCCCCAGAAATTTCTACGCTTTGTAGTAGAAGGGCGCCATTTTCAGTTCAGAGCCTTACCTTTCGGTCTGGCCACAGCACCACGAGTGTTCACAAAAATTCTGGCCCCACTATTGGCCAATCTAAGAACACAGGGTGTAACGATAATGGCATATTTAGACGACCTGCTACTAATAGACCACTCAGTGGAAAAACTGGAAGTAGCTATTCACGAGACAATCAAGTATCTGGAATATCACGGTTGGATTATCAACCGAGACAAGTCAGCTCTAAGACCAGTCAAAAGTCTGGAATACTTGGGGCTAAGGCTGGATTCAAATCAGAGAAAGATTTTCTTACCTCCCAGAGAAGGTGTCGTCTTTGAGAGATTTGACCCACTTAGTGGGTACAAAAAGAAAACCATCCATACGCCTGTGCATGAGGCTGCTGGGAAAAATGGTGGCTTCATTCGAAGCAGTACCCTACGGTCAATTCCATTCAAGGAACTTGCAGAGGGCCATACTGTTAGCCTGGAACAAAAAAGTTCAGGCTTTAGACTTACCAATGTCCCTGTCCCCTTCCGTTCGCAGGAGCCTCCATTGGTGGTTGGTGCCCCAGAATCTGGAAAAAGGGAAACCCTTCAGTCCAGTTTCTTGGAAGGTGGTCACTACAGATGCCAGCCTCATAGGCTGGGGGGCAGTACTGGAGCAATGGTCTCTCCAGGGCAAGTGGTCAGAAGCAGAGAAGGCCCTGCCCATCAATCTCTTAGAGATACAAGCAGCCCGGTATGCCCTAGTAGCATGGACATCCAAACTCCAAGGGTCCCCTGTCAGAATTCAGACAATGCCACAGCAGTGGCATATATCAATCACCAGGGTGGCACCAGGAGTCGTGCAGCCCAGAGGGAAGCGAATTGCATCCTGGAATGGGCAGAAAGATATGTCCCAGCCATATCCGCGGTTTTCATCCCAGGAGTGGAAAATTGGAGAGCGGACTTTCTAAGTCGCCAGCAATTATGCCCGGGGGAATGGTCTCTTCACCCCGAGGTTTTCCAGGCAATATGCCAGCGGTGGGGAACACCGGATGTAGATCTGCTAGCATCCAGATTCAACGCAAAGGTGGACAGATTTGTGTCTCGCACAAGGGATCCCCTAGCTTGCGGCTCGGATGCCCTAGTGTTCCCTTGGGATCAGTTCAAACTGATATATGCATTCCCACCGCCACAATTGTTACCGCGATTAATCCGCAGAATCAGGGTAGAAAAGAAACCAGTGATTCTGGTGGCTCCAGCGTGGCCCCGAAGAGCATGGTACGTGGAGATCGTAAAAATGTCAGTGAGGAGTCCTTGGACCCTCCCACATCGTCCGGACCTGCTTTCGCAGGGACCGATATACCACCCTTCCTTACCAGCCCTGGGTTTGACGGCCTGGCTATTGAAGCCCACATTCTAAAAAAGAGAGGGCTCTCTAATCCTGTGGTATCTACCATGATCAATGCCAAGAAGCCGGTATCCAGGCAGATCTATTATAGGATCTGGAAGGCGTACATCGCGTGGTGTGAGGCCAGGAAATGGCATCCGCGTAAGTACGTAATAGGTAGGATTTTGGACTTCCTACAGTGGGCTGTAGATAGGAAGCTTGCCTTGAGTACTATCAAGGGTCAGATTTCGGCCTTGTCAATATTTTTTCAAAGGCCCTTGGCTTTGCATTCATTAGTCAAAGCTTTCATACAAGGAGTGATGCGTATTAGCCCTCCGGTTAGTATTCCCATATGTCCATGGGACTTAAACCTGGTTCTGTCGGTTCTACAGAAACAACCGTTTGAACCATTGCAACACATTTCCTTGGTTCTTCTCACCAGGAAATTGATTTTCTTAGTAGCCATTTGTTCGGCTAAAAGAGTATCGGAATTAGCCGCCTTGTCCTGTAAGGAGCCATATCTGGTTGTCCATAAGGACAGAGTAGTATTACGTCCTCATCCAGCCTTTCTTCCTAAGGTGGTATTGAGGTTTCATTTGAACCAAGATGTGGTTCTTCCTTCTTTTTTTCCCAAACCTACCTCGGTAGAGGAAAAGTTATTGCATTCTTTGGATGTAGTAAGAGCAGTTAAAGCTTATCTAAAAGCCACTGCTCAGATTCGTAGAACGGATACTTTGTTTGTTCTGCCGGAAGGCCCCAGAAAGGGTCAGGCAGCATCAAAATCTACTTTCGCCAAGTGGATTCGACAGGTCATAATACAAGCCTATGGCTTGAGAAGGAGACCGCCTCCGTTCAAAGTTAGGGCGCACTCCACGAGAGCAGTTGGAACTTCATGGGCAGTGCATCACCAGGCCTCCCTGGCTCAAGTCTGTAAGGCCGCAACATGGTCTTCAGTACACACGTTTACTAGATTCTACCAGGTAGACGTTAGAAGTCAGGAGGATGTCGCCTTTGGGCGCAGTGTGTTGCAGGCCGCAAAAGATCCTCATGCCTGATGGCGCCCAGCTTATGTATAGTGTATCCCTCCCCTCATTTGGCATTGCTTTGGGACGTCCCATTAGTAATGACTAAGTCGCTCTGTGTCCCGTGATGTACGAAAAAGAAAAAGGGATTTTTATAACAGCTTACCTGTAAAATCCTTTTCTTGGAGTACATCACGGGACACAGAGCTCCCACCCCTCTTTTTGGGACACTTATTGCTTTGCTACAAAACTGAGGTGCTCCTGGATGGGAGGGGCTTATATAGGGGAGGGTACTTCCGGTTTTGGAAGTTGCCAGTGCCAGCACCTGAAGGTATCTATATAACCCATTAGTAATGACTAAGTCGCTCTGTGTCCCGTGATGTACTCCAAGAAAAGGATTTTACAGGTAAGCTGTTATAAAAATCCCTTTATGAGGGTATACAACCGCTTTAAGTCTGTCTGCGAGTCAGACATGGATACTATCCCCTTGCTGTCTTGGGCCTTGGTTTATGTGGTGGCGTTACCCCGCCTGATCTGGCTAAGGTGCTGGTCTGCGGACCAATCTTCCAAGAAGGCCCTGTTGGATCTGCCCTTTTAAGGCGACAGACTTTTTGGGGCCTCTCTGGGTGACCTCATTAAAGATACCACAGGAGGTGAGAGCACATCGCTTCCGCAATCCAAAAAAGGTAAGGAGCCACGCCATAGGCAAGGGCCTCCTTCACCGCGCACAAGCGGTTCTTTTGTCCGCCTAATGCGGCAGGTAAACGACCCCAGGCCGATAAAGCGCCTGCTGAGGGACCGAAGCGTCCCTGGGTTCGCAAGCCCAACCTTGCTTGCCTACCGAACAGATTTTTTTTCCCTCTAAACCGCCAGCTTCAGCCGACTTGTCGGGAAGCCCAATAGGGGGCGGTCCAAGACCTGCTGATACGCAGGGGGGGCCTTCCTGTCTTGGTACAAGGGGTTCTACTCAAATCTGTAGTGCTGAAGAAGGAGGGGGTTCGTCCAATCTTGGATCTAAGGACCCTCAACTGCTTTGTGAAGGTACAAAGATTCCGGAAAAGAATTGGCTCGCTCTGTTGTCGCTGCCCTCCATCCGGGGGATTTTCCGGCATCCTTGATCATCAAGGACGCATGCTTGCATGTCTCCATATATGCACCAGGCATCAGAGATGTCTGCGTTGGCGGCCGGAGAAGACCACTACCATTGGTGGCTCTCCCCTTTGGCCTGGCATCGGCACCAAGGGTGTTCACCAAGGTGCTTGCCCCGATTCTGGCCATACTAAGACAGCGTGGCATCGCTATCATGGGCAACTTGGACCATCTTCTGAGGGTTACTTCAAACTCAAATTTAGAAGTGAGCGTGTCTATAACCTGTCAGACCCGCCGATGCTTGGTTGGGTTCTGAACACTCAGAAGTCAGTATTGGTACCGTCCCAACTCCTAGTGTATCTAGGGTTGATTCTGGACTCCTCAGAGGCGAAAGTTTTTTTCTCCCTATGGGAAAGTTGTAGACCCTTTGGGCTGTGGTGCAGCAGTTGACATCCCAAAGATGGTTGTTGCGCCACTTTTGCAGGAGAGTCCTGGGCCTCATGGTAGCCCCCTTCAAGGCGGTACCATAGGCACTATTTCACATGCGAGTGTTACAGAAGGTATCTCTGTCCTGAAGAGTCAAGTGCCCTTCATCCCTGGATTATCAAAATCCGGATGAGCCACCTAATCAGGACCTCCCTAGTTGGTGGCCGACATCACCGGCGATTCTGTCTGGGAAGTCGTTCCTTCCTTTTTTACTGGATGGGGGTCACGGCGGACGCCTGTCTTCCCGGTTGCAGAGGAGTCTGAGGAGCTCAATCTACCTGGGTTTGCTGGACTCCGGAGGCATCCCACTTACAGATCATTGGCCTAAAATCTGGGCGATCTGGCTTTGCCTCTCCACATGGTCTCAGAGGCTACAAGGGCGTCCAGTCAGAATCCAGTCGGACAAACACCACAGTGGTGGCGCATGTCAATCTTCTAGGAGGAACAAGCAGCTCTGCTGCAGCATCGGAGGTCGCTCACCTCCTAAGGGGGGCAGAAAGGAGCATTCCAGGCCTGTCGGCCGTATACATTCCGGGTGTGGGAAACTGGCAGGCGAACTACCTGAGTTGCCAGATGCTGGACCAAGGAGAATGGTCTTTATAGCCGAAGGGGTTTCGGCTCCTTTACCAGATGAGAAGCACGCCAGTCGTATATCTTTTGGCTTATCGACTCAATCGGAAGGTATTGAGGTTTGTGGCCAGGTCAAGAGACCCATGGGCAAACACGACAGATGCATTGATGGCACTGTGGAGTCAGTACCGGCTAATCTATGCCTTTCCTCCTCGGAAGCTCCTTCCTCATCTCCTTCGCAGACTGGAGGCAGAGAGGATTACAATGGTCCCAATTGCTCTGAATTGGCCTCGGCGTCCTTCGTACGCCGATCTAGTGCGTCTGATAGCAGACGCCTTTTGACATCTACTGCTAAGAAGGACCTGCTTTCGCAAGGTCCCATACGCCATCCTGTTTTTTTTTTTTATTTTTTTATTTTTTTTACAGCCACTGGCTTAACGGCATGGTTTGAGAACAAGGTGCTAAGAGATCGGGGCCTGTCGAACTCGGTGATCTCTACCATGAGGAGTGCTCGGAAATCATCCCCTAGGAAGATTACCATCGCACTTGGAAGACCTGCATATCCATTTGTGAGGAAATGAGGTGGTATCCGCGTACTTATTTGGTTCCAGAGTCCTGCTGTTCTCAGCAGGGAACGGGCCAACCTTTTTAACTTTAAGTACAATTAGGGGGCAGGTATCTGCCCTGGCTGTCTTTTTCAATGACCCCTGGTGGCTCACTCTCTAGTGAGAACGTTTGTACAGTGGGTTCGGCAGGCGGTCCCTCCGGTCCACCCTCCACTAACTCCATGGGGCTTGTGTATCAGACGTCCTTTTGGCGTCTACCACTACGAGAGGACCTGCTGTCGCAGGGTCCCATATGCCATCCTGCTTGCAGTCAATGGCTTTAACGGCATGGCCTCTAAGTGCCTCAGAAACCACTGTTTGAGAACCTCAGGGAGATTCCCTTGTTGACACTTTTCTCAGAAAGTGGTCCCTTTGGTGGCTGTTATGCCAGTAAGATGGGTTTCTGAACGGGCAGCCTTGTCATGCAAGCCTCCCTATCTGATCTTCCATGAGGATAAGGTTGTGCTGCGTCCACAGCCTTCTTTTGTTCCTAAGGTCGTGTTTCGACCTTCCATCTCAAGGCAGACATTGTACGTTCCGGAGTCCAGACTCGCTGTTTGTTTCGGTGTCCCAAGTAGGGTCCAGCGGTCTCGTCGGCCACCATCTCTAGGTGGATCCGACAGATCGTGATCAGGCTTGCGCCATGAAGGGTCAGGTGCCTCTTGGTTTACGTCAGTTAAGACGGTTTTCTGAGCTGGCAGTCTTGTCTTGCAGGGCTCCTTATCTGATCCTCCACAAGGCTAAGTGGTGCTGTGTCCACAGCCTTCTTTTCTTCCTAAGGTCGTTTCGACCTTCCATCTCAAGGAGGACATTGTACTGCCATCCTTGTGTCCTCATCCGTCGAATCCTAGGAGACAGCGTTGTATTTTTGGATGCTGTCCGAGCTCTGAGAGCATCAAGCGTCTGTTTCACCAGGTGTGTAAGGCGGCGACCTGCTCATCCGTTCACACTTTCACTAAACTTTACAAGTTGATGTGTGTGCATCTTCTGATGCTTCTTTCGGCCGCAAGGTATTACAGGCGGCTGTTTAGAGTTGCAACTCCTCTGTTGAGGAGCTCTGTTTTGTTTTGGGGTGAAGTTGTTTTAATACTGTTCCTACCCCTCCTTTTTGACACTGCTTTGGAACGTCCCACTTGTCAATAGGAAGCCGTGTCCGTCCATGAACGAAAGAGTAAATAGGATTTTTTGCTCACTGTAAAATCCTTTTCTCTGAGTTCATGGACAGACACAGCACCCACCCCTCGTTTTAAGTTTGTACTGCTTTTTGATGAACTGATCTGCGAGGTGCAGAGAGAGGGATTATACCCAGAGGGTCTGCCCCCTGGGCGGTGCTGTAAAGGGTGTGGTGTGTTAACACCTTCTACAAGTTTTCTGCCTAGTCACTCCTAAATGAAGGATAATACCCACTTGTCAATAGGAAGCTGTGTCCGTCCATGAACTCAGAGAAAAGGATTTTACGGTGAGTAAAAAATCCATTTTTTTTTTTACCTTTTGAATAGGGTGATGAGGGGTAAATCTGTCGGGTTCCTCATACTGTCATAACCCTCCCTATTTTGACCTTGTAACCACGGTTATTGGGACTGAATATGAGAAAAAATACACATTCGGAATAGATGGAGGGGGAAACCTTTACATGGGGACACTTGTTTTGTTGGCATTTGTCTCAGAGGGGATTTACCTCACTTTGGAGAGATTTTCTTTCATTCTGTGTGTGTGTGTGTGTGTGTGTGTGTGTGTGTGTGTGTGTATACATACATACATACATACATACATACATACATACATACATACATACATACATACATATGGCACACAGCAGTAGAAGTTAACTTGTTCTTATAAAAAACATAACAAAGCCACCCCTCTCTAATACATTTTTCTGTGTCCCATGCCCCACTTACTCTGTGTGCAATTCGATTGGTAAAAACATAATACTGGGCTGCCCACACCTGCACATGAATGTCTTCTGTGCTTGAATAGGATGTACCTGTAATGCAGGAACAGTATCCTATTTAAGTTTTTTTTTTTTTTTTTTTTTTTTTTTTTTTTTTTTTATACAATGTTCGTGCACAGCGTGGCACTAGTTATTTACTGGCTGGGCTGCAAACAACGCAGAAGAATGAAACCATCAGGGAAGGTAAGTATGGACCTGCATGGAAAGGGGGGTATTAAACCGATAAATGCAGGGCAAGCATCGCATATATCCTCCCAGAAGTCTCAGATCAGGGTACAGGGAGCCTTGATTGGGCACAGTGATCACATTACCAGTAGTAAACTGTGACTGTCATTCATGACGCCATTGTTAAACTACTATGATTGGCCACAGTGATCACATGTTGCAGGGCCAATCACAGCTATTGCAGTAGTACTTGATGCCTGCACGAATGCAGCCTAACAGGGTAAAAAATGATTGCTTATACAACCATCATGCCTGAATAAGCATTGGCAATATACCAAATCACCATTTCAGAACAGTAAAGTGTTTCTATAGTGACGCTGCACTGCTCTGGTGACAGTATGTCACCAGAGCAAGTTCAGTGTCACTATGATGACATTGTACTGCTGTGGCGTGGTTTTGATATCACTATGGCTGTGCTGCCAGCCATTGTCTCTGATCACTGCCATGCAGTACATTGTCACCAGACCAGTACTGCCAGTCATTTTCCCTAATCCCCACCACACCAGTCAGTGTCCCTAATCACCGATGCCCACTTAGTGTGCCTAATCACCGCCACACCAGTCATATTGTCCCTGATCACTGCCAAACCAGTCATAGTGTCACCATAAGGAGTTGTTCACATGTGCAATGCTCTTTGAAGAGCCATCTGTGTTTGAAATACTCTTGAGAGCATTTGACAGGCTATGAAAAGGCATTGCATCACCTCCTGCTTTAACCCCTTGAACCCCGCACAGGCATTCCCATTCATTTGAATAGGTTGCAATCGGAGAGCGTACAGGAGATATAATTCCTGCCACAGCTGTGAAGCAGAGCATTGCAGCCGCGGCATGTGTACACCCCCTTGCTGCTGCCTCTGCAGCTAAAGAGATGGCAGTCGAGGGACAGTATAACTGCAGCTAAACCACAAGGTTTCCCTGCCCCCAACCTCACGTGTAAATGAGCCCTAATAGTGCAGCCCAGCCGCACACTGCCAGCCCAGTGTAGCTAGAATCAGTGTTCCTGTTTGCCACCATACCAGCAGCAAGCAACAGTTTTCTTGATCACTGCTACACCGGTCCAGGTGCTACCAGACCAGTGTATGCCAACAGTGTTCCTTAACATGGCCACACCAGTTGCAGTGTCCCCACAACAGTGTAAGCAGCAACGATGTCCCGATTGTTGCCACTCCAGTCCCAGTGTCACCAGACCAGTGTAATCTAGCAACAGTGGACTTCATCACCACCATACCAACCCAGAGTAGCGTTGCCTGCTGCCTGTACTAACCCTGGCCTGTTTTTTGGACCATGTTTCTGCCTGCTGCCTGGACCTAAACTGTGCTTGTTTGCTGACCATGTGTCTGCTATTCATCTGAATTGGCCCATCTGCACGTCCCACAGACTACGTTCCTGCGAGACACCAGTCCCAGCCAACCCCATGCCGAACGCTGCACTCCTGGAACCACAGGAACTCTTTTCTTCCCTCAGCCTCCTGTACTTCCTTGCCAGGGAACATAACATTCCTGGGGGCAGCTACGTACCCGTAGGCTAGGCTTGCTTGGCCTATAGGAACTGTAGAAGCAACCATTACAGTACATTTTCGTTTTGACACAATTGGCTCACAATGCCTTCTAAAAAATACCTTGTGTGTTTGCTTTCCAAAATGTGGTCATTTTGTGGGTGTTTCCATTGTCCTGGTTCTCCAGTGCTCCCAAAACTGTGATGGGTAGTCAGGAAAATAGATGTGTAATTTATGCCTTTGGAACAACTGAAGGTGTTCCTTGCATTTTGGGCTAGTCTATGTGACCAGGTGAGCACATCCAAGCCACACATGTGAAAGGAATTAGGCAGAGAAACACTGGAGCAAGGAGTGTGGAAGAGCTATAAACTATCCACCTTTAGGGAGATTCACCCTCAAGTACTAAAAACCTGATAAAGGCTCTCCTCCTTTTCCACTATGTTCTGGTGACAACTTTATCCAAAATAAATGTGTACACCGTGAAGGAGCAAAAAAAAAAAAAAAAAACAGGCCAAAAGCCAGGGTCCAAGATTCAACACTTTGATATCACCTGCGTTTTTGCCTATATGAACACAATACCAGGAAAGGCCTCCCTTCAGTGGCTCGGTTTATTGGATATCTATGTGGAATGCAGCTGAGGATCCAGCTCTTAGTGATTTTATATCATGCTCAGTTGACTTTTTTTTTTTTATCAAAGTTTTTATTGCTCACAAAACATACAGGGTACAAAAACATGCAACATGATACATCATGTATAAGTAGCAAAATAAGCCCTCAACATTCCCTGATTATAACAGATATTACAGGAAATAAACCGCTCAAAACTCCAAATGGCATATAGTGCACTGTCCATAACCCACAAGCCCGACCCCCGCCCTGTCTTCCATCAGCAGCCCCCTGTTAGAACAAGCTACACCCCCCCCCAACAACCTCATCCTAACTAGTTCCAAGGGGCTTAAACCAGGTACAGCGAGCCATGAATCCCAGAGCCTATCGAACTTTCCTGCATTGTCCCTGTGCTGGTATATGTACTTCTCCATCACAAGCATTTTACCCATATGCTGTATCCACATTTTGACCGTGGGCGGCTCATCTGATTTCCAAAGTAGAAGAATAGTTTTCCTCGCCTGAAATAACGCCCTGGTGAATGCCATTCGAGTCACCTCCTCCGATATCTTCCCCCTCCAGAATTCCTAGTAAGCAACATAATGGGTCTAGAGAAACGTTGGTCCGGAACACAAAATTAAGTGTAGCCAGAACCTCCGTCCCAAAATTATGGAGTTTGGGGCAACGCCAGAGAAGGTGAATCAAATCCCCAGGCACTGCCCTGCATCTACCACATAGCGGATCGGGCAATCTTCCCATCTTGAAGAGTTTCACCGGGGTATAATGTACTCTCAGTAGAATGTACAATTGGGAAACCTTTTGTGACACATTAAGTGAACAAGCATTGACCACCTGCAGTGCCTCCTCCCAGAGCTCCCCTGCTATGGGTCCAACATCATCCTTCCACTGGCTTCAGTTGACCCTTTGAACGTATGTTCTTTAGGATTCACTGCCTCCGTTAAGCCCCTTACTTACTGGTGGTGGTTGATTCTATTCTATCCAGTTTATCACTCAATCTTCACATTTGAGAAAATCATCATCTTTTGAACTTCATTCACTTATTATTAGAGACTTTTTCAGTGCACTCATTTCTGGTTCATTCACACAAATTTGGACATGGTTTGTTCACCCAGGATTGCCCTATTTGTTCATACATTGATCAATTTTTGGCACTGTGTTTACTCACCACTAAGTGCATCTTTATTTATGCTTATTTATGCTTGGCTCTACATTTTTATGAATTATTAATCTAGACTAGGCTGTGAAAACATCTCATTGAAATATCTAATTACTTGACATCTTTGTGTGAATATATATATATATACACACACACACACACACACACACACACACACACACACACACACACACACACACACAGTTGGTACGGAAAGTATTCAGACCCCCTTAAATTTTTCACTCTGTTATATTGCAGCCATTTGCTAAAATCATTTTAAGTACATTTTTTTCCTCAATGTACACACAGTACCCCATATTGACAGAAAAAGAGAATTGTTGGCATTTTTGTTGATTTATTAAAAAAGAAAACCTGAAATTTCTTTTTCGTACATCACGGGACACAGAGCGACTTAGTCATTACTAATGGGTTATATAGATACCTTCAGGTGCTGGCACTGGCAACTTCCAAAACCGGAAGTACCCTCCCCTATATAAGCCCCTCCCATCCGGGAGCACCTCAGTTTTTTGCCAGTGTCTAAGGTGTTGGCCAAAGAGTAACATGTGTTTTCACTGGGCTTGCGTACAGGTTCTTTTGGGCCTCAGTAAGCTATTCCGGATCCCACCAAAAAAGCTTCATAGCTAAACGGTCGGTACCCGGGCCTTGCAACAGAAGAGCAAGGTTTTGCCTGTAATGCCTCTCTTAGGAGGGCTGGACCCTGGGATCCAGAGCTCTGGTCATACCCACGACCAAGATGTTGTCTGTGCAGGGTGCTATACAGGTCCAGGGGAGTGGAATCCTTGGGAACCCGGTCCCTGAAGGTTTAATTACAATGCCTGCCGTGATAGGTGAAGTTTGGGCTTCTGTGGACCAAACAGAGTCCTGCGGCGGGGAACAGGTAAGTGGGGGCCCCCAGGAACTTGGTTCTATTGGGGGACCCCCAAGCCTAATTTGTCTTTCTGTCTGTTACCTAATGGTATTCCCGCTAATATCTGTGTATGCCTGTAACTACTGGAAAATGTAAAATTTTAATAGTAGTCAAGAAAAAAAAAAAGAGGACCGCGGTACCTGTGTTAAACCACTAGAGGCCGCTGTGGTCCATTTTTTCTTGTCATGTGGATCTTTGGTTTTCTCAAGTCAAAAGATCCAGGCAGTTGGTAAGTTTCTCTGTGGGAATCCACTTCCTCTGCCCTGTTGCTGCGCTCATCCACCGCACAGGCCCTCCGGCAAAAAGGGCCCTGGCTCCTAGTCCCTGCTTGGTTTTGAAAAGGGCGCCAATGGCGCACGGGCGCGTGCACGCGCTTCCTATGAAAAAAAGGGGCGGGGCGGGTGGATGACGCTCGATGCGCGGCGCTTCTGCGCATGTGCAGGCGTCCCAGCATGTGTAAAAGACACAGTACAAGTGTCAGCTGGATGCAAGCAGAGCTAGCAACAAAACGGTGGCACATAGAGGCGGTTGATGCAGGCATCCCCATAGAAAGACACTTTAGTGGACACCAGCTGGTATATAGCAGCAACTGTGTTAGACTATTACCAGCAAAATTGGTGTATGACGACGGGAATACCTCAGCTTTGGGCTTATAGGATATGTCGTCCAGACGCTCTGGAAATAGATCTTCCAAGAAGCGAAAGGGGTCTCCATCGGGCTCTGAGGATTTTGGGCATGCTGTACTGCGCCAATCTCCCCTGAAATTTCAGAGGTCAGTAGCCGTAGGAACCCCGCAGGAGTACCTGGTGCTGTGGCTGTCCCCAGTCCACCTGCTCCTGTATATATAACAGAGGAGGTTTTATCCTCAACTCTGGGAGGATTGGAAGAGAGATTAACAGCATTGATCGCTGCTTCCCTGTCACAGGAAAAGCGCGTCCGATCTCCGTCTCCTCCTTCAGAGTGCCTGTTAGTGGAGGAACAGTCCCAGAGATCGACCTACCTGAAGGGGATCAGGTGAGGTTGATAAAGTTATAGAGGAATCAACAGTGGAAGAACCTTTCTCAGCATCTCAGGCTGAAAGATTATAGGTTCAGTCTCTGACTAACATGGTCCGAGCAGCATTTTAAATGCCTCTGGCGGAACCATCAACCACTACGGTTTCCTCGCTGGGGTCGCTGAAAGCTCCCCAGACTGTCTGTTCCTTCCCAATCCACCCTTTATTGGAAGGGCTTATTTACCAGGATTGGGAGCATCCTGTAAAATATTTACTCCCCCCAAGAGATTTCCAGTGATCTATCCCATGGAGGATAAGTTCATAAAAAAAAAAAATGGAGGGTCCCTACAGTGGACACAGCCATTTCTTGTGTAAATAAATCACTGACATGTCCAGTAGATAATGTTCCAATGTTCAAAGACCCAATAGATAAAAAATTGGAGTCTTTACTAAAATCTGCTTTCTCTACAGCAAGCATGGTGACACAACCTGCAGTAGCAGCGATTGGAGTCTGCCAAGCAATGAAAGATCAGTTGAAACAAGTCTTAAGGGACTTACCAGATCAGCAGGCTCTTGCCCTAGCTGACCTACCTAGAGCCTTGTGTTGCGGTGGACGCCATAAAGGATACAATCCAACAGGCCTCCCGCTTTACGCTGTCTGTAGACATATGCGTAGGCTTCTATGGCTCAAAAACTGGTCTGCTGAAGCTCCCTGTAAGAAATTGCTGATTAGCTTCCCATTTCATGGAGAACGCTTATCTGGAGATGATCTGGACAAATATATCCAGAAAACTTCTGCTGGTAAAAGTACACTCTTGCCGGTTAAGAACAAGGGTAGAAGTCCTTCTTTTAGGAGGCCTACTTCTCCAGTCCCTGGCACATCGGCTGTGAAACAGTTCCGACGGCCTCCGCGGTCAAATCCAGGGGGCAGAAATCAGGGACAATCACAGGGTAACAAGAAACCCTGGGTCAAGAGAGGTACAAAACCTCCCCCCAAGTCATGAAGGGTTGCCCCCACTCAATCGGGTGAGGGGAAGACTTCAGTTGTTCACAGAGACCTGGCGGGACACCATCAGAGATGGGTGATCTCCGCAGTAAGTCTGGGATACAGGCTGGAGTTAAGACATTCCTCCTGCCCATTTTATAAGGTCAAACGTGCCAAGCGATCCCCAGAAGAGTGGATCCCTCCTTCTGGCACTAGAGCAACTATTGCTCCAAGGTGTAATCATGAAGGTTCCCTTGGAAGAAAACGGGTTCGGGTTTTACTCGAACCTTGTCACAGTCCCCAAACCAAATGGGGACATGAGGCCCATATTAAATATAAAAGGGCTAAACAAGTTCCTACATATCAGGACTTTTTCGGATGGAGTCGATCCGATCGGTGGCCACCGCCCTACAAGGGCAGGAATGGTTAGCCTCGATCGACATAAGGGATGCTTATTTGCATATTCCCATCTGTCCGGCCCACCAGAAATTTCTACGCTTTGCAGTAGAAGGGCGCCATTTTCAGTTCAGAGCCTTACCTTTCGGTCTGGCCACAGCACCACGAGTGTTCACACAAATTCTGGCCCTACGATTGGCCAAACTAGGAACACAAGGTGTAACGATAATGGCATATCTAGACGACTTGTTGCTGATAGACCACTCAGTGAAAAAAACTAGAAGTGGTCGTTCACAAGATAATCAAGTATCTGGAATCTCACGGTTGCATTATCAACCGGGACAAGTCAGCCCTAAAACCAGTCAAAAGCCTGGAATACTTGGGGGCTAAGACTGGATTCAAATCAGAGAAAGATTTTCTTACCTCCAGAGAAGGTGTCGTCTTTGAAAGATTTGTCCCACTTAGTGGGTACAAAAAAGAAAACCATCCATACGCCTGTGTATAAGGCTGCTGGGAAAAATGGTGGCTTCATTCGAAGCAGTACCCTACGGTCAATTCCATTCATGGAACTTGCAGAGGGCCATACTGTCAGCCTGGAACAAAAAAGTTCAGGCTTTAGACTTACCAATGTCCCTGTCCCCTTCCGTTCGCAAGAGCCTCCATTGGTGGTTGGTGCCAGAATCTGGAAAAAGGGAAACCCTTCAGTCCGGTTTCTTGGAAGGTGGTCACTACAGATGCCAGCCTCATAGGCTGGGGGGCAGTACTGGAGCAATGGTCTCTCCAGGGCAAGTGGTCAGAAGCAGAGAAGGCCCTGCCCACCAATCTCTTAGAGATACGAGCAGCCCGGTATGCCCTAGTAGCATGGACATCCAAACTCCAAGGGTCACCTGTCAGAATTCAATCAGACAATGCCACAGCAGTGGCATATATCAATCACCAGGGTGGCACCAGGAGTTGTGCAGCCCAGAGGGAAGCGAATTGCATCCTGGAATGGGCAGAAAGGTATGTCACAGCCATATCCGCGGTTTTCATCCCAGGAGTGGAAAATTGGAGAGCGGACTTTTTAAGTCGCCAGCAATTATGCCCGGGGGAATGGTCTCTTCACCCCGAGGTTTTCCAGGCAATATGCCAGCGGTGGGGAACACCGGATGTAGATCTGCTAGCATCCAGATTCAACGCAAAGGTGGACAGATTTGTGTCTCGCACAAAGGATCCCCTAGCTTGCGGTTCGGATGCCCTAGTGTTCCCTTGGGATCAGTTCAAGCTGATATATGCATTCCCACCGCGATTAATCCGCAGAATCAGGGTAGAAAAGAAACCAGTGATTCTGGTGGCTCCAGCGTGGCCCCGAAGGGCATGGTACGCGGAGATTGTAAAAATGTCAGTGGGAAGTCCTTGGACCCTCCCACATCGTCCGGACCTGCTTTCGCAAGGACCGATATACTACCCTTCCTTACCAGCCCTAGGTTTGACGGCCTGGCTATTGAAGCCCACATTCTAAAAAAGAGAGGGCTCTCTAATCCTGAGGTATCTACCATGATCAATGCCAGGAAGCCGGTATCAAGGCAGATCTATTATAGGATCTAGAAGGCGTACATCACGTGGTGTGAGGCCAGGAAATGGCATCCACGTAAGTACGTAATAGGTAGGATTCTGGACTTCCTACAGTGGGCTGTACATAGGAAGCTTGCCTTGAGTACTATCAAGGGTCAGACGGCCTTGTCAATATTTTTTCAAAGGCCCTTGGCTTCGCATTCACTAGTCAAAGCTTTCATACAAGGAGTGATGCGTATTAGCCCTCCGGTTAGTATTCCCATATGTCCATGGGACTTAAACCTGGTTCTGTCGGTTCTACAGAAACAACCATTTGAACCATTGCGGCACATTTCCTTGGTTCTTCTCACCAGGAAATTGATTTTCTTAGTAGCCATTTGTTCGGCTAAAAGAGTATCGGAATTAGCCGCCTTGTCCTGTAAGGAGCCATATCTGGTTGTCCATAAGGACAGAGTAGTATTACGTCCTCATCCAGCCTTTCTTCTTAAGGTGGTATCGAGGTTTCATTTGAACCAAGATGTGGTTCTTCCTTCCTTTTTCCCCAAACCTAGTTCGGTAGAGGAAAAGTTATTGCATTCTTTGGATGTAGTAAGAGCAGTTAAAGCTTATCTTAAAGCCACTGCTCAGATTCGTAGAACGGATACTTTGTTTGTTCTGCCGGAAGGCCCCAGAAAGGGTCAGGCAGCGTCAAAATCTACTTTAGCCAAGTGGATTTGACAGGTCATAATGCAAGCCTATGGCTTGAAAAGGAGACCGCCTCCGTTCAAAGTTAGGGCGCACTCCACAAGAGCAGTTGGAACTTCATGGGCAGTGCATCACCAAGCCTCCCTGGCTCAAGTCTGTAAGGCCACAACATGGTCTTCAGTACACACGTTTACTAGATTCTACCAGGTAGACGTTAGAAGTCAGGAGGATGTCGCCTTTGGGCGCAGTGTGTTGCAGGCCGCAAAAGATCCTCATGCCTGATGGCGCCCAGCTTATGTATAGTGTATCCCTCCCCTCATTTGGCATTGCTTTGGGACGTCCCATTAGTAATGACTAAGTCGCTCTGTGTCCCGTGATGTACGAAAAAGAAAGGGATTTTTATAACAGCTTACCTGTAAAATCCTTTTCTTGGAGTACATCACGGGACACAGAGCTCCCACCCCTCTTTAGGGACACTTATTGCTTTGCTACAAAACTGAGGTGCTCCCGGATGGGAGGGGCTTATATAGGGGAGGGTACTTCCGGTTTTGGAAGTTGCCAGTGCCAGCACCTGAAGGTATCTATATAACCCATTAGTAATGACTAAGTCGCTCTGTGTCCCGTGATGTACTCCAAGAAAAGGATTTTACAGGTAAGCTGTTATAAAAATCCCTTTATCACATGGTCCTAATTATTCAGACCCTTTGCTGTGACACTCATATATTTAACTCAGGTGCTGTCCATTTCTTATGATCATCCTTGAGATGGTTCTACACCTTCATTTGAGTCCAGCTATGTTTGAATATACTGACTGGACTTGATTAGGAAAGCCACACACCTGTCTATATAAGACCTTACAGCTCACAGTGCATGTCAGAGCAAATAAGAATCATGAGGTCAAAGGAACTGCCTGAAGAGCTCAGACAGAATTGTGGCAAGGTACAAATCTGGCCAAGGTTACAAAAAAATTCTGCTGCACCTAAGCTTCCTAAGAGCACAGTGGCCTCCATAATCCTTAAATGGAAGACGTTTGGGACGACCAGAACCCTTCCTAGAGCTGGCAACCGGCCAAAATGAGCTATCGGGGGAGAAGAGCCTTGGTGAGAGGGGTAAAGAAGAATCCAAAGATCACTGTGGCTGAGCTCCAGAGATGCAGTCGGGAGATGGGAGAAAGTTGTAGAAAGTCAACCATCACTGCAGCCCTCCACCAGTCGGGGCTTTATGGCAGAGTGGCCCGACGAAAGCCCCTCAGTGCAAGACACATGAAAGCCTGAATGGAGTTTGCCAAAAAAAACACCTGAAGGACTCCAAGATGGTGAGAAATAAGATTCTCTGGTCTGATGAGACCAAGATAGAAATTTTTGGCCTTAATTCTAAGCGGTATGTGTGTAGAAAACCAGGCACTGCTCATCACCTGTCCAATACAGTCCCAACAGTGAAGCATGGTGGTGGCAGCATCATGCTGTGGGGGTGTTTTTCAGCTGCAGGGACAGGACGACTGGTTGCAATTGAGGGAAAGATGAATGCGGCCAATTACAGGGATCTCCTGGACGAAAACCTTCTCCAGAGTGCTCAGGACCTCAGACTAGGCCGAAGGTTTACCTTCCAACAAGACAATGACCCTAAGCACACAGCTAAAATAATGGAGTGGATTCACAACAACTCCGTAACTGTTCTTGAATGGCTCAGCCAGAGCCCTGACTGAAACCCAATTGAACATCTCTGGAGAGACCTAAAAATGTCTGTCCACCAACGTTAACCATCCAATCTGTTAGAACTGGAGAGGATCTGCAAGGAGGAATGAGAGAGGATCCCCAAATCCAGGTGTGAAAAACTTGTTGCATCTTTCCCAAAAAGACTCATGGCTGTATTAGATCAAAAGGGTGCTTCTACTAAATATGATTCTCATTTGCTCTGACATGCACTGTGAGCTGTAAGGTCTTGTATAGACAGGTGTGTGGCTTTCCTAATCAAGTCCAATCAGTATAATCAAACATATCTGGACTCAAATGAAGGTGTAGAACAGAGATATGCAATTAGCGGACCTCCAGCTGTTGCAAAACTACAAGTCCCATCATGCCTCTGCCTCTGAGTGTCATGCTTGTGACTGTCAGTCTTGCTATGCCTCATGGGACTTGTAGTTCTGCAACAGCTGGAGGTCCGCTAATTGCATATCCCTGGTGTAGAACCATCTCAAGGATGATCAGAAGAAATGGACAGCACCTGAGTTAAATATGAGTGTCACAGCAAAGGGTCTGAATACTTAGGACCATGTGATATTTCAGTTTTTTTCTTTTTTAATCTGCAAAAATGCCAGCAATTCTGTGTTTTTCTGTCAATATGGGGTGCTATGTGTACATTTAATGAGGAAAAAAATTAACTTAAATGATTTTAGCAAATGGCTGCAATATAATAAAGATTGAAAAATTTAAGGGGGTCTGAATACTTTCTGTTCCCACTGTATATACTTTCCTGCATTGTCAAAAAACTTGTGGCAATAACTGGTATTTTCTAAAGACTCACTATGCCTTTCAGAAAATATATCTGGGAGTATTTGATTTCCAAAATGGGGTTTTGTGAGGTTTCCACTGTCCTGGTGCTCCAGGGCCTCCAAAAATAAAATGGTAGGTAGTCAGGAAAATAGATGTAGTGTTACATGTCTTCCTGGAAAGCTTGAGGGTGCTCTTTGGATTTTGGGCCCCTCTGTGCATCTAGGTTGTTAAAGTCTCACACATAGAATCCTCATACTCAGGAGATGTAGCAGAATGTAAGCATGTTTATGTTGTGTTTTAGGAAATGACTGGTTAAAATGACAACTTTGTTAAAAAAATAAAATAAAAATGATTTTGTTAAATTTTTCCCCAAATTTTGACAAAAAATAACTTCAAAAGGTCACAATTCCTCTTGCTAAATACCTTGGATGGTATCATCTGTGAAACGGGGTCACTTTGGGGGTATTTGTACTGTCCTGGCATTTTTGGACCTTGGGGTGTAACTAAAGGCAAACCTTTTTTTCTAATTTTTGGATAGAGTAAGGGAGGGTTATAACTCCTGTCATTTATTGTTTTCCATCTTCTATAGGGAAGATCTCCATTCTCTCTTCTTGTCCCATAGCCAAAACGGGAAGTATGGGGAAATCCCTCCAAAGTGAGGAATCCCATTGTCTCCCCAGGATCATCAGGACTAGTGACCACATTGGAAGATTTCCCCTCTATTACTGTTCTGATGTCAACTCAAAATTTGTGATTTTTGTTTTACTTTCAATAGTGGTAATAGACAGGATGAATCTCCCTAATTTGGGCACAGACAGCTGTTCTAATCCCTCTCTGCTCTATCCAAAACCAAAAAAGGTTTGCCTTTAGTGACATTTCAAGAAATGATAGGTAGTCGGTACATCAGGATTGATCGCTTTTCGGATATAATACTGTATAGCATAGCTTGTAGACTTTATAGTTTTCACACAGACTAATATACACTGATTTGTTTTTCTTTTCCCCCCAAATGTAGCAGAATACATTTTGGCCTAAATGTTATGAAGAAAAATGTATTTATTTGCAAAATTTTATAACCAAAACTAAGAAAAGGTGTGTGTGTGTGTGGTGGGTTTTTTTGGTTTGTTTTTTTGTTTTATATAGCACAAATAAAAGAGTGGTGATTAAATACCATCAAAGCACTATCTGTTTTAAAAAATTATAAAACATTAATTTGGGTACAGGTTTGCATGACTGAGTAATTTCCATTCAAACTATGATTCTGCTGAAATCTGAAAAACCGCCTAGGCAGAAAGTGAGTGAAAGTGTTTGATCTTGAAATGGTAAACAAAATGTTCTTTTAAAATGTTGCTGTAAAACATTTGTTAATGTTATTCCATCATTGGGTTTACATGTATGTGCTTTATCCTTCTTCTGTTTCAGACACTCCCCTGCTTGGTTAGAATGTGTAACAAAGAGCGCCTTCTAGAGGAAAGAGTAGAAGGTGCAGAAACCTTAGCCTATCTAATAGAACCTGATGTGGAGCTGCAGAGGATTGCCAGCATTACCGATCATCTCATCTCTATGCTTGCTGACTACTTTAAATACCCCAGCTCAGTCAGTGCCATCACAGACATTAAGAGGGTGTGTATATATGACTGGTTATTTAGTTCAAATCAATTTTGCTGTTACTTGGAACTCACACACAAGATTTCTTTAATATAGTGAATAATCTGAGTGAAGACGCCTCCATATAGAAATTAAATGTGTCCAGTATCTACATAAGAGATGTTTTTTTTAGGATTATATGAAAGGGCCCATCTGTTTTAGTGTATATTACCTAGTAACATATGTCTGGCCTGTGGGTGTTTTTAGCTACATTGCATCATAGTTTTTGTTTTATTTTAGGTGTCAAATTATTTGAAGCAATACATTTTATATGAGTAGCATATGCTGAATATTACTTGCATTTTTAAGCTGTCTAGATACAGCAGTAGGCAGACTATGTTCTGAGTTTTGTTTAAAAAAAAAAAAGCATTAACAAGAGCAGTAGTGATGGCGGCCACAGTCAGACCACTAAAGTTTGCATGAAATGGGTTCCATGCTATGCACATCTAGCTTGCTCATAGCACAGATCTATAATAAACCCTATACAGGAAAACGGTTCTAATACTAGGCTAAGCTGCTGGACACAACATTCCTACTATAACCCACAGTGCATCGCATTCTGTGAATGGAGGTGGAGCAGTTGAATGACAGGATCTCCACTGCCCATTCACAGAACAGAACGCACTGTTGGGAGACAGAGTAAGAGTTCTGTGAATGGCAGAAAAGACAAAAGGGAGTGGGCCAGCAAAGCAACTTCTCTCAGTAGCAGCAGCTAATGATGCTTTGGTGCCCCTTTTATTTGGACTATTGTGACTAGGAGGCAGGAAGGTTTGTTTGAGCATGTGACCACTGTGATTGGCTGTCAGTGTTCACACGGTCGAGAGCTGATCCCACTGGCTCCCAATCATTACTAGCAGCCTTCAATAGCCCAGTAACTTTGTTGGGAGCATGCACTGAGTGTCCACCCTATTTGCCTCAACACACATGCATTATGTGGGTGGCAAGAGGTTAACCATCACAACGTCAGAGCAGAGCCACTTTAGACAGTATCTGTAGGCTATGAAGAAGGCACAGCAAGGAAGGTTTTTTACCAGAAGCTACTGCCTGCAGATAATAAAATACACAATATTACTGAGAAAAAAAACTACATTTTAGTATTTAATAATTGTATATTTTGATCCCTGGAAGATTTGCAACTTTATTAATCAGAATAGTCTCACACAGGAAGGTACATTTTAGATGATTTATTTTACCATTTCCTCTATGAAATGATGACCGGTTTGTAAAATTCATGTCATGGTGATGGTATGACTGCATCAGTTACCACTAGAATCATACAGTGCCTTGCGAAAGTATTCGGCCCCCTTGAACTTTTCATCCTTTTGCCACATTTCAGGCTTCAAACATAAAGATATAAAATTGTAATTTTTTGTGAAGAATCACCAACAAGTGGGACACAATTGTGAAGTGGAACGAAATCTATTGGATTTTTGAAACTTTTTTAACTAAGAAAAAAATGAAAAGTGTGGCGTGCAAAATTATTCGGCCCCCTTGCGTTAATACTTTGTAGAGCCACCTTTTGCTGCGATTACAGCTGCAAGTCGCTTGGGGTATGTCTCTATCAGTTTTGCACATCGAGAGACTGAAATTCTTGCCCATTCTTCCTTGCAAAACAGCTCGAGCTCAGTGAGGTTGGATGGAGAGCGTTTGTGAACAGCAGTTTTCAGCTCTTTCCACAGATTCTCGATTGGATTCAGGTCTGGACTTTGACTTGGCCATTCTAACACCTGGATACGTTTATTTGTGAACCATTCCTTTGTAGATTTTGCTGTATGTTTGGGATCATTGTCTTGTTGGAAGATAAATCTCCGTCCCAGTCTCAGGTCTTTTGCAGACTCCAACAGGTTTTCATCCAGAATGGTCCTGTATTTGGCTGCATCCATCTTCCCCTCAATTTTAACCATCTTCCCTGTCACTGCTGAAGAAAAGCAGGCCCAAACCATGATGCTGCCACCACCATGTTTGACAGTGGGGATGGTGTGTTGAGGGTGATGAGCTGTGTTGCTTTTACGCCAAACATATCGTTTTGCATTGTGGCCAAAAAGTTTGATTTTGGTTTCATCGGACCAGAGCACCTTCTTCCACATGTTTGGTGTGTCTCCCAGGTGGCTTGTGGCAAACTTTAGACAAGACTTTTTATGGATATCTTTGAGAAATGGCTTTCTTCTTGCCACTCTTCCATAAAGGCCAGATTTGTGCAGTGTACGACTGATTGTTGTCCTGTGGACAGACTCTCCCACCTCAGCTGTAGTTCTCTGCAATTCATCCAGAGTGATCATGGGCCTCTTGGCTGCATCTCTGATCAGTCTTCTCCTTGTCTGAGCTGAATGTTTAGAGGGACAGCCAGGTCTTGGTAGATTTGCACTGGTCTGATACTCCTTCCATTTCAAAATGATCGCTTGCACAGTGCTCCTTGGGATGTTTAAAGCTTGGGAAATCTTTTTGTATCCAAATCCGGCTTTAAACTTCTCCACAACAGTATTACGGACCTGCCTGGTGTGTTCCTTGGCCTTCATGATGCTCTCTGCGCTTTCAACAGAACCCTGAGACTATCACAGAGCAGGTGCATTTATACAGAGACTTGATTACACACAGGTGGATTCTATTTATCACCATCAGTCATTTAGGACAACATTGGATCATTAAGAGATCCTCGCTGAACTTCTGGAGTGAGTTTGCTGCACTGAAAGTAAAGGGGCCGAATAATTTTGCACGCACCACTTTTCAGTTTTTTATTTGCTAAAAAAAGTTTCAAAAATCCAATAGATTTCGTTCCACTTCACAATTGTGTCCCACTTGTTGGTGGTTCTTCACAAAAATTTTTAATTTTATATCTTTGTTTGAAGCCTGAAATGTGGCAAAAGGATGAAAAGTTCAAGGGGGCCGAATACTTTCGCAAGGCACTGTACATGTTTTATAATTGGGAAAATCTTGGTTACATCTTAAAGTCTGCCCCTGTTGGGCCCATAGGAACTGCTTAATAGTTAATGCTTAAAGTGGTTAAGTCACTCATGTAAAAACATGTAATCCCCTCTCTTACATCAGGGTTTAAAGGAGTTGTAAAGATTTGTGTTTTTAATGCATCCTATGCATTAAGGTGAAAATACACCTTGCACTCTCTGGCCCCCCCGAGCCCCCGTTTTACTTACCTGAGCCCCGAATCTCTGTAGGTGCGATCCCACGTTGCTTTCCCCCAGCTCTTCATTGGATGATTGATAGCAGCGCAGCCATTGGCTCACGCTGCTGTCAATCAAATCAATGACGCAGGGGGCGGGGCCGAGTGATGCACTCAGCGGCTATGGCCGCCACTGTATCACACAGGAGCGAGCCTGCAAGCTAACCTCCTTTGGGAGAGCGCTTGCCAGAGGGGGGGTTAGCTCTTGTTGGGAGGAGCCGAGACAGCTGCCGAGGGACCCCAGAAGACGAGGATCGGGGCCACTCTGCAAAACGAACTGCACAGTGGAGGTAAGTATTGTATGTTTGTTGTTTAAAAAAAATAATGATTAAACCTTTACAACCCCTTTTTTAATCTGTCATTTTTTTTTTAATTATTCTGCAAAATAAGTTATATTACAGCACCCCTGGGCGCTGACGTGACTTGCTGGCGCTCTCCCTCCTCGATCCGAGCACTACAGTGGGAGGGGCTGTGTTTCCCCGCTGCTGTCAGCCTGAGAGGAGGGGAGCGGCTGGAGGTTACATGAGCTGTAAAGAAGGTATTTTGTGGAATAATTTTTAAAAACGAAGATACTGTACAATAAACCTTGATGTAAGAGAGGGAGTTACATGGTTTTTACATGAGTAATAATAATGCTTTAGCGGTGGGAGGGGTGGAGAGGAGATGGCTGACACACAGACTAAGCTGACAGGCAAGGGAGGGGGAGGAGAGACTGCGGGATGACGGAGGCACATAAACTGACCATGGTATCAAGGGCTCAGCAGCCATGATGACCATGGTCAGCTCTCAGAGGGGACGTCGGGATCAACCAGGTATTGTAGAAGATACAAAGGGGCAATTGCAAAAGCATTATGCTACAGCTTTTAACTTTTTTTTTTTTTTTTTTTTTTAAAGGGACAGGAGCATCATTTTTGTTTTTTCTTTTTTTCTTGGAGTAACCATCACTTTAACTATTTAGTGGTTTGTACTGTGTGCATTTTTTATAAAAAAAACGTGTAAAGGCACTTTTTTTTTTTCAGTTTTAGAGTAGAAAAGGATTTTGCCCTCTATCACATTTTTCCTGCTTTCTTTGCCTCTGCTAGGAAGATTCACTTACCTATTTTGTCCTGGTTACCATTTCCTCAGAAAGTAAGGAGAAATGCACAATTCCAGAGTTGTTGCCAGGACAGGAAGTGAGGAGGAATCTCAATCCCAATGGGGTCACCTTTTTCAGTGGCAAATGCACAAGAGATTTTTCTCTTCCCGTTTACTTTGTCAAGACAAGAAGTGACAGGAAATCCTTCCAAACAGGGCAAGCAGGGGAAAAAATGGGGCTTTAATTAACCCTTCCTCACTCTTTAAAAAAATAAAGGATTTGGCTATACCTACATTTTACATTATTTAAAGTGGTTCTAAAGTCTAAACATGATTAACTTAATGCATTCCCTGCATGAACACGTTCGTAACCCTAAAAAAATAAAAAAAAATCCTGTTTCTTTAAAGCATGTTAAACAGCATGGTTCTTGTGCTGTGTAATTTGTCCCATTGTATGATGTAAAATACCTGGTTGATCTTGCCTGTTCCTGTGTCCCCCTGTGTGTGCTGACCACGGTAATCATGGCTGCTGATCCATGATACCATGGTCAGTTTACGTGTCGCCGTCATCCCGCTGTCTGCTCCTGCTCCGAGTCTCCCCCTCTCTTCATCCCTCCCTGCCTGTCAGTTCCGAAACCTGTGTGTGAGAGCGATCTCCTCCCTGCCCCTCCCCTCCCCTTCTGATGCTCTTCCCCGTGGCTTGAAAATACCATTTATAAATAACTGCCACCCCCTCTGTTTTATCATCATTTAAAGTACTGTGTGTCCGTTTTAAAACAAAATTCTAATCCTAAATACCTTCTCTCACAACACCGATGTGCAGTCACATGACCTCCCTCTGCTGGCCTGATGACATTAGAGGGTTATCTCAGCCCCTCCCTCCGCATTCCTTAGATATGGGAAGGAGAGCAGAGGAATGTCACGTGACTGCACATCGGTGGTGTGAGAGAAGGTATTTAGGATTACAATTTAAAAAAAAAGACACACAGTACTTTAGATCTTCATAAAACAGAGGGGGTGGCATTTTTTTATTATCCTGACTTTACAACCACTTTAAGGTAAAAAAAAAACAAAGTTTAGCTACTGTTTCTACCTCCCCGACCACTAAACACTTGCCTGTCTCCTCTTATCGATCCAGCGCTGTCCCAGCTGCAGTTCTTCCCCCTTCACTTCGTACTGTCACAGGAGACTGACAGTAGCGGGAGCCATAGGCTTCTGATGTCAGTCAAATCCTGTGAGGAGGGGCAAGCTGAGGTTGTTTGTTTGACAGAGTATGCCAACACATGTCCCCAAAACATGCGGCTTGCTATGGGGGCACCCAGAGGAAGGAGATGAGGACGGTGCCAATGGGGGGCCGCTAAATAAAGGGTAAGGGACTGCTCTCTGCAATATTATTGCAGAGAGCAGGTAAGTATTAATTTTAATGAGAAAAACAAAAAGCTTTCGTATCACTTCAGGACAGCTGAATTGCCCACAGGCTTCTTTTGGACACTGAGATTTTGGCGCATGCATTGGTCCACCAACCTATCGCCACTATAAGGGAATCTCATTGAAGTGGTTGTAAAGGCAGAAGTTTTTTTTATTGATGCATTCTATGCATTAAGATAAAAAGCATTCTGTGTGCAGAAGCCCCCCTAAAGCCTGAGCCCCTCTTGATCCAGCTGCAGGAGTGTCTCGGCTATCCGAGACTCTCCCTTCTCATTGGCAGAGACGGCAGCAAAACGCTATTGGCTCCTGGTGCTGTCAAAGTCCAAATGGAATGTGGCTCCATGTCTGAATGGACACATGCAGCTGCGGCTCAGCTCGTGTGCCCCCATAGCAAGCTGCTTGCTGTGGGGGCACTCAAGAGGGAGGGGCCAAGAGCGCCAAAAAGGGGCCTGAGAAGAGGAGGATCTGGCTGCTCTGTACAAAAGCTCTGCAAAGAGCAGGTAAGTATGACATGTTTTGTGTTAAAAAAAAAAGACTTCAATATCACTTTATTATATTTTTGGCAGAAAGTGAGCTGTTTTGGGCAGAGTTTGCTGCTGAAGCCAGCTGGAAATCTAGCCTACTAGTGCCTGGCTTACAACCTAAATAGCTGTTTTGGATAATTATATTTTAAGCATATTCTCATGAAAGTGAAATATAAATACAAGCAGTTCCTCTGCACTTACATTTAAATTGTTTCCTTGCTATAAATTCTGTGTGTGAGTTTGAGTTTGTTTTTCCTAAAGAATGGAAATCTTCCTTTTTTTTTTTTTTTGTTCATTGGTTTTACCAGTTGTGTTGCACTGCATGTAGGTTTCTCTTGAACTCCCATGTTTCTGCTCCTTGGTTAGAGCAAACCTGTCCTCTTTCCCCTCTTGTTGTACACTACAGCAGCAAGAAACAGGGCAACTTTGCACAGAGGAGACAGACTCAGGAGGAGCTATAGACGAATCCTACTGCACTGCAGACTTTCTTACCTTTCCATTGTCACAAATGACTCCGCAATCACAGCTTGTCTCACCCCCATCTTCAGAGTCCAAAGTGAGTATATACTATTTGTTGGTAGGTAGGTTCTAGTGTGTATTTTTTTTTTTTAATTTTCGCTTGAGCATAGAAATGTGGCATTTTGCTTACTGCTGTAAAATGGGGGGGGGGGGGGGGCGACCGAAAAAAAGCTAATTAAAGAGGTCTAATGCATATTCATTACAGTAGGGTCCAAAACGACTAGGTAAACGAAAGCATGCTTATTCTCAAACTCAAAAAAGATAATCCTTTAGTTTACACTAATAGTACTAACTATTAAACAAGTTCATCATCAGTATTTATTCGCATTTAAGTAACAATTTTGAAAGAAATGATAAAGGAAATACAGTTCTTGCTGGTGTACCTGTACTACGTTTTGGACTGAACTGTATAAAGGAAGTTATTTTGGCATTCCATTGGACCAAGCTTTTCTCTATCTTTGCGTATTACATGTTTTGATCTTTGTATTTTTGATGGTTGTGTCACATTGAAACCGTTAGAAATGGGTTACAGTGCACCTGTGCCAAGACTGGTCAAAATTTGAAATCCTATATTCATTTGCACATTAAATTTCAAATATTTCTAGCTTACCCTTATTTAATCTGAACAGATTTATGAAGTTTTACACATTGTTGTAGGTATTCACTGTGCCCTGTGAATATGCACTACTTTGTCACACATTTCACAAAAGACCAAGGTGCTGAGGAAGAACTAAGGCCGGCCATACACAATTCCAAACTTCCTGCTGAACCGGCTGAGATTCGAACCGTTAATGGCCAAGCTGAATGTGCCAATATGATCGATCAACTTGGGTACAAGCAGCCTGCCGGATTCTCTTGCGATTATCGCTAGCGGATGCTCTAGCCACTTTAGCTATAATTGCTGTCTTCTTCCACAAGGATGGCTTCCCTCACCCTCCTCTGTCGGGAAAAGACCATGACCTAGCAGGAGGGATTCCCGCATCAATACTGCCTATGTTGATGGGGGGGGAATCTAGCGAAATTTCTTTCCTTCAACCCATTCAGAAAGTGCAGCGTGACTCACGCATGCGCAGTAGGAAACCGGCTGTAAAGCCTGAAGGGTTTCCCTTACTTGCAATGCCGGCGCCTGCATCCGAAGCCCATGGACGAATCGGCTTGGGGTACCGACATCGCGGGATCCCCGAACAGGCAAGAGTCCTGCTATTAAAGGTTAGCAGCTACAGTATTTTGTAGCTGCTGACTTTTTTTTTTACAGACTGGAACTCTGCTTTAAGAAAATGTAATGAACTTTATAATTTTAAGCACATTTTGCATTTTATGGAAAGCATTCGTTGCCTAAAATTGCTTTTTAATCGTCTTCTAAATCTCAGTTCTCCTGGGGTTCATGACCATTTGCAAAGAAAAAATAGCATTCTTTATCTGATATGGTTTAAAATGCTGTTTCCTTTTTTCTGATTTGAATTGGCTGACGGCTCACGCTAACAATTTTGGGCCTAAAGCCTCGTACACACGACCGAGTTTCTCGGCAAGAACCAGCAAGAAACTTGCTGGCAGAGATTTCTTGCCGAGAAATTCATTCGTGTGTATGGTTTCTCGTCAAGAAAAGCGACAAGAATCTCGACGAGAAAATAGAGAACCTGCTCTCTATTTTCTCGTCGAGATTCTCGTCAGCCTGTTTCTCGACGAGAAAATGGTGTGTGTGTGTGTGTGTGTGTGTGTGTACACTTACCTGTCCTCCGGGAAGCCCGCGCATGCTCGAAATGACTTTGACGCATGCGCGGTAGCTTCCTAGGCATAGGATAGGGTGTACCAAGATGGCGGCGACGGCATCGAATGTGACGAGCGCATGCTCGTCGTATTTGATGACGTCACCGCGTTCGCTCCATTCAAAGAACTGCGGGTTCTTTGAAATGAGCGTGTGTACACTCGGCCGGGACAAGTTTCTTGTCCAAGGATCTCGTCGTAAAAAACAACGTGTTTTTTACAACGAGATTCTCGGCCGTATGTACGAGGCTTTAGTGTTGAATTGCAAAGCCCAGAGTAGCAAAGTTCGTATTGGGTGTATGTGTGTAACCCAAATCCCCCCCCCCCCCTGCTCTACTTTATATTTCTTGGGGACTCTCACAGTGAGAGGGCCTGCGTTAGACTGCCTAATATGTGTGTAATTGCTTAGTTGTATAAAATTACTTGAACTTCAGACTAAAATATTCTGTTCACAACCCAGGATAATTCAAATTTTGCACATTATTAAAAAAAGAAACTAAGGGTTACATGTAGAGAACATTGCACTGCATCCTGATTGAATTAGCTGAAGGTTGCAAAAAAATAAAATCTGTGAGAACTTTCTTTTCACTTAAATTTTTTTTATTTTTTTTTATAGGGTTTGCATTTTCCTATCTGTGCATATGTTTTATTAAACTAGGTGTTATTTAGATGTATCTGTTAGCTTGCTTCAACTATTTCCTCCTCCTTCTGGAAACAGTGGCATCACTAGGGTTGGTGTCACCTGGTGCTGTAAAACGTGCGTTGTAGGGAGGGGGGGGGGTTACACCTTGTTGCCTTGCCTTTGCTCCTAGCAAATCCCCCCCCCCCCCAGCACAAATATCCACAATCTCCTCTTCGAGCACAGATCTTCCCCAATCCCCTCTCATAGCACAAATCCTCTCACCCCCCCTCCCTCCTGTCACATATACCCCCATTTCACAATCCCCCGCCCCATCATCACCATTACCTTTCACAGCACAAATGGGCCCCCTCCTGCATAAACCTCTCATCTCAGCACCAATGATTGTTACCCCCCCTCTCTCTTTCAATGAGTATAGTTCCCCTGGCCTGTAAGCCCCGCCCACCCCAACCCTTATGTGGGAAACCCTGTAGAGGTGCGAGTTGTGGTCTATCCTTGCTGTCAGTGGAGCGCTCTTTCATACAGCAGATGACACAGGATCGGGCTGTAAGCAGTTTGGTTATTCTGCTCCCTATCTCCTCCAATGACCGCCCATCTTCCCGAAGCATTGAATGAATCAAACACTGAACATGCTGATGTAAGAGCGATCCTGTGTCATATGCTTCATGGAGGATCACTCTGCTGACAGGAGGGGGGAAAGCACAGCCCACACTCCTAGCTCTCTCCTCTCTGTCATTTCTCCTTTGCAGGCTTCCTTGCCCCAGGGTGCTCTCCCCTTGTCCCGGCCGTGAGTGCGGGGATGGGGGGAAGGCATTAGGCGGCTAGGCACAGCATCCATGAAAAGACCGACCGGGGGGCACAACTAAAATCGGCACCCTCCCCTAGTTCCGGCCATGGTGTCACCCGGGTGCACCCCCCTGTATGGTGACATCACCTGGTGGCACTGCCCCATTGTGACCTCACGACCCAGCATGCATCGATCCGTGACATCACAAGGGGGTGGTGCCACCGGGTGATGTCACCAGGTGGCCCTGCCCTTGCCTATATAAGAACTGTCAAACAGTGGAGGAGGTATTCGGTGGTCGGCCGTCAAGTGCGGAGCATGTTGTGTGTTTTTTTTTTTTTTGTTTTTTCGGGTGCAGTGGGCGGCGTGATTGATGATAGATTTACAACAGGGGACACTGGATTTTAATTTTTTAATAAAGGAATTGTCAAAAACTGTGTGTTTTTATTACTTTTTTGACACTTTTTTTTTTTTTTTTTTTGTGAAGGAGTAGGGGTACTAATTACCCCAAACCCATGGGAGGGGCATTTTTTACAATTTGGCACTGCGTCGCTTTAACTGACAATTGCGCGGTCGTGCGACGCTGTGCCCAAACAAAATTGATGTCCTTTTTTTCCCACAAATAGAGCTTTCTTTTGGTGGTTTGATCATCTCTGCGGTTTTTATTTTTTGCGCTATAAACAAAAAAAATTGTCAATTTTTAAAAAAACACTATTTTGTACTTTTTGCTATAATAAATATCCCCAATTTTTTTAAAAAAAGCAAATTTTTTTCTCAGTTTAGGTCGATTTATGTTTTCTTCTACATATTTTTGGTAATAAAAATCGCAATAAGCGTATATTGATTGGTTTGCGCAAAAGTTATAGCGTCTACAAAATAGGGGATAGATTTATAGCATTTTTTTTTTTACTAGTAATGGTGGTGATCTTCGATTCTTTTTTTTTTATTGGGACTGCGACATTATGGCAGACACATCGGACATTTTTGGGACCATTGGCATTTATACAGCGATCGGTGCTATAAAAATGCACTGATTGCTGTAAAAATGTCACTGGCAGGGAAGGGATTAACACTAGGGGGCGATCAAGGGGTTAATTGTGTTCCCTAGTGTGTTTCTAACTGTGTGGGGAGGGGATTGACCTACAAGAAATTACAGATCGTGGTTCCTAGCTATTAGGAACTCACGATCTGTTTCTCCTCACAGAACAGGGATTTGTGTGTTTACACACACACACACACACGTCCCTGTTCTGCCTCTCGTGCCCGCTATCGCTCGCGGCCCGTCGGTCATCGCGACCACCGGTCACGAGCATCGGCACCCCCGCAATGCACGTGTGCCTGCTATCCCGCTTAAAGGGACCGACGTATAAAAAAAAAAAAAATTCTTACACTGTAATTTTAATCTTCCTTTTTATTTTTTTGGACCAATATTGCTATCAGAAGGGATGAACATCTCTTGTGATAGCCTTGGCCATGACAGATCCTCTTTATGGAGAGACCTTGGGTCCATTCAGATCCGGATCCCTCATGTGGCCTCTAAAGCATTTGTTTACACTGAAATTGGTTTGATCAGATGCTTTCACAAGCTGGTAATGGCTTGTTTACAACAATCAGAAGTGACAAAATCCTCGTTGCTTCCAGTTTCATAGACCATAGAGATGATTGGGGAACTTCTGTTCCTCCATCTCTATGGTCAGCCAGCCGAACTGCTGGTTTCAGTCCCGGGCTTCCTGGTGGAATGAGAGAACCCAGTAAGGCATCGGGAGTGGGGGGGGGGTTACCTTCTGTCACATTTAAATTTGATCCAGCTGCTGTATAGCTGCTCGTATTGGTTTTACATTAAAGAGCATCGACCGGCTTTTTAAAAGAAGATGCGGTTGCAGCCATGACCCCGATATACCAACTTAAAGGCGTACTGGTTCATCCTAAGGGCAGCAAGTGGTTAAAGAAGCTCTGTCATGGGCAAAGTGAGGAGTGTCTGCACACATCTGCAACAACCTCACAAATATTTGTGATGACCAAATTCTGGGTTGTTCTGACAGGCACAGCTGTGATTCGTCTTTGTAGTGTTGGCTCTTGCTTCACAGCCCCAACCCCACATATGTATATTTGTCCATCTCTATGATGGGTATTCATACTGGTCATTAGAAAGTTGCAGGAGGCAGGAAAGGGAAGGCAAGCTTTGGCACCATCAAGAAGTGCCAATTCGTTGTTTGCAAGCATCTCATACCTGTAGCTTTTTTTTTTCCATGATGGAGGCTTCTCAATGTAGCCGGTTACATAAACCCTCATTCATTAAACTGCAGTAAAGCTTAATTAAAGCGCATATCAAGCCAAATTAAAATGGACACATTTTTTTTTTTTTAAATCATACGCAGTACATATATGCAAATGCATACACATGTCCCTATATTTTTTTCCTTTACAGAAAAAATACCTATTGATATGTCAGGCATGCACTCATTTCTTAATTTCCTATTGTGGGTAGACAACACACAGCATTTTTGTGGAGTGGCGTTGACCCTGCCTAGTTTTTTTTTAGTTTTTTGTTTTTTTGCTAAACTACTCAATCCCCAAATCCTAGGCACTAATTGACTTTTAGTCCCAAGGTAAGAACTGAGAGGGCTAAATCTCTGAACACAGGACTTGTACAAAGAATGCAGGGCAGCTGATTTTACACGCTTTTTAAAATTATATTTATTTAACATTTATTTAAAATTGAGTAAATAGAGTTTACATACAATCTTAGGTGTGCTACAGTGGCTTCTCTGTTAATTTGCTCACCTGTGATAACATTGCTTGAGAGGTGGCTTTGCATGTCTTTAGCTCTAATCAAAGCTTTTGTCTTTCTAAGTTGGGCACAGCAATTTTTTTTTCTTATTTTTAAAGAATATTTAGCTATGGTAAATGTGAGCTTAAAAGTGGCATCTATTAGAATTCATTCTTGCAACAGATTAAAGCACATTTCAATTACACACCATCCCCACCAGCAGGCAGCACATGTTTAAGCTTTATTTTTTTCTAAACCGAATGTCTCCAAGCCTTGCTGGTTTTATGTCAGTGGTGCTTTTTAGCTGTTAGTCGTTTGTGAGAGCTTTGTTTTTTGAAGTGTCACATAGATTCATATGAACATGTGGTTTGCTTGATGTAACTTCCTTTTTTTTACTTCAGCTTGATCATGATTTGAAACACGCCCATGAGTTGCGACAGGCAGCCTTCAAGCTCTACGCCTCACTGGGAGCCAATGACGAAGACATCCGGAAGAAGGTGAGTCTGGGAGAGGGGCGACCAGCGGTCCTGTCCGCCAGCAGACAGGGTGTGATGCCCACCTGAAAAAGAGTCACAAGGAAGAGACTTTAACAATGACTGTCTTGTTTAAACGCCAGAAGCAGAGACTGTGAGGGTTAATGGAGCAATGAATGAATGAGGCTGTGCCTTTTTGGCTTTATTTTTTTTTGCCTTTAGAAACATAGCCTAGCGCGACTGTCAGAGGAAGACCAACACATTGCATTCCATTACGGTCTTCAGCTTTTAATCTTACGCATTACGTATGCATGAGTTCAAATTTAGTCTGTAGATGGACAGGTGTCTAGTGTTCTTAAAGAACTACCAACAGTGTCATAAATGTCCAAAGCTGCTTTTGCAAATAAAACACCTTTCATTAGCAGCTGGGCCTGCAGACATGTGTGTTGCATTATCTTCTTTTTTTTGTCATCTACTTTTCGTTCAACTTTGAGAGGTAGATTGTGTGCAGTAGGTACAAGTTATTGGTCAAAATTTATTTTGCATACAGCAACAGAATTAAATAAATAAATTGGTTAAGAATCTTTCTCCCTCTGGTCCAGGAGGACCCCAAATGTTGCAATATTTTAGGATATATTTTCCTGGATTATGTTCAAAGCCTGGGCGAGTCTAACTTTTTACTCCATGCTAATAGGTGGTCACATAATTTCATTTTTTTTTTTTTTTTTTTTTTTTTATAGTTTTGATCTCTGAGGGTAATTACAAGACACCTAGCCACTAATCTTCTAATCTTTAAAACCATTTGAATAGCTTGTGAGGATAAGACCTTGTTGGGGTTCGTTTTGCAGTGGTACCCAATGCTGCAGAGCATGGAAAAAGTACAGTATCGTATGCTCCTATTTTTAGGGCAAAGCTTTCACCCCACCCTCAGCAGCATATACTTACACTTTTGTGCTCTGACTACTCCCTTCCAAGGAGAAAGCTGAAGGAAATACCGGTACTCCCGGGTATGGAAGAGCATGTAACAGCTCTGAGCCAATCGGTGTTGTCACAGGAGAGTCCATAGCCCTGTATGAGCTACAACTCTGGTGTCTTGTTGCTCATGTAAGGAAGGTAAGTATATGCGTCTGTGGAGGTCTGAATTAAAGTGAACTTTTTGTTTTGCCCAACCTCTTGGGCCATTGCAAAGTTTGCAGAGGTATGCAAAAACAGTTTAAATCTCAGGGTAGTGGTGTGTACCCTGTAGTAGTGCCTAGTCTATAACCATTTCTTCTTTGTTAAGATAATCCATTGAGACTGTAAAACTAGTCTGCATGTTTATCTGTAAAAGAAAAGGTTGTGTAAGATTTTGCATTTACATCTAATGGACCTTTTATCTCTGTATAGCATTGCATTGCTTGACATTGATCCTCTAATATTACTGTATAAGGTTAAACCCAATCTCTAGTTATCTTTTGCCTCCTATTCTCAGTTATAGATTGCTCCCAAATTTTGATCAGCTTCCATTATCTTTTAGTGTATACACAGCCCGTACACATTAGGGAACTAATGGCGCATGCAGCGGGTATGTTTTTGTTGCTGTATTATGCCTTGTTTCCACTGAGCGGATCGGTTTGGTACGGTACGCTATTTTGGGTGTTTCCATTATGAAAGCGACCCATACAACCGAACCATACCGCACCATTCTGGGTCCTGCTTCAAAAGTGGGGCCATAGAAAATGATGCGGTTCGGTTAGGGCGGAGCTACAATACATTCCACTGATTGGCGGACACGCTAGGCATTTTTTCTAAACCTTGTATGGCCCCTGACGGTCCGACTTGCAGTGGAAACGCTCACCAGAATAGACCGGACCAATCTAACCATTCCAAACTGTACTGACCCGAACCGTTCCGCTCAGTGGAAACGAGGCATTAGATAAAAGCCAAAGTATGTTGTCAATTTATGCAAACTTGATTGGAGTTTCATATATATAGATGTAAACAAAATGTACAAGTTCATCAGATTTTAGATTTCCTAGCATGATTTTCACAAATACGCTGTGTATCAGTACTGCCTTGATATACTTTAAAAAAAGTTGTTAGTAGGAGATTCCTACAGGTTATTTTTGTCTGTCTGTCTATTGTATTGATACCTTATCACTTTAGGCAAATGTCTTGCATGGACCGAGAGACTGCATTATTTTTGATGGTTATTGCAGTGTGATTGCCTTTGTAAATGTTGTGCTTGTTTGAAACAGACCAAGCACTGTGTTGGACACTTCCCCATTCCTGCAAACTGAGAAAGATTGAGTCCTACTGCAAACCTATTTTTCTATATTTGTTTTATGTGGATTGACTGATCACACTCAATATAGCAGATTTTAACAGGGAAATGTCTTTGGGATTGGGATCAGCCATTACCTAAATTGCGTGCCATTTACTTTCGGTGAAGTAACATAAGATTGTAGGTTTAGTGTGGTTAATGCAGAACTGACAGGTGATAAATGCTTCCATTAGCATCATATTATACAGGTGCTATGATTCCCAATGCCTTTAACGTGAAACTAGCGTGACAGTTAGAAAAACACATGTAGAGCCTCACACTGCACCTTCTTTTTTCATTTATTTTATCTTTTTTCAAAAGTTTTTTTTATTCAGCAGAGACAAGCTACACATACAGAATATCAGGTAGGTGAAACATCACATAATGCATAATAATCCGGTCCACATAACTGCTTTCCCTGCTAAGGGAAAATTAAAATTACGTAAAAGTCTAGAATTCTCACCTGTATTCCAGTGATTCCGCCTATTTTTTTTGTTTTTTACCCCCGCCCCCCACAAACCAAAAGAAATAAAACTATATACATACCCCAGTGGAATATTTCACCACCCCATCGTATAACTCACAGAACCAAGGCTGTACCCCCACACTTAAGTCCCTCCCACCAGCTTATGACAAATATATAGCTCCGGCTCCATACTTCAGCCTTTACTCATTCACCCCATCTGCCTGTGTCTCCTTTGAGTCAACCCATCTAAACCAAACCTTCCTAAATTTCCTAGGAACTCCCCTAGCCTCGTACGTCATGCGGTAAAGAAGATCAGCATTCACGACTTTCAACCACATCCCTAACGTTAGTCGTTCCGTGTGGATCAATCTCCTAGCTATAAGTTTCCTAAGTTCTAAGCAACAGCTTGGTGTGCTCCTTTAACACCTCTTGGTCAAAAATTCCCAAGAGACATCTCAAGGGGGAAGCATATATTGGGAAGGTCGAAGTTGTCTGCTATAAATTCAGTCACCATAGACCACAATGGTCTCCTTGGCACATTCCCACACCATATGAACAAAAGAGCCATCCGCCCCCAAACATTTTATGGCAAGTAGCGGCGTCTCTCCTGTGCATACGGAATAATCTGACCGGTGTGTAATACATCTGATGGAGGTATCGTAGCTGTATCATCCTCTCCGTTGAAGAGATGACAGAGCCCAAATAAGTATCCAATGCCTCCTGCCCCAGCTCCTCTGACAATTCCGGTATAAACATTTCCCAATGAGACCTGGCCCTGGCCATCAACCTGAGGTCCCCTGGGCCCACCTCCCTATAGTATCTGGACATTCTTTTGACTGGGTCAGGATCCCCAAGGACCCTTTCCAACAAAGTATTCTGTACCTGTACTTCCCCTATACCGAACTGCACTACCGCCGCATGCCGCAGCTGGGCGTATCGAAATGCCAGGTTCTGGGTATCCCAAACAGTTCCCTCAGCTGAGCAAAGGTACACAGCTTACCTTCCGGAAATATGTTGTGGAGATGCTTAACCCCATATTTAGCCCATACTCTCCCATCCTCCAGTTTGAAAAACTCCTCAAGGGTTTCATTATACCACAGAGGGTTATTAGGTGACTTCCATAGGGATCCATCTTTCTTTTGTTGGGCGCAGATATTAAATATCCGTCCAGGCAGAGCCATCACCGAATCCACCCTTCTACTCAGCACTTCCTTCCTATAGACCATATTCCAGCAATGTAGTAGCATTAGGGATCTGAGTAAAAAAATCTCCAATTCAGGAAGGACAGCTGTGCTGCAAAGAAGTAGGCTCGTAAATCCAGAAGAGCTAGTCCCCCCCTTGCAACCTACCTAGGATAAATCCCATTTGATCTGCATTCACAAGCTTCTAAGCTTTAGTATAACCATCGGTAACCTCCCCGCTATAATTTTGGCCAGGATTTTTGTGTCCACATTCATCAGCAAAGTCGGACTGTAGGAGTCGCACAACCTAAGGCCCCCCTCCTTTGGGATCAGGAGCACCAGAGCCTCTCTAATGAAAGGTGGCAGTCTATCATCCGACCTGGCTGATGCAAACACTCTCAACATGCGGGGTGCCAAACTATCCCTAAAAGTGTTGTACCACTCCGAGGGGAAACTATCCAAACCAGGTGATTTCCAGGGAGCAAAAGAGGAGATTGCCGCCACCTCCACAGTAATATCTTTTTCCAGAATGGTGCTGTCTTCATCAGTCAGTACTGGAAGATCAATATTTGATAAGTAGGTCTCCAATGCTTCTTCCCCCCCCCCCCCCTCAGAGGTGCAGGACACATACAGTTCCCTATTAAATTTAGCAAAGATGTGTAAAATCTCTCCTGATTTACATACTTCCACCCCATGCCTGTCGCATACACTTTATATATAGACCTAATCCGGTCGGGCCAGGTACGCCAGCAGTCTACTGTTCTTGTCCCCGAACTCAAATATACGCCGCCTTTTGAGCAACTCTGAGTTTAGTGGTTTGATCAGTCAGGAGGGCTTGCTATTCTCTAGGTTTCCCCTGCAAATCCAGCAATCCCTCCCTAGTCAGGGTCCTAACATATTCTGCCTCCGACAGTGACACCTCTGCTTCCTCCTTTCACCTCAGAGGTGAGCTGCTATTTGAACCCACTCACTTTCGTCCTGAAAACCCCTCTTAGATTGGCTTTGAAGGCCTCCCACTGAAGGAGGGGGGAACCCAATTTCTCATTTTAAACCCAGAAGGTTCCAATAGTCTTGAGTAAATTCCTCCTGTAACCAACCAGCTTCCATGCGCCAATGGCGGATCCCAGGTTTAGGTCCCAACCTAAGGTCTAGTACAATGGGAGAATGGTCACACAGTGATCTAGGCAAATATGCAACCCTGCTCACAAACTCCAGGCCACCCCACTCGGCAAGGACAGTGTCAATTCTTGACATTGATTTATGAGTATTCCTTGGTGTCTGGATGATGAAACCACCCTACATCTCGTAAGCCATAGGTAGACAACGATCCCGCCAAGGGGGCCGGAGTCCCAGGAGATGCCCCCCAGCCTATCCATAGTCTGATCTGCCACTGCATTAAAATCCCCTAAAATTAAAATCCTCCCTTCCGCTATCTCATACGTAGCTTGTAACATATCCTCTAGGTGAGAAAGTGTGAAGGGAGGAGGAACATATAAATTCACAAACGTCAGACACTTATTCATTATTTTGATGACTAGAATGACATACCTTCCCTTAATATCCGATTTAATCACCTGTATAGCTATGGGCATGGCTTTGGTAACCAAGGTAGATGCCCCTCTGGCAAAAGAGGAGAAACTGGCATGGTAAGCCCCAGCAATATGGGCCGTCCTGAGAGAGAACCCTGGCGCCCTGTAAGTGAATCTCCTGCAGCAGAATCAAGTGTGGTTTATATTTCTTGATATAGTTAAAGACTAGGGAGCGTTTAAATTTACTTCCATTTTTAATGATTCCAGCACGGCCTGAGAGCAGGTCACCCATCCCCCCCATTAATGCAGGGGAGGGTACCAGGGCCCCTGGGCTTCCCTCACCCAGAAGCCCACCGATAACATGGGAGACATACTGTAACATATCTAAAGATTAGATACACTTTCCTCATAAACCACAAAGCACTTGAGTCCAGGTATAAAAATCTTGCCCATGAAAAACAAAAACCGAAACATACCCAGCCCCAACTTGCCAGGCACTTATATCTAATAACAGTCAACCAAAAAATGAGAATGAGGTAAACGGATGTGAGGCTTATTCAAAACCCCACAGGTCCCAGCATCTGAGAAGATCAGTCTCTAGAGCGATACAAATGACATCCAAAAACACCCCTTAAAAAATAAAAAGGGGGGGGTAGCACACTTTTTTTTTGTGATGTACAGAACAGTCCCCAGATCCCCTTTTTGTAGAAGTGGGTTTAAAGAGCAATACAACCGAACAAGAAGACAAAAGAATAATTGCATAGTTGGTCATCCGAATTGCAGGTCAGACAGGGTAAAGGAGTATATTCCTGAGTAAGGTATCAAGAAAAGGGTAGCAGTAAAAGAGAAATGTAATCTATCCCCGCAACCCACCACCCCTGGGCCACACTCCCTCCCCCCCAGCAGACAGCAAAGCGTCAGGATACTTTGGAGGAGGCTGGGAACCTCCTCCATCCAACTAGCCGGAAACTTCCACAGGAGTAGTGAATAAGAAAACGTTGCCATTATCCACGACCCGCAGTTTAACTGGGTATAGCATGCTGTAGATAATTCTCAGATCCCTGAGGCATTTCTTCACAGGCTGGAAGCTGGCTCTCTGTTTCTGAATGGCAGCTGAGAAGTCAGGGTAGATCAATATCCGGTATCCATTAAACTCCAGCTCTGGGCCAATCCTCTTTTTTTTTTTTTGGTCACGGAAGTGTAGAATTTTCGCTACCATAGGGCAAAGGACCACACCCTTCGGTGGGGGTCTGCCAGGAACACGGTGAGCCCTTTTAATGGCAAACATTTTAGTGAAAGTCCCAGGCTCCATATTTTCAGTGAGCCAACCCTCCAAGAACTCCTCGGGGGGGTCTCTCCTCCACTCCTTCAGGAAACCCCACTAGCCGGATATTTATTCCGTCTCATACGATCCTCCTTGTCAACCATTTTCAAAGCATGTTCAGACAGGGCCTTTTTTGACATCTGTACAGCAGTGTCCATAGGCCTTACAGAATCTTCCAGAGAAGCAATACGTTGATCAGTAGCCTGAGCCTTTTTGCTTATTCTCTGCATCGGGCAAACTGCTCCCAGGATCAAGGCAGGATCAGGGGTCTATGGACGGAGCTCTGTCTCTGCCGTCGTCCTCACATGCTGGACGCCGGCTCCCGGCATTTTCCAAGCCTTTTTTCTGGATTGGTCAGAATCCATAGCAATAGACTACCCTCCCTTCCTATTCTCACATGTTACCTCCTAACTGTTTGGGACAAACTAATCCCATAACTATGTTTTTTTTAGATCATAGGACCTACATTTTATTTTTTTTATTTTTTTTAGGGGGGTATCCAGCATTCCCTCTGTCTTAACTCAATCCATTTTCTAATCCCTCCATCACCTCTGCCAAATCACACAGTGGTGATCCCTTCTGTCTCTAGAGACTCTCCTGCCACACACAGACTTTCCTGCCACACACTATCACAACAACTCCTACAGTGACTAGTTTACCAATCCTCACTTCCTGATATACAGAACATTTCCTCTCTACCAACCTCATTTGAGAGCCTGCTTCTACAGGATTTGCACCTGACATCTATGCCATTTTCCTCTCTCCTCTCTTGCACTCATTCCTTTGTCCCCCGTTACACCAATCAATGGTCGAATGAACTAGGGGTTCCTCTGTCCACAAAGGATTCAGAAAAAGCCTTTATTTTTAATGCATCGACTCTTCTTGGCAAAGTCTTCCCCACATTGTTCTTCTTTCTAAAATGCTAAATGAGGTATCCTTTTGACATTTCCTCACTCTATGTACTCTGATCCCACACGCTGGCATCCATCCCAGCCACCTACCCTTCTGGAGTGGGTTACTAAATTAGACTTTATTCCTTGCATAAAGCTCCATCTGACTCAGAAAATGACAAACCGGATTCATATACAAGGATCTGGGGACGCTTTGACTGTCCTTCAAAATTCACAGGAATTTAGTGACCAATTTATCATCCCCTAAATCTATGCAACATTTGTTCAAATGTGACAATGGTGGTGGTGGAGCCCCCCAGTACCTTCCCTTATTACCCCTATGCTCGTTACCTTGCATCCCCCACTAGTCTTTTGCCCCAAAACTACCCTTTAATTGTTTTCCCCACCTTTCCTCCATGTCCTTCTTTTTTTACATGTCTTGCATACGATGCTTAGTGAAAGCATGCACAAGCCTCTAAACTTCAAGTCTGCTCTTGTATGCCTTCACTTAGAGTGCCCTCCTTATTCCACATCACACGCTCTCACACCCTCTTGTGGTTTGCCATGCGCCTTGAAAGGAATAGTAATCGTGGTCATGTCATCATTCTGAACTGGTCCTGTGTGTGACCTGGACCGCCTACGGTCTCTATGCAAAATTGTGCTGCACTTGTAATGTGCACTTCTCTTCTTTTTCTTCTCCCTTATTTGTCCTAACCTAACACTCAAGAAGATCAGACAGAACAAAAAAAAAGAAAAAAAAAAAAAAACTAGAAAAAACAGAATGGGTACCAAGAGTGGGTAAACAAATTTTACTTTGTTCATGGAGCTCCCACACCTGGACACACTCTGTAGAAAACACCTCATCTCATGGTACAATAAATGCTTCTCTGAGACTTGGAGCTCTAGATTTTTGTTTAGAATGATTTGGGTTTGAAGCCTCCTTTTGGCACAGAGATTTCCTTAAACAAAATGCTCGAACTGAGTCGCACAGACTCGCGTGACAAGGGATATTGTTTTAAAGTGGAGTTCCACCCAAAAGTGGAACTTCCGCTCATCTGATTACTCTTCCCCCCCCCCCTCCGGTGCCACAATTTGCACCTTTCTGGGGGGAGGGGGGACAGGATACCTTTGACGGGTATTCTTTACCACTTCCGGGAGTCCGGGCCGTGGCCCTTTACGTCAGCGCGGGGCTCCCTCCTCCTCCACCGGGCCAGTAGGAGAGAGGAGCGGACCTCAAAACATGCACAGTAGGTTTCCTGACGTGAAGCCGAAAGGCTACACTGCCGGGTACCCTTTCCCGCAATAGCGGCAGCAGCACCCGACAATGGCTGCGGGTGCCGACATCGCTGGACTCCAGGACAGGTAAGTGTCCATTTATTTAAAGCCAGCCACTTTAAATAATGCCTGTTCACATCAATGCGACTTTGTGTGGTGTAACTTTGGAAAATATACTTGTGCTACTTTGGTTGCGTTTTGCATAGAGTTTGCATATTCTATGGGGTACAAACTGCATTGTAAATCTCACCAAAGTCACACTACATAATTGCACTGCAAATCACAGTAGTGTGAACTGAGCCTTGGGCATTGGAGGAAGTAGTATACTTGGGGAAGTGGCAGATTTTAATTTAATAATTAATTAAAGTGGAGTTCCACCCAAAATTGGAACTTCCGCTTAAACCACTCCTCGCCTCCCTACATGCCACATTTGGCATGTCATATTTTTTTTGGGGAGGGAGTGGGGGCTTCAGTTGGAATGGGACTTCCTGTCCCACTTCCTCCTTCCACTCAGTGACCGCTTAGGTGATACGTCATATTGCCTAAGGCGGGCCCCTCCCTGTAGGCGATCACCTGGGACACGTGACAGGTCCCAGGCGATCGCCTGTCCACTCGGATTGCGCAGCGCCATTCGCGCATGCGCAGTGAAACGGAAAGCTGTCACGGCCGGGTGCCCACAGTAGGAATGGAGGCGCCAGCGGAGAAGGGGGGGAGAGGAGCGAAGCGTGGTTCAGCCGCGTCGCTGGACAGTGGAGCAGGTAAGTGTCTGTTTATTAAAAGCCAGCAGCTACACTTTTTGTAGCTGCTGACTTTTAATTAACATAAAGTCTGGAACTCCCCTTTTAATAAGAATCTTATTTGATACGCAAACTCTACAGTTCTATAAATCCATTTCTCAGCCACAGAACGTGGCTGCTGTTTGAATGAAATTTAATTTGATATGATATTCTTGTAAACTGTGGGACAATTATTTTTTAGGTTTAACCTTCTATTTAACTATTTATTATTTAATTTTTTTTAATAATTTGTATTTTAAAGCATGCTGTGTAAATCCTTGTGTTTTTTAGGATTTTTCAAGATGTGGTTGTATGGTTTTAAATTTGTGTATTGACAATTGTGGCTGCTATTTAGCAGGTTTAACAAACCTTTCACACTACAACTTTATTGCATGCTCTGACCTTGGAAAGATGCTGCCAAACGTCCTCATGTTTAAAACGCCCTTATCACGTACGTATGTATGTATGTATGTATGTATGTATGTATGTATGTATGTATGTGTATGTATGTGTAGCGCCCTCCTCACTCCCCTCTCTTTCTTCAGCTCGTCTGTCTCTTGTCTAGGGGTATCTTTTTTAGAGGGGAAGGGAGCGGGGACACCACGCCTGGCCTTTATCACAGGTGTCAGTGTGATACAAGCAAAGTTCCTTTTACCTTCGGGTCAGTGCTGTGCACCTGGAGCCTCCACCGAGAGTTACCTTGAACAATGTCTGTCAGGAAATGAGCCCCACACCATTAAAGTTCAACACTCCTTCTCGAATGAACACAATCAGTTGAACTCCCTTGGTAGAAACAGAACAGAAAAGGAGGTGTGGATGTGAATAGGCCCAGACACAATGTGTTCTCCACTTTCCTCCCTGAAAGTGGGTTGCAGTCTCCGAACGAGGGGGATTTCCTTCCAAGCGGTCTCCGGTGAGAGACTCACCCGTCACTGGCAATCTGCTGCACCAGGTCTTCGAATGAGGAGCTCCCCCCGGTCCATTACGCCTTCCGGATTCGGGTACCCACTCCCGGGGTTCCCTAGGATCTCCTTCCCTCGCGGAACTCAGTGTTGGGCACTGAGCTCCGGACCTCCATCTGAGTACCTCACCCCAGGCTAAAGGTGCCTGGAATGGAACACAACCTCCGACTGTCCTCTAGGCCTAGGCCTGCCTAGAGAACCAACACGAACCACCGTCCACAGGCTGAAGGTGCCCTGGACTCTGACCCCGTGACAAAGATGGCTGGCCCCTTTATACCCTCTCCCAGCAAGCACGGCGGGTTCCCCGCCCCACCATGCCGAGGGAGGACAAAAAGGAGGCACAATGCACAGCAATGACTCAACCCCAGCCCAGGGCGACAGCGCCACCCACTGGGCTGCAGGGAATTGCACATCACCAATGTCTGTCAAGTTCAAATTTACACCCGGGAAAGTACATACCCGCTACATATGTATGTGTGTGTGTGTGTGTATATATGTATATATATATATATATATATATATATATATATATATATTGTGTGTGTGTGTGTGTATGTATGTATATATATATATATATATATATATATATATATACATACATTTTTGTATATAAAATATAGTTAACTAAATATGGGTCAGCAAACAATTAAAAGTGATAGTCTTGTCAAAAAATGCATTCAGGTTAATGGTGCAGTTACAGTTATGTTCATAAGTTTACATACCCTGGCAGAATTTATGATTTCTTGGCCATTTTTTAGAGAATATGAATGATAACACAACTTTTCTTTCACTTTTAGTTAGTGTTTGGCCAAAGCCATTTATTATCGATCAACTGTGTTTACGCTCTTTAAATCATAATCACAACAGAAGTTACCCAAATGACCCTGATCAAAAGTTTACATATCCTAATGATTGTGGCCTGATAACATGCACACAAGTTGACACAAATGGATTTGAATGGCTATTAAAGGCAACCATCCTCACCTGTGATCTGCTTGCTTGTAATTAGTGTATGTGTGTGTATAAAAGTTCAATGAGTTTCTGGACTTCTGATAGACCCTTGCATCTTTCATCCAGTGCTGCACTGACGTTTCTGGATTCTGAGTCATGGGGAAAGCAAAAGAATTGTCAAAGGATCTGCGGGAAAAGGTAGTTGAACTGTATACAACAGGAAAGGGATATAAAAAGATATCCAAGGAATTGAGAATGCCAATCAGCAGTGTTAAAACTCTAATCAATAAGTGGAAAATGAGGGGATCTGTTGAAACCAAACCATGGTGAGGTAGACCAACTAAAATTTCAGCCACAACTGCCAGAAAAATTGTTGGGGATGCAAAGAAAAACCCACCAATAACTTCAGGTGAAATACAGGACTCTCTAAAAATATGTGGTGTGGCTGTTTCAAGATGCACAATGAGAAGGCACTTGAAGAAAGATGGGCTGCATGGTTGAGTCGCCAGAAGAAAGCCATTACTACGCAAATGCCACAAAGTATCCCGCTTACAATACGCCAAACACACAGAGACAAGCCTCAAACCTTCTGGCACAAAGTCATTTGGAGTGACGAGACCAAATTTGAACTTTTTGGCCACAACCATAAACGCTTAATTTGGAGAGGAGTCAACAAGGCCTATGTAAAAAAGGTACACCATTCCTACTGTGAAACATTAAAGTGGATCGCTGATGTTTTAGGGATGTGTGAGCTACACAGGCACAGGAAATTTGGTCAAAATTGATGGAAAGATGAATGCAGTATGTTATCAAAAAATACTGGAGTAACATTTGCATTCATCAGCCAGGAATCTGCGCATGGAATGTACTTGGACATTCCAACATGACAATGATCCAAAACACAAGGCCAAGTCGACCTGTTAATGGGTACAGCAGAATAAAGTGAAGGTTCTGGAAGGGCCAACTCAGTCTCCTGACCTCAATATCATTGAGCCACTCTGGGGAGATCTCATGCATGGCAGCCCAAGAATTTATAGGAACTGGAGGCTTTTTGCTAAGAGGAATGGGCAGCTTTACCATCTGAGAAGATAAAGAGCTTCATCCCCAAAAGACTTCAAGCTGTCATTGATGTTAAAGGAGGCAATACACGGTATTAAGAACTGGGGTATGTAAACTTGATTAGGGTCATTTGGGTAGTTTCTGTTGTGATAATGACTTAAAAAGAGTAAACACAGTTGATTGATAATAAATGGCTTTAGCCAAACACGAACCATGAGTGAAAAAAGTTTTTGTTATTGAAATTCTCAGAAAAATGGCAAAGAAATCATAAATTCTGCCAGGGTATGTAAACTTATGAGCACAGCTGTATAGCTTAAACAGTTTCCCTTGAAATCCATAGAAAAAAATAAGAAAAAAGGAATTTGTTTCAGAAGGAAACTGGTGCATTCGATTTCCCACAGACTTCATGGTTGTCGCACTTGTTTTCTTGGGAACAGGGAGTAGTAGAATACTGTGGTATTTGGTGACTTTTTTAGCACTTTAGGCTGCATTCACACCTGCCCGTTTTTTCGGGCGTTTTACAAGCTGAAAACGCTCAACAAGCAAAATCCCATTCATTTCAATGGCACCTGTTCACATCTAAGACTTTTTGTCACCTCAAGCAAAACGCCTGAAAAATGCCCTAAGCTCAAAAAAGCTTCTTTGGGGCAGATTACAGGCGTTTTCTGCCTTTTTTTTACATTGGTGACCTGAACAAAATTGTGGCAAAATTGTGAATGCGGCCTTGAAGTGGTTGTAAACTGCAGACACGAAATATGAACAAAGCATATCCCTCAATTAAAAATATTATGTGTCATTTCTTTCTGCTGTTTTCTTCCTCTGTTATCGCCATTTACCTGACACCCAGAGAAAAAAGGTGTCGGGAAGGAGATCCAGCTAATTGACAACCTCAGCTCTGTTCCTGTGAGCTGTGTGAAGGAGGGTGCGTCCCTTCCCTCCAATCAAGCTCTGAGCTCTCCTCACTGAGGTCTACAGAGTATAACTTTAGCTCACTGCTCCATTTTTTTCTGAAATCTCCGACCAGTTGATAAATTTGGTAATTTACACTAGCCGTGACAAAAGTCGCACGATTTTGCAGCGATTTCAGGGAATGCCTGTGTAAACTTAAGGTTTACACGACCTCAACTCGCATGAAAGTCGGACCAAAGTAGTACAGGGACTACTTTGAAGTCGGCACGACTTGAAGTTGCACATATATGAATGGTTATCGTTGGAAATCATGGGGAACGACTTGTCTTGTGACTTTGCAGTCCCAAGTCGCAGGACAAGTAGCACAAGTGTGAAAGGGGCCTTAGGCAGAGATAAAGAGAAACATTGTAACATTTAGATATTTTAGATCAAAGGGATGAGGTCAGTTTAACCATTTAAAATTACTTTGAATCCCCAAACATAATTTTTTTTTTTTTTTTTTTTTTAGCAGAGACCCTAGAGAATAAAATGGCGTTTGCTGCAATATTTTGTCACACTTTTGTTGTGCAGCAGTCTTTCAACCGCACTTTTTTTGATAAAAATACACTTTAATGAATAAAAAATAAACAGTAAAGTTAGCCCAATTTTTTTGTATAATGTGAAAGATGTTACGCCGCGAGAATCGTGATCTTTATTCTAAGCAAAAAAATTGTGATTCTCATTTTAGCCAGAATCTCTATCACCTGAGGGTAGCCGCTTCACTGGGTATATGTAAAGCCCTGTACACACGATCGGTTTTACCGAAGAAAACAGTCCGATGGACTTTTTTCATCGGACAAACCGATCGTGTATGGGCCCCATCGGTCTTTTTTCCATCGGTGAGAAAAAATAGAACATGTTTTAAATTTATCCGATGGGGGAAAAAAAACAATAGCAAATTCCGATCGTCTGTGTGGAACTCCATCGGAGAAAAAACCCACGCATACTCAGAATCAAGTCGACGCATGCTCAGAAGCATTGAAGTTAATTTTTCTCGGCTCGTCTGAGAGTTTTACCTCAGGGCGTTTGGGACGGTCGGATTTTTGACTGATGGTGTGTAGGGCAAGACTGATGGAAGTCAGCTTCATCGGAATTCCGATGGAAAAATCCATTGGATTTGAATCCGTAGGAAATCCGATCGTGTGTACAGGGCTTTAGGGTTTACAGACCCTTTAAGTAACAGATAAATAAGAAACCATGCAGCCATTATTTAAATATAATTATATATAGTTATTATATATTATAGTTCTATTTAAATAGAACTGCACTTTAGTTGAAAATTGCCAAAGCCGGATTTCCCTTAAGCACAACATTTAGCATAAGCAGTTCACTAATTATGTGTATATCCAGGGCGCTCCAAGCATTTGAATCCTGACAGATAAGGTCTGTGTTGGAGAGGGTAGCAAATCTTCACACACTTTAGGCAGCACTCAGGGAGACAAGCAATCTCTAATGGAAACAGAAAAACAAACAAGGCGCCTCTAAGTGCAGAAGTATAAAACTTTTAATATCCCCTAAAAGGGTTAAAAACACTTACAAGATAGTGGATGAAACAGGCATGTAGTAGGTAAGTGCGTCCAGGAGATGTTCCAGTGGCAGGGCAGTCCCAGTCTCTGATGTTAAAGCTTCCAGGAAAGTCCACGATAACAGCTGATTGTGCTGTGAATGTTCAGAGGACACAGTAACGCTGGAGCCTGGGGATGATGTCAGAGGAAGCGAGACAGAAACCAGCATGGAACACGAACAGGAAGTGGACAGGAAGTGTGTCATGGAGGCGGGACGCGTTTCGGAACAGCTCATTGGTTCCTTCTTCAGCCAGTGACCAGGTCACTGTGAACATTCACAGCACAATCAGCTGTTATCGTGGACTTTCCTGGAAGCTTTAACATCAGAGACTGGGACTGCCCTGCCACTGGAACATCTCCTGGACGCACTTACCTACTACATGCCTGTTTCATCCACTATCTTGTAAGTGTTTTTAACCCTTTTAGGGGATATTAAAAGTTTTATACTTCTGCACTTAGAGGCGCCTTGTTTGTTTTTCTTTTTCCAGTTCACTAATTATGGTTTTCATTTCACTAAAATTGCTCTATATTGCAAGGCCTTGTGCATTATACTATTTTATGTCAAAGTGGAAATGTTTCCAGTAACAGCTGCTTAAAGCTGTCTATCAATTCACTGCAGGACCCTCTTCACCTTCAGCTTCAAGTGGCTGGACCATTTCTGCTATCTTAATTTTTTTTTATTGTGTTTTTGCTTACAGCTATGGAAGTTTGTAGGATACCCCCCCCCCCCCCCCAAACCTTGCATACATCTAAAAGCACATAATAAAAAGAGGGTGCTTTTGATTTTGCACACCCCACAATAGTTGTGTGCGCTATGTTTGTGTACATTGTGCGAATTTGACGCAGGCATGCATTTTATTGCAATGCAGCACATAGAGGTGAATGAATGTAATTTTAAAAACTATAAAAAACCTAGCACTGTGAGGCATTTTCAACACAAAGCCCATGCACGAAAGCACACCAGTGTGCACATTGGGGTTGATTTACTAAGGCAAATTCACTTTGCACTGCAAGTGCACCTGAAAGTGCACGTGGTAGTGCAGTTGCTGTAGATCTGAGGGGGACATGCAATGAAAATAAAAAACAGCATTTTAGCTTGCACATAATTGGATGATAAAATTAGCAGAGCTTCCCCTCATTTCAGATCTTCCCCTCAGATCTAGAGTGACTGCACTTTCAAGTGCACTTGCAGTGCAGAGTGGATTTGCCTTTAGTAAATCAACCCCATTATGTGCACTAGAACGTGTGCTTCCCAGTGTTTCGGTGTGCTTTGCTTCTTTATCATATATTTTTTTAACAATACTGTCATTTTGGTACCATAATAAGGGGTTAAAGAGACCTCCTGATGTTTTACTTTTGAGATAAAGAAAGAGATTGAGGACACAGAGTTCTCAGTCTTCTTTTCCTCTTCCGCCTGGCACTTACTACTGAACACTGAATATTTATTTACAAATGGAAGAGCTAGTAAACTCTTTGATGTATACTATCCTTTCTGTTATGAATGAACCCCAGAGTGCTCAGTACTGAGCACAGGAAAGTGAAGGGATCAGTAAATGAAATACATATTCACTGATCACCGCTTGCCATCCTTAACCACTTGCCGACCGCCGCCTGTACATATACGTCGGCAGAATGGCACGGCTGCGCAAAGTAACGTGTGTGTGTGTGTGTATATATATACGTCACTTTGATGTCTGGCGGTGTCCCACGATCGTGTCACGGAGCTGCAGAACGGGGGGATGCCTGTGTAAACAAGGCATCTCCCTGTTCTGCCTAGTGATAGGACACTGATCGTCTACTCCCTGTCATTGGGAGCAGTGATCACTGTCGTGTCACAGTAAGCCCAGCCCCAACAGTTAGAATCACTCCCTAGGACACACTTAACCCCTTCCTCGCCCCCTAGTGGTTAACCCCTTCCCTGCCAGTGTCATTTACACAGTAGTCAGTGCATTTTTATAGTACTGATCGCTGTATAAATGACAATGTCCCAAAATAGCGTCAAAAGTGTCCGATGTGTCCGCCATAATGGCGCAGTCCTGATAAGAATCGTTGAAATTTTTTTTATATAAAAATGCCATAAAACTATCCACTATTTTGTAGATGCTATAACTTTTGTGCAAACCAATCAATAAACGCTTCTTGCGATATTTTTGGAAAAAAATAAAAATATGTAGAACTGAGGAACATATTTTTTTTTTTTTTTTATTTATTTTTTTTTTTTTAGATATGAGGATATTTATTATAGCAAAAAGTAAAAAATATTGCTTTATTTTATTTTATTTTTTTAAATTGTCACTGTATTCTTGTTTATAGCACCAAAAGAAAGCTCTATTTGTGGGGAAAAAAGGACGTCGATTTTATTTGGGAGCCACGTCGCACGACCGAGCAATTGTCAGTTAAAGTGGCGCAGTACCGAATCGCAAAAAGTGGCCCGGTCATTTGGCAGCCAAATCCTCTGGGGCTGAAGTGGTTAAAGAATCTAACCTTCTCCACTGGACTGTCCCTGTCTGTGCAGGCGGAGAGAGCAGCAAAGAGTGGGGGGGGGGGGAGACAGCGGGGACAGTGGGTTGTGGAAGGGAGCTTTTTGCAGACGGCCAATGGGAAGGATCAGTGACAGGCAGGGCAAATTGTGGAGCAGCAACTTGGGGCATTTACATTGTTATGAATGGCTGTTATCAATGTTTTTTTAGCCACTGATCACAGCTATTCCTTTGGAGAATCAAGGGGACCCTTTTACTAAAAGTTCATGGTCACTGAAGAAAACATGAGCTTGTAGCAGAAGAGGATGTAGTCCACCATAAGGGCTATTGATCTGACCAGCTACAAGCTTTTCTGTTCTACCAATAACCCTTATGTATAGAATATTTAGTAAATGACTAGATTTTTGTCACCAGTAGCTGCACATGTGCTGCACTTTACTTGTAATTGCACTTGCTTTTAGGGCTTATTCTTATGTGTGGTAGCCCTTGCTACACCTATCAAAATCGGTTGATATGTTGCCTCCTCACAGCCTGTTTTAATCCTAAAAAAGCTGGATCACCACATAGCAAGCACATGGGTTGTGTTCATTGGGGGTACTGCCCGCCAAATGTGATGGGGATTTAATTTTTGCATCAACGTGTACAGCTCGAAGCAGCTACATGTTTAAGTTGGCATCTCAACTACCTGCTTTTTACCGCCCCTGGCTGCATGTCCAAACAAGTCCTTAAAATTCTCCCTTCATCTGCAATATCTTCCAGATAGCTGTTGATCCTTCTCTTGTGATGGGGTGACAGAATTTCTGTACTGTTCCAAACTTCACAACAGTGTTTATGCTTAACTTAAGTAGGCTTTTCTTGCTTACACTACAGTGAGAAGGTTGCAGGGGATAAGGCTATCCACATTGGCATGATCACACGCCCAGAAAAAGCCCTTGTCAGTGGGAGGGGCGAAATGTGTAGGAGAGGTACATCCCCCCCCCCCTCCCCTCCCTTATGGTCCGCAGTCTGTTAGCATACCGATGTTGCAGGTATCAGGAACCATATGAGGGCACTTATTCATGCCTAAGACAGAGAGAACTCCAGGATTTACAACCTGCAGCATAGCATACACTTTGGAGGATCCTCGGCTCACAGCCTACAGCTCATAGCACTATGGAACGGATGTTTTAACAATGGACTACTCACCGAAAGCTATTGCGTACCAACGGAAGTGGTGAGCGAATTGCTGATAATTTTATTATGCATATTATTGCGATTACCTGATAAGAGGGAACATTCACTTTGCAGCTAGTGCACTATACATATGGAGAATTGTACTGCTGAGTACAAAGTGGAGACTGTTATAATTGCTGCATGCTGTCGACCTCCCCTATATGGGAGAGAGCGGAAATGGACTTTACGTTTGCCAGACATGTTACACGGCTAGAGACTGTCGCTTTTACCCTCTATTATATGACAATATGCCTGGACTTAGCATAGCAGAACTTTCCACTCTGGATATATTGCAAACAGGAGCAGCACATTCAGCGTAACACAGCTATAGACATCCCCATGGAGGACATGCACATACAGATAGCCATCCAACTCCAGATCTCTTACGAGCACCAACACCTATTTGAGGTCAATCATCTGCTAAGTGCTATATTGGTACATACTACAGCTGCATGGCAGGCTGGACCCAATAGGGTTGAGTAGGAGCTGAATAAGAGGTATAAAGATCTAAGGCCAATTGGCTGGTTTGTTAGGTCCCCTGTCATGAAAGGACATTTCTGGGGATATTCCCCTATTTACCATGTGTGCATAATGAACCACTAAGCATGCTCACTCTGCGATATGGGTTAAGACACCACACATCTAGTCATAGACACTGCATGGATCACGCTGGAGATCACTGCTGCTTGTAATTGTAGTCCAATAGCCGCTCTCTATCAATGTGTAGTATACTGGGTTGGTGGGCTGGACAACGAGGCTTGGCAGGTGTTTACATCAGGTGATTGAGCAGCCACACTATCTTTACAGGGCTCCGGTCCACAATGGCATTTTGAGCATAGGACACGCACACATTTTATATTTTAGAGATCCCACACAGACTGGACCAGATTTCCATCGAGGGGGAGCTAGGTTTTTAGCTGGGGTGGAGGTAGGAGGGTACTATTAGGGGAGGCTATTGGGCTTTTGGAGTGGGGTGGGTTTTCTGGGTGTGTGGTGGGGGGAGGAAGGGGGCCCTGGGATGGCCTAGGTGGGCGATGGTGGGTATAAACCCCAAGTGGGTGGGGTTTGTTTGTTTGTTTGCCTTTGCCACATATATATTTTTTTATATATAAGTGTCCAATAAACCTATAATTCTTCTTTTAAATTGGTAGCCTTTGTAGGTGCAGTGGTCCTTTTGTGTATGGTTTAGGTTTATAGGCACGATTTCAAAATAGCCACTCCCAGGATTCAAACCTTTATGGGTGTTTTTGATAGACTACGATGATCTCACCTTCGAATTCTTGGAGCAGTCATTTTAAGGTTAACTGTGCTGCTTTTCATTTTTGACAATACACGTGTTGTGTATATACACAACAGATGGGCAAAATAATAAAGCAAGTACTAATCATGCACCAAAGAGGATTAATATTGAAATCTAAAATAAATAAGATGATATGGAAAGTAAGAGTGATGTCGGAGATATTGGGAAACATGGCTCCAATAAGATCTAACAATCTGACTGCTTTATTTCCCAAAATGTCCTGCAAATCTGTTCGGCTTCCTCACATTTTGTCAAGACAAATCCTATGAGCCCTTTGGTAAAACATTTGCAGTGAATCTCATTAAATCCTATCAAGAAGAAAGATGGTTCATTTAACACTGACAGCTGTTGGTACTGCAAATTACTTGAAGATTCAGTTGTACCCAGACACAAAACGGGGATTTGACTGATTTAAAAACAAACCACAAAAACTATATTTCTGCAGACCGTCCTACAGTTAAAGTGGAACTAAATTCATAAAGTGAAAATTTATTTTGTTACGGGGAACATCTGGAAGTGTTGTATTTGCCAAAGCAGTACCCCGAATTTCTATTTTATTTTTTGTCTGGAAATCCTCCTAAAACATATCATTGCTATAACTGATATTTGAGAGTGCCTAGGCTTTCCTGTGCATGCATCTTCATATCTGTATATCTGCAGTGTAAATCCAAGTCACTGCAGCCTCTGACTGCTAGTTTTAAGCCGGGTACATGGGTGGAAGACTTTGTCCGACAGAAGCCAGCTGTGCATGCTGGAAATCCAGCAGCCGACCGACTCCCGATCAGCGCTCTCCGCCAATGGCAGAGTGTTCTGGCGGGGGGCCCATCCCCCTGTCAGAGCACAAGAGCTCAGCGGGGGGAGATCGCTGAACTAACCTCGCATGGACTAACCTCGCTGTCAGTTTTTTACTGACAGTGTGTACCCGGCTTTAGGCATTTTTGGAGTGAGATTTGGTGTCGGTGCCGTACTCATCACTGTTTTCCTTACTGGAGGCTCTGACAGCCATCATGGTAAAGACTTTGGTTCTGTATGTCTCCACACATAGAAACTGTGCAGAACAAGGCATGGTAAGCCAGTAACAGGGAAAAGATCAGCTACAGAAAGATCACTAGTGATACTGGTGGCTAATCCGTTGCCCGCTGCCTGCCTTTTTTGGCACATATTCCTAAATTCTGTTCCTTTTTTGTAGAAAACTTCACCCAAGTGATGCAGTTGTACAAATAAGAACCTTTGTCCTTCCATGTTCCAAATGTAATTTTTTTTAACCCTTTTAGAATTAAATGGTTCTCAAAGACCTTCATGTGACACATGGCACAAGCAGAGAAGACTAGAGGTAAACGTTGGCACAGAATATTTAGTAAAACCGATCTGGACTTATTTGTCTGGGACTGTGACTTAAATAGTGGTTGGTTATATTTGCAGCCCTTAGTCCAAATATGTTGGGAGTCATTACATGAAATCTGACATCAGATAGTAATGGAGAACACCATTGCTAATCCCTCCTTTTTGAGAATGCTGGTTTCCTGGCTTTTACGCTAATGCGTCGCTGACCCAAAACAAATATAGAGATCAGGAATTCTGACATCTTTTCGTGCCAATTTACAGACTCATTTGTCTGGGTCTGGAACTTACAGACAGGTCCATAAATTTTGGGACGTCCGACACAATTCTTTTTGGCTCTATACACCACCACAATGGATTTGAAATGAAACAAACCAGATGTGCTTTAACTGCAGACTGTCAGCTTTAATTTGAGGGTATTTAAATCCAAATTGGGTGAATAGTGTAGGAATTACAACCGTTTGTATATGTGCCTCCCACTTTTTAAGGGACCAAAAGTAATGGGACAGATTAACAATCATAAATCAAACTTTCACTTTTTAATACTTGGTTGCAAATCCTTTGCAGTCAATTACAGCCTGAAGTCTGGAACGCATAGACATCACCAGACGCTGGGTTTCATCCCTGGTGATGCTCTGCCAGGCCTCTACTGCAACTGTCTTCAGTTCCTGCTTGTTCTTGGGGCATTTTCCCTTCAGTGAAGGCTTTTTTTAGATGTTGTTTGGCAAACTCTAATCTGGCCTTCCTGTTTTTGAGGCTCACCAATGGTTTACATCTCGTGGTGAACCCTCTGTATTCACTCTGGTGAAGTCTTCTCTTAATTCTTGACTTTGACACACATACACCTACCTCCTGGAGAGTGTTCTTGATCTGGCCAACTGTTGTGAAGGGTGTTTTCTTCACCAGGGAATAAATTCTTCGGTCATCCACCACAGTTGTTTTCCGTGGTCTTCCAGGTCTTTTGGTTTTGCTGAGCTCACCGGTGCGTTCTTTCTTTTTAAGGATGTTCCAAATAGTTGATTTGGCCACACCTAATATTTTTGCTATCTCTCTGATGGGTTTGTTTTGTTTTTTCAGCCTAATGATGGCTTGCTTCACTGATAGTGACAGCTCTTTGGATCTCATATTGAAAGTTAACAGCAACAGATTCCAAATGTAAATAGCATACCTGAAATGAACTCTGGACCTTTTACCTGCTCCTTGTAAATGGGATAATGAGGGAATAACGCACACCTGGCCATGGAACAGCTGAGCAGCCAATTGTCCCATTACTTTTGGTCCCTTAAAAAGTGGGAGGCACATATACAAACTGTTGTAATTCCTACACCGTTCACCTGATTTGGATTTAAATACCCTCAAATTAAAGCTGAAAGTCTGCAGTTAAAGCACATCTTGTTTGTTTCATTTCAAATCCATTGTGGTGGTGTATAGGGCCAAGAAGATTAGAATTGTGTCGATGTCCAATATTTATGGACCTGACTGTAAATGTATTGCTGCCAGATCCAGTAAGGTATCAGTCTCATGGGATATATGTGGGTTTCCATTTCTGTCCTCCTAAAAATTCTAGTTACTTCAAAGGGGACCTGTCTGGAAACTTTGTAACTATCATTGCTGCTAGTTTTAAAATATGCATATTCTGGGGTTACCATTCTTATTTATTTTTTACTAGTTTATTTTCTAACCTGGGACAAGCATTTGCATAGAAGGTGTTGGGGAAGAAGGAATGAGGATGACATTCCCAGAAAAGCACCTTCAAATAAATGCCTCCAATAGCCGCTCTCATATTCCTAACCTAGAGAATTTCCTGTAATGCCCCATACACACGATCATTTTTCATGCCGTTAAAAATGCCATTAAAAAAAATGGCCATTAAAAATGATCGTGTGTATGCTCCAGAGCATTTTTAACGACGTGAAAAACGGGCATTAAAAATTTCGAACATGCTCTTTTTTCACGTCGTTTTTCATGTCGCTTTTTTTAACGACGTGAAAAACGATAGTGTGTATGCTTTAACGACGTGAAAAAAAATGCGCATGCTCAGAATCAAGTATGAGACGGGAGCGCTCGTTCTGGTAAAACTAGCGTTCGTAATGGAGATAGCACATTCGTCATGCTGTAACGGACTGAAAAGCACTAGACTGAAAAGAGCGAATCGTCTCTCAACAAACTTTACTAACATGAAGGGTGGCGCCATTCGAACGGAACTTCCCCTTTATAGTGCCGTCGTACGTGGTGTACGTCACTGCGTTTTCCTTGAACATTTTTTAAAATGATGGTGTGTACGCAAGACAGGCTTGAGAGGAAACAAGAAAAAAAAATGACGAGAAAAACGTCAGTTTTAAAAATGACATTAAAAATGATCGTGTGTATGGGGCATAAGAATGTTTTTTTATGTATGTGTAACTTTAATAATTGGGTAACCAAACTTGCATCCACTTCAGAAAGGTTAATATTAGATGTATTGCTGTATTGAGCTATTTTTTTTTTTTCTTTTCCTTTTTAAAGTAGAAGTAAACCCTCCTATCATTTTCAGGCAAGGAAGCTGCCATCTTGGCCTCTGTTTAATCTTCAACTGCCATGATGTTGCACATGTGATCAGTTATAAAACCAGCCATTGGATGGTTTGACAGTTTGGTTGAGAGTACAACCAATGTGACAGTTGGCATTCCCGGCATGCCGGGAATGTAACTGCTTTTTGAAACTGTTAAATCGATGGGTTTACTTCCGCTTTAAGTAGTTCTATGTTAACAGTATAAACGTTCGTTTTATAACATCAACCTTGTAATACTGATACAAACTAGTTATTTTTGACAATCCAATATAAGCTTAGTAGAAAAATCTACTTTCATGTTGAGTGCTGCTACCTGTTTGCTGGCCATCTTTTTCCACATCTTCCTGGATTCCCTGCATGCTTTGCAGCTTCTCCTTTTGCTGTTTTGAAAAGATAAAAAAAACATCCAGCGCATACCAATGATAAATCTGCACAGTTTAACAATAATTTTTTGTAGTCCTTGATGTACGTATATGTTGTCCATGACAACTGTGGTGCAAATAAAAGTTCAGGTGCCAGCCATCCCCAGAGTGAATCCAGAGACTCTGTGAGAAATAGGAAAGGACGAAAGGAGGGAGGTGCACCTAAGTGTACTATTTAAAACCTGATTTAATGCACAACGGTAATGCACTTAGAAGATAGAAGAAAGCATTCATGAGCTGTGATAAAAACGTCCTCCTTGAGGGTTGTCTGCTGTCGGTATCTCCCTGGCGTCCAGATTGTGTCAGGAGGCTGAGCAAGAACGCTGAAACCAAACGAAGTGCAGGGAATAAAAGCTGCCTGGCGTGGACCGCACAGAGGTCACCCAGTGGGCGGGCCTCGATGGGAGGAAAGACTGGAAGCTAGGCTACGCGCTCGGAACACACAGCATACAGACAATGACAGTTTTATTTAGATGCTCGGAGCCTGACCGTGGCCGTGGAACTAGAAGGGCCAGCGAACCAAGAGGAAATGGGGACTTGTAGAAACATTTTTAATTGTTAAAAAACATAATATATACAATAAATTATTGCTGATAAATGGATATGGAGAGATGCTGAGAGATATATTAGAGGTCGACAGATGTGGGTTTTCCTCTGGTGGATGCCGATATTTAGAAATCGCTGCGGCCGATATATGATGCCGATTTTTTTTTTTTTTGGGCCGATATGTTAGGCTGATTCTTTTTAGTTTTTATTTTTCCCTTCATCTCATAAAATCTAACAGTTGTAACCCTTTCACACTGGGGCGGTTTTCAGGCACTTTTGGGCTTAAAATAGCACCTGTAAAAGTGGCTTGATAACAGCTCCCCTGCAGTCTGTGTGAAAGCCTGAGTGCTTTCACACTGAGGCGGTGCGCTGGCAGGACGTTAAAAAAAGTCCTGCAAGCAGCATCTTTGGAGCGGTGTATACCACTCCTCCATCACTCCTGCCCATTGAAATGAATGGGCACTGCTGCCGAAGCGCCTGCAAAGCGCTTCTGCAGCGGTGCTACACGGGTGCATTTAACCTCTTCATCGGCCGCTGGCTGGGTTATAAGCTCCCTGCTAGCAGCCGAATAGCGCTGCTTAAATGATGGTAAAGCGCCGCTAAAACTAGCTGCGTTTTACCGTCAACGCCTGCCCGCTCCAGTGTGAAAGTAGCGGAGTTCTGCCGAAAAAAAAAAAATAGTCAGCAGCTACAAATACTGCCGCTGCTGACTTTTTTAATATATGGACATTTACTTGTCCTGGGTGCCCGCAATGTCGGCACCCGAAGCCGATCTCTCCCTCGGCTCTCGAGTGCTGCCGCCGCCATCTTCGGTAAGGGAATCAGGAAGCAGACACAAAAACAGGTAATCAAAACTTTGACGAAAAAACAATACAAACGGCTAACTTTACTGTTTAGTTTTATTTAAAATTCATTAGTGTATTTTTTCCCCAAAAATTGCGTTTGAAAGACCGCTGCGCAAATACCGTGTGACATAAAATATTGCACCAACCGCCATTTTATGCCCTAGGGTCTCTGCTAAAAAAAAGTATATAATGTTTGGGGTTTCCAAGTGATTTTCTAGCAGAAAGTACAGGATTTTTACTTGTAAGCTACAAGTGTCAGAAAAGATTTAGTCTTTAAATGGTTAAACTGAGAACTTCTACATACTGAGTTCAGTTCATTGATAAGTAGAAACATTGGATCTTTTCTCACACTTGGCAGGCTGCCCAGAGACAAACCGCTGGAAACTTCAGGCAACTTGCATTGACTTCTATGAAAGAAGTTATTTGCAAGTCGCGCTGAAGTTTTTTAAATCCGCTTTTTTTCAGCACAATCGGCCGATAGCGATTAATTAAAAAGTGCCATAAATCGGCCGATATATCGGTCGACCTCATATACATACACACATTATTTTTATTTATATATATATATATATATATATATATATATATATATTTATTTATTTATTAGTGTGTGTGTGTGTGTGTGTCCATCTCTCTATATCTCTATCTCGCACTATGGAAAAGGAGAGGGGGGGAGGGACGTACATACATATAGGTAGCTCTCCTTAGACGCGTCGTCTCTGTACACATCAATACCCCATAAAGTTGGACTTAGGGCTGTGAAATACTTCTTATCTAGGGACCCTTTGACAAACCCCAGACAGGCTCAGTTTATACTAGATGTCACTACCTTCTGTTTGAAACATAATTACTTTGAATTTGGCAGGGAATTCTATTTACAAGCTTATGGTACAACTATGGGGGAAAATGTTGCCCCCAGCTACGCCAATTTAGTCATGGTCCTCTGGAAGCTACAGTATGTCACTGACAACAACCCCTGTGCCTCCCAAGTCCTATATTATGGTCATTACATTGACAATATAATAATCATTTGGGATGGCTCTATAGATAAAGTGGAACATTTTCTATCACATTGCAACACCAACTCGATAGGGATCTCCTTTACTCATGTTACTGATCCAGAACAGTTGGCCTTTTTGGACTTAGAGCTTTGTCACAATGGTCACATCATACATGCTCTAATGTAAAACCCACGGCTGGCAACTCCTTCCTCCGTTACAGAAGTTGCCACCATCCAAAATGGATCAATAACATCCCCAAAAGTCAATTCCATAGAATCCGAAACAACTGCACTAGGGATATTGACTTTCACAGCCAGGGCAAGCTCCTTGGTAACACATTTCTTCAGAAAGGATATCCGTCCTCCTTAGTTTCTAATGCCTTTCAACAGTACAAAAATCCCCCCTCCCTGGACAAGGCCAGCAATAACCAATTACAACCCATGTGTTTTTACTACCCAGGTTCATGCTAAATATAAACCTATGGAGAGCATTTTGTCCAAACACTGGTCCATATTACTTGAGGACCCCTTCTTAAACAATGTCATTACACATAAACCAGAAGTATCATACCGATAAAAATAGAAAAAAGTAGTATCATACCGTAAGGCCAAAAACATTAAAGGGAAAATTGCACCAAGTAAGATGAAACCATCCCAAACCACTCACAGCAACTACATTCCCTTGATTCCTCTGGGCATGTTTCAGTCCCGCAAAAAACGTTGTCTGACCTGTCAGTTTGTGGAGCACGGTCAAAAGTGCTTCACAGCTAAAGGCAAGATGTATGTGATCAAAGATTTCCACAATTGCTCTAGTGAGTATGTGGTTTATTGTTAAAGCGGAGGTTCACCCACATTTTTAACTTTCCTTTCAGCTGTCCGTCTTAGTAAGAATAAAAATAGAACACTAACCTTTTTTTTTTTTTTTCTCTGTAGTTTTCTTTCTTCTAATTTCTTTGCTTCTACTTCTGGGATTTCCTCCCGCGGGAGTAGGCGTGTCCTTCGCTGGGCTATTGTTCCGCAATGCCTCCTGGGAGCAAATTGTCCTGCTTCCCAGGAGTAATATTGTACCGCCTTCCTTTGAGACATCACGATAATGTAATCGTCACGTGACTCGTCGACCCGGTCACGTGACGACGGCGGATCTAATTCCGCCATTTTTAATAAGGGCACGCAGGTGTATTTTAACTGTTGATGCCCGTTGTGATGGCAACCAGGAAGTGTTGACGGCGCTGCTCGCCGTCAACACTGAGCGTGCGCGAGATCCAGCGATGAATGCCGGGAGACAAGCATTCATCGCTACCCGGAAGAATATGCTTGTGGGCTTCAAGATGCCCACAAGCAAAATGGGAAATACATGCAATTTTTTATAAAGTGTTTTTTCTGCGCAAAACGGACGGGGGATGCATGGAAGCACAGGAGAAGTGAGTTAATAAAAGACACATTGTAAAGCATAGAATGCATAGAAAAAAAAAAAGTTAGGGACCGCGGAACCTCCGCTTTAAACCTGTCTATGTGGTCTACTATATGTAGGGAGGACCATCTGTACTCTCCGTAAATGCTTTGGCGAGCACAGACGCTTTATTGAAGAAGGCTGTGATATACATAGTGTCCCAAAACATTTTTTGGTCAAACACCAACAATCCACAGCTGACCTTAAAGTGTGGGTGATTGAGGCAATTCTCAATAATGTACCTGCAGCAGAACGCTTCAAACGCCTATGCCAATAAGAAACTTTCGGTTTATATTCCCTCAATACTCTCACCCCTTGTAATGTTTAATTATGTGCCAATGTTCTGTTTCTCATCTTATCCTCCATTCCTTACAGTGGACCCTTATGGTCACACATATCCTGGACATTGCATAATTCATTAATCTATCTTGGGGATTGTGGTTCTGAGATCGTAAATTAAACACTTACAGTACATTCATAATAAGGTGTTGTATGCATATCCTTGCATGGGTTATTGGTAATTGGATATGTTTTTCTACATGTCCCTATTTCCTCTAGGTCCGCTGGCCCTTCTAGTTCTGCGGCCGCGGTCAGGCTCCGAGCAGCTATATATGTCTGTAATATGTTGGGCCAGTAGAAGGAGCTGTGTGCTTCAAGCACATGGCCTAGTTTCCAGTTTTTCCTCCCATCGAGGCCCGCTCACCAGGTGACATAATTTCCCTCTGTGCGGTCCACGCCAGGCAGCTTGGATTCCCTGCACTTCCTGTTTAGTTTAAGCGTTCTTGCTCAGCCTCCTGAAACCATCTGGATTCCGGGGAGATACTTGACTTGTACACATATGTACAGTAGAATGGGAGCTATAAGTGAAATCTAAAATTTATACTATTGGACTGTATCATGGAAAACTTATTTCTAAACCTTGGTTCCATTTTGGCAAGCAGGAGAAAATAATTTTCCGTATACAGTATTGCTCTCTGTCCTGTTTTTGGTTGTGAAAAAAGGCCCCAGTCTGTCCTCCTTAGAATCTAATTTACAACTAGGCCAAATTTTTATGGTTTGGTATATTTTTTCATGAATGAAAAATGGACTATTATGTTAACAAAAAAATCCCCTTATCTTCAGTTTATCCAGCAACATTTTTTGCATAACCATCATTTTTCCAAATTATCCTAAAGGAAGTCCCAAAATGTGTAGAGTTTGATTAAATATGTTGGTGGTAGGTGGGTGATAGACAAGTGGCTTCTTCTCATATAGTGCTCCAAGTTCAATGGCTCAAACTCATGTAAGCTGAAACTAAAATCATACCTAAATAAATACATCCATTCTGTCTTAAGGTATTGAATGAGTGGTATATTGTTGTGTATTTATTCATTTTGCACATGTTGGAGGACGTTACTAATGTTTAATGGAGATGCTACAGTACTAATTTAGAGGTACTTATTTGGGGTCAGTAAGGAAAACCCATGGTCTGCTACTAGTTTACTAGTCCCTATAAGTGAGTGATCTCCGCTGCTTTAAAAACGTGTCAAGTAACTCCCTTTTCAACTGGTGGACCTAAATTTACAGTTGTACAGGAAATATGTTAATATAGTGTGTTTGGTGACACTAAACTCTTAAAAACAAAATGTATTCTTAATATTACCTTCTATTGCTCGGCCTCCTCCATTTTTTTTTTTTGCTGTTGTCCAACTTTCTTTTAGAGGGTAGATACTTTGTTCTTTCTCCATGGTCCCACAGTATGTAGAACATAGCTACCCTATTGTGCTCACTCCTGAGCTGGACTATGGGATGTGTAGTGTGCAGAAACCAGTGCACATGACCACAAACAACGTGCACTGCTCATTCCAAACATAGGAAAAAATGACAAAAAAATAGAGGGCTATTAAGTAATGGATGTGTATGGATCCTTTTGGAGAAGGACTTTGTTTACTGTTAATTTAAGTGCATGTCTAGACAAAATAAAAAATAAAAATTATTCAGTATATCTCAGCAATGCATGCACATTTATCTGTTTTTTATCATTTTTTTTTTTTTTTTTTTTTAAGTCTGTACAGAAACTATCTGTTGATCTGTCAGAAATCCACTGTGCTCCCTACTTCCTGTTTTGTCCTGGGAACACATTGCTTTTGCTGTACTAAAATCCCAAGCAGTATTTAGAACCCTGCCCAATTTTCTTATGCTGCATTACAGAATACTTCTCCATCTTTTCATCCCCATAACATAAAAAGGTTGTTCTGTAGTAGAACAGGGTAACTTGGGATTTTGGATAACATTGCTTGTGATTTCAATGCAGCAGTGTCCACAGATGGGGTTAAGAGTGTACTTGATTTCTAGCAGGTACAGTCCTGTATTTTTTGTCTAATTACAACCTTTTTTTTAGGAGACAAAACATACAGTGCACATGTCTTGAGAAAATCTTACTTTTGTTTGCCCAGACATACACTTTGAGATTATTAATTTTGTTTTCAAATACAGATGTTCACATTTTCCTTTTGGTTCTCTCATTGGAGAGCTATTCTGGATTCTCAGAGGTCTTTACATTTTTAATACAATTTTAATAGTAGAATTTTAATACTATTTCCTGATAGTCATCTTCTGATGTATAAAGACAGTGGGCGCCCCAATAATGCATTCCCAGGTTTCCTTTGGATGCCTCTTCGAGATTCCTTCTTTATATATACCAGTGGAAAACACTGCGAAAACTGCTTTTTGTTTTCCCAGATTTTCTTTGTAGGCTTGCTGGTGTTAAACCAACCTGTTGGGAGAAACATACATTTTTATTTTTATAAATCATTTTTGCTCAAATATTTATTGAATTGCCTGTTTTTTAACATATAAATATACATGTGCTTCTGTTATGCTATTGTTTACAAACTTGGTAAGCCAATAAAATTTCTGTCAAAGTATCTTGACCTATACTGATTTCAAGTCTTGATGGTTGACATATTTTCAAAATGATGATTGTACTGAGACCTTTGTATGTTACCAGGTTCTCCATATAATAAGGTACGGTTAGAGTTTACCTGCATAATTTTATTGTGTAAATTGCAACTGCTTTTAAAGATTTATTTTTCGAAACCTGTAAAGAGAACTTTGTTGGATAAATCTGTTTGCTGTATGTCCAAGGAAGTTTTTAATAAAGACCAATCGCACCTTGAAAAAAAATATTGAATGCTTTTTGTGTTTTTCCATTTTGTTTGTTGAAATTTAAACAGGGCAGTTATGGAAATGATCTATAAATAAGAGGTGGTATTGTATTGTCACCTGTTTTATTTCTCAGCATATGTTCACAGGATATGCAATTTTTTTTTTAAGGTTTTGTGAAATCTTAACCAGTTTTTGACAATTATTTTTGGACATGAGAACAGTGATGTCACCTTATTTTTAATATTAGAAGGAACAGAGGTACCTGGAACCTTAGATTTCAATTTTGATGTTGTATCTGTTAGTGCTACCAAATTTGGAATAGACTGAACTTCAAGCTAAACCTAAAACGCTGTCCTTTTCTAATACTAACACGCTTGTACTGATGTACGGTAAATTAAATTTTCCTTTATTTCTCAATAAAGTTCATATTGAACAATGCAGAGTAAATAAAATGGGTGATTCCGTTGATTTAAGATAATTTTATTTCTAGTGTGAGCATAGGTAAATTGTTTGGTCTGTTATTTACAACCCTTTTTCTACTACAGTGTCACAAAGACATCAGGCTAAACGTGCATCTCATTTATCAAAAAATACAACCCTGGGAATAACAGACTCCTAATAAAATGGATAAGTAAAAGTGTTGAGTTGTATAGAAAGATAATGGCCATAGCAAAATAAAAAAAAATCGTAGCCAACACATCCACTTTTCTTTCATACATTTGGCAATGTCTCTAGATATCACCAAGCTTCAGAAATTCATAATAGAAGAATCTGCACAACAGATTGTTGCTGTTCAGTGTTTGCAATATATTACCAAGAAAGGCAAACTATGGTCCATGCACTGTAGGTTATGTAAAGAAATGAATGGGTCAGCATTTACTGCCTTTTTTAACCAGAGCTCCTCTAGAGGTTCCTTAAGCAATGAGCAACTTCTGCCTCTCAAATGAGTAACTAGTGACACTAATAATCTTTTTAGCTATTTGGGGATTCTTCCCAATGACTACAAATGTAAGAAGAATTCTATTGTACTGTGAGCTGTAGATAATAGTAATTATTAGCAGACATTCTCTGAGATGTAAAAGTTATTTCAAGGGTTTCTCTGTGTTAAAAAGGTTGATAAAAGGCTGCCTTAGGCTTGGTTCACATATAAGCGAACCGGAAACGTTTTGAAACGCATTCCGATTCGCACAACGTGAACCAGACCGGCTTTCAATGGAGCTGGTTCACACATATGGGGGCTGGTTACGGTGCGAATTTAAAAAAGGGTCCTGTGCGTTTTTCAGTCCAGTTCAGGTGTAATTTAAGTGTCAAATTTGCACCAGAACTGCTGAATCGAAACCACAACGGACTCTGCACAGAAATCGTCCATGCATATATGTGAACCCAGCCTTGGAGAAACCTATGATGCTACTGGTACTGGCGCCAAAAACAATGAGTGCTGCTCAAGTCACGTTTTTGCTTTTATACATCATTCTTAAATTATCTTGAGGGTCAATGTATAAAGTAGTAAAATGGTAATACTACTGTTTTAAACAAAACAAATCACACATTTATAAAGGACAGGGATGTGCTTTACAAATGTGCATGCCACTCGTCTGACTAAGATCAGATTTTCCTGCTGGCTTTTAAATGTATCTATTTTAATAGTGATCACCTAGCCTGTCAAAGTTGGCCATTCTCTGCTGGATTACTCTGAGAAAACTCATTGACCTACCGTAAACTTGCAGTGTATAGTGGATAGCGATATTCCTTTTCTATTATAAATGGGCTCTTAGTTCTATAGTTTGTTTTGCAACTTGTGATTCCAAAATAGGAATTTGAAGTGAACCCCACATGACAGACTTCCCCTAAAAAAAATTTGGACAGCTTTGTTTGGCAGTGTGTTGATGTACGATCTCAGGCATGCTTCGAAACTTGCATTCGTATATACTCCTAATACTTATACGGCTTCAATCACCTCCAGCATAAATATTCCTAATAAGTTCAAGGGTTTGGTATTTCATGTTATGTATGCTAGTTTTGAACACCATAGTAATTTTTTTTTTTTTTCAAAGGGTAGCTTTTTGCTTAATTGCTATAACCTATAATCTGGTGTTCAGCATTTCAGGACAACATTCTAAAGCTACAGTATTTGAGATGAATTATTTAATGTTAAACACATTTCTTGGTTATACAGATTTAAAAGACATTTGAATTTAGGGAAATGCATAAACTGCCTTTGCTGGTCTACTACAAATGTTGGTTTAGTAACCGTCATGTCGTTTCAAGGCTGCATTCCTTTCTAAATCACTAATCTGAAATAAGCATGAAGAAACAAGTCACTGTAAAGTTGGAGTACATTATTGGCATATTTGTTCTTTGGCTTAGATACAGGATATGCAAAGAATTAACATGACAGCCAGCAAATGTGCATTTTTATCTGGAGAAGTCCACTATGGTGTATCCCATGTCTTTTCTCATTTCAAATTACCTTGATTATTTTATATTTTCAGTAAATATAATAGTACAGGATTAGTGAGCACTTGGGCGATAGAGCAGCTAGCACAAAAGGTGACCAAGCTAGTGAACAACAATAGAACTCCAAAAAAATGCTACAATAAACTATCTAGCGATCATATGACAAAGATAGATATTTAAAGGGAAAATAAACCTCTTGCATATCATGCACATAGTAATATCGTGATCATATATGATCTCATAATGATCCAAAAATCCACACAGCGAAAAAAATATATTCAGGAAGTCCAGAGTGGAAAAAAAAATACCAAATCAAAAGTCCTCTAAAGATGACACTTAGCAGTGTGACAATATAAATGTGTAAAGTGATTCCAGTGCTCATTCACAATAAGGTGACTCCAGTGCTTTTCTTTCAGTAAATGTTCTGATGTTTGCCAGTCCAGGGTTTACCACTGTATGAATATGGAACTCTTTGCCTTAAATGTGATATACTTTGGCATATACCCTTACTCATCTTCCCATTGTGATTCTTTCCATTCATTAGTTTCAGTTAAAGTGATCCTGTCAGCTATTTTAATCATTTTTAGGCTCGGTTCACACTTGTGCGTGGTGCAAGATTGCATGTGATTCGCACTGCAGTGCAAATCACATGCGATGTGCGATGCGATTTTCAGCCATACACATAGTATGGCTGAATTTGCGTCGCATTCGGACCAAACTCCTACAGGACCCTTTTTTTTTTGGGGGTCGGCACCAGAATCTGATCGCATGGGTGTTCACACCCATGCGATATGATTCATGTCTGAACTGTCAGTTTGCAGTGCGATATGCAAGCTGAAATGGGGGTATCATTAACATTGTGTTGACACTTCCAGCAGTTCGCATATGGCAGTGTGAACTGCCTTGCAAGTTGGGTGCGATGTGGGAACCTGCAGTGGATTCGCAGGGTTTTCGCATTGCACAAGTGTGAACCAAGGACACATCTAATAGCAAGAAACTATGTTATTACCTTTTTATTCAGCTAGCCCCCCTTCTGTGATTTCAGTGTCCAATATCATCCACCTTACATACTGATGTCCATAAAGAGCACCCTTATTAGCCACTGTTGGTGCTCCTAAAGACAGGGATATGGTAAGTGCACAGGATATAGTCCTAAAATCAGGAAAGGAAAGTGCCTAGTAACACAGTGAAACCAGGATTATAGAGGTACCCTATGGTGCCACCTCTTAGGGAAGGCATTTACATGTTTAAAATGGCTAATAGCTTAGGTTTAATGTAAATGGCAAGACATCTGAGACTACATCCCCCATTTCTGTAATGACATTGTATATTTTTGCACTTTACGTGGAATTCTGTTTTTAAATTAACCACTAACCCTGAACCGTCCATAGTAATATGTAGAAATACTTAATATTTCTGGCCGGAGCAGTGTGCAGCATAGCCGTGTATCTACTCGGACAATGCTAACATTGCTTGGAAATGTCTATCCTACATAATAAAAAATACAACTCATGGGCACTTCTCTACTTCATTTTTTTTTTTTTTTTTTTAGGTTATATTTATGTTCTTAAGTGTTTATCTGCCCAGGCTAAATGTTTGAATGGAAAAACCTGATTACTGAATAAAGATGTAGATTGGTGCACTGGTAAAGTCTACTGCTAGACGGCAGCAGAAGCCAAATATACCCAATTCTTTTGCATAGAGGTTTCTCTTAGACTTGTGTTTTAAAATGTTTGAAAATACAATTAAAGGGTACCAGTGTGAATGTGCTCTCATGTTTAGTATTGTTAATAAAAATAAGGGAGGCAGGCATGGTGTCCTTGATGTTATTTATGCTGCATTAACATCTCTCTCCAGATCATAGAGGCTGAACATATGATGGACCGGATTGTGAATGGCTTATCTGAGACTAGTGTCAAGGTGCGGTTAGCTGCTGTCAGGTACGACATTCTAGTCCATTTATTTCCTTTTATACTGCCTTCCTTTCTGCATCCAGTTTAAAGCGCATATGTCCCTCACTGCATAGGGGGAAGGTTTTCCAGTAAACCAATATATTCCATTATTTGATGATTTGTCTAATCCGTATACAAAAAAGTTGGGGAGATGGACACAAATCAGAATTTTTACTGTGTATTGATGCCGGTGCTTATTTAGTCTAATGGGCAAATGCTGTGCTTGCCAGATAAGTGTATTTTTAAACAATTTTTCCTTTTTAGTACCCAGGATTTTTAGGAAAAAGATACCACATTGGTAATTGGACACCTTGAACAATTGCAGAATATATACAGTAGATTGGTAGTTAGAGGTATATAGTTTGCAGGAAAGAAAAAACCCAGACAACTAGATGATGAAGCATTTAGGCCCCTTTCACATGGGACGGATCTGTGATGATCCGCCCTGTGAACCTCCGCTTGCTCAGCGGGGATCGCTCCGTGGATCCCCGCTGAGCCGGCGGATGACAGGGCGGTCCCCGCACACTGTGCAGGGACCTCCCTGTCAGATCTCCGCTCTCCCCTATGGGGGGATCGGATGAACACTGACCGTCTGTCCGTGTTCATCCGATCTGCTCCGCAGACGGATAGAAAAATAGGAATTTTTCTATCCAGAAAAACGGAGCATTGCGGACACGGATGAGATCGGGTGTCAGCGAATGTTTCATCAGCTGACACCCGCAATCTCATTGGGACCAATGTATGTCCCTTTTTCATCCGTAAACGAATGGATGAAAAAGCGGATATACGGTCCGTACGTGTGAAAGGGGCCTTAGTCACAAACAATGAAAAAATTAATAATAAATAACATTTAAAATTATTCACAATAAATCCAGTAGTGCCCGGTGTCTGAACAGAGCATAGTAGATACGACAGTGGCATGCCAATCCCAATTTTGCACTTAATGGAGCATCATAAATTCAGTGGCCACATACTGATTAGGAGATATACGTGTCTAAGTTGCAAGTACTGTATGGTCAACCTAAAGCATTGTTCTAATTGTTCTGTTATTGTAGGTGCATTTAGTGTGTAAATGATGCTTTTCCATGTCTCAAAGAAACGCTTTATTTTTTTTTTATTTTTTTTTGGGATGTTTCTTAAACTACATCATGTATTTAAATAGTGGTTGATTAAGATTTGGTGTAGGATGAGGGGTGGTATAAAAGCTTGGGTTTTAGAACTGTTCTTTACCCTTTGTTGTTTTGTGAGCTATGTTCCTTATTTCCCTGTACTGATGATGACTGATGAAAGCAATGTTGTATAGCCATTGATGCGTAAGTGGCCTTTTACCTATCGGGATTGTATCATTGATCATGTAGGGATTGAGAAGGGCCTTCTTCCCTAATATGTAAAAGACATAGTTATTTCATGTTTGGTGCCAACTTGCACACATACCATTTTTGATATAATGGCTACTTTACCCATCTGGGTGCAAGGGACTCTCATACGGTTCAGTTTATAAAATGTGGGATCTTTGTTCTAAAGAAATTTGACATTCACTCTACTGATTTGCATATTGATGGTATCTAATTGCCCTTTTCTCCTTAGATGTTTACACAGTTTGTCCAGATCAGTCCAACAACTCAGGACCAGTTTTCAGGACCATGCCGTGTGGAAACCCTTAATGAAAGTAATTAATTTCTGTACTTACCTTTTCATAGAACGCTTCTTCAAAATCTAAAACCTACAGGGACTATCAACAATTTAGTTTTCTTGTTAGAAGTCAGTACTGGCATGTTCTGTGCGTGCATATTTTTCATGTAAAAAGCAAACGTGATAATTTTATTATAGCTTTCTTATGTGTTCTATGTCCTGTGGTAAGTCGTATGTGTAGCTATTTCTGTTATCAGAGCTGCACTGTAATCTCTGGGGCCACAGATTTTGAGAGATTGTTGTGGTTAGCTGGACCTTTTCAGTAATGTTGAAGACATTTCACCAGTCAGTGGCTTGTAGTTGTCTGTTAATGCCGAAGACGTATAGAAAATCATCAAAGTGATAAAGGCATTCAAATGAGTACCAAACAAGTCTAATTGAATGTCACTGACTAATGCTAGTGATACTTTGACCTAAATTAATGAAAATATTTACAGATTTATGCTGAGGAGTTGCACCGAACAGGCTGGACTTTCCCTTCCTGAAAACGCAAATTCTCTGAGGAATCTTTTAGGTTTTCAAATTCACTTAACTTTACCCTCTATTTCCTGTAATTTCTGTGGGTGTTCTACCTGGAAATACCTGATGAAACTCTCATTATTACCATGGTTAAAGAGACATTTACATCTTTTAGAAATAGTTTTTGAAAATCATATCTGGTTGAAATATGTAGTTGCATTTAAATGTCTTTAGGGTCTGTTTCATACATGAACCGTAAACTTTATTTTTTTTCCCCCTACAGGTTTTACAAAATGCCCCAGATGACATCTTGGTGGTAGCTTCATCAACCTTATGCAATCTTCTCCTCGAGTTTTCCCCTAGTAAAGAGGTAAGTGTAACTAAGGCCCAGTACAATGTAGCAGGGGTCGGCAACCCATCGATTGCTGCTATGCAAATGGTAGATTGTGTCCCCGCTGTGCTGACACTTCATCAGAAGTGCTTCCCCTTATGTGCAGAGTAGTACAGGGAAGCTGTGGCAATAATTGCTACCTGTTTGACTGTGCTGGTTCCCTAGATCCTCCCCTCGTGTCCACATCAAGCAGCAGGGACCAGCACGCAAGAACAGGTAGCTACATCTTGCCACTGCTTCCCTGTCCCTCTAAATATGGGGGAAGCACTGGACCACAACTCAGTCTGCCCAGATGGGCAGCTGGGCCACAACTAGGTCTGCCCAAGTGGGCAGCCATCTGGGGTAGAATGCAAACCCCGCCCTTAATTGAGCCTTTTTAGGTTATCTCCTTAAATCGGTAGTAAACCTCAGACTTTAAAGAAAACTCCCTGCAAGGCAATGGCATAATGTGTATCGCATGCTAGCACATTATGAAATACTTGCCTTAGAACGAAGCCCTCCAGCAGTGCACTGTCACAACTGACAAGGCATCTATCTTTCCCCGGTCTTCCTTCCAGGTTCGCTGGCTCTGGTCCTGTGACTGACATGTGCACGGGAGTCACGGTTTACGTCACAGAGCTCTGAAGGGACGGCATGGGCATGCGGTCCCTTCAGAGCGCATGCTCCAGTGACGTCACCGACTCCATTCAGTGAATATCTCTTAAACACCACAAGTTTAGGAGATATTCACTGTACCTACAGATACGCCTTATTAAAGGCTTACCTGTAGGTACAAGTTAAAAAGCGGAGTTTACTACCTTCAAAAAGAGAAAAAAGAGCTGCACTCTTTGATCTCTTCCATGTTGGTCGGGTAGATCTCCTCTGCAAGATTGCCTACCCCTGAAATATATTAAACATGCTTGGAATATACCATATTTCATCTCCTGATGTTGGTCACATTGTTTTGGGTACATATTTGTCAAAATGAGATGCATGTGCATAAAATACTCTCTTCTATGCTCATGTCTAAAATCTTCATACATCAGACAGCTCTATGTAGCATGCAGATACAAAACTGTATATTTAGCTGTTAAAGTGGATATAAACCAAATTCATGAAATTTGAGCTGGGCACATCTATCTGTAGTGTTTTTTTATCTCTCTTCAAAGAACTGAGTCCCGTAGCTGTCTCTGGCTCCGTACACACGTTCTCCAAGACGGGAGATAGAAGTGTGTGTTGGGGGAGATGAAGACAGAAGATATAGATGTAAAACTTTTATATAGGGAGATTTGTTTCATCCCCCTGTATCATCTAAGGCTGTTAACTTCACTGGGTATATGGAGGGTTTACATCCACTCTAAGTTTGTTTGCACTTATTATTGCTGCATAATACAGAGGATTTACCAATAGGTTAGAATATAAGTGCCTTTAAAATTATCAATCTAATGCAGTCAAATTGTTTTGTATAAAAAAATATATATATATTTCTCTTGTCATCCATGGACTGACACAGCGTGTCTTATACACCTTTACACGTGGGTTATGTCCCTGCTTGCAGGAGAAGACCTAGGCAGAATGTGAGATGTTATACATACATTCTAAACAGCCAGAGCTGAACAGCCCCACCCAGGGGGGCGGTCCCTCCGGCATAACCCTCCCACTGCAGTCAGCAGACCTCAGTTTTTTTCTGCCTAGCAGAAGGAGAAGACGTGGCTCTCTCAGGAGCCAGTCTCCTGACCTATTTTTTATTCCTTTTGGAATTTTTTCCTATTTTTTTTCTTTTGAGATCTTCTATCAACTGTCGGCTGGGCAACAGGTTGGGTACAAGATATCCTCGTAGTCTTCCCTGTCCGACCATCGAGCGTGCTGATCCTCGCCTTGTGTGCGTGAGACTCAGTTCACGACATGCCCCACGACTCCAGGGGTGGCCGGTGGGCTTCCAGCTCCGCGGTCCTCTCAAGATAGAACAGTCCGGCTGTATCTTTAGCGGTGGACCGGGCCGACAGCTACTCAGTACCGCACTGTGATAGTTCTGTCAGAAACACACCAGTGGGTCCCTCAGGGGACGGGTAAGTAATCTCTCCTGGCTGCAGGTGAGTACATGCTGTGTGTTTCTTGTGTGGGGGATTTCCCTGTCTCCCCCTGTGTTTTTTAATGTCACTCTCTGTGCACTTCGCTGGCGCTGTACTGTGTGTGGTGCCTGGGGGCCATACTGTCCTGGGGGGGGGCTCATGCTGCTCTGCATTTCGCTGGGGCTGTTTATTTGAGAGTGAGGGGCCTGGGCGCCGTTCGGCGCCATGTTTGGTGACTGTGCTGTTTTTTACATTGGCGGCCATCTTGCCGTGGTCCGCCAGAGCACATTGCGACGGCCATTTTCTTGTAGCCGCACCTTCTTCTAGCTCTAGTTTGGCCTCTAGCGCCGCTCAGGAACGGCGCGAATCTCCACAGTCTCTCTCCTCTCAGCTCACTCACGCTGAGCAGCGTGGCGCGGAGAGACAGGGCAGCGGAACCGAGCGGTCCTGGTCAGGTTGGTGGGTCCCCTGGGCATTCCCCTACTTCAGTCAGCACAGCCTGTGGGTGGTCTCAGAGGGGGACATTATGGAGTCAGAGTCACCAGCTTCCCCTAACATGCCAGAGGCAGCAGCCAGTGCTCCAGCACCTGCGGTCCCTATGGACTAGTTGTCGGCAGTCCTGGAATCATTTCTGACCAGGATGGAAGCTGTGTGTGAGCACAAGGGAGCAAAAAAGCGCCCTCTCCCCACTTTATCTCCACAAGGGGAGTGCTCTGATTCAGATATGGGCCTAGCTATTGCTGCTCAGGACCCTAGCTCTGAATATTTGGATGGTTTTGAACAGGACATTCCTTGTGAGGAAGACTCCAGTTCTGAGTCAGTAAATGACAGGGCGCTTGTTAGTGAACTCATTGATGCTGTGAGGGACACTCTCAAGCTAAATGCTGCGACTGCAGAACCTCAGGCGGATACAGTCTCCTTTGGTTCTTTTAAGACCAAGCCTTCTAAAAAGGTTTTTCCATATGTACCTTTCTTTGACCAGCTCATTGACCAGGTCTGGGAAAAGCCGCAGAAGACTTTCATGGTCCCGCGGCGTTTGTCTATTAGATACCCCTTTGAAGACGCCCTGCTTAAAAAGTGGGCTTCTCCCCCGGTGGTCGACCCTCCAGTCGCCCGTTTAAACAAGGCCACCACTCTCCCGATGGAGGGGACTCCTGCGTTTAAGGACCCCACTGACAGGAGGTCAGAAGTGGTGAGTAGAGCCATGTTCGCCTTGTTGGGATCCGCCCTACGGCCAGTAGTAGCGGCGACCCTTGTGTCTCAGACACTCACGGAATGGGCAAAAATTTTGCACCAAACTGTGCAGGAGTATAACCTTCCTCCAGACACTATTGCTCTGGCCCACCAGATGGTGCAGGGTCTGATATATGTGTGCGACGCCACGTTGGACGCGGCCCCTTTAATATCCAGGGCCTCTGTTTCGGCAGTGGTATTGCGTCGTCTCATCTGGTTGAAATGCTGGTCTGCTGACCTAGCCTCTAAGAAGCTCCTGACGGATCTACCTTTTAAGAGTGGTAGACTTTTTGGTGCTGCTCTGGATGACATCATCAAGGATGTCACGGGAGGTAAAAGCACTCTCCTTCCTCAAACTATCAAGGGTAAGGAGGCCCGACGTAAACCGGGTCCTTCCTTTCCAGCAAAAAAGGGGTTTTTTCGTCCGTCAGAGTCCACGGGTAAGCCATCCCAGACTGACAACAGTGCGGCTGGCGGGCACAAGCGCCCCTGGGTGTGTAAGCCGAACAAGCCGGCTCCCAAGCCCGCCTCCGCGTGAAGTCTTGCCCCCGCCCGTCTCTGGGGTGGGGGGACGACTTTGCAGGTTCACGGATCGGTGGACCTCCCGGATCTCCGACCGGTGGGTGTGCGAGGTGGTCACCTCAGGATACAGAATAGAGTTCCGCTCATGGCCCCCAGACAGATTATTTCCCTCAAATCTCCCTCTCCTTCCTGCCCGTCGGGCAGCCCTCTTGGGGGGCTGTACAGGATTTGATCGGGTCTGGAGTAATTGTGCCGGTTCCGTCCCAGGAGAGGTTTCAGGGGTTCTACTCGAATCTGTTTGTTGTTCCAAAAAAGGACGGGGTTCGGCCAATCCTGGACCTCAAGGCCCTGAATGACTTCGTGAAGGTGCAAAAATTCCGCATGGAATCCATTCGCACGGTGATCGCTACACTCCATCAAGGGGATTTTCTGGCATCCTTGGACATCAAGGACGCCTACTTGCATGTTCCGATCTGCGCAAGCCACCAGAAGTTTCTGCGCTTTGCGGTCGGCGAAGTCCACTATCAATTTGTGGCTCTTCCCTTCGGCCTAGCCTCGGCACCGAGGGTGTTCACCAAGGTGCTTGCTCCGGTCCTAGCTTTGCTGAGACAGCGAGGCATTGCTATCGTGGGCTATCTGGACGATTTTCTTCTAAGAGCAGACAGTGGCTCAGAATTGGAAGAAAGTGTGACTATCGTCAGTCAGACCCTCAGGGAGTTTGGGTGGCTCCTGAACGTTCAGAAGTTGGTTCTAATCCCGACTCAGCGTCTGGAGTATCTAGGTCTGATTCTGGACTCTTTGGAGGCAAGAGTCTTCCTACCTCCAGACAAACTACTGACACTTCAGTCTGCAGTACGGGTGCTGACGTCCCGAAAATGGTCGTCAATCCGCTTTTGCATGAGAGTCCTGGGACTCATGGTGGCCTCCTTCGAGGCCGTTCCTTATGCCCAAGCGCACACCAGGGCTTTACAGAAAGATCTTGTCCACTTGGGACAAATCCCCGTTGTCCTTGGATCTTCAGATCCAGGTGAGTCACCTGGTCAGGGCGTCCCTGACGTGGTGGTTGAGGTCTTCAGTCCGGGAAGTCGTTCCTCCCCATCCAATGGACGGTGATCACGACGGGCGCCAGCCTGACGGGCTGGGGGGGAGTCTGGGGAGTCCTGTCGGCCCAAGGGCTTTGGACTCCGGACGAAGCCCTCTTACCGATCAATGTGCTGGAGATACGGGCAATCAGACTGTGCCTCTCCTCATGGTCGGAGAAACTACAGGGTCACTCCATCAGGATCCAATCGGACAACGCCACAGCAGTGGCGTATGTCAACCATCAAGGGGGGACTCGGAGCTCAGCTGCGGCTTCCGAGGTCGCCCGCATCCTGAGGTGGGCCGAAAGAAGCGTGCCGGCTCTGTCGGCCGTCTACATTCCGGGCATAGACAATTGGCAGGCGGACTATCTAAGTCGCCAGACGCTGGACCAGGGAGAGTGGTCCTTGCACCCGGAGGTCTTTCAACTCCTTTGCAGACGGTGGGGCGCGCCGGATGTGGGCCTGATAGCCTCTCGACTCAATCGCAAGGTGTCGAGGTTTGTGGCCAGATCCAGGGTTCCCTGGGCGGATGCCTCGGATGCGTTGGTGGCCCCATGGGGTCAGTATCACCTGATATACGTTTATCCTCCGCTGCAGTTGCTCCCTCACCTGCTCTGCAGGGTAGCGACAGAGGGAATTCCGGTGATCCTCGTTGCCCTGGATTGGCCTCGGCGTCACTGGTACGCCGATCTGGTACGTCTCGTCGCAGACGTTCCCTGGCGGTTACCAATACGGGGGGACCTTCTGTCTCAAGGTCCTATATTTCATCCTGCTTTACAGTCTCTGGCTTTAACGGCATGGTTATTGAAAGCCAGGTGCTGAGAGACCGAGGTCTCTCGGATTCGGTCATTTCGACCATGTTAGGGGCACGGAAGTCTTCCTCCAGAAAGATCTATCACTGTACTTGGAGAGCTTACATCGCCATGTGCGAAGAGCTGGACTGGCGCCCACGAACGTATTCCGTTACCAGAATCCTGCATTTTCTGCAGCGTGGCGTGACCCAAAAGCTCGCTTTGAGTACCATTTAAGGGTCAGATTTCGGCCTTGGCCATCTTCTTTCAGCGACCACTGGCGGGTCATCCCTTGGTTAGCACCTTTGTGCAGGGGGTTCGCATGTGCTCCCCCTGTCAAGCCTCCTCTCCCCCCGTGGGTTCTGAATTTGGTGCTCTCGGTTCTCCAGGAACCTCCCTTTGATTAGACGAGTGTCTGAGTTGGCGGCCTTGTCCTGCAAGTCGCCCTTTTTGGTCATCCATAAGGATATGGCGGTGTTACGTCCGCGACCTTCTTTTCTACCAAAGGTGGTCTCGGCCTTCCACTTAAATGAGGACATTGTCCTCCCGTCCTTGTGTCCTCACCCATCGCATCCCAGAGAGTTTGCGCTTCACACTTTGGATGTGGTACGAGCCTTGCGGGTGTACCTGTCTGCTACTGCCTCTATTCGGAAGTCTGATTCACTATTTGTGGCCGTCTCTGGTCCAAAACAGGGCCAAGCGGTTTCGTCTGCCACCATTTCTAGGGGGATCAGACAAACCGTCATTCAAGCTTATGCTCTCAAGGGGCGGGCGCCTCCCTTTCCGGTTACGGCACATTCCACCAGGGCAATTGGTGCTTCCTGGGCTTTCCGACATGAAGCGTCGGTTGCACAAGTGTGCAAGGCGGCGACCTGGTCGTCTGTTCATACCTTTTCTAAGTTTTATAAGGTTGATGTGGCTGCATCTTCGGATGCTTCCTTCGGCAGCAAGGTGTTGCAGGCCGCTGTTTGATGTTGCAACTCCTCCGTTGAGGAGCTCTGCCTTGTTTGGAGTGAAGTTTTTGGTTTTCCATTTATACTGCTCCCATCCCTCTTGACACTGCTTTGGGACATCCCACGTGTAAAGATGTATAAGACACGCTGTGTCAGTCCATGGATGACAAGAGAAAATAGGATTTTTGTACTCACCGTAAAATCCGTTTCTCTGGCATCCATGGACTGACACAGCACCCACCCTTCTTTTCGAGTTTGTACTGCTTTGTTACGAACTGAGGTCTGCTGACTGCAGTGGGAGGGTTATGCCGGAGGGACCGCCCCCCTGGGCGGGGCTGTTCAGCTCTGGCTGTTTAGAATGTATGTATAACATCTCACATTCTGCCTAGGTCTTCTCCTGCAAGCAGGGACATAACCCACGTGTAAAGGTGTATAAGACACGCTGTGTCAGTCCATGGATGCCAGAGAAACGGATTTTACGGTGAGTACAAAAATCCTATTTTTTCGCTTACCCCAAAATAGAGATATACAGTGGGTACGGAAAGTATTCAGACTCCCTTAAATTTTTCACTCTTTGTTATATTGCAGCCATTTGCTAAAATCATTTAAGTTCATTTTTTTTCCTCATTAATGTACAGACAGCACCCCTTATTGACAGAAAAACACAGAATTGTTGACATTTTTGCAGATTTATTAAAAAAGAAAAACTGAAATATCACATGGCCCTAAGTATTTAGACCCTTTGCTCAGTATTTATTAGAAGCACCCTTTTGATCTAATACAGCCATAAGTCTTTTTGGGAAAGATGCAACAAGTTTTTCACACCTGGATTTGGGGATCCTCTGCCATTCCTCTCCAGTTCTGTCAGGTTGGATGGTAAACGTTGTTGGACAGCCATTTTTAGGTCTCTCCAGAGATGCTCAATTGGGTTTAAGTCAGGGCTCTGGCTGGGCCATTCAAGAACATTCATGGAGTTGTTGTGAAGCCACTCCTTTCGTTATTTTAGCTGTGTGCTTAGGGTCATTGTCTTGTTGGAAGGGTAAACCTTCGGCCCAGTCTGAGGTCCTAAACTCTCTGGAGAAGGTTTTTGTCCAGGATATCCCTGTACTTGGCCGCATTAATCTTTCCCTTGATTGCAACCAGTCGCCCTGTCCCTGCAGCTGAAAAACACCCCCACAGCATGATGCTGCCACCACCATGCTTCACTGTTGGAACTGTATTAGACAGGTGATGAGCAGTGCCTGGTTTTCTCCACACATACCGCTTAGAATTGAGGCCAAAAAGTTCTATCTTGGTCTCATCAGACCAGAGAATCTTATTTCTCACCATCTTGGAGTCCTTCAGGTGTTTTTTTTAGCAAACTCCATGCAGGCTTTCATGTGTCTTGCACTGAGGAGAGGCTTCCTTCGGGCCACTCTGCCATAAAGCCCCGACTGGTGGAGGGCTGCAGTGATGGTTGACTTTCTACAACTTTCTCCCATCTCCCGACTGCATCTCTGGAGCTCAGCCACAGTGATCTTTGGGTTCTTCTTTAGCTCTCTCACCAAGGCTCTTCTCCCCCGATAGCTCAATTTGGCCGGACGGCCAGCTCTAGGAAGGGTTCTGGTCGTCCCAAACGTCTTCCATTTAGGAATTATGGAGGCCACTGTGCTCTTAGGAACCTTAAGTGCAGCAGAAATTTTTTTGTAACCTTGGCCAGATCTGTGCCTTGCCACAATTCTGTCTCTGAGCTCTTCAGGCAGTTCCTTTGACCTCATGATTCTCATTTGCTTTAACATGCACTGTGAGCTGTACGGTCTTATATAGACAGGTGTGTGTGGCTTTCCTAATCAAGTCCAATCAGTATAATTAAACACAGCTGGACTCAAATGAGGGTGTAGAAACCTCTCAAGGATGATCAGAAGAAATGGACAGCACCTGAGTTAAATATGAGTGTCACAGCAAAGGGTCTGAATACTTGGGGCCATGTGATATTTCAGTTTTTCTTTTTTAATAAATCTTCAAAAATTTCAATGTGTTTTTCTGTCAATATGGGGGTGCTGTGTGTACATTGAGAAACAAAAATTAACTTAAATGATTTTAGCAAATGGCTGCAATATAACAGAGTGGAAAATTTAAGGGGGTCTGAATACTTTACGTACCCACTGTATGTGAAGGTGCTGCTACTTACGATAGCCCAAATACTCCGCTCATAACGTGTAAAAAATATAAGTGTGCAACCTAAAACTTAGACATTAATGTGACATATACACATTCTGAAACAATAATGAGTCCATATACAGGTCCTTCTCAAAAAATTAGCATATTGTGATAAAGTTCATTATTTTCTGTAATGTACTGATAAACATTAGACTTTCATATATTTTAGATTCATTACACACAACTGAAGTAGTTCAAGCCTTTTCTTGTTTTAATATTGATGATTTTGGCATACAGCTCATGAAAACTCAAAAATCCTATCTCAAAAAATTAGCATATTTCATCCGACCAATAAAAGAAAAGTGTTTTTAATACAAAAAAAGTCAACCTTCAAATAATTATGTTCAGTTATGCACTCAATACTTGGTCGGGAATCCTTTTGCAGAAATGACTGCTTCAATGCGGCGTGGCATGGAGGCAACCAGCCTGTGGCACTGCTGAGGTGTTATGGAGGCCCAGGATGCTTCGATAGCGGCCTTAAGCTCATCCAGAGTGTTGGGTCTTGCGTCTCTCAACTTTCTCTTCCCAATATCCCACAGATTCTCTATGGGGTTCAGGTCAGGAGAGTTGGCAGGCCAATTGAGCACAGTAATACCATGGTCAGTAAACCATTTATTTACCTGTGGTTTTGGCACTGTGAGCAGGTGCCAGGTCGTGCTGAAAAATGAAATCTTCATCTCCATAAAGCTTTTCAGCAGATGGAAGCATGAAGTGCTCCAAAATCTCCTGATAGCTAGCTGCATTGACCCTGCCCTTGATAAAACACAGTGGACCAACACCAGCAGCTGACATGGCACCCCAGACCATCACTGACTGTGGGTACTTGACACTGGACTTCAGGCATTTTGGCATTTCCCTCTCCCCAGTCTTCCTCCAGACTCTGGCACCTTGATTTCTGAATGTACTTTGGACCACTGAGCAACAGTCCAGTGCTGCTTCTCTGTAGCCCAGGTCAGGCGCTTCTGCTGCTGTTTCTGGTTCAAAAGTGGCTTGACCTGGGGAATGCGGCACCTGTAGCCCATTTCCTGCACACGCCTGTTCACGGTGGCTCTGGATGTTTCTACTCCAGACTCAGTCCACTGCTTCCGCAGGTCCTCCAAGGTCTGGAATCGGTCCTTCTCCACAATCTTCTTCAGGGTCCGGTCACCTCTTCTCATTGTGCAGCGTTTTCTGCCACACTTTTTCCTTCCCACAGACTTCCCACTGAGGTGCCTTGATACAGCACTCTGGGAACAGCCTATTCATTCAGAAATTTCTTTCTGTGTCTTACCCTCTTGCTTGAGGGTGTCAATGATGGCCTTCTGGACAGCAGTCAGGTCGGCAGTCTTACCCATGATTGCGGTTTTGAGTAATGAACCAGGCTGGGAGTTTTTAAAAGCCTCAGGAATCTTTTGCAGGTGTTTAGAGTTAATTAGTTGATTCAGATGATTAGGTTAATAGCTCGTTTAGAGAACCTTTTCATGATATGCTAATTTTTTGAGATAGGAATTTTGGGTTGTCATGAGCTGTATGCCAAAATCAATATTAAAACAAGAAAAGGCTTGAACTACTTCAAGTTGTGTTTAACGAATCTAAAATATATGAAAGTCTAATGTTTATCAGTACATTACAGAAAATAATGAACTTTATCACAATATGCTAATTTTTTGAGAAGGACCTGTAGTTCTATATCAAAAGAAAACCACGATGATATAGTAAAGAAAAAAAATATATATATATATATATCTCCAAAAATTAAAGTCCAAATTGTGCTTAAAGCCTCGTACACATGGTCGGACTTCCATCTGACTTTTCCGTGGTTTTTTTGTCCGAACGGAGTTGGTCGAGAACACCCATAGCATACACACGCTCTGACTTTTCTGCAAACTTTCTCAAAACTTTTTGCAACATCACGTGGTTTTTCTGCTCTTTTCTTCTCTTTACCGCCACCCTTTGGTCAACTTCTGCTATTGTTGGTTGATTTTAACATTATTTGTTTTGTCCATCGGACAAAAGTCTGATGGTTTTCTGTACACACGGTCGGACTTTGCTCCATCGGACTTTTGTTGGGCAAAAGTTTGTCCGTTTGCAGACCCAACTTTTGTCCGCTGAAAACAAGAAAAAAGCAAAAAAAAGTTTGTCCGATGGAGCGTACACACGGTCGGATTGTTGGTCCAACTTGCTCAAAATGAAGTTCGTTGGCAAAAAGTCCGACCGTGTGTACTGGGCTTTATACTGAAGATTGTATGGACACAGGACACAGTGCTTCACCTGGTACTCTCTTCACACAAAATCAACGCCTCTTGCCAGATAGGTTGGATCTCAGATTATAGAGATCTCAATCGCTCTCACAAAGGCCAACTGATGGGAATAATCCACACCTCTGAGGGTATTTTTCTCCAGCAAGCAGACGATACAGCAATGAAGGTTTTTCCAAGGTATGGACCATCATGCTATTGATAATCTCCAACATGGGAAGCAATGGAGGAAAGAGGATGGAGATGGAGAAGGTGGTGAAGGCAGTGACAGATTTATAAGGGACGAAAGGGGAAATTGCCCCGGTTCCTCCTGCCAGGGGGCCCCAGACTTCCTTTATGGAAAAAATAAAATGTATATGCTCTCACAATTTCAGTAGTGTGCTAGTTGTGGAAATTGTCCGGTTTGCAGCCTTTGCCAAGCTTCGGGCATGTCTCACTCCATCTCAATAGGCAGTTTTATTACATGCTGAAGGGCTTGCTGATGCCGTTTCAGGTGTTGATGTAGCTCTTAGAATATATTTGAGCATAATGTTCACCAGTTGTTTGGGAGAAAGGTCGTTTAGCAAATTGGCACCGATAAAGAATTATCTGAGAACCACGATGACCCATGAAAGATTAAGTGCTCTGTGTCTGCTGGCTGTCGAGAGCATTGTCCTCATGATGATCCAGTTTGATGAGTTAATTAAAGATTTTGCAGATGCTCAGTGCAGGCAGAGACTTTTTGCAAATATTGTACTGTGTGTTTGATCTACACAAAAAGAGATTGCACAAAACTCAAAATACATCAATACATAATTGTGCAAATACAATATATCAAGTGAATACATTTTTTGGTTATCTTATTAATATTGTGTTGAATTAAAATGCAAACACCATAACCTATGTCAAGTGAATAAAATAATCAGAAATTGATTAGTTAATTGATTATTATCGTATTTAGAGTCCCAAAACGACGTAAAAAAGGGGGATACGCTTAAGAAAAAAACACACAAGGAATATGTTTGCTTAAAAAGGTCCCAGCAGGAGCAAAACTGGATTTGAAACCAGGTGATGCTGAAAACCACTTCTAAGGCCGCCTTTCACAATCTACGATTATAGGGGTCAAACTCGTTTGGTATCAACAGTGATCAGCTGTGAACTTCCACCCCATCCGTTTCAAACCGAAAAGCCACTCACCCCCGTCAAGGATGGCAAGATGGATTATTCACTTCCCATTTACACCGCTTGATACTCCTTCATAGTGAAGTAAATCGTTGGTAATTTTATTCCAAAAAATTCTTCTCATGCACAATAAAGGAAGAAACGTACAACAGCTACAAGCTATCAGGCTGCCAGCTGGTGCGTGGTGACGTCACAAGATTCTCTCCAACCGACGCGTTTCCCTGTAACAAGCATCGACCGGGCTAAAGCGATCACGTCCTTCAAACCCATCTTTGTTGCTGTTTTAAATCAGCAGGTGGCACTCCTGACTTGTTTTCATATGTTTGGCAGGCTAATCTTCGCTGCTTTGGTTACAAATGGATGGGAATTAACTTTTTCTGATTCTAAAACCACTTCTCACAATGCAACAATCTGACCATTTAAAATACCTTGCAGCCAACTCTGGCTGTTCTAAAAGATTTTACAGCTATTTCTTGCTAAGTGAAACTGGAATATCTATATACAGTTGTGCTCATAAGTTTACATACCCTGTCAGAATTTCAGATTTCTTGGCCATATTTTAGAGAATATGAATGATAACACAAACTTTTCTTTCACTCCTGGTTTAAGGTTTGGCTGAAGCCATTTATAATTGATCAACTGTGTTTACTCTTTTTAAATCCTAATGGCAACAGAAACTACCCAAATGACGCTGATCAAAAGTTTACATACCCTGGTGATTTTGGCCTGATAACATGCACACAAGTTGACACAAAGGGGTTTGAATGGTTATTGAAGGTAACCATCATCACCTGTGATCTGCTTGCTTGTAATCGGTGTGTGTGTGTGTGTGTGTGTGTGTGTGTGTGTGTGTGTATATATATAAAAAGTCAATGAGTTTCTGGACTCCTGACAGACCCTTGCATCTTTCATCCAGTGCTGGACTGACGTTTCTGAATTCTGAGTCATGGGGAAAGCAAAGAAATTGTCAAAAGATCTGCGGGAAAAGGTAGTTGATCTGTATAAAACCGGAAAGGGATATAAAATATCCAAGCAATTGAGAATGCCAATCAGCAGTGTTCAAACTCTAATCAAGTAGTGGAAAATGAGGGGTTCTGTTGAAACCAAACCACAGTCAGGTATACCAACTAAAATTTCAGCCACAACTGCCTGGAAAATTGTCTGGGTTGCAAAGAAAAACCCACAAACAACTTCAGGTGAAAAAGAGGACTCTCTGAAAACATGTGATGTTTCAAGATGCACAATAAGGAGGCACTTGAAGAAAGATGGGCGGCATGGTCGAGTCACCAGAAGAAAGCCATTACTATGCAAATGCCGCAAAGTATCCCGCTTACAATACGCCAAACAGCACAGTGACAAGCCTCAAACCTCAAGTAATTTGGAGTGATGAGACCAAAATTTAAGTTTTTGGCCACAACCATAAACACAAGGCCTATGATGAAAGGTACACCATTCCTACTGTGAAACACAAGGTGGATCTCTGATGTTTTGGGGATGTGTGAGCTAGAAAGACACAGGAAATTTGGTCAAAATTGATGGCAAGTTGAATGCAGTATGTTATCAAAAAATACTGGAAACATTTACATTCATCAGCCGGGAAGCTGCACATGGGACCTACTTGGACATTCCAACATGACAATGATCCAAAACACAAGGCCAAGTCGACATGTCATTGGCTACAGCAGAATAAAGTGAAGGTTCTGGAGTGGCCATCTCAGTCTCCTGACCTCAATATCATTGAGCCACTCTGGGGAGATCTCAAACGTGCAGTTCATGCAAGACAGCCCAAGAATTTACAGGAACTGGAGGCTTTTTGCCAAGAGGAATGGGCAGCTTTACCATCTGAGAAGATAAAGAGCCTCATCCAAAAATACCACAAAAGACTTCAAGCTGTCATTGATGTTAAAGGGGGCAATACACAGTGTTAAAGTGGGGTTCCGGGCGCATATATATATATATATATATATATATATATTTTGCAAGCTAAAATTAATCACATTAAATAGTCCCTATAACATATTAATAGCTACCCAATCGTTCCATAAATCATTGCAAACACTTGCCGTATATCCTCCAGCTCATGTTGTGGCCGTATCCATCATATGTGTGGGCATGTGAAGCCCAATTCCTTTTTCTTCCTGGTTTTCAGGGAGAGGTGCATGCTGGGCAATTTTTAGGCACAGTAATGCCCAGAGACTCCTGGGAAATGAGTGTCGTCATTTCCCAGGAGGCAATGGGGTCTTAGGACAGGAAGTTGAACCACCTAGGACCAGGAACTAGGCAGATTACGAAATCTGCCTAGTAACAGCCAGATAGAAGTGAGTAAATGTATTTTTTATTTTTTTACATTAACCACTTAACAACCGCCTGCCGACAAATAAAGGCGGCAGGGTGGTTGCTTAACTCTGGGAGGACGTTGAATCTCCGTGACCGCCGGGTCCAGAGGACCCGACGGATCACGGTAAATCGCCGCTGATAGCGGCCGTTTACCATGTGATCGCTCCGTCAAATGACGGAGCAATCACTTGTAAACAGACCGGCGTCATGTGATGACGCCAGTTCCTATCTCCCCTCTCTGTACCGATCGGTACAGTGTGAGAGGGGAGGGAGCGGATCATGTCAGCAGCACTGTGGGCTGGATCTGTGACAATTGCAGTCACAGATCCAGTCATCCATCCATCCCTGCTCAGCCATCCCTGTGCAATACCCTGGGCAATACTCTGCAATACCCTGCGCAATACTCTGCAATACCCTGCGCAATACTCTGCAATACTCTGCAATACCCTGGTGCAATACCCTGCGCACTACTCTGCAATACTCTGCAATACCCTCCTCAATACTCTGCAATACCCTGCCATCCTCCGCAATGCCCGGCAATCCTCCGCAATGCCCGGCAATCCTCCGCAATGCCCGGCAATACTCCGCAATGCCCAGCAATACTCTGCAATAACCACTTCCCGCCCGCCGGCCGTCATATGACGTCCTTGACTTTGTGCAGGGATATCTGAATGATGCTTGCAGCTACAGGCATCATTCAGATATTAGCCTTTTCCGCCTGGCGATTCCCTACACCATAAGAACAATCATAGCGGCTGTTCCGCCACTTGATCATTCTTATGGGAGGCAAGAGGGGATGTCCCCGCCGCCGCCCTCCGGTGCTTCTACCAACTCACCGCTACGATCAAAGCCAGGATTGTTTTTTTTTCCAGGCTTCCCAGCCTAGAGGTGAGATGTGGGGTCTTATTGACCCCATATCTCACTGTAAAGAGGACCTGTCATGCCATATTCCTATTACAAGGGATGTTTACGTTCCTTGTAATGGGTATAAAAGTGATCAAAAACATTTTTGGGGCGGAAAAACATGTCAAACTAAAATAAATAAAGTAAAATGAACAATAAATTTTTTTTTTTTTTTTTTTCTAAAGCGCCCCTGTCCCCGTGAGCTTGCATACAGAAGCGAACACATGCATAAGTCCCGCCCACATATGAAAACTTTTTCAAACCACACATGTGAGGTATCTCTGCGAACGTTAGACCGAGAGCAATCATTTTGGCCCTAGACCTCCTCTGTAACTCAAAACATGTAACCAGTAAAAATATTTAAAGTGTCGCCTATGGGTATTTTTAAGTAGCGAAGTTTGGCGCCATTCCACGAGCGTGTGCAATTTTTAAGGGTGACATGTTAGGGATCTATTTACTCGGGGTAACTTCATCTTTCACATTATGCAAACACATTGGGCTAACTTTACTGTTTGTTTTTTTTTGTTTTTTTAAGCACAAAATGTTTTTTTTCCGTAAAGAACACGTTAAAAAAATTGCTGCGCAAATATCGTGCGAGATAAAAAGTTGCAACGACCACCATTATATTCTCTAAGGTCTTTTCTAAAAAAACATATATAATGTTTTGGGGTTCTATGTAATTTTCTAGCAAACAAATGATAATTTTTACATGTAGGAGAGAAATGTCAGAATTGGCCTCGGTGATCCAGAACACCTGAAGGTGCTCCCTGCATGTTGGGCCTCTGTATGTGGTCATGCTGTGTAAGTCTCATACATGTGGTATCGCCATACCCGGGAGTAATAGCAGAATGTGTTTTGGGGTGTAATTTGTGGTATGCATATGCTGTGTGTGAGAAATAACCTGCTAATATGACAATTTTGTGAAAAAAAAATAAAAAATCTTGACTTTTCAAAGAATTGTGGGAAAAAATGACAACTTCAAAAAACTCACAATGCCTCTTTCTAAATACCTTGGAATGTCTTCTTTCCAAAAAGGGGTAATTTGGGGGGTATTTGTACTTTTCTGGCATGCTAGGGTCTCAAGAAATTAGATAGGCCGTCAGTACTTCAGGTGTGATCAATTTTCAGATATTGGCACCATAGTTTGTGGACTCTATAACTTTCACAAAGACCGAATAATATGCACCAATTTGTACTTCTTTTTACCAAAGATATGTAGCAGTATAAATTTTAGCAAAAATTTATGAAGAAAAAATACTAATTTGCTAAATTTTATAACCGAAACTAAAAAAAAAATATTTTTTTTACAGAATTTTCAGTCTTTTTTCTCTTTATAGCGCAAAAAATAAAAAACCCAACGGTGATTAAATACCACCAAAAGAAAGCTCTATTTGTGTGAAAAAAAGGACAAAAAATTCATATGGGTACAGTGTTGTATGACTGAGCAATTGTCATTCAAAATGTGAGAGCACCGAAAGCTGAAAATTGGTCTGGTTATTAAGGGGGTTTAAGTGCCCAGTGGTCAAGTGGTTAAAGGCAAGCTGTTAATAGATCATTTTTAGGGTGGAACTCCGCTTTAAGAACTGGGGTATGTAAACTTTTGATCAGGGTCATTTGGGTAGTTTCTGTTGTGATTTATGATTTTAAAAAGAGTAAACACAGTTGATAATAAATGGCTTCAGCCAAACACTAACCATGAGTGAAAGAAACCTTTTTGTGTTATCATTCATATTCTCTGAAAAATGGGCAAGAAATCATAAATTCTGCAAGGGTATGTAAACTTATGAGCACAAATGTATATACAGTGGATATAAAAAGTCTACACACCCCTGTTACAATGTCAGGTTTCTGTGATGTAAAAAAATTGGACAAAGATAAATAAATTCAGAACTGTTTCCACCTATTTAATGTGACCTATAAACTGTACAACTCAATAGAACAACAAACTGAAATCTTAGAAATAAAAAATAATGTGGTTGCACAAGTGTGTACACCCTCTTATAAATGGAAATGTAGCTATGTTCAGAATTAAGCAATCACATTCAAACTCGTGTTAAATAGGAGTCGGTACACACCTGCCATCATTTAAACCCCCAAATAAAGTTTAGCTGTTCTAGTAGGTCTTTCCTGATCTTTTTTTAGTCGAATCCTACAAAAAATGCCATGGTCCGCAGAGCTTCCAAAGCATCAGTGGGATCTCATTGTTAAAATGTATCAGTCAGGAGAAGGGTACAAAAGAATTTCCAAGGCATTAGATATACCATGGAACACAGTGAAGACCGTCATCAAGTGGAGAAAATATGGCACAACAGTGAAATTACCAAGAACTGGACATCCCTCCAAAACTGATGAAAAGATGAGAAGAAAACTAGTCGGAGGCTGCCCAGAGGCCTACCGCAATATTAACCACTTCAAGCCCAGGGCAATTCTGACACTTCGCTCCTACATGTAAAAATCATCATTTATCTATTGTTCATTGACGGACACAGCAACTTAAATCTTGACCTTAGGGTTATATCGCCACCTTCAGGAGAGGACTAGGCAGAACATGTTAAAACAGCAAAATTGTACAGTACCACCCAGGGGGCGGTCCTACTGGCTATAACCCCTCACACTGCATCCAGCAGCTCAGTTTTTTTTCTGCCTAGAGTAGAAGGACCTGGCTCCCGGTGGGGACCATTGGTCCTGGAGATTTTTTCATTTTTTTCTGCTTTTTGATTCCTGTGATCTACTATCAACAGCCGGGCTGGGTGACAGGCTGGATAATATAGATCCTTGTAGTCTCCCCAGCCCGGCCATCGAGCGTGAGCAGGCCTTAGCTACGCGCTGGGTCGGCCACGACATGCCTCGTCTGATCCAGGGGTGGCCGGCGAGCTATATGCTCCGAGGGCACGCATATGACCAGGTTACTTCTGTCCCTGCCACCCCGTACCGTTTGGGTGATGGGTCTGTCTGGAATGCGTCCAGCAGTCCCCACAGGAGGGGTAAGTATGGTTCCACCTGTCTCAGCAGGACGGAGCAGCTGGGCATTCCCTGGGAGGTTGAATTGGGGGTCTCGCCTTCTCTTCTTCTTTCCCTGTCATTTCCCTCCTCCCCATACTTGGGCCGCTGCGCGACTGTACCGGGGTCTTCCCAGGGGCTCCGTGTCCGGCGGGGGGGCTGCACTGGGTGTTGGGGGTCCGCTGCCCTGTTCCCTATTGTTGTAGTGGGGTGGTCTGGTGTGCACATTGTGTTCAAGGAGGCCACCGCGCGGAGGGTCTGCGTGGTCGTGCCATTTTTCCTGTGGTTTTAGTCAGGAAGATTCAGCAGCCATTTTCCTGTTGTTTTAGTCAGTAAGTCCGGTGGCCACCTTTTTGGAGCCCTCATGTGTTTTTTCTTGCTGAGGCGCCATTTTCTTGTAGTCTCAGCTTGGTTTTTGCCTCTAGTGCTGGTTATCCTTCTGGAACGGTGCAAATTGAACAGAACACCTCATGAGGGAGAGCGAACAGCAGCGCTGCACGGCACAGCACACGCAGTACCTGGGCCGGGGTGGTGAGTCCTGCCGGGGGCCCCTCAGTCTGTGGCAGCTAGGAGGGTGGACTTTTTGTGTAACTGGCCTGCGGTCCTTAACGGGTGTCAGGCGAGTGGGGGTCAGCATGGCATCAGAAGCTGGCGCTTCTTCCCCAGACATACCTGCAGTGGCAACCTGCACCCCTGCACCTGCGGTGCCTATGGACACTTTGTCTGTGGTCCTGGAGTCTTTTGTTGCCAGGGTGGAAGCGACGTGCGGGCACAAGGGGGTAAAAAACGCCCCCTCCCCCCACCGTTTTCTGGGGAAAGCTCTGATTCAGACTCGGGCCTTGCTGTGGCAACCAGCCCCTGTTCTGAAGTTTCAGAGGATGAGGACCAGGTCCGTTCGGACGTGTCCGGATCAGCGCAGGAAAGGACGCTGGTAGGAGCACTTATCACAGCGGTGCGAGATACCCTAAAAATGGAGGATACGGTGGGGGCATCTACTGAGGTGTCGGTCCCTTTTGGGTCCCACAAGCTGGCCCGCACGGCTAAGGTGTTCCCTACCTAACTTTCTTTGATAAATTTATCTGCAAAGAATGGGAACGCCCGCAGCGGGCCTTTTTCGGTCCCAAAATGCATAGCGGTGCGTTACCCCTTTGAGGAGGATTTCCTGAAAAAATGGACATATCCAGGTTAAATAAGGTAACCACGATTTCGGTGGAGGGGAACCCTGCCTTTTAACTACTTCAGACCCGCCGTACGACTATATACGGCTGCTGCCACAACCAAGATATATCCATCTCTTCAGGCGGCGGTTCTGTAAACTATAATGGTGCCCCCCCCGCCGCTCTCCCGCGCCCTCCGCCGCTTACCGGAGCCGTCGGAAGTGGCGACCGGGTCCTGTCCGTGGCTTGTCATGGCTACGAGTGAGGGCAAGATGGCCCCCACCCGTCTCCATAACATAGCAGGGCAGAAGCGGCGTCAAAACGTCACTTCCGCCCATACGTCTTAAAGAGACAATTTATTTTTGTAATTTTTTCAAATGACATTTTTATTTTTAATTTTTTTATTGCATTTTTTTAAATGTCGCCTATGCAGATTTTTAAGGGTAAAAGTTTGACGCCATTCCACGAGCGGGCGCAATTTTAAAGTGTGACATGTTGGGTATCAATTTACCCGGCGTAACATTATCTTTCACAATATAAAAAAAAATGGGCTAACTTTACTGTTTTAATTTTTTATTCAAAAAAGTGCGCTTGTAAGACCGCTGCGCAAATACGGTGTGACAAAAAGTATTGCAATGACCGCCATTTTATTCTCTAGGGTGTTAGAATTTTTTTTTTATAATGTTTTGGGGGTTCTAAGTAATTTTCTAGCAAAAAAAATAGGATTTTTATAACAGCTTACCTGTAAAATCCTTTTCTTGGAGTACATCACGGGACACAGAGCGACATAGTCATTACTAATGGGTTATATAGATACCGTCAGGTGCTGGCACTGGCAACTTCCAAAACCGGAAGTACCCTCCCCTATATAAGCCCCTCCCATCCGGGAGCACCTCAGTTTTGTAGCAAAGCAATAAGTGTCCCCAAAGAGGGGCGGGAGCTCTGTGTCCCGTGATGTACTCCAAGAAAAGGATTTTACAGGTAAGCTGTTATAAAAATCCTATTTTCTTTCTCGTACATCACGGGACACAGAGCGACATAGTCATTACTAATGGGATGTCCTAAAGCAATGCCAAATGAGGGGGGGGATACACCATATATAAGCTGAGCGCTATCAGACATGAGGATCTTTTGCGGCCTGCAACACACTGCACCCAAAGGCGACATCCTCCTGACTTCTAACGTCCACCTGGTAGAACCTAGTAAACGTGTGAACTGAAGACCATGTTGCGGCCTTACAGATTTGAGCCAGGGAGGCCTGGTGATGCACTGCCCATGAAGTTCCAACTGCTCTCGTGGAGTGCGCTCTAACTTTGAACGGAGGCGGTCTCCTTCTCAAGCCATAAGCTTGCATAATGACCTGTCGAATCCACTTGGCTAAAGTAGATTTTGACGCTGCCTGACCCTTTCTGGGGCCTTCCGGCAGAATAAACAAAGTATCCGTTCTGCGAATCTGAGCAGTGGCTTTTAGATAAGCTTTAACTGCTCTTACTACATCCAAAGAATGCAATAACTTTTCCTCTACCGAAGTAGGTTTGGGGAAAAAAGAAGGAAGAACCACATCTTGGTTCAAATGAAACCTCGATACCACCTTAGGAAGAAAGGCTGGATGAGGACGTAACACTACTCTGTCCTTATGGATAACCAGATATGGCTCCTTACAGGACATAGCTGCTAATTCCGATACTCTTTTAGCCGAACAAATGGCTACTAGAAAAATCAATTTCCTGGTGAGAAGCACCAAGGAAATATGCTGTAATGGTTCAAATGGTTGTTTCTGTAGAACCGACAGAACCAAGTTTAGATCCCATGGACATATGGGAATATTAACCAGAGGACTAATACGCATCACTCCTTGTATAAAGGCTTTGACTAGTGAATGCGAAGCCAAGGGCCTTTGAAAAAATATTGACAAGGCCGAAATCTGACCCTTGATAGTACTCAAGGCAAGCTTCCTATCTACAGCCCACTGTAGGAAGTCCAGAATCCTACCTATTACGTACTTATGTGGATGCCATTTCTTGGCCTCACACCACGCGATGTACGCCTTCCAGATTCTATAGTAGATCTGCCTGGATACCGGCTTCCTGGCATTGATCATGGTAGATACCACAGCATTAGAGAGCCCTCTCTTTTTTAGAATGTGGGCTTCAATAGCCAGGCCGTCAAACCTAGGGCTGGTAAGGAAGGGTGGTATATCGGTCCTTGCGAAAGCAGGTCCGGACGACGTGGGAGAGTCCAAGGACTCCCCACTGAAATTTTACAATCTCCGCGTACCACGCTCTTCGGGGCCACGCTGGAGCCACCGGAATCACTGGTTTCTTTTCTACCCTGATTCTGCGGAGTAATCGAGGTAACCATTGTGGCGGTGTGAATGCATATATCAGCTTGAACTGATCCCAAGGGAACACTAGGGCATCCGAGCCACAAGCTAGGGGATCCCTTGTCCGAGAGACAAACCTGTCCCCCTTTGCGTTGAATCTGGATGCTAGAAGATCTACATCCGATGTTCCCCACCGCTGACATATTGTCCAGAAAACCTCGGGGTGAAGGGACCCTTCCTCTGGGCCTAATTGCTGGCGACTTAGAAAGTCCGCCTTCCAATTCTCCACTCCTGGAATGAATACCGCAGATATGGCTGGGACATATTTTTCTGCCCATTTCAGGATGTAATTTACTTCCCTCTGGGCTGCACGACTCCTGGTGCCCCCCTGATGATTGATATATGCCACTGCTGTGGCATTGTCTGATTGAATTCTGACAGGGGACCCTTGGAGTTTGGATGTCCATGCTACTAGGGCATACCGGGCTGCTCGTATCTCTAAGAGATTGATGGGCAGGGCCTTTTCTGCATCCGACCATCTGCCCTGGAGAGACTATTGCTCCAGTACTGCTCCCCAGCCTATAAGGCTGGCATCTGTAGTGACCACCTTCCAAGAAATCGGACTGAAGGATTTCCTTTTTTCCAGATTCTGGGGAACCAACCACCAACGGAGGCTCTTGCGAACGGAAGGGGACAAGGACATTGTAAGTCTAGGGCCTGAACTTTTTTGTTCCAGGCTGACAGTATGGCCCCTTGCAAATTCCTTGAATGGAATTGACCGTAGGGTACTGCTTCGAATGATGCCACCATTTTTCCCAGCAGCCTCATATACAGGCGTATGGACGGCTGTCTTTTTTGTACCCACTAAGTGGATCAAATCTTTCAAAGACAACACCTTTCCTCGAGGCAAGAATATTTTTCTCTGGCCTGAATCCAACCTTAGCCCCAAGTATTCCAGACCTTTGACTGGTTTTTAGGGCTGACTTGTCTCGGTTGATAATCCAACCGTGAGATTCCAGATACTTGATTGTCTTGTGAACGACCACGTCTAGTTTTTTCACTGAGTGGTCTATCAGCAACAAGTCATCCAGATATGCCATTATCATTACACCTTGTGTTCTTAGATTGGCCAATAAAGGGCCAGAATTTTTGTAAACACTCGTGGTGCTGTGGCCAAACCGAAGGGTAAGGCTCTGAACTGAAAATGGCGCCCTTCTACTGCAAAGCGTAGAAATTTTTGGTGGACTGGAAAGATGGGAATGTGCAAATAAGCATCTTTGATGTCGATCGCGGCTAACCAATCCTCCCCTTGTAGGGCAGTGGCCACCGATCGGATCGACTCCATCGGAAAGTCCTGATATACAGGAATTTGTATAGCCCTTTTAGAATTAATATGGGCCTCCCGTCCGCGTTTGCTTCGGGACTGTAAAGAGGTTTGAGTAAAACCCGAACCCTCATTCTTCCAGGGGAACCTCCATAATTACTCCTTGGAGCAATAGTTGTTCTAGTGCCAACAGGAGGGACTCTCTCTTCCGGGGATCCCCTGGCACGTTTGACCTCAAAAATGGGAAGGAGGAGAGTCTTTTAACTCCAAACTGTATCCCAAACCTACTGCGGAGAGCACCTATCTGTCTTGATCGTGTCCCGCCAGGTCTCTTGCGAACAACTGGAGTCCTCCCCCCACCCGACTGAGTGGGGGCTTCAATGAATTTAACTTTGGGGGAGGTTTTGTACCTCCCCTGACCCAGGGTTTCTCATTACCCTGCTACTGTCCCTGTTTTTTACCCCCGGGAATTGACCGAGGAGGCCGTCGGAACTGTTACACAGCCGATGCCCCAGGGACTGGAGAAGCAGGCCTCTTAAAGAGGGACCTCTAACTCTGTTTTTAACCGGCAAGAGCGTATTTTTACCGCTGGAAATTTTCTGGATATATTTGTCCAGGTTTTCCCTGAATAAGCGTTCACCATGAAATGGGACGCTAACCAGCCATTCTTTACAGGGAGCTTCAGCAGACCAGTTTTTGAGCCATAGGAGCCTACGCATATGTACTATAGACAGCGTAAGGCGGGAGGCCTGATGGACTGAATCCTCTATGGCGTCAACTGCAAAGCCTAAGGCTCTAGGTAGATCAGCTAGGGCAAAGCCTGCTGATCTGTCAAGTCCCTCAAGACCTGTTTCAACTGATCCTTCACTGCTTAGCAGACCCCAATAGCTGCTACTGCTGGTTGTATCACCAAGCAGATTTTCATAAGGACTCCAATCTTTTATCTATTGGGTTCTTGAACATTTGGACATTATCCACTGGACATGTCAGTGATTTATACATACAAGAGATGGCTGCGTCCACTGTAGGGACCTTCCATTTTTTTTTTTTTTGATGAACTTATCCTCCATGGGATAGACCACCGGAAATCTCTTGGGGGAATAAATATTTTCTCAGGACGTTCCCAATTCTGGTAAATGAGCCCTTTCAGTAAAGGGTGAAGTGGAAAAGAACAAACAGTCTGGGGGCTTCTAGCGACCCCAACGAGGATACAGTAGTGGTTGATGGTTCCGCAAGGTGCATTTTTAAATGCTGATCGGACCATGTTAGTCAGAGACTGAACCCATAATCTTTCAGCTTGAGATGCTGAGAAAAGGTTCCCCCACTGTTGATTCCTCTATAACAGAATCAACCTCATCCTGATCCCCTTCAGGCAGGTCGATCCCTGTATGGGACTGTTGCTCTGCTAACAGGCACTCTGAAGGAGGAGACGGAGATCGGGCGTGCTTTCCCTGACAGGGAGGCAGCGATAAATGTTGACAATCTCTCTCTAATCCTCCCAGAGCTGAGGAAAAAACCTCCTCTGTTACATACACAGGAGCAGGTGAACTGAGGACAGCCACAGTACCAAGTACCCCTGCGGGGTCTCTACGGTCACTTACCTCTGAACTTCAGGGGAGACTGGTGCAGCAGAAGTATGCCCAAGATCCTCAGAGCCCGATGAGACCCCCTTCGCTTCCTGGAAGATTCAGTTCCGGAGCTTCTGGACGGCATATTCCTAAGCCTAAAGCTGAGGTATTCCAGCCGTAATACACCACTTTTACTGAGAATAGTCTAGCACAATTGCTGCTATATCACAGTTGGTGTCTACTAATGTGCCTTTCTAGGGGATGCCTGTATCAACCGCTTGCTGTATGCCCTTTTTTTAAATGTTGCCAGCTCTGCCTCTGTACTTCATAGCCAGCTCACCACACAAAACTGTGGTTTTTACATGCTGGGACGCCCGCACATGCGCAGAAGCGCTGCGGCGCACACAGAGCGTCATCCCCCAGGCTCCGCCCCCTTTCCTGGCTCACCTCTATATATAGAGGCGCGTGCACGCGCACGCGCGCGGCCACGTGCGCCTTCGGCGCTAATTTTGAAAAATGGAGACTAGGGACAAGAGCCAGGGCCCCTCTTTGCCGGGGGATGGACGAGCATTGCAACATGGCAGAGGAAGCAGTTTCCCATAAGAGAACTCACCATCTGCCTGGACTTGCTCTGCTGAGAAGAAACTAGTCCACATGACAAGAAAACATTCCACAGCGGCCTCTAGTGGACAAACACAGGTACCGCAGTCTAATATCTTAAATATATATAAAAAAATATTTTTTTTCTTGACCACCATTAAAAATTATTACATTTTTTTAGTAGTTACAGGCATGCACAGAATTTTGCGGGAATACCATTAGGTAACAGACAGACAAATTAGGCTTGGGGGTCCCCCAATAGAACCAAGTTCCTGGGGGCCCCCACTTACCTGTTCCCCGCGCAGGACTTTGTTTGGTCCACAAAAGCCCAAACTTCACCTATCACGGCAGGCATTGTAATCAAACCTTCAGGGACCGGGTTCCCAAGGATTCCACTCCCCTGGACCTGTATAGCACCCTGCACAGAAAACATCTTGGTCGTGGGTATGACCAGAGCTCTGGATCCCAGGGTCCAGCTCTCCTAAGAGAAGCATTACAGGCAAAACCTTGCTCTTCTCTGCAAGGCCTGGGTACCGACCGTTTAGCTATGAAGCTTTTTTGGTCGGATCCGGAATAGCTTACTGAGGCCCAAAAGAACCTGTACGCAAGCTTAGTGAAAAACACATGTTTCTTCTTGGCCAACACCTTAGACACTGGCAAAAAAACTGAGGTGCTCCCGGATGGGAGGGGCTTATATAGGGGAGGGTACTTCCGGTTTTGGAAGTTGCCAGTGCCAGCACCTGACGGTATCTATATAACCCATTAGTAATGACTATGTCGCTCTGTGTCCCGTGATGTACGAGAAAGAAATTAGGATGTTTACATGTAGGAGCGAAGTGTCAGAATTGGCCCGGGCCTCAAGTGGTTAAGGACCCTGCCGATAGGAGGGCTGAGGTGGTTGCCCGGTCCATGTTTACGGTGGTGGGGTCAGCATTGCGGCCAGTATTGGCCACGGCCCTGGTGTCCCAGACACTTACTGAATGGGCAAAATTGTTGCACTGTGAGTTGGAAAAGCAACAGGCTTCCCCGGTCTGCGTGGAACTAGCAGACCAGTTGGTGCAGGACCTGTAGTATGTCTGCGATACGGCCTTAGATACGGCCCCCTTGCTTTCTAGAGCCTCAGTATCTGCTGTGGTGCTATGTCGCCTGATTTGGCTAAAATGCTGGTCTGCGGACCAGGCATCTAAGAAGGCTCTGGCCTTTTTTTTTTTTAACTTCCCTTCACTTAAAAGAATTCCGTTTATTGTTTGACTGCTGTGTTCTACAGTTTATAGGTCACATTAAAGGTGGAAAAAGTTCTGAAATGATTTATCTTTGTCTCATTTTTTTACATCACAGAAACCTGACATTCTAACAGGGGTGTGTAGACTTTTTATATCCTGTGTGTGTGTGTGTGTGTGTGTGTGTGTATATATATATATATATATATATATATATATATAAAATTTATTTTTAGAACAAATGTGATTTATCGTTCATTGTGTCATTTTGTAGCTGTGAAGTTTGGCACTGAAATTCTCCATTTGAAATTTTGAAATGTTAAAATTGTGCTTGTGCTGTGTAATTTGTCCCTCTATCATCTAAAATACCAGGCTGATCCTGCCTGGTGCTGCTCTCCCCTCTGTAAATTAAACACATTTATCATGGCTGCTGATCCATGATCCCATGGTCTGTTGATGTTCCTCTGTCATCACGCTGTTTGCTCTCTCTGTCTCTCCCTCTCCCCCTCCCTCCCTGGCTGTTAGTTTTGATGCCTGTGTGTGAGAGCAATCTCCTACCCACCCCTCCCCCTCCTACTGCTCTTTCATGTCACTTAAAATACCCTTTTAAAAGTAACTTGCATCCCCTCTGTTTTATCAAGACCTAAACTGCTAGGTGTCCTTTTTTTAAAACTCTAATAGTAAATACCTTCTCACAACAGTCATGTGACATTCCTCTGCTGGCCGGCTGATGTCAGAGGGTTAGTTAGCCCCTCCCTCCACATTCCTTACATTGGGGAAGAAAGCTGAGGAATGTCAAGTGACTGCAAATCATTGCTGTGAGATGAGGTATTTACTACAGTATTAGATTTTTTTTAAATGGACACATAGTGCTGTAGATCTTGATAAAACAGAGGGGATGGCAGTGACCTTACAAGCACTTTTAAGATGCTGACGCCTGGACCAGAACCTGATTGAATAATTGGCTCGGGTGTGAACATCGCCTGGATCCGTGGACAAGTGTCCTTATATTAAAAGTCAGAAGCTACAGTATTTGTAATAAGAACAGAGGAAAAGCTCCTCTAAATGTGGTAAGATGCTTTCACAAGATGTTTGAGAAAGGAGCATGCGTGCCCCATCGCGACGCGGCGCATGCTCCGAAACACGTCACATTGCATCTTGGTCCACTGTGACGTCACTCCTCCTACACTGCATTCCACAGGCCACCAGGTAGGCACGGAACCTGGGCTCCCTTCTATAGTGCACGATCAGCGGGACATTGGTGTCTTTCCACCGGAAACTTCCAGCCCGGTGTACCTAACCTTTATGATGAGCTTGCTTTATTTGGGTTATTAAATATACTGATCTTGCTACACTTAGAGGTGCTTTTCTTCTGTTATCTCCTATGTGCCTTAGAGTCTGCTTCTACTCCCGGATCAACTTTCCCTAGTGATAACACAATTTTGCTGTCTTGGTATTGTACATAATAATGGGTAATTAATGAGAGTTTTAAGCTTTGTTAAAGTGTTACTAAACTCAAGACCCTGCATTCACTATATCTGGTCATACACAGTACACGGTAATGCAATAGTTTTAGTAAATATAAACTGCTAAATACCTTTTCTCATCAGCAGTATATAGCAGTCTTGTGACTTCTATCAGTGTCCAGCCAAGCACTGGTTAAAGCTTGTAAGAGGAGTTTTTGACTGACCTATGAGACTGCAAGACCCCAGACCCTCTGTCTGCACAGTGCAGATTGACCCTGTGCTGATCACATGCACCCTCCTAAGAAAAATAAAATAAAAACTCTCTAGCAATACACACCAAACTCCGCATGTGCATCCTGACTCCATTTACTCTGTTATCAGGTAAATATTAGGAGTCAGTGGAAGGAGAGGAGGATCAGAGAAGCCAGGATCAAACAAAACAGCCATTTTGCACAATGCAGAGGATTACCCTCTTAGGTTCCACAATGAGTATAACAAGCATGCTATATACATATCTGCATATACAGACTGATTTTACTGTTGTGGGTTTAGCAACACTTTATAGCTGAACTTAAGGCAAGAAGCTAAATACAAATTTGCACTTGTTTGACAACTGTCGTTAACTGCTCAACGATTTGAAATCTTGTGCAGCTAGTTCTAAGATCCAGGCCCTCCAGTCAGGCAGTACAGCCAGGTCTAAGGCCTCTTGCATACGGTTCGACTGTTGTACGACCGAGCATCTGATTTTTGTCAAAAGCATGTGTGCAGGATTTTGACTAGCATACCAACTATCCGCAAATTGTCTGACAAACACAAACGTGGTGATGTACTATGAGAGTATAAAGAGGCAGTTCATTTCTCAAGCGTCACCCTTTGGGCCCCTTCTGCTAATTTCGTGTTAGTAGAAGTTTGGAGAGTATTGATTTGCGATTTTCAGATCGTACAAAACAAATGCCTTTTAAAATACGTTTGGCATAACTACATTCGTATCACCAAACAAAGCAGCTTCATTATTATCTTATTAAAGCAGATGAGAATGTGCGCTGCATTTCGTCATTTCATCAATTGCTACGTCACAAAAGTGAATTCTAGATTAGAAACCGTCGTTTTCAAGACCAAACTCTTTTTGGTCTTTCCTGGATTCCGAGCATGCGTGTTTGTACTTTCGACTTTTGTGTGACGATTTCTATACTGACCATCCGAAAATCAGACGTTGAGCTCACATCAGACAAATTTTATAGCCTGCATATCCAGCTTTTATTTGACGAAAAAGTCAATTCGACTGTCGAAAGCACTGTACTAACGATCTGAAAATCCGCAGACCGCTCGTTTTACGAATTTCCCCTTCTGATTTACGTATCGTGTGTACGAGGCCTTAGTCATCAAAAGCAGCAGTACAGCTTAGTCAAGAACACTGATCAGCATGCATTCCAAGCCTTCATACAAAATTTTCTGAAAGCAAGGGACCTGGGGAGAAAAAAATGGTGGTTGTTGCAATTTTTTTATATCACATGATATTTGCACAACTTTTCAGAAAAAAATACACTTTGATTAAATTTATTGCACACAAACACAATATACAGTATCTCACAAAAGTGAGTACACCCCTCACATTTTTCTAAATATTTTTTTATATCTAATGTCACAACACTGAAGAAATTACACTTTGCTACAATGTAAAGTAGTGAGTGTACAGCTTGTATAACAGTGTAAATGTGCTGTCCTCTCAAAATAACTCAACACACAGCCATTAATGTCTAAACCTCTGGCAACAAAAGTGAGTACACTCCTAAGTGAAAATTTCCAAATTGGGCCAATTAGCCATTTTCCCCCTCCCCGTGTCATGTGACTCATTAGTGTTACAAGGTCTCAGGTGTGAATGGGGAGCAGGTGTGTTAAATTTGGTGTTATCGCTCTCACTTTCTCATACTGGTCACTGGAAGTTCAACATGGAACCTCATGGCAAAGAACTCTCTTGGGATCTAAAAAAAGAATTGTTGCTCTACATAAAGATGGCCTAGGCTATAAGAAGATTGCCAAGACCCTGAAACTAAACTGCAGCATGGTGGCCAAGACCATACAGCGGTTTAACAGGACAGGTTCCATTCAGAACAGGCATCGTTATGGTCGACCAAAGAAGTTGGTCGAGTGCACATGCTCGGCATCATATCCAGAGGTTGTCTTTGGGAAATAGACGTATGAGTGCTGCCAGCATTGCTGCAGAGGTTGAAGGGGTGGAGGGGCAGCCTGTCATTGCTCAGACCATACGCAGCACACTGCATCAAATTGGTCTGCATGGCTGTCATCCCTCTTCTAAAGATGATGCACAAGAAAGCCTGCAAACAGTTTGCTGAAGACAAGCAGACTAAGGACATGGATTACTGGAACCATGTCCTGTGGTCTGATGAGACCAAGATAAACTTGTTTTATTCAGATGGTGTCAAGCGTGTGTGGCGGCAACCAGGTGAGAAGTACAAAGACAAGTGTGTCTTGCCTACAGTCAAGCATGGTGGTGGGAGTGTCATGATCTGGGGCTGCATGAGTGCTGCTGGCACTGGGGAGCTACAGTTCATTGAGGGAACCATGAATGCCAACATGTACTGTGACATACTGAAGCAGAGCGTGATCCCCTTCCTTCGGAGACTGGCCCGCAGGGCAGTATTCCAACATAATGACCCCAAACACACCTCCAAGATGATCACTGCCTTGCTAAAGAAGCTTACAGTAAAAGGAATGGCCTGGCCATGCATGTCCCCAGACCTAAACCCTATTGAGCATCTGTGGGGCATCCTCAAAACGGAAGGTGGGGGAGCGCAAGGTCTCTAACATCCACCAGCTCCATGATGTTGTCATGGAGGAGTGGAAGAGGACTCCAGTGGCAACCTGTGAAGCTCTGGTGAACTCCATGCCCAGGAGGGTTAAGGCAGTGCTGGAAAATTAATGGTGGCCACACAAGATATTGACACTTTGGGCCCAATGTGGACATTTTCTCTTAGGGGTGTACTCATGTTTGTTGCCAGCGGTTTAGACATTGACTAACATGGTCCGATCAGCATTTAAAATGCACCTTGCGGAACCATCAACCACTACTGTCTCCTCGCTGGGGTCGCTAAAAGCTCCCCAGACTGTCTGTTCCTTTCCAGTTCACCCTTTATTGGAAGGGCTCATGTACCAGGATTGGGAACATCCTGATAAAATATTTACTCCCCCCAAGAGATTTCCGGTGGTCTATCCCATGGAGGATAAGTTCATCAAAAAATGGAGGGTCCCTACAGTGGACGCAGCCATCTCTTGTGTGAATAAATCACTGACATGTCCAGTGGATAATGTCCAAATGTTCAAGGACCCAATAGATAAAAAATTGGAGTCCTTATTAAAATCTGCTTTTTCTACAGCAGGCTTGGTGACACAACCAGCAGTGGCAGCTATTGGGGTCTGCCAAGCAGTGAAGGATCAGTTGAAACAGGTCTTAAGGGACTTGCCAGATCAGCAGGCCCTTGCCCTAGCTGATCTACCTAGAGCCTTGTGCTTTGCGGTTGACGCCATAAAGGATTCAATCCATCAGGCCTCCCGCCTTACTTACTGTCTGTAGTACATATGCGCAGGCTTCTATGGCTAAAAAACTGGTCTGCTGAAGCTCCCTGTAAAAAATTGCTGGTTAGCTTCCCATTTCATGGTGAACGCTTATTCGGGGAAGACCTGGACAAATATATCCAGAAAATTTCCAACGGTAAAAGTACACTCTTGCCGGTTAAAAACAGAGTTAGAGGTCCCTCTTTTAAGAGGCCTGCTTCTCCAGTCCCTGGGGCATCGGCTGTGAAACAGTTCCGACGGCCTCCTCGGTCAAATCCCGGGGGTAAAAATCAGGGACAATCGCAGGGTAATAAGAAACCCTGGGTCAGGAGAGGTACAAAACCTCCCCCAAAGTCAAATGCATGAAGGGTTGCCCCCACTCAATCGGGTGGGGGGAAGACTCCAGTTGTTCGCAGAGACCTGGCGGGACACGATCAGAGACAGATGGGTGCTCTCCGCAGTAAGTCTGGGATACAGATTGGAGTTAAAAGACTCTCCTCCTTCCCATTTTATGAGGTCAAACGTGCCAAGGTATCCCCGGAAGAGAGAGTCCCTCCTGTTGGCACTAGAACAACTATTGCTCCAAGGAGTAATTATGGAGGTTCCCCTGGAAGAATGGGGGTTCGGGTTTTACTCAAACCTCTTTACAGTCCCGAAGCCAAACGGGGACGTGAGGCCCATATTAAATCTAAAAGGGCTAAACAAATTCCTGCATATCAGGACTTTCCGGATGGAGTCGATCCGATCGGTGGCCACTGCCCTACAAGGGGAGGAATGGTTAGCCTCGATCGACATCTAAGATGCTTATTTGCACATTCCCATCTTTCCAGTCCACCAAAAATTTCTACGCTTTGCAGTAGAAGGGCGCCATTTTCAGTTCAGAGCCTTACCCTTCGGTCTGGCCACAGCACCACGAGTGTTCACAAAAATTCTGGCCCCATTATTGGCCAATCTAAGAACGCAAGGTGTAACGATAATGGCATATCTAGACGACTTGTTGCTGATAGACCACTCAGTGAAAAAACTAGAAGTGGTCGTTCACAAGACAATCAAGTATCTGGAATCTCACGGTTGGATTATCAACCGAGACAAGTCAGCCCTAAAACCAGTCAAAAGTCTGGAATACTTGGGGCTAAGGCTAGATTCAGGCCAGAGGAAAATATTCTTGCCTCGAAAAAAGGTGTTGTCTTTGAGAGATTTGATCCACTTAGTGGGTACAAAAAGACAGCCGTCCATACGCCTGTGCATGAGGCTGCTGGGAAAAATGGTGGCATCATTCGAAGCAGTACCCTACGGTCAATTCCATTCAAGGAATTTGCAAAGGGCCATACTGTCAGCCTGGAACAAGAAAGTTCAGGCCCTAGACTTACCAATGTCCTTGTCCCCTTCCGTTCGCAAAAGCCTCTGTTGGTGGTTGGTTCCCCAGAATCTGGAAAAAGGGAAATCCTTCAGTCCGATTTCTTGGAAGGTGGTCACTACAGATGCCAGCCTTATAGGCTGGGGAGCAGTACTGGAGCAATGGTCTCTCCAGGGCAGATGGTCGGATGCGGAAAAGGCCCTGCCCATCAATCTCTTAGAGATACGAGCAGCCCGGTATGCCCTAGTAGCATGGACATCCAAACTCCAAGGGTCCCCTGGCAGAATTCAATCAGACAATGCCACGGCAGTGGCATATATCAATCATCAGGGTGGCACCAGGAGTCGTGCAGCCCAGAGGGAAGTAAATTGCATCCTGAAATGGGCAGAAAGATATGTCCCAGCCATATCCGCGGTATTCATTCCAGGAGTGGAGAATTGGAAGGCGGACTTTCTAAGTCGCCAACAATTATGCCCAGGGGAATGGTCCCTTCACCCCGAGGTTTTTCGGACAATATGTCAGCGGTGGGGAACACCGGATGTAGATCTGCTAGCATCCAGATTCAACGCAAAGGTGGACAGGTTTGTCTCTTGGACAAGGGATCCCCTAGCTTGCGGCTTGGATGCCCTAGTGTTCCCTTGGGATCAGTTCAAGCTGATATATGCATTCCCACCGCCACAATTGTTACCTCGATTACTCCGCAGAATCAGGGTAGAAAAGAAACCAGTGATTCTGGTGGCTCCAGCGTGGCCCCCAAGAGCATGGTACGCGGAGATTGTAAAAATGTCAGTGGGGAGTCCTTGGACTCTCCCACATCGTCCGGACCTGCTTTCGCAAGGACCGATATACCACCCTTCCTTACCAGCCCTAGGTTTGACGGCCTGGCTATTGAAGCCCACATTCTAAAAAATAGAGGGCTCTCTAATCCTGTGGTATCTACCATGATCAATGCCAGGAAGCCGGTATCCAGGCAGATCTACTATAGAATCTGGAAGGCGTACATCGCGTGGTGTGAGGCCAAGAAATGGCATCCACGTAAGTACGTAATAGGTAGGATTCTGGACTTCCTACAGTGGGCTGTAGATAGGAAGCTTGCCTTGAGTACTATCAAGGGTCAGATTTCGGCCTTGTCAATATTTTTTCAAAGGCCCTTGGCTTCACATTCACTAGTCAAAGCCTTTATACAAGGAGTGATGCGTATTAGTCCTCCGGTTAATATTCCCATATGTCCATGGGATCTAAACCTGGTTCTGTCGGTTCTACAGAAACAACCATTTGAACCATTACAGCATATTTCCTTGGTTCTTCTCACCAGGAAATTGATTTTTCTAGTAGCCATTTGTTCGGCTAAAAGAGTGTCGGAATTAGCAGCTATGTCCTGTAAAGAGCCATATCTGGTTATCCATAAGGACAGAGTAGTGTTACGTCCTCATCCAGCCTTTCTTCCTAAGGTGGTATTGAGGTTTCATTTGAACCAAGATGTGGTTCTTCCTTCTTTTTTCCCCAAACCTAGTTCGGTAGAGGAAAAGTTATTGCATTCTTTGGATGTAGTAAGAGCAGTTAAAGCTTATCTAAAAGCCACTGCTCAGATTCGCAGAACGGATACTTTGTTTATTCTGCCGGAAGGCCCCAGAAAGGGTCAGGCAGCGTCAAAATCTACTTTAGCCAAGTGGATTCAACAGGTCATAATGCAAGCCTATGGCTTGAGAAGGAGACCGCCTCCGTTCAAAGTTAGAGCGCACTCCACGAGAGCAGTTGGAACTTCATGGGCAGTGCATCACCAGGCCTCCCTGGCTCAAATCTGTAAGGCCGCAACATGGTCTTCAGTACACACGTTTACTAGGTTCTACCAGGTGGACGTTAGAAGTCAGGAGGATGTCGCCTTTGGGCGCAGTGTGTTGCAGGCCGCAAAAGATCCTCATGTCTGATAGCGCTCAGCTTATGTATGGTGTATCCCCCCCCCTCATTGGGCATTGCTTTAGGACATCCCACATAGTAATGACTATGCCGCTCTGTGTCCCGTGATTTACGAGAAAGAAAATAGGATTTTTATAACAGCTTACCTGTAAAATCCTTTTCTTAGGAGTACATCACGGGACACAGAGCGACATAGTCATTACTAATGGGTTATATAGATACCGTCAGGTGCTGGCACTGGCAACTTCCAAAACCGGAAGTACCCTCCCCTATATAAGCCCCTCCCATCCGGGAGCACCTCAGTTTTGTAGCAAAGCAATAAGTGTCCCCAAAGAGGGGCGGGAGCTCTGTGCCCCGTGATGTACTCCTAAGAAAAGGATTTTACAGGTAAGCTGTTATAAAAATCCTATTTTCTTTCTCGTACATCACGGGACACAGAGCGACATAGTCATTACTAATGGGATGTCCTAAAGCAATGCCCAATGAGGGGGGGGATACACCATATATAAGCTGAGCGCTATCAGACATGAGGATCTTTTGCGGCCTGCAACACACTGCGCCCAAAGGCGACATCCTCCTGACTTCTAACGTCCACCTGGTAGAACCTAGTAAACGTGTGAACTGAAGACCATGTTGCGGCCTTACAGATTTGAGCCAGGGAGGCCTGGTGATGCACTGCCCATGAAGTTCCAACTGCTCTCGTGGAGTGCGCTCTAACTTTGAACGGAGGCGGTCTCCTTCTCAAGCCATAGGCTTGTATTATGACCTGTCGAATCCACTTGGCTAAAGTAGATTTTGACGCTGCCTGACCCTTTCTGGGGCCTTCTGGCAGAATAAACAAAGTATCCGTTCTGCGAATCTGAGCAGTGGCTTTTAGATAAGCTTTAACTGCTCTTACTACATCCAAAGAATGCAATAACTTTTCCTCTACCGAAGTAGGTTTGGGGAAAAAAGAAGGAAGAACCACATCTTGGTTCAAATGAAACCTCGGTACCACCCTAGGAAGAAAGGCTGGATGAGGACGTAATACTACTCTATCCTTATGGATAACCAGATATGGCTCCTTACAGGACATAGCTGCTAATTCCGACACTCTTTTAGCCGAACAAATGGCTACTAGAAAAATCAATTTCCTGGTGAGAAGCACCAAAGAAATATGCTGTAATGGTTCAAATGGTTGTTTCTGTAGAACCGACAGAACCAAGTTTAGATCCCATGGACATATGGGAATATTAACCGGAGGACTAATACGCATCACTCCTTGTATAAAGGCTTTGACTAGTGAATGCGAAGCCAAGGGCCTTTGAAAAAATATTGACAAGGCCGAAATCTGACCCTTGATAGTACTCAAGGCAAGCTTCCTATCTACAGCCCATTGTAGGAAGTCCAGAATCCTACCTATTACGTACTTATGTGGATGCCATTTCTTGGCCTCACACCACGCGATGTACGCCTTCCAGATTCTATATTAGATCTGCCTGGATACCGGCTTCCTGGCATTGATCATGGTAGATACCACAGGATTAGAGAGCCCTCTTTTAGAATGTGGGCTTCCATAGCCAGGCCGTCAAACCTAGGGCTGGTAAGGAAGGGTGGTATATCGGTCCTTGCGAAAGCAGGTCCGGACGACGTGGGAGAGTCCAAGGACTCCCCACTGAAATTTTACAATCTCCGCGTACCACGCTCTTCGGGGCCACGCTGGAGCCACCGGAATCACTGGTTTCTTTTCTACCCTGATTCTGCGGCCCAAGGGAACACTAGGGCATCCGAGCCGCAAGCTAGGGGATCCCTTGTCCGAGAGACAAACCTGTCCCCTTTTGCGTTGAATCTGGATGCTAGAAGATCTACATCCGATGTTCCCCACCGCTGACATATTGTCCAGAAAACCTCGGGGTGAAGGGACCCTTCCTCTGGGCCTAATTGCTGGCGACTTAGAAAGTCCGCCTTCTAATTCTCCACCCCTGGAATGAATACCGCAGATATGGCTGGGACATATTTTTCTGCCCATTTCAGGATGTAATTTACTTCCCTCTGGGCTGCACGACTCCTGGTGCCCCCCTGATGATTGAATTCTGACAGGGGACCCTTGGAGTTTGGATGTCCATGCTACTAGGGCATACCGGGCTGCTCGTATCTCTAAGAGATTGATGGGCAGGGCCTTTTCTGCATCCGACCATCTGCCCTGGAGAGACTATTGCTCCAGTACTGCTCCCCAGCCTATAAGGCTGGCATCTGTAGTGACCACCTTCCAAGAAATCAGACTGAAGGATTTCCCTTTTTCCAGATTCTGGGGAACCAACCACTAACGGAGGCTCTTGCGAACGGAAGGGGACAAGGACATTGTAAGTCTAGGGCCTGAACTTTTTTGTTCCAGGCTGACAGTATGGCCCCCTGCAAATTCCTTGAATGGAATTGACCGTAGGGTACTGCTTCGAATGATGCCACCATTTTTCCCAGCAGCCTTATGCACAGGCGTATGGACGGCTGTCTTTTTTGTACCCACTAAGTGGATCAAATCTTTCAAAGACAACACCTTTCCTCGAGGCAAGAATATTTTTCTCTGGCCTGAATCCAACCTTAGCCCCAAGTATTCCAGACTTTTGACTGGTTTTTAGGGCTAACTTGTCTCGGTTGATAATCCAACCGTGAGATTCCAGATACTTGATTGTCTTGTGAACGACCACGTCTAGTTTTTTCACTGAGTGGTCTATCAGCAACAAGTCATCTAGATATGCCATTATCATTACACCTTGTGTTCTTAGATTGGCCAATAAAGGGCCAGAATTTTTGTAAACACTCGTGGTGCTGTGGCCAAACCGAAGGGTAAGGCTCTGAACTGAAAATGGCGCCCTTCTACTGCAAAGCGTAGACATTTTTGGTGGACTGGAAAGATGGGAATGTGCAAATAAGCATCTTTGATGTCGATCGCGGCTAACCAATCCTCCCCTTGTAGGGCAGTGGCCACCGATCGGCTCGACTCCATCGGAAAGTCCTGATATACAGGAATTTGTATAGCCCTTTTTAGAATTAATATGGGCCTCCCGTCCGCGTTTGCTTCGGGACTGTAAAGAGGTTTGAGTAAAACCCAAACCCTCATTCTTACAGGGGAACCTCCATAATTACTCCTTGGAGCAATAGTTGTTCTAGTGCCAACAAGAGGGACTCTATCTTCCGGGGATCCCTTGGCACGTTTGACCTCAAAAATGGGAAGGAGGAGAGTTTTAACTCCAAACTGTATCCCAAACATACTGCGGAGAGCACCTATCTGTCTTGATCGTGTCCCGCCAGGTCTCTTGCGAACAACTGGAGTCCTCCCCCCACCCGACTGAGTGGGGGCAACCCTTCAATGAATTTAACTTTGGGGGAGGTTTTGTACCTCCCCTGACCCAGGGTTTCTCATTACCCTGCTATTGTCCCTGTTTTTTACCCCCGGGAATTGACCGAGGAGGCCGTCGGAACTGTTACACAGCCGATGCCCCAGGGACTGGAGAAGCAGGCCTCTTAAAGAGGGACCTCTAACTCTGTTTTTAACCGGCAAGAGCGTATTTTTACCGCTGGAAATTTTCTGGATATATTTGTCCAGGTTTTCCCTGAATAAGCGTTCACCATGAAATGGGACGCTAACCAGCCATTCTTTACAGGGAGCTTCAGCAGACCAGTTTTTGAGCCATAGAAGCCTACGCATATGTACTATAGACAGCGTAAGGCGGGAGGCCTGATGGACTGAATCCTTATGGCGTCAACCGCAAAGCCTAAGGCTCTAGGTAGATCAGCTAGGGCAAAGCCTGCTGATCTGTCAAGTCCCTCAAGACCTGTTTCAACTGATCCTTCACTGCTTAGCAGACCCCAATAGCTGCTACTGCTGGTTGTGTCACCAAGCTTGCTGTAGAAAGAAGCAGACTTTCATAAGGACTCCAATCTTTTATCTATTGGGTTCTTGAACATTTGGACATTATCCACTGGACATGTCGGTGATTTATACATACAAGAGATGGCTGCGTCCACTGTAGGGACCTTCCATTTTTTTTTTTATGAACTTATCCTCCATGGGATAGACCACCGGAAATCTCTTGGGGGAATAAATATTTTCTCAGGACGTTCCCAATCCTGGTAAATAAGCCCTTTCAGTAAAGGGTGAAGTGGAAAAGAACAGACAGTCTGGGGGCTTCTAGCGACCCCAACGAGGATACAGTAGTGGTTGATGGTTCCGCAAGGTGCATTTTTAAATGCTGATCGGACCATGTTAGTCAGAGACTGAACCCATAATCTTTCAGCTTGAGATGCTGAGAAAAGGTTCCCCCACTGTTGACTCCTCTATAACAGAATCAACCTTATCCTGATCCCCTTCAGGCAGGTCGATCCCTGTATGGGACTGTTGCCCTGCTAACAGGCACTTTGAAGGAGGAGATGGAGATCGGCGTGCTTTCCCTGACAGGGAGGCAGCGATCAATGTTGACAATCTCTCTCTAATCCTCCCAGAGCTGAGGAAAAAACCTCCTCTGTTACATACACAGGAGCAGGTGAACTGAGGACAGCCACAGTACCAAGTACCCCTGCGGGGTCTCTACGGTCACTTACCTCTGAACTTCAGGGGAGACTGGTGCAGCAGAAGTATGCCCAAGATCCTCAGAGCCCGATGAGACCCCCTTCGCTTCCTGGAAGATTCAGTTCCGGAGCTTCTGGACGGCATATTCCTAAGCCTAATGCTGAGGTATTCCAGCCGTAATACACCACTTTTACTGAGAATAGTCTAGCACAATTGCTGCTATATCACAGTTGGTGTCTACTAAAGTGCCTTTCTAGGGGATGCCTGCATCAACCGCCTCTATGTGCCTTTATATTGTTGCTAGCTCTGTCTGTGCACTTCAACAGCCAGCTATAATGTGCTTCAAAACACGCTGGACGCCCGCACATGCGCAGTAGCGCCGCGGCGCACACCTGAGCGTCATCCACCCGCTCCGCCCCTTTTTCCAGATCGCCTCTATGAATAGAGGCGCGCGCACGCGCGCGGGCACGTGCGCCTTCGGCGCCTTTTTTGAAAACAACAAGGAGCTAGATGGGAGCCAGGGTCCCTTTGCCGCAGGGCCCGGGGATGGATGAGCGCAGCAACAGGGCAGAGGAGACAGCTTCCCAGCAGAGAACATACCAACTGCCTGGATTTGATTCTGGAAGAAAAAAATCCACATTACAAGAAAAAGAACCATAGCGGCCTCTAGTGTCTAACACAGGTACCGCGGTCTTACATTTTTTTTTTTTCTTGCCTACTATTAAAATTTTTACATTTTCTCAGTAGTAACAGGCATACACAGAATATTAGCGGGAATACCGTTAGGTAACAGACAGAAAGACAAATTAGGCTTGGGGGTCCCCCAATAGAACCAAGTTCCTGGGGGCCCCCACTTACCTGTTCCCCGCCGCAGGACTTTGTTTGGTCCACAAAAGCCCAAACTTCACCTATCACGGCAGGCATTGTAATCAAACCTTCAGGGACCGGGTTCCCAAGGATTCCACTCCCCTGGACCTGTATAGCACCCTGCACAGAAAACATCTTGGTCGTGGGTATGACCAGAGCTCTGGATCCCAGGGTCCAGCTCTCCTAAGAGAAGCATTACAGGCAAAACCTTGCTCTTCTCTGCAAGGCCCGGGTACCGACCGTTTAGCTATGAAGCTTTTTTGGTCGGATCCGGAATAGCTTACTGAGGCCCAAAAGAACCTGTACGCAAGCTCAGTGAAAAACACATGTTTCTTCTTGGCCAACACCTTAGACACTGGCAAAAAACTGAGGTGCTCCCGGATGGGAGGGGCTTATATAGGGGAGGGTACTTCCGGTTTTGGAAGTTGCCAGTGCCAGCACCTGACGGTATCTATATAACCCATTAGTAATGACTATGTCGCTCTGTGTCCCGTGATGTACGAGAAAGAAAATAGGATTTTTATAACAGCTTACCTGTAAAATCCTTTTCTTGGAGTACATCACGGGACACAGAGCTCCCACCCCTCTTTGGGGACACTTATTGCTTTGCTACAAAACTGAGGTACTCCCGGATGGGAGGGGCTTATATAGGCGAGGGTACTTCCGGTTTTGGAAGTTGCCAGTGCCAGCACCTGAAGGTATCTATAAAACCCACATAGTAATGACTATGCCGCTCTGTGTCCCGTGATGTACTCCAAGAAAAGGATTTTACAGGTAAGCTGTTATAAAAATCCTATTATTACACTTTTTTTTCTGCAAAAAGTGAACTCCGCCCTGTCAAGGCTCATCCCATTAGATCAGTTGGTGCTGCCTGGGCTTTTCAACATCAAGAATCTGTTTCTCAAACTTACAGGGCTGCCATCTGGTCTTCTGCTTACACCATCGTCAAGTTTCAACAGGTGGATGTTCAGGCCTCATCTGAGGTCAGCTTCCATTGTAAGGTTCTCTAGGGGCCTCTGAGCACATTTGAGCCCCTTCTGTTAACCTATTGTTCACGTGGGCCATTCGTGTTTGCTGCTGTGTTGCTCACCTTCCAGTTATATTTTGTTTCGATGTCCCAAAGTACCCGTATACTGCTGTGTCCCTTAATGTAAGATTAAGAAAGAAGGATTTAGATCAGGGATATGCAATTAGCGGACCTCCAGCTGTTGCAAAACTACAAGTCCCATCATGCCTCTGGGAGTCATGCTTGTTACTGTCAGTCTTGCTATACCTCATAGGACTTGTAGTTCTGTAACAGCTGGAGGTCCGCTAATTGCATATCCCTGATTTAGATGTAGGTCATAGATGTAAAATTATTTTCTTGCGGTACGGGTCCATCCTCTTTGTTCGTATGTTCTGTTTTCTGGTGTCCAGTCACTTGAGGGCATCTGCATGTACATGATTATACTTGCGTCCCTCTGAGAAAATAATTTTTACAAGACACAAATCCTACTATGAAAGCCACAAGTGACTTATCTACTTTGCAAACCCAAATATTACCATATAAAATAGTGGTTACATCATCCTTGTGCTATACAAAACATGTACATAATCCTGTAGGAGGGACCCAGCAGCTCATCTACTATAGGGTGCCTGCAGAAAGCCACTGGAGTGAGCAGATACAAGACCAGTCAAGCACAAGGAGAGCAGTAGTGACTGTTTTTTGTTACAGGAAGCTTTTGCACAGAGACAAAGATTTACAATGGACTATTGCACAGATCTTGGAAAATAAACAAAGGATAATAATATTCAATTTTGAATACATGTTTTTTGTCTTTAGACCGTATTTGCTCATACTGGAGTTCAGCTTTGTGATACAAGTAGCAATAAGGGAGACCGGTTTGTCTCATTTCACACTGCCTGAGACCTAGCTTACACTTTGCCCGATGGCAGGGACCACACTACCCATGTAGCAATGACCATCTTTTTTTCAGAGCACTCTAGTCATCACTGCCATATTATGTAGCTAAACTTCTAATTGTGTCTCAGATATTCCAGCTTCACTTAGCAAGAAATAGCTGTAAAATCTTCTACAGCCAGAGTTGGTTGCAAGGTATTTGAAATGGTCAGATTGTTGCATTGTGAGAAGTGGTCATAGAATCTGACAAAGTTAATTCCCATCCATTTGTAACCAAAGCAGCTAAGATTAGCCTGCTAAACACATGAAAACGAGTCTGGAGCGCCACCTGCTGGTTTAATACAGTATATATAAATATGAAATATTCATATGCATTATTTTGTAATTGGGTGAAAAAAGTAAAATTTTATATATTAAGAAAATCTTTGATATACTCTGATACAGTATACAGTGTGTGTGTGTGTGTGTGTGTGTGTGTGTGTGTGTGTGTATAGGAATGCAATACAGAAAACGCTGCGTGCACCTACATGCCCATAACCGCCATCACTGGTGTTTATTAATGCAGGCTTATGGGTGTATTTTTCAAAACCTACAATTTTACATTTTGAAAATTACACCCGTATGTGTGCAGGTTGCGTGCATTTTCATAATTCATTGCTGTGGGCAAAAATACTCTGCAGTTGTTGATCCTGAGCACAACTTTAACTGTATTTCTTTATCGTACATCACGGAACACAGAGCAGCATAGTAATTACTATGTGGGTTATAGAGCTTACCTTCAGGTGATGGACACTGGCACACCCAAGACGGGAAGTCCCCTCCCTATATAACCCCTCCCATATCGGGAGTACCTCAGTTTTGTTGCCAGTGTCTAAAGGTGTTGGTCACGGTTAAGCATGTATTCAAGTTAGCTCTGCGTTATGGTCTTTGAGGCCTAAAGGCGAGCTATTCCGGATCCGTCCAAAGTGCTTCAATGCCAAAATGGACGGTACCCGGGCCTCGGGGAAGATGTGGACCATCTACGAGGTTTGTCCTGTAATGCCTCTCTTAGGAGGGCTGGACCCTGGGATCCAGTACTCTGGTCAGACCCAATACCAAGAGGTTTCTGGCAGGGTGCTATACAGGTCCAGGGGTGTGGTGTTCCTTTCAGTAGGACCCCGGTCCCTGAAGGTCAAATGACGTTGCCCGCCAAAGGGGCAAAGTTTAGGCTGTCTGTTCCGAACAGGGTCCTGCGGCGGGGACAGGTAAGTGAGGGTCCCTGATGAACTTGGTCCAGCAGGGACCCTTCAAAACGAATGTGTTTGCCTGTATTTTACCTACATGGTATATTTCCCACTGTACCTGATGCCTAAAATATCTTTGATAAACCTGAAATGTGTTTTTCTTATGGTTCTATTGGACATTATGTAGTACCCCTGTTTGGCCACAGGAGGGAGATACTTGAGAATGTCTATATAGCTGGGAATGCCTTCTATAAGTGTAATGCCTAGACAGATGGAGGAGCATTCTTCTATGTACAAGTTCTGCAGTACCCATCTGTAAAAATGTTACCATACCTGCTAGGGGGACCTGGAAACAGCGTTCTTAGTACATGGCGCTGTGGTCTCCCTCTATAGTGTCAGCTTGGCTCCAATGTAAAACTGCAGCTCCCTCCTGCTCCTCTCCCCATTCCTTCCAGGGAGCGTTTCTAGCGCGCATTGGCGCATGTGCGCGCGCATCGACGCGCGCCCTGTGCGCTTATATTGGGCACACTACAGGTGGTGATACAGGCATCCCCAAGGCACATTAGTTTAGTCACCTGACTAGCTCTCATAGCAAGCTGGTACGCTAGACTATAGCTAGTGGTGGGTGCATTTTTGGCTGTAAGTCCTTAGCTTGAGCTAGGACTATGCCTTCTAAGGGCTCTGGGAGTAAAAATCCTAAGAGGCTAAAGGGTTCGCCATCGGGCTCTGAGGATCTGGGGCTTGGTCCTACTAATATATCCTCCCATGATAAATCAGAGGTAGTTACCCGAGGGGAGCCATCAGGAATGCTAGGTGCTGCGGCTGCCCTCAGTTCACCTGCTCCGGTATATGTGACAGAGGAGGCTTTTACCTTTGCTCTGGGAGGATTAGAACAAAGATTGGCGGCATTAATCGCTTCCTCCCTGCCGGGAAAAAAGCTTGCCTGATCTCCATCTCCACCGTTAGAATATCTAACAGCAGAGCAATTGTCTCAGGATGAAATTGATTTTCCTGCAGGGGATCAGGAGGATGATGCTGCCTCGGAGGAATCTATTTTAGAGGAACCATTTTCAGCCTCTCAGGCTGAAAATTGTTAGTTCAGTCTTTAACAGACATGGTTCGGTCAGCTTTTAAGCTGCCCCTTTTCAGAACCAGCAACTACATCGGTTTCTTCATTGGGCTCTTTGAAAGCCCCACAAGCTAATGGTTCCTTTCCAGTGCATCCATTGTTAGAAAATCTAATTTATAAAGATTGGGAACATCCTGATAAATTGTTCCTTCCTCCCAAAAAGTTTTCTGTGGTATATCCTATGGAGGAAAAGTTCACCAAAAAATGGAGCCTTCCTTCTGTGGACGCTGCCATCTCTTCTGTGAACAAATCCCTGACATGTCCAGTGGACAATGTACAGATGTTTAAAGATCCAACAGATCAAAAGTTGGAAACCCTATTAAAGACTGCTTTTTCTACAGCTGGTACTGTAACTCAGCCTGCAGTGGCAGCCATTGGCATCTGTCAGGCCTTGAAAGACCAGATGAAGCTGGCTTTAAAGGACATGCCAGTTCAGCAGGCGCAGGATTTAGCAGATCTACCTAGCGCTTTGTTTTGCGGTTGACGCCATTAAAGATTAAATTCATCAGGCCTCCTGCCTTACGCTGGTGTTGGTACACATGCGTAGACTCCTATGGCTGAAAAACTGGTCAGCCGAGACGCCCTGTAAAAAGCTCCTGGCTGGATTTCCATTCCATGGGAGCGGTTATTTGGCGCGGACTTGGATAAATACATCCAGAAAATCTCCAGTGGGAAGAGTACCCTTTTACCTGTTAAAAGGAAATTCAGAGGTCCTGCCTTCAAGCGGCCTACCTCTCCAGTCCCAGGAACTTCAGCCTCTAAGCAGTTCCGACGGCCTCCCCGATCCAATCCTGGAGGGAGAGCTCAGGGACAGCCACAGGGTAATAAAAAGCTCTGGAACCAAAGGAATACTAAACCAGCCCCCAAGTCGGCCTTATGAATGGTCGCCCCCACTCAGACGAGTGGGGGGGAAGACTTCTGTTGTTTTCAGGGGCTTGGCGAGAGACGAACCAGGACAGATGGGCTCTCTCCATGGTATCCTTGGGATTCAAGTTTGAGTTACAGGAATTTCCTCCTCCTCGGTTTATAACATCAAACGTCTCAAAAGATCCAGTAAGGAGAAGATCTCTCCTTTCGGCGTTAGACCGACTATTATCCCAAGGGGTAATTGTGGAGGTTCCGGTAAAGGAACAGAGGTTGGGATTTTACTCAAACCTCTTTACCGTTCCAAAGCCCAACGGAGATGTAAGACCCATACTAGATCTCAAAGGTCTAAATAAATTCCTAATCGTCAAATCGTTCCGTATGGAATCAATTCGGTCAATAGCCGCCTCCCTACAAGGGGGAGAATGGTTGGCGTCCATCGATATCAGGGACGCTTATTTACATGTTCCTATATTCCCCAGTCATCAAAAGCTTCTACGCTTTGCGGTGGAACAGCACCATTATCAGTTTGTGGCGCTACCCTTCGGGTTGGCCACGGCTCCACGAGTGTTCACAAAGATCTTGGCCCCTCTGTTGGCCGACTTAAGAACTCAGGGAATATCTATAAGGGCCTACCTGGACGACCTATTAATAATAGATCAGTCGGCTTCCAACATAAGGGTAGCTGTACACAACACGGTACAATACCTGGAATCCCGGGGCTGGGTCCTAAATCTGGACAAATCGGCCTTGCAGCCAGCAAGAAGACTCGAATATTTAGGCTTACTCATAGACACAGACCAAAGAGAGGTTTTTCTGCCTCAGGCAAAAATCTCTTCCTTAAGACTAATTCAAGCGATCTGTGCAAAGAGACAGCCATCCAATTCGTCTTTGCTGGGAAAGATGGTAGCCTCATTCGAACCAGTTCCGTATGCTTAATTCCATTCAAGGAAATTGTAGAACGCCATCCTATCCGCCTGGAACAAAATGGTTCAAGCCCTGGACTTCCCAATGTCCCTGGCGTCGTCAGTACGCAGGAGTCTATGTTGGTGGTTGGTACCCCAAAATTTACAAAAGGGAAAGTCGTTCATTCCAATCTCTTGGAGGGTAGTAACTACGGATGCCAGACTTCTAGGCTGGGGGGCAGTACTGGAGCAATGTTCACTCCAGGGAAAGTGGTTGAATATCGAGAAGACCTTGCCCATCAACCTGCTGGAAATTTGGGTGGCACGGTTGGCCCTGGAAGCATGGACTTCCAAGCTACATGGGTCTCCTGTCAGGATCCAATCAGACAGTGCCACAGCTGTGGCATACATCAATCACCAAGGGGGCACCAAGAGCGGTGCGGCCCAGAAGGAGGTGAATCATATCCTGATATGGGCAGAAAAACATGTCCCATGCATATCCGCTATCTTTATTCCAGGAATAGAGAATTGGAAAACAGACTTCCTGAGTCGGCAGCAGTTATCCCCAGGGGGGAATGATCTCTTCACCCCGACATCTTTCAGACAATATGTCAGAGATGGGGGACACCAGATGTAGATCTATTGGCATCCAGGTTCAACACTAAATTGAGCAGCTTTGTGTCCAGAACAAGGGACCCGCTCGTTTGCGGATCGGATGCACTGGTGTTCTTGTGGGATCAGTTCACACTAATATATGCGTTCCCTCCGCTGCAGCTACTACCTCGACTCCTCCGCAGAGTCAGGATGGAAAGGAGGCCGGTGATTCTGGTAGCCCCAGCATGGCCTCTGAGATACTGGTACGCGGAAAGTGTAAGAATGTCTGTAGGCAAGCCTTGGACCCTTCCGCTTCGGCCAGACCTGCTCACGCAGGGTCCGATATACCACCCTTTACAAACTCTAAATTTAACGGTCTGGTTATTGAATCCCACATTCTAAGAGAGAGAGGTCTCTCTAACACAGTGGTGTCTACGATAATCAATGCTAGAAAGCCAGTATCTAGACATATATATTATAGAGTTTGGAAGGCGTATGTGGCATGGTGTGAAGCCAAGAAATGGCATCCTCGGAAGTACGTCATAGGCAGAATACTTGACTTCCTGCAGTGGGCTGTTGTCAAAAACCTAGCCTTAAGTACTATTAAGGGACAGGTTTCGGCCTTATCGATATTTTTTCAAAGGCCACTAGCTACATATTCGCTAGTAAAGACCTTCTTGCAGGGTGTGACTCGTATCAACCCACCAGTGAGGTCTCCCATATGTCCATGGGACTTAAACTTGGTTCTATCAGTTCTTCAAAGACAACCTTTTGAACCATTACTCCACATTCCTTTAGTGCTCCTCACCAGGAAATTAGTGTTCTTGGTAGCTATTGTAACGGGAAGGCCCGGGGAGCTTAGAAAGTATGAGATACCCTTGCTTCAGCTTCCCCAATGCCTCTTATGCGTCAACCACCCTGTGTCTCTATTAGGGGCACAGGGTGAATGAAAACCCCAATATGGTCTATGATAGCCATATTCAATGCTGCACATACATTGTATCTAGATTGGATGTGTACTGTGAGGGGGGGGGGGGGTTGTGTAATCATTGCTGTGAGGAGTTGACGTGATTTGCATTCTATTGTATATTGTGGCTTGTGGGAATTAAGCCTATAATTATAGGTTGTGGAACTAGCAGCAGACAGGTTAATCACCTGCCTGCTTGTGTTGTAAATGAGTCTAGGAGGGTCTGGAGACCCTTTTGGTGTGAAAGGGATAGTTAACTCTATGCCTGTGTGCATTGTACTCGGCAGACGGACCGTCTACCAACCCTTTCATTATAAGATGTGTATTGAAGGTCGTTACTTTCTATTGTGTAAAGTCTTTTGAAGCCTAACAGATGTCAAAATAATGGGTATTGGGCCTTGTTATGTGTGGGTGGAGCTGGGCCATTGTTCATGTTAAACTATTGCAGTAGTAGATGTGTATAAAAGTTACAATATCTTCTTCAATAAAGAGACTCGATCCTGGAAGCTACAGAGTACGTCTCGTTCTTCCAGAAGGATTAATTCCTAGGGGAAGTGGTCGGCTGGCTGTGGAGGATCGACAGCGAATGTGTGTCCAGGAGAGGGAACATCATAAACGGCGTTAACCCCCTTTATATTTGGGGTGCCGTTACAGCTATATTCTCAGCCAGGAGGGTATCAGAATTAGCAGCTTTGTCTTGCAAGGAGCCATATTTGATTATTCATAAGGATAGAGTGGTTTTACGTACACATCCAGCCTTTCTTCCGAAGGTCGTGACAAGTTTTCATTTGAACCAAGATGTAGTTCTCCCTTCCTTTTATCCCAAACCTAGTTTGGTGGAAGAGAAATTATTACATTCTTTGGATGTAGTAAGAGCGGTTAAAGCCTATCTTGAAGCTACTGCTAGGATTCGGAAAACTGATGTTTTATTTATTCTGCCAGAAGGCCCCAGAAGGGGCCAGGCAGCGTCAAAATCTACTTTCTTTTTCGTACATCACGGGACACAGAGCGACTTAGTCATTACTAATGGGTTATATAGATTACCTTCAGGTGCTGGCACTGGCCACTTCCAAACCGGAAGTACCCTCCCCTATATAAGCCCCTCCCATCCGGGAGCACCTCAGTTTTTTGCCAGTGTCTAAGGTGTTGGCCAAAGAGTAACATGTGTTTTCACTGGGCTTGCGTACAGGTTCTTTTGGGCCTTAGTAAGCTGTTCCGGATCCCACCAAAAAAGCTTCATAGCTAAACGGTCGGTACCCGGGCCTTGCAGCAGAAGAGCAAGGTTTTGCCTGTAATGCCTCTCTTAGGAGGGCTGGACCCTGGGATCCAGAGCTCTGGTCATACCCACGACCAAGATGTTGTCTGTGCAGGGTGCTATACAGGTCCAGGGGAGTGGAATCCTTGGGAACCCGGTCCCTGAAGGTTTAATTACAATGCCTGCCGTGATAGGTGAAGTTTGGGCTTCTGTGGACCAAACAGAGTCCTGCGGCGGGGATCAGGTAAGTGGGGGCCCCCAGGAACTTGGTTCTATTGGGGGACCCCCAAGCCTAATTTGTCTTTCTGTCTGTTACCTAACGGTATTCCCGCTAATATCTGTGTATGCCTGTAACTACTGAAAATGTAAAATTTTAATAGTAGTCAAGAAAAAAAAAAAAAAAAAGAGGACCGCGGTACCTGTGTTAAACCACTAGAGGCCGCTGTAGTCCATTTTTCTTGTCATGTGGATCTTTGGTTTTCTCAAGTCAAAAGATCCAGGCAGTTGGTAAGTTTCTCTGTGGGAATCCACTTCCTCTGCCCTGTTGCTGCGCTCATCCACCGCACAGGCCCTCCGGCAAAAAGGGCCCTGGCTCCTAGTCCCTGTTTGATTTCGAAAAGGGCGCCAATGGCGCACGGGCGCGCGCGCGTGCACGCGCCTCCTATGAAAAAAAAAGGGGCGGGGCGGGTGGATGACGCTCGATGCGCGCCACGGCGCTTCTGCGCATGTGCAGGCGTCCCAGCTTGTATAAAGACACAGTACAAGTGTCAGCTGGATGCAAACAGAGCTAGCAACAAACAGTGGCACACAGAGGCGGTTGATGCAGGCATCCCCATAGAAAGGCACTTTAGTGGACACCAGCTGGTATATAGCAGCAACTGTGTTAGACTATTACCAGCAAAATTGGTGTATGACGACGGGAATACCTCAGCTTTGTGCTTAAAGGATATGTCGTCCAGACGCTCCGGAAATAGGTCTTCCAGGAAGCCAAAGGGGTCTCCATCGGGCTCTGAGGATATTGGGCATGCTTGTACTGCACCAATCTCCCCTGAGAATTCAGAGGTCAGTAGCCGTAGAAACCCTGCAGGAGTGCCTGGTGCTGCGGCTGTCCCCAGTCCACCTGCTCCTGTATATATAACAGAGGAGGTTTTATCCTCAACTCTGGGAGGATTGGAAGAGAGATTAACAGCATTGATCGCTGCTTCCCTGTCACAGGGAAAGCGCGTCCGATCTCCGTCTCCTCCTTCAGAGTGCCTGTTAGTGGAGGAACAGCCCCACACAGGGATCGACCTACCTGAAGGGGATCAGGATGAGGTTGATTCAGTTATGGAGGAATCAACAGTAGAAGAACCTTTCTCAGCATCTCAGGCTGAAAGATTATGGGTTCAGTCTCTGACTAACATGGTCCGATCAGCATTTAAAATGCCTCTGGCGGAACCACCATCCACTACGGTTTCCTCGCTGGGGTCGCTAAAAGCTCCCCAGGCTGTCTGTTCCTTCCCAATCCACCCTTTATTAGAAGGGCTTATTTACCAGGATTGGGAGCATCCTGATAAAATATTTGCTCCCCCCAAGAGATTTCCGGTGATCTATCCCATGAAGGATAAGTTCATAAAAAAATGGAGGGTCCCTACAGTGGACGCAGCCATCTCTTCTGTGAACAAATCACTGACATGTCCAGTAGATAATGTTCCAATGTTCAAAGACCCAATAGATAAAAAATTGGAGTCTTTACTAAAATCTGCTTTCTCTACAGCAAGCATGGTGACACAACCTGCGGTAGCAGCGATTGGAGTCTGCCAAGCAGTGAAAGATCAGTTGAAACAAGTCTTAAGGGACTTACCAGATCAGCAGGCTCTTGCCCTAGCTGACCTGCCTAGAGCCTTGTGTTTTGCGGTGGACGCCATAAAGGATACAATCGAACAGGCCTCCCGCTTTACGCTGTCTATAGTACATATGCGTAGGCTTCTGTGGCTCAAAAACTGGTCTGCTGAAGCTCCCTGTAAGAAACTGCTGGTTAGCTTCCCATTTCATGGAGAACGCTTATTTGGAGAAGATCTGGACAAATATATCCAGAAAATTTCTGCCGGTAAAAGTTCACTCTTACCGGTTAAGAACAAGAGTAGAAGTCCTTCTTTTAAGAGGCCTACTTCTCCAGTCCCGGGCACATCGGCTGTGAAGCAGTTCCGACGGCCTCCGCGGTCAAATTCAGGGGGCAGAAATCAGGGACAATCACAGGGTAACAAGAAGCCCTGGATCAAGAGAGGTACAAAACCTCCCCCCAAGTCATGAAGCGTTGCCCCCACTCAATCGGGTGGGGGGAAGGCTTCAGTTGTTCACAGAGACCTGGCGGGACACCATCAGAGACAGATGGGTGCTCTCCGCAGTAAGTCTAGGATACAAGCTGGAGTTAAAAGGCACTCCTCCTGCCCAATTTATGAGGTCAAACGTGCCAAGAGATCCCCAGAAGAGAGGATCCCTCCTTCTGGCACTAGAACAACTATTGCTCCAAGGTGTAATCATGAAGGTTCCCCTGGAAGAAAGCGGATTCGGGTTTTACTCGTGACTTTTCACAGTCCCCAAACCAAATGGGGACGTGAGGCCCATATTAAATCTAAAAGGGCTAAACAAGTTCCTAAATATCAGGACTTTTCGGATGGAGTCGATCCGATCGGTGGCCACCGCCCTACAAGGGCAGGAATGGTTAGCCTCGATCGACATAAGGGATGCTTATCTGCATATTTCCATCTTTCCGGCCCACCAGAAATTTCTACGCTTTGCAGTAGAAGGGCGCCATTTTCAGTTCAGAGCCTTACCTTTCGGTCTGGCCACAGCACCACGAGTGTTCACAAAAATTCTGGTCCCATTATTGGCCAATCTAAGAACACAAGGTGTAACGATAATGGCATATCTAGACGACCTGCTACTAATAGACCACTCAGTGGAAAAGCTGGAAGTAGCTATTCACAAGACAATCAAGTATCTGGAATATCACGGTTGGATTATCAACCGGGACAAGTCAGCTCTAAGACCAGTCAAAAGTCTGGAATACTTAGGGCTAAGGCTGGATTCAAATCAGAGAAAGATTTTCTTACCTCCAGAGAAGGTGTCGTCTTTAAAAGATTTGACCCACTTAGTGGGTACAAAAAGAAAACCATCCATACGCCTGTGCATGAGGCTGCTGGGAAAAATGGTGGCTTCATTCGAAGCGGTACCCTACGGTCAATTCCATTCAAGGAATTTGCAAAGGGCCATACTGTCAGCCTGGAACAAAAAAGTTCAGGCTTTAGACTTACCAATGTCCCTGTCCCCTTCCGTTCGCAAGAGCCTCCATTGGTGGTTGGTGCCCCAGAATCTGGAAAAAGGAAAACCCTTCAGTCCGGTTTCTTGGAAGGTGGTCACTACAGATGCCAGCCTCATGGGCTGGGGGGCAGTACTGGAGCAATGGTCTCTCCAGGGCAAGTGGTCAGAAGCAGAAAAGGCCCTGCCCATCAATCTCTTAGAGATACGAGCAGCCCGGTATGCCCTAGTAGCATGGACATCCAAACTCCAAGGGTCCCCTGTCAGAATTCAATCAGACAATGCCACAGCAGTGGCATATATCAATCACCAGGGTGGCACCAGGAGTCCTGCAGCCCAGAGGGAAGCAAATTGCATCCTGGAGTGGGCAGAAAAATATGTCCCAGCCATATCCGCGGTTTTCATCCCAGGAGTGGAAAATTGGAGAGCGGACTTTTTAAGTCGCCAACAATTATGCCCGGGGGAATGGTCTCTTCACCCCGAGGTTTTCCAGGCAATATGCCAGCGGTGGGGAACACCGGATGTAGATCTGCTAGCATCCAGATTCAACGCAAAGGTGGACAGGTTTGTCTCTTGGACAAGGGATCCCCTAGCTTGCGGCTCGGATGCCCTAGTGTTCCCTTGGGATCAGTTCAAGCTGATATATGCATTCCCACCGCCACAATTGTTACAGCGATTACTCCGCAGAATCAGGGTAGAAAAGAAACCAGTGATTCTGGTGGCTCCAGCGTGGCCCCGAAGGGCATGGTACGCGGAGATTGTAAAAATGTCAGTGAGGAGTCCTTGGACCCTCCCACATCGTCCGGACCTGCTGTCGCAAGGACCGATATACCACCCTTCCTTACCAGCCCTAGGTTTGACGGCCTGGCTATTGAAGCCCACATTCTGAAAAAGAGAGGGCTCTCTAATTCTGTGGTATCTACCATGATCAATGCCAGGAAGCCGGTATCCAGGCAGATCTATTATAGGATCTGGAAGGCGTACATTACGTGGTGTGAGGCCAAGAAATGGCATCCACGTAAGTACGTGATAGGTAGGATTTTGGACTTCCTACAGTGGGCTGTAGATAGGAAGCTGGCCTTGAGTACTATCAAGGGTCAGATTTCGGCCTTGTCAATATTTTTTCAAAGGCCCTTGGCTTCGCATTCACTAGTCAAAGCTTTCATACAAGGAGTGATGCGTATTAGCCCTCCGGTTAGTATTCCCATATGTCCATGGGACTTAAACCTGGTTCTGTCGGTTCTACAGAAACAACCGTTTGAACCATTGCAACACATTTCCTTGGTTCTTCTCACCAGGAAATTGATTTTCTTAGTAGCCATTTGTTCGGCTAAAAGAGTATCGGAATTAGCCGCCTTGTCCTGTAGGGAGCCATATCTGGTTGTCCATAAGGACAGAGTAGTATTACGTCCTCATCCAGCCTTTCTTCCCAAGGTGGTATCGAGGTTTCATTTGAACCAAGATGTGGTTCTTCCTTCTTTTTTCCCCAAACCTAGCTCGGTAGAGGAAAAGTTATTACATTCTTTGGATGTAGTAAGAGCAGTTAAAGCTTATCTAAAAGCCACTGCTCAGATTCGCAGAACGGATACTTTGTTTATTCTGCCGGAAGGCCCTAGAAAGGGTCAGGCAGCATCAAAATCTACTTTAGCCAAGTGGATTCGACAGGTCATAATACAAGCCTATGGCTTGAGAAAGAGACCGCCTCCGTTCAAAGTTAGGGCGCACTCCACAAGAGCAGTTGGAACTTCATGGGCAGTGCATCACCAGGTCTCCCTGGCTCAAGTATGTAAGGCCGCAACATGGTCTTCGGTACACACGTTTACTAGGTTCTACCAGGTAGACGTTAGAAGTCAGGAGGATGTCGCCTTTGGGCGCAGTGTGTTGCAGGCCGCAAAAGATCCTCATGCCTGATGGCGCCCAGCTTATGTATCCCTCCCCTCATTTGGCATTGCTTTGGGACGTCCCATTAGTAATGACTAAGTCGCTCTGTGTCCCGTGATGTACGAAAAAGAAAAAGGGATTTATATAACAGCTTACCTGTAAAATCCTTTTCTTGGAGTACATCACGGGACACAGAGCTCCCACCCCTCTTTTTGGGACACTTATTGCTTTGCTACAAAACTGAGGTGCTCCCGGATGGGAGGGGCTTATATAGGGGAGGGTACTTCCGGTTTGGAAGTGGCCAGTGCCAGCACCTGAAGGTAATCTATATAACCCATTAGTAATGACTAAGTCGCTCTGTGTCCCGTGATGTACTCCAAGAAAAGGATTTTACAGGTAAGCCGTTATAAAAATCCCTTTATTTCTGAGTGGATTCGGCAGGTTATTATTCAAGCCTATGGTCTGAGAAAGAAGGTGCCTCCATCTAAAATTACAGCACACTCTACTAGAGCAGTTGGTGCTTCTTGGGCAGTGCATCACCAGGCCTCCTTGGCTCAAATCTGTAAGGCCGCAACTTGGTCTTCAGTCCACACATTCACTAAATTTTATAAGGTGGATGTAAGAGGTCATGAGGATATCGCCTTTGGGCGTAGTGTGCTGCAGGCTGCAGTATACATCCTAATGCCTGATGGCGCCCAGCTTGTTATGGTGTCTCCCTCCCCTCATTTTGGCATTGCTTTGGGACATCCCACATAGTAATTATTATGCCGCTCTGTGTCCCGTGATGTACGATAAAGAAAATAGGTTTTTTTTAACCGTTTACCTGTAAAATCCATTTCTTGGAGTACATCACGGAACACAGAGCTCCCACCCCTCTTTTGGGGACACTTATTGCTTTGCTGCAAAACTGAGGTACTCCCGATATGGGAGGGGTTATATAGGGAGGGGACTTCCTGTCTTGGGTGTGCCAGTGTCCATCACCTGAAGGTAAGCACTATAACCCACATAGTAATTACTATGCCGCTCTGTGTTCCGTGATGTACTCCAAGAAAAGGATTTTACAGGTAAGCTGTTATAAAAATCCTATTTTTACTCTTTTGTATACCTATGCTGTGTAACTTTTGACTGTGTATAAGAGCTCTTGTTAAAATGTAGTCCCCTAGCTCCAATGACCTAGCCTAGGCTGAGATCTTGTTATGAATGTGTAAAAAGTATAATTTCTGTATTTTCCTTTTTGTAGATCTGGCCAACTTTTGTACCCCCAAATATTATCAAGGGATTCTTTTTCTAAGTGCAATATTATTACATTTGGGAACATTCTACTGCAGCATCCAGTTTGACCAATCTTTCAGCAATGCCAATCATGTCCTATGGTTAGCACCTTCAGAAATGTCAACCCTATAGCACACCTTTTATATCATCATCAGGAAGACCTACATTTCCCATCAAGCCTTTAGTTATATCACTTAAACTGATTAAATAGAACAGGACCCAGTACAGAGCCTTGTGGTGCACTGCCAGTAACTGGTCTCTTTTCCAAATGAACCCCATTTACATCCATGATCTGATGCTATCCTTTAGTCCAGGGTTCTCGAAACTTTCTAAACAAAGGGCCAGTTTACGGTCCTTCAGATTTCAGGGGGGCTGGAATGTGGTCAGTAGGATTAAAAGTGCCCCAGCATCAGTGGTAGTCTCAGGCTTGGTGGATCATTGGTGGAATAGTGTCCCTTCGTTATCAGTGGGAGGAATAGTGTCCCGTGTCGGTGTTAAAAACAGTGCTTCATCTTTGATGTCAGTGGAATGAATTGTGCCTCATATCAGTGGAAGGAATAGTGCCCCAGGTGCCAGATAAAGACAAGCAAAGGGCAGCATTCAGTGCACGGACCACAGTTTGGAGATCTCTACTGTAGTCAACTGTGTTTCCGCTGAACCACCTAAGGGTTAAGTTCTGAATTATGTGTTCAATAATCCGCTTCAACATAGACTTAAAGTAGAATTCCAGCCTAAACCTAACTAGTGCTCTTATTATTCCCTCACCCCTCTTAACAAATATGCTGACTAACTGGTCTAGTCACGTGATCAGGCTCCCCTGTGTCAGCCAGCGGCAGCCTCAGGGAAACGGAAGGAGCGCAGACAACCGCTGTGACATGGAAGCCTACAGTATGGGTAACATCACCATTCCCAAATTTCCCAGGTATTGAACACTTTCTCCTTTCCCCTGCAGCCGTCGCTAGCTGTGACAAGATCACCTAACTGGACTGGAGCAGGCTGAAAAAAGTATATACATCTTTTTAACACAGGTTAATTAGCATAGAGTTAGGAGGGGGCAGATGACATTTTTAGGACTAGTTCTTTTTAGACTAGATAATATTTAACAAACTTTGCTACAGTTATGGTTTACAGAGAAATACCAAATAATTTTGTAGACATTCTGAATATCGATCTCAGTGAAAATGGCTTTGCATGCCCATTCTGACACACTTGCCTTAGGTTACTGCTCCCTGCTCTAAAGAATGCATGAACACATGTATCACTCACTGCCCCTGTGGAAAGGAAAGCATATGAAGGCATTGTCAGGGGGAGAACAGTGATCTGTGTTAGGGTTATTATATACAATAATATTTAAATGCAGATCTTTAATATATTTCTCCACTTGGAGAAGTGAAGATTTTGAATGGTGTATCCCATTTGCAGACAAAGAAAAACTAGTGTATTTTCTAAATGGTTTAAAATAAAAGTTCATTTTCAATTTTGTAAATGCACCAGAAAGGAAATGGATGTCATTTATAAATGATTCACGACAAATGCAGAACCACAAGTCTACTTTACTTTTAAGAATGCACAACAGAAATGACGTCTGTAAAGCCATCTAATGACTCCCCAAGGAGAATCCCGATTGCTTCACCCATCTTGTGTTCTGTTATTTGTAGCATTAATCCTAAAACATCCTGTATTTTTATCTGAAATCAAATTATGGAAGAGAGTGGGAGCATTATAGAAATTAATGGAAGAAAACTGCTTGAACAACCATTGCAACTTTTTTTAACCCCCTTTTCTCTATAGTATGCCAGTCCTCCATAACAGTTTAGCCTTTTGTAGCTGATGTGAAATAAAACACAATCTATAAAAATTATGTGCAACATATAAAAAAAAAAAAAAAAAACAGTTGGCCTTCCCTAACTGGAATGTCCTTCTTTTTTTTTTTTTTTTTTTTTTTTTATCTCTCGCCTTTCTATGTTAAAGTTGAACTTGGTAAAAATAACCCACTCCCGTGTATATTATTTCATCTGTTAGTTATTGAGTCTACAACTAGGGTTGAGCGAACCCGAACTGTAAAGTTCGGGTCCGTACCGAACTTTAGCTTTTTCCCGAACCCGGACTTTGCGTGAAAGTCCGTGTTCGAGTTCGGGTTCGGCAATCTAATGGCGCAGTTAGAAATGCTTCAGGGGCCAGCCAATCACCTTTTGATTAGCTGGTGTGCCCTTAGAAGCCATCATAGCCATGCCTACTAATGGCATGGCTGTGATTGGTCAGTGCAACATGTGACCCAGCTTCTATATAAGCTAGAAGCACACAGCACACAAGTCACTCTGCTTCAGAATAGATAGGGAGAGGATCTTGTCTGCTGCTGTTGCTTATTGGGAGAGATTGAAAACACATGAGTTAGTCCTGATTCTGGAATCTGAGGGAAAAGATAGAGAGACAGTGTAGTGTAGGGCCAGGTTCCTGTTGGTGCTTTCAGGGAGAGGGATTTATTATATAGGAATAGGAGTCCAGATTCAGAGATATAACTCAGCGATCTGCATAGTTGTGTTGCAGTGCACAGTCTTTTTACACTGCCATGAGCCCAGTGTCAGAGAAAATCTAACTTTTATCTGCAAGCTCAGTGCACCAGCACTGCATAGATTACATTGAGAGATACACCGTTTCCATACTGTGGGTGTATTCTGCTCTTGGAAAAAGACCCATTCAGGGCAAAAAAAAAGGCACTTTATTGTGCTCTTTTCCAAAAGACCCATTTAGGGCAAAAAAAAGGCACTTTATTGTGCTCTTTTCCAAAAGACCCATTTAGGGCAAAAAAAAAAAAAATTGCATTTTATTTTGCTCGTGCAAAAAAAGACCCATTTAGGGCAAAAAAATTAAAAAAAATTTGCACTTTAATGTACTCTTGCAAAAAGACCCATTTAGGGCCACAAAAAATATTTTGCAGTGTGTTATACATATGTGGAGGCTTGTGAAATAAGCCATTTCTATATATTTGTCTTCTACTGTGCTATGCTAAAAAACATTTTTTTTTTAATAGCATTTTCTGCAGTTCTGCAGCTGTGCGATTCAGCGGTTACGTACTGTGGGTGTGTTGTGGTCTTCCAAAAAACGCCATTTAGGGCCACAAAAAATATTTTGCAGTGTGTTATACATATGTGGAGGTTTGTGAAATAAACAATTTCTATATATTTGTCTTCTACTGTGCTATACTAAAATAAAAAAAAAATTTAATAGCATTTTCTACAGTTCTGTAGCTGTGCGATTCAGCGGTTACATACTGTGGGTGTGTTCTGCTCTTCCAAAAACACCCATTTAGGGCAAGATCCTAAATTTGGAAAATATGAGAAGGTCAAAGGGACGTGGTGGCCCCGGTCGTGGTGCTGCTGGTGGAGCTCCTGTTGCAGGGAGAGGACGTGGTGGATCTGTGCCAACTACACGCACAAGTGAAACACCTTCCTCATGTGTTTCACTTGTGCGTGTAGTTGGCACAGATCAGGACAGCTTAAGGTGTGGAGGAGGTCCAGGCACAAACGTAACACATTCACTTCACTGCTTAGGTTTCTCAAACAGTTTTAGGTGCACGGTCTCTGCCACAGACCTTGAGGTTGGTCTCTGCCACAGACCGGGTGTACAAGGCCCCTGCCACGGACCTGAAGAACTTTGGTCTCTGCCACAGACCAGGGTGTATAAGGCCCCTGCCACGGGCCGGGTGAATAAGGCCTCTGATACAGTCAAGATGACCTTGAGCTTCTCCTATGAACCTAGCCCATATCAAGGGGAAGACATCTCTCCAGGGAGTCAACAGACCCTTCCTTCACCGTGAATCCCGCATCGGTCCATCAGAATGATCCTCCCTTCCCTGGAACAGGGTCCCCTACACGAGGCGGCACCCTAAGACTCCTCGACCCTTAGCGGACTCCAGACGAAGGCTCTGGACTCCAGGCTTTACTCCCGCCCCTAGGCCTCCATACCCAGGGCAGCAGGAACTCCAGGATAGTACCTCACCCCAGGCTAAAGGTGCCCGAGATGGAACAGGAACACATACACCCAGGCCGAAGGCACCTGGGCGCGGACCCCACTGGACATCAGCCCCCAGGCCAAAGGTCTGCCCCTTTTATATGCTCTCCCGGCATGCACAGCAGGTTCCTCGCCCCGCTGTACTACTGCCAAGAGGGGGCACAAAAGGCACAGCACTGTATCGGCGGTTCAACCCTAGCCTACCATGGCAGCGCCGCCTGTAGGCCGCAGGGAACTGCACACCAATACTGTCCCCCGAGGACAAAATTAGGGTATTTGAGCCTATTTACCACTCAAACACTTCCCTTAAATTTAGCACCCCGCTACATTTTTATTTCAAAGTATTTTATTTTCCCACTAGCTTATCCATTAAATTGAATCATTTATTCCGGAAAGGGCGTATTCTGGGGCATTCCCACCATATGTGTGGCATCGTGCCGTTGAGTTTCTGAGGTTCTTAATGACTTCCTGTACCTCTTCTGCTGAAAAGGGGGCCTCCAGCATATTTTTTTATTTTTTTAATGTTATTTTAAGTTATTTCCCTATCCACATTTGTTTGCAGAGCACTTGCCATGCTCTTAACAACATTTTGCTGCCATTTGCAGCCCTCTAGCCATTTCCATTACTTTTTTAGTCCTTTAGAAGTCCGGGTCCCCATTGACTTTAATGGGGGTTCGGGTTAAAGTTCGGTCCCGAACCCGAACTTTTTTCCGAAGTTCGGCCGAACCCGTCGAATCCGAACATCCAGGTGTCCGCTCAACTCTATCTGCAACCTATGGTATACAGTATCTCACAAAAGTGAGTACACTCCTCACATTTTTGTAAATATATATATTTTTTTCCGAATAATTTTTTATTAAAGATTAGCATATACACGTATAGTAACAGTTACAGAAAATTCCACGAGATTTCCAAGTACAATTTCGTGCAGAGATTAAAAGTACTGTATACACACATAATACCTTAGTGCCATTGAGCAAAATAGCTTAAACAAATGTTTCCACAACCTTGTCTTAACATGTGGAGGGTGGTGGTTTCCGATACCCTACAGTAGTATTACTAACCATGTGTGCTCCATTCTTGAGGGTTTAGGGGGTATCCGGCCCTTTTTTTGGAAGGATGACCAAGGCATGGCAAAGTGGTTGGATGGTTCATCACCAGTGGGTTTATTCCCACCCACTCACCCCAGATAGGGTGCTTGCTGTGAGCGGGCGGGGATACTTAATAGGTCACAAAGAGTCTGATCGCAACTGCATCATCTAAACGGAAACTGTTCCCTGTAGGCTTGAGGGGTGCTATCAGACTGAATACATAGCATGACACATCGTTCATGGGTGAATAGAAGTGCAAAACGGCGTACGTATATTCCCACATTGTGAGGGTAGGTAATCTATATATTTCTGAGATGAAGGGAGGGGGAAGATGGGGGGTGGGGAGACGGAGGTCTCATGCTTCCATGGCCGGCTTGTTCTCGCATTCCCCTGTACTAGTTGTAGGTACGGTAGAGGGGTTCCCTGACCGCGTGGAGTCTCTATAGTGGAGCCAGCATGCCCACGTAGTCCCAAACTTGGTCGAGCCATCATTAGCTTGGTGAATAAGCCTCTCCATGTCTGCTATTCTGTCTACCCGGGTGTGCCATTCAGAAATGCTGGGTGGGGTGGTACTCCTCCAGTGGACCGGGATGCATTGGGTAGCAGCGTTGATAAGATGTAGGGTGAGGGATTTCCTGTAGACTGCTCTTGGGAGGGTCGTGTGGTGGAGTAGGTATTGGGCTGGACTAAAGTCCGGTGAATAGGTAGTAATTTGAGTAATCAGGACATGTACTTCTCTCCAGAATTCCTGGATTAAAGGACACTCCCACCAAATGTGGATAAGAGATCCTAAAGCGGAGTTACATCTCCAGCAGTCCTGAGACACCCTCGGACAGAATTTATGAATTTTGTCGGGCGTACGGTACCACCTAGAGTATAGTTTGTACCTGTTCTCTTGTGTCGATACATTTATGGACCCCTTGTGTGTGTGCTCATGTACGCGTGCCCAGTCTTCAGCAGATAATTCCATGGCTAAGTCATTTTCCCACCTGCCATGAATTCTGTTGTGAGAAGGGGGATTGTCGAGCAAGAGAGCAGTGATTGTTGAGATCAAGTGGGTCTGAGGTTCTGACCTACTGCAGAGATCCTCAAAGGGCGTATGGTCCCTTGACCATTGAGACAGTGGTTGAACGCTATGTAGGAAGTGTCTGATTTGGAGGAATTTGAAAAAGGGAATGGATAGATGGGAAAATTTAGAGGCCATGGCAGGTTGAGAGAGGAGTACGCCACCCTTAAAAAATTGTGAGGCCCTCGTCGGTTGGGGGGCGGCCTGCTCGGATTGGGTATTAGCGTATATACCAGGAGTAAATTCTGGGTTATTGTTAAGTGGTGTCATGGGGCCCGGGTAAGGGGTCATGTTGAGAATACGACCCGTAGCTCTAAGATTATGCAATGTGGGGCCTATAAGGGGGTGGGCTGTGCATTCAGTAGGGACCGATCTCGGGTTGATCCAAGGGAGGTGGGAGAGCAGTATGTTAGCGAAAGCATTTTCTAAATGGATCCATGCCTTGGTGTTCTCATGGGTATGCCAATCCACAATTCTTGTGAGCTGGCATGCCCTGTAGTACGTGCGTAGATCCGGCAATCCCAACCCTCCCCTACGTTTGGGTAGGATGAGTTTTTCCCAGCTTAGCCTGGGAGGACGGGATGACCATAGGAGGTGTCTGCACATCCGTTTGAAGGATGTGAAGAATGACGGAGGTAACTCTATTGGGACAGCTTGCATCAGATAGAGCAATCTGGGGAGGACGTTCATTTTTAGAATTGCCGCTCTGCCGAACCATGAAAAAGGGCCCTTAGTCCACGCCGTGAGGTCTCCCTGAATTTTACGTAGTGCGGGTGTAAAGTTTCTGGCATATAAGTCAGAGAGTTTAGTGGGTAGTTTAATGCCTAAGTATGTGATATCGTTGGTTTCCCAGCTGAAATGGAAGTTGGACTGACAGAGAGCTACCAATGCCGTCGGTAGTGTTATGTTAATCGCTTTTGATTTATCAAAGTTAATTTGCAGATTGGAGAGTTGTCGAAAGACTTCGAAGTCTTTGAGGAGATTAGGGAGAGTGGTTAGGGGATCTGTAAGAAATAGTAGGATGTCATCAGCATAGGCTGCTATCTTGTATGGCCTATGACCAATCTCGATCCCCTTAATATCAGGGTTTTCCCGCAGTCTGCAGAGGAGGGGTTCCATGGTGAGAATGAAAATAAGAGGGGAAAGAGGGCAGCCCTGCCGTGTGCCATTGGTTATGGAGAAGGCGTCCGACACCCGGCCATTGACCCTGAGTCTAGCCGTAGGGGACGCATATAATGCCATAATCATTTGATGGAGGCGAGGGGGTAGCCCCATCGCCAATAGTGTAGCAGACATGTAGTCCCAGGCCACTCTGTCGAACGCCTTCTCCGTGTCAAGGGAAAGGAAGAAACCTTTGTTGTTAGTGGACGTCAACCAGTGGTGTATATTGATGGCCTTCGTTGTGTTGTCCCTGGCTTCCCTGCCAGGGACAAAGCCCACTTGATCCAGTGAAATATAATTGGGGATTAAAGGGAGGATTCGGTTCGCTAGGATTTTGGCGTAGAGCTTAACATCTACGTTAAGTAGTGAGATTGGGCGGTAGTTGGTCACTAACGTGGTGTCCCTGTCTGGCTTCGGTATCAGGGTAATGTGTGCTTCAAGGATGTCAGTATGAGGGAGGGAGGAGGTGGGAAGAGTATTGAAAGCTTTGAGAAAGTGGGGAATCAGTAGGTCCGCAAAGGATTTGTAGTAATTAGTCGAAAGTCCGTCCGGTCCCGGGCTCTTGCCTGCTTTCAGTTGTTTTAGTGCTGAGAGAGTTTCTTCTACGGAGATGGGGAGGTCAATGTCCCCTAGGTCTTCGGGGCTGAGTGGGGATGGACTATACTGAGTTAAGAAGTCTGTTATGGCTTTCGATCGGTCAATGGAGTCGGTCTGTAGACAGGGTTTGGGTAGGTTATATAATTTTTTGAAATAATTAACGAACTGTTTCGCTATAGCTTCTGTGTTGGCTATGTTGGTCCCTGAGGGGGTTCTGATGGAGTGTATGGTGTTTGCAGACTTTTTCTTTTGTAGAGCTCTCGCTAAAAGCTTCCCGGACTTGTTACCGAACTCATAAAAGAGTTTATGTGTCAGTGCAAATTTGCGTTTCAACGTCGCCTGGAGTTCCGATAACAATTCCTCTCTGGCCGTAAGGAGGTCAGCAAGGCATTTGGTCGCCAAGGAGAGTTTGTGTGCTCGTTCTAAGGTTTTAAAACGGTTAGACAGTTCCTCGATGCGTGCTTTCCTGAGCTTGTGTCTCTCGGCCATCAGGGAGATAATCTTGCCCCGAATGACACATTTGTGTGCGGCCCAGACTGTTATAGGGGAAACATCGTCTGTAACATTGTCTGCAAAATAATGGGATAGACCGTCCGATATTAAGTGGGTATAATTCAGATCTGATAGCAAGGAATCATCCATGCGCCAGATCTCGGATCTAGGGCGCCATAGTGGAAATGTCAATGTCATGGTAATAGGGTTGTGGTCCGAAAGGAGCCCTGGTTCAATCGTGGCCTCAGTAAGCAGGGGTAGGTCATTCTGCGAGAGAAAGAAATGGTCAAGTCTAGAATATTTATTGTGCGGAGGGGAAAAGAAGGTAAAGTCTTTGACGTTTGGGTTTAGCGTACGCCAAGTATCATGAAGGGAGAGGATCTGCAGTTGTGATTTGATCGCGCGGAGGGCCCTATACGTCATACACGAGGACCCATTGGAGGTATCTAGGGTCGGAGTCAGTGGGACATTGAAGTCACCGCCTAGGATGAGAGTGCCTGATTGGAATGCGGTAAGTTGATGGAGTGTGGTGTGGAAGAAGGAAACCTGAAGCGAGTTCGGGGCATAGATGTTTGCGATGGTCAGGGGTCTTCCATGCAGTGAACCTTTGAGAAAGAGGAACCGACCTTTATCGTCACTTTGGGTTTCTGTGATCTTAATGGGGCAATGTTTAGAAATTAGGATAGAGACGCCTTTTGATTTTGCCTCCTCATTAGCAGCATGGTATACTGTTGGAAAAAAATGGTTATGGAGTTTGGGGATACTATCTGATCTGAAGTGAGTTTCTTGGAGAAGTGCAATGTGCGTTTTGGCTTTCTGGAGAGTGTAAAGTAGTTGTGATCGTTTTTCGGGGGTATTCAACCCACGAATATTCAGGGAATAGAGTTTAAGTTGCATTGGGGATCCCTGGCCACACGGGTTTGTAGTAGCAGAGTCGGAGGCTTCCGTCATATTGAGGGGGGAGGCAGGGAGGGAGGATCGGGGCGGTGTCGGGTAACGATAGGGAGAGGGGGGGTAGCGGATATGTACTAGTTAGTACAAATTAGGGGCGTATATCACTTGCAGGAGAATAACCGAAGAGGAGGATGGACTTCGCCAACCTCCTCTATGGGGGAGGACAAACTTGTCGGAGAACTACAGAGCGCATAGGACGACAGCACAGCCAGTAGGGTGCTGACCCCACTACACGCTACTGTGTGGGGGTTGGTCCAAACCAAACCAGAAGTATGTAAACCACCACAGATTTACGGAGAGGTCCGCCACCTCAGAGTATATGTAGCCTAATGTGATGTGAGGAGGTACTTCCCCTGTAAGATATCTACGGGGGGGGAGGGATGATGGCACGTATTGCTGAGCCAATATAAACACACTAAGGGAAGCATAACGTTCGTTAGTGCCTGTGCAGCAGTAGGCATACCGCTCAGCTCAGTGGAAACAGGTATAACTACGTAACTAAACAGAACCATAGCCTCATACTCTTCCGCCGGAGTGTCCTCGCAATAAATGGTGCAAGAGACCCTGCAAGGGGGGTGTGATAGGCTTATAGCAATCAGAGTAAGCTAAGTAAGTAGCATCTATATAAACCAAAACAATTAAAGAGTAGAGTGTATCATGGTGAGGCAAACCAGCGTGCAAGGATCGCAGGGCCTTCAGCATGCTACAATGTAGAATATCGCATATGGAGAATTCAGCTCCCAACCCGGGTCCTATGCATGTCAGCGGCAATATGACCTCTGTAAGCTCACTTTTAGTGTTGCAAGGGAATGCCATTCAGAGTACATGCGGCCGCCATATCCGCATGTGGAGTATCTATCCGTGGCGTCGCATGCATTCTAGCTGCCAGCAAACATTGCATCGCTATCTACATATAACCTGAAAAGGGTGGGGAGATCAATTAGCGTAATACATAGGATCCTCATTTGTAGGTGGATGTAGACCATTTTCACACAGGTATGGCCACGGAGAGTGAATGTATAGCAGTCATGTCTGGTGTCTTAAATGGGGCAATCTACAAATATGAGCATGTCCAGGTAATAATAAGCCAGAGTCTCTGGGACAGGCTAAGGAAACATTGTCCCGTATGCCTATGCATAGATCTTACCTGTCTCCTGATGGCCAGAAAGGGCATATCTCTAGCCAATGCTCCCAAGGGCAAGTTCTGCGGGAGGTAATGGAAGTTCGGGCGGCTAGGAGGGTCCCCGTGCCATGGCTTGCCTGTCTGTGCTTGGTAGTCTTTGCCTGTCCTGTCTCCATACAGGAGGCAGGTATGGGCGGCCCGGAAGACAGGATATGTGACTCAGCTGTACGGAGCGATGTCTGTGTGTTGGTTGTCAATGTCGCATCCGGATGTCCGTCACTGCCAGCGGAAGTGGTATCCCAAGGTCCTTCAGCGCCTCGCAGGGAGTTCTGGGGGATGTAGTATTTCCGGCCAAACCTATGTAACGTGTCACGATAGGTGCGCAACTGTCTCGTGACTGGCAAACAGCATCGCTAACCGCTAAACAGGGGATATAGAAGTGTGGATAGTCCAGACCGTATGTCCAGGCAGCCCGACCCAAACATGGCCAGCACTACAACAAAAAAAAAAAAAAAAAATGGGAAAAAAACAGAAATAAAGAACACGTAAAAAAAAAAATGGGAGGGGGGGCAAGTAGAGAGTGTTACCGTACGGCTGAGGCAGTGGCTGCCGCGATCAATAATCCCGGCGGGCTCTCCGAGGACCCGGCGGGTTGGAAGGGCTGTGCTCCTGGTGTGAGTTGCGGGATGAAGTGTATCGCTTTGAACCCGACGAGGAACGTCTCCTGCGGGCGCCCGCAGCTTGTGTTTCCATGGGCTCTTCAGCACGTGTGCCCGGTCTGTGTACTGCCTTCCTGAAAGCAGCATACCAATCCGGAACAGCTACTCGGGGAATGCCGAGCGTGTCACAGAAGTGTGGCAAGTCCTCTGGCACCTTGAGTAATGCTGTGCGGCCATCCACTACGGCGGAGAGACAGAAGGGGAATTTCCATTTATAGCGAATGTCCTTGGCACATAGGGCATCCAGCAACGGTCTCAGATCCCTGCGATGTTGAAGGGTGATCCCTGATAGATCCTGGAATATTTGAACTGGTGCCTCCTCATGTGATAGGCGCTGGCCCCTGGCTGATCTCAGCACCTCTTCCTTAATTTTGTAGTCCACAATACAACACACTATGTCCCGGGGAGGGTCAGTGTCTCTACCCCGGGGTCTCAGGGCACGGTGGATACGTTCCATCTCAATTGGGGTCTGGGGCGGCCTGTTGAGCAGGCCGTTGAAAAGTCTAGTCACTACCTGAGAGATGTGCTCTCCGTCCACTGATTCCGGTATTCCTCTTACTCTTAGGTTATGGCGGCGCCCCCTGTTGTCCAGGTCCTCCATATGTCTCTGCATGTCCCTGAGCTGTAGGGTGTGGGTGTCAAACTGCCAGGTAGCACGTTGGATAACTGTTTCATGCTTCTCAGCCACTTTTTCCACTATATGCACTCTATCCGCTAGTGCCCGAATGTCTAGGCGGAGTTCAGAGATGGCCGCCGACAAGGTGTCTTTAATATCTGCGGCTATCGTCCGCAGATCGTGAATGCTGAGCTGAGGAGAAGGAGGGGGGGCATTCATGCCTCCACTCTCTGCCGCTCCCGATGGTGAGGGAGCTGCTGATGTTTCCGTCAGGGTAATCCCCGGGAGGGGCGCAGAGTGTGCCTGAGAGCGGGTCTGTGTAAGTCCTTGGCGGGAAGGCGCCATGTTCCCCCTGTTCGTCCGGAACATCTCCGGGATATTTTGGCTTGCGCCTCCGGGTAGCTCACGGGGGGAGCGCGATCTGGATGCCGATGAGTTCCTGGATGCTGTCCCCATGATGTGAGCTGGTTTAATGGCTTGTGGGGATCGGGTGTACCTCCAATATCTGGTTAAGAAGGGCTGAGGTGGCGGGAGCTCTGAGATTAAGCATCCATCTTCTAGTCAGGTCAGGCCACGCCCCTTTTGTAAATATTTTATCTTTTCATGTGACAACACTGAACAAATTACACTTTGCTACAATGTAAAGTAGTGAGTGTACAGCTTGTATAACAGTGTAAATTTGCTGTCCCCTCCAAATAACTCCACACACCATTTAATGTCTAAACCGCTGGCAACAAACATGAGTACACCCTAAGTGAAAATGTCTAAATTGGGCCCAAAGTGTCAATATTTTGTGTGACCACCATTATTTTCCAGCAATGCCTTAACCCTCTTGGGTATGGAGTTTACCAGAGCTCCACAGGTTGCCACTGGAGTCCTCTTCCACTCCTCCATGAGGACATCACGGAGCTGGTGGATGTTGGAGACCTTGTGCTCCTCCACCTTCCGTTTGAGGATGCCCCACAGATGCTCAATAGGGTTTAGGTCTGGAGATATGCTTGGCCAGTCCATCACCTTTACCCTCAGATACTTTAACAAGGCAGTGGTCGTCTTGGAGGTGTGTTTGGGGTCGTTATGTTGGAATACTGCCCTGCGGCCCAGTCTCCGAAGGGAGGGGATCATGCTCTTCTTCAGTATGTCACAGTACATGTTGGCATTCATGGCTCCCTCAATGAACTGTTGCTCCCTAGTGCTGGCAGCCTTCATGCAGCCCCAGACCATCACTCTCCCGCCATCATGCTTGACTGTACGCAAGACACACTTGTCTTTGTACTCCTCACCTGGTTGCCACCACACACGCTTGACACCATCTGAACCAAATACGTTTATCTTGGTCTCATCAGACCACAGGACATGGTTTCAGTAATCCATGTCCTTAGTCTGCTTGTGTTCAACAAACTGTTTGCGGGCTTTCTTGTGCATCATCTTTAGAAGAGGCTTCCTTCGGGGACGACAGCCATGCAGACCAATTTGATGCAGTGTGTGGCATATGGTCTGAGCACTGACAGGCTGACCCCCCCACCCCTTCAACCTCTGCAACAATGCTGGCAGCACTCATACGTCTATTTCCCAAAGACAACCTCTAGATATGATGCCGAGCATGTGCACTCAGCTCCTTTGGTCGACCATGGCGAGGCCTGTTCTGAGTGGAACCGGTCCTGTTAAACCGCTGTATGGTCTTGGCCAGGGCTGGTGCAAGGATTTTTGACACCCTAGGCGAAACCTAATTTTGCCGCCCCCCCCCCCATTGGCTCCGCCCCTCACTGAGATTTTTGCGGTGCCTCTTCACCTATTTTTCTTCAGCCGTGGTCCACAGGTTTGCACCTGTGCCTCTGGACTCAGCCCGAAGACAAATAGTAGATGGCACCAGCTCGCTTCCTCGCGCCAGCTGTGGTCCACAGGCTAGGGCAGTATACAGACAGGCTAACTGTGTAACTTCCTGTCTGTAAGAGCATACAGATACACTGACAATGCTTTACAGGCTCCTACTAAAAATAATAATAAATGCACATTTTTGTACCAGCAAAAAAGATCTGCATTTATTTATTTTTTTACAAAGTGGACTTGAACCTCCACACCTCAAATCACCCCAATTCCTGTATTTTCAGGTCTCAGATCACCACAATTCTTCCACCTTCACACCTCAAATCACCCCATCACTGTATCACCCTGAATGCCTGTTCCCCTCTGCACCCCCCTCCACGAATCTGTACCCCCCTGCACGTCTGTCCCCCCCACACACATATCTGTACCCCCCTGCACGTCTGTCCCCCCCACACACATGTCTGTTCCCCCACACACACACATCTGTTACCCCTCTGTAACCCCTTCTATGTCTGTCCCCCCACACACATCGGTTCCCCCTCTGTACCCCATGCACGTCTGTTCCTCCTCCCCCACACGTCTGTTCCCCCCACACACATATCTGTACCCCCCTGCACGTCTGTTCCCCCTCCCCCCCACAAACATATCTGTTCCCCCTCTATACCCCCCAGCACGTCTGTCCCGCCCCCACACACATCTGTACCCCCCTGCACGTCTGTTCCCTCTCCCCCCACACACATCTGTTCCCCCTCTGTACCCCCCTGCACATCTGTCCTCCCCACACACATCTGTGCCCCCTACACACACATCTGTGCCCCCTACACACACATCTGTACCCCCCTGCACATCTGCCCCCCCCTGCACGTATGTCTCCCCCTACACACACACACACACACACACACACACACACACACACACACACACACACACACACACACATATATATATATATATATATTTATATATAATTAGTTCCCCCTCTGTACACAGTGCAATGCACTATATAAACTTGACAGCAGAGTAAAAAAAAAAGTTATTTTGATTTGGGTGCAGGCTGCAGCACTGAGCGTGCTGCCTGTGCTTCCACTATACCTGAGCCAGCGGCGCTGCTGGCCTGCCTGTCCTCCCACAACAGATCCCAGAGCGACCAGGAGGAGTGGGGAGCGGATATCGCGGCAAGCCCGGAGTTACATGCAGCCAGGGCTTCCATCTCACCCGCCCCAGTCGGCTCCCTCGATCATGCAGCACTTCCGGCCGGCTGCTCCTTGTCCCGACTCTCTCCCCTCCTCTTCTCACTGCTAGGGCGGCACTGCAGGCTGGGGACAGAGCGGTCCAGGATGTCTTCACTCTTCACCGGCGCAACCGCCCCCTAGCCTGGCGGCTGGCGCCATAAGGCAGCATGTATTTAAAAAATTACGGTCCTGGAGGTATTTTAATAATCCAAATCCCCAGCGAGTGGCTCGGGATCCGGATTTTGCCACCCCCCCTACCCTGGCGCCCTAGGCAGCCGCCTGACCCACCTTTTCCTGGCGCCGGCCCTGGTCTTGGCCACCGTGCTGCAGCTCAGTTTCAGGGTCTTGGCAATCTTCTTATAGCCTAGGCCAGTGATGGCGAACCTTGGCACCCCAGATGTTTTGGAACTACATTTCCCATGATGCTCCACTACACTACACTGCAGAGTGCATGAGCATCATGGGAAACGTAGTTCCAAAACATCTGGGTTGCCAAGGTTTGCCATCACTGGCCTAGGCCATCTTTATGTAGAGCAAAAAAAATTATTTTCAGATCCTATGAGTTCTATGCCATGAGGTACCATGTTCCAGTGACCAGTATGAGAGAGTGAGAGCGATGACACCAAATTTAAGACCCCTGTTTCCCATTCACACCTGAGACCTTGTAACACTAACGAGTCACATGACACCGGGGAGGGAAAAATGGCTAATTGGTCCCAATTTGGACATTTACACTGTTGTACAAGCTGTACACTCTCTCTAGTTTACATTGTAGCAAAGTGTAATTTCTTCAGTGTTGTCACATGAAAAGATATAATAAAATATTTACAAAAATGTTAGGTGTGTACTCACTTTTGTGAGGTACTGTGTGTGTGTGTGTGTATGTATGTATGTGTATATATATATATATATATATATATATATATATATATATATATCTCTGTTTAAGCAATAATTTCTGACCGTTCTTGGCTACAGTCATCCAGCCATTGAGAACTACTGTGATCTCTGTGATTGGCCATATCACATGGTACAGGGCAGCTGTGATTTTCTCTGTGCCATGTGACCGCTCAGAGATTACAGTAGTTCTCAATGTTTGTACAAATGACAGCCATTGTTTACTATTGAACATGCAATTTCTGTGATTCGTCACAGCAATTGCATGGTACCAGGGCAGAGCACAGCCACCTGGTACTTGGATCAGTGATGCGCTATTTGTATGAATTGTTACGTAGTTAAGTTAAAGAATTGAAGGTAGCTCACCATTTCACACCATGGTGCTATTAATGGTCTCCTGGATTTTAGAATTGGAGACATCTATGTTGATTAGAATAATGGAGTACCAAAAAATTGCATCACTGTTGGTCTGTGGGATACCGTGAATTGGAGCAATACGGTACCATGAGATTCCTGTTTATGTGGCTTTAAGTTCCAGGCTTGGATGCTAAAAAAATGTTGCGCTAACTCCCAAAAATAGTGAAAAAAATAAGTGAAAAATCTCAAATAAAAATATCAAAGTCCACAACTGAAGTGAACTTTTTGATAATGCCATTCCAAAAATGTTTTTGAAAATGTGCAACAGGTGTATGCAGCAAAGGAAATGATAATCACATCCACTCTTGAGAAAAGATATCCAAAAAGTTGTACAAGCTCATCCACCATACTTGGAACACATATGGTGTCGGGATGTGTCCATTTTCCAGTATTTGTAACTAGATGACTGTCACTAGCCACACCCCCCGACATCACCATATGACAAAACGCATAGGATGGAGTCTACGTGATGTGTGAAGTCATTAGGCAGAGTACCGCAGTGAGATTTTCGGATTCTGTCACATTTGTGATAAATGCAATCTTTTCTTGTTCAAATATTGTAAACATATTGGAAGAGATAGCAATAGTACAATCTAACATTTCTGACGAGCACACAAAAGGCTTTATATATAAAAGTGCAAAGTTGGGCTGGGTACAACCCTTGTGAAAAACAGGCACAACAATAAAGCTAGCCAGTAGTATAAATATGCTATCGACACCTGAAGTTTGTCTGTGAAGAACTATAACGATATATAACCCTATAATACCTAAAAATCTGAAGGTGTAAATGGCTGCCAATATACTCTGAAGATGAGTGCTATGCCCTAAGACAGCCTTTTTCAACCAGGGTGCCTTAAGGTTTCTTCAGGGGTGCCTTGGCAAAATGCCCAAAAATTGTATACTAGCCGGTATGAGGATGAAAGCTGACTTTTAGTTACACAAAGTCACAGGTTTTCATTGTGTACCATTACAACCTTTTGTCTGCCAGCATTCTAATGACCATTGGCATCATCAGTTGATAAGGAGGATGTCAGTCGCCTGCATAGCATCCTTTTTTGACCCTCCCCTGCCCCTCTCCATCAGAGGTGGGGTCACATTAGCTGAGTGATTGAGAAACATTGGAATACTAGTCGGTACCAGTTTGCAAAAGTGTATTTGCTTTAAAAGAATAAATCACCTCTAACGTTGGGTGTCCTACTTGGACTTGTGGATGTTGCTGCATTATGTAAAACTATTAGAATGGGGTGCCTCAAGACTGTCCATATTTTTTTTATAGGGTGCCTATCGATTGTCTTGACTGAAAAAACATTGAGAAACACTGCCCTAAGTATATATGCATTAAAGTAGGAGGTGGTTACTGCAGATATCGAGACTCAAAGGAGTCTGCGGTAATGTACTTGGCCCATGCCAATAAGAGTGGTATTTATAGGTGCAAGTCTTCTAAAATAGGTTTTCCCAGATACAGCAAGGAAAAGAGGGAGGAAGAACAAAGAGTAGGAGAGGAGATATATAGGAGTAAAATTCTATCCTTTAATACTACACTGTGGGGCTGTTCATTTCTACAGTATATCTTTACTGAACGGAGCATTTTTGTGAGATGGGAATTTGTAGACCATTAATGAGAAAACACTATGACTTTTTTTTTTGATAAAGATCTGGCTCACCAATTAGTACGGATGGTTTCTGTGGATGGCTTTTTGACCGCTCAATTTTAGAGCGGTCAATACCTTCTGTCAGTACCTTCTGGTAAGAAGCTTATGTTACTCACTGTTGGTGGCATTCAGGTGAATATTCGTGCGCAGATTTTCATTTAATTATTTTTTATGGTTTGGAGGTGTTTCACATTTTCACTTTTTTTTTTTTTTTGTTTCTTTTTACTTCATATGGACTTTCTTGCTTTTATCACCCATAAAGAAGATGCTATTTTCTCTTTTTTTTTTTTTTTTTTTTTACAATATTTCTATATGTAAAGTCTTTATTTGAAGATTATTGATTTATTGCGGGTTAGCGCTACACTTCTGTATATACAGTTTTGCTCATAAGTTTACATACCCTGGCCGCATTTATGATTTCTTGGCCATTTTTCAGAGAATATGAATGATAACACACAAACTTTTCTTTCACTCATGGTTAGTGTTTGGCTGAAGCCATTTATTATCAATCAACTGTGTTTACCCTTTTTAAATCATAATGAAAATAAACTACCCAAATGGCCCTGATCAAAAGTTTACATACCCCAGTTCTTAATACCGTGTATTGCCCCCTTTAACATCAATGACAGCTTGAAGTCTTTTGTGGATGAGGCTCTTTATCTTCTCAGATGGTAAAGCTGCTCATTCCACTTGGCAAAAAGCCTCCAGTTCCTGTAAATTCTTGGGCTTTCTTGCATGAACTGCACGTTTGAGATCTCCCCAGAGTAGCTGAATGATATTGAGGTCAGGAGACTGAGATGGCCACTCCAGAACCTTCACTTTATTCTGCTGTAGCCAATGACAGGTCGACTTAGCCTTGTGTTTGCGATCATTGTCATGTTGGAATGTCCAAGTACGTCCCATGCGCAGATTCCTGGCTGATGAATGCAAATGTTCCTCCAGTATTTTTGGATAATCTACTGCATTCATAAATTTTTTAATTTCAATTTTTTATAATAAAAGTGGACAATTTTTAATCCTTTATACTTTCCTATCTTCATGGAGTAGTCTATTAACATTTAACCTAGTAGGTACTTCTTGTTATGTTCAGGTGATACTCGAAAAATTAGAATATTGTGCAAAAGTTCATTTATTTCACTAATGCAACTTAAAAGGTGAAACTAATATATAAGATAGACTCATTACATGCAAAGCAAAATAGTTCAAGCCGTGAGTAGTCATAATTGTGGTGATTTATGGCTTACAGCTCATAACCCAAATCCACAATCTCCGAAAATTCTAGGCTCAAAGTGTCCCACTCTAATCAGCTAATTAAGCTATAACACCTGAAAAGGGTTCATGAGCCTTTAAATGGTCTCAGTCTGGTTCAGTAGGAATCACAATCATGGGAAAGACTGCTGACCTGACAGTTGTGCAGAAAACCATCATTGACACCCTCCATAAGGAGGGAAAGCCTCAAAAGGTAATTGCAAAAGAAGTTGGATGTTCCCAAAGTGCTGTATCAAAGCACATTAATAAAGTTATGTGGAAGGGAAAAGTGTGGAATAAAAAGGTGCACAAGCAGCAGGAATGACCACAGCCTAGAGAGGATTTTCAGGAAAAGGCCATTCAAAAGTGTTGGGGACTTTCACAAGGAGTGGACTGAGGCTGGAGTCAGTGCATCAAGAGCCACCACACACAGACGGATCCTGGACATGGGCTTCAAATGTCGTATTCCTCTTGTCAAGCCACTCCTGAACAACAAACGTCAGAAGCGTCTTACCTGGGCTAAAGAAAAACTGACCTGGTCTGGAGCTCAGTGGTCCAAAGTCCTCTCTTCTGATGATCTCATTTGGAAAGCAAGGAGCCGGAGTATGGAGGAAGAATGGAGAGGCACACACTGCAAGATGCTTGAAGTCCAGTGTGAAGTTTCCACAGTCTGTGTTGATTTGGGGAGCCATGTCATCTGCTGGTGTTGGTCCACTGTGCTTCATTAAGTCCAGGGTCAACGCAGCCGTCTACCAGGAGATTTTGGAGCACTTCATGCTTCCTTCCACAGACGAGCTCTATGGGGATGCTGACTTCATTTTCCAGCAGGACTTGGCACCTGCCCACACTGCCAAAAGCACCAAAACCTGGTTCAATGACCGTGGGATCACTGTGCTTGATTGGCCAGCAAACTCGCCTGACCTGAACCCCATAGAGAATCTATGGGGCATTGCCAAGAGAAAGATGAAAGACATGAGTCTGAACAATGCAGAAGAGCTGGAGGTCGTTATTGAAGAATCCTGGTCTTCCATAACACCTCAGCAGTGCCACAGGCTGATAGCTTCCATGCCATGTCGTATTGAGGCAGTAATTGCTGCAAAAGGGGCCCAAATCAAGTACTGAGTACATATGCATGCTTCTACTTTTCAGAGGTCCAATATTGTTCTATGTACAATCCTTGTTTTATTGATTGCATACAATATTCTAATTTTCTGAGATTGTGGATTTGGAGTTTTCATGAGCTGTAAGCCATAATCATCACAATTATGACAAATCACGGCTTGAACTATCTTGCTTTGCATGTAATGAGTCTCTCTCATATTAGTTTCACCTCTTAAGTTGCATTAGTGAAATAAATGAACTTTTGCATGATATTCAAATTTTTTTGAGTATCACCTGTATATTCATTTATCTGTCTGTTACAATAGAATATGTCAGCCAATTATAAAAATCATGTAAAATTAAGATATATAACGTATAACAAATTTTGTTCATTACTAAAAACTAGACCCTTTTCCCACACAAGCTTCATTTAAAGTCCCGCCCTTTTTGCTCTCTCTCAATTATACTGCATTCATTTTGCCATTTAATTTTGACCAAATTTCCCATGCCTTTTGTAGCTCACATATCCCCCAAAACATCAGCGATCCACCTCCATGTTTCACAGTATGAATGGTGTACCTTTCATCATAGGCCTTGTTGACTCTCCAAATAAAGCGTTTATGGTTGTGGCCAAAATTCAATTTTGGTCTTATAACTCCAAATGACTGTGCCAGAAAGTTTGAGGCTTGTCTCTGTGCTATTTGGTGTATTGTAAGCAGGATACTTTTGGCATCTGCGTAGTAATGGCTTTCTTCTGGTGACTCGACCATGCAGCCCATCTTTCTTCAAGTGCCTCCTTATTGGGCATCTTGAAACAGCCACACCACTTGTTTTCAGAGAGTCCTGTATTTCACCTGAAGTTATTTGTGGGTTTTTATTTGCATCCCGAACAATTTTCCTGGCAGTTGTGGCTGAAATTTTAGTTGGTCTACCTGACCGTGGTTTGGTTTCAAAAGAACCCCTCATTTTCCACTTCTTGATTAGAGTTTGAACACTGCTGATTGGCATTTGCAATTCTTTGGATATCTTTTTTTATATCCCTTTCCTGTTTTATACAGTTCAACTACCTTTTCCCGCAGATCATTTGACAATTCTTTTGCTTTCCCCATGACTCAGAATCCAGAAAAGTCAGTGCAGCACTAGATGAAAGATGCAAGGGTCTGTCAGGAGTCCAGAAACTCATTGACCTTTTATACACACACGCACTAATTACAAGCAAAGAGATCACAAGTGAGGATGGTTACCTTTAATAGCCATTCAAACCCCTTTGTGTCAACTTGTGTGCATGTCATCAGGCCAAAATCACCAGTTTCTATTGTGAAACCGTTCATTGATAATAAATGGCTTCAGCCAAACACTAACCATGAGTGGAAGAAAAGTTTTCGTGTTGTTCATATTCTCTGAAAAATGGCCACGAAATCATAAATTTTGCCAGGGTGTGTAAACTTAGTTAGAGTACTTAGAGTACAACTGTATACTTTTAAATTTTACCTTCAACGAATTGTGTTAAAAGCTAGTAGCGCGAGCAACATTTTAAGATATTTTTTAACAAGAAACTCAACTTGTAAGTAAGCGTGGAAAGGTTAATACTCCTGACAAATTTAAAAGGCAGTTTTTAAAGATACCTCTGTCCCTAATAAATCTGATCTTCAACAGTCATGCCGTTAAAGCCAGCAACCATGAAGCAGGATGGTAAACCAGTCCCTAGAACAGATGATTCAAATGATCTAGTAGAGCCCACGGAACATTTGCCAGGAGCCTGATCAAGTTGAATACCACATCTGTCTGGGCCAATCAAACTATAAGGGTCACTGGGATACCTTCCATCTCAAACCTGTGGAGAAAACAGGGAAGGAAGGAAACTCATAGATTGGTGTGTACTGATCTCGCAGAGCCTCTAGAGCATCCACTGCTTCCACCAGATCATTTTTGCACCTGAAAATAAATCTTTCCAGTTTATTGTTGCACCTAGAAGTTAGGAGGTCCACTTCTGGTGTCCCCCACTTTTGACACAGGTCCTGAACCTTTTACGGGTGTAGGAATCCCTCCCTCTGGTCAAGGCACTGCCAGCTGAGGAGGTCTGACTGCTAGTTGTCCACACATGGGATGGAAAAATTGGAAATGGCTGGAACATGCAATTCTGCCCAGGACAAAATCATTTCTACCTCTCTGGCTGTGGCAGGACTTTTGGTTCCTCCTTGATGGTCGATGTATGCCACAGCTCCAGACAACTTTCCTAAGACAAACAAATCACATGACATTCCAGAATGTTGTCAGTTTAGCCTGCAGATTCCTGCCTGTGAAAGTCTTACCTCCTTGCTGCAGTGGTTCTGCTAGCCCTGTGATTCTATTCACATGTGGTGTTTGGCCTCTGTGTTTACCTATGGGTGTCGCCTGCTATACTGTGGGTTTATATTTCCTTTCCCTTCTGTCATTCTCCAGCTTGCCTCCCAGTTTGCCTCCCTATAGAAGACATGCTTTGTCTGAGCAACTTCATAGTTCTCTGAGCTCCTGTTTGCCTATTATTACATGTATTCAGTGTCTGCCTCCCCATGTACTGACCCTGGCTTTGTCTATTGTTTTGTGCTTGCCTGCTGCCCAACCCTGCCTTCCTGGATATTCTGTCTCCTGCTGTATGTACGCTAGACACACAAGTGGTCTCTGCATCTTCAGCTGGGAAAACTCGAGTTGATGTTCTACAAGGGCTCACTACCACTAAAACCTTACAGTTGATCAGGAGAAAAGCTTCCTCCAATGTTCCCTGTACTGACAAGGTGTCCAGAACGTGCCTCCCCAGCCAGATAAGCTGGAATCTGTTGTAAAAAGCTTCCAAAATATGTTAGAAAGGAATTACCCCAACTCCAGAGCAGGGTTCCTGAGGCATTAAGCCAAGGTCTGTCTGGTCTTCAGTGCCAGGTAAATAGGTCTGTCCAAACACTGAACCATCTTGTCGATAAACGGCTAACACGTTATCACTTGCACCAAACTGTTTTTTTTTCCTTTTTGGGATAAAGGTTTTACACGATTAAACAAAAGCTTTTTATTTTAAGCACTCCTGCTAGTGTTAAATGGTTTGTCTCATCCATGTAAACTGATATATTTTGCTGGAGAGCTTGTGCTTTTGAAAAACAGTCTTGCTGTCTGGATCACTAGATGAAAATAGAAGAAAGAACTCCTTAAACAGAAATTTAATGCAGCCGTCACATTTAAGAATTGGTAAGGCGCAATATGATTGCTTTTGGGTTTAATACTGCTTTAAGGATCCAGCTGAACTTTTGCAAGGTCTGAACTGTTTGAGCCACATTGTAGGCCATCATTTGTGCTGCCTGTTTCCTCAACAGGAGGTTGAGGTATAGAAGATAGACCAACTAGCAGAGCCATAAACTAGAAGTCCTGTGGACCCACGGCAAAGTGAAGAAACCACTGATGCATTGAAAAAATGGAGACGTGCAAGTACACATTTTTGATGTCCACAGAAGCCAGGAAGCCTCCCTGATGGAGACGGGCTACGACAGACCAGGTGGATTCCATGCAGAGTTTTGGGGCCCAAATGAAGACTTGTAATTCAAGATGGAACTGATGCCCCATTTAGTTTGGTGACTTTGAAGTAAAACCGCAGAAACTGTTCCGCAACAGGGACTGGGACGATGCCCTCTTGCTCCAGAAGACCCCCAAGGGCTGCAGAAAGAGATGCCAATCTGTGAGGTGATACAGGCATGTTGGAAGCTGAGATTGGAATTTTAACTTGTAGCCCTTGCAAACCATCTCACTCCTGAGATGCTGGCTGTCCAAATGATGGGTTGCCCTCACTTTCCAAAGTTGTCAGACTTTGACAGACACCCCCCCCCCCCACTTTGGAAGGACACACCATCATGGTAAAGACACATGTGAGGGCCTGGGGGACTCTGAGCAGATGAATACTATTGCGCCTGGGAACATCTCTGGTAAGGGTGTCCAGGGCTGCTCTGAAATTACATCCTTTAAAAGATGCTTTTTGCATGCTGATATTGCAGCCCAACAATTGAGCCAGAGTCCTCCATCATGCTCACAGACAGGAAACTCATACGGGAAATGAGATGGGGACCTCTAGCAACCTAACCACACAGTGATGCAGGCATAAGCTCTTAACACTCCAAAATTAAAAGGATCGGCTAGAATAGCATCTGGATCCCTTCTGATGACCTTCCAATCAGCTAGAGTTTGGCAGACTAGTGTTTTGTCAAGGGCAGGTTACAAAGCAGAGCCTGCGAGCGTAAACAAGATTTTAGAAAAGGCTTTCAATTGCTGGTCAATGTGGTCCTTGAAAAAAAGCACTTCATTTTAATCCATCTTCTTAATGCAACAAATGCATGTTGTCATGGATATGCATTAATGTCTGTCTGCCATCTTACCTTCCTCCTCATGTGTTCATCTTAGAGACCAGACCTCCTTCACCTGGCTTCCTTTATAATCTCCTCCCAGCCTGACTCCACCCCAGGCCCTATCACAGAACACTATATTAACCTGTGCACTGCAAGCCTGCTTTGCTGATCAACGTGTTTGTTAGGCATTGTGTGTTTGGGTTCCTGCCTGCCGTGTGCTACGTCTGTCTCTCTGTTACGTTATTGGCTTGTCCCCGACTATCCCTGTCTGCTCGTGACCCTTGACCTTCGGCTCGTTCTTTCGTTATCCTTGTCTGCTTGTGGCCCCTGACCTTCAGCTTGTTATTCGGTTCTCTCTTATCTTGTGCTGCTGCTTCCCCTCTTTTTCCTTTATCCTACGGGGCGTGAGCTAGGAAACTCCAGGGGCCGCGAACTGGTCCCAGCCTGCAGCATAACATCCTCACCACTAGAGGCCCTGGAGAAGACCAGCTGGGTCTTAGACTCCGCGCCCTGGGGAATCTTGGCTCTAGCTTCCGTTAGGATCCCGGTTGTGCTCCTCTGGTCCCGCTTTCCACAACCACCCAGTTTCCTATCCGCAGAAGCCAGCCATAGGGTTCACTACCTCGCGGTGCACTCCTGTCCCCCTACGGTGTGCATCTGTCACCTGGCCACAGGTGACCCTGACAGTTTGATCAGCCATGAACCCGGCTGACATCCCGCTCCCCGCGGATGATCCATTGCAGGGCATAGTTCGCAGACTTGAAACCCAGGAATCAAATCAGACTCAGGTGATGCGATTCCTCCAGGATCTGGCTTCTCGATTCGAGCAGCTTCAGGTCTCCTTGGGAACCCCGAATCCGCAACCCCAAGTACAACCAGCGGCTGTACCTATCGCACCAGTCGCAGCCTCACACTCACTAAGATTGCCAGCTCCGTTCCGTTTCTCTGGGGACTCCAAGGCCTGCAGGGGGTTTCTCAGCCAATGCACAATTCATTTTGAGCTTCAGCCTCAAAGCTTCCTGTCTGACCGGGCTAAGGTATCCTATATCATTTCCCTCCTCTCCGGTGAAGCTTTGGCCTGGGCTGCCCCCCTGTGGGAGAGGAACGATCCGGTGGTTTCCAGTCTGTCCGATTTCTTGAAGCTCTTTCGTAATATCTTCGAAGAGCCGGCTCGGGCTTCTTCAGCGGCTAGTGCTGTCTTACGTCTTCGCCAAGAATCTAGTTCAGTGGGGCAATATGCTCTTCAGTTCCGTATCCACCCAGCTGAATTGAGCTGGAATAATGAGGCCCTGGTCGCTACCTTTTTACATGGCCTCTCTGACCGAGTGAAAGACGAATTAGCGGGAAGAGCCATTCCCGTCGGTCTGGACGATGTAATTTCATTATGCAACCAGATCGACATTCGTTTTCAAGAGAGGTCCTTAGAAAAAAGACGCCAGCACTCTCTGGGTCCTAGCCAGTCTGAGCTCCCCTCCCTTCATTCCGTGGAGCATCCTCTACCTGCTGAAGAACCTATGCAGCTGGGCCGGACCAGACTAACCCCCGAAGAACGTGCTAGGCGCAGAACTCTGGGCTTGTGCCTATATTTTGGGGGCAAGGGTCATTTTTGTGACTCCTGCTCGCTTCGTCCGGGAAACGCTCGGGTCTAATACATTTGGAAGGTGGAGTATTGGACCCAGAAACATCACCTTCTCGCCTGCTCTTGCCGGTGTTCCTTCATGTAGGCACTTCTCCTCAGTCAACCCTTGCATACCTGGATTCCGGGGCTGCCGGCAATTTTATGGATTGGAGAACTGCTTCTTCTATGAAGCTTACCCTTTCACCTCTCACTACCCCATTGGTAGTCTCGGCAATTGATGGCACTGTTCTCCCAGGGGGCCCTATTCGCTTCCAGACACTACCCATTAGGATGTCGGTAGGGATTCTCCACCAGGAATGGATATCCTTTCTTATTCTACCCAAGGCCTCTACCCCAGTTGTATTGGGCCTCCCTTGGCTACAGCTCCACTCTCCACATGTGAACTGGGTCTCTGGGCAGATCCTGGCCTGGGGTTCCTCATGTTTCTCGTCGTGTCTTCTCAAGGTGACCCCCAAGGAGAGTCTTCCGGTTGCTGCCACTTCTGTTTCTTCTGATCTTCCTGCTGCATACAGCGATTACCAGGATGTGTTCTGTAAGAAATCAGCTGAGGTGCTTCCTCCCCACAGGTCTTTTGACTGTGCTATTGATCTTGTCCCCGGAGCAACTCTACCCAGGGGTCGTACCTACCCTCTGTCTATCCCAGAGACCCAGGCCATGTCGGAGTATGTCGCAGAGAATCTGGAGAGAGGTTTCATCCGGAAATCCTCATCGCCTGCAGGGGCAGGGTTCTTTTTTGTTGCCAAAAAGGATGGTACCTTAAGACCCTGCATCGATTATCGGGGTTTAAATGCGGTTACTATTAAAAATCGATACCCCTTACCCTTAATATCTGAGCTATTCGATAGGTTGAAGGGTGCCTCCATTTTCACCAAGTTGGATCTCAGAGGCGCGTACAATCTCATTCGAATACGGGAGGGTGACGAATGGAAGACTGCATTCAACACTAGAGACGGGCATTACGAATATCTGGTGATGCCTTTTGGTCTGTGTAATGCTCCAGCCGTGTTTCAAAACTTTGTCAATGAAATCTTCAGAGATCTGCTGTACCAGTTTGTTGTCATCTATCTGGATGACATTCTGATCTTTTCTGAAAATCTGCTCGTCCACAGAAACCATGTCCGCACTGTACTTCAACGTCTTAGAGAGAACAATCTCTATGCCAAGCTGGAGAAATGTTCCTTTGAATGTTCTGAGGTCCTGTTTTTGGGGTGCTTCGTCTCATGTTCGGGTCTTCGTATGGACCCTGGGAAGGTCTTGGCTATCGCCAACTGGCCTCTTCCTGCTAGCCTCAAGGCCACACAGCGCTTTCTTGGCTTCACTAATTATTATAGGCAGTTCATAAGGAATTACTCTTCCATTGCCGCGCCTATTATCGCTTTGACCAAGAAGGGTGTGAATGCCAGAGACTGGCCTCCCGAAGCTGTCTCTGCATTTCACAACCTGAAACAGGCCTTTGTTTCTGGCCCCCTCTTGAGGAGACCAAATCCTGGGAATGCATTTTTTATTGAAGTAGACGCTTCCTCAATGGGGGTGGGAGCTGTGCTTCTTCAAATCTTTGAGAAGAGACGCCAACCATGTGCGTTCTTCTCCAAAAAAAATTCTCAGGCAGAGAGGAATTATGCCATCGGTGATCGGGAACTAATCGCAATTAAATTGGCGTTAGAGGAGTGGCGTCATCTCTTGGAGGGATCCCCTCACTCCATAACGATCTTTACCGATCACAAGAATTTACAGTATCTACAGAATGCTAAACGTCTGAATCCTAGACAGGCCAGGTGGAGTCTCTTCTTTGCCCGTTTTAATTTCACGATTACCTACAAACCTGGTTCCTGCAACGGTCGGGCTGATGCGCTCTCTAGGTCATTTGACACTTTGGACGAGGAGTCCGCCCCTGAACCTGAGCCGATCATTCCAACCTCATGCATTGTTGCCCACTCTACCACCCTGAAGTCTAAAATTCCGCCTGGTAAGACCTTTGTCCCCACTGAGCTAAGAGCTAAGATCCTTCGTTGGGGACATGATTCCAAGGTGTGGTTATAAAAGAAAAATTTGCGCTAGGTGCAAATTATTAAAGTGCAATAAATGAATAAATCCCTAAAGGAAAACCTGCTGCTAAACACCAAAAAAAACCTGATATAAGGTACAACAATATAAATATACAAAAAGGTGTAGCGCTGGATGAGCAAAACTGTGTATGGCTATACAGTGAAAAAAATATATAATATAAGAAAAAGTATCAAAAACATGAGTGAATACTACAAATAAACAATTTAAAGTTCATGTGTGTCAGTGAAAAATATATGAAATCTTCTCTATTTGAAGATAAGAGTTCTACAGAGTGCAGGTATCCGATAAAAATCATAGGCAAAATGCTCCAACACTTAGTAAAGATCCCGCCACCAAGGTGAAGAATGAAGGCTTACCAGACAGCCTGCGACCGCCCTTCTCAGGGGGGTCAAAACAGGCTCAGTAGAGTGATGTTTTACTCCATGGAAGGCAGGATGATTCTGCAGGAACGCTTCATCCACAATGGGAGAGTCTCCAGAGACGTTGATTGAACACCTGGCCAGAACTGGGAGTAGACACACTCTTTGCAGATCAGAGTGGATGTTCCTCAGTAAGTAGGATAAAATCCAAAAGAGAAAGAAAAACTTTCCATAGTGTAGCGTTCATCCATAAAAAAGGGGTTTATTTTCACAAAGTATGCGATACAGAACTTCAAAGTAACAAGTCCTGAGATATTAAAATGCTGGTTAAAAACTCCTTGCAAGGAATAAAAAGCTCCGTATTCTGTCAATCAAACGACCGTTCGCGAGTGCGCAATGCATGCACGTGTCACCCTAACCTGGGTGACACGTGCATGCATTGCGCACGCGCGAACGGTCGTTTGATTGACAGAATACGGAGCTTTTTATTCCTTGCAAGGAGTTTTTAACCAGCATTTTAATATCTCAGGACTTGTTACTTTGAAGTTCTGTATCGCATACTTTGTGAAAATAAACCCCTTTTTTATGGATGAACGCTACACTATGGAAAGTTTTTCTTTCTCTTTTGGATTTTATCCTACTTACTGAGGAACATCCACTCTGATCTGCAAAGAGTGTGTCTACTCCCAGTTCTGGCCAGGTGTTCAATCAACGTCTCTGGAGACTCTCCCATTGTGGATGAAGTGTTCCTGCAGAATCATCCTGCCTTCCATGGAGTAAAACATCACTCTACTGAGCCTGTTTTGACCTCCCCTGAGAAGGGCGGTCGCAGGCTGTCTGGTAAGCCTTCATTCTTCACCTTGGTGGCGGGATCTTTACTAAGTGTTGGAGCATTTTGCCTATGATTTTTATCGGATACCTGCACTCTGTAGAACTCTTATCATCTTCAAATAGAGGAGAAGATTTCATATATTTTTCACTGACACACATGAACTTTAAATTGTTTATTTGTAGTATTCACTCATGTTTTTGATACTTTTTCTTATATTATATATTTTTTTCACTGTATAGCCATACACAGTTTTGCTCATCCAGCGCTACACCTTTTTGTATATTTATGATTCAAAGGTGGCAGGGCATTCTGGATTCCTCCGATCCTTCCTACTCATCAGTCGTCACTACTGGTGGCCTAATCTCCGCTCAGACGTCAAAGACTACGTTAAAGCTTGTCATGTCTGTGCTCAGTCCAAATCCTCCACACAAGCTCCTGCTGGTCTCCTCATGCCCTTGCCCATTCCTAAGGAACCCTGGGCCCATATTGCCATGGATTTTATCACCGATCTCCCACTGTCTGAGAATAATACAGTCATTTGGGTGGTAATCGATCGATTCTCCAAGATGGCTCATTTTGTTCCTCTTCCTGGTCCTCCTTCTGCCCCTGCCTTGGTTCCCATTTTCATTAGAGAAATTCTCCGCCTACATGGGGTCCCTTCTCATATTGTTTCCGACAGGGGAGTCCAATTCACGTCTCGTTTTTGGAGAGCCTTTTGCAAATCCCTCAATATTGTCTTGGATTTTTCTTCTTCTTACCATCCCCAATCCAATGGACAGACTGAGAGGGTTAATCAGGAGTTAGAGGTCTTTCTTCGCACCTTTGTGTCTTCTCACCATGACGATTGGTCCTCTCTACTCCCGTGGGCAGAATTCTCCCATAACAATCATGTGAATACCAGTTCGCAGAAGACACCCTTTTTCACAGTTTATGGAAAACACCCTCAACTTCCTCTTCCCATGATCTGTTCTCCAGACATTCCAGCTTTGGCTTCGGTTCAGGAGTCTCTCAATTCCGTTTGGGGTCACGTTCATGATTCCCTCCGGGCAGCTGCTGAAAAATTCAAAGGCTTTGCCGACCGCCGCAGGCGTAAACCGCCTTCTCTTCAGCCAGGGGACAAAGTCTGGCTCTCTACCAGGAACATCAAGCTCCGAGTTCCTTCTCTGAAGTTTGCTCCACGATTCATCGGTCCATACACGGTAACTGCTAAACTGAATCCGGTTTGTTTCAAACTCCAGATTCCTAAGAGCCTTAAAATCACTAACTTCTTTCATGTTGCTCTTCTAAAGCCTTTAGTCCTCAATAAATTCTCTCGTCCTCTCCCTACCGTGGCGCCTGTCTCTGAGGATAATCAGGAGTACGAGATCAGTCAAATTCTGGACTCCCGACTCTGTAAAGGCGTTCTTCAGTACCTCGTTCATTGGAAAGGGTTTGGTCCTGAGGAGAGGTCTTGGATCACTGCATCTGAGGTCTTTGCACCTCGTCTGTTAAAGGAGTTTCATCTCAAGTTTCCCTCTAAACCTGGGCCCAGGCGGGGAAGGGGGAGGCCTCGTAAGAGGGAGGGTACTGTCATGGATATGCATTAATGTCTGTCTGCCATCTTACCTTCCTCCTCATGTGTTCATCTTAGAGACCAGACCTCCTTCACCTGGCTTCCTTTATAATCTCCTCCCAGCCTGACTACACCCCAGGCCCTATCACAGAACACTATATTAACCTGTGCACTGCAAGCCTGCTTTGCTGATCAACGTGTTTGTTAGGCATTGTGTGTTTGGGTTCCTGCCTGCCGTGTGCTACGTCTGTCTCTCTGTTACGTTATTGGCTTGTCCCCGACTATCCCTGTCTGCTCGTGACCCTTGACCTTCGGCTCGTTCTTTCGTTATCCTTGTCTGCTTGTGGCCCCTGACCTTCAGCTTGTTATTCGGTTCTCTCTTATCTTGTGCTGCTGCTTCCCCTCTTTCTTTCTCGTACATCACGGGACACAGAGCGACATAGTCATTACTAATGGGTTATATAGATACCTTCAGGTGCTGGCACTGGCAACTTCCAAAACCGGAAGTACCCTCCCCTATATAAGCCCCTCCCATCCGGGAGCACCTCAGTTTTTTGCCAGTGTCTAAGGTGTTGGCCAAGAAGAAACATGTGTTTTTCACTGAGCTTGCGTACAGGTTCTTTTGGGCCTCAGTAAGCTATTCCGGATCCGACCAAAAAAGCTTCATAGCTAAACGGTCGGTACCCGGGCCTTGCAGAGAAGAGCAAGGTTTTGCCTGTAATGCTTCTCTTAGGAGAGCTGGACCCTGGGATCCAGAGCTCTGGTCATACCCATGACCAAGATGTTTTCTGTGCAGGGTGCTATACAGGTCCAGGGGAGTGGAATCCTTGGGAACCCGGTCCCTGAAGGTTTAATTACAATGCCTGCCGTGATAGGTGAAGTTTGGGCTTCTGTGGCCAAATAGAGTCCTGCGGCGGGGAAAAGGTAAGTGGGGGCCCCTCAGGAACTTGGTTCTATTGAGGGGACCCCCAAGCCTAATATGTCTTTCTGCCTGTTACCTAACGGTATTCCCGCTAAATATTATGCATGCCTGTAACTACTAAAAAATGTAATAATTTTAATAGTGGTCAAGAAAAAATTAAAAATAATATACTAGACTGCGGTACCTGTGTTAATCCACTAGAGGCCGCTGTGGAACGTTTTCTTGTCATGTGGACTAGTTTCTTTTTATCAGAGCAAGTCCAGGCAGATGGTGAGTTCTCTTGTGGGAAACTGCTTCCTCTGCCATGTTGCAATGCTCGTCCATCCCCCGGCCTGCGGCAAAAGGGGCCCTGGCTCTTGTCCCTAGTTTCCTTTTTCAAAATTAGCGCCGAAGGCGCACGTGGCCGTGCGCGTGCACGCGCCTCTATATATAGAGGTGAGCCAGGAAAGGGGGCGGAGCTTGGGGGATGACGCTCTGTGCGCGCCGCAGCGCTTCTGCGCATGTGCGGGCGTCCCAGCATGTTAAAAACCACAATTATGTGTTGTGAGCTGGCTATGGAGTGCAGAGACAGAGCTGGAAACATTTAAAAAAAAGGCATACAGCAAGCGGTTGATGCAGGCATCCCCATAGAAAGGCACATTAGTAGACACCAACTGTTTTTATAGCAGCATTTGTGCTAGACTATTGTCAGTAAGTGGTGTATTTCGGCTGGAATACCTCAGCTTTGGGCTTAGGAATAATGCTGTCTAAAAACTCCGGGACTAAAAATCCCAGGAAGCATAGGGGGTCTCCATCGGGCTCTGAGGATCTTGGGCATGCTTCAGCTGCACCAGTCTCCCCTGAAGAATCAGAGGTTAGTGACCGTAGAGCACCCTCAGGAGTACCTGGTACTGTGGCTGTCCTCAGTTCACCTGCTCCTGTGTATGTAACAGAGGAGGTTTTTTCCTCAGCTCTGGGAGGGCTGGAAGAGAGATTGTCAGCATTGATCGCTGCTTCCCTGTCACAGGAAAAAAGCGCTCGATCTCCGTCTCCTCCCTCAGAGTGCCTGTTAGCGGAGCAACAGTCCCATACAGGGATCGACCTACCTGAAGGGGATCAGGATGAGGTTGATTCTGTTGTAGAGGAATCAACAATGGAAGAGCCATTCTCAGCATCACATGCTGAAAGATTATGGGTTCAGTCCCTGACTAATATGGTCCGATCAGCATTTAAAATGCCCCTTGCGGAGCCATCATCCACTTCTGTCTCCTCGTTGGGGTCGCTAAAAGCTCCCCAGACTGTTTGTTCCTTTCCGATCCATCCTTTACTGGAAGGGCTCATTTACCAGGATTGGGAGCATCCTGATAAAATATTTACTCCTCCCAAGAGATTTCAAGTGGTCTATCCCATGGAGGATAAGTTCATCAAAAAATGGAGGGTCCCTACAGTGGACGCAGCCATCTCTTGTGTGAATAAATCACTGACATGTCCAGTGGATAATGTCCAAATGTTCAAGGACCCAATAGATAAAAAATTAGAGTCCTTATTAAAATCTGCTTTTGCTACAGCAGGATTGGTGACACAACCAGCAGTGGCAGCTATTGGGGTCTGCCAAGCAGTGAAGGATCAGTTGAAACAGGTCTTAAGGGACTTGCCAGATCAGCAGGCTCTTGCCCTAGCTGATCTACCTAGAGCCTTATGCTTTGCGGTGGACGCTATAAAGGATTCAATCCATCAGGCCTCCCGCCTTACGCTGTCTGAAGTACATATGCGCAGGCTTTTATGGCTCAAAAACTGGTCTGCTGAAGCTCCCTGTAAAAAATTGCTGGTCAGCTTCGCATTTCATGGTGAACGCTTATTCGGGGAAGACCTGGACAAATATATCCAGAGAATTTCCAGTGGTAAAAGTACACTTTTGCCGGTTAAAAACAGAGTTAGAGGTCCCTCTTTTAAGAGGCCTGCTTCTCCAGTCCCTAGGACATCGGCTGTGAAACAGTTCCGACGGCCTCCTCGGTCAAATCCCGGAGGTAAAAATAAGGGACAATTGCAGGGTAACAAGAAGCCCTGGAGCAGGAGAGGTACAAAACCTCCCCCAAAGTCAAATGCATGAAGGGTTGCCCCCACTCAATCGGGTGGGGGAAAGACTTCAGTTGTTCACAGAGACCTGGCGGGACACGATCAGAGACAGATGGGTGCTCTCCGCAGTAAATCTGGGATACAAATTGGAGTTAAAAGACTCCCCTCCTTCCCACTTTATAAGGTCAAACGTGCCAAGGGATCCCCAGAAGAGAGGATCCCTCCTGTTGGCACTAGAACAATTATTGCTCCAAGCAGTAATTATAGAGGTTCCCCTGGAAGAATGGGGGTTCGGGTTTTACTCAAACCTCTTTACAGTCCCGAAGCCAAACGGGGACATGAGGCCCATATTAAATCTAAAAGGGCTAAACAAATTCCTACATATCAGGACTTTCCGGATGGAGTCGATCCGATCGGTGGCCACTGCCCTACAAGGGGAGGAATGGTTAGCCTCGATCGACATCAAAGATGCTTATTTGCACATTCCCATCTTTCCAGCCCACCAAAAATTTCTACGCTTTGCGGTAGAAGGGCGCCATTTTCAGTTCAGAGCCTTACCCTTCGGTCTGGCCACAGCACCACGAGTGTTCACAAAAATTCTGGCCCCATTATTGGCCAATCTAAGAACACGAGGTGTAACGATAATGGCATATCTAGACGACTTGTTGCTGATAGACCACTCAGTGGAAAAACTAGAAGTGGTTGTTCACGAGACAATCAAGTATCTGGAATATCACGGTTGGATTATCAACCGAGACAAGTCAGCCCTAAAACCAGTCAAAAGTCTGGAATACTTGGGGCTAAGGCTGGATTCAGACCAGAGAAAAATTTTCTTGCCTCAAGAAAAGGGGTCGTCTTTGAGAGATTTGATCCACTTAGTGGGTACAAAAAGACAGCCATCCATACGCCTGTGCATGAGGCTGCTGGGAAAAATGGTGGCATCATTCGAAGCAGTACCCTACGGTCAATTCCATTCAAGGAATTTGCAAAGGGCCATACTGTCAGCCTGGAACAAAAAAGTTCAGGCCCTAGACTTACCAATGTCCTTGTCCCCTTCCGTTCGCAAGAGCCTCCGCTGGTGGTTGGTTCCCCAGAATCTGGAAAGAGGGAAATCCTTCAGTCCGATTTCTTGGAAGGTGGTCACTACAGATGCCAGCCTTATAGGCTGGGGAGCAGTACTGGAGCAATGGTCTCTCCAGGGCAGATGGTCGGATGCGGAAAAGGCCCTGCCCATCAATCTCTTAGAGATACGAGCAGCCCGGTATGCCCTAGTAGCATGGACATCCAAACTCCAAGGGTCCCCTGTCAGAATTCAATCAGACAATGCCACAGCAGTGGCATATATCAATCATCAGGGGGGCACCAGGAGTCGTGCAGCCCAGAGGGAAGTAAATTACATCCTGAAATGGGCAGAAAGATATGTCCCAGCCATATCTGCGGTATTCATTCCAGGAGTGGAGAATTGGAAGGCGGACTTTCTAAGTCGCCAACAATTATGCCCAGGGGAATGGTCCCTTCATCCCGAGGTTTTCCGGACAATATGTCAGCGGTGGGGAACACCGGATGTAGATCTGCTAGCATCCAGATTCAACGCAAAAGTGGACAGGTTTATCTCTTGGACAAGGGATCCCCTAGCTTGCGGCTCGGATGCCCTAGTGTTCCCTTGGGATCAGTTCAAGCTGATATATGCGTTCCCACCGCCACAATTGTTACCTCGATTACTCCGCAGAATCAGGGTAGAAAAGAAACCAGTGATTCTGGTGGCTCCAGCGTGGCCCCGAAGAGCATGGTACGCGGAGATTGTAAAGATGTCTGTGGGGAGTCCTTGGACCCTCCCACATCGTCCGGACCTGCTTTCGCAAGGACCGATATACCACCCTTCCTTACCAGCCCTAGGTTTGACGGCCTGGCTATTGAAGCCCACATTCTAAAAAAGAGAGGGCTCTCTAATTCTGTGGTATCTACCATGATCAATGCCAGGAAGCCGGTATCCAGGCAGATCTACTATAGAATCTGGAAGGCGTACATCGCCTGGTGTGAGGCCAAGAAATGGCATCCACATAAATACGTAATAGGTAGGATTCTGGACTTCCTACAATGGGCTGTAGATAGGAAGCTTGCCTTGAGTACTATCAAGGGTCAGATTTCGGCCTTGTCAATATTTTTTCAAAGGCCCTTGGCTTCGCATTCACTAGTCAAAGCCTTTATACAAGGAGTGATGCGTATTAGTCCTCCGGTTAATATTCCCATATGTCCATGGGATCTAAACTTGGTTCTGTCGGTTCTACAGAAACAACCATTTGAACCATTACAGCATATTTCTTTGGTTCTTCTCACCAGGAAATTGATTTTTCTAGTAGCCATTTGTTCGGCTAAAAGAGTGTCGGAATTAGCAGCTATGTCCTGTAAGGAACCATATCTGGTTATCCATAAGGACAGAGTAGTGTTACGCCCTCATCCAGCCTTTCTTCCTAAGGTGGTATCGAGGTTTCATTTGAACCAAGATGTGGTTCTTCCTTCTTTTTTCCCCAAACCTACTTCGGTAGAGGAAAAGTTATTGCATTCTTTGGATGTAGTAAGAGCAGTTAAAGCTTATCTAAAAGCCACTGCTCAGATTCGCAGAATGGATACTTTGTTTATTCTGCCGGAAGGCCCCAGAAAGGGTCAGGCAGCATCAAAATCTACTTTAGCCAAGTGGATTCGACAGGTCATAATGCAAGCCTATGGCTTGAGAAGGAGACCGCCTCCGTTCAAAGTTAGAGCGCACTCCACGAGAGCAGTTGGAACTTCATGGGCAGTGCATCACCAGGCCTCCCTGGCTCAAATCTGTAAGGCCGCAACATGGTCTTCAGTACACACGTTTACTAGGTTCTACCAGGTGGACGTTAGAAGTCAGGAGGATGTCGCCTTTGGGCGCAGTGTGTTGCAGGCCGCAAAAGATCCTCATGTCTGATAGCGCTCAGCTTATGTATGGTGTATCCCCCCCCTCGTTGGGCATTGCTTTAGGACATCCCATTAGTAATGACTATGTCGCTCTGTGTCCCGTGATGTACGAGAAAGAAAATAGGATTTTTATAACAGCTTACCTGTAAAATCCTTTTCTTGGAGTACATCACGGGACACAGAGCTCCCGCCCCTCTTTAGGGACACTTATTGCTTTGCTACAAAACTGAGGTGCTCCCGGATGGGAGGGGCTTATATAGGGGAGGGTACTTCCGGTTTTGGAAGTTGCCAGTGCCAGCACCTGAAGGTATCTATATAACCCATTAGTAATGACTATGTCGCTCTGTGTCCCGTGATGTACTCCAAGAAAAGGATTTTACAGGTAAGCTGTTATAAAAATCCTATTTTTTCCCTTATCCTACGGGGCGTGAGCTAGGAAACTCCAGGGGCCGCGACCTGGTCCCAGCCTGCAGCATAACATCCTCACCACTAGAGGCCCTGGAGAAGACCAGCTGGGTCTTAGACTCCGCGCCCTGGGGAATCTTGGCTCTAGCTTCCGTTAGGATCCCGGTTGTGCTCCTCTGGTCCCGCTTTCCACAACCACCCAGTTTCCTATCCGCAGAAGCCAGCCATAGGGTTCACTACCTCGCGGTGCACTCCTGTCCCCCTACGGTGTGCATCTGTCACCTGGCCACAGGTGACCCTGACACATGTATACCCACCAGCTGGAAACAAATGTCCGCCCCCTCTTTGAAGCAGTGGTTTGTGAGGATTTCTGAAATCGGACGAATGGAGGAGTGGCTGGCCCCAGCCAATCGTATGGAGGAGCGCTTCAATAAAACTGGTCTGAATTTTCCTGCTCTCCTGAATATTGTCTCTATTGGGCTCCCAGGCTTGAGATCACTTTCAAGTCTGGCTTCGGTACCTGCTTCGGTGTCTTGCTGCCTTTTTGTTCCTTTTTTTTTTTTTTTGCTCTACTGTTCAGAGGGAGTACTGGAGCCATGGTTCCTACACACTTACCAGTTATACTGTTCAGTTATGCTAGAAGTAAATGGAAGTTTCTATCCTAGGAACATGTAAATCATTTTGCTCCCAAGGGAAGAATTCTCATTTGCATATTATACACTGTATGTTTTGTCTTGTGCATTTAGCGTGTCTGACATTTTGATGGTCGTCTGTTTTTCCACTTTCTCTCTTTTGGAGCGTGTTGTTTTCTGTATTTTCTTTGAAAAATGTAAAGAATTGGAAAAAAAAGCGCTTCCTCCACAAGGATGGTAAACTTCTTTTTTTTTTTTTAACTGGATACACTGTGGGGATAGCCCATTTAAAAAAAAAGTCCTCTTCAAAAGGGAACAGGACTAATTGCTGCTTGGGAGTGGTGAACACTTTTTTGGGGGATCACCTCTTTTCTTATAAAGACCATGAGAAACAACAGTTGCACCAGAAAGGCCTTGGTGGTCTTAGGAACCTTTTTAAAAGCATCTTAATTTAAAAAAAAACACTGGTAGAAGCAGCAGGCTGGTTCTGAAAATGTGAAGTGGTTCACCTTAAGAAACCAGTCCAGTCCATCACATAAGTTCACTGAAGTGACATGCCTCCGCTGATGCGCAATGCTGAAGCAAATCCATATAAGCTGTACCCATTTACCTGCAGACCTCTTTCCTTCACAGCCTTGCAAAGTACACAGATCAGATGGTATTTCTCAGTTTCCAGGAGGCAGTGGGACCTGATGTCATACACTCCACAGCACAGAGCTGATTGTAATTGGAGACCTGAGTGGAGGGAATGGGCACATTCCTACACAACCTCACTAGGAAACATGCATATCTAAGCATGTCAATATCCTGATGTCTGCTATTGGTGGAGTGTGGGCTGGAGGGGGACCCTCATGTTGGGAAAATTGTCAGAAGTGATATATGCAGATTGCAGAGGAAGGATAGAGCAGCCAGGATCCACACTAGGCACTATTGGTTGAGACAAGTATGCTATAATGAGACTATGCTTTGTTAATTTGACATTTCAAGATTTATAACAATGTGGGAGTAATGGCAACAGCCTGCGACGTCTCAGTTATGCGTTTTTCTATTAAGAGACCCAGCATCTAAGAGTCTTTCCTGCTAAAAGCACAGAGGTCGCTAATGTCACAGGCAGATAAGGATTCTGCTGAGGAAGGCATGAAAGTACGTTTTGTGGCCTCTGATCAAAGTCGCATGACTGTGATGAAATCCTCCCAGGATAGAGCCAAGGTGGTGGGGCTATGCCTGATAAAACTAATGAAGACTCTGAGAATGTCATAGGCTCAAGCAGAGGGCAAAATTCCAGGCTGTCGGTGTCGGGCCATTTTAGGGGTGCACAATGCAGACTCCAGTGCCCCAAGGTCACATTCCAAGCTAGCTTTGCAATCGCCCAGCCTCAAAGGGTCTATATACAGCTTTGAAAGCTAGTTCTGGGGAGCATACAATAAAGATCAGCATAGCAGCTTGTAAAGACCTCTTTACTGAAAATTTTTGGTTGATTAAAAAAAAATAAAAATAGCTCACAAAGAGAGGATCCCTCCTTCTGGCACTAGAACAACTATTGCTCCAAGGTGTAATCATGAAGGTTCCCCTGGAAGAAAGCGGATTCGGGTTTTACTCGTGACTTTTCACAGTCCCCAAACCAAATGGGGACGTGAGGCCCATATTAAATCTAAAAGGGCTAAACAAGTTCCTAAATATCAGGACTTTTCGGATGGAGTCGATCCGATCGGTGGCCACCGCCCTACAAGGGCAGGAATGGTTAGCCTCGATCGACATAAGGGATGCTTATCTGCATATTTCCATCTTTCCGGCCCACCAGAAATTTCTACGCTTTGCAGTAGAAGGGCGCCATTTTCAGTTCAGAGCCTTACCTTTCGGTCTGGCCACAGCACCACGAGTGTTCACAAAAATTCTGGTCCCATTATTGGCCAATCTAAGAACACAAGGTGTAACGATAATGGCATATCTAGACGACCTGCTACTAATAGACCACTCAGTGGAAAAGCTGGAAGTAGCTATTCACAAGACAATCAAGTATCTGGAATATCACGGTTGGATTATCAACCGGGACAAGTCAGCTCTAAGACCAGTCAAAAGTCTGGAATACTTAGGGCTAAGGCTGGATTCAAATCAGAGAAAGATTTTCTTACCTCCAGAGAAGGTGTCGTCTTTAAAAGATTTGACCCACTTAGTGGGTACAAAAAGAAAACCATCCATACGCCTGTGCATGAGGCTGCTGGGAAAAATGGTGGCTTCATTCGAAGCGGTACCCTACGGTCAATTCCATTCAAGGAATTTGCAAAGGGCCATACTGTCAGCCTGGAACAAAAAAGTTCAGGCTTTAGACTTACCAATGTCCCTGTCCCCTTCCGTTCGCAAGAGCCTCCATTGGTGGTTGGTGCCCCAGAATCTGGAAAAAGGAAAACCCTTCAGTCCGGTTTCTTGGAAGGTGGTCACTACAGATGCCAGCCTCATGGGCTGGGGGGCAGTACTGGAGCAATGGTCTCTCCAGGGCAAGTGGTCAGAAGCAGAAAAGGCCCTGCCCATCAATCTCTTAGAGATACGAGCAGCCCGGTATGCCCTAGTAGCATGGACATCCAAACTCCAAGGGTCCCCTGTCAGAATTCAATCAGACAATGCCACAGCAGTGGCATATATCAATCACCAGGGTGGCACCAGGAGTCCTGCAGCCCAGAGGGAAGCAAATTGCATCCTGGAGTGGGCAGAAAAATATGTCCCAGCCATATCCGCGGTTTTCATCCCAGGAGTGGAAAATTGGAGAGCGGACTTTTTAAGTCGCCAACAATTATGCCCGGGGGAATGGTCTCTTCACCCCGAGGTTTTCCAGGCAATATGCCAGCGGTGGGGAACACCGGATGTAGATCTGCTAGCATCCAGATTCAACGCAAAGGTGGACAGGTTTGTCTCTTGGACAAGGGATCCCCTAGCTTGCGGCTCGGATGCCCTAGTGTTCCCTTGGGATCAGTTCAAGCTGATATATGCATTCCCACCGCCACAATTGTTACAGCGATTACTCCGCAGAATCAGGGTAGAAAAGAAACCAGTGATTCTGGTGGCTCCAGCGTGGCCCCGAAGGGCATGGTACGCGGAGATTGTAAAAATGTCAGTGAGGAGTCCTTGGACCCTCCCACATCGTCCGGACCTGCTGTCGCAAGGACCGATATACCACCCTTCCTTACCAGCCCTAGGTTTGACGGCCTGGCTATTGAAGCCCACATTCTGAAAAAGAGAGGGCTCTCTAATTCTGTGGTATCTACCATGATCAATGCCAGGAAGCCGGTATCCAGGCAGATCTATTATAGGATCTGGAAGGCGTACATTACGTGGTGTGAGGCCAAGAAATGGCATCCACGTAAGTACGTGATAGGTAGGATTTTGGACTTCCTACAGTGGGCTGTAGATAGGAAGCTGGCCTTGAGTACTATCAAGGGTCAGATTTCGGCCTTGTCAATATTTTTTCAAAGGCCCTTGGCTTCGCATTCACTAGTCAAAGCTTTCATACAAGGAGTGATGCGTATTAGCCCTCCGGTTAGTATTCCCATATGTCCATGGGACTTAAACCTGGTTCTGTCGGTTCTACAGAAACAACCGTTTGAACCATTGCAACACATTTCCTTGGTTCTTCTCACCAGGAAATTGATTTTCTTAGTAGCCATTTGTTCGGCTAAAAGAGTATCGGAATTAGCCGCCTTGTCCTGTAGGGAGCCATATCTGGTTGTCCATAAGGACAGAGTAGTATTACGTCCTCATCCAGCCTTTCTTCCCAAGGTGGTATCGAGGTTTCATTTGAACCAAGATGTGGTTCTTCCTTCTTTTTTCCCCAAACCTAGCTCGGTAGAGGAAAAGTTATTACATTCTTTGGATGTAGTAAGAGCAGTTAAAGCTTATCTAAAAGCCACTGCTCAGATTCGCAGAACGGATACTTTGTTTATTCTGCCGGAAGGCCCTAGAAAGGGTCAGGCAGCATCAAAATCTACTTTAGCCAAGTGGATTCGACAGGTCATAATACAAGCCTATGGCTTGAGAAAGAGACCGCCTCCGTTCAAAGTTAGGGCGCACTCCACAAGAGCAGTTGGAACTTCATGGGCAGTGCATCACCAGGTCTCCCTGGCTCAAGTATGTAAGGCCGCAACATGGTCTTCGGTACACACGTTTACTAGGTTCTACCAGGTAGACGTTAGAAGTCAGGAGGATGTCGCCTTTGGGCGCAGTGTGTTGCAGGCCGCAAAAGATCCTCATGCCTGATGGCGCCCAGCTTATGTATCCCTCCCCTCATTTGGCATTGCTTTGGGACGTCCCATTAGTAATGACTAAGTCGCTCTGTGTCCCGTGATGTACGAAAAAGAAAAAGGGATTTATATAACAGCTTACCTGTAAAATCCTTTTCTTGGAGTACATCACGGGACACAGAGCTCCCACCCCTCTTTTTGGGACACTTATTGCTTTGCTACAAAACTGAGGTGCTCCCGGATGGGAGGGGCTTATATAGGGGAGGGTACTTCCGGTTTGGAAGTGGCCAGTGCCAGCACCTGAAGGTAATCTATATAACCCATTAGTAATGACTAAGTCGCTCTGTGTCCCGTGATGTACTCCAAGAAAAGGATTTTACAGGTAAGCCGTTATAAAAATCCCTTTATTTCTGAGTGGATTCGGCAGGTTATTATTCAAGCCTATGGTCTGAGAAAGAAGGTGCCTCCATCTAAAATTACAGCACACTCTACTAGAGCAGTTGGTGCTTCTTGGGCAGTGCATCACCAGGCCTCCTTGGCTCAAATCTGTAAGGCCGCAACTTGGTCTTCAGTCCACACATTCACTAAATTTTATAAGGTGGATGTAAGAGGTCATGAGGATATCGCCTTTGGGCGTAGTGTGCTGCAGGCTGCAGTATACATCCTAATGCCTGATGGCGCCCAGCTTGTTATGGTGTCTCCCTCCCCTCATTTTGGCATTGCTTTGGGACATCCCACATAGTAATTATTATGCCGCTCTGTGTCCCGTGATGTACGATAAAGAAAATAGTTTTTTTTTAACCGTTTACCTGTAAAATCCATTTCTTGGAGTACATCACGGAACACAGAGCTCCCACCCCTCTTTTGGGGACACTTATTGCTTTGCTGCAAAACTGAGGTACTCCCGATATGGGAGGGGTTATATAGGGAGGGGACTTCCTGTCTTGGGTGTGCCAGTGTCCATCACCTGAAGGTAAGCACTATAACCCACATAGTAATTACTATGCCGCTCTGTGTTCCGTGATGTACTCCAAGAAAAGGATTTTACAGGTAAGCTGTTATAAAAATCCTATTTTTACTCTTTTGTATACCTATGCTGTGTAACTTTTGACTGTGTATAAGAGCTCTTGTTAAAATGTAGTCCCCTAGCTCCAATGACCTAGCCTAGGCTGAGATCTTGTTATGAATGTGTAAAAAGTATAATTTCTGTATTTTCCTTTTTGTAGATCTGGCCAACTTTTGTACCCCCAAATATTATCAAGGGATTCTTTTTCTAAGTGCAATATTATTACATTTGGGAACATTCTACTGCAGCATCCAGTTTGACCAATCTTTCAGCAATGCCAATCATGTCCTATGGTTAGCACCTTCAGAAATGTCAACCCTATAGCACACCTTTTATATCATCATCAGGAAGACCTACATTTCCCATCAAGCCTTTAGTTATATCACTTAAACTGATTAAATAGAACAGGACCCAGTACAGAGCCTTGTGGTGCACTGCCAGTAACTGGTCTCTTTTCCAAATGAACCCCATTTACATCCATGATCTGATGCTATCCTTTAGTCCAGGGTTCTCGAAACTTTCTAAACAAAGGGCCAGTTTACGGTCCTTCAGATTTCAGGGGGGCTGGAATGTGGTCAGTAGGATTAAAAGTGCCCCAGCATCAGTGGTAGTCTCAGGCTTGGTGGATCATTGGTGGAATAGTGTCCCTTCGTTATCAGTGGGAGGAATAGTGTCCCGTGTCGGTGTTAAAAACAGTGCTTCATCTTTGATGTCAGTGGAATGAATTGTGCCTCATATCAGTGGAAGGAATAGTGCCCCAGGTGCCAGATAAAGACAAGCAAAGGGCAGCATTCAGTGCACGGACCACAGTTTGGAGATCTCTACTGTAGTCAACTGTGTTTCCGCTGAACCACCTAAGGGTTAAGTTCTGAATTATGTGTTCAATAATCCGCTTCAACATAGACTTAAAGTAGAATTCCAGCCTAAACCTAACTAGTGCTCTTATTATTCCCTCACCCCTCTTAACAAATATGCTGACTAACTGGTCTAGTCACGTGATCAGGCTCCCCTGTGTCAGCCAGCGGCAGCCTCAGGGAAACGGAAGGAGCGCAGACAACCGCTGTGACATGGAAGCCTACAGTATGGGTAACATCACCATTCCCAAATTTCCCAGGTATTGAACACTTTCTCCTTTCCCCTGCAGCCGTCGCTAGCTGTGACAAGATCACCTAACTGGACTGGAGCAGGCTGAAAAAAGTATATACATCTTTTTAACACAGGTTAATTAGCATAGAGTTAGGAGGGGGCAGATGACATTTTTAGGACTAGTTCTTTTTAGACTAGATAATATTTAACAAACTTTGCTACAGTTATGGTTTACAGAGAAATACCAAATAATTTTGTAGACATTCTGAATATCGATCTCAGTGAAAATGGCTTTGCATGCCCATTCTGACACACTTGCCTTAGGTTACTGCTCCCTGCTCTAAAGAATGCATGAACACATGTATCACTCACTGCCCCTGTGGAAAGGAAAGCATATGAAGGCATTGTCAGGGGGAGAACAGTGATCTGTGTTAGGGTTATTATATACAATAATATTTAAATGCAGATCTTTAATATATTTCTCCACTTGGAGAAGTGAAGATTTTGAATGGTGTATCCCATTTGCAGACAAAGAAAAACTAGTGTATTTTCTAAATGGTTTAAAATAAAAGTTCATTTTCAATTTTGTAAATGCACCAGAAAGGAAATGGATGTCATTTATAAATGATTCACGACAAATGCAGAACCACAAGTCTACTTTACTTTTAAGAATGCACAACAGAAATGACGTCTGTAAAGCCATCTAATGACTCCCCAAGGAGAATCCCGATTGCTTCACCCATCTTGTGTTCTGTTATTTGTAGCATTAATCCTAAAACATCCTGTATTTTTATCTGAAATCAAATTATGGAAGAGAGTGGGAGCATTATAGAAATTAATGGAAGAAAACTGCTTGAACAACCATTGCAACTTTTTTTAACCCCCTTTTCTCTATAGTATGCCAGTCCTCCATAACAGTTTAGCCTTTTGTAGCTGATGTGAAATAAAACACAATCTATAAAAATTATGTGCAACATATAAAAAAAAAAAAAAAAAACAGTTGGCCTTCCCTAACTGGAATGTCCTTCTTTTTTTTTTTTTTTTTTTTTTTTTATCTCTCGCCTTTCTATGTTAAAGTTGAACTTGGTAAAAATAACCCACTCCCGTGTATATTATTTCATCTGTTAGTTATTGAGTCTACAACTAGGGTTGAGCGAACCCGAACTGTAAAGTTCGGGTCCGTACCGAACTTTAGCTTTTTCCCGAACCCGGACTTTGCGTGAAAGTCCGTGTTCGAGTTCGGGTTCGGCAATCTAATGGCGCAGTTAGAAATGCTTCAGGGGCCAGCCAATCACCTTTTGATTAGCTGGTGTGCCCTTAGAAGCCATCATAGCCATGCCTACTAATGGCATGGCTGTGATTGGTCAGTGCAACATGTGACCCAGCTTCTATATAAGCTAGAAGCACACAGCACACAAGTCACTCTGCTTCAGAATAGATAGGGAGAGGATCTTGTCTGCTGCTGTTGCTTATTGGGAGAGATTGAAAACACATGAGTTAGTCCTGATTCTGGAATCTGAGGGAAAAGATAGAGAGACAGTGTAGTGTAGGGCCAGGTTCCTGTTGGTGCTTTCAGGGAGAGGGATTTATTATATAGGAATAGGAGTCCAGATTCAGAGATATAACTCAGCGATCTGCATAGTTGTGTTGCAGTGCACAGTCTTTTTACACTGCCATGAGCCCAGTGTCAGAGAAAATCTAACTTTTATCTGCAAGCTCAGTGCACCAGCACTGCATAGATTACATTGAGAGATACACCGTTTCCATACTGTGGGTGTATTCTGCTCTTGGAAAAAGACCCATTCAGGGCAAAAAAAAAGGCACTTTATTGTGCTCTTTTCCAAAAGACCCATTTAGGGCAAAAAAAAGGCACTTTATTGTGCTCTTTTCCAAAAGACCCATTTAGGGCAAAAAAAAAAAAAATTGCATTTTATTTTGCTCGTGCAAAAAAAGACCCATTTAGGGCAAAAAAATTAAAAAAAATTTGCACTTTAATGTACTCTTGCAAAAAGACCCATTTAGGGCCACAAAAAATATTTTGCAGTGTGTTATACATATGTGGAGGCTTGTGAAATAAGCCATTTCTATATATTTGTCTTCTACTGTGCTATGCTAAAAAACATTTTTTTTTTAATAGCATTTTCTGCAGTTCTGCAGCTGTGCGATTCAGCGGTTACGTACTGTGGGTGTGTTGTGGTCTTCCAAAAAACGCCATTTAGGGCCACAAAAAATATTTTGCAGTGTGTTATACATATGTGGAGGTTTGTGAAATAAACAATTTCTATATATTTGTCTTCTACTGTGCTATACTAAAATAAAAAAAAAATTTAATAGCATTTTCTACAGTTCTGTAGCTGTGCGATTCAGCGGTTACATACTGTGGGTGTGTTCTGCTCTTCCAAAAACACCCATTTAGGGCAAGATCCTAAATTTGGAAAATATGAGAAGGTCAAAGGGACGTGGTGGCCCCGGTCGTGGTGCTGCTGGTGGAGCTCCTGTTGCAGGGAGAGGACGTGGTGGATCTGTGCCAACTACACGCACAAGTGAAACACCTTCCTCATGTGTTTCACTTGTGCGTGTAGTTGGCACAGATCAGGACAGCTTAAGGTGTGGAGGAGGTCCAGGCACAAACGTAACACATTCACTTCACTGCTTAGGTTTCTCAAACAGTTTTAGGTGCACGGTCTCTGCCACAGACCTTGAGGTTGGTCTCTGCCACAGACCGGGTGTACAAGGCCCCTGCCACGGACCTGAAGAACTTTGGTCTCTGCCACAGACCAGGGTGTATAAGGCCCCTGCCACGGGCCGGGTGAATAAGGCCTCTGATACAGTCAAGATGACCTTGAGCTTCTCCTATGAACCTAGCCCATATCAAGGGGAAGACATCTCTCCAGGGAGTCAACAGACCCTTCCTTCACCGTGAATCCCGCATCGGTCCATCAGAATGATCCTCCCTTCCCTGGAACAGGGTCCCCTACACGAGGCGGCACCCTAAGACTCCTCGACCCTTAGCGGACTCCAGACGAAGGCTCTGGACTCCAGGCTTTACTCCCGCCCCTAGGCCTCCATACCCAGGGCAGCAGGAACTCCAGGATAGTACCTCACCCCAGGCTAAAGGTGCCCGAGATGGAACAGGAACACATACACCCAGGCCGAAGGCACCTGGGCGCGGACCCCACTGGACATCAGCCCCCAGGCCAAAGGTCTGCCCCTTTTATATGCTCTCCCGGCATGCACAGCAGGTTCCTCGCCCCGCTGTACTACTGCCAAGAGGGGGCACAAAAGGCACAGCACTGTATCGGCGGTTCAACCCTAGCCTACCATGGCAGCGCCGCCTGTAGGCCGCAGGGAACTGCACACCAATACTGTCCCCCGAGGACAAAATTAGGGTATTTGAGCCTATTTACCACTCAAACACTTCCCTTAAATTTAGCACCCCGCTACATTTTTATTTCAAAGTATTTTATTTTCCCACTAGCTTATCCATTAAATTGAATCATTTATTCCGGAAAGGGCGTATTCTGGGGCATTCCCACCATATGTGTGGCATCGTGCCGTTGAGTTTCTGAGGTTCTTAATGACTTCCTGTACCTCTTCTGCTGAAAAGGGGGCCTCCAGCATATTTTTTTATTTTTTTAATGTTATTTTAAGTTATTTCCCTATCCACATTTGTTTGCAGAGCACTTGCCATGCTCTTAACAACATTTTGCTGCCATTTGCAGCCCTCTAGCCATTTCCATTACTTTTTTAGTCCTTTAGAAGTCCGGGTCCCCATTGACTTTAATGGGGGTTCGGGTTAAAGTTCGGTCCCGAACCCGAACTTTTTTCCGAAGTTCGGCCGAACCCGTCGAATCCGAACATCCAGGTGTCCGCTCAACTCTATCTGCAACCTATGGTATACAGTATCTCACAAAAGTGAGTACACTCCTCACATTTTTGTAAATATATATATTTTTTTCCGAATAATTTTTTATTAAAGATTAGCATATACACGTATAGTAACAGTTACAGAAAATTCCACGAGATTTCCAAGTACAATTTCGTGCAGAGATTAAAAGTACTGTATACACACATAATACCTTAGTGCCATTGAGCAAAATAGCTTAAACAAATGTTTCCACAACCTTGTCTTAACATGTGGAGGGTGGTGGTTTCCGATACCCTACAGTAGTATTACTAACCATGTGTGCTCCATTCTTGAGGGTTTAGGGGGTATCCGGCCCTTTTTTTGGAAGGATGACCAAGGCATGGCAAAGTGGTTGGATGGTTCATCACCAGTGGGTTTATTCCCACCCACTCACCCCAGATAGGGTGCTTGCTGTGAGCGGGCGGGGATACTTAATAGGTCACAAAGAGTCTGATCGCAACTGCATCATCTAAACGGAAACTGTTCCCTGTAGGCTTGAGGGGTGCTATCAGACTGAATACATAGCATGACACATCGTTCATGGGTGAATAGAAGTGCAAAACGGCGTACGTATATTCCCACATTGTGAGGGTAGGTAATCTATATATTTCTGAGATGAAGGGAGGGGGAAGATGGGGGGTGGGGAGACGGAGGTCTCATGCTTCCATGGCCGGCTTGTTCTCGCATTCCCCTGTACTAGTTGTAGGTACGGTAGAGGGGTTCCCTGACCGCGTGGAGTCTCTATAGTGGAGCCAGCATGCCCACGTAGTCCCAAACTTGGTCGAGCCATCATTAGCTTGGTGAATAAGCCTCTCCATGTCTGCTATTCTGTCTACCCGGGTGTGCCATTCAGAAATGCTGGGTGGGGTGGTACTCCTCCAGTGGACCGGGATGCATTGGGTAGCAGCGTTGATAAGATGTAGGGTGAGGGATTTCCTGTAGACTGCTCTTGGGAGGGTCGTGTGGTGGAGTAGGTATTGGGCTGGACTAAAGTCCGGTGAATAGGTAGTAATTTGAGTAATCAGGACATGTACTTCTCTCCAGAATTCCTGGATTAAAGGACACTCCCACCAAATGTGGATAAGAGATCCTAAAGCGGAGTTACATCTCCAGCAGTCCTGAGACACCCTCGGACAGAATTTATGAATTTTGTCGGGCGTACGGTACCACCTAGAGTATAGTTTGTACCTGTTCTCTTGTGTCGATACATTTATGGACCCCTTGTGTGTGTGCTCATGTACGCGTGCCCAGTCTTCAGCAGATAATTCCATGGCTAAGTCATTTTCCCACCTGCCATGAATTCTGTTGTGAGAAGGGGGATTGTCGAGCAAGAGAGCAGTGATTGTTGAGATCAAGTGGGTCTGAGGTTCTGACCTACTGCAGAGATCCTCAAAGGGCGTATGGTCCCTTGACCATTGAGACAGTGGTTGAACGCTATGTAGGAAGTGTCTGATTTGGAGGAATTTGAAAAAGGGAATGGATAGATGGGAAAATTTAGAGGCCATGGCAGGTTGAGAGAGGAGTACGCCACCCTTAAAAAATTGTGAGGCCCTCGTCGGTTGGGGGGCGGCCTGCTCGGATTGGGTATTAGCGTATATACCAGGAGTAAATTCTGGGTTATTGTTAAGTGGTGTCATGGGGCCCGGGTAAGGGGTCATGTTGAGAATACGACCCGTAGCTCTAAGATTATGCAATGTGGGGCCTATAAGGGGGTGGGCTGTGCATTCAGTAGGGACCGATCTCGGGTTGATCCAAGGGAGGTGGGAGAGCAGTATGTTAGCGAAAGCATTTTCTAAATGGATCCATGCCTTGGTGTTCTCATGGGTATGCCAATCCACAATTCTTGTGAGCTGGCATGCCCTGTAGTACGTGCGTAGATCCGGCAATCCCAACCCTCCCCTACGTTTGGGTAGGATGAGTTTTTCCCAGCTTAGCCTGGGAGGACGGGATGACCATAGGAGGTGTCTGCACATCCGTTTGAAGGATGTGAAGAATGACGGAGGTAACTCTATTGGGACAGCTTGCATCAGATAGAGCAATCTGGGGAGGACGTTCATTTTTAGAATTGCCGCTCTGCCGAACCATGAAAAAGGGCCCTTAGTCCACGCCGTGAGGTCTCCCTGAATTTTACGTAGTGCGGGTGTAAAGTTTCTGGCATATAAGTCAGAGAGTTTAGTGGGTAGTTTAATGCCTAAGTATGTGATATCGTTGGTTTCCCAGCTGAAATGGAAGTTGGACTGACAGAGAGCTACCAATGCCGTCGGTAGTGTTATGTTAATCGCTTTTGATTTATCAAAGTTAATTTGCAGATTGGAGAGTTGTCGAAAGACTTCGAAGTCTTTGAGGAGATTAGGGAGAGTGGTTAGGGGATCTGTAAGAAATAGTAGGATGTCATCAGCATAGGCTGCTATCTTGTATGGCCTATGACCAATCTCGATCCCCTTAATATCAGGGTTTTCCCGCAGTCTGCAGAGGAGGGGTTCCATGGTGAGAATGAAAATAAGAGGGGAAAGAGGGCAGCCCTGCCGTGTGCCATTGGTTATGGAGAAGGCGTCCGACACCCGGCCATTGACCCTGAGTCTAGCCGTAGGGGACGCATATAATGCCATAATCATTTGATGGAGGCGAGGGGGTAGCCCCATCGCCAATAGTGTAGCAGACATGTAGTCCCAGGCCACTCTGTCGAACGCCTTCTCCGTGTCAAGGGAAAGGAAGAAACCTTTGTTGTTAGTGGACGTCAACCAGTGGTGTATATTGATGGCCTTCGTTGTGTTGTCCCTGGCTTCCCTGCCAGGGACAAAGCCCACTTGATCCAGTGAAATATAATTGGGGATTAAAGGGAGGATTCGGTTCGCTAGGATTTTGGCGTAGAGCTTAACATCTACGTTAAGTAGTGAGATTGGGCGGTAGTTGGTCACTAACGTGGTGTCCCTGTCTGGCTTCGGTATCAGGGTAATGTGTGCTTCAAGGATGTCAGTATGAGGGAGGGAGGAGGTGGGAAGAGTATTGAAAGCTTTGAGAAAGTGGGGAATCAGTAGGTCCGCAAAGGATTTGTAGTAATTAGTCGAAAGTCCGTCCGGTCCCGGGCTCTTGCCTGCTTTCAGTTGTTTTAGTGCTGAGAGAGTTTCTTCTACGGAGATGGGGAGGTCAATGTCCCCTAGGTCTTCGGGGCTGAGTGGGGATGGACTATACTGAGTTAAGAAGTCTGTTATGGCTTTCGATCGGTCAATGGAGTCGGTCTGTAGACAGGGTTTGGGTAGGTTATATAATTTTTTGAAATAATTAACGAACTGTTTCGCTATAGCTTCTGTGTTGGCTATGTTGGTCCCTGAGGGGGTTCTGATGGAGTGTATGGTGTTTGCAGACTTTTTCTTTTGTAGAGCTCTCGCTAAAAGCTTCCCGGACTTGTTACCGAACTCATAAAAGAGTTTATGTGTCAGTGCAAATTTGCGTTTCAACGTCGCCTGGAGTTCCGATAACAATTCCTCTCTGGCCGTAAGGAGGTCAGCAAGGCATTTGGTCGCCAAGGAGAGTTTGTGTGCTCGTTCTAAGGTTTTAAAACGGTTAGACAGTTCCTCGATGCGTGCTTTCCTGAGCTTGTGTCTCTCGGCCATCAGGGAGATAATCTTGCCCCGAATGACACATTTGTGTGCGGCCCAGACTGTTATAGGGGAAACATCGTCTGTAACATTGTCTGCAAAATAATGGGATAGACCGTCCGATATTAAGTGGGTATAATTCAGATCTGATAGCAAGGAATCATCCATGCGCCAGATCTCGGATCTAGGGCGCCATAGTGGAAATGTCAATGTCATGGTAATAGGGTTGTGGTCCGAAAGGAGCCCTGGTTCAATCGTGGCCTCAGTAAGCAGGGGTAGGTCATTCTGCGAGAGAAAGAAATGGTCAAGTCTAGAATATTTATTGTGCGGAGGGGAAAAGAAGGTAAAGTCTTTGACGTTTGGGTTTAGCGTACGCCAAGTATCATGAAGGGAGAGGATCTGCAGTTGTGATTTGATCGCGCGGAGGGCCCTATACGTCATACACGAGGACCCATTGGAGGTATCTAGGGTCGGAGTCAGTGGGACATTGAAGTCACCGCCTAGGATGAGAGTGCCTGATTGGAATGCGGTAAGTTGATGGAGTGTGGTGTGGAAGAAGGAAACCTGAAGCGAGTTCGGGGCATAGATGTTTGCGATGGTCAGGGGTCTTCCATGCAGTGAACCTTTGAGAAAGAGGAACCGACCTTTATCGTCACTTTGGGTTTCTGTGATCTTAATGGGGCAATGTTTAGAAATTAGGATAGAGACGCCTTTTGATTTTGCCTCCTCATTAGCAGCATGGTATACTGTTGGAAAAAAATGGTTATGGAGTTTGGGGATACTATCTGATCTGAAGTGAGTTTCTTGGAGAAGTGCAATGTGCGTTTTGGCTTTCTGGAGAGTGTAAAGTAGTTGTGATCGTTTTTCGGGGGTATTCAACCCACGAATATTCAGGGAATAGAGTTTAAGTTGCATTGGGGATCCCTGGCCACACGGGTTTGTAGTAGCAGAGTCGGAGGCTTCCGTCATATTGAGGGGGGAGGCAGGGAGGGAGGATCGGGGCGGTGTCGGGTAACGATAGGGAGAGGGGGGGTAGCGGATATGTACTAGTTAGTACAAATTAGGGGCGTATATCACTTGCAGGAGAATAACCGAAGAGGAGGATGGACTTCGCCAACCTCCTCTATGGGGGAGGACAAACTTGTCGGAGAACTACAGAGCGCATAGGACGACAGCACAGCCAGTAGGGTGCTGACCCCACTACACGCTACTGTGTGGGGGTTGGTCCAAACCAAACCAGAAGTATGTAAACCACCACAGATTTACGGAGAGGTCCGCCACCTCAGAGTATATGTAGCCTAATGTGATGTGAGGAGGTACTTCCCCTGTAAGATATCTACGGGGGGGGAGGGATGATGGCACGTATTGCTGAGCCAATATAAACACACTAAGGGAAGCATAACGTTCGTTAGTGCCTGTGCAGCAGTAGGCATACCGCTCAGCTCAGTGGAAACAGGTATAACTACGTAACTAAACAGAACCATAGCCTCATACTCTTCCGCCGGAGTGTCCTCGCAATAAATGGTGCAAGAGACCCTGCAAGGGGGGTGTGATAGGCTTATAGCAATCAGAGTAAGCTAAGTAAGTAGCATCTATATAAACCAAAACAATTAAAGAGTAGAGTGTATCATGGTGAGGCAAACCAGCGTGCAAGGATCGCAGGGCCTTCAGCATGCTACAATGTAGAATATCGCATATGGAGAATTCAGCTCCCAACCCGGGTCCTATGCATGTCAGCGGCAATATGACCTCTGTAAGCTCACTTTTAGTGTTGCAAGGGAATGCCATTCAGAGTACATGCGGCCGCCATATCCGCATGTGGAGTATCTATCCGTGGCGTCGCATGCATTCTAGCTGCCAGCAAACATTGCATCGCTATCTACATATAACCTGAAAAGGGTGGGGAGATCAATTAGCGTAATACATAGGATCCTCATTTGTAGGTGGATGTAGACCATTTTCACACAGGTATGGCCACGGAGAGTGAATGTATAGCAGTCATGTCTGGTGTCTTAAATGGGGCAATCTACAAATATGAGCATGTCCAGGTAATAATAAGCCAGAGTCTCTGGGACAGGCTAAGGAAACATTGTCCCGTATGCCTATGCATAGATCTTACCTGTCTCCTGATGGCCAGAAAGGGCATATCTCTAGCCAATGCTCCCAAGGGCAAGTTCTGCGGGAGGTAATGGAAGTTCGGGCGGCTAGGAGGGTCCCCGTGCCATGGCTTGCCTGTCTGTGCTTGGTAGTCTTTGCCTGTCCTGTCTCCATACAGGAGGCAGGTATGGGCGGCCCGGAAGACAGGATATGTGACTCAGCTGTACGGAGCGATGTCTGTGTGTTGGTTGTCAATGTCGCATCCGGATGTCCGTCACTGCCAGCGGAAGTGGTATCCCAAGGTCCTTCAGCGCCTCGCAGGGAGTTCTGGGGGATGTAGTATTTCCGGCCAAACCTATGTAACGTGTCACGATAGGTGCGCAACTGTCTCGTGACTGGCAAACAGCATCGCTAACCGCTAAACAGGGGATATAGAAGTGTGGATAGTCCAGACCGTATGTCCAGGCAGCCCGACCCAAACATGGCCAGCACTACAACAAAAAAAAAAAAAAAAAATGGGAAAAAAACAGAAATAAAGAACACGTAAAAAAAAAAATGGGAGGGGGGGCAAGTAGAGAGTGTTACCGTACGGCTGAGGCAGTGGCTGCCGCGATCAATAATCCCGGCGGGCTCTCCGAGGACCCGGCGGGTTGGAAGGGCTGTGCTCCTGGTGTGAGTTGCGGGATGAAGTGTATCGCTTTGAACCCGACGAGGAACGTCTCCTGCGGGCGCCCGCAGCTTGTGTTTCCATGGGCTCTTCAGCACGTGTGCCCGGTCTGTGTACTGCCTTCCTGAAAGCAGCATACCAATCCGGAACAGCTACTCGGGGAATGCCGAGCGTGTCACAGAAGTGTGGCAAGTCCTCTGGCACCTTGAGTAATGCTGTGCGGCCATCCACTACGGCGGAGAGACAGAAGGGGAATTTCCATTTATAGCGAATGTCCTTGGCACATAGGGCATCCAGCAACGGTCTCAGATCCCTGCGATGTTGAAGGGTGATCCCTGATAGATCCTGGAATATTTGAACTGGTGCCTCCTCATGTGATAGGCGCTGGCCCCTGGCTGATCTCAGCACCTCTTCCTTAATTTTGTAGTCCACAATACAACACACTATGTCCCGGGGAGGGTCAGTGTCTCTACCCCGGGGTCTCAGGGCACGGTGGATACGTTCCATCTCAATTGGGGTCTGGGGCGGCCTGTTGAGCAGGCCGTTGAAAAGTCTAGTCACTACCTGAGAGATGTGCTCTCCGTCCACTGATTCCGGTATTCCTCTTACTCTTAGGTTATGGCGGCGCCCCCTGTTGTCCAGGTCCTCCATATGTCTCTGCATGTCCCTGAGCTGTAGGGTGTGGGTGTCAAACTGCCAGGTAGCACGTTGGATAACTGTTTCATGCTTCTCAGCCACTTTTTCCACTATATGCACTCTATCCGCTAGTGCCCGAATGTCTAGGCGGAGTTCAGAGATGGCCGCCGACAAGGTGTCTTTAATATCTGCGGCTATCGTCCGCAGATCGTGAATGCTGAGCTGAGGAGAAGGAGGGGGGGCATTCATGCCTCCACTCTCTGCCGCTCCCGATGGTGAGGGAGCTGCTGATGTTTCCGTCAGGGTAATCCCCGGGAGGGGCGCAGAGTGTGCCTGAGAGCGGGTCTGTGTAAGTCCTTGGCGGGAAGGCGCCATGTTCCCCCTGTTCGTCCGGAACATCTCCGGGATATTTTGGCTTGCGCCTCCGGGTAGCTCACGGGGGGAGCGCGATCTGGATGCCGATGAGTTCCTGGATGCTGTCCCCATGATGTGAGCTGGTTTAATGGCTTGTGGGGATCGGGTGTACCTCCAATATCTGGTTAAGAAGGGCTGAGGTGGCGGGAGCTCTGAGATTAAGCATCCATCTTCTAGTCAGGTCAGGCCACGCCCCTTTTGTAAATATTTTATCTTTTCATGTGACAACACTGAACAAATTACACTTTGCTACAATGTAAAGTAGTGAGTGTACAGCTTGTATAACAGTGTAAATTTGCTGTCCCCTCCAAATAACTCCACACACCATTTAATGTCTAAACCGCTGGCAACAAACATGAGTACACCCTAAGTGAAAATGTCTAAATTGGGCCCAAAGTGTCAATATTTTGTGTGACCACCATTATTTTCCAGCAATGCCTTAACCCTCTTGGGTATGGAGTTTACCAGAGCTCCACAGGTTGCCACTGGAGTCCTCTTCCACTCCTCCATGAGGACATCACGGAGCTGGTGGATGTTGGAGACCTTGTGCTCCTCCACCTTCCGTTTGAGGATGCCCCACAGATGCTCAATAGGGTTTAGGTCTGGAGATATGCTTGGCCAGTCCATCACCTTTACCCTCAGATACTTTAACAAGGCAGTGGTCGTCTTGGAGGTGTGTTTGGGGTCGTTATGTTGGAATACTGCCCTGCGGCCCAGTCTCCGAAGGGAGGGGATCATGCTCTTCTTCAGTATGTCACAGTACATGTTGGCATTCATGGCTCCCTCAATGAACTGTTGCTCCCTAGTGCTGGCAGCCTTCATGCAGCCCCAGACCATCACTCTCCCGCCATCATGCTTGACTGTACGCAAGACACACTTGTCTTTGTACTCCTCACCTGGTTGCCACCACACACGCTTGACACCATCTGAACCAAATACGTTTATCTTGGTCTCATCAGACCACAGGACATGGTTTCAGTAATCCATGTCCTTAGTCTGCTTGTGTTCAACAAACTGTTTGCGGGCTTTCTTGTGCATCATCTTTAGAAGAGGCTTCCTTCGGGGACGACAGCCATGCAGACCAATTTGATGCAGTGTGTGGCATATGGTCTGAGCACTGACAGGCTGACCCCCCCACCCCTTCAACCTCTGCAACAATGCTGGCAGCACTCATACGTCTATTTCCCAAAGACAACCTCTAGATATGATGCCGAGCATGTGCACTCAGCTCCTTTGGTCGACCATGGCGAGGCCTGTTCTGAGTGGAACCGGTCCTGTTAAACCGCTGTATGGTCTTGGCCAGGGCTGGTGCAAGGATTTTTGACACCCTAGGCGAAACCTAATTTTGCCGCCCCCCCCCCCATTGGCTCCGCCCCTCACTGAGATTTTTGCGGTGCCTCTTCACCTATTTTTCTTCAGCCGTGGTCCACAGGTTTGCACCTGTGCCTCTGGACTCAGCCCGAAGACAAATAGTAGATGGCACCAGCTCGCTTCCTCGCGCCAGCTGTGGTCCACAGGCTAGGGCAGTATACAGACAGGCTAACTGTGTAACTTCCTGTCTGTAAGAGCATACAGATACACTGACAATGCTTTACAGGCTCCTACTAAAAATAATAATAAATGCACATTTTTGTACCAGCAAAAAAGATCTGCATTTATTTATTTTTTTACAAAGTGGACTTGAACCTCCACACCTCAAATCACCCCAATTCCTGTATTTTCAGGTCTCAGATCACCACAATTCTTCCACCTTCACACCTCAAATCACCCCATCACTGTATCACCCTGAATGCCTGTTCCCCTCTGCACCCCCCTCCACGAATCTGTACCCCCCTGCACGTCTGTCCCCCCCACACACATATCTGTACCCCCCTGCACGTCTGTCCCCCCCACACACATGTCTGTTCCCCCACACACACACATCTGTTACCCCTCTGTAACCCCTTCTATGTCTGTCCCCCCACACACATCGGTTCCCCCTCTGTACCCCATGCACGTCTGTTCCTCCTCCCCCACACGTCTGTTCCCCCCACACACATATCTGTACCCCCCTGCACGTCTGTTCCCCCTCCCCCCCACAAACATATCTGTTCCCCCTCTATACCCCCCAGCACGTCTGTCCCGCCCCCACACACATCTGTACCCCCCTGCACGTCTGTTCCCTCTCCCCCCACACACATCTGTTCCCCCTCTGTACCCCCCTGCACATCTGTCCTCCCCACACACATCTGTGCCCCCTACACACACATCTGTGCCCCCTACACACACATCTGTACCCCCCCTGCACATCTGCCCCCCCCTGCACGTATGTCTCCCCCTACACACACACACACACACACACACACACACACACACACACACACACACACACACACACACACACACACACACACACATATATATATATATATATATTTATATATAATTAGTTCCCCCTCTGTACACAGTGCAATGCACTATATAAACTTGACAGCAGAGTAAAAAAAAAAGTTATTTTGATTTGGGTGCAGGCTGCAGCACTGAGCGTGCTGCCTGTGCTTCCACTATACCTGAGCCAGCGGCGCTGCTGGCCTGCCTGTCCTCCCACAACAGATCCCAGAGCGACCAGGAGGAGTGGGGAGCGGATATCGCGGCAAGCCCGGAGTTACATGCAGCCAGGGCTTCCATCTCACCCGCCCCAGTCGGCTCCCTCGATCATGCAGCACTTCCGGCCGGCTGCTCCTTGTCCCGACTCTCTCCCCTCCTCTTCTCACTGCTAGGGCGGCACTGCAGGCTGGGGACAGAGCGGTCCAGGATGTCTTCACTCTTCACCGGCGCAACCGCCCCCTAGCCTGGCGGCTGGCGCCATAAGGCAGCATGTATTTAAAAAATTACGGTCCTGGAGGTATTTTAATAATCCAAATCCCCAGCGAGTGGCTCGGGATCCGGATTTTGCCACCCCCCCTACCCTGGCGCCCTAGGCAGCCGCCTGACCCACCTTTTCCTGGCGCCGGCCCTGGTCTTGGCCACCGTGCTGCAGCTCAGTTTCAGGGTCTTGGCAATCTTCTTATAGCCTAGGCCAGTGATGGCGAACCTTGGCACCCCAGATGTTTTGGAACTACATTTCCCATGATGCTCCACTACACTACACTGCAGAGTGCATGAGCATCATGGGAAACGTAGTTCCAAAACATCTGGGTTGCCAAGGTTTGCCATCACTGGCCTAGGCCATCTTTATGTAGAGCAAAAAAAATTATTTTCAGATCCTATGAGTTCTATGCCATGAGGTACCATGTTCCAGTGACCAGTATGAGAGAGTGAGAGCGATGACACCAAATTTAAGACCCCTGTTTCCCATTCACACCTGAGACCTTGTAACACTAACGAGTCACATGACACCGGGGAGGGAAAAATGGCTAATTGGTCCCAATTTGGACATTTACACTGTTGTACAAGCTGTACACTCTCTCTAGTTTACATTGTAGCAAAGTGTAATTTCTTCAGTGTTGTCACATGAAAAGATATAATAAAATATTTACAAAAATGTTAGGTGTGTACTCACTTTTGTGAGGTACTGTGTGTGTGTGTGTGTATGTATGTATGTGTATATATATATATATATATATATATATATATATATATATATATATATATATATCTCTGTTTAAGCAATAATTTCTGACCGTTCTTGGCTACAGTCATCCAGCCATTGAGAACTACTGTGATCTCTGTGATTGGCCATATCACATGGTACAGGGCAGCTGTGATTTTCTCTGTGCCATGTGACCGCTCAGAGATTACAGTAGTTCTCAATGTTTGTACAAATGACAGCCATTGTTTACTATTGAACATGCAATTTCTGTGATTCGTCACAGCAATTGCATGGTACCAGGGCAGAGCACAGCCACCTGGTACTTGGATCAGTGATGCGCTATTTGTATGAATTGTTACGTAGTTAAGTTAAAGAATTGAAGGTAGCTCACCATTTCACACCATGGTGCTATTAATGGTCTCCTGGATTTTAGAATTGGAGACATCTATGTTGATTAGAATAATGGAGTACCAAAAAATTGCATCACTGTTGGTCTGTGGGATACCGTGAATTGGAGCAATACGGTACCATGAGATTCCTGTTTATGTGGCTTTAAGTTCCAGGCTTGGATGCTAAAAAAATGTTGCGCTAACTCCCAAAAATAGTGAAAAAAATAAGTGAAAAATCTCAAATAAAAATATCAAAGTCCACAACTGAAGTGAACTTTTTGATAATGCCATTCCAAAAATGTTTTTGAAAATGTGCAACAGGTGTATGCAGCAAAGGAAATGATAATCACATCCACTCTTGAGAAAAGATATCCAAAAAGTTGTACAAGCTCATCCACCATACTTGGAACACATATGGTGTCGGGATGTGTCCATTTTCCAGTATTTGTAACTAGATGACTGTCACTAGCCACACCCCCCGACATCACCATATGACAAAACGCATAGGATGGAGTCTACGTGATGTGTGAAGTCATTAGGCAGAGTACCGCAGTGAGATTTTCGGATTCTGTCACATTTGTGATAAATGCAATCTTTTCTTGTTCAAATATTGTAAACATATTGGAAGAGATAGCAATAGTACAATCTAACATTTCTGACGAGCACACAAAAGGCTTTATATATAAAAGTGCAAAGTTGGGCTGGGTACAACCCTTGTGAAAAACAGGCACAACAATAAAGCTAGCCAGTAGTATAAATATGCTATCGACACCTGAAGTTTGTCTGTGAAGAACTATAACGATATATAACCCTATAATACCTAAAAATCTGAAGGTGTAAATGGCTGCCAATATACTCTGAAGATGAGTGCTATGCCCTAAGACAGCCTTTTTCAACCAGGGTGCCTTAAGGTTTCTTCAGGGGTGCCTTGGCAAAATGCCCAAAAATTGTATACTAGCCGGTATGAGGATGAAAGCTGACTTTTAGTTACACAAAGTCACAGGTTTTCATTGTGTACCATTACAACCTTTTGTCTGCCAGCATTCTAATGACCATTGGCATCATCAGTTGATAAGGAGGATGTCAGTCGCCTGCATAGCATCCTTTTTTGACCCTCCCCTGCCCCTCTCCATCAGAGGTGGGGTCACATTAGCTGAGTGATTGAGAAACATTGGAATACTAGTCGGTACCAGTTTGCAAAAGTGTATTTGCTTTAAAAGAATAAATCACCTCTAACGTTGGGTGTCCTACTTGGACTTGTGGATGTTGCTGCATTATGTAAAACTATTAGAATGGGGTGCCTCAAGACTGTCCATATTTTTTTTATAGGGTGCCTATCGATTGTCTTGACTGAAAAAACATTGAGAAACACTGCCCTAAGTATATATGCATTAAAGTAGGAGGTGGTTACTGCAGATATCGAGACTCAAAGGAGTCTGCGGTAATGTACTTGGCCCATGCCAATAAGAGTGGTATTTATAGGTGCAAGTCTTCTAAAATAGGTTTTCCCAGATACAGCAAGGAAAAGAGGGAGGAAGAACAAAGAGTAGGAGAGGAGATATATAGGAGTAAAATTCTATCCTTTAATACTACACTGTGGGGCTGTTCATTTCTACAGTATATCTTTACTGAACGGAGCATTTTTGTGAGATGGGAATTTGTAGACCATTAATGAGAAAACACTATGACTTTTTTTTTTGATAAAGATCTGGCTCACCAATTAGTACGGATGGTTTCTGTGGATGGCTTTTTGACCGCTCAATTTTAGAGCGGTCAATACCTTCTGTCAGTACCTTCTGGTAAGAAGCTTATGTTACTCACTGTTGGTGGCATTCAGGTGAATATTCGTGCGCAGATTTTCATTTAATTATTTTTTATGGTTTGGAGGTGTTTCACATTTTCACTTTTTTTTTTTTTTTGTTTCTTTTTACTTCATATGGACTTTCTTGCTTTTATCACCCATAAAGAAGATGCTATTTTCTCTTTTTTTTTTTTTTTTTTTTTACAATATTTCTATATGTAAAGTCTTTATTTGAAGATTATTGATTTATTGCGGGTTAGCGCTACACTTCTGTATATACAGTTTTGCTCATAAGTTTACATACCCTGGCCGCATTTATGATTTCTTGGCCATTTTTCAGAGAATATGAATGATAACACACAAACTTTTCTTTCACTCATGGTTAGTGTTTGGCTGAAGCCATTTATTATCAATCAACTGTGTTTACCCTTTTTAAATCATAATGAAAATAAACTACCCAAATGGCCCTGATCAAAAGTTTACATACCCCAGTTCTTAATACCGTGTATTGCCCCCTTTAACATCAATGACAGCTTGAAGTCTTTTGTGGATGAGGCTCTTTATCTTCTCAGATGGTAAAGCTGCTCATTCCACTTGGCAAAAAGCCTCCAGTTCCTGTAAATTCTTGGGCTTTCTTGCATGAACTGCACGTTTGAGATCTCCCCAGAGTAGCTGAATGATATTGAGGTCAGGAGACTGAGATGGCCACTCCAGAACCTTCACTTTATTCTGCTGTAGCCAATGACAGGTCGACTTGGCCTTGTGTTTGCGATCATTGTCATGTTGGAATGTCCAAGTACGTCCCATGCGCAGATTCCTGGCTGATGAATGCAAATGTTCCTCCAGTATTTTTGGATAATCTACTGCATTCATAAATTTTTTAATTTCAATTTTTTATAATAAAAGTGGACAATTTTTAATCCTTTATACTTTCCTATCTTCATGGAGTAGTCTATTAACATTTAACCTAGTAGGTACTTCTTGTTATGTTCAGGTGATACTCGAAAAATTAGAATATTGTGCAAAAGTTCATTTATTTCACTAATGCAACTTAAAAGGTGAAACTAATATATAAGATAGACTCATTACATGCAAAGCAAAATAGTTCAAGCCGTGAGTAGTCATAATTGTGGTGATTTATGGCTTACAGCTCATAACCCAAATCCACAATCTCCGAAAATTCTAGGCTCAAAGTGTCCCACTCTAATCAGCTAATTAAGCTATAACACCTGAAAAGGGTTCATGAGCCTTTAAATGGTCTCAGTCTGGTTCAGTAGGAATCACAATCATGGGAAAGACTGCTGACCTGACAGTTGTGCAGAAAACCATCATTGACACCCTCCATAAGGAGGGAAAGCCTCAAAAGGTAATTGCAAAAGAAGTTGGATGTTCCCAAAGTGCTGTATCAAAGCACATTAATAAAGTTATGTGGAAGGGAAAAGTGTGGAATAAAAAGGTGCACAAGCAGCAGGAATGACCACAGCCTAGAGAGGATTTTCAGGAAAAGGCCATTCAAAAGTGTTGGGGACTTTCACAAGGAGTGGACTGAGGCTGGAGTCAGTGCATCAAGAGCCACCACACACAGACGGATCCTGGACATGGGCTTCAAATGTCGTATTCCTCTTGTCAAGCCACTCCTGAACAACAAACGTCAGAAGCGTCTTACCTGGGCTAAAGAAAAACTGACCTGGTCTGGAGCTCAGTGGTCCAAAGTCCTCTCTTCTGATGATCTCATTTGGAAAGCAAGGAGCCGGAGTATGGAGGAAGAATGGAGAGGCACACACTGCAAGATGCTTGAAGTCCAGTGTGAAGTTTCCACAGTCTGTGTTGATTTGGGGAGCCATGTCATCTGCTGGTGTTGGTCCACTGTGCTTCATTAAGTCCAGGGTCAACGCAGCCGTCTACCAGGAGATTTTGGAGCACTTCATGCTTCCTTCCACAGACGAGCTCTATGGGGATGCTGACTTCATTTTCCAGCAGGACTTGGCACCTGCCCACACTGCCAAAAGCACCAAAACCTGGTTCAATGACCGTGGGATCACTGTGCTTGATTGGCCAGCAAACTCGCCTGACCTGAACCCCATAGAGAATCTATGGGGCATTGCCAAGAGAAAGATGAAAGACATGAGTCTGAACAATGCAGAAGAGCTGGAGGTCGTTATTGAAGAATCCTGGTCTTCCATAACACCTCAGCAGTGCCACAGGCTGATAGCTTCCATGCCATGTCGTATTGAGGCAGTAATTGCTGCAAAAGGGGCCCAAATCAAGTACTGAGTACATATGCATGCTTCTACTTTTCAGAGGTCCAATATTGTTCTATGTACAATCCTTGTTTTATTGATTGCATACAATATTCTAATTTTCTGAGATTGTGGATTTGGAGTTTTCATGAGCTGTAAGCCATAATCATCACAATTATGACAAATCACGGCTTGAACTATCTTGCTTTGCATGTAATGAGTCTCTCTCATATTAGTTTCACCTCTTAAGTTGCATTAGTGAAATAAATGAACTTTTGCATGATATTCAAATTTTTTTGAGTATCACCTGTATATTCATTTATCTGTCTGTTACAATAGAATATGTCAGCCAATTATAAAAATCATGTAAAATTAAGATATATAACGTATAACAAATTTTGTTCATTACTAAAAACTAGACCCTTTTCCCACACAAGCTTCATTTAAAGTCCCGCCCTTTTTGCTCTCTCTCAATTATACTGCATTCATTTTGCCATTTAATTTTGACCAAATTTCCCATGCCTTTTGTAGCTCACATATCCCCCAAAACATCAGCGATCCACCTCCATGTTTCACAGTATGAATGGTGTACCTTTCATCATAGGCCTTGTTGACTCTCCAAATAAAGCGTTTATGGTTGTGGCCAAAATTCAATTTTGGTCTTATAACTCCAAATGACTGTGCCAGAAAGTTTGAGGCTTGTCTCTGTGCTATTTGGTGTATTGTAAGCAGGATACTTTTGGCATCTGCGTAGTAATGGCTTTCTTCTGGTGACTCGACCATGCAGCCCATCTTTCTTCAAGTGCCTCCTTATTGGGCATCTTGAAACAGCCACACCACTTGTTTTCAGAGAGTCCTGTATTTCACCTGAAGTTATTTGTGGGTTTTTATTTGCATCCCGAACAATTTTCCTGGCAGTTGTGGCTGAAATTTTAGTTGGTCTACCTGACCGTGGTTTGGTTTCAAAAGAACCCCTCATTTTCCACTTCTTGATTAGAGTTTGAACACTGCTGATTGGCATTTGCAATTCTTTGGATATCTTTTTTTATATCCCTTTCCTGTTTTATACAGTTCAACTACCTTTTCCCGCAGATCATTTGACAATTCTTTTGCTTTCCCCATGACTCAGAATCCAGAAAAGTCAGTGCAGCACTAGATGAAAGATGCAAGGGTCTGTCAGGAGTCCAGAAACTCATTGACCTTTTATACACACACGCACTAATTACAAGCAAAGAGATCACAAGTGAGGATGGTTACCTTTAATAGCCATTCAAACCCCTTTGTGTCAACTTGTGTGCATGTCATCAGGCCAAAATCACCAGTTTCTATTGTGAAACCGTTCATTGATAATAAATGGCTTCAGCCAAACACTAACCATGAGTGGAAGAAAAGTTTTCGTGTTGTTCATATTCTCTGAAAAATGGCCACGAAATCATAAATTTTGCCAGGGTGTGTAAACTTAGTTAGAGTACTTAGAGTACAACTGTATACTTTTAAATTTTACCTTCAACGAATTGTGTTAAAAGCTAGTAGCGCGAGCAACATTTTAAGATATTTTTTAACAAGAAACTCAACTTGTAAGTAAGCGTGGAAAGGTTAATACTCCTGACAAATTTAAAAGGCAGTTTTTAAAGATACCTCTGTCCCTAATAAATCTGATCTTCAACAGTCATGCCGTTAAAGCCAGCAACCATGAAGCAGGATGGTAAACCAGTCCCTAGAACAGATGATTCAAATGATCTAGTAGAGCCCACGGAACATTTGCCAGGAGCCTGATCAAGTTGAATACCACATCTGTCTGGGCCAATCAAACTATAAGGGTCACTGGGATACCTTCCATCTCAAACCTGTGGAGAAAACAGGGAAGGAAGGAAACTCATAGATTGGTGTGTACTGATCTCGCAGAGCCTCTAGAGCATCCACTGCTTCCACCAGATCATTTTTGCACCTGAAAATAAATCTTTCCAGTTTATTGTTGCACCTAGAAGTTAGGAGGTCCACTTCTGGTGTCCCCCACTTTTGACACAGGTCCTGAACCTTTTACGGGTGTAGGAATCCCTCCCTCTGGTCAAGGCACTGCCAGCTGAGGAGGTCTGACTGCTAGTTGTCCACACATGGGATGGAAAAATTGGAAATGGCTGGAACATGCAATTCTGCCCAGGACAAAATCATTTCTACCTCTCTGGCTGTGGCAGGACTTTTGGTTCCTCCTTGATGGTCGATGTATGCCACAGCTCCAGACAACTTTCCTAAGACAAACAAATCACATGACATTCCAGAATGTTGTCAGTTTAGCCTGCAGATTCCTGCCTGTGAAAGTCTTACCTCCTTGCTGCAGTGGTTCTGCTAGCCCTGTGATTCTATTCACATGTGGTGTTTGGCCTCTGTGTTTACCTATGGGTGTCGCCTGCTATACTGTGGGTTTATATTTCCTTTCCCTTCTGTCATTCTCCAGCTTGCCTCCCAGTTTGCCTCCCTATAGAAGACATGCTTTGTCTGAGCAACTTCATAGTTCTCTGAGCTCCTGTTTGCCTATTATTACATGTATTCAGTGTCTGCCTCCCCATGTACTGACCCTGGCTTTGTCTATTGTTTTGTGCTTGCCTGCTGCCCAACCCTGCCTTCCTGGATATTCTGTCTCCTGCTGTATGTACGCTAGACACACAAGTGGTCTCTGCATCTTCAGCTGGGAAAACTCGAGTTGATGTTCTACAAGGGCTCACTACCACTAAAACCTTACAGTTGATCAGGAGAAAAGCTTCCTCCAATGTTCCCTGTACTGACAAGGTGTCCAGAACGTGCCTCCCCAGCCAGATAAGCTGGAATCTGTTGTAAAAAGCTTCCAAAATATGTTAGAAAGGAATTACCCCAACTCCAGAGCAGGGTTCCTGAGGCATTAAGCCAAGGTCTGTCTGGTCTTCAGTGCCAGGTAAATAGGTCTGTCCAAACACTGAACCATCTTGTCGATAAACGGCTAACACGTTATCACTTGCACCAAACTGTTTTTTTTTCCTTTTTGGGATAAAGGTTTTACACGATTAAACAAAAGCTTTTTATTTTAAGCACTCCTGCTAGTGTTAAATGGTTTGTCTCATCCATGTAAACTGATATATTTTGCTGGAGAGCTTGTGCTTTTGAAAAACAGTCTTGCTGTCTGGATCACTAGATGAAAATAGAAGAAAGAACTCCTTAAACAGAAATTTAATGCAGCCGTCACATTTAAGAATTGGTAAGGCGCAATATGATTGCTTTTGGGTTTAATACTGCTTTAAGGATCCAGCTGAACTTTTGCAAGGTCTGAACTGTTTGAGCCACATTGTAGGCCATCATTTGTGCTGCCTGTTTCCTCAACAGGAGGTTGAGGTATAGAAGATAGACCAACTAGCAGAGCCATAAACTAGAAGTCCTGTGGACCCACGGCAAAGTGAAGAAACCACTGATGCATTGAAAAAATGGAGACGTGCAAGTACACATTTTTGATGTCCACAGAAGCCAGGAAGCCTCCCTGATGGAGACGGGCTACGACAGACCAGGTGGATTCCATGCAGAGTTTTGGGGCCCAAATGAAGACTTGTAATTCAAGATGGAACTGATGCCCCATTTAGTTTGGTGACTTTGAAGTAAAACCGCAGAAACTGTTCCGCAACAGGGACTGGGACGATGCCCTCTTGCTCCAGAAGACCCCCAAGGGCTGCAGAAAGAGATGCCAATCTGTGAGGTGATACAGGCATGTTGGAAGCTGAGATTGGAATTTTAACTTGTAGCCCTTGCAAACCATCTCACTCCTGAGATGCTGGCTGTCCAAATGATGGGTTGCCCTCACTTTCCAAAGTTGTCAGACTTTGACAGACACCCCCCCCCCCCACTTTGGAAGGACACACCATCATGGTAAAGACACATGTGAGGGCCTGGGGGACTCTGAGCAGATGAATACTATTGCGCCTGGGAACATCTCTGGTAAGGGTGTCCAGGGCTGCTCTGAAATTACATCCTTTAAAAGATGCTTTTTGCATGCTGATATTGCAGCCCAACAATTGAGCCAGAGTCCTCCATCATGCTCACAGACAGGAAACTCATACGGGAAATGAGATGGGGACCTCTAGCAACCTAACCACACAGTGATGCAGGCATAAGCTCTTAACACTCCAAAATTAAAAGGATCGGCTAGAATAGCATCTGGATCCCTTCTGATGACCTTCCAATCAGCTAGAGTTTGGCAGACTAGTGTTTTGTCAAGGGCAGGTTACAAAGCAGAGCCTGCGAGCGTAAACAAGATTTTAGAAAAGGCTTTCAATTGCTGGTCAATGTGGTCCTTGAAAAAAAGCACTTCATTTTAATCCATCTTCTTAATGCAACAAATGCATGTTGTCATGGATATGCATTAATGTCTGTCTGCCATCTTACCTTCCTCCTCATGTGTTCATCTTAGAGACCAGACCTCCTTCACCTGGCTTCCTTTATAATCTCCTCCCAGCCTGACTCCACCCCAGGCCCTATCACAGAACACTATATTAACCTGTGCACTGCAAGCCTGCTTTGCTGATCAACGTGTTTGTTAGGCATTGTGTGTTTGGGTTCCTGCCTGCCGTGTGCTACGTCTGTCTCTCTGTTACGTTATTGGCTTGTCCCCGACTATCCCTGTCTGCTCGTGACCCTTGACCTTCGGCTCGTTCTTTCGTTATCCTTGTCTGCTTGTGGCCCCTGACCTTCAGCTTGTTATTCGGTTCTCTCTTATCTTGTGCTGCTGCTTCCCCTCTTTTTCCTTTATCCTACGGGGCGTGAGCTAGGAAACTCCAGGGGCCGCGAACTGGTCCCAGCCTGCAGCATAACATCCTCACCACTAGAGGCCCTGGAGAAGACCAGCTGGGTCTTAGACTCCGCGCCCTGGGGAATCTTGGCTCTAGCTTCCGTTAGGATCCCGGTTGTGCTCCTCTGGTCCCGCTTTCCACAACCACCCAGTTTCCTATCCGCAGAAGCCAGCCATAGGGTTCACTACCTCGCGGTGCACTCCTGTCCCCCTACGGTGTGCATCTGTCACCTGGCCACAGGTGACCCTGACAGTTTGATCAGCCATGAACCCGGCTGACATCCCGCTCCCCGCGGATGATCCATTGCAGGGCATAGTTCGCAGACTTGAAACCCAGGAATCAAATCAGACTCAGGTGATGCGATTCCTCCAGGATCTGGCTTCTCGATTCGAGCAGCTTCAGGTCTCCTTGGGAACCCCGAATCCGCAACCCCAAGTACAACCAGCGGCTGTACCTATCGCACCAGTCGCAGCCTCACACTCACTAAGATTGCCAGCTCCGTTCCGTTTCTCTGGGGACTCCAAGGCCTGCAGGGGGTTTCTCAGCCAATGCACAATTCATTTTGAGCTTCAGCCTCAAAGCTTCCTGTCTGACCGGGCTAAGGTATCCTATATCATTTCCCTCCTCTCCGGTGAAGCTTTGGCCTGGGCTGCCCCCCTGTGGGAGAGGAACGATCCGGTGGTTTCCAGTCTGTCCGATTTCTTGAAGCTCTTTCGTAATATCTTCGAAGAGCCGGCTCGGGCTTCTTCAGCGGCTAGTGCTGTCTTACGTCTTCGCCAAGAATCTAGTTCAGTGGGGCAATATGCTCTTCAGTTCCGTATCCACCCAGCTGAATTGAGCTGGAATAATGAGGCCCTGGTCGCTACCTTTTTACATGGCCTCTCTGACCGAGTGAAAGACGAATTAGCGGGAAGAGCCATTCCCGTCGGTCTGGACGATGTAATTTCATTATGCAACCAGATCGACATTCGTTTTCAAGAGAGGTCCTTAGAAAAAAGACGCCAGCACTCTCTGGGTCCTAGCCAGTCTGAGCTCCCCTCCCTTCATTCCGTGGAGCATCCTCTACCTGCTGAGAAGAACCTATGCAGCTGGGCCGGACCAGACTAACCCCCGAAGAACGTGCTAGGCGCAGAACTCTGGGCTTGTGCCTCTATTTTGGGGGCAAGGGTCATTTTTGTGACTCCTGCTCGCTTCGTCCGGGAAACGCTCGGGTCTAATACATTTGGAAGGTGGAGTATTGGACCCAGAAACATCACCTTCTCGCCTGCTCTTGCCGGTGTTCCTTCATGTAGGCACTTCTCCTCAGTCAACCCTTGCATACCTGGATTCCGGGGCTGCCGGCAATTTTATAGATTGGAGAACTGCTTCTTCTATGAAGCTTACCCTTTCACCTCTCACTACCCCATTGGTAGTCTCGGCAATTGATGGCACTGTTCTCCCAGGGGGCCCTATTCGCTTCCAGACACTACCCATTAGGATGTCGGTAGGGATTCTCCACCAGGAATGGATATCCTTTCTTATTCTACCCAAGGCCTCTACCCCAGTTGTATTGGGCCTCCCTTGGCTACAGCTCCACTCTCCACATGTGAACTGGGTCTCTGGGCAGATCCTGGCCTGGGGTTCCTCATGTTTCTCGTCGTGTCTTCTCAAGGTGACCCCCAAGGAGAGTCTTCCGGTTGCTGCCACTTCTGTTTCTTCTGATCTTCCTGCTGCATACAGCGATTACCAGGATGTGTTCTGTAAGAAATCAGCTGAGGTGCTTCCTCCCCACAGGTCTTTTGACTGTGCTATTGATCTTGTCCCCGGAGCAACTCTACCCAGGGGTCGTACCTACCCTCTGTCTATCCCAGAGACCCAGGCCATGTCGGAGTATGTCGCAGAGAATCTGGAGAGAGGTTTCATCCGGAAATCCTCATCGCCTGCAGGGGCAGGGTTCTTTTTTGTTGCCAAAAAGGATGGTACCTTAAGACCCTGCATCGATTATCGGGGTTTAAATGCGGTTACTATTAAAAATCGATACCCCTTACCCTTAATATCTGAGCTATTCGATAGGTTGAAGGGTGCCTCCATTTTCACCAAGTTGGATCTCAGAGGCGCGTACAATCTCATTCGAATACGGGAGGGTGACGAATGGAAGACTGCATTCAACACTAGAGACGGGCATTACGAATATCTGGTGATGCCTTTTGGTCTGTGTAATGCTCCAGCCGTGTTTCAAAACTTTGTCAATGAAATCTTCAGAGATCTGCTGTACCAGTTTGTTGTCATCTATCTGGATGACATTCTGATCTTTTCTGAAAATCTGCTCGTCCACAGAAACCATGTCCGCACTGTACTTCAACGTCTTAGAGAGAACAATCTCTATGCCAAGCTGGAGAAATGTTCCTTTGAATGTTCTGAGGTCCTGTTTTTGGGGTGCTTCGTCTCATGTTCGGGTCTTCGTATTGACCCTGGGAAGGTCTTGGCTATCGCCAACTGGCCTCTTCCTGCTAGCCTCAAGGCCACACAGCGCTTTCTTGGCTTCACTAATTATTATAGGCAGTTCATAAGGAATTACTCTTCCATTGCCGCGCCTATTATCGCTTTGACCAAGAAGGGTGTGAATGCCAGAGACTGGCCTCCCGAAGCTGTCTCTGCATTTCACAACCTGAAACAGGCCTTTGTTTCTGGCCCCCTCTTGAGGAGACCAAATCCTGGGAATGCATTTTTTATTGAAGTGGACGCTTCCTCAATGGGGGTGGGAGCTGTGCTTCTTCAAATCTTTGAGAAGAGACGCCAACCATGTGCGTTCTTCTCCAAAAAAAATTCTCAGGCAGAGAGGAATTATGCCATCGGTGATCGGGAACTAATCGCAATTAAATTGGCGTTAGAGGAGTGGCGTCATCTCTTGGAGGGATCCCCTCACTCCATAACGATCTTTACCGATCACAAGAATTTACAGTATCTACAGAATGCTAAACGTCTGAATCCTAGACAGGCCAGGTGGAGTCTCTTCTTTGCCCGTTTTAATTTCACGATTACCTACAAACCTGGTTCCTGCAACGGTCGGGCTGATGCGCTCTCTAGGTCATTTGACACTTTGGACGAGGAGTCCGCCCCTGAACCTGAGCCGATCATTCCAACCTCATGCATTGTTGCCCACTCTACCACCCTGAAGTCTAAAATTCCGCCTGGTAAGACCTTTGTCCCCACTGAGCTAAGAGCTAAGATCCTTCGTTGGGGACATGATTCCAAGGTGTGGTTATAAAAGAAAAATTTGCGCTAGGTGCAAATTATTAAAGTGCAATAAATGAATAAATCCCTAAAGGAAAACCTGCTGCTAAACACCAAAAAAAACCTGATATAAGGTACAACAATATAAATATACAAAAAGGTGTAGCGCTGGATGAGCAAAACTGTGTATGGCTATACAGTGAAAAAAATATATAATATAAGAAAAAGTATCAAAAACATGAGTGAATACTACAAATAAACAATTTAAAGTTCATGTGTGTCAGTGAAAAATATATGAAATCTTCTCTATTTGAAGATAAGAGTTCTACAGAGTGCAGGTATCCGATAAAAATCATAGGCAAAATGCTCCAACACTTAGTAAAGATCCCGCCACCAAGGTGAAGAATGAAGGCTTACCAGACAGCCTGCGACCGCCCTTCTCAGGGGGGTCAAAACAGGCTCAGTAGAGTGATGTTTTACTCCATGGAAGGCAGGATGATTCTGCAGGAACGCTTCATCCACAATGGGAGAGTCTCCAGAGACGTTGATTGAACACCTGGCCAGAACTGGGAGTAGACACACTCTTTGCAGATCAGAGTGGATGTTCCTCAGTAAGTAGGATAAAATCCAAAAGAGAAAGAAAAACTTTCCATAGTGTAGCGTTCATCCATAAAAAAGGGGTTTATTTTCACAAAGTATGCGATACAGAACTTCAAAGTAACAAGTCCTGAGATATTAAAATGCTGGTTAAAAACTCCTTGCAAGGAATAAAAAGCTCCGTATTCTGTCAATCAAACGACCGTTCGCGAGTGCGCAATGCATGCACGTGTCACCCTAACCTGGGTGACACGTGCATGCATTGCGCACGCGCGAACGGTCGTTTGATTGACAGAATACGGAGCTTTTTATTCCTTGCAAGGAGTTTTTAACCAGCATTTTAATATCTCAGGACTTGTTACTTTGAAGTTCTGTATCGCATACTTTGTGAAAATAAACCCCTTTTTTATGGATGAACGCTACACTATGGAAAGTTTTTCTTTCTCTTTTGGATTTTATCCTACTTACTGAGGAACATCCACTCTGATCTGCAAAGAGTGTGTCTACTCCCAGTTCTGGCCAGGTGTTCAATCAACGTCTCTGGAGACTCTCCCATTGTGGATGAAGTGTTCCTGCAGAATCATCCTGCCTTCCATGGAGTAAAACATCACTCTACTGAGCCTGTTTTGACCTCCCCTGAGAAGGGCGGTCGCAGGCTGTCTGGTAAGCCTTCATTCTTCACCTTGGTGGCGGGATCTTTACTAAGTGTTGGAGCATTTTGCCTATGATTTTTATCGGATACCTGCACTCTGTAGAACTCTTATCATCTTCAAATAGAGGAGAAGATTTCATATATTTTTCACTGACACACTTGAACTTTAAATTGTTTATTTGTAGTATTCACTCATGTTTTTGATACTTTTTCTTATATTATATATTTTTTTCACTGTATAGCCATACAGTTTTGCTCATCCAGCGCTACACCTTTTTGTATATTTATGATTCAAAGGTGGCAGGGCATTCTGGATTCCTCCGATCCTTCCTACTCATCAGTCGTCACTACTGGTGGCCTAATCTCCGCTCAGACGTCAAAGACTACGTTAAAGCTTGTCATGTCTGTGCTCAGTCCAAATCCTCCACACAAGCTCCTGCTGGTCTCCTCATGCCCTTGCCTATTCCTAAGGAACCCTGGGCCCATATTGCCATGGATTTTATCACCGATCTCCCACTGTCTGAGAATAATACAGTCATTTGGGTGGTAATCGATCGATTCTCCAAGATGGCTCATTTTGTTCCTCTTCCTGGTCTTCCTTCTGCCCCTGCCTTGGTTCCCATTTTCATTAGAGAAATTCTCCGCCTACATGGGGTCCCTTCTCATATTGTTTCCGACAGGGGAGTCCAATTCACGTCTCGTTTTTGGAGAGCCTTTTGCAAATCCCTCAATATTGTCTTGGATTTTTCTTCTTCTTACCATCCCCAATCCAATGGACAGACTGAGAGGGTTAATCGGGAGTTAGAGGTCTTTCTTCGCACCTTTGTGTCTTCTCACCATGACGATTGGTCCTCTCTACTCCCGTGGGCAGAATTCTCCCATAACAATCATGTGAATACCAGTTCGCAGAAGACACCCTTTTTCACAGTTTATGGAAAACACCCTCAACTTCCTCTTCCCATGATCTGTTCTCCAGACATTCCAGCTTTGGCTTCGGTTCAGGAGTCTCTCAATTCCGTTTGGGGTCACGTTCATGATTCCCTCCGGGCAGCTGCTGAAAAATTCAAAGGCTTTGCCGACCGCCGCAGGCGTAAACCGCCTTCTCTTCAGCCAGGGGACAAAGTCTGGCTCTCTACCAGGAACATCAAGCTCCGAGTTCCTTCTCTGAAGTTTGCTCCACGATTCATCGGTCCATACACGGTAACTGCTAAACTGAATCCGGTTTGTTTCAAACTCCAGATTCCTAAGAGCCTTAAAATCACTAACTTCTTTCATGTTGCTCTTCTAAAGCCTTTAGTCCTCAATAAATTCTCTCGTCCTCTCCCTACCGTGGCGCCTGTCTCTGAGGATAATCAGGAGTACGAGATCAGTCAAATTCTGGACTCCCGACTCTGTAAAGGCGTTCTTCAGTACCTCGTTCATTGGAAAGGGTTTGGTCCTGAGGAGAGGTCTTGGATCACTGCATCTGAGGTCTTTGCACCTCGTCTGTTAAAGGAGTTTCATCTCAAGTTTCCCTCTAAACCTGGGCCCAGGCGGGGAAGGGGGAGGCCTCGTAAGAGGGAGGGTACTGTCATGGATATGCATTAATGTCTGTCTGCCATCTTACCTTCCTCCTCATGTGTTCATCTTAGAGACCAGACCTCCTTCACCTGGCTTCCTTTATAATCTCCTCCCAGCCTGACTACACCCCAGGCCCTATCACAGAACACTATATTAACCTGTGCACTGCAAGCCTGCTTTGCTGATCAACGTGTTTGTTAGGCATTGTGTGTTTGGGTTCCTGCCTGCCGTGTGCTACGTCTGTCTCTCTGTTACGTTATTGGCTTGTCCCCGACTATCCCTGTCTGCTCGTGACCCTTGACCTTCGGCTCGTTCTTTCGTTATCCTTGTCTGCTTGTGGCCCCTGACCTTCAGCTTGTTATTCGGTTCTCTCTTATCTTGTGCTGCTGCTTCCCCTCTTTTTCTTTCTCGTACATCACGGGACACAGAGCGACATAGTCATTACTAATGGGTTATATAGATACCTTCAGGTGCTGGCACTGGCAACTTCCAAAACCGGAAGTACCCTCCCCTATATAAGCCCCTCCCATCCGGGAGCACCTCAGTTTTTTGCCAGTGTCTAAGGTGTTGGCCAAGAAGAAACATGTGTTTTTCACTGAGCTTGCGTACAGGTTCTTTTGGGCCTCAGTAAGCTATTCCGGATCCGACCAAAAAAGCTTCATAGCTAAACGGTCGGTACCCGGGCCTTGCAGAGAAGAGCAAGGTTTTGCCTGTAATGCTTCTCTTAGGAGAGCTGGACCCTGGGATCCAGAGCTCTGGTCATACCCATGACCAAGATGTTTTCTGTGCAGGGTGCTATACAGGTCCAGGGGAGTGGAATCCTTGGGAACCCGGTCCCTGAAGGTTTAATTACAATGCCTGCCGTGATAGGTGAAGTTTGGGCTTCTGTGGCCAAATAGAGTCCTGCGGCGGGGAAAAGGTAAGTGGGGGCCCCTCAGGAACTTGGTTCTATTGAGGGGACCCCCAAGCCTAATATGTCTTTCTGCCTGTTACCTAACGGTATTCCCGCTAAATATTATGCATGCCTGTAACTACTAAAAAATGTAATAATTTTAATAGTGGTCAAGAAAAAAAAAAAATAATATACTAGACTGCGGTACCTGTGTTAATCCACTAGAGGCCGCTGTGGAACGTTTTCTTGTCATGTGGACTAGTTTCTTTTTATCAGAGCAAGTCCAGGCAGATGGTGAGTTCTCTTGTGGGAAACTGCTTCCTCTGCCATGTTGCAATGCTCGTCCATCCCCCGGCCTGCGGCAAAAGGGGCCCTGGCTCTTGTCCCTAGTTTCCTTTTTCAAAATTAGCGCCGAAGGCGCACGTGGCCGTGCGCGTGCACGCGCCTCTATATATAGAGGTGAGCCAGGAAAGGGGGCGGAGCTTGGGGGATGACGCTCTGTGCGCGCCGCAGCGCTTCTGCGCATGTGCGGGCGTCCCAGCATGTTAAAAACCACAATTATGTGTTGTGAGCTGGCTATGGAGTGCAGAGACAGAGCTGGAAACATTTAAAAAAAAGGCATACAGCAAGCGGTTGATGCAGGCATCCCCATAGAAAGGCACATTAGTAGACACCAACTGTTTTTATAGCAGCATTTGTGCTAGACTATTGTCAGTAAGTGGTGTATTTCGGCTGGAATACCTCAGCTTTGGGCTTAGGAATAATGCTGTCTAAAAACTCCGGGACTAAAAATCCCAGGAAGCATAGGGGGTCTCCATCGGGCTCTGAGGATCTTGGGCATGCTTCAGCTGCACCAGTCTCCCCTGAAGAATCAGAGGTTAGTGACCGTAGAGCACCCTCAGGAGTACCTGGTACTGTGGCTGTCCTCAGTTCACCTGCTCCTGTGTATGTAACAGAGGAGGTTTTTTCCTCAGCTCTGGGAGGGCTGGAAGAGAGATTGTCAGCATTGATCGCTGCTTCCCTGTCACAGGAAAAAAGCGCTCGATCTCCGTCTCCTCCCTCAGAGTGCCTGTTAGCGGAGCAACAGTCCCATACAGGGATCGACCTACCTGAAGGGGATCAGGATGAGGTTGATTCTGTTGTAGAGGAATCAACAGTGGAAGAGCCATTCTCAGCATCACATGCTGAAAGATTATGGGTTCAGTCCCTGACTAATATGGTCCGATCAGCATTTAAAATGCCCCTTGCGGAGCCATCATCCACTTCTGTCTCCTCGTTGGGGTCGCTAAAAGCTCCCCAGACTGTTTGTTCCTTTCCGATCCATCCTTTACTGGAAGGGCTCATTTACCAGGATTGGGAGCATCCTGATAAAATATTTACTCCTCCCAAGAGATTTCAAGTGGTCTATCCCATGGAGGATAAGTTCATCAAAAAATGGAGGGTCCCTACAGTGGACGCAGCCATCTCTTGTGTGAATAAATCACTGACATGTCCAGTGGATAATGTCCAAATGTTCAAGGACCCAATAGATAAAAAATTAGAGTCCTTATTAAAATCTGCTTTTGCTACAGCAGGATTGGTGACACAACCAGCAGTGGCAGCTATTGGGGTCTGCCAAGCAGTGAAGGATCAGTTGAAACAGGTCTTAAGGGACTTGCCAGATCAGCAGGCTCTTGCCCTAGCTGATCTACCTAGAGCCTTATGCTTTGCGGTGGACGCTATAAAGGATTCAATCCATCAGGCCTCCCGCCTTACGCTGTCTGAAGTACATATGCGCAGGCTTTTATGGCTCAAAAACTGGTCTGCTGAAGCTCCCTGTAAAAAATTGCTGGTCAGCTTCCCATTTCATGGTGAACGCTTATTCGGGGAAGACCTGGACAAATATATCCAGAGAATTTCCAGTGGTAAAAGTACACTTTTGCCGGTTAAAAACAGAGTTAGAGGTCCCTCTTTTAAGAGGCCTGCTTCTCCAGTCCCTAGGACATCGGCTGTGAAACAGTTCCGACGGCCTCCTCGGTCAAATCCCGGAGGTAAAAATAAGGGACAATTGCAGGGTAACAAGAAGCCCTGGAGCAGGAGAGGTACAAAACCTCCCCCAAAGTCAAATGCATGAAGGGTTGCCCCCACTCAATCGGGTGGGGGAAAGACTTCAGTTGTTCACAGAGACCTGGCGGGACACGATCAGAGACAGATGGGTGCTCTCCGCAGTAAATCTGGGATACAAATTGGAGTTAAAAGACTCCCCTCCTTCCCACTTTATAAGGTCAAACGTGCCAAGGGATCCCCAGAAGAGAGGATCCCTCCTGTTGGCACTAGAACAATTATTGCTCCAAGCAGTAATTATAGAGGTTCCCCTGGAAGAATGGGGGTTCGGGTTTTACTCAAACCTCTTTACAGTCCCGAAGCCAAACGGGGACATGAGGCCCATATTAAATCTAAAAGGGCTAAACAAATTCCTACATATCAGGACTTTCCGGATGGAGTCGATCCGATCGGTGGCCACTGCCCTACAAGGGGAGGAATGGTTAGCCTCGATCGACATCAAAGATGCTTATTTGCACATTCCCATCTTTCCAGCCCACCAAAAATTTCTACGCTTTGCGGTAGAAGGGCGCCATTTTCAGTTCAGAGCCTTACCCTTCGGTCTGGCCACAGCACCACGAGTGTTCACAAAAATTCTGGCCCCATTATTGGCCAATCTAAGAACACGAGGTGTAACGATAATGGCATATCTAGACGACTTGTTGCTGATAGACCACTCAGTGGAAAAACTAGAAGTGGTTGTTCACGAGACAATCAAGTATCTGGAATATCACGGTTGGATTATCAACCGAGACAAGTCAGCCCTAAAACCAGTCAAAAGTCTGGAATACTTGGGGCTAAGGCTGGATTCAGACCAGAGAAAAATTTTCTTGCCTCAAGAAAAGGGGTCGTCTTTGAGAGATTTGATCCACTTAGTGGGTACAAAAAGACAGCCATCCATACGCCTGTGCATGAGGCTGCTGGGAAAAATGGTGGCATCATTCGAAGCAGTACCCTACGGTCAATTCCATTCAAGGAATTTGCAAAGGGCCATACTGTCAGCCTGGAACAAAAAAGTTCAGGCCCTAGACTTACCAATGTCCTTGTCCCCTTCCGTTCGCAAGAGCCTCCGCTGGTGGTTGGTTCCCCAGAATCTGGAAAGAGGGAAATCCTTCAGTCCGATTTCTTGGAAGGTGGTCACTACAGATGCCAGCCTTATAGGCTGGGGAGCAGTACTGGAGCAATGGTCTCTCCAGGGCAGATGGTCGGATGCGGAAAAGGCCCTGCCCATCAATCTCTTAGAGATACGAGCAGCCCGGTATGCCCTAGTAGCATGGACATCCAAACTCCAAGGGTCCCCTGTCAGAATTCAATCAGACAATGCCACAGCAGTGGCATATATCAATCATCAGGGGGGCACCAGGAGTCGTGCAGCCCAGAGGGAAGTAAATTACATCCTGAAATGGGCAGAAAGATATGTCCCAGCCATATCTGCGGTATTCATTCCAGGAGTGGAGAATTGGAAGGCGGACTTTCTAAGTCGCCAACAATTATGCCCAGGGGAATGGTCCCTTCATCCCGAGGTTTTCCGGACAATATGTCAGCGGTGGGGAACACCGGATGTAGATCTGCTAGCATCCAGATTCAACGCAAAAGTGGACAGGTTTATCTCTTGGACAAGGGATCCCCTAGCTTGCGGCTCGGATGCCCTAGTGTTCCCTTGGGATCAGTTCAAGCTGATATATGCGTTCCCACCGCCACAATTGTTACCTCGATTACTCCGCAGAATCAGGGTAGAAAAGAAACCAGTGATTCTGGTGGCTCCAGCGTGGCCCCGAAGAGCATGGTACGCGGAGATTGTAAAGATGTCTGTGGGGAGTCCTTGGACCCTCCCACATCGTCCGGACCTGCTTTCGCAAGGACCGATATACCACCCTTCCTTACCAGCCCTAGGTTTGACGGCCTGGCTATTGAAGCCCACATTCTAAAAAAGAGAGGGCTCTCTAATTCTGTGGTATCTACCATGATCAATGCCAGGAAGCCGGTATCCAGGCAGATCTACTATAGAATCTGGAAGGCGTACATCGCCTGGTGTGAGGCCAAGAAATGGCATCCACGTAAATACGTAATAGGTAGGATTCTGGACTTCCTACAATGGGCTGTAGATAGGAAGCTTGCCTTGAGTACTATCAAGGGTCAGATTTCGGCCTTGTCAATATTTTTTCAAAGGCCCTTGGCTTCGCATTCACTAGTCAAAGCCTTTATACAAGGAGTGATGCGTATTAGTCCTCCGGTTAATATTCCCATATGTCCATGGGATCTAAACTTGGTTCTGTCGGTTCTACAGAAACAACCATTTGAACCATTACAGCATATTTCTTTGGTTCTTCTCACCAGGAAATTGATTTTTCTAGTAGCCATTTGTTCGGCTAAAAGAGTGTCGGAATTAGCAGCTATGTCCTGTAAGGAACCATATCTGGTTATCCATAAGGACAGAGTAGTGTTACGCCCTCATCCAGCCTTTCTTCCTAAGGTGGTATCGAGGTTTCATTTGAACCAAGATGTGGTTCTTCCTTCTTTTTTCCCCAAACCTACTTCGGTAGAGGAAAAGTTATTGCATTCTTTGGATGTAGTAAGAGCAGTTAAAGCTTATCTAAAAGCCACTGCTCAGATTCGCAGAATGGATACTTTGTTTATTCTGCCGGAAGGCCCCAGAAAGGGTCAGGCAGCATCAAAATCTACTTTAGCCAAGTGGATTCGACAGGTCATAATGCAAGCCTATGGCTTGAGAAGGAGACCGCCTCCGTTCAAAGTTAGAGCGCACTCCACGAGAGCAGTTGGAACTTCATGGGCAGTGCATCACCAGGCCTCCCTGGCTCAAATCTGTAAGGCCGCAACATGGTCTTCAGTACACACGTTTACTAGGTTCTACCAGGTGGACGTTAGAAGTCAGGAGGATGTCGCCTTTGGGCGCAGTGTGTTGCAGGCCGCAAAAGATCCTCATGTCTGATAGCGCTCAGCTTATGTATGGTGTATCCCCCCCCTCGTTGGGCATTGCTTTAGGACATCCCATTAGTAATGACTATGTCGCTCTGTGTCCCGTGATGTACGAGAAAGAAAATAGGATTTTTATAACAGCTTACCTGTAAAATCCTTTTCTTGGAGTACATCACGGGACACAGAGCTCCCGCCCCTCTTTAGGGACACTTATTGCTTTGCTACAAAACTGAGGTGCTCCCGGATGGGAGGGGCTTATATAGGGGAGGGTACTTCCGGTTTTGGAAGTTGCCAGTGCCAGCACCTGAAGGTATCTATATAACCCATTAGTAATGACTATGTCGCTCTGTGTCCCGTGATGTACTCCAAGAAAAGGATTTTACAGGTAAGCTGTTATAAAAATCCTATTTTTTCCCTTATCCTACGGGGCGTGAGCTAGGAAACTCCAGGGGCCGCGACCTGGTCCCAGCCTGCAGCATAACATCCTCACCACTAGAGGCCCTGGAGAAGACCAGCTGGGTCTTAGACTCCGCGCCCTGGGGAATCTTGGCTCTAGCTTCCGTTAGGATCCCGGTTGTGCTCCTCTGGTCCCGCTTTCCACAACCACCCAGTTTCCTATCCGCAGAAGCCAGCCATAGGGTTCACTACCTCGCGGTGCACTCCTGTCCCCCTACGGTGTGCATCTGTCACCTGGCCACAGGTGACCCTGACACATGTATACCCACCAGCTGGAAACAAATGTCCGCCCCTTCTTTGAAGCAGTGGTTTGTGAGGATTTCTGAAATCGGACGAATGGAGGAGTGGCTGGCCCCAGCCAATCGTATGGAGGAGCGCTTCAATAAAACTGGTCTGAATTTTCCTGCTCTCCTGAATATTGTCTCTATTGGGCTCCCAGGCTTGAGATCACTTTCAAGTCTGGCTTCGGTACCTGCTTCGGTGTCTTGCTGCCTTTTTGTTCCTTTTTTTTTTTTTTTGCTCTACTGTTCAGAGGGAGTACTGGAGCCATGGTTCCTACACACTTACCAGTTATACTGTTCAGTTATGCTAGAAGTAAATGGAAGTTTCTATCCTAGGAACATGTAAATCAGTTTGCTCCCAAGGGAAGAATTCTCATTTGCATATTATACACTGTATGTTTTGTCTTGTGCATTTAGCGTGTCTGACATTTTGATGGTCGTCTGTTTTTCCACTTTCTCTCTTTTGGAGCGTGTTGTTTTCTGTATTTTCTTTGAAAAATGTAAAGAATTGGAAAAAAAAGCGCTTCCTCCACAAGGATGGTAAACTTCTTTTTTTTTTTTTTAACTGGATACACTGTGGGGATAGCCCATTTAAAAAAAAAGTCCTCTTCAAAAGGGAACAGGACTAATTGCTGCTTGGGAGTGGTGAACACTTTTTTGGGGGATCACCTCTTTTCTTATAAAGACCATGAGAAACAACAGTTGCACCAGAAAGGCCTTGGTGGTCTTAGGAACCTTTTTAAAAGCATCTTAATTTAAAAAAAAACACTGGTAGAAGCAGCAGGCTGGTTCTGAAAATGTGAAGTGGTTCACCTTAAGAAACCAGTCCAGTCCATCACATAAGTTCACTGAAGTGACATGCCTCCGCTGATGCGCAATGCTGAAGCAAATCCATATAAGCTGTACCCATTTACCTGCAGACCTCTTTCCTTCACAGCCTTGCAAAGTACACAGATCAGATGGTATTTCTCAGTTTCCAGGAGGCAGTGGGACCTGATGTCATACACTCCACAGCACAGAGCTGATTGTAATTGGAGACCTGAGTGGAGGGAATGGGCACATTCCTACACAACCTCACTAGGAAACATGCATATCTAAGCATGTCAATATCCTGATGTCTGCTATTGGTGGAGTGTGGGCTGGAGGGGGACCCTCATGTTGGGAAAATTGTCAGAAGTGATATATGCAGATTGCAGAGGAAGGATAGAGCAGCCAGGATCCACACTAGGCACTATTGGTTGAGACAAGTATGCTATAATGAGACTATGCTTTGTTAATTTGACATTTCAAGATTTATAACAATGTGGGAGTAATGGCAACAGCCTGCGACGTCTCAGTTATGCGTTTTTCTATTAAGAGACCCAGCATCTAAGAGTCTTTCCTGCTAAAAGCACAGAGGTCGCTAATGTCACAGGCAGATAAGGATTCTGCTGAGGAAGGCATGAAAGTACGTTTTGTGGCCTCTGATCAAAGTCGCATGACTGTGATGAAATCCTCCCAGGATAGAGCCAAGGTGGTGGGGCTATGCCTGATAAAACTAATGAAGACTCTGAGAATGTCATAGGCTCAAGCAGAGGGCAAAATTCCAGGCTGTCGGTGTCGGGCCATTTTAGGGGTGCACAATGCAGACTCCAGTGCCCCAAGGTCACATTCCAAGCTAGCTTTGCAATCGCCCAGCCTCAAAGGGTCTATATACAGCTTTGAAAGCTAGTTCTGGGGAGCATACAATAAAGATCAGCATAGCAGCTTGTAAAGACCTCTTTACTGAAAATTTTTGGTTGATTAAAAAAAAAAAAAAATAGCTCACAAAGGTTGGTCTTTTCTGAGACTTGACTCATTAAGGTGTCTGACATGCATTATCAATGTCATATTGCTTCTTTCCCTTCCTTTTCCCTCCTTTACTTCAAAGATTTTCTTTGGGTGTTTTTTTTGGACACATAAACTTATCCATTTCTTGTCCAAAAGGGAAAGTGGAGAAGAGGCACCAAAACCGCCAATAGTGCAGTAACAATTACTGAATAAGAATTAGAGCTGCACGATTCTGGATAAAATGAGAATTGTGATAATTTTTTTTGCTTCAAATAAAAATCACGATTCTTAGCGCAACATGATCTTTCACATTCTACAAAAAAATCGGGCTAACTTTACTGTATTTAATAATTTTTTTTATTTTTATTGAAGTATATTTTTTCCTAAAAAAATTGCTTTTGAAAGACCGCTGCATGCAAATAGAGTGTGACCTAAAATATTGCAACAATCTCCGTTTTATTCTCTAGGGTCTCTGCTAAAAAATATATATATAATGTTTGGGGGTTCTAGGTAATTTTCTAGCAACAAATACAGATTTTAATTTGTAAGCAATAAGTGTAAAAAAAGGTTTAGTCTTTAAGTGGTTAAACTGACCTCATTTACAGACGGAAGTCCATTCATTTGATCTAAAAGAACCGAGAGCTGCAATGTGTCTCTTTATCGCTGTTGATAAACATTTGGCTGAGGTTTTTTTTTTCTTTTGACAGCTCTGAGCAGAGAATGGCTCTGCACTTGTTTCACATTAATCATGGAAATGCTATATTAGGATCGTGAGGGGTGTTGAATCGCGATCACAATTTTTTTAATGATTAATAGTGCAGCTCTAGTAAGAACAATAATAAAAACAGAAGTAATGCACTCAGTGTCCAGAAAGACAGGCATGTAAGATGTGCCGAATGTCAGCCCAAGGAATCCAGGTCTGTGCTGCAGCCACCGTGAAGCAGCGTCCTCCACGGGGGGAGATGCAAAGAGACGGGAAGATGCCGGAGGAACCTCTCGGTGACAGGAGCTGTCAGAACACTGTCTGGTCTGGAGGTGAGCTGGCCAATTGGAATGTGGCAGGGCTACACCTCCTTCATCATCCTGCTTGGTTACGCTATACTCCGGGTTTAATATGAGAACCGCAATTAACCTCATAGTACCCAGATGTGTTGGAGGAACTAGCGGTTTGGTTGGACACAATATGTAATAATGTTAAAAAGGAGGCTTTAGTTTAAGAGCCAATAAAAGTCCAAAGAATAATAAAAAACCAATTTAAAGAATAAATTCTAAAAAAAAAAGAATGAAAAAAGCAAAAAATCATAAACAGTGAATTCGATCAAAGGCCTCATGTATCGGGACATACTGCAAACGTATGTGTTAAATATATTTTTTTTTTATAGAATTTTTTTTTTTTTATGGGGATAAGAACCCACTGATAGACAGACATGACTGTGGAATGAAGTTCATTGTAAAAATGGCCTAGAATAAATGTATGTATATCTTCGAAGTGCTGGAGGTATAATTGTTATAGAGGAACTTTGGTCCATATTTTCTTGTCATGCCCACTTTGCAATACACAAGACATAAAGAGGCTGATTACTATACTTAGAGGTGTAACCTTGGGAGGCAATCCGGCAGTGTTTCTTCTCCATCTTAACCCACTCTCTAGAAAACAATAGAATTCACCACTTCTCCATCTTCTGAATGCAGCCAAGGTATGCCTCCTGGATTGATGGAAAACTGTTTCCCTCCTTCTGTCAGCCAATGGCTTATCTCCCAATAACACGATGAGAATAGCAAAGCTCACATCCTCCTTAAATTATCAGTAGGAAAGGTCCAGGAAAACCTGTTACTAACATGGGTTCTAATTCACTCCTGACTACAGATCTTGTATATCAGTATGAGGTTTGGGCGAGGCTCTACTTACTAGATTCCTTTTATTCTTGTTCTCCCTTACACTCCCATTATTTATAATTTTTATATTTTTTTTATATTTTTATTTTCTCTCTCCAATCCTTATCAATTCTTGTGTTCCCCCCCCCCCCCCCTTCTGCCCTAACATCTCCCTTTCATAGTTCCTCCTCACTTTGTGCTCTACAATTGTACAACATGACTTATGAAAACAGTCAATACCCACAGGATCATGTTATAAACTAATATATTGGGGTACTCTTGGTCAAATCAAAAAGCACCACATCCCATTGTAATTTAATATGAGAAAAAGGGGGGGACAGCGGGTATATTCAGTACCCAGGGATTTTTTGAAAACACGGTGCTTGATAGAGATAAACACAATTGTCAAAATCAATAAAAGATTAAATTTTATTACATGAAGCATAAAAACAATACACAAAATTATTAACCATCCTTCAAGATATGTAGGTCAGTTTTCAAAAAGATGCAATTCACTGCTTGATTTCCACTCAACTAGTTTCGCTCCCAGCGGAGCTTCTTCAGGAGTGTAATAGAGTAATAGCAGGTTTAAACTGTGAATACAGGATGTACAACAATTAGCAACATAGAATGGTTAAAAGTATGTAAGACTTTAATGTTGAACATTTCAGAAAAATTGATAAATTGACGTGCCCAAAGCACGCTAATGGTTAAGTAGTTCATAAGGGTAGATCATTAACACAATAGATCCGTTCACACTGAAATGGTGATGGCCCATGCTGAGCATCATACAAACACATATGTATACACTCACCGACTTACATGTGTAGCTACAAACTGGAAGAACAAATGGCATTTCCACTGGTATTAGTTGACCGGTTTGCCCAATCCACTGAAACAACCCATAGGGTTAGCAACCACAAGGGTAAAGAAAATCTATTGAAGACTGGAAATAGAAAGCATACAAAAGGTATATAGTGAATAGATGTTAAATCTAGCAAATTCAACATAATTCATCCTGAAATGGATGGAAAGACAACCTCTTACCTTGAGAGGTTGTTAGTATGGGTCACTAGATCCAAAGTCAGCAGTATGCCAATAGGGAGTTGTAAAAATCCTTATAGAGCACAAAGTGTCTATTTGTGCTAAGAAAGACAAACCCTCGGGCTGAATGATTGGAAACACATAGTGAAAAAATAACTTCACTGGTTACATTGCACTCAAGATGGTTGGGTGGGATGGATGAGCTGGTCACCAGCTGTAAATAAAAAAATATAGCAGACAAAGTGATGAGCAACCTCGGCCACTGCGAGGAGAAAGTTATCAACACAGCGGACAAGCGATTGTCCATAACAGCAGCCTACCTGGGCAAGTTGAAAAGGGGTCAGAATCCGTCCGGCTGGAGCAGGTATATCTCCAAGCCCCAGGGCGGCGAAAGATCCTCGCAGACTGTCGGCGGACCGGAGCCGCATTTAAAATACCCCCATCGCGGCGGCGTCTACATTCCTCCTCCACGGTTACTCTTCCGGACGGACAAGTACACAGACCTATGTTTTCAGTCACGTGCCAATCCATTGGTATAGTATACTTAATGCAATGCCAATGTGATGCATTCTATGTCGGCAAGACCAAAAGGCCCTTCTTTCACCGTGTCAGAGACCATGTTTCTCTGATAAGGAAAAAGAAAATGGAAACCCCAATTAGCCGGCATGTAGGTCTGTTTCATCAATTTGATAGTGCAGTAATGCATTTTTCCGCCTTAGAACACATTCCCCCAGGGGAGAGAGGAGGGAATTTTGATAAAATTCTACTGCAGAAAGAGGCCAGATGGATCCATAGGTTATCAGCTCTTAGGCACCCTGGTTTAAAACGATGCCTTTAGCTTTAAGCCGTTTTTATAGAGTTCTGCCGTGAATTACTATAGCATTGTTCGTCCAACATTTACTCCATTATCTAATATTCATCAATATATTTTTTTAATTTTTTGCTATATTGTTATAAATTCAAATTGAGTCCAGTTATCATTTTTTCATTTCATATTATTTTATCTTCAATCTTTTTTCATTTCTTTATCTCACTTAGATTCATCCCTTGCAACACTTTGCATTCCTCATATATTAACACATGTTTCCTAAGTTGGAAAGTTTAACTTACAATGTATTTTTCATGATTCATGTAATCCGTCATACTGTATGTTCATGTTCCATCCTGAGCTTCACCAGTTCCGCCCATTTGCTTTACTTCAGACCCTTGCTACAAATTGGGTTTACTCTTTGTGAAAAATTGGCATTCTAGTTATTATCTAATTTCGATTATTTATCTACTTGGGTGACACAATGTGTCCCTGTATAATAATAAAAAATTTTTCATACCAAATTTATTTTCTCTATATTGCATCTGGTATTTGCTGACTGGCTCAATTCATGATTCACCCCGGGCAACCATACGGACGCCCGGGGGCCCCCTGCTTTGATATACTCGTGATGCCAGTCGAGCTTTCAATGGGGTGCCCCAAATTGATGATCAATGTTGACAGTCATTCTGTGAGTTCCACCTGCGCTGCTTCAATATAGATTTTGATTATTAATGTCATTACACCATATATATTCTTGTTCCCACTCTCTCAATGACGCTGGGTTCATTTACTATTATCTATATATTCTGTTTTCCCTTATTCAAGATGGCGCGGCTGGCCTCAGCAGCGTCCAGCTGACTGACACACACCTCGCTTGGTGTGTGACACGCCACGTTGGCTGCTGTCTCAATGACGCTCACGCCAGTCCAACTCTTGGACGGCGGTGCGCGTCATCATTGATCCACCAATGTACGTCCGCATCGCGGCGATGACGTCAGACGCCGCCGCGATGGGGGTATTTTAAATGCGGCTCCGGTCCGCCGACAGTCTGCGAGGATCTTTCGCCGCCCTGGGGCTTGGAGATATACCTGCTCCAGCCGGACGGATTCTGACCCCTTTTCAACTTGCCCAGGTAGGCTGCTGTTATGGACAATCGCTTGTCCGCTGTGTTGATAACTTTCTCCTCGCAGTGGCCGAGGTTGCTCATCACTTTGTCTGCTATATTTTTTTATTTACAGCTGGTGACCAGCTCATCCATCCCACCCAACCATCTTGAGTGCAATGTAACCAGTGAAGTTATTTTTTCACTATGTGTTTCCAATCATTCAGCCCGAGGGTTTGTCTTTCTTAGCACAAATAGACACTTTGTGCTCTATAAGGATTTTTACAACTCCCTATTGGCATACTGCTGACTTTGGATCTAGTGACCCATACTAACAACCTCTCAAGGTAAGAGGTTGTCTTTCCATCCATTTCAGGATGAATTATGTTGAATTTGCTAGATTTAACATCTATTCACTATATACCTTTTGTATGCTTTCTATTTCCAGTCTTCAATAGATTTTCTTTACCCTTGTGGTTGCTAACCCTATGGGTTGTTTCAGTGGATTGGGCAAACCGGTCAACTAATACCAGTGGAAATGCCATTTGTTCTTCCAGTTTGTAGCTACACATGTAAGTCGGTGAGTGTATACATATGTGTTTGTATGATGCTCAGCATGGGCCATCACCATTTCAGTGTGAACGGATCTATTGTGTTAATGATCTACCCTTATGAACTACTTAACCATTAGCGTGCTTTGGGCACGTCAATTTATCAATTTTTCTGAAATGTTCAACATTAAAGTCTTACATACTTTTAACCATTCTATGTTGCTAATTGTTGTACATCCTGTATTCACAGTTTAAACCTGCTATTACTCTATTACACTCCTGAAGAAGCTCCGCTGGGAGCGAAACTAGTTGAGTGGAAATCAAGCAGTGAATTGCATCTTTTTGAAAACTGACCTACATATCTTGAAGGATGGTTAATAATTTTGTGTATTGTTTTTATGCTTCATGTAATAAAATTTAATCTTTTATTGATTTTGACAATTGTGTTTATCTCTATCAAGCACCGTGTTTTCAAAAAATCCCTGGGTACTGAGTATACCCGCTGTCCCCCCCTTTTTCTCATAGGATCATGTTATAGTTCTTCATTAAATTCTCAACTAATTAAGTTTTTGCAAAGAACGTACATTTAGTGTTTTACTTGTATGTTTCCTTGTAGATGTTTCTGTAAATCTGAAAAGCAGTTGGATAATTGAATTGTATGTTTTCATCACTATATACCTTGTTGTATCTTCAGTATGTGCTGTTAAAAAAAGGACAAAACAAATGCACATAAAGCAGTAATAGACATCTAAGTATATGATCAATGCTCACCAGAACATTGAAAGTGGTTGAAAAGTCAGAAGAAGAAGAATGGAATGCATTAAGATAAAAAATCTGGTCCCCTAATACTTACCTGAGCTCTATCTCTATCCAGCGATGTGTATGAGTGCCTCGACCATCCGGAGACTCTCCCTTCTGGTTGGCTGAGACACAGCAGCAATGGTGCCCATTGGTTCCCACTGCTCTCAGTTAGCCAATCAGGAGAGAGAGGGACGGAGCCAAACCGTGGCTCCATATCTGAATGGACGCACAGAGCTGTGGCTCTGCTCAGGTGCCCCCATAGCAAGCTGCTTGCTGTGGGGGCTCTCGACAGGAGGGGAGGGGCCAGGAGCGCCGACGAGGGACCCGAGAGGAGGAGGATCTGGGCTGCTAAGTATGACATGTTTTTTATTTTTAAAGAAAAAGACACTAGACTTTAGTAATACTTTAAGGACAGCATCAGACATATACATTAAGCACATGATCAATGCTCGTCATAACATTTAAAGTGGTTCTAAAGGCAGAAGGAGAGTTTTTTTTACCGTAATACATTCTATGCATTAAGGTAAAAAACCTTCTGACTTAAGCCCAATCTCGATCCAGCAGTGTGCACAAAATCAGAGTCTCCTCCCTCTCTCCTCCCTCTCCCTCTCTCCTCCCTCTCCCTCTCTCCTCCCTCTCCCTCTCTCCTCCCTCTCCTCCCTCTCCCTCTCTCCTCCCTCTCCCTCTCTCCTCCCTCTCCCTCTCTCCCTCTCTCCTCCCTCTCTCCTCCCTCTCCCTCTCTCCTCCCTCTCTCCCTCTCTCCCTCTCTCCTCCCTCTCTCCCTCTCTCCCTCTCTCCTCCCTCTCTCCCTCTCTCCCTCTCCTCCCTCTCTCCTCCCTCTCTCCTCCCTCTCTCCTCCCTCTCCCTCTCTCTCCCTCCCCCATCTCTCTCTCCCCCCTCTCTCTCCCCCCCTCTCTCCCCCTCTCTCCCTCCTCTCTCTCCCCCCTCTCTCTCTCCCCCCCCTCTCTCTCTCCCCCTCTCTCTCTCCCCCTCTCTCTCTCCCCCATCTCTCTCTCCCCCATCTCTCTCTCCCCCATCTCTCTCTCCCCCCCTCTCTCTCCTCCCCTCTCTCTCTCCCCCATCTCTCTCCCCCCTCTCTCTCTCCCCCCCTCTCTCTCTCCCCCCTCTCTCTCTCTCCCCCATCTCTCTATCTCTCCCCCCCTCTCTCTCTCTCCCCCCTCTCTCTCTCCCCCTCTTGCGCTCTCCCTCTCTCATTAAGACAGGGCAGTGGGGAGTGGACACGCAGGAGGACTGGAGAAAAGCAGGATTGGGGCTGCTCAATGCAAATCCATTGCACAGAGCAGATAAGTATACTATGTTTGTTGTATAATTTTTAATCTGCCTTTACAAACCCTTTAAGTACACCATTAGCAACACCCCAGTTCATGAAAGGCTTATTTTTTATGATGATCACAATAAAATTACTATAGAAACAAGTTCTATCTGTGCAAGGTCTTGAGCTCAGCATGGTCACTAAGTGGATCACTGAGAATACGTTCTGTGGCTGGCCCAAAAAACGTGTTCAGTCCTCACAAACCTTTTGCCTGGAGTGGTATACCCCTGTCTTAGAACAATCTGCTTTTTCAATACATAGAGGAATCAAGTTGTCTGGTTTTATGTTTATCTTTTTATTACACCAATAGATGGTCATTTTTAAATTCTTTCCAAAGCAGAGTTTCTGAACAAGTCATGCACCCCTAGTGATATTTTTACCTGTTGTAAATATACTCACTCATATGTTTTGTTTGTTGAAATTGATATAATTCATATATTACTTTCTGTAATGATTCCTCACCAGTAATATTTTTTTCAGCCTATTCTAGAATCTGGAGCTGTAGAACTACTATGTAGTTTGACTCTAAGTGAGAATCCTGCCCTGCGTGTCAATGGCATCTGGGCTTTAATGGTGAGTATTTTTCTGCTATTATGATAATCTATTAATTGATAAAATCTGCATAACACTTTTTTTTCCATTTTACAGAACATGGCATTTCAAGCTGACCAGAAGATAAAATCCGACATTTTAAGAGGTCTAAGCACAGAGCAGTTGTTTCGACTATTGTCTGATTCTGATGTGAATGTATTGATGAAGACACTGGGACTTCTCAGAAACTTGTTGTCTACAAGGCCAGTAAGTAATGTATGAATAATTGCTAATCCCCAGCAAAAAAAACAAAACAAAACTTATGATCAAAACCTTACCATATGCAATTTAATATTTCCAGGTGACAAAAGTCACAGGGAAAAATAGTGTGCATTTTTCCAGCAGGGAGACAGATAGCAATAAAATGTGACTAGTTGTGCAAGGAGGAAAGCACAAAAAGAAGATCATGTAAGGTCCAGATAAAATTTTATTTAGACAAAAAAGCGTTTGGTGGGGGGTCAAAGGATCCCCCTTTATCAGGGCTTGGTACTGTTGAACAAAGGGTGTACTGGACTGATATAATTGGAGGGATTGTGAAAGTTAATTTGTATGATCACTCTAGATGCATGCATCATATGTATGTATATGTACGTATCTGTACCAGATGCGAATCATACTAATTTATATGTTCTGCTTTTGACATGGAATCCAATCCTTCTGCTTTTGGAGTGTATATTTTTTAGATTCTGGCACTTTGCTCCTTGCACACTCAGTCTCTGCTTGAGTAAAGACCATCAGCCACTTTAGCTGGGAGCGCTGCCTAATGAGTACTGCTTTATAGAATCCAGTGCCCCATGCCTTTCTTTTACTTCCCAAGCAATAAAATTGTGACAGGGGTGTTGACAATATCCAAAAGTTTTGGTTTTAGCTATATTCTTATCGAATTATTGATGTGAAAAACAGTGCCACAAGCGTATAATGGTTTAGCAAGATGAGTGTTTTTTCTTTTATCAAAACAGATTTTTTCCTATTTAAAAAAAATAAAGGACTGCGTACCTGTGTGAATTGCTTCGATGCTGATACCTTGCTGAGCTTTTCCTCAGCCAACTCTGCCTTATCTGGCAGTGCTACAGATAGACTCCCATGGAGTAGATGCAGTCACTCATGACAACTGGAAATTTAACTCTAGTAGAAAATATTCTAATTTATTTGCACATTACAACAGATCTGGTGATTTGAGACAATTTTCTAAGGCAGGCCATAGATGATGCGATTTTTCTTTCCTGCAACCATGGGGCTATATTCTTTCATCAACAGTGTTGATGGGGGAATCCCTCCCTTGGAGCTATTGTGATGTCCAAGTGGGAGGGGGCGGGAGCTGTCCCTTCCGGGAGAACACGGTGATATTACATTTAAAAATCCAACATGCTGGTTGTACCCAAGTTGTTTGGTGGAATCAGCCTTTCCATAGGTAGTCCAAATCTTGGCCTGTCCCTGCTATACCTGCCAAGATTCAAACCAACTATGGCTGTCTTAAAGCTAGCACAAGCCCACAGTCCTCTACACAGATGCTTTCCCACCAAAGGCCTTCCATTATCAGTAATGTCTGACTTGTACTAGGCAGTCAGTCATCTTTTTCATTTGCAATTCTTTTGATATATGAGAACAAATGTGGCAGGTCTCCTCAGCTATTAATGGTGTCCATGATTAGTGAGTCTACTTTCCTCTGCAATTAGCATTACTAAGGTGGTATCCACACCAGGCCAGTGCAAATTATAGCAGCAGGAATCAGATTCCTGCTGTGATTTTGAGAGGCTAGGTGTGTCAGTTGGCCCTGTTCACTATAATGACAGGTTACCAGCAGCTGCAGCAATTTGCTGCCGACTACATAGCCAGCAATCACTGTAGTTATTTTCTAGCTGTTCAGAGATCCACGAATAGCTGCGGCTGCTCAGAGCCACAGCAGGAATCTCTGCATCCTGTCGCTACAATTCCCATTGGCCTAAATGGCCTTTGTGAATTTAGCCTTAATCTGTAGATATTGAGCTAATTTAGAGCTGATATTAGTAGGCAGTTCCCAATCATATTGAGGGAACTGTTCTAGTAGCTACAGTATGTGACTCATCACAAAGAAAAAATTAGACCTTTTAGTTATTGTTTGAATATTACATTACCACTTCTGTTTTCATAGCATCCTAACGATCAAATTCTAAAGCCTAGAGGTCTCTCAAACTCATTGATAAAATCAACATGTTTTAAATATTACCTGCTAGTTTGTATAACATCTATTGTATGTATAGTTACCTGACTACATAATTAGATGTCAGCATTTGATCAAGGATTGCTGTATTGCCTAGTGGTTTTTATAAAATATATGTGTTCTAATTATCCTAGAATTTATTATTTATTTCACCTAGCGCAACCCGTGTTTCCTGCCTACAGGCTGTTGGTAACATTATTCCTCTCTTCTTTGTCCTCTATGTGCACTTTAGCACATAGACCAGATAATGAGCACACATGGGAAGCAGATCATGCAAGCCGTGACCTTCATCCTTGAAGGGGAACATAACATAGAGGTCAAGGAACAGGTATGATATTACTGGTTCAGTGCCAGCATTACCTGTACTGCACTCGACCGATCTTTTAGAAGCGTGAAACATGGTACTCTGTAATGAGTGATAGGCTGATTAATCTCCCTGGCATGGGTTAACAACAGCTTAGCAGTACTGTAGGTAATGAATATTTTACTAGCACAAGTAAGATATGCATAACACATTTTATTCTTATCGATTTTCTGTAAAGCCCAGTCCTTCACAATTAATGTATTACATCATCTATTCTTTGGCTCCAGTATGCTGTATTGTAAATGCACTTTCCTAGCACATGTTAATGTACATTAGCCTAAAACTCTCATTAGGACACAGGCTTTTTATTTCCAGTAATGGCTTCATGTGCTGGTTCGTCAGCTGATTACTTTGTACTATTACTGGTTACATAATAATTGAACCTCAAACATGCAAAATTTATATCGTCTAAAAGTGTGCAACTAGTATTATAAGTTCACAGGTAGTGTGTAGTAATTAGTGACGAGCTCAGGGGTGTTCGGATACAAGTCCGAACCCATCTGAGCTATTCTGCCGTGAAGCTGTCAAAGCCAACAGCCAACCATTGATGGTGAAGGTATTTTCTGCCCTGCAACTACACGTATGAAAGGGGCATGTATATGTTAGGCTACAGCTCGAGGAATGCCTCCACCACCTAGGATTGGCTGATAGATTTGACAGACCTCCCTGCAGGATAGCTCAGGTTAGTTTAGACTCCGAACGTGCCTGAGCTTATCACTAAACGCAGATACACCTACCAACGTTGGAATTTGCTATCTGAATGATCTTTCCACACATTTTCCTCTTTTTTCCTTTTTGTCGGTTTATTAACAATTGAAGGTTTAGATTTGAAGGTTTAAGTATAGTGTGTGTTTAGTGAGTATAAAAATAAATAAAAAATCAGCATCACTGTGTAAAAGAAGCAGTTTAATATTTACCTTCTTATAGGTTGTGGATTAATCTTCACTTTCTTAAGGGGCTCTAGACACCACTACTTTTCACTGCTTCTTGTTGTGTCAGCGTACACCTAAAAGTGTTGGATATTGTTTGTCACAAGATCTCTTCAAGAGGGTCTGCCAGACCTTAGCAACAAGAAAGCTTAAAGGGGTTGTAAAGGTTTGTTTTTTTCACCTTATGCATTAAGGTGAAAAAAAACCTGCCAATGACGGCCCCCCCAGCCCCCCCGTTTTACTTACCTGAGCCCGTTTATTTGCTGTGCTCACCACCGACGTCCTCTTCTCCACTCAGTCTGGCTGTTGATTGGCTAGATTGGATAGATTGATAGTAGCGCAGCCATTGGTTTGCGCTGCTGTCAATCACATCCAATGACGCGGTGCGCCAGGGGGCAGGGCCGAGTGATGAAGTCTGCGGCTATAGCTGCCGACTGTATAACGGGAGCGCGCCTGCAAACTAACCCCCATGGGAGAGAGCTCCCATGAAGGGGGTTCTTGCAGGGAGGAGCCGAGACAGCCGCTGAGGGACCCCAGAAGACCAGGATCGGGGCCACTGTGTGCAAAACGAGCTGCACAGTGGAGGTAAGTATAACATTTTTTTTTTTTTTTTTTTTTAAGAAACGGGAACCTTTAGTGTCCCTTTAATCTTATTTGCCATATTCAACATTTTTCTTCCATTTCCCTTATTTTGTGCTTTTATTATTTAGTAGATTAGCCACTGAAGACGAGGTAGATTACTTTCCACAATTCCTCAGCTTGACTGCTTAACACCCGTTTAAACAAGATACAGTAAAACCTTGGATTGCGAGCAAAATTTGTTCTGGAAACATGCTTGTAATCCAAAGCACTTGTATATCAATGCAAATTTCCCCATAGGAAATAATGGAAACTCAGACAATTCGTTCCACAACCAATTATTCGTAAGTCCTTCAGTTTATAGTCCATATAAAAAGATTATAGCAATGTAATAAACTGTGTAACCATAAAATGTCCATCCACAAATGGAAGCCTCCACAAGGGGATTAGAAGCAAAATCCAGCAGGAGCTACAGAGTATAAAAGAGAAGAGAGGAACCTCTAAGTGTAGCAATATGGTTACATTTAATGAAGGTACAACATTTAGCAACTCACATGGTTGATGATTAAAACAGGCACATCTAAGTATGCAGGCATCCGGGGTAAAGCTGTCCACATAGACCATCCTCTGCACCGCCGGCTCTCCCTGCTGTCAGTCTGCAATCTTGACCAGGAAGACTACCCTGCAGTAGAGCAATTTGAAAGCATGGCGCACAGCGTGGAAGGGATGACTTTGATGGCGGTGCGGAGGCTGGTCTATGTGGACAGCTTTACCTCGGATCGCTACATACTTAGATGTGCCTGTTTAAATCATCAACCATGTGACTTGCTAAATGTTGTACCTTCATTAAATGTAACCATATTGCTACACTTGGTGGTGCCTCTGTTCTGTTTTATACTCCGTTGTGACATGACGCTACTTGTATATCAAGTCAAAATTTTGTTAACATTTTTTGCTTGTCTTGCAAAACCAAGGTTCTACTGTATTACCATCACTGGAGTGCATTGTTTTCAGTGAGTTGACAAAAAAATAAAAATATTTGCAGCCAATGAAACGTTTGTATTGCTGAAATTCCAAGCAATGTGAAGCTCAACCGCTGAGCAAATTGACTTTCTACAGTGTTTGGAGCTAGCGACAGAATGGCCAGTTTCAGTAACTACTCGTGTGATCCAATGCAGTTGGTGAATGATCAAGGCACACCAGCAATTTGTAGCTGCATAGAGAAGCCTTTTACAACAGCAACCCTATAGCTAGATACAAATCACATGAGAAAGTAAACAGAGGTTTTTGTGGCTGCTGCAACGTTGCTAGTGTGATATGATCCATAGGCCCCATTCACACAGGGTGTACCAATGTATGCCCCATGTGAGGGCCAGGTTTTCTTGCACAGAGATGCATAGGTGTTCCGTGTATACCCATGCAGACAGTCCCAGTCATGTCAATTGGGATGCAGAAGCTGTATGGACGCAGATGCTGCTTCCAACCTGACATTCATGTGCTTGCATTTAAAGCCATGCACCTGAATGGATGTCAGATTGGAAACTGCATCTGTGCAGCTGCTGCGTCCCAACTAACCTCAAAGGTACTGCCTACACAGGGATGCTTGGAACACCCATGCATCCCTGTGCAGGTAAACACGGCTCTAATATGGGGGCACACATTGATTTACCCCGTGTGAAAGGGGCCATAACATAGTTTAAGCTGCCTCTGTGGATATTCTTGAAATGAGAACGATCGGTGGGACTTCAGGGCAGGTTTGGGAAACACTGATTTATATAATGCCATAATTTCATGCTTTACTTCTCTGATACACATGAGCGAGTAACACAAAATGTTTCATTTTGACAAATATAGTGCAGTCTAATATCAAACACATATACTTTAGTTAAAAGAGCAGACTCCTGCCCATACAAGTTTACAGCCTGAAAATCTAGAAGGTATCATAGAGCCTGGGTTACAACTCAAGAGCTATATATGGAGCAAATTTCTCTGTTCAAATAGAATATATGAATGTAATCGGCCGAATATATACCTATAATGATGATTGTTATTATAAGCAAATCTGTGGAGGTCTTAAAATATCAAATTAACATTTGCAGTTAAATACAGGAACATCGATGTTGAGTTTGAGTCCACCTCTCCCATTTCCTACATTTTATTGTTCAGTAAGTCCACCCATCAAAGTAATCAACCATTAGTGAGTTGAGGTTAGACGTTGCTTTCTAAAGTCTGTGTTTAGTTAGGTTCTAGGTGTCTGTGCTTTTGATTTTTCAAATTTAGAATCAAAGTTATAATTAAGATCACCCTCCATATGCTCTCTTAGCTTTCGTGTTATTTTTTTTCTTTACAATTACTTACCGTACTTTAAAATGGACCATTCTATATTACAATGTGGCCTACCAGCTGTTAGCACTGCTTTGTCTGTGTAGGTGCCCATAATAGTGGTGGTTAAGCTACCGTCTCCCTGCTAGGTTGTGTATCTATCATCATCTCAAATCTTAAAATGCCAAAAGGCCACAGTTTGGTAACAGAGCTGTAATAGGTTAAGTTTTATTTGTCTTCCAGACACTTTGTATACTCGCTAATATAGCAGATGGTACTTCAGCAAAAGACCTTATCATGACGAATGATGATATTTTACAGAAGATCAAGTATTATGTGGTAAGTCACAAACCTGTTTCTTGGCACCTTTTGGCAATGTTATCTGTCATTTCTTTCAAGTTGATTTAAGAACAGGGTAAACCGATATTTAAAGAAGTGTGTGTAAACCATAACACTGAACTTTTAATTGCTCCCTTTTGCCTTGTTAATTGTACCATTGAACTCATTTTGTAATATATATTTGATAAGTGCAAAAAACCTGTTGACCTTGCCAGAAATCTTGTGAACTGATAACTTACTATGCTTTATGCCTCTCTCTTTTTTTTTTTTTTTTTTATGTCAAAGTATTTTATTGATTTCCAGATAGAAAGAAATACAGCATAACATGTACATCAACTTATGAGTCACCAAATTCAGAGAACATTAATAAAACATTTAACTCACATTAAACGGCTATGTGTTATGCATTTGGGGAGTGATGTGGGCCCTGGACCACCGACACCCTCTTTGGGGTCTAGCTGTGTCGGTGAAAGCGGGGGTGCCCCATCTCCATATTTGAAGGCGTGAAAGTCAGAGGTAGCCGCTAAGCCTATGATTAGCCCTCGAAAGTGTTCAGTTCAGCAGATCCTCTGGATCTCCCATGGTGGCCTTAAATCAGCCAGGTTTACATTTAGTTCTAGTCCTATAGGCTTCAAGGTGTGATCCATGGTGGAAGATTGTAGTGTGGAACACACCAAAGGAGTCGTTAGAGTAGAGGGGAAGAAGGAGAAGGAAAAGAGCCGCCAACCATAGAGGAATTGAATTAGATCTATTAGTGATTATCGATTCCGGGTATCAAGGATATTCCCATATATTGGGCCCAAGGTTCCCAGATTGCTTCAAAGTGTTTGGACGTGTCTAGGAGTACACCGGTCAGTCTTTCTTGAGCCATAATCCAGGATATTTTCCTTGTGGCTGCAATTGATACTTTAGGTTGTTTCCACGCCTTAGCTATTGAGAGTTTCGCCCCTGTCAGAATAAAGTGAATCAAAGTTTGTGACTGTTTGGGGATGTTTGGTACGTAGCAGTTCAATAGGGGAATGGATGGATTTTGGGTCAAAGGACACTTTGTGACTTTACGTATAATGTGGAAAACAGTATTCCAGTATCCCCTGATTTTTGGGCATTCCCACCAGGTGTGTAACATAGTTCCCAGGCTGTGGCACCCTCTAAAGCAAAGCGGAGATGTGGCAAGGAACATTGAATCTAATCTGGTGGGCACTAGATACCATCTTGTGAAAAGTTTTATATTGGCTTCTAAGAGATCTAGAAAATGACTCATGCCAGTCCTCTAGTTCTCGTTCCTCCTGAAGGTCCCTTCCCCATGGCCTCTGCTATCTTTTATCAGTTATTATTGTTCCCAGCTCCCTCTGTCAATTGCAGAACACATTCACCCTATGTTGAGGAGAGTTGAGGGACAGATGTTCTGTAGTCCTGTTCTAGAGTAACGATGCTCCTCCTCTGTAAATACAGTATGGTGGGAGTGTGTTTTCACTCTAGGACAGAAAGTGTTCCTGGCAGGACCACCAGGTGGAAAAGAAAACGAATGCAACCACCACATCTAAGGTCTGGCAAGCTTCAATATGTAAAAATTGTGTTCACGGGTTTAGATACGCTATAAGCCACGTTTGTTGTGTCTTTGTTACAGTTCTACCATTGCATGCTCACAATTTCTTTTCTCTCCACTTCAAGGCCAGCACTGTGTGAGTTTATAGGTATTTCCTTTGTAAAATAAAATCATTGTTCAATTTGCTAACCGCTACACAAATGTATTGCATGAGCTATATAATGGTGCTGATAATCCAAGTATAGCTGCACATGCTTTAATGAATTCTGGGTAACAGCAGGAGTCTGAATTTCGCTATGTGAAATACAGCCCTTTTAATGGCAATAAGTGTTTTAATAATAATATACAACAATGCAGACAAATGCATGGCTGCTTTATTACATTTCTAATCACATCAAACTGACATCACAAGACTCATTTAGACATCTTTTATCAGTCTTCCGAGGGCCATGTCACACTAGTGGCAGGATCACTAACAGACTACTTATTTTCTCCTGGCTGGCCGGACCAGTAAGGTATTGCTCCATTGCTGCTTTCTTGTCAGCGAGCAAAATTCTGCAGTGTTTTGGCCAGCAAGTGAGTGACAAACGTTTAGGGAAGTGGTTGTTGCACCTGAGTGATTCTGCTTCTGTCATATCACCAGCAGTGCCAGTGTTACATCAGCTTTGGAGCTTCTGTCAGCAGACTTTTGTTTAAGTTAGATATGTTTTGCATTACCATAAAAGTCTATAGGAATACAAAACATACTTAAAGTAAGTCGTATGCAGGCCAGTAGGAGATCAAGTGCACCTGTCAATGAATTTCTGAATGATGGTAGAAGCTGCACAAAGTGATGCCCAAAGCTCATTGACACAGACCTTTAAAGTGACTCTAACATGAGATGTATGGGTGCTGCCATCACTGGCCACCTCCTAAAAGTGCTAAATGACTGGCTACAGCAGGGGTCTCAAACTCAAATTACCTGAGGGCCACAAGACAAGTTTTCATATCCCATGGGGGGCCGCATGCAAACATTCAAACTTCAAAAACAGCAGCACTGGTGTCAGCAGACGCACTATTAACCCCCAGCACTGGTGTCAGCAAACGCATTATTAAACCTGACCACTACACTGCACACTGACCACTGCACACTGACCACTGCACACTGACCACTGCACACTGACCACTGCGCACTGACCAATACACACTGACCAATACACACTGACCACTACACTACACTGCACACAGAACAATACACACTGACCACTGCACACTGACCACTACACTGCACACTGAACAATACACACTGACCACTACACTGCACACTGACCACTACACTGCACACTGACCACTACACTACACACTGACCACTACACTGCACACTGACCACTACACTACACACTGACCACTACACACTGACCACTACACTGAACAATACACACTGACCACTACACTGCACACTGACCACTACACTACACACTGACCACTACACACTGACCACTACACTGAACAATACACACTGACCACTACACTGCACACTGACCACTACACTGACCACTACACTGACCACTACACTGACCACTACACTGACCACTACACTGACCACTACACTGCACACTGACCACTACACACTGACCACTACACTGCACACTGACCACTACACACTGACCACTACACTACACACTGACCACTACACTGCACACTGACCACTACACAACACACTGACCACTACACACTGACCACTACACTGCACACTGACCACTACACTGCACACTGACCACAACACACTGACCACTACACACTGACCACTACACTGCACAATACACACTGACCACTGCACACTGACCACTACACTACACACTGACCACTACACTACACACTGACCACAACACACTGACCACTACACTGCACACTGACCACTACACTGCACACTGACCACAACACACTGACCACTGCATACTGACCACTACACTGACCACTACACTGCACACTGACCACTACACTGCACACTGACCACTACACTGCACACTGACCACTACACTGCACACTGACCACAACACACTGACCACTGCATACTGACCACTACACTGACCACTACACTGCACACTGACCACTACACTGCACTTCACATTACACTGCACACTGACCACTCACCATTAGGGCACAGCACATCAGGGCACAGAGCCCAGCACATCAGGGTACATGGGGCACATCAGGGTACATGGGGCACATTAGGGCACATTTAGGGTACATGGGGCACATCAGGGCACAATCAGGGTACATGGGGCACATCAGGGCACAATCAGGGTACATGGGGCACAATCAGGGTACATGGGGCACATCAGGGCACAATCAGGGTACATGGGGCACAGGTCAGCATTTACTTGTTGTCGTTTTCTTCAAATGTAGAGTAGCGCAGGAAGCGTCTGTCATAAGTTCACTTCTCTCTCATGTCACGCTGTTGCTCCCCGGCGGCCCCTCCTCTCTTCGTCCATCCCAGATGATGTCACAAGCAAATAGGGATGGACGAAGAGAGGAGGGGCCGCCGGGGAGCAACAGCGTGACATGAGAGAGAAGTGAAATTATGACAGACGATTCCTGCGCTACTCTGCATGCATCTCGATCTACCGTCAGGCGCCAGCAGTAGGCGATTGACGGGTAAATCGCTGCGGATCTCCGGCCAGTACATGCCTGGCAGTAGAACAATGACAATTTGCGCCCCCCCCTTCCGCGACACCCCCGCGCTGCCTGCGGGCCATTTATAACCGATCCGCGGGCCGCAAATGGCCCGCGGGCCGGTACTTTGAGACCCCTGGGCTACAGTATGTTTTAGTCACAGTCCCCAGAACAAACATGCTGTGAATGGGTGTCAGAAAAGTAGAGTGCTAGACTTGTTCCAGATTGGCGACATCTGTGAAGCAAAAGTATTAGAATGACAGCCAGAAAGCTTGCATTCTCAAATATGAATTCAGTAATGGCAGCCTCCATCTTTCATGATGGTGTCTTTTTAATCCCATAGGGGTTGCAGAGGAATAAGGCTGATCAGTTCGGCCTATCTAGTCTTTGCATTTACTTGCTTTGAACTTCAGATTCCAGGGTGTTCCAAGACCAGGTTGAAGTTTTAATCTTGCTTGTGTGGACTTGGTGTGGCCCAGGTCCTCTTCCCTGTTGAAGTACCCTACCTGTAAAGCCTAGTACACACAGGCCGAATGTTGGTTTCTTTTGAACCAGCCGACATTTGCCTGTGTACTGCAGTCGGTGTGACAGAAGCCGGCCTTTCGTCTGGCGTCTGTCAAAGGGGCATGACCGAAAAAGGTCTGCCGATTGACCAATGGCTAAGAGCGCTGACCGGAGTGTTCTGGCAGGGGGGCCGTCCCCATGTCGGAACACAATAGAACAGCATCGCTGTACTAACATCACTTAGTACAGTCCTGCTGGGTTGAACAAAGAAAAACTACTAGTGAGTACTAGGCTTAAGAGATCATTCATATAAAATTTCCTAACCACTTTAGCCTGTACCTCTCATTGTAAAAGACAAGTGGTCCTATGCTGAGCTGCTGTGGTAATGTTGTATTCCTCATCATGTGATTGACAGGAAGTCCATCAGTCTTTTAGAAAAAAATAATTTCTGCTGCTTGCACCCACAGCCTTGTTCTTGTGTGCATTATCTACAGTTTAAGATCATGGGTAAGTATAATAATGTAGAATGATCAGTAAACTAAAAAAAAAAAAAATCACTCCTGCTTATTTCCACAGACCAGTTTAGGGTGCATTCACATCTGCAAATGCACCCAACAGAGATTACATGAACTCCAGCAGCATTTCCCAGCAATTAGCTGTGGGAGGCTCATGCAGCGATTACATGTGAGTTACCACAATTAGCTGCAGGAGCCAGCAGCCTCCCATTGCTTTAAAAGGTGTTGCTCCGGCAGCTAACCGCTGGGAACCCCTGCTGGGGTTCTCACATTTAATCAATGTTTGGTGCATTTGCCGGTGTGGCTGCACCCTTAGAGCCCACAAAACAGCAACCACTTTACATCACTTATGACCTGGATCCTAAGGAGCTAAAACTCCTTTGCAAAAATACGATTTTGCTAATGCAGTTGAAGAAAGTACTCGCTTCTTTGGAAGATAATACTATGACTTTATATTTCGAAGTGCTCATCTGCATTCTTGCAACCTTAACACACAGCAATAAAAATCTGGATGGTGCCAAAAGGATGATATCACATGCTAATAGTAAAGATATCACCTATAACTAATACCCTTCCATCTAAAACATCAACTTGGTTGTAAACCTACTTTAAAAAAAAATTACAGCTGCAAGAAAAAGGCATAATGAGCTAGTATGCTATGCATACTAGCTCATTATGTGGCACTTACCTCAGATCGAAGCCTCCTAAGTGCTCCTCGTCCCCCTCCGCCGCCATGTCCCCTCTGACCGTCTTCCAGGTATCGCTGCTCCGGCGCTGTGATTGGCCGGAGCGGCGATGATGTCACACGCATGCGCGCAGAGCCGGCATGCTCCCATTTAGAAAACTGGCACGATCCCATTCATGAAGCCGGCCTGCTAGTGCGCCTGCGCCGTTGTCTACGGCGCGCATGCGCCGTAGACATTGGTGCAGTGTTTTCAGCGAATATCTCCTTAACCGTGTAGGTTAAGGAGATATTTCTTGCACCTACAGGTAAGCCTTAATCTAGGCTTACCTGTAGGTTCAAGTTGTGTGGTTGGGTTTACAACCACTTTAATATGGTGTCCATGAAAACAACAAACATGAGTAAGGAGTCATGACTGAACCCAACCCCTAACTTGGGGTACATTTACACCAGATGTGGTGGGGCTGCGTTGGGCAGCTATTCTAGCGCAGTCCCACCACATGCCAAGGCAAAATGCCTTGCCTTTTTATCTGCTCAGTTCGCGCCTCTGTGTTGTGTAGGCGGTGTGTGCTGAATAAAAGTACTATGTGTAGTACTTTTTCTTGGCACAGCACAATGCAAGCCAGTCCACTGCCTTGCACCTTTCCGAGGCCAATTTAACTTTGAGATATCTGTGTGACAGTGCGATGTGCTGATATCCGTGCAACTGCACTGCACACCAGGCCTTCCATTGTAATGTGATAATACCCCTTAGAGTGTATGTAAACCCTCAATGAACTAATCGTATTTGCTCTGCTACATCAGGTCTGGTAAATATATACCATTGACAGTGAACGTGTTTTGTTATATCTGTTCAATTACTGCAAAAAATACTTATTGATCCTGCCAGAAATCTTGTGAGCTGATAACTTCCCGTAAACTCTGTTTGTGCTGCACTTATCAGTTTGCATTGTTCCCAGTTCTCTGTGTTACAGAACCCCTCCACCCTATGTTATGGAGGCAAGGAGAATAGAAGTCCAAGGGTGGCAACATTGCTCCTCCATCGATACAGTATGGTGAGCGAGCATTGTCACCATTTGGCATGAAAAGTGTTACTGGCAGGATCACCAGGTGAAAATCAGGAAAAGCAGCCAAAAAAATAAAACTAATGCAGCCACCAACCAGCTAAGTATTGGTAAGCTGCCGTATAGAACATGTTTGGGTTTAGATACTTTTTAGGCCTCATGCACACTGGACGTTTTTACAGCAGCTGTTTTTGGCTTCAGACGTTTATTTTTTTTCTACAGTCAATAAACTCCCCATCGTGTTATCCTATGTGTCCATGCACACATAGGCTGTTATAAGCAGTTGTTGGCTGGGGAATTTTTGGGCTTTAAAAAAAACCCTGCTTCTTGTTAAAAAAAAACAACAAAAAAAAAAATAGTGGGTTCTGAGGAGTTTTTCTGCTGTAAAAATGCTCTAACGTCAAAAAACGCTGATAAACACTCAATAAATGCTCATCAGCATTTTTTGACGTTTTTGATCCCTTGAAAAAAAAAAACCAATATTGTTTTTTTTTTTAAAGTTCGGGAAAACCACAAAAAAAAAAAGTAAAAAAACGCTATTGAAAAACTCACTGCAATTTTATAATGTTATTTTAAAGGGGTTGTAAACCCTCCTGTTTTTTCACCTTAATGCAACCTATGCATTAAGGTGAAAAAACATCTGACTATTGCCAGCCCCCCCGTTTTACTTACCTGAGCCCTGGAAAGTCCTGCGACGAGAACGCGCTGGATCTTTGCCCGGGGTTCTCGACTCTTCATTGGATAGATTGATAGCTGCGCAGCCATTGGCTCTTGCTGCTGTCCATCATAATCCAATGATGCAGGCGCCAGGGGGCGGGGCTGAGTCCTGCATTTGGTAGCTATGGACGGCGAATGCAGGACTCAGGAGCACACCCGCAAGGTAATCCCCTTGGGAGAGCGCTTCCCGGAGGGGGTTATCTGATGCAGGGAGGAGCCGAGAGAGCTGCCGGGTTACCCCAGAAAATGGCGTTCGGGGCCACACTGTGCAAAACGAGCGGCACAGTGGAGGTAAGTATGTTTGTTATTTTTAAAAATAAACAACTTAGACTAAATATGTTATGAAAAAGTTTTAAAAGCAGACTTTTTATCTTTGGGGTGAAGCTCCTGTCATGAAGATCAGTCGTTTCAGAGATCTCGGCAGCTGAAGTGGAAAATTCTCACTTTTTCTGTATAAGTATTGCTTGGCTGTGACCCATACCACCTCCTCAACATCTCTATTAGGAGGGAGTGTCAACAAAGAGATATGAGAGCTGTCACTGTTAACTTTTTTTATTATTAATATTATTATTTTTTATTTTTTATGGCAGTTATTCTTCTTCACTGACCTAAAAAAATCATGGGCATATCCTGTGTTCTGCCACATAAGTACATTCAGTGAGGGAGAAAGTATTTGCTCCCATGCTGATTTTGTATGTTTGCCCACTGACAAAGAAATGATCAGTCTATAATTTTAATGGTAGGTTTATTTTAACAGTGAGAGACAGAATAACAACAAAAATATCCAGAAAAACACATTTCAAAAAAGTTATAAATTGATTTGCATTTTAATGAGTGAAATAAGTATTTGATCCCCTATCAATCAGCAAGATTTCTGGCTCCCAGATGTCATTCAATACAGGTAACGAACTGAGATTAGGAGCACACTCTCAAAGGAAATGTTCCTAATCTCAGCTTGTTACCTATATAAAAGACAACTGTCCACAGAAGCAATCAATCAGATTCCAATCTCTCCACCATGGCCAAGACCAGAGAGCTGTCCAAGGATGTCAGAGACAGGATTGTAGACCTATACAAGGCTGGAATGGGCTACAAGACCATCGCCAAGCAGCTTGGTGAGAGGGTGACAACAATTGGTGCAATTATTCACAAATGGAAGACACACAAAATAATTGTCTATCTCCCTCGGTCTGTTGCTCCATGCAAGATCTCACCTTGTGGAGTTTCAATGATCATGAGAACGGTGAGGAATCAGCCCAGAACTACACGGGAAAATCTTGTCAATGATCTCAAGGCAGCGGAGACCATAGTCACCAAGAAAATAATTGGTAACATACTACGCCGTAAAGGACGGAAATCCTGCAGCTCCCGCAAGGTCCCCCTGCTCAAGAAAGCACATGTACAGGCCAGTCTGAAGTTTACTAATGAACAGCTTATTGATTCAGAGGAGAACTGGGTGAAAGTGTTGTGGTCAGATGAGACCAAAATCAAGCTCTTTGGCATCAACTTACCTCGCCGTGTTTGGAGGAGGAGGAACGCCGCCAATGACCCCAAGAACACAATCCCCACCATCAAACATGGAGGTGGAAACATTATGCTTTGGGTGTGTTTTTCTGCTAAAGGGACAGGACAACTTCACTGCATCAAAGGGACAACGGATGGGGCCATGTACCGTCAAATCTTGGGTGAGAACCTCCTTCCCTCAGCCAGGGCATTGAACAGGAGTCGTGGATGGGTACTCCAGCATGACAATGACCCGAAACACACGGCCAAGGCAACAAAAGAGTGGCTCAAGAAGAAACACATTAAGGAGATGTGTGCAAACCTGGTGGCCAACTACAGGACATATCTGACCTCTGTAATTGCCAACAAGGGTTTTGCCACCCAGTACTAAGTCATGTTTTGCGAAGGTTTCAAATACTTATTTCACTGATTAAAATGCAAATCAATTTATAACTTTTTTGAAATGTGTTTTTCTGGATTTTTTGTTATTTTGTCTTACTGTTAAAATAAACATACCATTAAAATTATAGCTCATTTCTTTGTCAGTGGACAAACGTACAAAATCAGCAGGGGATCAAATACTTTTTTTCCCCTCACTGTACTTGTTCCAGGTCAGAGACCCACCAAGTAGTGAAGTAAGGATGACAGCGATGGAGTTTCCACACTCTAAAACAAGTCAGTATTAGCATCTCCTATATTTCTGTCATGACGGATTCCTTTTATTGTGAGTTTTTCTGCACTGACCAATAGGTCATTGGATGAGGTGGGAGGATGGCAGAGCCAAGTTTGACCTGTATAGGAGAAAGAGAAAATTGAGATTTAAATATATATCCCCAGCAGGCTCAAATGCTGATTTTCATTCAAGGTAACCTCTGCTAATGCTTTCATAAACGTGTAGTAGTAATTACCATTGTTTGACTGTGTGGTTTTAATGGCAGGCACATGGACATACCACTGTGCATGCAGATCTAGACCGGAGAGCTGAAGGACGCAAAGTCTCTCCTTCAGTTCCTGACTTTTGCACTTCTCAAGTCAATGAAACATGTAGAGTTTGTTGGCCTTTCCCAACACCCTTTCACATAGCATATATTTTAAATAATAATTTGAAAAGCAATCCCCTGTAGGTACAGACTGCAAGTGCTGGCTTTCTTATAAAAGTGCTAGATGCCTGGTTGTCCCTAGCTTCATTACTTTGGCTCATTAACTTAAAACAAGTACAGTGGGTACGGAAAGTATTCAGACCCCCTTAAAATTTTCACTCTTTTTGTTATATTGAAGCCATTTGCTAAAATCATTTAAGTTCATTTTTTTCCTCATTAATGTACACACAGCACCCCATATTGACAGAAAAACACAGAATAGTTGACATTTTTGCTGATTTATTAAAAAAGAAAAACTGAAATATCACATGGTCCTAAGTATTCAGACCCTTTGCTGTGACACTCCTATATTTAACTCAGGTGCTGTCCATATCTTCTGATCATCCTTGAGATAGTTCTACACCTTCATTTGAGTCCAGCTGTGTTTGATTATACTGATTGGACTTGATTAGGAAAGCCACACACCTGTCTATATAAGACCTTACAGCTCACAGTGCATGTCAGAGCAAATGAGAATCATGAGGTCAAAGGAACTGCCTGAAGAGCTCAGAGACAGAATTGTGGCAAGGCACAGATCTGGCCAAGGTTACAAAAAAAATTCTGCTGCACTGTGAAGGTTCCTAAGAGCACAGTGGCCTCCATAATCCTTAAATGGAAGACTTTCCTAGAGCTGGCCGTTCGGCCAAACTGAGCTATCGGGGAAGAAGAGCCTTGGTGAGAGAGGTAAAGAAGAACCCAAAGATCACTGTGGCTGAGCTCCAGAGATGCAGTCGGAAGATGGGAAGAAAGTTCTAGAAAGTCAACCATCACTGCAGCCCTCCACCAGTCTCGGCTTTATGGCAGAGTGGCCCGATAGAAGCCTCTCCTCAGTGCAAGACACATGAAAGCCTGCATGGAGTTTGTTAAAAAAAACACCTGAAGGACTTCAAGATGGTGAGAAATAAGATTCTCTGGTCTGATGAGACCAAGATAGAACTTTTTGGCCTTAATTCTAAGCGGTATGTGTGGAGAAAACCAGGCACTGCTCATCACCTGTCCAATACAGTCCCAACAGTGAAGCATGGTGGTGGCAGCATCATGCTGTGGGAGTGTTTTTCAGCTGCAGGGACAGGACGACTGGTTTCAATCGAGGGAAAGATGAATGTGACCAAGTACAGGGATATCCTGGACGAAAACCTTCTCCAGATTGCTCAGGATCTCAGACTGGGCCAAAGGTTTACCTTCCAACAAGACAATGACCCTAAGCACACAGCTAAAATAACAAAGGAGTGGCTTCACAACAACTCCGTGACTGTTCTTGAATGGCCCAGCCAGAGCCCTGACTTAAACCCAATTGAGCATCTCTGGAGAGACCTAAAAATGTCTGTCCACCAACGTTTACCATCCAACCTGACAGAAGTGGAGAGGATCTGCAAGGAGGAATGGCAGAGGATCCCTAAATCCAGGTGTGAAAAACTTGTTGCATCTTTCCTAAAAAGACTCATGGCTGTATTAGATCAAAAGGGTGCTTCTACTAAATACTGAGCAAAGGGTCTAAATACTTAAAACAATGTGATATTTCAGTTTTTTATTTTTTTATAAATCTGCAAAAATGTCAACTATTCTGTGTTTTTCTGTCAATATGGGGTGCTGTGTGTACATTAATGAGGAAAAAAATGAACTTAAATGATTTTAGCAAATGGCTGCAATATAACAAAGAGTGAAAAATTTAAGGGGGTCTGAATACTTTCCGTACCCACTGTATGCAGCAAGTGAATTCAAAACTTCTGATCTGTATACTTGCTGCAGGTCAGTATCTTAGCAGTTATGCCAAATTGTCAACACAAAAGCCACAATCTTTTGCATTTTCAGGACAGCAATGGAAGTTCTCATATGTCTCTTATGACAGGCTTCCTTTGAAGTACAATAGTGAAACCCTTTAAAGTGTTTGTAAACCCAGTGAAGTGACTGGCCTCATATGATGCACAGAGATTAAACAAATCCTCCCACATAGGTTGTATCTGTCTGTCTGCACCCTTCTCTTCATCCGTTCAAAGTGCTGAATTTTAAAGTTTGTCTGTGAGTTTAAAAAGAAGGTGGGTGGAGAGCGGACGTTGCACTCTACAGAGCTCAGTGAGAAGAGCTTTGACAGCCAATTGGATGGAATGGATGGACACCCCCCCCTCCACAAAGCTCCCAGGAACAGAGCTGAGGTTGTCAATTAGCTGGAGGTCCTTCTCCTGTCACCATTTTTCTCTTGGTGTTAGGAAGTGATTCATGCTAATAGCAGAGGAACGAAACAGCAGACAAAAGTTGCACTTGGAGCTCTTAATTGAGACAAATGCACACTATAAAGGGATAAACTTTGTTCATATTTCATACCCGATTTTTTTCAACCGCTTTAAATTTGTCAGGTTAGTTTCCCACTTAGTTTTTACTGTTTTGTCTCCAGGCAAAATCTGCTTTTCTGGTGTGCGATCTTTATATATTTATATGGAAAATGTGTTCATTCTTTATATATATATATATATATATATATATATATATATATAAATAAATACATGCGCAGTCTTTTGTTATGTGTGTATTTTTTTATCACTGTTTTTTTACATTTTAGGCACCTGTTCATTTGTCATTGTCATGCTCTCAAAGCTTTGGACAATAAATTACTTTTGAATATACAAATTATGCTTTGTATTCTGTCTTCCCTATCACAGGGCCATTCCAATCTGAAACTCCAGCTGGCCGCAATGTTCTGCATAGCAAATCTCACGTGGAATGAAGAGGAAGGTAAGAAAGTAAATTTGCCTCACTGCTGTCTTAGAGTACCGATTCTTGTCTCATCGGGCAAATTTCATGTCTGTGCAAGCACCCCCACCTGAGTCATTTTGATTGCCAGTCATTTAGGATTGCTGCAAGTCTGCATGTTTATGCACACATCATTAGTGGTTGGTCCATGCGTCTAATGCTGAAGTCTCGTAGATGAGCTCTTTAGACCCCTTTCACACTGGAGGCGTTTTTCAGTCACTTTAGCGCTAAAAATAGCGCCTGTAAAGCGCCTGAAAAAAGCCTCGGCTGCAAACCCAATGACGCCTGAGTGCTTTCACACTGGGGCGCTGCGCTGGCAGGACGTCAAAAAAAGTCCTGCAAGCAGCTTCTTTGCAGCGCTTTAGGAGTGGTGAATACACCGCTCCTAAAGCGCCCCTGCCCATTGAAATTAATTGGCAGAGCCAGCAAAGCGGCGCATTTAACCCTTTTTCAGCCTCTAGCAGGGATTAAAAGTGTCCTTCTAGGGGCCGAAAAGCGTTGCAAAAATGACGGTAAAGCGCCGCTAAAAATAGCGGCGCTTTACCGCCGACACCTGGGCGCTGTCAGTGTGAAAGTGTGTTTTTTTCCACTGGTCGATTCACTATCTCTGTGTTCTAATGGCTATTGTCAAAAAGAAATAAAATTATGAAAAACACACAACTTTACAGATCTCACCAGAACAGGGACTGAGGGTAAATTTTCAAATGGGAATATTTGTAAATAATAGTTTCTGTATATAACATAGTGTATATAATGGAGGGGTCAATAGTATGTATTATACAGTCCAGCATACAGTGCAGTATTTATAAGTAACCTAAGACAATAAGGGTATGTACCGTACAAAGTATGGCGGTTAGGAGTCGTTGCTGACCTCTGAACTTTGTATTCTGTGTTGTATGTTGCACACTCCTGACTGTTTTCTGGGAGTGTACCAGAGTACAGAGACCAAAAAGTCCTTTATGCAGTAGTCACTGTAAACAAGATGTTCATTTTACAGTAGTACAGTATGTGGGTATCATGCACAATTTATAACTAGATGTTTTAAAACCCGAGTACACTATGCAGTACACGTACACTATGCAAACCAAGGCGTTTCTCAGCAGCTCCAAGAGGTAACATTATACCACCACTACGAGGTAGATTGTTTTGTGATTTAAAAATTAAACTTTTAGAGTAAAGTGGTTCTAAAGCCTTGGTGGTGTTTACTTTAATGCATTTCTTGCATGAAGGTAAAAAACACCTTACTATTTCCCTCCCCTCATCTTTAAACATTTACCTGAGCTTGTCAACGATCCAGTGCCGTGCCCAGCTGCAGTCTTCTCTCCCCTCTCTTCCTCTTCTCACAGGGACTTGGGCAGCAGCCAGAGCCATTGACTCCAGCTGCTGTCAGTCAAATCCTGTGAGCAGATTGGGGGGGAGGGGGGGGCTGAGCCACACCATGTGCCTATAGACGCACACAAAGTGCTCGGGATCGAGTGCTCGGCCTGTAATAAGATGCGGCTTCCTATGGTGGTACACCGAGAAGAGGAGGAGTCTGGAGTAGTGGCGGAGGACCACGGAATAGGAGGATCAGGGCTGCTCTGTGCAAAACCATTGTACAGAACAGGTAAGTATAAGAGGAAAAAATTGAGCATTTACAATTATTTTTATAAGTGCAATGATGAATAAAGCAGGAATCCTGTTAAATTAAAAATCAAAATATTGTTTTTAAAACCAGGAGCTATTTAAATTACTAAATATAGCTCCACAATACTTTTACCTTTTTTCCTTGCAAATGACAAACTGCTAATATGCAGTCTAGGGCCTAACCCTGAAGTGTATTTTACCCATTTATATTATTTCTGAATTCTTCCGCAACATCTAATAGTTTGCAGTGCAGCACCTAAAATGTCTCTGGCACCTACAGGGGAAGTCAGAGGATTAGAGCTCATGATTCTGTAACCACTTCTACACATCCCTCCAAGTTTGCCAATGTAGTATCTTCACTCCACAGGCTCACAAGAGCGTCAGGATAAGCTGCGAGAAATTGGGATTGTTGACATTCTGCACAAACTGAGTCAATCGACAGATCCAAACCTCTGTGACAAGTAAGTATGCTTGAAGCATGCAGTGAATGTTTATTTACTTGAAGCCTCTGGAAAATCCGTGGCAGTCCCAACACACAGTATTCACTGCACTGTAGAAACAGAAACTGGAGTTGAATGAAACAATTTCTTTCCTAAAACTATATAAATAAATTGCAGCCTAGATTTAACGTATATATACAGTTGTGTGAAAAAGTATTTGCCCCCTTTCTGATCTTTTATTTTTTTGCAAATTTGTCACACTTAACTCGGATCATCAAAATGTTTTAGTATTGCACAAAGATAACCCGAGTAAATACAAAATGCAGTTTTTAAATGATGGTTTCATTTATGAAGGCAAAAAAGCTGTCCAAACCTGCCTGGCGTTATGTGAGAACGTAATTGCCCCCTAAACCTAATAACTGGTTGGGCCACCCTTGGCGGCAACAACTGCAATCAAGCGTTTTCGATAACTGCCAATGAGTCTTTCACATTGCGGTGGAGCAACTTTGGACCACTCTTCTTTGTAGAATTGTTTTAATTCAGCCACATTGGAGGGTTTTCCAGCAAGAACAGCCTGTGTAAGGTCCAGACACAGCATCTCAATTGGATTTAAGTCCAAGCTTTGATTAGGCCACTCCAAAACCTAAATTTTGCTTTGTTTGAACCATTTGGAGGTGGACTTGCTGTTGTGTTTCGGATCATTTTCCTGTTGCATAACCCAAGTGCACTTGAGCTTGAGGTCACGAACTGATGGCCAGATATTCTCCTTTAGGATTTTCTGGTACAGCTCAGAATTCATGGTTCCATCAATTATGGTAAGTCATCCAGGTCCTGAAGCTGCAAAGCAGCCCCAGACCATCACGCTACCACCACCATGTCTGACTGTTGGTATTATGTTCTTGTTATGAAATGCTGTATTAGTTTTATGCCAGATGTAGCGGGACGCACACCTTCCAAAAAGTTACATTTTTGTCTCATCAGTCCACACAATATTGCCTAAAAGTTTTTTGGTAAATGTGAGATGAGCCTTTGTGTTTTTGGTCAGCAGTGGCTTTGGCCTTGGAATTCTCCCACGGATGCCTCTTTTGCCCAGTCTCTCTTATTGTTGACTCATGAACACTGATCTTACCTGAGGCAAGTGAGGCCTGCAGTTCTTTTAGATGTTGTTCTGGGTTCTTTTATGATCTCCTGGATGAGTCGTCGTCTGGCTCTTGGATTAATTCTTGTAGGCCGGCCATTCCTGGAAAGGTTCACCACTGTTCCAAGTTATCTCCATTTTGTGGATGATGGCTCTCCCCATGGTTCACTGGAGTTCCAAAGCCTTAGAAATAGTTTTGAAACCCTTCCTAGAGCGATACATGTACATTACTTTGTTTCTTACCTGTTCTTGAATTTGTTTAGATTGTGGCATGAAGTGTTGATTTTTTTCTGCTCTGTTAGCGTGCTTCACTTTGTCAGACAGCTTCTAGTTATATGTTTTCTCTATTCAAGAGGTCTGGCAGTAATCAGGCCTGGGTGTGGCAAGTGAAATTTAACTCGGCTTTCCAAAAAATTGTGGTTAATCACAGTTCATTCATGATTCAGCATGGGAGGGGGCAATTACTTTTTCACATAGGGCCAGACAGGTTTGAACAGCTTTTTTCCCTTAATAAATGAAATAATAATTTAAAAACTGCATCTCAGATTTACTCGGGTTATCTTTGTGTAATATTAAAATTTGTTTGATCTAAATAATTGTGAGAAATATGCAAAAAAATCAGGAAGGGGACAAATACTTTTTCACTGCACTGTAGCTGCCTGCAATTATCTTTGCCAAGTACAGTGGATATAGAAAGTCTACACACCCCTATTAAAATTTCAGCTTTCTGTGATCTAAAAAACGAGACAAAGATAGATCATTTCAGAACATTTACACCTTTAATGTGACCTTTTAAACTGTACAACTCAATTGAAAAACAAACTGAAATCTTTTAGGGGGGGGGGGATAAAAATAAAATAATGTGGTTGCATAAGTGTGCACATCCTCTTATAACTGGGGGTGTAGCTGTGTTCAGAATTAAGCAATCACATTTAAACCCATGTTAAATAGGAGTCAGTATGAAGTTCAGCTGTTCTAGTAGGTCTTTCCTGACATTTTCTTAGTCGCATCCTACAGCAAACGCCATGGTCCGCAGAGAGCTTCCAAAGCATTGGAGGGATCTCATTGTTAAAAGGTATCAGTCAGGAGAACGGTGCAAAAGAATTTCCAAGGCATTAGATATACCATGGAACACAATGAAGACAGTCAACATCAAGTGGAGAAAAATGTTGCACAACAGTGATCTTACCAAGAACTGGACGTCACCTCCAAAATTGATGAGAAGAAAAGGGAGGCTGCCAAGAGGCCTACAGCAACGTTAAAGAAGCTGCAGGAATATCTGGCAAATAATGGCTGTGTGGTACATGTGACAACAATCTCCCGTATTCTTCATATGTCTGGACTATGGGGTAGAGTGGCAAGACGGAAGCCTTTTCTTACAAAGAAAAACATCCATGCTCCGCTACATTTTGCAAAAACACATCTGAAGTCTTCTAAAAGTATGTGGGAAAAAGTGTTATGGTCTGATGAAACCAAGGTTGAACTTTTTGACCATAATTTCAAAGGATATGTTTGGTACATCACCAAAAGAACACCATACCCACAGTGAAGCATCATGCTTTGGGGGTGTTTTTTCTTCAGCTGGAAAAGGGGCCTTAGTCAAGGAAGAGGGAATTATGAACAGTTCCAAATACCAGGCACAATTGGCACAAAACCTTCAGGCTTCTGCTAGAAAGCTGAGCACAAAGAGTAACTTCATCTTTCAGCATGACAACGACCCAAAGCATACATCCAAATCAACAAAGGAATGGCTTCACCAGAAGAAGATTAAAGTTTTGGCATGGCCCAGCCAGAGCCCAGACCTTAATCCGATTGAAAATCTGTGGAGTGATCTGAAGAGGGCTGTGCACAGGAGATGCCCTCGCAATATGACAGATTTTGAAGTGTTTTTGCAAAGAAGAGTGGGCAAATATTGCCAAGTCAAGATGTGCCATGCTGATAGACTCATACCCAAAAAGACTGAGTGTTGTAATAAAATCAAAAGGTGCTTCAACACAGTATTAGTTTAAGGGTGTGCACACTTATGCAACCATATTATTTTATTTTTTTTATTTTTACTTCCCTCCACCTAAAAGATTTCAGTTTGTTTTTCAACTGAGTTGTACAGTTTTTATAGGTCACATTAAAGGTGGAAAAAATTCTGAAATGTTTTATCTTTGTCTCATTTTTTTTTTACATCACAGAAACCTAACATTTTAACAGGGATGTGTAGACTTTTTGTATATCCACTGTATCTTTAGTACTATGGGAACCGCTAAACCCAAATAGTCTAACATGGAAATCAAAATTTTAGTGCAAGAATGTATAGGGCCTGGCCCTCTACCTCCCACACAGCCCAATAAACACTAAATAAGCTGTAGGGATTTGTGGGAAGTGAAGAGGCAGGTCAGCCCTTGAATTTCTAGACAAAATCTCCCTACATTTAGTAGCTCTCAGAGTCGTGAAGACACTGGGCACAAATCTGTACTGCCATCTATGCGTTACTACATGTTGTTTAGAAAAAAGGAAGTGTTCACTTTGGGTAGATTGAAAGGCATTGTGAGTGATAGACCTTTCCACATTGGGACTTTTGTATAATAGTTTGGAGGGAAGAGTTGTACTTTTAATGCAAACAGTTAGTCAGAACTTTTCTACCATATTTTAGTGCCATATGAGGCATAAAGGGAAAAATCTGATTGCTACTTCCTTTTAGACTTTTCTAAAAATCAGTATGTTAGTAGTATTGGGTGTGCTATATGGAACGAGGGTAATCAAGCAAAATTCTGAAAAATACCTAGTAATATTTTTAAAAAGGGTACGGATTAACTTCTAGTTAAGTCTAAACTGTATTGAAATGCTAAGTAGAGTTAGGGAGACTTAAAGCAATGCTTCTACTGAGATGTGTATAAATAGATCCATTCAAAAGAGAAAAGCCTTATAGGTAAATACCATTTTTACATGGCAGGCTTGTTAACATTGCAATCTCTGACATGCTTACAGTGTAAAATGACATTTGCCCGGTGCTCTTTTATCCAGTTAAAAGGGGGATATCACATTTCCTAGGGAACATTACCCAACTACTCCTACTTGTGCCTAATACTCCAGTCAAGTCTTTTGCCTATTACACACGACCGGGATTCCCGACAGGAAAAGATCCGTCCGAAATCCCGAGGGGAAAACCAAGAGCCTGCTCTCTACTTTTCCCCTGTACAGACGCTCAGGTTTCCCGTCGGGAAAACTCAGATGAGAGCTTTTCTTTGGGAATCCCGACCGTGTTTTATGCTCCATCCGAGTTTTTCCCCACAGGAAAACTGCCAAAATTGTCCGGTTTTTGCTACACACGGCTGGGTTTTCTGACGGATAAAAGTCCGTCGGGAATCCCAGCGGGAAAAAAAAGAGCTGGTTTTCTTTTTTTTGTCCAGCGGGTTTGGAAGTTTTCCCTGTCGGAAAAACTGTGAGGGAGCATACACACGGCCGGGGTTCCAGGCCAAAAGCTCTCCTCGCAGTTTTCCCGTCAGAAAACCCGGTCGTGTGTACAGGGCATTTCCCTTTATATTCTGACCACATGAAGTAGGCATAATTTATATCTCAGAAAAGGCAATGTGATGCTTCAAACTATTAGTGGGTTTGCAGGTCACACATGGCTGCCATGTAAACATGTTGTTTACCCCAACTCCTTGCTCCTTTTGAAAAAGCCTATTCACAAGTAGATAACAATTTGAGAGAGAAAAACAAAATGTTCCCATTGTATTTATATGCTTTTCAAAAATGATTTATTTTCTTAGAAAAATGATTTTCTTTGTGCTTTCTCTAGGGCAAAAACTGCACTACAGCAATACCTTGCATGATCTTGGGGAAAAAATGTTGGCCTTCCATACACCACTTATTTTTCTTACACCACCTCTTTTTCACATCACCTATGGATGAACAAACTAGTCTGGCTCCCTAGTGCACACAGTCACCTTGGACGTCTTCATGCAGTTTGTGACACAAAACTGAGCTGCCACTGCAGAATGGACTACTTTCTATATAACCCTTCCGGCCCCCAATGGATTATTAGTATTCATTTCTTTTTATTTTGACATTTTGGGGGATTTTCTGAGCTATTTGGATTTTTAACGCTGTTGCTGCAATCTATTTTGTGTGCGTGGCTAAATACCTCAACCTCTGAGTTTTTCCTTTCACTGCTTGCACACCTCCTAAGACTTAACATGCAAGAAAACTTGGATTTTTTTCCATTTTTCTCCCCCCACCAACAGTTTCCCAGGGCAAAGGATTTGCTGTACAAAAAAAAAAAAAAAAAAAAGTTCTATACAGTTTGTAAAATGTTATTTAATAAAAGTGTATAAATATAAATATATATAAATATATATACATGCACACAAGTGCAGGACAATAAGTGCCCCTAAAGTTTATGTTAAATTTTTGAGCGTACAGATATTTGTAAGTAAAATATATGAATTTCTGAAGTGAGTCTTTGTATATATTTTTGGTTTTCTACAGATAATAATTGACTGTGCAATCAAAGCTGAATGCATTAAATTTTGTAACGCTTTTTGAGATTTTATTTACATTACTTATGAGAAGCTGGCTATGAAATGCCAGCAAAAAAAAAATCTTGACTTCTGCTCTTTTGTATTTTGTATTTTTGTAATGAGCTTTGGTTGCATTGCTAAAACAGTACCAGTTTTTGCAAGCATCTGAATATGCAGTTAGTGTTAAAGAAAATGTCCAGAAAATTAATCACTTTTAAAAACGTGCTGTCTTATTAGTGGCTAACTCCAAGTTGTATCCACCTCATTGACTTCTATTTTATTTACTGTACATTTTTACTAAGCATCAGGGGTATAGCTTTTATTATACTTCTGGTGTATTGATGCTGGACCTTTGTGTCACCGATCCTGCAGAAGCTCTGCCCTTCCTTTCCTCTTACTCAATCAAAGAAGGCTTTGTATTACATTACCTTTTCACAAAATACAAAGTATTCTGTGAATGAACAGCAGAGGATAGAGGCAGGCAGTGTGGTTCTGTCAGAGTGTCAGGAGTATGACGACGGCAGTACTTCCAACACTTAGCAAAAATGTAAATGGTAAACGAGAGAGGGGGCATACACCTTGTTGTACCTGATCCCTTTTAAACCAGCATATTTTCACCAGTCGTCTTCCAGGACAGCCCTTGAGATGGAGTCCCTCCCATCGACACAGGAAACACATTGCCAACAGTTCAAAAGGCGGTCCCTCAGGTCCCTGGTCAGTCATTTGTGTTTCCTCCGTTGGAGGAACATGTTGCCAGAGGAACCAGGAGAAGGACTTCATCTCTGAGGGGCTGCCTGCAGGGAATGGAGACCACACAGGGGGACTGGGTCCTATCTGTTCGGCTCCAGTGAAGTCTCACCTTGTGTGCTGGGGCTCGGGTACCGTCCAGCAAAACCAGAGCAGACCCGTTTCCCTCTTCCTTCCAGTGCCGAGGTTGTGCCAGTGGCAGAATGGCGCCGTTCCCCCTTGAGCTGGTAAGTGGATTCATCCATCCCAGCTCCTTGCTGCAGCAGCTGTGGGGGCCGGAGACGCGTCATCACTGTGCGCCGAGACTTCCGGTTCCGGGTCTCCAGGGCGCAGGGAGAGGAGAAAAAGCCTGCGCTGGGCCTGCTAATCCCAGACCTGCGTCCAGCTATACCGGACTAGCGGCGGGATACGGAGCGGCAAAGGGAAGACCATGGAGGCGAATCCCCAGGACACTCCGGTGGGTGTAGGCACCAGCCAAAACCAGGTAGGCTGCTGGCCAAGCCCTGTACTTTTTATTTTTGTATGGTGGTAGTGGTGGCTGGGACTAGTTTACCCCATGGTGGTGGATGCACTGTCCCGGGAATAGCAGCAGTAGTGGTTGCAGCACGGGTGCCTTTTTAGAGGGACAAAAGGTTTGATACCAAGTCCATCTACCTTTTTTGTTTTCAGGCTAAGGAGGCTTCAAGGGAAGACAAGTCAGGGCACTTTCTGCGGCCTAACTGTGGAAACAAATTATCCTCAGGCTCTAACAAAGCCTTATGCAGGCAATGTATTGCAGGCTTATTAAAATCAGAGGCAGACTCGCCTTTAGCCAAATTCCTTAGCTCATTTAAAGATGAGATGGCGTCAACCTTTAAATCCCTTAGGGACTTAATTTCAGATGTAAACGCATCTGCTTCCACCAGTAGCGCAGCTGCAGTTTCCCCCTCACCAAGCCCCACAATACCCAGCTCCGGGGAGCCCCGTAGAGTCAGGGAGTATAGCCCCGTGTTAGGCCTGAATCTTCTGACTCAGACCAGGAGGAAGATCAAACCGCAGCTAACAAAGTCGCAAAATACAAACTGTCTATTGAGGAAGTAGACGTGTTGTTGTGCGCGATTTATGATACACTGGAAATTGAGGAGGAAGAAGCTCAATTATCCAGGCATGACGAAATGTATGCAGCCCTGGGTAAAAAGAAGGCCAGAGTGTTCCCTATACATGGCCTACTCTCTGATCTTGTCCGCAAAGAATGGGCCGAGCCGGATAAGAAAGCTTTCTTCCCAAATTCTCTCAAAAGAAGATTTCCCTTTGACGAGAACCCAGAGGCAGTCTGGAATAAAAATCCAAAACTGGACGCCCCTCTGTCCAAGGTATCGAAACAGTCTGACCTGGCCTTCGAGGATATGGGACATTTAAAGGACCCAATTGCTGGAGGCCATATCTGAGGCAGTCGAGACAGGTAGTTTGCCTGACAGTATGCAAGAGGCTATAATAATGGTACTCCCCAAGCCAGGCAAAGATAGGCTCCTGCTAGACTCTTATCGCCCGATTTCCTTATTGAATGCAGACGGCAAGCTTTTGGCTAGAGTTTTAGCTATGAGATTATCTAAGGTGATTGGCAAGCTGGTCCATAGAGACCAGTCTGACTTTATACCAACACGCTCAACGGCAGATAATATACGGCGATTGTATTTTAACTTACAGGTGCCGGTGGATAATCCGGGGGGAGGGCCATTCTATCACTGGATGCCGCTAAAGCATTTGATAGTGTGGAATGGCCCTACCTCCTGGAAATCCTGACGAGGTTTGGACTGGGGAATACGTTTTTATAGCATGGGTGAAGGTGCTTTACTCTAAACCCAGAGCCAGACTTTGTATCAATAATAATCTTTCTTCTTCATTTGAGGTATAGAGAGGCACCCGGCAGGGGTGTCCGTTATCCCCACTGCTGTTTGCTCTGGCGGTTGAACCTCTGGCTATCTTGATCCGTATCGCATCGGAGGTGGTCGGATTTCGTAGGGGCCAAAGGGAAGAAAAAATCTCCCTATATGCGGATGACAGACTTATTTACCTAGGGGACACAACCGCATCATTGCAAGCAGTGATGGGGATTATATGAGATTTCTGAGGTTTCTCAGGCTTTACCATAAATTGGTCTAAATCAACAATAATGCCCATAGACCCAAAGACCCGTTGACGGAACCACTGCCAGTTGGTGCGGAGCAGATTGCCATAACTAAAAGCTTTGGATATTTGGGAGTAGTGGTATCCCCGGATCCAGCGGATTATCTTCAGCTGAACCTGGGCCCACTGCTGGAAAGGCAGAGAGGGAAATGTAATAGCTGGTGTAAGCTTCCTTTGTCAGTGGTGGGACGGGCAAACTTAATAAAAATGGTATGGGCCCCACAGTTATTATATGTTTTTCATAACTCCCCTATGTGGATTCCGAATAAATGGTTTAAACGAATTGACACCTTGATGCGGGACCTGATATGGAAAAAAAATATAGCTAGGATTAGTTTACCTACCATGCAATATAGTAAGGATGGGGGGGACTGGCAGTACCCCACCCTAAAATGTATTTTCTGGCCTCACAGTTTCAGCAGTTGGCGGGATGGGGACGGGAAGAAAGAGAGGACCCTATATGCAATCTGGTGAGAACGTTGGTCCCTACATTAAAGGCAGCCTCCCATTTGGAGATGGACTTTACCCGTGGGTGAGGTATGTGGTATACTGGGCTTCTCCTTAAAAAGGTTTGGGGGGAGATTCAGAAGGCCTTGAGGTTAAGGGGCCCATTGCTCTTTACCCCGATATGGCATAACCCTAGATACCCAGAGCTACAGGACTTAGAGGGTTTCATTTCCTGGAAAGAGATGGGGATTTGGGTTTTTTCACAGCTGTATGAGGGAGAGGTGTTAAAAACATATAAACAGATGTGTCAGGAATTTCAGTTAGCCCCAAGGGGCTTCTATCAATACCTTCAGTTTCGGCACGCTCTGCAGGCACAGCAAATGACACACTCTTTGGTAGTATCATCGTCACGTCTGCTGTTGGAAGTCCTCCAGGCGGATACCCAGAGAGGACTAATATCAAAAACCTATGCGGAACTACTATCCTCAGTCCAGGACCATGCCTCCCTTAGATGTCGTAGTAAATGGGCAAAAGACATCGGGGATATAGACGGGGACCAGTGGGATATGGCTTTAGATTCTATTCCGGAGGTATCTGTATCTGCGTCCCATAAATTGTCACAACTAATTATCTTGCACAGGGCCTATAGAACACCAGTACAGCTTTACAAGTGGGGAGGAAGGGACTCCCCCCTGTGCCCAAAGTGCAAAGCACAGCAAGGGGACTTTATACACCTAATTTGGAGGTGCCCAAAGCTTCATCGATACTGGGATGAGATTTCCCAGTGCATCACAAGAGTGGCCCAGGTACCTGTACCATTGGACCCTCTAGTGTACCTGCTTGAGGCGATTGATGCTGAAAAGTTCCCGCAAGGAAGGTATTATATGATAACAAGACTGATGTACTTAGCTACTCGCACATTTTTGTGGTAAAAAAGCCATCAGGGAAGTTCAGACTAATCATGAACCTCCGACCTCTGAACCTCTCCATCCGTTACAAAAAATTTCGGATGGAGTCAATTTACTCAATAAAGAATCTTCTACAAAAAGAGGTGTCTGGCCATCCTGGATTTAAGGGACGCTTATCTGCATATCCCAATAAGGAAGGAATGTCAAATTTCTTCGTATGGCGATTCAGATAGACACCAAAATTTATCATTTTCAGTGCAGAGCCCTGCCCTTCGGTCTGTCGTCTTCTCCAAGAATTTTTTCCAAAGTTCTCGGAGAGGCACTGGTTTCATTGAGACTTCAGTCAGTCTCGATCATTCCATATCTAGACAGCCCACTCAGAGAAACAACTCTGTCAGGACTTGGAGTTAACACAACTCACCCTGGGTCAATTGGGGTGGATCGTCAGTTTGGAGAAATCCAAAACAACTCCAACATAGAATATTCTGTATTTGGGTTGCAAGATTCTGTCTGTAGAGCAAAGGATAATCTTGCCGGAAGAAAAGATATTGAATCTGAAACAGAGTATGTCTTTTCTTCAAACCAGCTCCAATTGTACAGTGAGGGAGGTCATGTCGGCACTAGGTCTAATGACTGCAGCCATCCCGGCCGTACAATGGGCCAGGTTCCACCAGAGAGATCTGCAGAGGTTTCTTTTGGAACAGGTGAAAGACAAAGATCTAAAAGAATGCATATCGATCCCCACCAAAGTAAAACGTTCCCTCTGGTGGTGGAAGGACAGGGAGAACCTAAACAAAGGGGTTCCCTGGGTCCTGCCTATCACATCCACACTGACCATGGATGCGAGCAGTTGGGGTTGGGGAGCTCATCTCAACTCATGCTGGGCCCAGGGCAGGTGGACACCAGAAGAGAAAAATTCTCCTCCAATTGAGTTAACAGCTATCCTCAGAGCTCTACTAGCATTTCAGGACAAGCTACAAGGTCACCACCTTCAAGTCCGCTCAGACAATATGACGGCAGTAGCTTATATAAACAAGCAGGGAGGTACCAGAAGTACTTGTCTAATGTTGGTTGCCAAACATATATTTCAGTGGGCAGAGTCCAGTCTAAAATCCATCTCTGCAATACACCTGAAGGGGGAGCAGAACAGCACTGCAGACTTCTTGAGTCGACAGCTAGTTTCGGATCAAGAATGGTCTCTGCATCTGGAGGTTTTCAACCTCATAACAGCTCACTGGGGGATCCCAGAAGTAGACTTATTTGCAAACAAAATTAAGTTCTCAGCATGGTTACTGAGGAAGAGATTCTGAGAAACAAAGATTTATCAGAAAAAGTGATTCAAACCTTACTTCAGAGCCGGAAACCAGTCACCCGAGCTATTTACAGAAAAATTTGGATTTTTTTTTTTTCTGGTTGGTGAATCGGTAAGGCTAACAAGGATATAACAAATATCCTACAGTTTCTCCAAAAAGGTATAGACAAGGGGTTATCTCCTAGTACTATAAAAGTCCATATAGCGGCCTTAAGTGTGTACTTAGAAAAACGTTTACAGGAAGATCCCCTTATCGCTAGGTTCTGTAAGGCAATCGCTAGACATAAACCAGTCAGAATCAAGATGAATCCAACTTGGGACCTTTCGGTCGTCCTCAAAGCCTTTTTGGGGACACCGTTTGAACCTATCTCAGAGGCCTCTCTAAGACTGCTTACATTCAAAACAGTACTCCTTGTGGCAATCACTTCAGCCCGTAGGGTCAGTGAGATCCAAGCTCTCTCCGTTAGAGAGCCTTTTCTTCAAATCCTTGAAGACAGAGTCATCCTAAAAACAGACCCTGGGTCCTTGCCTAAGGTGGCATCCAAATTCCATAGGTCTCAAGACATTGTTCTCCCTTCATTCTAAAAAAAATAAAAATCTCCTGCGCTCTCGGTGTATCGTCAAAACATAGGTGGCGTGGTTCTGTCTAGAGGCAAAGTCTATAATCTTGCAGCCCTCCTCAGAACAATGGGTGTTCATATGGCAAAAAAAAGAAAGAAAACAGGAGGGTGCACCGACCTAGTGCATTACCACTTACGGGTTTATTAAAATATAATTAAAAGCAATAGTCCTACTCACAGACAGAGCTTATATACAAGCTTATCGGAAACAATGGCTGGAGATCTTGGCATTCACCGACAGGACTTGATGACAGAGAGGGTCAAACGATACCCCAAAACATCCAGATGGCTGACGCGTTTCAGGGGCGCACCCCTTTCATCAGAGCCTAAGTGGTTGAAACACTTAGGCTCTGATGAAAGGGGTGCGCCCCTGAAACGCGTCAGCCATCTGGATGTTTTGGGGTATCGTTTGACCCTCTCTGTCATCAAGTCCTATCGGTGAATGCCAAGATCTCCAGCCATTGTTTCCGATAAGCTTGTATATAAGCTCTGCCTGTGAGTAAGACTATTGCTTTTAATTATATTTTAATAAACCCGTAAGTGGTAATGCACTAGGTCAGTGCCCCCTCCTGTTTTCTCCCTTCATTCTGCCAGAACGCCTCAAACGAACAAGAGAAGCAATTTCATTTATTAGATGTGAGAAGGTGTATCTTAAGCCCCATACACACGGTCGGACTTCCATCGGACTTTTCCCTGGATTTTTGTCCGAACGGAGTTGGCCGGGCACACCCTTAGCATACACACCACAGGACTTTTCTGCAAACTTTCCCAAAACTTTTTGCAACATCACATGGTTTTTCTGCTCTTTATCGCCACCCTTTGGTCCACTTCTGCTATTGTTGGTTGATTTTAACATTCGTTGTTTTGTCCATCGGACAAAAGTCCTATGGTTTTCTGTACACACGGTAGGACTTTGCTCCATCGGACTTTTATTGGGCAAAAGTTTGTCCGTTTGCAGACCCAACTTTTGTCCGATGAAAACACAAAAAAAAAAAAAAAAAAGTTTGTCCGATGGAGCGTACACACGGTCGGATTGTTGGTCCAACTTGCTCAAAATGAAGTTTGTTGGCCAAAAGTCCGACCGTGTGTATGGGGCTTTAGAGTACCTAGATGCAACCGAATCTTTTAGAATTGCAGATTCTTTGTTTGTGCTTTTTTTCTGGACAACGTAATGAACAAAAAGCTTCTAAGGTCACTATAGCTAGGTGGGTCAGGCTAGCTATTGCAGAAAGTTATAAAACATTAAACAAAGATCCTCCTGGGGGTGTTAAAGCCCACTCCACAAGGGCACTCTCTGCATCCTGGGCAGAAAGAGCTGGTGCCACCCAGGAGCAAATATGTAAAGCAGCCACTTGGTCAAGCTTCTCCACCTTTACAAGGCATTATCGACTAGACTTAATGTCCAGTCAGGATCAGGCTTTTGGGAGGAAAGTCATCCAAGCCGTGGTCTCAAGGGCTGTCCTGGAAGACGACTGGGGAAAACCGGAGTTAGTACTTACCAGTAACTCCTTTTCCAGTAGTCTTCCAGGACAGGGACCGCCTTTTGAACTGTTGGCAATGTGTTTCCTGTGTCAATGGAAGGGACTCCATCTCAAGGTCTGTCCTGGAAGGCTACTGGAAAAGGAGTTACTGGTAAGTACTAACTCCGGTTTTTAAAACGCTATCATTTGTGCAGTTCTGCTTTAAGTACAAGGTGAAGTAACAGATTTGATACCTAGAAGGCACTCTCCTGCTGCCCTGATCTCACCACTGAAAATTCCTGCAAGAGTTTTGAATTTCTTGAAGACAAGCGTATCCCCAAGCTTCTGCACCCCCATTCACCAGCTTATATAATCCTAGGCATGAAACCCGGATCTCCATATATGAGAGGTTCATCTTTTTGTTTAAATCATAGAAACAGCATGAACAAGCCTTAAATCGTAAATCCACTTTCGTGATGGGAAAAAAAATGGCAAATAAAGAAAAAATAATATAGCGTGTACAATTGCGACACAAGTCATGTTGTAATTGAATGTTATTAAAAAAATACCTTTTCTTTCCAATCTGCAGCTCTGTAATTTTCTGAAAATGCAATATGGCTACCTGGAGGTGTTCTGTACACATAATGTGTACAGAACACCCCCCAACAACATAATTTCCTGCTTGTGTTATTGGCTCACTGATTTTACCAGAAGTCTGCCTAAGATACAAGTCAGATTTCAGGCATCCCCTGCAACAAAAATTAAATTTTTGGAAAGATACTCCTAATAGGAAATGACAGCTAAAGGGATGCAGGCTTCCTCATTAGAGCCCTGCAGGTGCAAAGCTTATTGATAATTATGAAACCACTCCTGTTACTTACTTTCCCCCATGGACACAGGGAAACACAGGGATTTCATCAGAAGAACAAAAGGTGGGATTCTACAACAATGTTTGTTAAAATCCATGCAATGTACATAGATCACCCAGGGGGGAGAAAAAAATTCTCAACAAAAGTGGCATTACGCTTTAAGATTTGTCTGCATCAGGGATACACAGGTCAAGTCATTTGTTCATGCTGTTTCTATCATAATAATTGAATAAAGAAGCTCTCATATCTGAAGGTATGTGTGCAGTAAAAATTCAAATTGTAGAATCTTGCACCAACTCCAGACTGGAGGTGAGCCCGTCTCCCTAGAAGTAGCAAAAATGTTGTACTCTACACAAGGGCTTGGGCCCGGCAAATGGCCATTCTAGCAGTGAGTACAGAATTTTTGAAGGCCAGGGGGAGCAGCATGAGTTTCCCTGCACCTCAAGTACTGGGTGTGTCTCAAGGCCCTGGCTGTAGATATGGGGGGGGGTGTTGGAGCCCGAGGGGAGTGCAAGTACAGCCTTCCTATGGTCCCTCCTGTGCAGCAAACCTTATGCATCTAACCTTACATACTGCAGATATTGGGACTCAATATGAGCTCAAGCAGTCAACCGAGCAGCATCTGTCAGACTTCAGATGACCTCTTAGCCATTACTGTCAAGCTGAGCAAGTAAATGCAGTCTACATAAAGACCTGTGTTGACAGGCTTTTGTTTGCATTAGAACTGCTTCTTTCCCATACAAATATGCAGATGCTGGTTGATGCAGCCTAGGAGGTAAAATGCAGTTCAGAAGGATGTCAACTGTAGGTCAAATGCGCCTGTTAATGAAGTCTTAATTCTATCAGGCGATTGTCAAATGGTATCAAATACAGTATGCCCTTCGATGCATTCAGCTCGCATTAGACCATCAACACATGCCTAAAGCACATAGACAAGTCCTAAAGCTAAATAAATGGCAAAGGAAATCTTTAACAAGTCTGTGCATATATAACAGTTTAAAAGAATGAATATTTAGATGTTTGCATTAGTTCCAGACTGGTTACCTTAGTTAAAGTTCATGGCGGGCCATAAACAACCCAATATTGCAGTCATTGCTTGTGATAATTGGACTGGTTCTGCTATCCTACTGAAGGATAATGAATGTCTCTAGCAATAGTCTGGGGCATTGATTACTGAAATCCCTGCAAGCTGACCCGATCCATCACTCTCTGGGCAAGTATTACAGTGGGCAAGTATAGCGCTGCTTCGAAAGATTCGCAAAGGGGAGGTGGATATCATCTGACTCATATCCTGTTTGTTAATGGCCACCTATAACAGATAAATGGAACAAACTGGAAAAAAATCCCTTGAACAGTATGCTGCTCTTTTTTTTTTTATCTGATAAACCTATTAGATGGGCAATATTGTCTTTGTCTTTTAATTATCACTGCAGTGTTTTCTGTTTGATTTCTAACATGCTGTCACAGATATGCATGTTCGCTGCGTACACAAAGAAAAAATTTAATGCGCAGTCTTCGAACGTCTTTGTCAACTGTGAGAAACACGCTGTGATCCTGTCACATGGTACACCATAAGTGGTACACGGTCGGTCTTGTATGATAGGAGCACACAGCTAGTAAAACTTTATTTTATCTGATTTGAACAAAGCAACTATCTTTTATCAGACTAATTATCAAAGAATATGATTATACAGTAACTGAACTTGGCTCAACTATGGCTGTAAATCCAGCACCAAGCCACCCCTCCCACCAGAGTGGGTCTAATTTGCAAGGTACATCTAAGTGGCTGTTATGTAAATTTATACCCCTTAAACTGTTTTTATATATTCCCTAAAAGATGGTGGCATGCTGGCTTATTCTTTCAGAGAACAGAAAAGAGTTTCATAGTCCACTCAGCCCAGCGATTGATAATCAGACATTCTATTGCATATTTTAAACATACTGATTTCAATAGAGTGTCTGCAGATTACATGGTATCGGGGAGCAACCAGCTGTAGAAACAAGTTTTCTCCTCTTTGTATGGGGTGTATTACTGTATATTCCATTGAGGAGCAGGGGCATATACTATTCTAAATGGTGTTTCAATTGAAGCAGCATTTTTGGTATTGTCTATGACTGTAACCCAATATGACAAATGTAAAATGTGATGCATGATGTTTTTATTCATATATTTATTTTACGTGAGAGCTTGATGTGCCTGGTCATTTTATGGGTTAAATTCAGCCTCTGACGTGATTTTTCTACCAATGCACTACTTGATTTCTCCTGCAGATGGAGTTCTTACATCACTACATACTCCATGACTGCTGTTTTTCATGGGTTACAAGAGGAAAAACATTGATTTTATTAAAAAAAGAAATTGAAAGAAGTCTGTATTTACTATTGATCATCTGAGAAGCTGGATTGCAAAGTCCTGTGGAGTGTTCCCGGGGTAGAGGCAAGCTAAATATAAATCTGTATGGTTGACATATGCAACTCAGAGGCTAGTTTACGGAGATCACAGGTATATACTGTAGGTAAATCATTCTGTATAATGACAATAGCTGATATGGCAGTATTTTGTTTCTGTGACCAAGGCATAAAGGTTACAGGTCTGCTGTGATGTAGGTTAATTCAATTGGTCTAGGTTCATACAGGGCTAACACAATGAGCCTTATTATCAAAGGCACTCTTTCAGAATCAGGACAGTCATAGAACATATTTACTCCATTTGAAAAACTTTTAAGCCATCCATAAATACAGATTTTATATAAACTGTTCGCTTTAGAAAAACATATTCACTTGCCATATTTTGATACCCTTTCAGTTCATCACAAAAAAAGTAAGAGGTGAATGAACTCCTTAATCATGCCAGTGCACTATGTTTAATCATTATACAGTATGTGATTTCCCTTTTATCAGTTCTTTTTATAAATGTAAGCAGGCAAAAGGTCCATATAGCTTACAGTTGCTGTAAAGACAGACCCACCATAACCATACATGTTAAATCCAATCTTGCAATTTTGTTTGGATTTGCCAACAATTAGTTGTTGGTAGGTGCTATGAAAGATTGTAGAATCAGATTTTAACATGTATGATCAGCTTTACAATTCAACCTATCTGTATGCTCTGTTTTATCATCCCATTTCTATTGCAGTTAAAGACCATTCTTACATAGCATCATTCTTGGCAGGAACTTTGGTATTCACAAGAAAAATCTGCCTTCAAGGGGATGAAAAACATATTTCACATATGTTCATTTCTAATGTGTTCCAAAAACATTCTGTGCAGAAGGGGCAAGTATTGTCTCTTAATATAAAGTGACTCTTATTTTACATTTTACCATCTGTACATTTTTAATTTATTTTTGACTGACACATTGAGTGTACTCAATAGGTTTTAAAATGTAACAGCTGACGATTCCTGGGGTTTCCTGAAATGAAGCATCACTAGTACTGTAGGAACTGTAACGTATGCTAAAATTGTATGTCTTTGCTTGCTCTACTGTCTGTGTTTCTACTTTTACAGCACAGATACCCTCTGATTTACTTATAGGTCAAATTGCATTAAATTCCGTCTTCCCTAGTTTCTATTGTGCTTCACTGAGCTGTTGGCAGTCATTCTGACACAAGTAGAGGGGGCCCAGACACGACACAAGTAGAGGGGGCCTCGGACGCAAAAAAGTTTGTGCAGGCTTTGTACTGCCCGTATGACCTCCAGGGTAATCACAGTGCTTTGCTTTAGCCATTGTTGTAAACTCCCCGTAGAGAAAGAGAAAAATGTGGAACCTTGTTTTCTATTTAATCTTTTATTCTGTTTTAATCCTTTTTTATTTCATGCTGACTTATTTGTGAAAGTGCGGCTCTAGAGCTGCTATCGTTCTTGCTTCTCTATTAATTGAGTCACTTACTGGACAAATTTGGAGAAAAAAAAGGTCAGCAATGGCAGCTTCCATTTTGTTCACATAACCAATAAAGGAGGAATAGAAATGCAATGAACTGGAAGTCCTGAAGGAATTCTTTCAAACTCTATTTTTGTTTAACCAATTGGATAGCAGAGATTTATACACATTAGGCAGTAGTTTGTATAGCTAGAACCAAACTGGAAGGACACTTTACATATACAGAAAATTGAAAAAAATTATCCTTATTGGAAATCTAATAGCATGTAAAAAAAAAAAAACACGTACACAAGTATTTTGCATTGTACCACTGACTGGGTTATATTATGTGAAAAAAGAACAGTGATTTTGTTTGATAATTCAACCCACATAAAGAGCCCTAGGCAGGTTAAGTAAATCATAAGAAAGCTAATTTAAATTAATTAAGCTGAGGGAGGCAACTCAACAATATTTATACATCTCATGGAGAATTTAATATCACTCTGATGGTCCTTATCCAAAATATCCCCATGTTAAATTTTATCCCACATAGAAGATGATGGTTACAAAATGGAATACCAAAATCCTTGTAAGTTTGCATATGTACTTTCTAGCAACTAAAATACTTCTCAACCAAGTGGTTTATTGTTGTATAAAAGGTGGGATGCAGAGAAACACAAAGAATCCACTATGAAAAAATAATGCTTCCATTTCCTTACATCAGCACATCAGATATAACAAATGCAAACCAATACCCATCAAAAAAAAAGGTGGGTACTTTAGGGCAGGGATATGCAATTAGCGGACCTCCAGCTGTTGCAGAACTACAATTCCCATAAGGCATAGCACGACTCTGACAGCCACAAGCATGACACCCAGAGGCATGATGGGACTTGTAGTTTTGCAACAGCTGGAGGTCCGCTAATTGCATATCCCTGCTTTAGGGCATTTTGAGTTGAGCTCTTCTGACTATAGGGTTGATTTACTAAAATTGGAGAGTGCAACTGTGCATGGTAGCCAATCGGCTTTTAATTTCAGCTTGTTTAATTAAGCTTTGACAAAAAAAAAAAAAAAACTGGACGCTGATTGGTTTCTATGCAGAGCTGCACCAGGTTTTGCATTCTCCAGTTTTAGTAAATCAACCTCTGTTTCAACCTTTCACACCCAGTTCTTCACCCTGCCCTTAAATTTGCCCTATCACACTGGTTATCTTTTCTTAGTAATTAGTGCAGCTATTACCGTTTAAATTTGATTGTATTACTTGGTAATTTCAAGTACCCAATTTCATTACATTTTTTATAAAAGACCTATGTTTTAAAGTAAACAGGAGTCACCGAAATTATCGAATGTGGATTAATATTGTTTACATCAAGTAACATTTCAGTTCACAAATAATTTATTCCCTTTTCTTGAAATTGCCAGTTATGCTTGTACATTTTCTGTGTATTGCCAATGAATAAGGACTTGAAATTTGTTTTCTGAAATAAGAGATTTAAAATGAGAATCCACCTACGCTGAGTAGTCTTTTTTATTGGTGCTTTTACCCAAGAGTCACAGGAATTTCATCCTTGATTCACATTTATTTAATTAAATACATTTGGGAAAATCTGTGAATCGTGTTTAAATTGTGTGTCATCAAGTGTGAAAAAGCTGCTTCTGGTTTGTAAATGTTTCCCGGAGTTAAAGCTTTCAACCATTAATGTTCAGTTGAGATTGAAGTGGGCTAATTACCAGACTGGGCATTCTGTCCATTGGCATAAACTCTGTCCTTCTGTCCTGGCAATATGCAGTAAAGACCAATTAAGAAGATTAACAGATTATGCTCTTGATGGCAGAATTATTTGGGCAGATTTAAATGCATTAAACTATTCTACTTCTCCATACTAAGACTATGGCTGATTGGGGGAGGGGGGTCTTCAGAGCCCTGGAGTTTAATTTTGAGGTGGTTGTTTGCCTGCTGTAGTTAGTGCTGTAGTCTTTGGGAAGCTTGTCATACGCTGATCTTACCAGACCACTTAATTTCTAAAAGCACCTCTGGGCCCTGAGACAAGTACTGTGAAGTCTTTAGAGGTGGGCATGTTTGTGTAGCTTATAGATAATATTGAAAGTTCCATCTATATTTGAAGTTAACTATGTGTCATCACATTTACACCACATGTAAATAATGTGGTGTAAAGTGGAAAAAGTCGTTCAAAAGAAGCCCCAATTCACCTCTGTAGCATCATGATAATAGACGCACAAAAATAATAGTCTAATCTGAATTTAACATTTAGAATGAATTGCTTCCCAGTACAAGTGGCTAGAGAGGTCAATGCCATGACTGCCTTTAAGTAGTCTGCTATAAAGCTATATAGTGTCTGGTATTACCGAGTACCAAATGCAGCTTTCCATTCCAACACTGCCCTCTCTGTTAGTCTACTAGGGCCTCACCCACATACAGAAACATATGAGGGAATTGTAAAGCACATAATTTTGTGACCGGTCATCTGTGAAGTCACAGCGAGAAGCTTCAGGATAACTCTGATTGATCTGGCAGTACCAGATTTTGTAAAACTTGCACTGAAGATAATTAAAGTGGACTTCCTAATTATGCTGTAGTAGTAGGGTCCCTGAAAAGCTTTAGGCTGGGTTCACACTAGAGATCGCAGTGGCTCACAGCAGGAGTCCGGTCCATTCATCGTTTCAGGTCTGATTTCAGCCCCAATTTTGGACTGAATTCAGACCTGAAATGGACCAAAACACACACAGGGCTCCTGTGCGGAGCGGCTGCGGAGATGTGTGAACCGGCTCCATAGAGTCAGTCACAATCTCCTGCTATGCGATTTGGATGCAGAGAAACCTGCATCCAATTTGCAATAGTGTGAACCCAACCTAAGTAAGAACTGACGTAGCTCTTTAAAATGAACGTCTTGATGAATTATCTAACATGTATATAATGTGTTTCCCAAACTGTGGTATGAGGGCAATTCTAATTTGTAGAATGTATACTTTGGCCTTTTAAAACCAACGCAGAATAATTCTTGGAATGAAAAAATATGTAAAATAAACTCCCAACGTATAGAGTTCAAACATTTATAAAGACAGGAGGGCATTCTTAGAAATACATACACACATTACGAGGCTACTGACAACAAATGTACAGACTTTCTAGTGTCTTTTACATAAACTATCACATAAACGGGATACTTGGCAAACATCTGATGTTAAACGGTGTACATAAAATAATAGCAGAGAAACACTGCTAGAAGCAATTACATAAATTAATCATGCAACCTGCAACAAAGAGTATTGTAAGGGAGTTAAAGGGGTTATGTTGCCTTGACTCAATGCAAATATCCTCCAGGGAATGGTGTAATTAAAATCTAAATGAGCTTGGCAGCTCTTCAGACCTTACACCTTTAAAGAGAATATTTGTTAAATAAGTCTGATTTCTTCACATTGCTGTGTATCCTGTCAACCTCTCAGCTCTACAGGAGATGTGCATTAACGCAAATTGAGAAGGAAGCAGCAAAGCATTTGGACTTGGGGGGATTTTCTAAGTTTACTTAACCCTATTCTTTGTAAAGATGGTATTTTAATCTGATGTCTATTGTGAGCCCAGTATCAGCTAACTGACGCTCAACTACAAATATTTTCTTGGATGTGTGAAATTGTTCTTGAATTTAAAATTCAAGAATCTACTCAACTCTAAGACACTGTCAGTGTAAGAAGGCCCTTGAAAAGGATCCTTAATACTTACAATACATAATGGTATACATTTTCTATGTGAACCTGAAGCTCTGGATCTAGAGAGGAAAAAAAACACAATGGGTAAAATTGATTACACTGTTGTGTTTTAAGGTCAGCAAACCCATAACTGATAATTCAGTGTAGATGGGTGTTGATGAGATGAATCATCACCTAGCTTCATAAAGTTGAACTCCAGGCAAATATAAAAACACAAATTAATGTTGTGTATCAATTTATACCTTATTAAAATGTTTTTAATGTGAGCAGTACCTGAATTAGGCTTGGTGCCAGCCTCTTGCAATTCCCTGTACAACAGTAGGGATTATTATATAGTATTTATATTGTGCCAACACATTGCAAATGACTTTACAGTATTAAGGGAGACAGAGCAGTTACAGTACAATTCAAAACAAGAAGGTTAGGAGGGACCTGATCCTAAAAACATACAATCTGAAAAAGAAAAAGTGACACAAAAGGCAGTAACTGTGTGGGGAGGAGTTGATGGAAAAAGTACAATTTCAGTTGTTAGGTAGAGATGGGATAGGATTTCCTGAAGAGATGAGTTTATAGAGATTGCCTAAAGGCTGACAGAGTATAGAATAACCAAACAGATTGAGGTAGGAAGTTCCAGAAGATGGGAAAGGCTCTGGAGAAGTCCTGGAGTCGAGTATGGGAGTAGGTGATGAGGGAGCTAGGGAGTAACATTCCAGGCTTGTCCACTATCCATATATGGAATATTTGTAAATTGGAAAGTTTCATTTATTGAAAAATTGGAAGGTGGACTTTCACAGTCATTAGCATCTGGATCCAGAGTAATGGGCTCTTCATCCAAAAGTGTTCCAAGCCCTTGGCGCATGCCTAGAATGGATCTTCTGACATCTAGATTTAAAAACAGGCCTAGGGTGCCTTGCACTTTTGCTTTGGAGGCTCTGGTGACTCTGAGATCAGTTCTCCCTTGTCTGCTCCGCAAGAGATCCCTTTGTCTGACCTTACTCGCAAGGTGGTTTTCTCGTTGCTATCATCTATGCGAGGAGTGTCTCTGAGTTAGCAGCCTTAGGTTGGCCATAGATGGATCAAAATTCAGCCCATTCAACAGGGACCAGATTGAGTTTGATCCAGGTGTGGCCATCTGTGTTTCTCAGAAGTTGATCAGAAATGTTGGAAAACGTTTTATTATTCAGAGGCAGCAACCGCTGAACAGTGTATTCCAACAGCCTGATAGCCAAGTCCCGCTGTCAGAATACAATGTCCCCAGGAGGGGGTGGGGATTTGGGAGATTACTCCTTAGAACGCTTTTGTGTGGATGGAGAAATCTGTTTGTGTTTTGTTTTTGCTTTTGTTCTTTGAACAAAAATAAATAAATAAATCACGGATGGCTAGCTTTATTCCATACAGAATATTTTATGGTGTTACACGAAGACAAGGTTGTCCTGAGGCCTAAAGCCTAATGTCTCCCTAAGATGATTTCCTCTTTCCATCTCAACCAGAACATTGTCCTTCCCTCTTTATGTCCTGTTCAAAAACACTCAAAATAAACTTCTCCCCACTGGCTTGATGTGATGTATGCACTGTGAGAGTCTACCTCTCAGCTATTGCCTCTCTGTTGGCCTTGCTGCCTCCCACTCCACTATTGCTAGGTGTATTAGACAAGACATCCTTTGTGTTTATGATCGAAATTATAGGATTGTTTTCTTCCCTGTTAAGGCACACCCCACCGGATCTTTATGTGCTTTTGGGTTTTTCAGCAATAAACATCTGTTTCTCAGATTTGTAAGCCTGCCACTTCTGTTCACACATTTGTTAAATTCTATTAGGTGATGTCCAGGAATCCTCTGATGCCAATTTCAGGTGTGGGGATATTTTCATTGCACATTAATGGGTATTCTTTGCAAAGTAAATTTTTACCACATTCATTAAAGTAGAAGTTCATCCTAAAACTAAAATCTACTTGCATCCACAATCTAAAGGAAGACATGAATGGCTGCACACCAATTCCCGTAAAGTCCCTTTATGCTTCAATCATAAAAACATGAAAAAACACCACAGGAGCATAGCAGAACAATAGCAGGTAGACGTGTTTCACACAGTAACTCTGTGCTTGCTTATTACCAATTTTATGATTGAGGCATAAAGGGACTTTACGGTATTGGTGTGCAGCCATCCATTTCTTCCTTGTAATTGTGAACGGCTGGTGAGCCGAGGCATGCATCCGCAGGAGGAGTCTTTTCCCCTTACCTGTTCATTTGTCCTTCATCACTCACCTGGAGCAGAGTTTTCTTTCCTGTTATCCACAATCTAAGACTAACCTATCTAGCCCTGTAAAGAAGAAATCACTATACATACCTTTTCTGAAGTTGCTCTGGTCTGGTCTCACGCTAAAAACTGTCAGGCGGCTTTGCTGTGGAGGTTGGTGCAGAGGAGGCAGCTGACAACGGAAGCCCCATAGTAACTTCCCATGAATTTCACAGCCGTTGTTAGCTGTCTCCTGCACAGAGCTTCCACCACTGGAGACCGGACCAGAGCAGCTTCAGAAAAGGTACGTACAGTTGTGTGAAAAAGTAATGTACATGTATCAGTCTAGGAAGGGTTTCAAAGCCATTTCTAAAGCTTTGGAACTCCAGTGAACCATGGGGAGAGCCATTATCCACAAATGGAGATAACTTGGAACAGTGGTGAACCTTCCCAGGAGTGGATGGCCTACAAAATTTACTCCAAGAGCATGACGACGACTCATCTCAATTTTATTGCTGTTTGTGTCCCCACTGGGGAAACTCGCCCACTATATTTGTCCTAGCATTAACACATCTTCCAATTTGCAAATTTATTCTGCTGACAACTAAGACATTTTTTTCCTCGCTCTGGAGAGATTTTCTTTTACTTCCTGCTGTGTCTCTGGGACAGAAAGTGAAAGGAAATTTCCCTGATGGGACAGAGACAAAAAAAAAAAACCCAAAGCAACAGCAAAAAAACAAAAAAAAGAATTGGCATAACATACATTGTAAAGTATGTAAAGGCAGACTGAACCAAATATTTTTTCTTTTTAACAGCAACTTTGAGATTACTAGCACTAATATAAAAAGTCCAAAGAATAGTCCGTGGTTAGAGAAAAAAAAAGAGGGAAATCTCAGCAAAATGAAGAGCCAATCCTATCCTTCTAAAAAGATTTTGAATAACCAAAATAGTAGCGCTGTGTGTTGTAAAAACACAAACCTAAACAAATAATATATAAATATGCACCCTACAAAAAGGAAATACACATGTATACACATAAATATACACCCTGTGATAAACATGTGCATGTAAAGTGAATATCACGTGTCCATAACATTCAATCAATGCTTGAAACAAGAAAAAATTCCTATGAAGTGAATTCTATGAATAAAAAGTCCATAAATTATAGTGATAATTCCAGGTGTTATAACTTCAAAATAAAAATGTTTCTTCCTGTGATATCTTGAATTCAAAACCTTCACCACACCATAAGTGCTCAGTGTCTCCACTCCCAAAGGACTTGCACTCACCAATAGGCTATGCCTCGCACTCTCATGCTTGGCGTTACAGCTTAATTACCCCCCAGGGGTGTCAAAGCGAATCCACTGATGTCTTTAAGGTCAGTCAAGTCTCTCCTCATAAAAAAACAAATATCTCCCAATAGTGAAGTATATCACAACCTTTTATTAAAAGAGCATAGCACAAGTAGCCTTCAATGATTGCACTCACATTTAAAAACTTCAAATCAAGCACTTCAACAGAAACCTTTCCAAGCCAGGCAAGTGTACAGTGGCAGCCGTGATGTATTACGGTCTCGGCGGACCTGGCTAGTTAGTGTGTATCTCACCCTCCTCCACGTACGCTTGCCTCTCCACTCTCATTCAAAGCACTGCAAAACTCCCGCCCCAACACCGGTCTGTGTATTCGATGAGCGGCCGGAAGATCGGAACGCTGCACACCGCAATCAGTATCCGTGTAGCTTACTCCCAGACTAGTTTCATCACTCTGGACTTTTTCAAATGGGATTCTATCCTATCTTATCCTTCTGCCACCGACACCTCCACTCATGTAATAAGCAGGGGGGTATACCACCACCCCTGCTAAACTGACTCTTACCAGACGGCGCTGGAACTAAAGCCTTGAATAATCACACACTGATGTTCTCGTCTCTCAAGTACTCTTGATCAGGTCCCCTCAAAACAAGCACTCACATGCAGGAGAGAAGGAATGATAGCCAATAGCGTAACTCCGTATGACCATTTATTATAAAACACCAATAAACAATTGACATCGCACTTACAATGTAAAAAATATTACAAAGCAATACATCACATGTGGTGATTCATCACGTCCACGAATTGCGGGCTATGACAGCGGTGTCTCCCGTCTGCATATGTTTGAAAGTCCCGGCTCACTAGCGCACGCTAGTGACGGTCGGCGTGATGACGTCACTTGATCGGCAGTCGTACTATCCAACCCAGACGTGTTTTGTCATTCATTCGACATCATCTGTGGGTGTGGATTGACGACTATACGTGCCGTGTTTATATACAGCTAGATTTTACAGCTGATTTGTCACTTGCAAGGCAGGCTCTCTGAACAACCGCCCTGGTAACTCATCCTAAGTTAACATCTAATCAGCTGACCATATAAACACTCATTCATAGCCCCCTATCAGTGCTTACGAACATTACATTATGCACATACTAAAAAGGCTCAATAATGATGTATAAAATATATAAAGGTTTTACCTTAATAATATACTATATCTTTCAGCAACATCACTATGAATACTGAATATGACAGAACATGATGTAAGAATAAAAACTATAAAGACTAAAATACTCTATATTAAAACATTCAATTGTAGAAGAATTGGTAAAAACCCCAAGAGACTCGTGTCTTACTGACAGAGTCCGCCCTGCCAATTTTAGGCAGGAATGGGGGTTTATAGGGACATTGAGAAAAATTTTAAACTGCATTGCCATGTTTTATGTCTAGACAGAATGTTGCAACAGGCATTACCGTCATTACCCCTGTTTATTTACTGAAAAGCACCCAATTTTAGGGATAAAGTGGTACAGAAGATTTTGGATCCCCCAGTGAGGAAAAGCATGTGTTGGCAACTCACTAGTTTCTACTCATGCAGGAAATGCAGTTCCTGTTTGGTTGTCAACAACCCTATTAGAGGTTTGTCTGAGTTTGTATCCTCAGGCAACAACAAAACTTGCAGCATTTCTGAATTTATTACCTGCAACACTACGCATGTTGTGTATGTGTTGCAGTGTCAAGTGACGTCATCACGCTGACTGTCACTAGCGTGCGCTAGTGAGCCGGGACTTTCAAACATATGCAGATGGGAGACACTGCTCAATTGTTTAATGGTGTTTTTTAATAAATGGTCATACGGAGTTACGCTATTGGCTATCATTCCTTCTCTCCAGCATGTGAGTGCATGTTTTGAGGGGACCTGATCCAGAGTACTTGAGAGATGAGAACTTCAGTGTGTGATTATTCAAGGCTTTAGTTCCAGCGCCGTCTGGTAAGAGTCAGTTTAACAGGGGTGGTGGTATACCCCCCTGCTTATTACACGAGTGGAGGTGTCGGTGGCAGAAGGATAGGATTGGCTCTTCATTTTGCTGAGATTTCCCTCTTTTTTGCTCTCACCACAGACTATTCTTTGGACTCTCCTCTCTGGGCTTTTTATATTATCTAACACATTGCACTTTAAAGTATTATCATTTATTATTTTTGGAGTGCCGCCTAATCTATTGTATGTACGATATATATTGTGGTTTTATATGTTTACCTGTCTGATGGTAGGATAAGGTGGCAGCTCCCGCTATCATTAGCAGTAGTTTGGAGGGTGGTGCATTATAGTTCCATCCCTTTTATACTCTCATTCAGTTCAACCTTTCTGCTCCAAAAGCGCTTAGTTTTTAGGAAGGGCCATCCAATTTTTTGTACTAGTGCTTCATAACTGTTGCATATGTTGACGCTATGTAAACATGGTGCAAATCTGCATCATAAAATAGCAGTGTAAATACTTCTGTATTTCACCCAAACATGAAAACACGACAATCCCTCTCTGTGTAAGACGTTACATATTTAATGGAAATAACTTTTTTATAATTGTCAAATATTAACAAGAAAGTTTGTGTTTAATATATTATCTTTATTAAAGCAAAATAAATAGATTCTTCCAGTTGCTCAGATACATCTCCTCCCAGAAAATGCTCCATGCGTTGCACAGCATGCACTTTTAATTTGTTCCCTTTTTTGTACGTATTTCCCTGCCAGAGGGCCCAGCAACACAGCAGAAGAATGTGCTTATATGTCCCCTCTAGCAATGAAAGGGCTTAAATAAAATTCTCTGCTTTGGAATGACAAAGAAAACAAAAAAAGTTTAGTATAAACCTTCAAGTAGCAAATATAGAAAAATAAGGTCCTTTGTTTACTCAAAAAAGAAAGAAAAAAGTTTAAACCATCCAGAAACGTTCCCTTTTAAAATATTTGGCTCAAACTTGTATTCTGTGTCCTAACAGTTGTTTAAATTAATATCATGCTATAAGAAACAAGTAATTCCATGCCATAAATCTTCTGAAAATCACACCTTTGTTCCCCTTAACTTTTGTGTACTTTGAGTCTTTAGCTAGCAAGCTCTATAAACTAATTTGTAACGCTTCTCAAATTTAGCAGGTCCGTTGTCTGAAGTTGAGAAATAATTTGGCTGTAATCCGTATCAGCCCAATTTACCCTCACGGTTTATTTTTTTTCCTCGTATAAAGTATGATTTTGCAAGAAAAAAAAATGATTTTGATATTATATGATTGTGTCTCTCATTGCCTAATTAGCAGCATTGTGGCAATGAGAAAAAAAACTGGCAGTATTTAGACATTCTGTTGTCATCAAGATAGTTTTCTCCTACAGTAGCTTGGTCAAGCCTTGGAGAGGTACACTTTGGTAAACATCTCCACGGTCAGTGCTTTGGCTTTGCCATGGCTTTTTCCGCCTACACATTGGTACCCTCATCATCTATAAACCTGATGATGTCTCCTTGAGAGTCTCCAGATGAACTACGGACCAGCTCCAAAGCAGCAGGAGATGTCTCTCTATAGTCTCTTGACATCAATCCCAAAAGGTCAACCACTCGGTCCTTTACTGGGTCAGCATCTTGAGGGCTACACAATGATCTCCTGGATGTGAAGCTGGGGCTGGACTTATGTACTTCATTCTGCTTGTTAGATGGTTGGTGAGCAGCCATTACTGGGGATGAATTGCTATGCGATACCTGGCTCACGTGGTTCATTTGTGTTTGGGGGAAATGGCCATGACATGGGGACAGAGACTGGTTCGCAGTCAGAGGACCACAGCTCCTAAGCTGTCTGTGGTGAGGGCATGAATGTCTAAGGAATGAATCCAGAGAAAGTGCAGGATGAACGTTCTTTTTGCACAAGTTCTCTGGCTGGACTGCCTGAGGCGTCTGGGGTAAGGCCTCCATCCATGCTGTGTTAGATTGTGCTCCATCTACCCTTGTCTGACCAGGACAGGATGATCCAACAAGGCTTGGAATGGTAACTTGGGACTGCTGCCCACTACAAAAACCACTGCTGTTACTGTAGGTGTTATTGAGGCTAGGGGTGAGAAGACCCACTGAGGGAGATGTTATAAAGTTCTGGTTGAGGAGCACAGGCCTCATAAGCTGTAGCATCTCATTCAGATCCTTACTCAGCTGGGTAACTTGTTGAGAAAGGGCAGTCATCTGAGGGTGAAAAAATAAAGTTAATTACATAAAGAGTCATTAAAAGACATGTTGCAACAGAGAACACCTACTGTGTAATTATAAGAGTTGAGATCAACAACCTAGTATAGCATTGTATTCAGTGATCTTCACAGGGCATCCACGGGGGGGTCAGTACCTAAAGCCCCATACACACGGTCAGACTTTTTGCTAACAAACTTCAAAATGAGCAAGTTTTCCAAAAAATCAGACCGTGTGTACGCTCCATCGGACAAACTTTTTCGGTTTTCATCGGACAAAAGTTCGCTCTGCAAACAGACAAACTTTTTGGCAACAAAAGTCCGATGGTGCAAAGTCCGACCGTGTGTACAGAAATCCATCGGACTTTTGTCCCAAGTACAAATACGCATGCCCAGAACCCATGTTAAAATCAACCAACAATAGCAGAAGTTGAACAAAGGGTGGCGGTAAAGAGCAGAAAAACCACGTGATGTTGGGAACGTTTTGGGAAAGTTTGCAGAAAAGTCCTGCCATGTGTATGCTATGGGTGTGCCCGGCCAACTCCCTTCGTACAAAAATCCACGGAAAAGTTTGTTTGAAGTCCGACCGTGTGTACGAGGCTTTAGAGCAGGGGTCTCAAACTTGTGGCCTTCCAGCTGTTGCAAAACTACAAGTCCCATGAAGCATTGCAAGGCTGACAGTTACAAGCATGACTCCCACAGGCAGAGGCATGATGGGACATGTCGTTTTGCAACAGCTGGAGGGCCGCTAGTTTGAGACCCCTGCTTTAGAGTAACCTGTTTGTCAAACTTTTCTCTGGTCTGGAGTTCTCTCATATCCCTGTTAGAAGGTGGGAGTGGGACACAACAATGCTGTGCTCTCTAATTACCTAGATAAATGATAGAGATTTATTTTTGTAAAAGGTAAAACATAGAAAACATGTCAGTCCATTGCCAGAAGCATAACATACCAATTCTTTCTATTCGTTTTAAAGTGATTAATATACCCAAAAACATAAATTTCATTTATTGCAGCTTAACAATTTTTAGATGTGGTGGCTGCATTTGTTTCCCTTTTGTGGATTTTTTCCCTTTATTTCCACCTGTTAACTATGCCAGTAAGTCTGTTCGTTTTCAACTTCCTGTAACAGACTAAGCTGTCCAGCAAAAGTGGCAGGGTGTTGTGGCATACTCTTTAACACTGGGTGCTTACGATGGTAAGCGCTTATTCATTCATTTGTTCAAATCTTTACCCAAAAAGAAAAAAAAAAGGTTGCTACAACTGTTTAAAAAGCTCTAGCTGGAGTTCACCCGGGACCCTTCAGTGTAAGACCGTGCTATAGTAAGATACCTCTCAACTCAACTCTCAAATTGATCTCCATGTTTAATATCCCTTTCAATAGTTTGTTTGGGCCAATCTGACCCAAACTATTTACTGCACTAATAGGTATGCTATATAATTACCTGTATGTAGCGCCGGTTCAGGCAGTGGAATGGGGCTCAGCCATTCACCTGAAGATTGTATTCTCTGAATGAATTATAAACCTTCTTTTCAATGGCTGAGGCAGAGAGGCAGGCGAAAGACACAACGATCTCTGATTCAGCTAAACAGAGAAAGCTTTGTGTTCATTCATAGAATACACAGCTTCCTGTGAATGGCTATAGCACCTGTCAGTGCAGTAAATAGTCCTAAAACTAATTCTAAAATTAGTTTTTAAACTATTTAAAGGGCCATTAAAGTGGTTGTAAAGTGACAAGGTGTCTTTCCTTCATGCATTCTATGCATGAAAGTAAAAAACTTTCTGTGTGCAGCAGCAGCCCCCCTAATACTTACCTGAGACCCCTCTCGATCCAGCGATGTCCATGAGAGCCTTGCCTCTCTGGGGATTCCCACTACTGATTGGCTTTTGGCAGCAGTGGGAGTTATTGGCGGAGGGAACGGGCTGAGCCGCGGCTCCGTGTGTGAATGGACACACAGAGAAACGGCTTGGGAGTGCACCTGTTTGGGTTCCCCCCAGAGCAAGTTGCTTGCTTTAGGAGCACTTAGCAAGAGGGAGGAGCCAGGAGTGCCTACGTGGGACCCGAGAAGAGGAGCATCCGGGGTGCTCTGTGCAAAACCATTGCTCAGAGCAGGTAAGTATAACATGTTTGTATTTAAAAAAACAAAACAAGGCTTTAATAAGGCTTTAAAGGTGGAGATCAGCTTTAATGTTAGTCCAGGCCATTTAAAGCATTTGTTAGCCCAGCGCTTCATATTCCTAATATGTGCATGCTGTACCGTGTACTTGAATGACAAAGTATCCTGTTCTCTTTGCATTGCTTCCTTTATGTGAAATCCCTGGTGTCCCTGCTAGCCCCCTTGCTTTTCTATTAAAAACTGACCACACTAAGAAGGAGAGCACAGCGTGGTCAGTTCTCTGGCTATGCTGGGAACTCAGTGTACTCTCCTCCAAAAAACAGTCCTGACACTCCCCCCGCTACACAGCCATTCACTGGGAAGCTCAGTGTGCTGCTGCTGCTGCTCCTCCTCCCCTCCAGCTCTTATGCAAATGAGAAAATAAATTATGTGATCACTTTTGTTTGTTTTTTTTTGTTTTTTTAAATCTATGCAAAAATGTTTTGCCTTTCATTTCTATTTTAAACTGAATGGGTTGTTTTACAAGCTGATCGTGTACAATCACTAATCTGCTAGTGCATCTAAAGCCTCGTACACACGGTCGGACTTCCATCGGACTTTTCCCTGGATTTTTGTCCGAACAGAGTTGGCCGGGCACACCCATAGCATACACACCACAGGACTTTTCTGCAAACTTTATTAAAACTTTTTGCAACATCACGTGGTTTTTCAGCTCTTTTCTGCTCTTTACCGCCACCCTTTGGTCAACTTCTGCTATTGTTGGTTGATTTTAACATTAGTTGTTTTGTCCATCGGACAAAAGTCCTATGGTTTTCTGTACACACGGTCGGACTTTGCTCCATCGGACTTTTGTTGACCAAAAGTTTGTCCGTTTGCAAACCCAACTTTTGTCCGATGAAAACACAAAAAAAAAGTTTGTCCGATGGAGCGTACACACGGTCGGATTGTTGGTCCAACTTGCTCAAAATGAAGTTTGTTGGCCAAAAGTCCGACCGTGTGTACGGGGCTTAACACTACCCTCTCCTGCGATTGACAATGCTAATGTCCAAAGGTGTCTCTGTTGCTCCTGCAGTAGAATGCATTACTGGCTGAATCACCAGGTGAACAAAAAGTAAAAAAAAGCCTTAAAAAATAAAGCAAATTCAACCATCACATTTATGGATTGGTAAGCTGCAATATATACAATTTTTTATTTATTTTTTGGTTTAAAACTGCTTTAAGTAGTTAATTAAAGGGAATAGAATGTTTACGTAAACTACTATTACTTTTTTTTTTTTTTTGCATACACCACATGTGAAAAAAATCAAAAACACTCAAGTATGGTATAACTATGTACATGATCCCATGCAAAAAGGGTTTTACACTGAACTGCTTCATATATGGTTTGACTGGTGTGTAGACCAGGACCAAGTATTCCAGACTGCTAATACAATACACTCTCTCCATTTAGCTATAACTATTTAGGTCTAAACAATTACTACAAAAATAGTCCTCACCTCCTGATTCAGTTTCACAATACTCTTCCGGGTTTCCACATTTTCTGTAAGAAATATATATAATGTGTTAGTTTCCACCATACACATTGCATACCACATAATATTACTGAAAGTACTTGAGAGTCATGTGTGCCTAGGGATCCTGAATGTATTTTCTCTTATTTATTCTCTTCTTTTCACATTGCCTGGTTAAAAAATTACACCCAAATCATGCAGCAACTGTAGTGATTTCATTTATTTTGCCTCTAAAGGATATTTTTTAGTTGTGTGGACAGACAGATGCAGTATTTGTTCATGGAAGTAGCCAACATATAGATCACCATTCAGGTGTTTGTCATATATACTGTATATGATGGGTTAAAATCCAGACATGTATTCTTTATAGGGATAAGCTGAACGTACCTGGGTTCAGTTTAGGGCAGGTTCACAGAAAACAGCTAAAGTTTGGGTGCCAAATCCAAACCCTGAATGTTATAAAACAATAATGGCCATTTTCTAGGCCAGCGGTCTCCAAACTGTGGTCCGGGGTCAGATGTGGCCCTTTAACTGCCTTTATCCAGGTCTTGGGGAACTAATCCATCCAATGACACCAACAATGGGGCACAATTTCTCCCACTGACACCAGTGATGGGGAAAAATTCCTTCCATTGACACCAATGATGAGGTATAATTCCTTCCATTGATACCAATGATGGGGCACTATTCCTCCCCCGACACCAACAATGGAACACTATTCCTTCCACTGACACCATGATGGGGCACTATTCCTCCCCCTGACACCAATGATAAGGCATGATTACTCCCAATGACACCAATGATGTGACACTAGTCCTCCAGCTGACACCAAAAATAGGGCATTGGTTACTCCGACTGGATGCCAGGACATTTGCTACTCCCACTGACCACAGTCCGGACCTCCCAAAGTCTGAAGGAATGTAAACTGACCCTTTGTTTAGAAAGTTTGGAGACCCCTGTTCTAATCTAAACTAATAGGCAAAGGATTGTCGGATTTTCCGTGGACAAATAAGTGGCCGGGGAGGCCCTTCACCTACACCAGACCCTTATCCTACTTGATGGTCTGATATAAAATGTTAATGAGGACACCCACGAAAAAAAAAAACGATGCATGGAGTTCCCCTAAAGATACATACCAGACCTTTATTCATAATGAAGGTCAGGCATGCATGTCAGAGGGGACTCACACACACACACACAACAAAAAAAGTGTGGACCCCCAAAAAATTCTATAACTGGCTTGAGATTTAAAGGGGAACCCTGTGCAAAAAAAGAGAATAAAATCCCCCATGAGAAAAAATCCACACCAGACCCGCACTTGAGCACGCAGCTTGGTGTGTGCCCCGTTCTGAACCAAGCCAGGCTCACCCCCCTCAGGTTTTTCGGGGGACCCCCATACTTTTTTTGTTTTAGGTTTCCCCCTTAAAATTCATACTAGACCGGAAAGTCTAGCATGGGTGTTAATTATACTGTCCTTATTAGCAACTTGGTCTTTTTGTATTCTTATAATCTTTGTAAATACAGATTTTAAAACCAAATTTTAAAAAGACTTGAGCCTAAGCTGGACAGTACATGCATATTGACTTTTGCATACAACCTTACCTGAGTTTGAACATCTGGGTGAGTTTTCTGAGCTGAGAGGTTTGGTATTAAAATCAAATGTCTGCGTAGTAGGTGAACTACACTCAGTCTCAATGCCATCTACAAATCTGCAGAAATAAAGCATCAATCAGTGAATGCATTCCTATACTGTACAGCCTATATATTATAATATACTGTTTAAGCATTTATTTTTTTAATGATATTGAAAGCAGCAGTAAATTAGTTGACAAATCTATTAGCACATCTAAAGGAATTTAATCAACATTTCAAAAACAAAACATTGCCTCTTGTGATTCCCACACGTATGCACAATGTAAAACCTTTAATATCATGCTATTATTTCCTAAACCAGCTTCATTGCTTCATGGGCAGTCTTTAGACCCCTTTCACACTGGGGTTGCGGCCGCGTTCGCCGTAAAGCGCCGCTTATTTTAGCGGCACTTTAATGCTGTTTAAGCCCCGCTTTTGTGTCGCTAGTGGGGCTCTTTTAACCCCAAAGAAGGGATTAAGAACTTCCGTGTTGCGGCACTTCCAAAGCGCTTTTCAGGCGCTTCGGAAGTGCTGCCCATTCATTGCAATTCATTCACCCGCCCCCAAGATACTGCTTGCAGGACTTTTCCGAACATCCCGCAAGCGCACCGCCCGGGTGTGAAAGCACCCATTGCAGAGAATGGAAGGCAGTTTTCAGGCGCTATTTCTAGCACTAAAACCCCTAAAAACTGCCTAAGTGTGAAAGGGGTCTTAAGATCATTGGCAGGGGTGATGATTATTATTATTGCATTGCTTTAAAGGAGACACTACAGTTACAATACAAATAAAGAGAAGATGATAAGGAGGACCTTGCATGCTTGTAGCTCCCATTAGCTGCCAGAGGTCGTGGCCATTAACTCCTAGCCAGGGGCTTATAGTGGAAAAGTTCATGCACGTGTAAGACCGCGACACTGGGCTGGATTATTAAGCCAGTTGCTGGCCCAGCTGGATTAGGTTGTCAGGTAGGAAGCAGTAAAGTCCGTCCCATTCTACCATCTCTGTGGCTTCACAAGTTCTGTAGCACATCCTCTCAGGCATGGTTATGAGCCATGACATTGGAGCACACATGAGCAAGGCCTTGTATTTCCTGGTGGTCTCAGGCCTGGACCCTAGGCAAGTTCTGCACTACGAAAGGGAACCACATAACAGTAGTGATAATGTCCAGGTGAATGCATTGGAGGACCTAACTGACGCAAGAACCACCATCTTCAGGCCACCATTTGCTCCTGACCTGAGCCAGCTGCCAGTTACTCCCCCTCCCCCACCCCAAGGTCCCCCTAACAGAAAGGTATTTCTTCAGTCCCATATATTGACTCTTGCTTCCTTATGACCCAGGTTGCCTAAGGCCATGTGTGTAACACCTTTACTCTACCTGCATGGAACTCACTCCATACTACACCACAAGGAGGCATGACTTTTGTAACATCTCTCATTATTAAAATAAAAGGTGAAAGTCCATATAATTTCTAACAATGTATTATTCCATACAATTGGTACTTCAGCAGTAAATATGTAGTCCATACTCTTGGTAAATAGTCCCGTGGATGGTTGCAGATAAAATAACAATCCCACTTTGGGATGAATTGGGAATGGGGGTACTCACTTGCACACTAATACCGCGTACACACGATTGGAAATTCCTACAAGAAAAGTCAGATGTGAGCTTTTGGTCGGAAATTCCGACCGTGTGTAGGCTCCATCTGACTTTTTCTGTCAGAATTTCCACCAACAAAAGATTGAGAGCTGGTTCTCTATTTTCCCGACGGAAAAAGTTTCCATCGGAAATTCCACTCGTCTGTATGCAATTCCGATGCGCAAAAAAATAACGCATGCTCAGAATCAAGCAGAAGAGCCGAACTGCCTATTGAACTTAATTGATCTCGGCTCGTCGTACGTCTTGTACGTCACCACGTTCTTGACGGTCGGAATTTCCGACAAGATTTGTGTGACCGTGTGTATGCAACACAAGTTTGAGCCAACATTCCGTCAGAAAAAATCCACGGTTTTCTTGTCAGAATTTCCGATTGCGTGTACGCGGCATTAATTTTGTACATCAAGCTTTCCCTTCCCATGGTTAGGGTTGAGATCCTTTGAACTAGACTGGGTTTCTTCTCCTGAAGTGAAGAAAACACTTATGCCCCATACACACGATCGTTTTTCATGCCGTTAAAAATGCCATTTTTAAAAATGGGCATTAAAACCGATCGTGTGTATGCTCCAGAGCATTTTTAACGACGTAAAAAATGGCCATTAAAAATTTCGAACATGCTCTATTTTTTCACGTCGTTTTTCATGTCGTTTTTTTTAACGACGTGAAAAACGATAGTGTGTATGCTTTTATGAGGTGAAAAAAAACGCGCATGCTCACAATCAAGTATGAGACGGGAGCGCTCGTTCTGGTAAAACTAGCGATCGTAATGGATCGTCACGCTGTAACAGACTGAAAAGCACAAGGCTGAAAAGCGCGAATCGTCGCTCAACAAACTTTACTAACATGAAGGGTGGCGCCATCCGAACGGAACTTCCCCTTTATAGTGCCGTCGTATGTGTTGTACGTCACTGCGCTTTGCTTGAACGTTTTTTAAAATGATCGTGTGTACGCAAGACAGGCTTGAGAGAAAACATGAAAAAAAACGACGAGAAAAACGTTGGTTTAAAAAATGGCATGAAAAACGATCGTGTGTACGCCGCATTAGAGCTGCTGACTACATTCTTCTTAGATATTCTCCAACAACTCCCCTATCTACATCCCTCCCATCTCTAAGTACTAAGGTGAAATCTCTCCATGTTTATAGGGTGGGCATAGGGATAAAGAGCACTTACCCCCCGCCTCCCCCCCCCCACATACATTGTTTTATGCAAAGCCTACAGGCAGAGATGTGATATAGGTAGTTGGATATCGAATTAGGAAATAGAGCTATCACCTGCCTGACTGTACAGTGTTTTCAAATGTTGCTTCCAATTCATAAGGACTGTATACTGTAAGGGAAATAGAAACGCTCCATTAAAGCAAACCAGCTTGTCCCGACGGATGATTTTTTTCTCCACCAATGCAGCATAGCTTCTACTAACAATTTAGTATATCAGAATTATGTTGCCTTTTTGTTATATAAATAAAGTGACATGGACGTTTAGGTACATCTGACACATTTTCTTTGTGATCCTTTCAGAGTTTTGGAGCCACCTCTGAGGAGGTGCTGTGCCAGTGTTTTCAATGGTTCTTGAGTCTTTTGAAAGTACTATTTTGGGTCTTGCTGATTGAAGAAAGCAACTTTAAACAAAATCTCCAAGTACCCCATTGATGAACTAGAACCTGTGATGTCAAAAATGATTGATGAGTAAAACTAGCTGTAACCATTCTGCAAACCAGAGCACTGAGCTGTGGCTGTCACATGAGCGAGTTTGGGGTGGAGGAACTCGACTGGCCTGCACCTCAACCCGATAGAACTCCTTTGGGATGAATTATTGAGGAGACTGCGAGCCAGGCCTTCTCGTCCAACATCAATGCCTGACCTCACAAATACGCTTCTTGAAGAATGGTCAAACATTCCCATAGACACAGTCCTAAACCTTGTGGACAGCCTTCCCAAAAGAGTTGAAGCTGTTACAGCGGCAAAGGGTGGGCCAACTCAATATTGAACCCTACAGACTAAAGCCCCGTACACACGATCGGATTTTCCGGAGAAAAAGCCTCAGACTTTTGTCCAAAGGGCGTTGGCCATGAACTTGTCTTGCATACAAACGGCACAAAATTGTCGGCCAACAAACACGAACGTAGTTGCGTACTACGTGATTTTTCAGCTCCTTAGCGCCACCCTTTGGGCACCTTCTGCTAATGTCGTGTTTGGTGAGCATTGATTCCGAGCATGCGTGTTTGTACTTTGGACTTTTGTCCAATGGACTTGTGTAAACACGCTCGGAAAATCTGACAACAGACCATTGTCCACGCAAAATTTTAAAGCCTGCCATCCAACATTTGTCCACGGAAAATCCGACAACAATAGTTTGATGGAGCGTACTAACGGTCGGATTTTCCGCCAACAGCCTGTCATCACAGAATTCCCCCGTCGGAAAATCCGATCGTGTGTACGAGGCTTTAGACTGGGATGCCATTAAGGCTACTTTCACACTGAAGCGCTGGATGCGCTGGCGGTATAGCGGCGCTATTTTAAGCTATACCGTATTTTTTGCCGCAATTTGCGGGTGCTAGCGGGGGGATTTTAATCCCAGCTAGCGGCCGAAAAAGGGTAAAAAACGTCCGCAATAACGCCTCTTTGCGGCGTTTTGCAGGCGTTTTGGAGGCGCTACCCCATTGATTTCAATGGGCAGGGGCGCTATAGGAGCGGTATTTTTACCGCTCCTAACGCGCCTCAAAGATGCGGCTTGCAGGAGTTTTTTGACCCTCCTGCAAGCGCAACGCTCCAGTGTGAAAGCCCTCGGTCTTTCACATTGGATACAATTGAGCAGCTTTTTTGGGGCGCATTGCAGATGCTATTATTAGTGCAATAGCGCCTGCAAAGCACCTCAGTGTGAAAGGGGCCTAAAGTTCATGTGCGTGTAAAGGCAGGCGTCCCAATACTTTTGACAATATAGTGTATACTACTATGGTAAAATATAGGTCTCTTGATCTTGACCCAACTTCTGATTGCGAGCCAACCTGGGTATTCCAATCTTATAGTGTAAACATTATGTAAACATTGCTCCCATATTTAAATTTCCAATAGGATTTTAAAGGTTGTGTTGGACCTGTATATCTAAAGACTTTCACACTGACAGTCTTCGTTGCCATACCCAAAATTAACATTATCAGAATTTACTTTGTGCATATCCCATACAATCTGGCTTTCCATGTGCTACTATACTTTGAAGTATCTACAGAAATAGTTTCATCGAAAGCATTTTATATAGTTGTCTTTTAGTTCATCTGCATTTCACATTTTTAAAGGATAAAAAAACAAATATCAGGCTTAAGGTTACAGTAAAACTGTAAAATTACCCAATTGTAACACTTTTTCTGGAATTTTAAAGGTCAGAAATAAAACTTGGAGGATGAGGAATAATAGGAATAAAATAGGTTATTCTAGTTTTGGAACAGTTAACATGTATTAACCATGCAATGAATATTTTTCTAGGTCTTAATCTATGTTTACATTGACGTCATATATTTTTATTTATGTATCTGCTGACCCAAATTCAGTGCCCATAATAGCAATATGAAAGGCAACCTAAATCACTAAGTGTGTTATTAAAATCTCTACATTCACACAGCTATCAAGTGGTGCTCAGTTTGAAGAATATCAGCTGCTTCTGACATACAAGCCAGTTGATTATATCAGTGTTCTCTGAATTTAATAAAAATTTTATAAATAATTCTAGATTTTACTTATGTTTCTACAACATTATTGATGTATTATTAAAGCTGTAGTATTGAAATTTCACTAGAGTAAAGCTGGGTAGAGCGGGGTTTAGAAACTCATACTGAGTAGGGATGAGCTCCGGCGTGTTCGCATTGAACACGTGCAGAGCCCGCCAGGAAGTCGGCACCGCGCTGCGCTAATGACAGGCAGGGAGACATTTCCCGATGCTCGGCTGCAGAGATCCCTGGCTGTGATTAGCGCAGCACGGTGCCGACTTCCTGGCAGGCTCTGCACGTGTTCAATGCGGACACGCCGGAGCTCATCCCTAATACTGAGTACTTGGATGCAGCAAAATTATGGAGAATGCCAGGAATCTCTATGGGGACTGCCACCCAGTTCCATGCCACTTCCACAGGCTTTTTCAACCTTGGAAACCCATTGGATGTAGTATCTTGCCTCACCTCTTTTAAGGATTATGAAAGACCAAAAAGTCAACGGGACTTTTGAGGTTCCCTCACATATATAAAAGAACAAAGAAAAGGCGGAGCACATCTAACGCCTTGTACACACGAGCGGAATTTCCGTCGGAATAAACTCTGACGGGTTTTTCCAACGGAATTCCGCTCAAGCTGTCTTGCATACACACGGTCACACTAAAATCCGACCGTCAAGAACGCGGTGACGTAAAACACTACGACGAGTCGAGAAAATTGAATTCTATGCTTCTGAGCATGCGTCAAACTGTTTCCGAGCATGCGTGGTTTTTAGAAAGAAATTTTTTTCATTGGAAAAATTGAGAACATGTTCTCTATCTAATTCCGTCGGAATTTCCGACTGAAAAAATCCGATGGGGCATACACACGGTCGGAATATCCGATGAAAAAATTCCGTCTGAGTTTTTCCATCAGAAGTTCCCAGCGTGTGTACGCGGCATCAGAGTGTTGGTGGGCAAACATAAAAACTGAAATAAATGTAGGCAGCTCACCTTGGCTAGTGTCCGAGAAAGCACCAATATGTGTCCTGGCTGACAAGCTTACATAGCAAGAAGAGGTCTTCAGCAACACATCCCAAGGTTGGGTGTACCACGATCAGCAGAAATGCAATAGATAATGGGAGTCCACATGGCGCAGAATAAGGAGGTGGATCACAATACAGTCTTATATACACTATATTGTCAAAAGTATTGTGACGCCTGCCTTTACACGCACATGAACTTTAATAGCATCCCAGTCTTAATCCGTAGGGTTAAATATTGAGTTGGCCCACCCTTTGCAGCTTCAACTCTTCTGGGAATGCTGTCCACAAGGTTTAGGAGTGTGTCTATGGGAATTAAATATTGTAATGTCTGGACTGCGGTGTGACATTTGGTATGATGCTTACTTTGTGTTTTTCTAATAGTTTATTATTACTGAATGTCAAATTGTGCTGCACCTACAGGAAACCCAATGGTTGGCATATGGAGTGAAGGCAGTCACATAGTCTGGTATCAGAATAAAAGTGCATCTGCAGAAGTTCAGATTGTTCCAGGACATCATACTAACAGCACAGGATGTCACAGCAATATGAATAAAGATAGGAAACTTTTGTATAATGCTTACAGTTTGAATTGTAGTTGTCCAGTCACTGAACAGCAATGGCATAAACACCAGGGACAATGGAAAATAGGCATTAAGACATTGATATTAAAGCTGTTTTCTTTTTGCAAATTATAATGCTGAAATATAGACTCACAGTGGCTCTTTTGCCTTGCAGGGTCCTATGTAGGGCCCTATGGAGCTTTTCAGAGGGCAGTATAGTAGCGACTGGCAGGCATTCAAGAGGCACTACTGCTGCCTCCTGGTGCCTGTTTTTCGTTTTTTACTTGCTGAATGGCAATTTTACATTGTGGCACTATTGATCTCAATGGGCAAGTTTGGCAGGCAGTGGCACCTGTCTAACTCTGCAGCCCAAGCTAATATTGCCATGGCCATGAAGCAAAACATCACTGTCATGGCATTTTTATAGCCCTGTCAGACTGTAATGTTAAAATTCTAGTGCGCAAATAGGGAGTAGAAAAACTGTGGCTCAGCCAATGGGATTGATTTAGGCACTGTATATACTTGAGTATAAGCCGACCCGAGTATAAGCCGAGGTACCTAATTTTACCACAAACACTGGGAAAACTTACTGACTCGAGTATAAGCCGAGGGTGAGAATGCAGCAGCTTACTGTAAGTGGAAGAGGGTCAAGAAGGGTGATCACTGATTGATTGCATTTCATTTAAAAAAACGTGCTCCTGGGAGTGGGAGGGTGGACGATGCAGGGTGTGTGCTAATGAGGTCAGCTGGTCAACTCCTTCCTCTGTCATGACCTAAAGTCTGATCAGGAAGAAAGACATTACAAATGGAAACGTCTGGAAACGTGGATTAGGACAAAAAAAGTAAGTGACTGTAGATTTAATGGAAAGCTTTAATATTTTTGCAAAAAAAGTACATGAATGTTATATTAGTGCATAGGGGAACTAGGATTTAGAAGAAAAAAGAAAAGTGTACAAAGGTGAACTTACCCTTTAAAAAGTACAACTTCCCTTGCAAAGTAAACTAACATGCCTTTAGTAAATCAACCCCAAAGCATTCTGGTACAGTGTAGTAGTTTAGCAACATACTGCAAAAGACATTAAAACACAATTTCTGGTAAAGAGGGATTTCCAATCAAATTCATCAGCTGGAGAGGGCATTATTGGGCTGCTTTGAAGGTCTTGGAGGAGAATTATTATGTTGATTTTAAAATCAGTAGTGTGCTCTCTGTTTATGAACAGCCTCACACCAGTGATCTGGATTAGGCTTTACAGACATGATTTCAGCTGTGCCTTGAGTGTTTATGGTACAATCATAACTGAAAATTAATCAGGGAGCAAATAATAACATGCACCTGTTAGGAAAAATGTTAAGGTCAAGTTTAACCAGCACCTGCAATCACTTACACAGAGACCAGGTGGGGTTCATCCTGGGACGCCAGGCTGGAGATAATGTGATAAGGGTAGTTCTCCATATACACCTGGTAAAATTAATGTCTTGGCTCTCTTTTCTTAAGACTACATTAAAATATATTCTTTGCAGATGGGGTTTTGGTGAATATCTTGGCCTGGGTCCCCAAATTATATTCTAGCCCCTTGGCAGTTGTAGACTAGGCAAGATATTATTTGCAATTAATGCACTCCACCAAAACAGCTTCTAAAACCGCAGCAATCCTACACAGTCTATTTCCTTCACAGCTTAAAAAAGATCCTGCATGGATGGATGCTGTGAAGGAAACAGACTGGAAGATTGCTGCGGTTTTAGAGGATGCTTTGGCGAATTGCCTTAATCAAAAGGAGATACAAGCCTTGCCTGCCTAATCTTTAATAAGATCGGCATATATTTTTGGTGAGTAGGATTCTAAATAATGGATGAAGGGAGTGAAATCACCATTGTCTGAAGATTCCCTGGGTGTTTCTTGAAATTCGGTTTAACTATACCCACACTTTATCAATTAATAAGCGACAAGAAATACATGCTTAGTTCCTAATATTATCAGGATCTTACCCAAACAACACTAAAATTGTGTAAAACACTAAACATCAATCACATACTGTGACAAATTTGTAAAACAATCAATATCACATACTGTGATAATATAAGTGCAAAAAAATGTGATAGTACACAAATGTGCAATATATGGAAAACAATAGAAAATTCAATGAGAGTTCATATGGAGGTATATAACACCAGAACAGGGTAAAAAAGAGAAAAAACAAGTCCCACAGGCAGTGTTGAAAAAATAGAATGTATGTCTCAAGCCTTCACCATCAGATGCTTAAAAGGTCTGCCAGGTGTGTATGGTTACATGCAAGGCTTACCAGATTTGTGACCCTCAAAGAAGTGGTCAAAATGCACATAGTTGGAATTCACCCAAGGAAAAGGCACTCTTCCAACCTCCCCTCTTCCACAGGAAACTAGCCTGTTCTGGGAATTTAGCCGTTTAACTATCAGCATATGCAGCCACAACCCCCCCCCCCCATTCAGTCGGACAGTCAAAATCCCCCGCCCCCATTACTCGGTCAATCGGCAAACCACAATCCACAACCTCCGCCCCCCATCGCTTGTCCATCCACCCACCAGCCCCTCCTCGGTCAGCCAATATGGTCGCTTCTCCTCTCGGTCAATCGGGTCTTAAGACCCGCTTCCTGATTGGCCAGAAGGAGAAGCATGAAGACAATAGCGAATATTAATTCACTATTGTCACACGACTTGGTGGACTCTGCATCCCAAGCCCAACCTTTTTTTAAACAAAATCCCCATTAAAATCCATGCGTCCACCATGTAGATTAGGGGCCGGGACGTGGATTTGGGGGGCGGCCACCACTGATTCACTCCTTTACCTTTACATTTTTTCCTTGTATTGAAATGAGTAATGTGGCTTTTCATCTCCCATTTCTCTCTTGTCCAGATGCCTCCTTGCTTAGCAATGTACCAGTCTTTTGTCTCTTCCCACATACATCAGGTTTAATTTTGACATTTTTATTAATACCTTTCATAAATGCATCAAATGCCTTTAGAGATTAACAAAGATGTTTCTAATTGTCTTTTATTATCACAATACCAGCCATATATCTTATATCATTTGAACCAGTTCGTCCCTCAGTCAGTTTTGCTTTATTGCCATCTGTTTTATTGATCTTCATTTAATTTCTCATAATATTCCCTATACTATTTTTTGATTTTCAATTAATATATATGTATTGTGACTGACATGCATCTATGCTGCCCCTGCAAGCTCATTGGTCTTTTCAAACCTGTCAAAGTCAACCTCATTTCACACCTGCCATATTAGCTTGTAGTTGCCAGTATGAAAGAAAATCCTGCTTCACTATTAGGCACATTTGATAAAGGAGGCAGGGCCTCTGAAATGCGCTGTATATGCCCCTTTACTCCCCCATGCCTGCTGTCTTGGTTCTAGGAACACGTAGATGCCGCTGCCTTCACATCCCTTTGGCGGGTCTGGAATCTTTTGCATGACGGCCGCCTGCCAGTTCACCAGCTCTCCTCTGTTCCAAGCTCAAATAGAACTGCGGTTACTTGAATGTAAGCGTTTACTTACAGTTGTGCTCATAAGTTTACATACCCTGACAGAATTTATGATTTCTTGACCATTTTTCAGAGAATATGAATGATAACACAAAAGCTTTTCTTTCACTCATGGTTAGTGTTTGGCTGATGCCATTTATTATCAATCAACTGTGTTTACTCTTTAAATCATAATGACAACAGAAACTACCCAAATGACCCTGATCAAAAGTTTACAATCTTAATACAGTGTATTGCCCCCTTTAACATCAATGACAGCTTGAAGTCTTTTGTGGTATTTGTGAATTAGGCTCTTTATCTTCTCAGATGGTAAAGCTGCCCATTCCTTCTGGCAAAAAGCTCCAGTTCCTGTAAATTCCTGACTGTCTTGCATGAACTGCATGTTTGAGATCCCCCTAGATTGGCTCAATGATATTGAGGTCAGGAGACTGAGATGGCCACTCCAGAACCTTCATTTTATTCTGCTATAGCCAATGACAGGTCGACTTGGCCTTGTGTTTTGGATCATTGTCATATTGGAATGTCCAAGTACGTCCCATGTGCAGCTTCCTGGCTGATCCCCAAAACATCAGCGATCCACCTCCGTGTTTCACAGTAGGAATGGTGTACCATTCATCATAGGCCTTGTTGACTCCTCTCCAAATGAAGCGTTAATGGTTGTGACCAAGAAGCAAAATTTTGGTCCCATCACTCAAAATGACTTTGTGCCAGAAGGTTTGAGGCTTGTCACTGTGCTGTTTGGCGTATTGTAAGCGGGATACTTTGTGGCATTTGCATAGTAATGGCTTTCTTTTGGTGACTCGACCATGCAGCCCATTTTTCTTTAAGTGCCTCCTTATTGTGCATCTTGAAACAGCCACACCACATGTTTTCAGAGTGTCCTGTATTTCATCTGAAGTTATTTGTGGGTTTTTCTTTGCATCCCGAACAATTTTCCTGGCAGTTGTGGCTGAAATTTTAGTTGGTCTACCTCACCATGGTTTGGTTTCAACAGAACCCCTCATTTTTCACTTCTTGATTTGAGTTTGAACATTGCTGATTGGCATTCTCAATTCCTTGGATATCTTTTTATATTCCTTTCCTGTTTTATACAGTTCAACTACCTTTTCCCGCAGATCCGTTGACAATTCTTTTGCTTTCCCCATGACTCAGAATCCAGAAACATCAGTGCAGCACTGGATGAAAGATGCAAGGGTCTCTCAGAAGTCCAGAAACTCATTGACCTTTTATACACACACACTAATTACAAGCAAACAGATCACAGATGAGGAAGGTTACCCTAGCCATTCAAACCCCTTTGTGTCAACTTGTGTGCATGTTATCAGGCCAAAATCACCAGGGTATGCACACTTTTGATCAGGGTCATTTGGGTAGTTTCTGTTGTGATTATGATTTAAAAAGAGTAAACACAGTTGATTGATAATAAATGGCTTCAGCCAAACACTAACCATGAATGAAAGAAAAGTTTTTGTGTTATCAATCATATTCTCTGAAAAATGCCAGGGTATGTAAACATATGAGCACAACTGTATGTTGTGCAATAAATGGATACATCCTTTTATTAACATGTTCGCTGTGGCCACTTTCATGTTTTCTACATATCCACAAGGATCTTCCCAGATCTGATGAACAATACTGCACTGTAATTCAAGCTCTGACTCACCTTTCCACCCATCCCTCCGCTCATCCATCCATCCATGTGGGGTATCTTGCTCTCCTGCCCTCCTGGTTGATAAGGTTGCTGGCTATTTCAACAGAGCTCGTTCCATCCAGCTGGATCCCTGACCTTTTAGCTGCATCTGACTCTTCAACTGCATCATTCCTGGAATCTCTTCCCCTCCCTTACCAAGTAGTCTTTCAGATATCTTATCAATTTGCACACTTACCACTGATTATTAACATTATCTAGAAGTAATCATTTTGGATGTGTCTGATCTCATGAGCACGAAGAGATTACTTTTTCTTTTTGGACCTCCTCTTTTTTTGTAGCTAATGGAAGAAGCCTACAGTTCATTTAGCTGAAGTTAAAGGGCATATGAATACAATGCTTGTTAACCACTTCCATACCGGGCCATTGTAAAATGACGCTGGCAGGAACCCTCTCTCCCTCCGGGTGGGCGTCATATGACGTCCTGGGTTTGAGGGGGGATATCTGAATGATGCCTGCAGCTAGAGGCATCATTCATATATCCTTGTCTTCAGCCGGCGATTCTGCGCACCATATGAATGATCATAGCGGCGGTTCCACCACTTGATCGTTCTTATAGACAGCGGGAGGGAACACCCCCCCTCCCGCCACCATCCGGCACTTCTCCGGGCTCTCCCGTGCCATCGGGGACCCGGAGAGAATCGTCCGGCGCCGGTGGTGGGTCACGTGACGAGCATAGAGATGACTGGTGACCAGATGGTCACCAGTCATCTCTATGACCGTCGGAGGCCCGGGCGCGATGTGATGATGTCACGCCCGGGTCCTCAGATGTAAACAAAGCCACCATTGCGGCTGTAAGTATGAGATCAGTGAATTTTTTTTCACAATCTCAATAAGACCCCGCATCTCTCCATAAAGAGGACCTGTCACACACATTCCTATTACAAGGGATGTTTACATTAGGAAGGACTATTCAGTCCTCTGTCTCATCCTAATTAGAAGATTGGTTGGACAAGTAGATCCCACCCTGTCAGCTAGTTATTTATCACTAGTATGCTGCCATGTTGGCATCAGGAAAACGGAAAATTGTATGTAGCGGGGCCCACCCCTCTCACCCTTTCTTCTTCTCGGCTTGCTGTCTTGTCTAGGGGAACCTGGGAGGAGGGATGAGAACCACCACGGCCCATGTCCTCTTCTGGATAGAGGTGAAGGCCCGAATGTATTGTTACCATCGGGTCATGTGTATAACCCAGGGCCAAGTCTTTCCTTGATATGACCCCCCCCCCTTTGCTCCCAGTAACCGGAGTTCCACACCACTGAAAAGGTCCAACTCTTATTTATTCCTTAGCAGCAAATAAATCGTCATTTAGCACAGACAGGTTGTGACCAAAGAACAGTTCAGTATAGGTGGGGAGTAGGTCAAGGCACAATCCTTAATCAAGCTAAACCATTGAGATATCACCAATGGTTATAACGCACAGTGGCTGTGAATGTACTTCTTTCCTTTTCTGAGTCTCTACCAGCAACTCTAATGAATATGAAACAGGAGTTACCTTCTTGTGGCTGCGGCCCCTGTCAGAGGGAAGACATCCTTCCGAGAGAGTTACCAGAGGCCCCGCCGTCACCGGCAATGCTGCACCGGGCTGTTCGGAAGGGTTACACTCCCCGGCCTCCTCATCTCAGATTCGGGCGCCCAACACCTTAGGGCCCCTCGGACTCCTCCACCCTCGCGGAACCCAGTCGAAGGTACTGGGTCCCAGGCAGTGTTGTAACTAACGCCGTTTAAATAAACGGCGTTATATAACGCAGCCCCTTTTGAGGGTAACGAGTAATCTAACTGATTACTCATCCCCTTTTTTTAGCACCGTTCCCGTTACTCGGGCCGCGTTACCGAAATTACATCTACCGCCACTAGTGAAGAGAAGACAGGCTGAGGCTGAGAGAGAGAGACTCTGGCTCTGTCTCTGGACCGCCCCACCATCCCACCCCGCCTATTACTATCATCGAGAGAGAAAGAGGGACTCTGGGGCGGGGCGGACAACGAAAATTAAGTCAGCTGACCAGCTGACACCAATGAGCAGAGTGAGGGGGAGGGTCTCTCCTCTCCCCATCATGAGACAAGGCATCCGACGCGGTGACGAGTCGACCCTGGAGGCACCTGGCAAGTGCACTGGCAGACGTGAACTTCACGGAAGTTACAGACTCAGTAAAGTAAAGTAAGTGACTGTGACTGACTAATTATTAATTGCCTGTAATGATCTATCTCTTCTCTTCTCGATCCATTCCGAATGCCAAATTGATGATCCTCCCACATGCATCCTCCCTACCCTCCCAGCCAATGCCATCGATTCACTAATCTACTACAACAGTCAGTCACAGTCAGAGCCAGAGTTGATGGCCGCCTGGTGGGGCTGGGGAGTGGGGGGGTGACTGACTGACAGAGTGTCTGACACAGTCACAGACAGAGACAGTACAAAGCTGTGCCTGTGTGACTAACAGTCAGTGACAGTGGGATCAGTAAGAGGCACCCGCCCAAGTTTGGTACCACCACTGCTGCCACCCCCCCAAATACCACCACCGCCACCCCCCCAAGTACCACCACTGCCACCCCCCCAAGTACCACCACTGCCACCCCCCTAAATACCACCACTGTCACACCCCTAAATACCACCACTGCCACGCCACCCCCCACCCCCCAAGTACCACTGCTCCGCTGCCACCCCTCAAGTACCACCGCTCCGCTGCCACCCCTCAAGTACCACCGCTGCCACCCCCTCAAGTACCACCGCTGCCACCCCCCTCAACATCACCGCTGCCACCCTCCCCCCTCAAGTACCACCGTTGCCACCCCCTCACATCACCGCTGCCACCCTCCCTCAATACCACCATTGCCACCCCCTCAACATCACCGCTGCCTCCCCCTCAAGTACCACTGCTGCCACCCCCCTCAACTACCGCCGTTGCCACCCCCCCAAAAAAAAGTATCAAAATCATGCTTTGGCTATTTCTTACCAGCTGAGAGTATGCCCCATGCCCATCTCTGATTATCCCTCTCCAGTCCGCTTGACAGCCATCTATCCGCCCTCCCTTCCCCACTTTCAGCACAAATCCTCCTCCCTGTTTATCCCTATACAAACCAGGATTCCCCCAGTCTCATTAGTTCTTCTCTACCCATCCCTCATCTGTCTCATTATCCACACCCACACTTTTACCCCCCTTCCTCTTTCTCCCCAAGTCCCCTACATTATGGTTCTCATCCCCGGACCCCACCCCATTTTTTTCAGGGCTTAAGGAAGAACCCAGAGTGACAGCCTGCCAGAATAGATAGGATCTGTGACATCAGCTTCCCTGCACAGCTCTGCTTCAGGAGACCATATCTGTATTCTACATTACTGCCCCTATACTGTACCCTCTTGCCCCATGTCCACTTACCTTCCCCCTGTACTGTATCCTCCTAACTGTATCCTCCTAACCCCACCATACTGTACCTTCCTGCCCAGTGCCCACCCCCCCATACTGTGCCCTCAGCCCTCCTGCCTCCATACTGTACTTTCCTGTCCCTCTCCTACTGTGCCCCCCCTGTACTGGACCCTCCTAAATGCTGTACTGTGCCCTCCTGCCCCCCCTGTACTGTGCCACCCTGCCCCCTCCCCCGGTCCCCCACACTGTACCTTCCTGTTCCCCTGTAAGTTTATAAGTTTTGTTGTTTTTGTGTATGCTAATAATGATTTTTGTGGTGTATTGCTACTAGAAAAAATATTGTTTTGATATTTTTTTAGGTGGTCCCTGTCAGGTAGGCTGTCAGCCAGCCAGCCACTCCAAGCAGCAGTCGGTACCAATAAACAAAAGAATATGGTTACTTACAAGTTACCACAGGACACAGACCCCTACCAGTGTGCCACTGCCACACCACCACCAGCCAGCAGCAGGTACCAAAAAAACCCCATAAAATAATACCACAGTCAGGACTGGAGTGGACTGTAGTCAGGACTCAGGACTGACTGGAGTGGACTCAGGAGTCAGACTCAGGTCAGGTACCACTGTACCACACTGCCAGTACCCCCACCAGTGCAGTGCCACACCACCAGCCATCAGCGACAATGGCGACGAGCTGGGGAAAATCAAAGCTAGCATTCTCGAACTGAAAGTACCGGCACTACTTCTTCTTAATTGAAATTAAAGGCAAGAATGTTTATGTAACATGCACACTATGCCCAGGAAAAAAGACTTTATCCACGTCTGCCTCAAGCAACTCAAATCTTTTGAAGCACCTCACATCAACACATGCTAACATGACACTTTCTGCTAACCCAACCCCGAATGCAGCTAGCGAAGGAGACGGACCCACTCTGTTAAAAAAACAAGCAACGCTCGATTTTTCGGGTCAGCAACAGGTGACCAAGCCCGAGCTGAATACATTGATTGCAAGGTATGTTGTTGAAAACATGCTCCCCCTGTCCACTGTGGTGTCTGAGTCATTCAGAGCTATCCTTGCTAAAATACCAATACGAGGAGGAGGAAAGGGGGTTGCCCCATGCCGAAACTCTTTTGCTAAATTCATAGACAATGAATACGAAAAAATGAATATTGAGCTCAAAACATCATTTGAGGGATTACAGTACATTTCAACTACAGCAGACATCTGGACTTGCCACAATAAAAGTTACCTGGGTGTGACAGCACATTGGATCAATCCAAATAACATGGAAAGAGATAAAGCAGCTCTTGCCTGCAGACGGTTTAAGGGGCATCATACTCATGACGCCATAGCAGTTGAGCTTGACAATATACACTCAACATATGGGATAACACACAAAATCACAGCAACAGTGACTGATAATGGCTCTAATTTTGTTAAAGCATTTAAGAGGTACCAGCCACTTGAGGAAAGTGATTATGAAGAAGATGGTGAAGATGAGGTGACGTTTACAGACATTAATGATGCTCTACATGCAACTGGTGATGATAATGATGGTGATGTGATCACTTTGCCCCCCCACAAGAGATGTGCATCACACACACTAAACCTGATTTCATGCACAGATGTTGACAAGTGGCTGCTGTCAAAATCTGCAACAAAGGCTGTTTATAGAAGTGCTACTGCCAAATGTACTGCCCTATGGAACAAGACTAGTCGATCAGCTTTGGCTAGTGAAACAGTTGATGAGTTGGTGTCAAAAAAGCTGCTTGTACCTTGTACAACACGATGGAATTCCTTCTATGATGCCCTGGCTCAAATCTGTGAAATATCCATGGTAGACCTTAACACCATTTCCTCAAAATTAGGACTGCCAGCAATAACAGAAAGGGAACACCAGTTTTTAAAGGAGTACTGTATTGCGATGAAGCCCCTTACAGTTGCCTTGGATATACTTCAGGGAGAAGATAATTGTTTTCATGGTACACTCCTACCAACGATTGAGACATTAATGCTGAAGACACAAGCCCTTCAAAGTGGCCTGCAAATACTGAGGGACCTTCCTGATGCCATAGTCACAGTAAGAACTTGAATTTAATATTTTATTATTTATTAAGTGAACATTGCTGTAGTACTAATAATAATAAATACAACTGCTACTAATTAATTATGATTATTATTTCAGGCTATCAAAAACAGATTTGCTGATGTCCTGGGAAATGAAGAGGCTATACTTGCTTCCGTAACTCTTCCAAAATTCAAACTTCGCTGGCTACGGTCACAGGAGTTAAAGGATAAGGCTAAGGCAAGTTTGCTGGCAGAGTGCCGAAGAATTGTCCTCGAAGAACCACAACAAGGTAACAGCACATCTACACATCACACAGATTCAGCCAAAGAGAACGATTTATTTTCCTTTGAGGAGGATGAGGAGGAAACCTCCTCTTCAGCAGAAAACCAGGTGGCAGACTATATTAGATCTTCAGCACAAAACTTTAACTCTCTGTGTGGATTTTCTCTCATCAAGAAAATTTCACTACATTACAATGCTGCTACTCCATCTAGTGCACCTGTTGAGAGACTGTTCAGCCTGGGCAAGCTTGTCTTCTCTCCGAAGAGGAACAGACTGTCAGGCCTCGTACACACGACCGAGGCAGAGATGTCTTGCCGAGAAATTCGTTCATGTGTATGGTTTCTCGTCGAGAAAACCGACACGTAACCTCGACGAGAAAATAGAGAACCTGCTCACTATTTTCTCGTCGAGATTCTCGTCGGCATGTCGACGAGAAAAGTGAGTGTGTGTACACTTACCTGTCCTCCCGAGAGCCCGCGCATGTTCAAAATGAATTAGACGCATGCGCGGTAGCTTCCTAGGCATACGTAGGGTATACCAAGATGGCGGCGACGGCATCGAATGTGACGAGCGCATGCTCGTCGTAGTCGATGACGTCACCGCGTACGCTCCATTCAAAGAACCGCGGGTTCTTTGAATCGAGCGTGTGTACACTCGGCCGGGACAATTTTCTTGTCCAAGAATCTCGTCGAAAAAAACGACATGTTTTTTTCTACGAGAATCTCGGCCGTGTGTACGAGGCCTCAGACAAAAGTTTTGAAAAGCTTCTCCTCCTACGTTACAACCACTGGTTTAGTTGTTAGATGAGAGGAGTATTTTAGTATAGATTAATGGATTGTTCATTTTCACTGGGAGCGAACAACATGTTAATCTACATGGAGAGATGGGTAGTGTTCAGTTTATTGTGCAGTATTATACAGATACAGATATTTGCACTAATTAAAGGCCAGATTTTCCTTTGTTTCTTATTACACAAGTTTACAGTTGTGTCTTAGTTTTGCACTTGAATGCAAAGTGTGTGAACATTATTTATTTTTCAATATTTAATTTTGTTACTGTACTGAATATTTAAGAGTTGGATAGTGTTCTGTAACAGAACACATTAACTATTCTGTATAGTAACAAAATTCTGTTTATTGTGCAGTAGTAGGCCTAATATACAGTTACAGAGATTTGCACTAATGGCCGGGTTTTCCTTTGTTTCTCTTTACACAATTATACAGATACACAGATAATTGCACTAATTAAAGGCCAGATTTTCCTTTGTTTCTTATTAGTAATAAGAAACAAAAGGAAATTTGGCCTTTAATTAGTGCAATTATCTGTATCTGTATAATTGTGTAAAAAGAAACAAAGGAAAACCTGGACATTAGTGCAAATCTCTGTAACTGTATATTAGGCCTACTACTGCACAATAGTGATGAGCCGAACACCCCCCGGTTCGGTTCACACCAGAACCCGCGAACGGACCGAAAGTTCGCACGAACATTAGAACCCTATTAAATACAATGGATGCGAACGTTCGAATTCTAAAGTGCTAATTATAACAACTATTATGCATGTTATTGTCCTAAAAAGGGTTTGGGAACCCGGGTTGTGCACCAGGGGACATGTATCAATGCAAAAAGAAGTTTTAAAAACGGTCGTTTTTCGGGAGCAGTCATTTTAATGATGCATAAAGTGAAAAAAAAAAAGTCAAATATTCCTTTAAATATCGTACCTGGGGGGTGTCTAAAGTATGCCTGTGAAGTGCCACGTGTTTCCCGTGTTTAGAACTGTCCCTGCACAAAATGACACTTCTAAAGGAAAAAAAGGCCATTTAAAACTGCTTGCGGCTTTAATGTAATGTCTGGTCCCGGTAATATGGATGAAAATCTTGAAGAAAAATGGCATAGCTACCCCATGACCCCCCCCCCTACCCCAGCCCATTACCAGCCCCTTTGGGTCTTGTATGGATATTAAGGGGAACCCCGCAATAAAATAAAAAAGGCCCTATATACTCTGAACAGCCGTATACAGGCGGTGCATACAAGACAGGGACTGTAGGTTTGTTCTTATGTAGAATCTGTTTGTAATTTTGAACAGGTACATTGTTTAAGTGTAGCTCCAGCCCAAAAATCTATTTTTAAACTTTTTGGAAAACATAGGTAAGGGTTATCACCCCTGTAACATTTGTTTTGCTGTCTGTGCCCCTGTTCAGAACATTTCACCTCACTTTCCGTCCCAATGACAACTGTTTTTGAAATGTGGTGTTTTTCTTGAAACAAGGATTGGTGATAAAGCATCAGTACAGAGGAGACACCTTTCTCCCATATTAATTCTTACAGGAGAGAATTTTCCTTCCTAGGGGTAGATTTCCTCTCACTTACTGTTGTCTTCTTGCGTTTGCAAGTAGGAGTCGTTTGTAAGTTGGATGTTTGAAAGTAGGGACCTGCCGTATATACTCTGCAGAAATAGGCCCCTTAGTTGTTGGTGTTGGCACAACACTGTAAGCACTCACAGTTACTCTTGGTGGGTGCTGGAACGCCCTGCTGTCAACTATTATATCAGGAATTGTAATTACATATAATTGTTGAACAGTGGTAGTAAAAATTGGGCCTTTGATGGTGGTGCTGGTGCCACAACACTGTAAGCCCTGACAGTTACTCTTGGTGGGTGCAGCAATGGGCCCTGCTGTGAATTATTAGATCAAGAATTGTAATTGCATGCCCCTGTTGAACAGGGGCTGAAAAATTGGGCCTTTCGTGGTGGTGGTGGTGGTGGTGGTGGTGTTGCCACAACACTGTAAGCCCTCAGAGTTACTCTTGGTGGGTGCAGGAATGGGCCCTGCTGTGAATTATTAGATCAAGAATTGTAATTACATGCCCCTTTTGAACAGGGGCTGAAAAATTGGGCCTTTCGTGGTGGTGGTGTTGCCACAACACTGTAAGCCCTCAGAGTTACTCTTGGTGGGTGCAGCAATGGGCCCTGCTGTGAATTATTAGATCAAGAATTGTAATTGCATGCCCCTGTTGAACAGGGGCTGAAAAATTGGGCCTTAGGCACTGGTGGCACAACACTACAACCCCTCACAGATACTGTACTTGGAGCACAGCAATGAGCCCTGTTGCAAAGTATTGCTTCAAAAATTGTAATGACACGCCCCTGTTAAACAGGGGCTGAAAAATTGGGCCTTAGGCACTGGTGCCACAACACTCCAAACCCTCACAGATACTGTACTTGGAGCACAGCAATGAGCCCTATGGCAAATTATTGCTAAAAAAATTGTAATTACACGCCCCTGTAAAACAGGGGCTGAAAAATTGGGCCTTAGCCACTGGTGGCGGCACCCATAAACAAAAATGATCTTCCAAGCTATCATCATCAATCGTATCATTGAGGACTCGGAGGAGGAGGATAGCCAGTCAACATAACAGCACAGGCACTCAGCATCAGCATCAGTCTTGAAGGGATGTGACATGTTAAAATCAATTAGTCTGTTATATCAGCATCAGGTGTGTGGTAGCTGGTGGTGATCCAAGACTGGTTCATCTTGATGAAAGTCAGTCGATCAACCGAGTCGGTGGACAGGCGCACCCTGTGATCCGTGACAAATCCTCCAGCAGCACTGAATGTGCGTTCCGAAAGAACGCTGGATGCAGGACAGGCCAGTAGCTCAATTGCATACTGTGCAAGCTCTGGCCAGTGATCCATCCTCAAGACCCAGTAAGCCAGAGGATTTTCGGTGGGGAAGGTGTCCAAGTCTGACCTTGCCCCTAGATATTCCTGCCCCATGTTTATCAGACGCTGGCGATGGTTGCTGGAACCGATCATACTTTGGGGCTGCGGACTAAAGAATTGTCTGAACGCATCGGTCAGACGGCCACCTTCCCCACCGCTCCTTCTTTGACTGGCCGAAGCCTCAGCAACTCGTTGTCCAGGACCAGGAGTTTGTAACCTCCCAGTCTCTGGGAACGCGTTGCACAGACCTTTCTGCAAGGCCTCCCGGAGTTGTCTCATCCTCTGCTCCCTCTGCGACGGTAACATAAGGTCCGCAACCTTACCCTTGTACCGTGGATCAAGGAGAGTGGCCAGCCAGTAATGGTCCCTCTCCTTGATCCGAAGAATACGAGGATCCTTCCGCAGACTTTGCAGGATCAGGGAGGCCATGCAGCGTAGGTTTGCTGAGGCATTCGCTCCGGAGTCCTCTGGGTCACTAAGGACGACATGATCCGCAGCCACCTCCTCCCAGCCACGTACAAGTCCACTGGTTTCTTGGGACTGTAAATCATCCCTAAAAGACTGCTGCTGATGATGCTGAGTACCAGCTTCCACCTCCATGCTGACACAATCCTCCTCCTCCTCCTCCTCCTCCTCCTCCTCTTCCTGTGCGATGGGTGGGACAGAAGGAACACTGTCTGGGTAAAGGGGGCCTTGAGAGGCAAGGAAGTCCTCCTCTTCCTGCCTCTGTTCTGCCTCAAGTGCCCTGTCCATTATTCCACGCAGCGTATGCTCCAACAGGTGGACAAGAGGTACAGTGTCACTGATGCATGCACTGTCACTGCTCACCATCCTCGTGGCCTCCTCAAATGGTGCCAGGACAGTGCATGCATCCCTGATCATGCCCCACTGGCGTGGAGAAAAAAAACCAAGCTCCCCTGACCCTGTCCTGGTGCCGTAGTCGCACAGGTACTCATTGATGGCCCTCTGCTGCGTGTGCAGCCGCTGCAGCATGGCCAACGTTGAGTTCCACCTGGTGGGCATGTCACATATAAGGCGGTTCTTGGGCAGGTTCAACTCCTTTTGCAGCTCAGCCAGGCGAGCACTGGCATTATAAGATCTGCGGAAATGCACACAGACTTTCCTGGCCTGCCTCAGGACATCCTGTAAGCCCGGGTACCTGCCCAAGAACCGCTGCACCACCAGGTTAAGGACGTGAGCCACACAGGGCACATGGGTCAGTTGTCCCTGTCGGAGGGCGGAGAGGAGGTTGGTGCCATTGTCACAAACCACCATTCCTGGCTTAAGCTGGCGTGGCGTCAACCACCTCTCGGCCTGGCCCTGCAAAGCAGACAGGACCTCTGCCCCAGTGTGGCTTCTGTCCCCCAAACACACCAGCGCAAGCACGGCATGGCATCTTTTTGCCTGCGTACTTGCGTAGCCCCTTGAACGCCTACGGAGCACCGCTGGTTCCAAGGACAAACCACAGGAAGAGGCCATGGAGGAAGAAGAAGAGGAGGGGGTGGAGGAGAGAGGTGTGTCACAACCAGTAGTAGCATTTTGGAGGCGTGGCGGTGGAACAACCTCCAACACTACTGCACCTTGTCCTGCATCCTTCCCAGCTGCCAAAAGAGTGACCCAATGTGCCGTGAAAGAAAGGTAACGTCCCTGTCCATGCCTGCTGGACCATGAGTCAGCGGTAATATGCACCTTACCGCTGACCGCCCTGTCCAGCGAGGCCAAGACATTGCCTTCCACATGCCGGTAGAGAGCCGGAATAGCCTTCCGTGAGAAAAAGTGGCGTTTGGGAACCTGCCACTGAGGAACCGCACATTGCACAAACTCACGGAAGGGGGCCGAGTCTACCAACTGAAAAGGCAGCAGTTGAAGCGCTAGCAATTTAGCCAAGCTAGCATTCAACCGCTGGGCATGTGGATGGCTGGGAGTGAACTTCTTTCGACGGTCCAGCAGCTGGGGCAGGGAAATTTGCCTGCTAGAATCGGACGTCGGTGTACTGCTAGCAGAGTGGCCGCAAGTACTTGGCTGTGACACACCTAATTCTACACCTTCATTCCTCTCAGTGCATGTTTCAGAGAGGACTGAAGTTATAGTGGGGTTAGAGATCCCAGCTGATGCGGTGCAAGGAGAGGTCCGCTTTGTTCTTTGGTGTGGGTCTTTGAGGTAGGCTTGCCAACGAGCTGCATGGCAGGTCAACATATGTCTGGTCAGGCATGTGGTACCCAAGCGGCTGATGTTTTGGCCACGCGATATAAGCTTGAGACATATGTTGCAAACAGCAGCTGTGCGATCTGATGCACTAGCCTCAAAAAAGGCCCACACCAAAGAACTTTTTGAATGACGGGCAGAGGCAGCGCCCTGCACAGGCGGAGCTCTGCGGTGTGATTCCGTCGGTGTACTGCCCTTACGCTGGCCACCAAAGGGCATCCTGCCTCATTGGAGATGTGCCTCCTCCTCATCCTCCTCCTCCTCCTCTCTCCTATTAGGCACCCACGTGGAGTCAGTGACCTCATCATCCCCTCCCTCCTCATCACTGGAGCCAATCTGGCAGTATGCTGCAGCTGCTGGAACATGACTGCCAGATTGGTGTCCTTCTTGAGCATCCCCTCTGTCTGCTCTCACGCTACTGCCTTCCTGTAGCTGGGTTTCATCATCAGACCCTTCGAAACGCTGGGCATCCTCCTGGAGCATGTACCCAACACTGTGCTCAAACAGTTCGGGGGACTCCTCAGGAGGAGGACATGGTGGGTCTAGGGAAGGAGTGACTGATGATGAGTCTGACATTGATACCAGGGAAGAGGACGCTTTGGCAGCTGCTTTTCCAGTACCCTGAGCCTGGGTGAGAGAGGATGAGGAGGAGGAGGAGGGCTTGGTCATCCACTCTACCAAGTCTTTGGCATGATGTGGCTCAACATGTCCAGCTGCCGAAAAGAAGGACAAGCGTGTCCCATGGCCATGTGCTGATGACAATGCACCGCGTCCACGACCAGCACTGTTGCCCCCAGACACAGAGCCTGCTTGCCCTCTTTTATTGCCTCCTGACTGTCTGCCTCTCCTTGTTTGCCTTCCAGACATTCTAATAGATGGCCTGCAGGGAGATGGGAAAAAAGCAATAAGGGCTACCTTCAGGTGTCCTTCTCTGTCCCTTTACTTAAGGATTTCTAAATATGGTTGAGGATGATTGCTTTTGCACAGAATAGCACAAGGAGAATTTCCCTGACTGTCCAAAAGAACAAGGATTTCAAAGATGGTTGATGAGGAATGCTTTAGCACACTATAGCACAAGGAGAATTTCCCTCACTGTCCTTCCCTGTCCCTAGAAACAAGGATTATCACAGTGAAAGAAACTGACACTCTTCCTTCCTATAGTTTTCTGTCCCTAGAAAAAATGTTTTTTTAAAGCACACTATAGCACAAGGAGAATTCCCTCACTGTCCTTTCCTGTCCCTAGAAACAAGGATTCGCACAGTAAAACACACTGACACTCTTCCTTCCTATAGTTTTCTGTCCCTAGAAAAAATGTTTTTTTAAAGCACACTATAGCACAAGGAGAATTTCCCTCACTTTCCTTCTTTGTCCCTAGAAACAAGGATTATCACAGTGAAAGAAACTGACACTCTTCCTTCCTATAGTTTTCTGTCCCTAGAAAAAATGTTTTTTTAAAGCACACTATAGCACAAGGAGAATTTCCCTCACTTTCCTTCTTTGTCCCTAGAAACAAGGATTATCACAGTGAAAGAAACTGACACTCTTCCTTCCTATAGTTTTCTGTCCCTAGAAAAAATGTTTTTTTAAAGCACACTATAGCACAAGGAGAATTTCCCTCACTTTCCTTCTTTGTCCCTAGAAACAAGGATTATCACAGTGAAAGAAACTGACACTCTTCCTACCTATAGTTTTCTGTCCCTAGAAAAAATGTTTTTTTAAAGCACACTATAGCACAAGGAGAATTTCCCTCACTTTCCTTCTTTGTCCCTAGAAACAAGGATTATCACAGTGAAAGAAACTGACACTTTTCCTACCTATAGTTTTCTGTCCCTAGAAAAAAAGTTTTTTTAAAGCACACTATAGCACAAGGAGAATTCCCTCACTTTCCTTCTTTGTCCCTAGAAACAAGGATTATCACAGTGAAAGAAACTGACACTCTTCCTACCTATAGTTTTCTGTCCCTAGAAAAAATGTTTTTTTAAAGCACACTATAGCACAAGGAGAATTTCCCTCACTTTCCTTCCCTGTCCCTAGAAACAAGGATTATCACAGTGAAAGAAACTGACACTCTTCCTACCTATAGTTTTCTGTCCCTAGAAAAAATGTTTTTTTAAAGCACACTATAGCACAAGGAGAATTTCCCTCACTTTCCTTCTTTGTCCCTAGAAACAAGGATTATCACAGTGAAAGAAACTGACACTCTTCCTTCCTATAGTTTTCTGTCCCTAGAAAAAATGTTTTTTTAAAGCACACTATAGCACAAGGAGAATTTCCCTCACTTTCCTTCTTTGTCCCTAGAAACAAGGATTATCACAGTGAAAGAAACTGACACTCTTCCTTCCTATAGTTTTCTGTCCCTAGAAAAAATGTTTTTTTAAAGCACACTATAGCACAAGGAGAATTTCCCTCACTTTCCTTCTTTGTCCCTAGAAACAAGGATTATCACAGTGAAAGAAACTGACACTCTTCCTTCCTATAGTTTTCTGTCCCTAGAAAAAATGTTTTTTTAAAGCACACTATAGCACAAGGAGAATTTCCCTCACTTTCCTTCTTTGTCCCTAGAAACAAGGATTATCACAGTGAAAGAAACTGACACTCTTACTTCCTATAGTTTTCTGTCCCTAGAAAAAATGTTTTTTTTAAAGCACACTATAGCACAAGGAGAATTTCCCTCACTTTCCTTCTTTGTCCCTAGAAACAAGGATTATCACAGTGAAAGAAACTGACACTCTTCCTACTGTGACAGCAGGAAGGTAAAGTCACCTGGTTGCATCCAGGGGGGTAGATATATTTCTCCCAGATTCAGGCTTTATGCTGACTTATACAACTAGGGTGGAGAGTTGTATAAGCCCAGCTGAGGCTAGTAGGCTCATGGATGACTCATACCTCTAGGGAGAGGGCTGGGCGTCGTGCAGGCAGGGAGTTGATGAGACCAGCTGAAGCCTGTCAGTTCGTTAAAGGCCTCTATAAGAACTCCCAGCTTCATTAGATGTTAGCTCATGCCTGGAACAAGACCTGTGTGGACTGTCTAGGGAGAGTGAACCCCTGTGCGGTGAGGCAAAGCCTGTGTGGCTATTTGTTTGGACTTTTACTAAACCAGGGACTTAGGGACTAGGACAGCACCAGGCTGATCCCAGTTGTTAGTTTAGGAAACCTGCATGTTTAGTCAGAGGTCAAACTGACCAGGATTTATTTTGTTTATGTTTCTTTTTGGCTTTGCTGTGTTTTTGTCACTGTACATAGAGAAATAAACCGCACCTTTTGATTTTGAAAACCACAACCTCCGTCTGCTGGCCCTGTTTTTGTGTGGGGAGCCCAACCAGGGGGTCACACACACCCGCTACCGAGTTAACCCCCTCACAGTTGGTGGAGAACCAGTGGCAGTTTTTTTTAAGCCAGCATGGAGGAGATACTGAAACAGCTGGCTCTAGCAAATGCCAATCAACAGCAGACAAATGCAGGTTTGCAAAGGAGCCTTGCAGCCCAGCAGCAAGCTCATCAACAAGCCCAGCAGCAATCTGAGGCCCGCTTCATAGACCTGTTACAGAAGCAAGAGCAGAGACTACAACAAATGGAAGCAGTAATGCAGCAACGTCCGCAGACCAGTGAGGAAAGCCGTCCCACTAATACCGCGTCCTTTGGGGTGAGTCGTTTATTGACAAAAATGACTGGAGAGGATGATCCAGAGGTATTTTTGACCACATTTGAAAGGACTGCTGAAAGAGAAAAGTGGCCTGAGGAGCAGTGGGCTGGACTGGTGGCTCCTCTGTTAACTAGTGAATCGCAGAAGGCTTACTATGACCTAGAGCCTGACCAAGCAAAAGACTATGTGATGCTAAAAGCTGAAATATTGGCAAGGCTGGGTGTCACCCTGGCTGTCCGGGCTCAGCGTGTGCATAACTGGACTTTCCAGCTTGGAAAACCCCCCAGGTCTCAAATGTATGATCTCATTCACCTGAGCAGGAAGTGGCTACAGCCAGAGACTTTGTCCGCACCAGAGATTGTGGAACGTGTTGTAATGGATCGGTTTTTGAGAGCTCTTCCTACTGCCATCCAAAAGTGGGTAAGCCATGGAGACCCAGAGACGGCCAGTGGTCTTGTGGATCGTGTAGAGAAATACTTGGCTACAGAGAACCTGACGGCCTCTTCCAGAGACTCTCGGACTTTCCACCCTAAGACCAGACCATCCCCAGGGGCGGATAAGAGGATTCCAAGGGGTGAGGGTGGAGAGAGTGAGAGGGTGGGAGCTCTACCCAAAGTTTGGCGAGAACAGCCTGGGAAGTCAGGGGCTCAAGAGGCAGCCGAAAGGATTGTTTGCTACCGCTGCCGGCAAGCGGGACATATTGCAGCAAATTGCCCGGTTGTGGAGGAACCCATGCAATGTGACTTTCTGACGGACAGACGTCAGTCGCTGTGTGCGACAGTCGCATGCACTGCCATTCGGGGAACTGAGAAACATTTATGCAAAATGTGTATTAATGGTAGAAATGTTGTGGTATTACTGGATTCAGGTAGCCTTGTGACCCTGATAAAGGCTGAATTAGTTAAAACAGAGGTCTCTGGGAATAGCAAGGTAGCTGTTATTTGTGTGCATGGGGACACCCGAGAGTATCCAGTGACTACAGTGTGTTTCGAGACCCCCAAAGGTACCCTCTCTCATCCAGTGGGGTTAGTATCTCAATTACCGCATGATGCCATTGTGGGAAGAGATTTTCCGAAGTTCTGGGAACTGTGGGATGATCCTGAGCCCCCCACTGGTGCCCCTATGTACCAGGAATGTGATAGCCAGAACTCCTCTGAGAGTGGTGAGGACTCTCCAGAATTTCCCTTGTCAGTATTGGCAGGGGAGACTCAAGAAACTGGAGAGGAGCCCACCTCCTCAGACGAAAACCTACCGTCTGTGGAGTTTTCTGATCTGGAGGTTCACAGGGAAAATTTTGCCACAGAACAGTTAAAAGACCCCGCCCTAATAAAGGCACGGGAAAACGTAGTGGAAATAGATGGCGAGTTAGTGAACCCAGATAATACCTGCACTTACCCATACTTCAGCGTAGAGAAGGACCTACTGTATCGGGTGGCAAAAAGGGCAGAAGAAACCGTTGAGCAGCTTGTGGTGCCCAAACCTTACAGGAAGTTGGTGTTGGAGTTGGCCCATGGGCACATTCTTGGAGGTCATCTGGGGACAGAGAAAACCCGAGAGAGGGTATTACAGAGATTCTATTGGCCTGGGGTGATGAAGGACATAGAAAATTATTGTTCCTCCTGCCCTGTGTGTCAGAGGTCGGCCCCGATGCCACATTTCCGTAGCCCGCTGGTCCCTCTACCCATCATTGAGGTCCCGTTTGAGAGAATCGCAATGGATTTGGTAGGTCCTATAATCAAGTCCGCTAGGGGGCACCAGTACATATTGGTTATAATGGACTATGCCACCCGTTATCCAGAAGCGATCCCTCTCAGAAATACCTCGGCCAAAACCATAGCCAAAGAGCTATCTCTTGTTTTTAGCCGGGTGGGTATTTGTAAAGAACTGCTTACGGACCAAGGTACACCCTTTATGTCCCGGGTTATGAAAGAGCTGTGTAAATTGTTCAAAGTGACGCAATTGCGTACATCTGTGTATCACCCCCAAACCGATGGGCTGGTTGAAAGATTCAACAAAACCCTAAAACAAATGTTGAAGAAAGTGGTGGATAGAGATGGAAAGGATTGGGACTGTCTACTTCCTTATTTGATGTTTGCTATTAGGGAGGTGCCCCAATCCTCTACGGGATTCTCCCCCTTTGAGTTACTGTATGGGAGACACCCAAGAGGGCTGTTGGATATTGCCAAGGAAACTTGGGAAAGTGAGAGTTCTCCCCACAGGAGTGTGATTGAGCATGTCGCCCTGATGCAAGATCGAATTGCACAGGTAATGCCCATCGTGAAGGAACATTTGGCCCAAGCGCAGTTGGCACAGCAGAGAGTGTACAACCGTGGAGCAAAGACCCGTACCTTTTCCCCGGGGGATAGGATATTGGTACTTGTCCCTACGGTTGAAAGTAAATTCCTTGCCAAATGGCAAGGCCCCTACGAGATAATGGAAAAAGTGAGCGAAGTGAATTACAAGGTCAGACAACCAGGAAGGCGAAAGCCCGAACAGATATATCACGTTAATCTGTTGAAAGCCTGGAGGGATAGAGAGTCCCTAGTCGCAGAAACTTGGTCACCAGCTCAAACTGGTTGCGTGATTCCGGAGGTTGGAATAGCAGCCACCTTGTCACAACCCCAACAACAGGAGGTTAAGGAGTTTGTGCTTCGCAACAAGGAGGTGTTCTCTGAGCTGCCGGGACAAACATCTGGGGTAGAGCATGATATTATTACCCCGCCCGGTGAAAGGGTGAAGTTAAAACCCTATCGGATCCCAGAGGCCCGACGGGAGGCAATACGGGAGGAAGTACAGAAAATGCTGAACTTAGGGGTGATAGAGGAGTCCCAAAGTGATTGGTCTAGTCCCATTGTGTTGGTGCCTAAACCGGATGGGAGCTGGCGATTTTGTAACGATTTTCGTCAGTTGAACAAAGTTACAAAATTTGACACCTACCCCATGCCACGTATAGATGAGTTGATCGACCGGCTGGGAACAGCCCGATACATGACGACTCTTGACCTCACAAAAGGGTATTGGCAAATCCCCCTGGCCAAGTCGGCCAAAGAGAAAACCGCATTTGTAACCCCAGACGGGGCGTTCCAATATAAGAGAATGCCGTTCGGGTTACAGAATGCGCCGGCCACATTCCAGCGGAAAATGGACCAGATACTGAGGCCCCATCGGAAGTATGCTGCGGCTTACCTGGATGACGTAATTGTCCATAGCACAGATTGGGCCTCACATCTGCCAAAAGTGCAAGCAGTCCTAGACTCTATCCGGGAAGCGGGGTTTACGGCTAACCCCAAGAAGTGTACCATTGGGCAGGAGGAGGCCAAATATCTTGGGTACACCATTGGCAGGGGAGTGATAAAACCCCAACTCAACAAAGTCGAGGCCATCCAGAGTTGGCCACGTCCCAACAGCAAGAAGCAGGTACGGGCCTTTCTGGGAATCGCGGGTTATTATCGGCGCTTCATTCCCCACTTTGCTTCTAAGGCTGTGCCCCTAACCAACCTGACGAAAGGGAAAGGGTCGGTCATGATTAAATGGACCCCCGAGGCTGAGGCAGCATTCCAATTCTTGAAACAAGCCTTATGTAGCCAGCCAGTGTTGTACTCACCCGACTTCTCTAAAGACTTTGTCGTACAAAGTGATGCGTCAGATGTGGGGTTAGGAGCAGTATTGTCCCAGGTCTGGAACGGGGAAGAGCACCCAGTCATTTACCTCAGCAGGAAGTTGAAGTCCCATGAGGTAAATTACGCCACGGTTGAAAAGGAGTGTTTAGCGGTGAAGTGGGCTCTAGATTCCCTTCGGTACTATCTGCTAGGTAGGCACTTTGACATGGTTACGGATCACGCTCCGTTAAAGTGGATGGCTCAAAACAAGGAGACAAATAGAAGAGTGAATAGGTGGTTCCTGGCCCTACAGGAATTCAACTTCACAGTAAAGCATCGCCCTGGCGTTCAAATGGGGAATGTGGATGCTTTGTCTCGAGTACATGAATGCCTGATTGCTGGTGTTCCAACCCCAAGGTTAAAACAAGAGGGGGGGGTATGTGACAGCAGGAAGGTAAAGTCACCTGGTTGCATCCAGGGGGGTAGATATATTTCTCCCAGATTCAGGCTTTATGCTGACTTATACAACTAGGGTGGAGAGTTGTATAAGCCCAGCTGAGGCTAGTAGGCTCATGGATGACTCATACCTCCAGGGAGAGGGCTGGGCGTCGTGCAGGCAGGGAGTTGATGAGACCAGCTGAAGCCTGTCAGTTCGTTTAAGGCCTCTATAAGAACTCCCAGCTTCATTAGATGTTAGCTCATGCCTGGAACAAGACCTGTGTGGACTGTCTAGGGAGAGTGAACCCCTGTGCGGTGAGGCAAAGCCTGTGTGGCTATTTGTTTGGACTTTTACTAAACCAGGGACTTAGGGACTAGGACAGCACCAGGCTGATCCCAGTTGTTAGTTTAGGAAACCTGCATGTTTAGTCAGAGGTCAAACTGACCAGGATTTATTTTGTTTATGTTTCTTTTTGGCTTTGCTGTGTTTTTGTCACTGTACATAGAGAAATAAACCGCACCTTTTGATTTTGAAAACCACAACCTCCGTCTGCTGGCCCTGTTTTTGTGTGGGGAGCCCAACCAGGGGGTCACACACACCCGCTACCGAGTTAACCCCCTCACACTACCTATAGTTTTCTGTCCCTAGAAAAAATGTTTTTTTTAAAGCACACTATAGCACAAGGAGAATTTCCCTCACTTTCCTTCCCTGTCCCTAGAAACAAGGATTATCACAGTGAAAGAAACTGACACTCTTCCTACCTATAGTTTTCTGTCCCTAGAAAAAATGTTTTTTTAAAGCACACTATAGCACAAGGAGAATTTCCCTCACTTTCCTTCTTTGTCCCTAGAAACAAGGATTATCACAGTGAAAGAAACTGACACTCTTCCTACCTATAGTTTTCTGTCCCTAGAAAAAATGTTTTTTTAAAGCACACTATAGCACAAGGAGAATTTCCCTCACTTTCCTTCCCTGTCCCTAGAAACAAGGATTATCACAGTGAAAGAAACTGACACTCTTCCTACCTATAGTTTTCTGTCCCTAGAAAAAATGTTTTTTTAAAGCACACTATAGCACAAGGAGAATTTCCCTCACTTTCCTTCTTTGTCCCTAGAAACAAGGATTATCACAGTGAAAGAAACTGACACTCTTCCTACCTATAGTTTTCTGTCCCTAGAAAAAATGTTTTTTTAAAGCACACTATAGCACAAGGAGAATTCCCTCACTGTCCTTCCCTGTCCCAAGAAACAAGGATTCGCACAGTAAAACACACTGACACTCTCCCTACCTATCCTTCTCTTTCCCTAAACTAAAGGAATCCAGGTTAAGCAAGAAAAAAATAAATGTCACTGTCCCTGCCTATGCTTCTCTTTCCCTGCTCCGGAACACACTACACTAGGCCGCCGTGCTGGCGGCCTTTTATAGTGTGGTGCGTGTACTAAACACCCTCAGCAATAATTGGCCACAGGCATCCTGCCTGTGGCCAATCATTGCTCTCCTCGCTGCCGGCGCTGTGATTGGCCAAGCATGCGGGGTCACAGTGCATGCTTGGCCAATCACAGCGCCTGGATGACACTGCGATGGCGTAGTGCATTGTGGGCCGTTCGCGTCACTCGAATTTGGCGCGAACGGCCCAAATCGTTCGATCTTCGTCGAACGATCGAACAGCCGATGTTCGAGTCGATCGTATGTTCGACTCGAACACGAAGCTCATCCCTACTGCACAATAAACAGAAGTTTTGTTACTGTACTGAATAGTTAAGAGTTGGATAGTGTTCTGTAACAGAACACTATCCAACTCTTAACTATTCACTACAGTAACAACTAACAAAACTTCTGTTTATTGTGCAGTAGACCTATACAGTTACAGAGATTTGCACTAATGGCCAAGTTTTCCTTTGTTTCTTTTTAAACAATTATACAGATAATTGCACTAATTAAAGGACAGATTTTCCGTTGTTTCTTTTTACCCAAGTTTACAGTTGTGTGTCTTAATTTTGCACTTGAATTTTAGTTTCAATATTAAATTTTTTATATGTTTATATTATATGCATAGATATCATTCATATCTATGGCAGGCTGCAATCTATTGAGTTGGGTTCAAATAAATAACAAATGTTCTAAAATACTGTATATAGTGTTTTTATTCTTCAATCAGTTAATATAAACATCTTTGATGATAATAAAGATGTTATAGAACATAATTGCATTATAGAATATAAAAAAAAAAAAGTCAGTTACTTTGCTGAGTAACTAATTACTTTTCCAATGTAGTAACTGAGTCACTAACTCACTTACTTTTTGGGAGAAGTAATTTGTAACTGTAACTAATTACCTTTTTAGAGCAAGATGAACAACACTGGTCCCAGGCCTCCTCAGTAGTACCTCACCCCAGGGCTAAAGGTGCCTGGGATGGACTCCATCACCCGCTCCGGCCAGGTCAAGGGCACCTGGGCCCGGACCTCCGGAACACCAGCACCCAGGCTGAAGGTGCCTGGGCGCGGCCGTGTCCTCCGACTCTGAACACCGTGTTCAGGGCGCCCGCCCCTTTTATCTCCTCTCCCTTTGCATCACAGCAGGTTACCCGCCCTGCCGTACAAGCACCAGGAAAGGAAAAAAGGGATGCAGTCTTGTGGTGAGGGTTCAACTCCGGCCCAGAGCAACAGCGCCTCCTGCAGGCCGCAGGGAACCTCACACCACCAGAGTCCTCCGAGAACCATAAAATGGTCCCAGATTCCCTAACAATCAGTGCATCTGGGTTTCACTACCACCCAGATGCTTCCCCTAAATTCAAATACCCGCTACATGTATCAAATACTTACCGTAATTTTCCTTTCCTGACGCCAAACCATGGCAGCATATGAGCAAACCCATGTGCGTTCCGGTATATGGCTTGTTACAAAGAATGGGGTGGCGGCTAACCATGCCTTAATTTATGCTATTCACTGGTTCTGAGGGATTGGTCAAGAAGGGGAGCTCTATCACTAGTATGCTGCCATGGTTTGGCGTCAGGAAAGGAAAATTACAGTAAGTATTTGATACAATTTTCCGTTTTTCTTTGCCTGTCTTCCCCACACTTTTCCCCTCGTGTCACCTCTCAACTCTCACCCCCCCCCCCCCTTCTTCTGCTCCTTCTCTTCTTTTTCTCTCCTTTCTTTTGAATAGGAAAATAAAAGCATTGCAATGGAAAACAAATCAGGGAGCACAGCCCACTTGCTTAGTGCTTCCATTTTTTTTATTTTGAAGTATACTTGTCTACCAAATCCTTTTTGTTGGTAGCCTGGTGATATGAGAACACATGAGATTGCAGGCCACACCCGCCCAGACCAAAACTTCCCCAGATACAACTACTTAAATAAACACCTGAAACATTTTATTTGGCAAAAACTTGGCCGCGACACCTTTATTGGTTTTTCACAAATAATTTTCCATAAATCTTTATTACCAATCAAAACTTCATAAATATTCAAATAACATTTCTACCTGCTCAGTTATTAGAACTCGAGCAGTAGCACAACTTCAAATATAAATAACAGTCCCCCCTGGATCCAGGGTGACCCACCACATAAAAGTGATCGCGACTGGGGCGGGAGGGAGGGATCTCAAATCTTCTTTGCTGTCCGCCGGAAAGAGGAAGAACCCTGCACCTGCTGGCCCTTTTATAGCCAATCCCTATAATTCCAGAAAATTCCCTGAACCCCCATTGGCTCTTCCTGACTAGCTGTAATCTAGCCCCTTAAAGGGGCAGGCTCCTGACTAAACTACTGCTGCCAATCTAACCTAATTTTTTATTAATTTGGGCTAGGGAGGCCGCAATCTCAGGAAAGTGGCCCCATAATGTGACCCCTTTATTCATGAGATTGCAGGCCACACCCGCCCAGACCAAAACTTCCCCAGATACAACTACTTAAATAAACACCTGAAACATTTTATTTGGCAAAAACTTGGCCGCGACACCTTTATTGGTTTTTCACAAATAATTTTCCATAAATCTTTATTACCAATCAAAACTTCATAAATATTCAAATAACATTTCTACCTGCTCAGTTATTAGAACTCGAGCAGTAGCACAACTTCAAATATAAATAACAGTCCCCACACGCCGGTCTTGAGCATCAAGACCGGCCCACCCCAAGCGTCGCGGCCTTCTCAATCATGTTCTGCAAACCCACATTAAAGATATCATTACCCACTTCGGATAAGTGAACGCCATCCAGTCTGTATAGACCTGGATAACCCCCTTCCAAGTCCACATGCCGATACGACTATGGGGGGCATGAACTTTTCAAGAGCCCTATTGACTCTTTTCCTCATTTTTTCCATAACCCTCCTCTGTGCAGAGGAGAGCCATGAAAGACGAGGAACCACCTCAGAAAAAACTAACGTTGTACCTGGGAAAGTCGTACTGAAGCGATGCAAGTCTTGCTTGATCATGAACAGCAAGTCTAATGTTTTAACGTTTCTCAAATCATTACCTCCCAAGTGAATTATCAGGATAGATGGCAACGGCCATAGGTGACACAACCTAGATAAATGAAAGTTCAGTTGAAACCACTGAAGGCCTCTTATACCTTTCCAAAACAACCAAAAAGAGTCCGGGTGCAGAGACAAATTCGGTGAATAGCTGCGTTAAGCCGCTCTTTTTTGAGCCCAATAAATAAATGAGTGCCCCATAATCCAAACTGTGTGTTGGGTACCTAAAATGAAACAAACAAATTAGGACGAACATATAACTTAAAACATTTCGACTTCCACTTCCCCATTGCTTTAATATCCGATTCCGGGACACCCGGTCGAGCCGCCTCCGAGGCTGCGCCAATCCGAAAGGAGTGGGAGGAAAACCTGAAATTACTTAATCCCATGCTACCCAAACTCTTCTTTAGGACTGCATCGAATTGGTACTTCGTCAGGGGCAACAAATTAACGTGAGTGAGAAAAAATCCCCCCCGGGAGGCCTAAGTCCCATGTATTGCTTAACTAAGGCTACTGGGCACATGAAAACATCATCGTGCTCCCTTAGATGAACCCATCTGCCCTTGCCACATTGATCCGTTTTGGAATGCTGCAGCCACACATGAACACCCGATCAAATCGAATTCCAGAACCACCCTGCTTGCTTCCCGGAACTAATTCCGAGATACGGAACGCCCCAAAAAAGGCAAGAACAAAGGCTGTCCTAAATAATAAAGTAAATAAAGTAAAGTAAGAGGAAAAACAGACAACTGAAGTAATTCTTCAAAAGCCACTGAGAATGTCAAGAGAGATCGGTCTTCTGTCATCTGTGATGAAAGTCAATCTCTTGAACCCCTTCAGCGCCTGTTTTACAGAAAAATAAGAAGTACAAGGTCTCAGACCTAAGAAACGGAAGAAAAATGATATGCCGGCCAACATTTTTGTCACATGACTATGTGAAAATTGCTGCCACATTAAACTGGACAGAAAAGCCAAAATAGCACCCTCAGAAGGTCAATTAAACTGAAAACCTTCAGTACTGGCAAAGGCTATCCAGCTGCTCCAAGCTGCAGCATAACTTGACCAAGTCTTAGGAGCTAAGGAGCCCCTAATAGCATCTGTCACAGCACTCAGATCATCTCCCACAAATAGGCCGGGCACAGGATGCCAACTGCGTCTGCCTCCGAAAGCAAACTACGAAAACGCTCCACCTGAAAACGAGATAGAGAATGTTTTTCAATATCCCCGGCGTATACCTAGCCTTCAACCAGATGTTAAATTTGAGGCATCTGAAGACCACCTGACGCAAGATTTTGATTACCAACCAAGAACTAGACCAGAGACAATTCACTGCATATAACACACCTTTGTTATCAGTTTCCACCAAGATGAGCCTATTAGCAAACTCTGAGCCCCACAACTCCAGTGCCACTAAAATTGGAAACTCTAGCAATACCACATTCTTGGTAGCTCCTGATCTCACCCAGGACTCCGGCCAAGCGGCACAGCACCAATGCGATCTCCAGATGGCTCCAAAACCTTTGGAGCCAGCCGCATCTGTAAACAGACAAAAATCCCGTGCCACAACAAATTCGGCCTGAAACAAGGACTTACCATTATAACAATCAAGAAAGCTAGCCCAAACCATCAAATCCTTTTTAATAGGGGTAGCTATCCTAACATGATCCAAGGGAGATTTCGAGCCCGAAAAAAACAGGTAAAGCCGACGTGAAAAATTCCTGCCAACAGGCATGATTCTGCACACAAATGCCAGAACACCCAAGAGTGACTACATTTCTTTCAAAAGTATCTTCTTTTGCAACACCGTCGCGATCAACCATTTTATTTTATTCAATTTTTCCGCTGGCAAACGGAATTCCATACTGCGGGTATCTATCTCAATGCCCAAAAATTCCAACAAAGTGCTGGGCCAGCAAGTTTTTCCCTCCGCCAACGGGACACCAAATTCAAGAGACATAGCTTGAAATTATAGCAACAAGTCCGAACATAAACTAGAGTCTGCTGGACCAACAAATAAGAAATCTAAATAGTGCACTGTACTATCAAACCCGGACCGAATGCCAAGTATCCAGTGAAGGAATGTGGAAAATGTTTCAAAGTATGAGCAAGACAACGAACACCCCATTGGGAGATACATGTCAAAAAAGTACTGTCCCTCAAAATAAAAACCCAAGGAATTAAAGGCCTCCGGGGAAACGGGCAAGAGCCGAAAAGCTGATTTTATGTCAGCCTTCGCCAACAACGCCCCCGGGCCAAACAACCTGATCTTGCCAATCGCTTCCTCAAACATAGCATAAGACATGGAACATAGGTTCCTATCAATATCATCAATCAATGAATCACCTTTAGGAAAGGATAGATGGTGTATAATACGAAATTCATTAGGTTCCCGTTTGGGCACTACTCCCAATGGGGAAATCCGAAAATTACAAAAAGGGGGGTGCTCAAAAGGGCCCCGCAATCCTTAGTTCCTTACATAACTTATCCCTTACCAAAATATGCTGCGCCTGGCTAGAACCTGCAGCTGCATTTCTCTTAAAACATTTTTGCCGCTGGGTGCGTCCCCGCACAGATGGAACATTCATTTCTGTATTTGCAAGAATTATTCCAGCGGCATTGACTATCATTAAATGCAAAACAGCAGCCTTTTCTAAAGGCCGCCGTGGAAGTGTTAACAGTGAGTTGCCTAGGTGCTACCTGCTTCTGCGGAAATATCAAATTGAGCCACAGGCCCACATCTTTCATACCCCACCTAAGTGACGGGTGAATGGACAATTTCTGACAAAAGAATTTGTCATAATAGAATCAACCCAGGCCACCAAAATTTTTGTAGGCTTCTAGGATATGAACAAATGTTGGAAAAGTCCCCCACACCGCTCTGGGTGCTTTTCCGCCATTATACCAGAATAAATACAAAAAGGCTTGCAGCCAATTGTTTACATGACCTAGGGATCACCCTGCGCCTTTCCTCCTCACTTCTCTCCTCACCCCTCTTGTCAGCTCTGACCATGAAATCCTTATGAGCAGGCAGAAGGGAGAGAATGTCCACATACATTTTAGCTTTAATATTTGCATTTAAATGATATCCTAAAGGGGACATCTCACAAGGCATAACATCTTTCATATATGTCTCAGGTACATGGATTTTAGCATGCACAGCTGTCTGTAATGAGGGGCTAACCTGACTGACTGTAAAACACTAACAGTACTTTTTTCTTGTTGAGAGGATAAACTGACAGGAAGATTAGACAACACAGGAGTATGAGAGGAAACAGAAGGGTTAACAGACAGAGAGACCAGGGAAGCTGAAGACACAGCAGGAGCTGACACTTTGGACAGTGATTGAATTAAAGAAGACAGTGAACCTACCAAACCAGATACACATGTAATTGAGTCAACTCACCACCTGCTGGAGCCTGTAACACCTGCAACCTGTGGAGTCTGCACACCTAGCACCTGTTGGGGCGTCTCTGCATGCTGAGTGCCTTGCTGCGATGATACGCGCTGCTGCCTGGGAGACTGCTGCACAAGCTGTCTCCCCCTTGTGTCCTGTGCAGCCTGATGGAGCTGGCCACGCCGTCCGCTTCTTCCTGCTGGCGACTGCGAACAAGTCCGCCTCTTCTGACCTCCGCGGCGGCACCGTGATGTCACGCCGCCGCCATCTTCCCTTGGCTTCCCTTGAGGCACACGAGTCTCTTCAGCTTCTTCCGCAGCCCGTCCTTCTCGCTCTGGAGGCGCGCTTCTCCTTGCTCTTGCAGGCGGTGCGGGCACAGGAACACCCCGCCCTGTATCTGTGTCCTCCATCAGCTCGCCGCCCACTGCCAAGCCTCCTCCCTCTTGCTCCATAAGCAGTGCCTCCTCCTCCGGAGCTGACGCCATGCAATGTCTCAGCCATGCCTCTCCTCCTGAGCTGCCTGCATTCTCCAACAGCTGCATCACCAGAGCTTCCATCAGGTAAGAAAAATGTCTTCACAGCTCGAGCTCAAATCTTCTTTGCTGTCCGCCGGAAAGAGGAAGAACCCTGCACCTGCTGGCCCTTTTATAGCCAATCCCTATAATTCCAGAAAATTCCCTGAACCCCCATTGGCTCTTCCTGACTAGCTGTAATCTAGCCCCTTAAAGGGGCAGGCTCCTGACTAAACTACTGCTGCCAATCTAACCTAATTTTTTATTAATTTGGGCTAGGGAGGCCGCAATCTCAGGAAAGTGGCCCCATAATGTGACCCCTTTATTCATTTGTTGTAGAATCAGAGGAATTTTCAAACACAACCGCTGCAGTTTCCTTGCTGTCTCTTACATACAGACAACCAGATGTAAAGAAAATATCAAATTGAAGAAGTGTCTTATATCCAGCAATCCGTTTCAAATGTATGGTCAGATTGTAATGTGTGTGGGGAGCTTTAGACGTGAATTAGGTAAAAAAAATAATTGTTTGAGCTGTCTTTTTTAGCATAGCTGCTCTACTTCCAGGAAATAATTAATAGCTCTCTGATTAATTTAATTTGTTGTTTGCAGATTTTAATTACTTTTGATACAATAAATATTGCAGAGCTATTACACCATGCCAGTGTGCTTTTGTCTGTTTAGGTTTATATAGTAATTATTTCACCTTTATTCATATGCAGGAAGCTGAAAAAGATGGCCGTTGCTAATTACCAGTTCTAAATTACAAAGCCAAGTTTCTATGGTAATTCCTAACCTCTGAATCTGCCTCTTTGCTGATCATTTCTCATATTTTCGTTTTCTTCAGCAGCTAAACCAATGCATGTATAATTTTATTTTCAGGGTTGCTCATCATTCATTGTTGCATGGTGATGACCATCTTTTTATGTTATGTCTGGCTCAGCAACAAACTGCAAAATAAAGCAATCACATACAGATTACTCTCATTTGGATAACGCAGCTTCAATTTTTCCTATACTGGAAATGCTCAGTCTGTGTTTACTTACAAAATGATTTGCTCTTTGGTAGTTATGGAAACCACCCACAATGAGTTCTGTCTTACTCTGCTGCTTGAGTAATTAGAGTTTATGGTTTTCTTTTTAGTAATTAGACAGACATAAAATATTGTATATTCCGAAGTAAAGCTAAAAGTGTATGAATAGAACTGAAGGATCCGTCTACAACTTCCTTAAGAAAACAGCACTTTGCTGTTAAAGTTTTTTACAACGTTTCATAAAAACATTGGAGTATAAAGCCTGCATGTGTATTTTCTGTTATTTTCTTATAACAAACCAAACCTACCCCTACACTATGCTAGATATATGACAATCTAAATATTATTCATGCTCATGTATTATACTTATCTCACTGATGGAAGGTGACCCTTGCCATCCCTTTGTTCCTACTTTGCATCCTCCATTAAAATATTTAGCCTTCAATACTTCTTGGGGTGTCAGGCTGTGTGTACCCTGCTGTGGTTCCTTCCTCTGATCTCTATGTCCCTGTTGTGTCCTGTGGTGATCTAGAGGTCTGAGTAAGGAACCAGTGTATGATGGGTGAATCCGGTAACCCCTGAATATCTAATGTCTGATGGAGACTGCAGCATTGGAAAATCACAAAAGGTAGAAAACATGGCAGAAAAGAGGTGTAAGAGAGGAAGGGGGGAGGAGGCAGGACCGCACAACATAATTTTGAAGCCTCGTACACACGGCCGGTTTTCTCGGCAAGAAAGCTGCTGGGAGAGTTTTTTGCAGAGAAAACCGGCCGTGTGTATAATTTCTCGGCGAGAAAACTGCCGGGAATCCCGACGAGAAAAATAGAGAACCTGCTCTCTATTTTCTCGTCTGGATTCTTGGCAGAGTGTTTCCTGCCGAGAAAACCGTGAGTGTGTATGCTTACCTGTCCCAGGTAAGCCCGCGCATGCTCGATGAGACTTTGACGCATGCGCGGTAGCTTACAAGGGTAAGGGTAGTGTAGTGTGTAGCAAGATGGCGACGACGGCATCGTAGTCGATGACGTCACCGCAATCCTGCCATTCAAAAGAACGGCGGTTCTTTTGAATGGCCGCGTGTACACTCGGCGAGCAAGGAAAGCTTGCCAGGAATCCCGTCAGGAAAACCGACATTTTTTTCCTGACGGGATTCCCGGCCGTGTGTACGAGGCTTCAGGATGAAGGTCTACTTTAAGGCTGTACTACAGGCAAACAGTTACATTTCATTTGAAATATACAGTATCTCACAAAAGTGAGTATACACCTCAAATATTGTATTATATCTTTTCATGTGACTACACAGAAGAATTGACACTTTGCTACAATGTAAAGTAGTGAGTGTACAGCTTGTATAACAGTGTACATTTGCTGTTCCCTCAAAATAACTCAACACACAGCCATTAATGTCTAAACCGCTGGAAACAAAAGTGTGTACACCCCCAAGTGAAAATGCCCAAATTGGGCCCAATTAGCCATTTTCCCTCCCCGGTGTCATGTGACTTGTTAGTGTTACAAGGTCTCAGGGGTGAATGGGGGGTGAATGGGGAGCAGGTTTGTTAAATTTGGTGTTATCGATCTAACTCTTTCATACTGGTCACTGGAAGTTCAACACGGTACCTTGTTGCTTGACATAAAGATGGCCTAGGCTATAAGAATATTGCCAAAACCCTGAAACTAAGCTGCAGCATGGTGGCCAAGACCATACAGCGGTTTAACAGGACAGGTTCCACTGAGAACAGGCCTCGCCATGGTCGACCAAAGAAGTTGAGTGCACGTGTTCAGCATCATATCCAGAGGTTGTCTTTGAGAAATAGATTTATGAGTGCTGCCAGCATTGCTGTAGAGGTTGAAGAGGTGGGGGGTCAGCCTGTCAGTGCTCAGACCATACGCCCCAAGCTGCATCAAATGGGTCTGCATGGCTGTTGTCCCAGAAGGAAGCCTCTTCTAAAGATGATGCACAAGAAAGCCTGCAAACAGTTTACTGAAGACAAGCAGAGTAAGGACATGGATTACTGGAACCATGTCCTGTGGTCTGATGAGACCAAGATAAACTTATTTGGTTCAGATGGTGTCAAGTGTGTGTGGCGGCAACCAGGTGAGGAGTACTAAGACAAGTGTGTCTTGCCTACAGTCAAGCATGATAGTGGGAGTGTCATGGTCTGGGCCTGCATGAGTGCTGCCAGCACTGGGGAGCTACAGTTCATTGAGGGAACCATGAATGCCAACATGTACTGTGACATAAAATAGAAAGTGCAAAAATTATCGCGCCCAATATAAATGAAGAAGAATAATACAGTATTCTAATGTGAAGTAATGAAAAAATACAATAAAAAATTATGCAAATGTCATAAAATAAAATGAACATCCACAGTGGTGTCTTGATCCGCAACCACCCTAGGGTGAGGCTCAAGGTGATATAAGGATCAGGAAATCAGTAATCAATAAATAGTAACCAAAAAGGCACAATGTAGTAACATAAGGTGCTGTGATAAAAAAGTCCCTTGAAAAACTTATTTTTTAAACACCAAAAATTGTAAAAAGAAAAAGAAAAAACAGAAAAAAAGGGGAGGGGGGTTAAAAAGCAAAAACTTGTCCAATAAAGCTATTGCTTCACAGAGGAGAAATGGAGTGCTCTTCTAAAGATGTTTGAAAACAGAAGAAATATCCCAGAAAAGTCCACACAGGCCAGAAGGAAAATCACATCCACCACGGTGAGAATGGTTAGAAGATGGTTACTTTACCAGAAGTGTTGGACCTCCTCTGTGACAAGGTCTAAAGAGCCTGCAGATATCACCCTCTGCGGGGTACAGATGTTGGTTCCAGAAATCCAGAAAGATGTCACCAAACCGCAATCCTGGTGCTAACTCCTAGCACACGCTGTGTTTGTTCATCCACTGGGATCACGGTCGCTTCAGCTAACCCAAAAAAAGCCTCCAAGGTTGAATACAGGCACATGAAGGAAAGAGAAGGGGACTCGAATAGTGTATTACCTCCAGATACGTTTATTCCAAACTCGCGAGGCATACAGATACAAAATAAGATTTTAAAATTGCCGGCATAAAATAATGGTAGCCTAGGTGTTACTTAGCACTACTAGTTTTCTCAATTTATTTTTCACATTAGCGCAGTAATCCTTTTTTCTTCCAACTATGTACTGTGACATGCTGAAGCAGAGCATGATCCTCTCCCTTCGGAGACTGGGCCGCAGGGCAGTATTTCAACATGATTATGACCCCAAACACACCTCCAAGATGACCACTGCCTTGCTAAAGAAGCTGAGGGTAAAGGTGATGGACTGGCCAAGCATGTCTCCAGACCTAAACTCTATTGAGTATCTGTGGGGCATCCTCAGATGGAAGGTGAAGGAGCGCAAGGTCTCTAACATCCACCAGGTCTGTGATGTCGTCATGGAGGAGTGGAAGAGGACTCCAGTGGCAACCTGAGAAGCTTTGGTGAACTCCATGCCAAAGAGGGTTAAGGCAGTGCTGGAAAATAATGGTGGCCACACATAATATTGACACTTTGGGCCCAATTTGGACATTTTCACTTAGGGGTGTACTCACTTTTGTTGCCAGCGGTTTAGACATTAATCGCTGCGTGTTGAGATATTTTGAGGTGGCAGCAAATTTACAAGCTGTACACTCACTACTTTACATTGTAGCAAAGTGTAATTTCTTCAGTGTTGTCACTAGAAAAGATATAATAAAATATTTTCAAAAATGTGAGGGGTGTACTTACTTTTGTGAGATACTGTATGGGAGCTGTTCTACCTGCCAAATGACTTTTAGTCCACCCAATCCTGAGATTTGCACAAACTTGGCACAAGTTCAGCCATGTTGCTAATCTGATTTTTTGAATTGCATTTAATCAGTATCCCAGATAGCGAGCACTTGTGTTGCAAGTTTGAAAATGACTTGCTAAGCTATTGCTAGACTAGCTAGGCTTCACGCATTTGTTGTACAATTGCAGCAAGTCCGCATGCCATTGCATGACTTCAGATCAACATTCTTTGCAAACATTCTGCAAGTCTGCTGCAAGTTCTGGTTCAGTTATGTTGTGCAATAGTCATCCCACCACAGGGGTCACTGTAGCTGAATTTTCATGCTCTAGACTTGCAGAGCTCTTGCTGTAGTGCAACCTATGCAACTTTGCTCTTGCTAGAGACTTGCCATGCAAATTTGCAACAAATTGGGAAAGTGTCAACTAGAATTTGTGCTTCAAGTGCTCTGTAAGTGTACAACTTTCCAGTGAAAATGTGCAGCAAGTTAACAGACTTACAATTCAACACTGCCACAAATTTATGGCAAGTTATTCTTGCTATTTGGGATAGAACTGATTCCCTGCCCCCTGCCTGTGATTGAACAATGAGGGAGTATTTGAAAACTGCTAAGGTAATCTCTTTACTGTCTTCTTTTCTCGGCATTATCATTTTCATTAAGCCCTGGTTCACACTGGTGCGATTTGACATGCGATTTGGCATGTCAAATCGCATGTCAAATCGGCGATATTTGCCGCAAATTGCCGGCAATGGCACCATCCTAATCGGTGCGACGCCGCATTTGTGGCGCTGCACCGATTTCAAAAAGTAGTCTCTGTACTACTTTTTGCGATTTCGGCCGCGATTTACATTGACATCTGTGTCAGATGTCTTTGTAATCGCGGCTGAAATCGGGACTGCCAGCGAGAGTGAAATCTTGCGAGTTCAGCTGAACTTGCACGGCTTCACTCCCGCAGCCCAGTGTGAACCTGGGCTAATACAATGTAGCGGGTGTTTACTTTCCCGCTAGTAATTTTGAATTTTTGCGGTGACACCAGTGGTGTATCTCCGGCGGTCCACCGGGTGGCGCTGTCACTTTGGGCCGACGGGCGAATCATTGCTTGGTCGAATCCCTTTTTGTCCTACTTCGGCAGCCGTGTGGTGGGGCGGGGAACCTGTTACGCACGCCGGAGGGGGGTATAAAGGGGGCCGGCCATTTTGTCACGGGGTTCGGAGTCCCAGGCACCTTCAGCCTGCGGACGGTGGTTCGTGTCTGTCATCTAGGCGGGCCTAGGCCTAGAGGACCACCGGAGGTCGCATTCCATCTCAGGCACCTTTAGCCTGAGATGAGGTACTTGGAAGGAGGTCCGGGACTCAGTGCCCAACACTGAGTTCCGCGAGGGAAGGATCCTAGGGTGCTCCGGAGGTGGACGCCTTAATCCGAGGTGGACGTAATGGACCGGGGAGAGCTCCTCATCTGAAGACCCGGTGCAGCATACTGCCAGTGACGAGTGAGCCTCTTGTCGGAGACCATCCGGAAGGTGAATTTCCCTCGTGCGGAGACCATAGCCCACTCTTTGGAGGAGAGTGGAGGAAAGAACTTGTGTCTGAGCCTATGTATCTACACTTTCACACCTCCTGTTCTGTTTGTAAGCAAGTAAGTCTCTGAATAAAGGAGTGTTGGACTTGCAATGGTGTGAGACTCAGTTTCCTAGCAGACGATTGGATTCGATGCACGATACAGGCCCGAGGGTAAAGAAATAACTCTGGCCAATACCACTTATACATCTGTGGTGGAAGCCTGGCATAGCGGCCGCACTCCCTTTCCCATCATACCCCTAGACCAGAGACATTGCGAGCGAGATTTTCAAAAGAGGGGATTGGGAGTGTGGAACGAGTGCCCGCTACACGTGGGGGCTCGGGTCCGGGATGTGTGTTGTGCATCACTTGTTAGAAGAGCGTGTCTGCCGGGAAGAGTCAAGTGCATAGGCCGAAGTGCAGCCCTGCTCGAAAGTCGTGGACATGACCTCGAACGAGGAAAGGCCCGCGCAGGCAGAGTGGTGAAAGGGTGAAAACCCAGCCGTGTGATGTACTACACGTGGGGGTTTTTAATTGCACTGCGCCATCAGACACAAGCCCCGCCGCTTAGTTCGTGGGCGTGTCTCAAGAAAACAAGTGAAAAGCCCGCGAACTGGAGCAAAAGGGGAGGAGTCCAGTAGTGTGACGGACTACACGTGGGACATTGGCGCAAAAACTCAGCAGTGTACGATGGAACAGCAACAGGTCGCCATGTTTGGACCCGCCTCATGGATCCCAGTTCACCCGGCAACTACAACCCTGACTGCTGCTGCTCCGATCACGGATACGGGGATCCGGCTGAAGCCAAGGGGTCGGTTCGCCCTATACTCCTGCATGGACTAGGAGGCCCTGGGCATGATTTGTCCTGGTTGCTTGGGACTGGTACGTTTGCTGAAGCCCTTTGGACGGTGTGAGGCCTGTGGGGAGTTCATGTTCGAGGTGGATCCGGCGGTGGAGAGACCGAAGACCATCTACCCAGGCCGGGTTCCAGGCATCGTCACACAGAAGGCACGAGTCACAGCCGTGAGAGTCGCCCCTGCGCACACTGCGACGACCGCGGAAGAGGTCGTGAAGCAACAACGGGAGAAATCCGAGGATGCTGACTCGGTCACCACTGTCTCACAGCGTCCGCCACCGAAGAGGAGAACCAGCGTGGTAGCCCCGATCAGCGGTGGTGGTGGACCGTCTCGCGCGCTTACGCCAGGTCCGGATGGATCCATAGACGAGAGTTCCGGACATCCCAAGGAAGGCCAAGGTAAGTCGGCTGAGAAAACTTGGTGTGAGGGAGGATGTGTCAGGAAGGCATGGCCTAGCAAGTCTCCGGAGTGTGGATGTTCTGTTTCCACACAGGGCTACATACCCGCGGAAGAGTGTGACACTTCTGACCTGGAGTCTCTCTCTGATATGGGAGATGATGTCCAAATAGACGATTTGTTTGCCGAGAAGGGCTGGGACAAGGCACCGCTTGCTGCATTCCGGGGGTTTCGGAATTCGCCTATGTCTGTGGGAGAGAGCACACCAAGGGTGGAGGCATCAGCGCCTGAAGGAGAATCTTTCCCTGAACTTGCTCCTGTATCACCGGTGTCACACGCATCTGACACTGGGGCAAAGAAACTTTTATTGAAGCCTCCAATGCCTAGATTAGAGGTGGTCAAGGCACCGCGCCACCCAGATGCGGTCGTTCTGCCCGGGGAAGGAGACAGATCAACCATGCCTCCTTTGGCGAGATTACAGAGACTGTTTGGTCAAAAAGTTGCTGCAGAATATGGATGGGAGTATCCCTACTTGCCGAAGGACCTGCTGTATGAGGTGGAGGTATGCAGGGAGCGTTGGTACAATGATTTTGCTTGGACCCATCTCAAAGTCCCGCACGCTCGCAGATACTTAGCGTGTTCTCCTAAGGCTTCACAGCGCTTTAAAGACTGCAAGGCGGAATGGATGGTGGGAAGACACATCCACGCAGATAGAGTAGTGATCAAACGCAAGGAAGGTGAAGATGTGGAATATCATCTAGAGATTGTAGATCAGCACCTAAAGTCACTAACTCTGCCGCACCCACATTTCTACCTCTAGGAGAAAGAGACTCCGTTTGTGTTATGCTACTGAACTTTTTGGGGCAATTGTGTTTTGTGTGCCCGAAAGAAAAGAGAAAGGAACTGTTCCTGGTCATATTTTCACCGCCAAGAGATCACAGACTCTGGGGTAGTTAGCTTTAGGGAAGGAAAGAGAAGAATTTCCATGGGTGCAGTTACCGTGATGCTGTCACCAGGTGGCAGTGTTGCGCAGCGTTACAGACACTTTCCACGCACCCACACTTTGGAGAAAGAGGGATTTCTTTTAGGAGAAATTTCTCTTACTCCCACACACGAATATATGTGTCAGGATTTACATGTTGGTTTCTTTTGTTTTTTTCCCTCTGCAGGATAACATCCCAGCAAGATTTTAGACTCTGGGGAGGTCTTTAGTCAGGATGGGGAGGGAAAAAGTAAATGTTAAAATGCAACCTTGAAATGTTTGATTATGTCTTTGGCTCCTCTTTTTCTTTATTACAGGGGCTCAGACACAACTTTGCAAAAGTTTTTTGTGTTTTTCAAAATGTTAACGGTTTCTGGACTGAGTCATGTCAGCCGTTGAGGATGTGGTTTACTCCAGACACTGGGGACCAGTGTCAAAAGACAGAGGGGAGTATGTAGCGGGTGTTTACTTTCCCGCTAGTAATTTTGAATTTTTGCGGTGACACCAGTGGTGTATCTCCGGCGGTCCACCGGGTGGCGCTGTCACTTTGGGCCGATGGGCGAATCATTGCTGGGTCGAATCCCTTTTTGTCCTACTTCGGCAGCCGTGTGGTGGGGCGGGGAACCCGTTACGCACGCCGGAGGGGGGTATAAAGGGGGCCGGCCATTTTGTCACGGGGTTCGGAGTCCCAGGCACCTTCAGCCTGCGGACGGTGGTTCGTGTCTGTCATCTAGGCGGGCCTAGGCCTAGAGGACCACCGGAGGTCGTGTTCCATCTCAGGCACCTTTAGCCTGAGATGAGGTACTTGGAAGGAGGTCCGGGACTCAGTGCCCAACACTGAGTTCCGCGAGGGAAGGATCCTAGGGTGCTCCGGAGGTGGACGCCTTAATCCGAGGTGGACGTAATGGACCGGGGAGAGCTCCTCATCTGAAGACCCGGTGCAGCATACTGCCAGTGACGAGTGAGCCTCTTGTCGGAGACCATCCGGAAGGTGAATTTCCCTCGTGCGGTGACCATAGCGCACTCTTTGGAGGAGAGTGGAGGAAAGAACTTGTGTCTGAGCCTATGTATCTACACTTTCACACCTCCTGTTCTGTTTGTAAGCAAGTAAGTCTCTGAATAAAGGAGTGTTGGACTTGCAACGGTGTGAGACTCAGTTTCCTAGCAGACGATTGGATTCGATGCACGATACAGGCCCGAGGGTAAAGAAATAACTCTGGCCAATACCACTTATACATCTGTGGGGGAAGCCTGGCGTAGCGGCCGCACTCCCTTTCCCATCATACTCCTAGACCAGAGACATTGCAAACGAGAACTTCAAAAGAGGGGATTGGGAGTGTGGGACGAGTGCCCGCTACAACAATATTGCATTCATTGGTGTTTTTGAGTTCAGCTTTTGCATGGATCACCTGTTTAGGTGAATGTTCAAGGCAGGAAGCAGCTCAAGGAAGCCTCTACTGAGGCAGTAGAGAAACAAATGCTTCACTAAGCACTCAATCCTAGGCCAAGCCATAGGAATATGATCAGAATTTTCTGTTTATTAAAACTTGAGTAAAAATTGTGATTGTATTTTAATAGTTGGGGCTTTACTTTCTAGTTTACATATGCTTACAGTATATCGGTCACAGGTTCTTGCAATAGGGAATCATAAGAAAAAGTGAAAATCAATGGTTATCATACTTTAAGGCTATCGGATACAATTTAAATTTTATTCACGTACAGCAGATACTATTATGCAGAAGCGTAGGCTCAGGGTCTTAAATATACTGAAAGGTCAAGGTTGATATTTACACATATCTGAATGCTAATAGGCCTCAAGAGTTAAGTGTTGCAGTAAACCAAGTACAAATTAAACTCTGTATATACCATGCAAATATCTTCATATAATGATCATTAGTTGTATTTTGTACTGTAAACCTAACTGCTTGTAGGCAGTGGCAACTTTTCTTTCTCTTAAAACCAAAGAGCATATGCCCTTAAAATGTCTAAGCTCACATGGAGCACCTAGGGACTTTCTAAGTGGGGGTGCCAAACCTTCAAAACATTCTGGAACGCACTGGTTTTGCGTGATGACCCAGCATTCACGCTTTGGTATCTAGGCTCACTCTGGATGGTCACTTTCATTTTCCTCCAGAAATTCTGCCTGCATTGGCTACACAATCTCATGACAGTGCTAAATAGCGGTATGACACATCCACTTTTCTTGGTGTGGTCACAACGACAGAAAGACAGGAGCGTGGGATCCAAGTTAGAATAAAAGCAACTGATTTATTAACAAACATTTATAGCACACTTACAGATAAAATCCGGCAGATCAGTGTGGGAAGCAGAGGGCTCCAGGACAGCAGCAGCTCTCGATCTAATAGCCGGCATACAGGGCTCTTGCTCTGACAGCTGTGAAAAGAAGCGCCAATGGACAGCATCTTAGCTGCTAGCTGTGGCCTCTTAGTAACCTCTACGTGGAGGGCATAGGGGGAGGTCGCGTTTGGAAGGACAACCCCTTCTTTCTCAAATTTTTGTTAATAAAGAGGTTTCTTTTATTCTAACTAACTTGGATCCTGCACTCCTGTCTTTCTGACGTTTGAGCTGCACAGGATCACCCCAGATCTGCAGGATTTGCAGGATCCTATTACTCCATTATTCTTGGTTCCATTTTGGCCTGGATGAAACTTTTTGGTGCCATTGATTTTTAATACTAAAGCTGGGACTTTTGGTGTACTGTGGTGGCCTGTGTATTGGTGTGGCCAGAGTTACTGTATGCGGTCCTTTCCTTCCAACTTGCATGCTTACCATAGCATCTAATCTATCAGGCTCTTATTGCCTTGGGTTCCTTCTGGTACTGCTACAGGAGGAACTGGACACATGCATGTCTCGATGTATAGGAACATTTATGCACATCTTTTCCCTTGATCCCTCATCTCACTAGATGGATCACCAGCAGGAGGAAGGAGGTTCTGATTCCTCTATATAGATTGTTAGTGAGACCTCATTTATAATACTGTGTCCAGTTCTGGAGATCTCACTTACAAAAAGATATTGATAAGATAGACTAAGTCCAGGGACAGGTAACAAAAATTGTGATAGGTTTGGGGGATAAAACATATCAAGAGCAACTTTAGGAACTTAATATGTACAGTCTGGAGGAAGGAAGGGAAAGGGGAGACCTTTAAATAGGGTTTAGGAAGACAGTTTTTCCTAAATGAAACCAAAATCAAGAACATGGGGACATGACCTCAAACTAAATGGAGGGAAGTTGAAAATTAATCTTAGAAAGTATTATTTTACTGAAAGGGTAGTGGTAGTTGATGCTTAGAATAAATTACCATTAGAGGTAGTGAGGTAGTGAGACAGTCAACAGTAAATGGTTTCAAACATGTGTAGCGGTACCCTCAGTTTAAGAGGGCTGCTTGTTTGTTTTGGGCCCCTGTAATGCACCGCTATCAATCCCTGGCAATCGGCTCAAACCTCTCGTGACACAGTTGGGAAAGGGGAAGGATGGCACAACTGCAATATCTCTATATTGTTATATGGTACAACCCCCTTTCGGTATCCCAGCACAGTAATTGACACTGACCACCAAATTGCTTAACTATAACGGTTTACTATTGGTAAAAGTATAAAAGGCAATTTGCATACAATATCTCATGCAGATCCCTGCAGTATAGGTGCACACATTAAAAGAGCATAACATTCAATAATGCAGTAATAATATTGTATCCCCGCTGCAGCTATCCTCCCTCGTGAGCAAAAAAAATGGCGCCCAGCAATGTTCTATACTACCCAGTCAGGCCTGACTATAACTTGGGGTATAGTTCGTAGAAGAATCTTCGCTAGCAACTCTCGGTGGTGCACATAAAGAAACAAACACTGTAATCCAATAGGGGTAGCAAATGATCGCTAACTTGGTGAAGCTGGAGAGACTGATAATCTCAGTTCAGCAAACAGTCTCTCCAAAGTATCACTGTGGTCAATGGTGGGCCTAGGCAAAGTTAATAGGCAACAAAGGGGTACTTTGATGTGGTTCTGAGCTGGGGCTCTCTCACCCAGACCGGACCGACTCCTGTCTGGTTCCTCCGCTACTGTGAGTGGCTTCACAGTGCCCATGATGCATCAGGTCTTTGGTCCTCAAGAAGATGGTGGCACCTCAGGAGGATCGGATGCTCCGCAGGCTCCCCGGCGGAACAGAAGGCTCTCTGGAACAAAGTGCGAGGCCCAGGCAAAGGCCTTACACGTGCAGCAGGTGAGTGCAGGGATCCTCTTGCAAGGAGGGCGGCGTTCCAAGAGAGAGAGCGAGGCCCCTCCTCTCCCTTTTAATGTCCACCCCAGCAGTCCTTGCGCGGGGAAATGCACCCTGGGTGCCTCAAAGCATGCTGGGAACTGTAGTCTTGCGAGTGAAAACGATACCCCGCTACACATGTTTGGGATAAACATAGATCTATAGTCAGACAACAAAATTAACAAAAAACAAAACAAAAACCCCCCAAAAAAACAAACAAAACAAAAACAAAAGAAATTGGTCAGACTCGATGGACTACTTTGTCTTTTTCTTTTGTCTTTTTCTGCTGTCACTTTTCTATGTTTTTAATTCAGAACATAATAATCAGCAGATCAGGCTCTCAAACTTCATAACATGACAGCTTTTTTTTTTTTTCGATTGGCTCACTCCACTGTTTTGCAGTCTTTCTCCATAAGAGTTTCTTAAACTGCTGGTGGAGCTTAGCCCCCAACTCAGTCCTCCCCTGGGATGAGGGAAACCCTGTCACAAGCTTAGGCCTCGTACACACGACCGATTTTCTCGTCGTAAACAGTCAAGAAAAGTGCCGCGAGAGTTTTTTTGTCTAGAAAAACGTTCGTGTGTATGGTTTTACGACGAGAAACTTGACGAGAATCTCGACGAGAAAATAGAGAACCTGCTCTCTATTTTCTCGTCAGGAGTCCAGATTTCCTCGTCGTGTTTCTCGTCGGCCTGTTTTGTGACGAGAAAATGGTTCGTGTGTATGCTTTTACGACTCTTCCAAAAGTGCGCATGCTCACAAGCAACTATGAGACGGGAGCGCATCTTCTGGTAAAACAAGCCGTCGTAATGGAAATAGCACATTCGTCACGCTAAAACGAACTGAAAGCACGAAGACTGAAAAGCGCGAATCGTCTCTTCCCAAACTTTTACTTCACACGCCGTAACACGAGATCAGCAAAAGCAGCCCAAGGGGTGGCGCCAAGAAAAATGATCTTCCCCTTTATAGTGCCGTCGTACGTGCTGGACGTGAGCGCAGAGAACCACGAGGAAATTGGAAAATGACAGTGTGTACGCATAGAAAGCTTGACGAGAAAATCGACAAGCTTAACAAGAATCTCGTCGAAAAAAACGACGTGTTTTTTACGACGAGAAAATCGGTCGTGTGTACGAGGCCTTATAGTTTTGGCTTGGATCTCCTTTTGCCACAGGCAAAAGATCTTACTTTCACCCCTGCCACATCACTGTGTTCTCTTCCCCTCATGTCTTACACCCTTTTTCCATTTGGAACGAATATTTTATCCAGCATAAAGACCCCCTTACATGCTCTCCAGTCACATGTGAACACAGCATGCAAAGGCATTGAGATTGTTTGTTTGTTTTTAGGATTATTACTGAATCTTGCATTTCATTAATCTATATTATATTAGGGGACTAACTATAGAAGCTCTTAAATTAGCACAATTAAACAAAAATTTGCCAGCAGAAAACACACACATATATATACTGTATATATATATATATATATATATATATATATATATTCATTAAGCATGAAGATAATGCTAAAATAAAAACAATGTTCAATAGCTATACACTGTTTAGCAGTAGGGATGAGCCGAACACCCCCCCCCCCCGTTCGGTTCGCACCAGAACCTTCGAACGGACCGAACGTTCGTGCGAACTTTAGAACCCTATTAAATACAATGGACGCGGCCTAATAATAAAGACCCTAAACTGTGCGCCTCCTACAGGCTAATCGCACTTCTCAACTGTGATCTCAAAATTTTAACCAAGTTGCTGGCCACTAGACTTAATACAGTAATAAAATCCCTGATTGACTCTGATCAAACGGGCTTTATGCCCGGTAGGTCTACGGACATTAATATACGTAGATTATTCTCTAATATTCATGCCCCCCATACTAACCAGGGTACTAGGACCATTGCCTCCCTAGATATAGAGAAGGCATTCGACACGGTGGAGTGGGCCTATCTGTGGGAGGTGCTTAGAAGAATGGGTTTCCTGCTGACATTTATAGGTTGGATACGCACACTCTATACTGGTCCCACGGCATGCATTAAGCTGAATGGCTCCCTGTCTCCTCCGTTCCTCCTGCAGAGGGCCACCAGACAGGGATGTCCTTTCTCCCCGGCCCTCTTCGCCCTGGCCATGGAACCTATTGCTGAAGCCCTCAGGAGCTCGGCCGAGATCCGTGGTCTTAGGGTGGGCTGGCTAGAGGAGAGAGTGGCTCTCTATGCGGATGATCTGCTGCTTTTTTTGAATGACGCTGGTGACTCTCTGCGGGGCGTACTCGGTATCATGGATGCCTTCTCCGCCTTCACGGGGTTGAGAGTGAACTGGCACAAGTCTCAGTTGTTTCCGGTGGATGCGGGGGCCAGGTCCTCCTCACCCTCCTCTCTTCCACTTCAGTGGGTTGAACAGTTCACTTATTTAGGTGTTGTTGTCTCAAGAGAGAGTGGGGACTTTGTGCGGCTCAATCTTGACCCGGTCTTGGTAGTCATTAAAACCAAGCTAAAGGCGTGGAGTAATCTTCCCCTTTCTCTCATTGGGCGCATTAATCTTCTCAAGATGAAAGTCCTCCCTAAACTTACATACATCTTTCGGAACTCCCCACAATGGCTGACTAAAATTTTCTTTAACTCCCTCAGGCAACTCTTCCTCTCCTTTATTTGGGGGCCCAAACCACCTAGATTCAAATATACCACCTTGACCAGGCCTGTGAATAGTGGGGGATTGGCTCTCCCTGATTGCCACAAGTATTACTTGGCTACTCAGCTTCTGACCGCCCACTGGTGGCTGCAGCCGGACCTCACCAACTCTGCAACGGTGTTGGAGGCACTGGAGGGTCTGTTATTCAGCGGGCCTAAAACGCCTCACAATCTCACCCCTTCGATGCGTACCACTATGCGGGCATGGAAGGCGGGTGAGGCACTGAGGGCACACCAGCCAAACTCCTGGTCTCCTCACACCCCCCTGTGGCTGAATCCTAACCTATCGCATTTCAACACTATCCCGGATCCACAGGCCTGGGCCAAATACAAAATACTGACCCTTAAACATATTATCACTAACGGGGATCTCACCTCCTTTCACACTTTATGCACCAAATTTAATGTGCCGGCACGGGCCCATTTTAGGTATCTTCAAATTGCTCATGCCTACAGGTGTCAATTTTTGGGCCAACCAGTTGAACTGGTATACCCCGAGTTAGAATCCACCCTCCGAGTAAAGGACCTGGAGAAACCCACGTCTCAGCTCTATGGATCCCTGCTGGTTGCAGCCGTCTCCGAGCTGTCCTCCCTCCGCAGGAAATGGATGGAGGACATACCGGGGATGGATGAGGACGACTGGAGGGAGATTTGGGACTTTCCCTTCTCCCCTCTGGTCTGAGCAAGAGACAAATTGGTCCAAAACAAAATTGTACATAGAGCTCACTACACACCTCACAGGTTGCACCAGATGTCGCCGGCGCATTCTCCGGCGTGCTGGCGCTGCTCCTATCAACCGGGGGACTTTTTCCACATTTTCTGGGTTTGCCCGGCAATCGTACATTATTGGAAAGAAGTACTCCTGGTGATTACTAAGGTCACTAAGACTAGTGTTCCTTATGAACCTATATATTGTCTGCTAGGGCTGGTTGAACAAATGTCGATGATCAGAGCCAGGAAAATACTCATATCCCTGTTACTATACTATGCTCGCAAAGCCATTACAATGAACTGGAAACAATCGTCTCCCCCCTCTGTCAGGTTCTGGAAAAGCCTAGTGAATTCTAGTATGCCCCTATATAAAGCCACCTACTCGGACCCACAAAAATTTGAGAAGGTATGGAGTTGTTGGCTAGATGATAGTACCACGGCAAATGATGCAGTGACCAATACCTAGATTGACAATGTTTTTTTTTTTTTTTTTGTTCATTGACCCAACTTTTCTCATGTAGCCTTATCCTGTCAATATCAATTTGAGCACAGATTATCTTGACCTAACCCTCTCCCCACAATTGGGGTTATAGTGTAAGCTAAGTTAGGATGTTTGTGTTATGTGTTGTGCCCTGTTGCGGCGAGTTGCCACAACAGAGAAACTGCCCCTGCGTGGGCAAATGTTAGGCCCCTGCGTGGGTAAATTTACATGCTCATATAAATCTCAATAAAAATGATTTTGCAAAAAAAAATAAAAAAAAAATACAATGGACGCGAACGTTCAAAATCTAAAGTGCTAATTATAACGCCTAATATGCATGTTATTGTCCTAAAAAGGGTTTGGGGACCCGGGTCCTGCCCCAGGGGACATGTATCAATGTAAAAATAATCTTTTAAAACGGTCGTTTTTTCTGGAGCAGTGAATTTAATGATGCATAAAGTGAAAAAAAAGTGAAATATTCCTTTAAATATCGTACCTGGGGGTGTCTAAAGTATGCCTGTGAAGTGGCATGTGTTTCCCGTGTTTAGAACTGTCCCTGCACAAAATGACATTTCTAAAGGAAAAAAAGCCATTTAAAACTGCTTGCAGCTTTAATGTAATGTCTGGTCCCGGCAATATGGATGAAAATCATTGAGAAAAATGGCATTGCTACCCCATCACCCACCCCTACCCCAGGCCATTACCAGCCCCTTTGGGTCTTGTATGGATATTAAGGGGAACCCCGCACCCAAAATAAAAAAAGGCCCTTTTTACTTTGAACAGCAGTATACAGGAGGTGCAAAAAAGACTCGGACTGTAGGTTTGTTCTTAACCACTTCCCACCCAGTCAATAGCAGATTGACGTCCGGGAAGTGGTTCTGTTATCCACACTGGACGTCATATGACGTCCTGTGGAATAACAGCCGCCGCGCGCCCTCGGTGGAGCGGTGGGTCAGTCTGACCCACCGCTACACTGATCTTGGTAAAAAGCCTCCGTCGGAGGCTTTTTACCAAGTGATCAGCCGTGTCCAATCACGGCTGATCACAATGTAAACAGGAAGAGCCGTTGATCGGCTCTTCCTCACTCGCGTCTGACAGACGCGAGTAGAGGAGAAACGATCAGCGGCTCTCCTGACAGGGGGGGTTCGCGCTGATCGTTTATCAGCGCAGCCCCCCCTCGGATACCCACACTAGACCACCAGGGAAGCCCCCCAGGACGCCCCAGGAAGCCCCAAGCATGTGGATGGCCCCCATGGCCATCCACATGTAATAAAAAAAAAAAAAAATATGCCAATCAGTGCCCACAAATGGGCACTGACTGGCACTATGATGGCATCACCACAATGTGTGGTGGCTGGCATTGCTGGACATCAGTGTCCATCAGTGCCACCTACTAGTGTCCATCAGCGCCACCTATCAGTGCCCATCCGTGCCCATCTGTGCCCATAAGTGCCCACCTATCAGTGCCCGTCCATGCCACCTATCAGTGCCGCCTATAAGTGCCCATCAGTGCCGCCTATAAGTGCCAATCAGTGCCGCCTATGAGTGCCAATCAGTGCCGCCTATGAGTGCCAATCAGTGCCGCATACCAGTGCCACCTATCAGTGCCCATCAGTGCCGCCTATCAGTGCCCATCATCAGTGCCCATCAGTGCCACCTCATCGGTGCCCATCAGTGTCGCCTTATCAGTGCCCGTCAGTGCCGCCTTATCAGTGCCCGTCATTGAAGTAGAAAAGGTACTTATTTCCAAAAAAAATTAACAGAAACAAAGAAAAACTTCGTTTTTTTCAAAATTTTCGCTCTTTTTCTATTTGTTGTGCAAAAAATAAAAATCGCAGAGGCGATCAAATACCACCGAAAGAAAGCTCTATTTGTGGGAACAAAATTATAAAAAAATTGTTTGGGTACAGTGTAGCATGACCGCGCAATTGTCATTCAAATTGCGACAGCGCTGAAAGCTCAAAATTGGCTTGGGCAGGAAGCTGTATAAGTGCATGGTATTGAAGTGGTTAAGTACAATCTGTTTGTAATTTGGAACAGGTAAATTTTTTAAGTGTAGCTCTAGCCAAAAAATCTATTTTTAAGCTTTTTGGAGAACATAGGGAAGGGTCATCACCCCTGTAACATTTGTTTTGCTGTCTGTGCCCCTGTTCAGAACATTTCACCTCACTTTCCATCCCAATGACAAATGTTTTTGGAAAATTTGTGGTTTTTATTGAAACAAGGATTGGTGATAAAGCATCAGTGGAGAGGAGACACCTTTTTCACATATTAACTCTTACAGGAGAGAATTTGCCTTCCTAGGGGTAGATTTCCTCTCACTTCCTGTTGTCTCCTTCCGTTTGCAAGTAGGAGTCGTTTGTAAGTTGGATGTTTGAAAGTAGGGGCCTGCCGTATATACTCTGCAGAAATTTTCCCCTTAGGTGTTGGTGTTGCCACAACACTGTAAGTCCTCACAGTTACTCTTGGTGGGCGCTGGAACGCCCTGCTGTCAACTATTATATCAGGAATTTTATTTACATGCCACTGTTGAACAGTGGTAGGAAAAATTGGGCCTTTGGTGGTGGTGGTGTTGCCACAACACTGTAAGCCCTCACAGTTACTCTTGGTGGGCGCATGAATGGGCCCTGCTGTGAATTATTAGATCAAGAATTGTAATTGCATGCCCCTGTTGAACAGGGGCTGAAAAATTGGGCCTTTGGTGGTGGCGGTGGTGCTGGTGCCACAACACTGTAAGCCCTCACAGTTACTCTTGGTGGGCGCAGGAATGGGCCCAGCTGTGAAATATTAGATCAAGAATTGTAATTACATGCCCCTGTTGAACAGGGGCAGAAAAATTGGGCCTTAGGCACTGGTGCTGGTACCACAACACTGCAACCCCTCACAGATAGTGTACTTAGAGCGCAGCAATGAGCCCTGTTGCAAAGCATTGCATCAAAAATTTAGGCTTTAGGTGAATGCTATGCAAAGCACACAGTAGTACACTAAGTGAAACACTGACTGTCTGCAGCTAGCACAATCACCGGCCTGCCTGTCACAGTATAGAGACTAACAGGAACGGATCTAGCTAAACTCAATACAGTGTATAAATATATATACAACACCTAGGATGCATATATATCCTCTACACACTGTAACAGCAGCTAACTGACTCGCCTGCCTGCTCTATCTAACTCAATATACTGTAAATGACACTGTCTATCTCTCTGAAACTGCCTCTTTCACAAACGCCAACACACTACACAAGGCCGGCGGCCTTATATAGTGTGGGGCGTGTACTAAACCCCCTGAGCCATAATTGGCCAAAGCCACCCTGGCTTTAGCCAATTACGGCTCTCAGTTTTTTCCGTGCTGTGATTGGCCAAGCATGCGGGTCATAGTGCATGCTTGGCCAATCATCAGCCAGCAATGCACTGCAATGCCGCAGTGAATTATGGGCCGTGTCGTGCAACACGAATTTGGCGCGAACGGACCATAACGTTCGTTCTTCGTCGAACGATCGAACAGCCGATGTTCGAGTCGAACGTGTGTTCGACGCGAACAAGAAGCAGCACCGTGTTCCTTTGAAGGGCCCTAATGCCTCTTTTCCTTTGAAGGGCGCTACTGCCTCTTTTGATGCTAGACCTCTGAAGTTTGAGGGGTCATTGCATTGAGGGGCAACATCCTTTGCTTCACAGCATATGCTATGCAATTTTATAATGGTGCATACAAAAATAATTACCGTAAATAAAAACATTCTGAGTTTAAAAGACTTGTCTTGAGCAGTAAAGACCATCATATTCTGGAGAGCACTCAAACAAATAAGTGCTTTTCTATTAATGAATCAGTGGCATAAGAATAGAAGTTATCTATCTTTTAAATCATATCTTTGAGACGCATAACAAGTGGGTTTTCAAGATCAGGGATTTATTGTAGTGAAAAGGACAAACAGATCTGAGTTCTCATGATCTCTTCTTGAGCATCACTAAAACACCTGATGGTCGCTGGGGTCTTATGTAAAGAAGTTACATCTTTTCTTGATGAAACAGGAGACCCCCTTAAGGGCCCTTGTTCAGAGAAAGAGTTTTCAGTAAATGTAAATTATTTCAATAAGCAATAGTTGCTAGAATAGTGTGCATTTTGGAGATAAGCACATACTTCTCTAACCTCAAGACACTAAAGCTAGGAAATTGCAAGTAAAAGATTTTCTCATTGATTCTTATGGTAGATGTTTTATAAACTGTTTACATGTTTCTGTGGAAGTACACAAGAAACCAGGCAACCTTTTAGAAATTGTATAAAAATATAAGATTCACACAACTCTTAAGCATTGTCAGAAGCTTTCTAAAAAGAAGTTGGCTGGGGACCCATAGGCAAAAGTTATGAAATGGCGAGGAATCTGCCAAAAGATCAGACAAGGAGTGAACAGTAAGTTGGAAGTTACTAAATGCCTGGAAGGATTACCTTTGCACACAGGGTAAAAGAACAAAAAGCCGTGGATACATTATGTAACAATGCACAACAAATACAGAAGCTGTTACAAAACAGGAGACATTATGAGAAATGCATCAATAGGATACTAGATGACAGCCTAGTACAGTATGGTCTCTGTGAAACTTAAAGTAATTGTAAATTCTTATTTTTTTCCCTATAAAAATAACAAATATGTTATACTTACCTGTCCCATTGCAGTGGATTTGCACAGGGCAGCCCAGATTCTCCTCTTCTTGAGTCCCCTCTTCTGTGATCCTGGCCCCTCCCTTCTGTGCAGTGCCCTCATAGCAAGCAGCTTGCTATGGGGGCACCTGAGCTGAGTCACAGCTCCCTGTGTCCATTGAGACACGTAGCCCGACCCGGCCCGGCCCCGCCCCTCTCTCCCCTGATTGGTTAGCTGACTTTGACAGCACCGTGAGCCAATGGCTCCGCTGCTGTGTCTCAGCCAATCAGGAAGGAGAGTCTCGGATGGCTGAGACATTCATGGGCATTGCTGGAATTAGATGGACCTCAGGTAAGTGTTAGGGGGGCTGAGGGGGGCTGCTGCACACAGAAGGCTTTTTATCTTAATGCATAGAATGCATTAAGATAAAAAAAAACTATTGTCTTAACAACCCCTTTAACCACTTGCCGACCGGCTCACACCAATATACGTCGGCAGAATGGCACAGGCAGGCAAAGCAACGTACAAGTATGTTTCTTTGAATCTGTCGCCTTGCGGGCGCGCACGCGTGCGTCCGCTGCGGTCTACGTGACCGTGCCCGCGGGACCCACGGACTCAATGTCCGCTGGTGTCCCGCAATTGTGTCGCGGAGCTGAAGAACGGGGAGAGGCAAGTGTAAACAAGCATCTCCCCGTTCTTTCTAGTGACACTGACACTGATCCTCTGCTCCCTCTCATCAAGAGCAGCGATCAGTGTCGTGTCACTGCTAGCCCATCCCCCAGACAGTTAGAACACATCCCTAGGACACACTTAGACTGCATTCACACCTGAGCGTAGCGCTTCGAGCGTTTTTACAGACGTTTTTACCGGCATTTTGTGCCTGTTGAAATGCTCTTTGTCGCACTAGACGTTTCCATTACATTCTATGACTCCTAAAACGCCCAAATCTGCCTGATTCGCGCGACAAAAAAGGGTTCGGAACTTGTTTGAGCTTCAGGCGTTCGGCTTCAGGCGTTTTGGAGTGGAGATGTGAACCATCTCCATAGAGAATAATGGATTTTTTCCCCTCTAGCGTTTTGTAGCTTCAGGCTACAAAGCGCTCAGGTGTGAATGCAGCCTTAACCCCTTCAGCGCCCCTACTGGTTAACTCTTTCACTGCCAGTCACATTTATACAGTAATTAGTGCATTTTTATAGCACTGATCGCTGTATAAATGTGAATGGTCCCAAAATAGCATCAAAAGTGTCCGATGTGTCCGCCATAATGTCGCAGTCATGATAAAAAACGCAGATCGCCGCCATAACTAGTATAAAAAATTATAATAATAAAAATGCCATAAAACTACCCCCTATTTTGTAGACGCTATAACTTTTGTGTAAACCAATCAATAAACGCTTATTGCTATTTTTTTTCTTTTTAACAAAAATATGTGGAAGAATACGTATCGGCCTAAAACTGAGGAAAAAATAGTTTTTTTATATATTTTTTGGGGATATTTATTATAGCAAAAAGTAAGAAATATTGCTTTTCTTTTCAAAATTGTCGCTCTATTTTTGTTTATAGCGCAAAAAAAAACAAAAACGCAGAGGTGATCAAATACCACCAAAAGAAAGCTCTATTTTTGGGAAAAAAAGGACGTCAATTTTGTTTGGGAGCCACATCGCACGACCGTGCAATTGTCAGTTAAAGCGACGCAGTGCCAAATCGCAAAAAGTGGCCTGGTCATTTGGCAGCCAAATGGTCCGGGGCTGAAGTGGTTAATAGGGACACATACAGAGCAAAATCACTAAGTCAAAAACCAAGCAGTAAGGTTCACCCTGCTCTAATTTGTGGAGACTTACCTCAGAAAACGGAGGTGAACAGTATTGAGGTATACAGAGAGTACTAGCAAAGGCAGGAACTGTGCTGTGGGGATGAAGCAGATCTGGTAAACATGTCAAAGGTTGGGGGGGGGGGTGGCAGACAAGCAAAGCCAAGAAGAAGAGCAAAGGTCAGTACACAAGGTTTCAGTCAAATAGGCAGGAAGCATAGCACTGGAAAGGAGCTTGGAGGCAAACAGTACCTTTGCTTGGGTTCTAGAAGCTGCAAGGAAGATCCTTTAAGTGGCACAACCCCTTTATTGGACACACACCAATGATGTCTCGGCTCACTGGCTGAGAATCCCAGGAGCACTGTGGGCCATTAGAGACAGAAAAGCCTGGCAGCATTAAATCAAGTGTAATGCTACTCTCAAAGAGCCACTGGATTTTGGGCCTTTCCCCCCCCCCACACAGCACCCACAGCCCAGCAACAGGAATTTTCCACACTTTCCCCTTGACCCAGACATGTGAGGTATTGCACTTCACTGTCCACTCTGTAGCTTTGGGTTTGATGCTGGTTTGTACTCACTCAGTCCCCTTTATGTCGTTTCTAAAATCCAGAAAGCTGCTGCACTCACCTTTTTGCTGGGCAGGCTGTTCCTAGCTTGGCTTGATGTCTGCAGCTATGCCTAGCTGAGACTGGGCTGAGTGCAGCCTCAACCACAGGCATCTGGACCCTGGACTCTGTTCCCAGACTGCCAGGCTTCTGCATATCTATGGGTTGTTTCCCCACCTTTTGGGCCCTGCTTCCCCAGGGATTGGTGGAGAATATTGAGCCTTTAGCCTCTGTTCCTCAGCCCACTAGATTCTGGAACAATCCAGAGAGTTCCAGAAGACAGGGGGAGGTAATAGAGCCAGAGTCTTTGAAGCACTGCCCAGTCTCCTAAACAAATGAATACACTATAGTCTGAATTGCCCCCAATCCCTTATATCAAGCGGATGGATTATATATTGTAAACTGATAGTGAGTTTATATGAGTTAGGGATCTATCGTGGTTGACTTCACAGTTTGGATGAGGGTTTCCCTTTATGCTTTAGGGCCTGCACACAGCTCAAGTCAAAATAATTAATTCATGTTCTGATATACAGCTAAAATTCCAAGTCTGCTAGTGTGTTTCAGATGCTAATGCCGCGTACACACGACCGTTTTTAATGTCATTGAAAAAAACTGCATTTTTCTCGACGTGATTCTTCTCAAGCCTGCCTTGCCTACACACTATCGTGGAAAAAAATGCTCGAGTAAAGCGCGGTGACGTACAACACGTACGACGGCACTATAAAGGGGAAGTTCCATTCGGATGGCGCCACCCTTCATGTTAGTAAAGTTTGTTGAGCGACGATTCTCGCTTTTCAGCCTCGTGCTTTTCAGTCCGTTACAGCGTGACGAATGTGCTATCTCCATTACGAACGCTAGTTTTACCAGAACGAGCGCTCCCGTCTCATACTTGATTCTGAGCATGCGCATTTTTTTTTCACGTCGTTAAAGCCCACACACAGCCGTTTTTCATGACGAGAAAAACAATGATGTAAAAAACTACGTGAAAAATTAGAGCATGTTCCAATTTTTTCATGGCCGTTTTTCACGTTGTGAAAAATGCTCTGAAGCCCACACACGATAATTTTTAATGACCATTTTAATTTTTTTTATTTTTCTCGTCATTAAAAACGGTCATGTGTACGCGGCATAAGGGCCTTAGCCATAGCTAACTATACTATGACTATGGGCCTTAGTGGCTTATTTTAGCTGTATGCCGGAAGATTATAAAATTCTTGTGACTCGAGCTGTGTGCAGGATATTTTGCTGTACCACCACTAAAATAAACACAGAACAGTCATTATGAAAAGGCTTAAAAAAAAAACAAGAAAACAACAGAGCACACAATCCACCACATACCATGAATACCCTCCAGTTATTCAAGAATTTCTAACTCAATTTAAATACTAATTAATACATTCATGCAATTTAACGCAATCTCGTGTGCCTTCCTACCGCTTCTCTAATGTCATACATTAGTGCAGTGTGTATACAGGGGCTATGGAAATTTGTAAAACAAACATCTATACATATTCATTTTCACTAAGAATTTCAGCTTCCTCCTGGCTTGTCATACTCTGCATGGCCTGCATACTGATCCTTGCGATTGTTGTTAGGAACCAGTTCTCTTTTGCTGCAAGCTTTTCTGTATTAATATTTGAATTATTCAGCAGATTTATGCTCTGCTAAGATGAACAAATGTTAGACCCACGGCCTATACCTCTTCTGGTTTTCTTGGCTATTCTCAATACATAAATGATCTCTTGTCATTAGGTAATTTTATTTTTTTATCTTTCTGATTCTGATTCCAAAGTAATTTACAATTTAAAATTCACCGTAATTAAACACATTGATAATGGAACTTTATTTGAGTTAAGCAGGCTCCATAAAATATTGTGTCTGCTGCTTTTTCTGGGCATATCAGTGTAGCGGCTCAACCGCCTCCCTCCTTCTCCACTCTTTGGCTCGTTCACTGGAGAGGAAGGAGCACGTGGCCTCCACCATGCCCGTACCCCCTGGTTTGCAGAGGTTAGGCACACTTAGTTTCCTTACGGGTCTTTGCAACAATCCCCTCAGTGTTGGTCTCTGTCCCTAGTGTGTAAGGACAAAGTCTCTATGCCCCAAGTAACTCCAAGGTTCACACCAGTATATCACTCCAACGTAGAGCTTTATTTTCTTATGCATGAAAGGAGAAAGGTGTTAGGAAGACAGATGGAATTCAGGCACTCCTGGCTTCATCGCCACTCGATCCCAAGTGGGTACAGCTCACCCGGATAGTCACCCAATGGCACTAGCAGCCGGCGTGTAGCTCGAACAGTCAATTTAGTTCCCTAATGGATGCGTCTAGGAGATCCTCTGCCACAGGATCTATGGTACCCCAAACCTCCTGATGGTCCAGATATTAGGCCCCTGGTTTCCGGATGGATGACATCCCTCCGGAGAGTTACTGGGCCCCTTCCTTCACTGTGATTTTCTCACCAGTCCTTCGGAACGGTCCTACCCCAGCCTCCTCTTCCAGAAACAGGTCCCCTTGCAAAGGCGGCACCCTGGGTTTCTTTCTCCCGAAGGTGCTGGGCCCAGGGCTGAAGTTGCAGTCCCAGGACTAAAGGTGCCTGGAGGGCCAGAAAGGATGTTTTTTCCCCACTGGAGTAAATCAGGCCATGCTTTATTTTTTATTTTTTTGGTTTCCTCTGGTCGCTGGTTCAACTGTGGGTATAGGATAGTATATGGAGCTTTTCTACTGTATATGTTTTTGAATTTTTTTTAATTGGTTAAACTAGGCGGACTAGTGTCTTTTGTAATCTGATTAACTATGCAACTATGTAATGGTGTATTGGATAGGATGCACACAGAAAAAACACACAGCTCTCTTTGTGTCCATTGAGAGTGCTTCTCTTTTATCTGTATTGCATTGACACCAGTCACAGTAAATTAAGGAAAGTGTTTCCAGTAGGGACATCTCTGAGAGACAAACATGACAGTCTCCCACTCTGCTGACTTTCCTAATGACACACATCAGGAAGTAAGGGCAAAACAAACCACTCCAGTAACACAGCAATACAAACAAAGGATCAAAGCCTTACCTATGTTGGCCACAAGAAAGAGAGGTATTTGCTAGGATTGTATTGAGCAGATAGGATGAAATCAATAAGCAGTAGTATGGAAGAGCAATATTCCTCTAAGCTAAGGTGACCAGATTTTTTAAATGAAATCTGGGGAATTTTTTTTTCTTTACTAGTAAACAGCGACTCTCTGCCGGTTGCTGCCCGCCTCACAGCCTGTCAAGTCTTACTCTCTGGGCCCCGGCTACTACTGGGTGGGGAGCGGAGGAAGATCACTCCACCAGGGAAGGCAAGGAGATAAGCAGGCAGGCGGCTGGCCGGGACTTGAGCCAAGGCAGAAAAACATGCGAGCGGAGCTGAATGGGCATGCGCCCGAAACTGAAGAAATATTCCCTCCGCTCCGACCAGCACATGATCATCAGAAAGGGGCACAGATAATGGAAAAAAATACACCCCCCTAAGCTAGTAGGAGCGGGGGTGTGTAATTCAGAATTATTATTTTTTAATTCTGCCCTGACTGTCTTTGAAATTGCCCAGGCCCCTGTTCAATTCCAATCCAAACAAACAAACAAACAAACTTGGTCCGGGGACAGTGTCCCCAATCTGGGGACTGTCCCCTGAAACTGGGGATGTCTGGTCACCCTACTCTAAGCAGTATACATGGCCAGTAGCCAACTAGTTCTATTCCACATTTTCACAGCTCCTACAGTAAAGAAGCCATTCGGAGTGCCCTCTTGTCCTGTGTAATGTCCTGAAAGTGAATACCTCTACACCAAGTTCACTATACTGACCACTTATGTATGTATACGTGTTGTCATATCCCTTCTTAATTGCCTCTACTCAAGAAAGAATACATTCAGTCTTCCTAATCTTTCCTCTAATTAGCTTCTCCATGCCTCTGATCAGTTTGGTTGCCCTTCTCTGCACCTTCTTCACTTCTCTGATACCTTTTTTGAGAACCGGTGCCCAAAACAGAACTGCATATTCCAGATGAGGTCTTACGAATGATTTTTGACTCTCTGGAGTCTATAAATCTTTTAATACAAGAAAGCATTTTAATAGCTTTAGAAACTACAGCTTGGCATCACATGCTATTATTAGGTTTATGTTATTATTAACCACTTAAGGACCGAGCCTCTTTTTGACGCTTGTTGTTTACAAGTTAAAATCAGTTTTTCTTTTTTACCAGAATATTACTTAGAACCCCCAAAAATGTATGTATATATATATATATATATATATATATATATATATTCTTTTCAGACACCCTGGAAAATAAAATGGCGGTCGTTGTAATACTTTGTCACACCGTATTTGCACAGCAGTCTTACAAGCGCAATTTTTGGGGGAAAAATACACTTTTTTGACTTAAAAAATAAGACAACAGTAAAGTTAGCCCAATTTTCTTTTATATTGTAAAGGATAATGTTACGCCGAGTAAATTGATACCCAACATGTCATGCTTCAAAATTGTGCCCGCTCGTGGAATGGCGACAAAGTTTGACCCTTAAAAATCTCCGTAAGCGGCGGAGACAACCGGAGCGAGACGGGAGGAGGGGCAGTCTCCCGCCCTCTCCCGCTCCTGATAAAAGGGAATCTGCCACCAGGGATGAGCCGAACACCCCCCTGTTCGGTTCGCACCAGAACCTGCGAACAGACAAAATGTTCGTGTAAACTTTAGAACCCTATTAAATACAATGGACTCGAACGTTCGAAATCTAAAGTGTTAATTATAAAGGCTAATATGCAAGTTATTGTCCTAAAAAGGGTTTGGGGACCCGGGTCCTGCCCCAGGGGACATGTATCAATGCAAAAAGAAGTTTTAAAAACGGCCGTTTTTTCGGGAGCAGTGATTTTAATAATGCTTAAAATGAAAAAATAAAAGTGAAATATTCCTTTAAATTTCGTACCTGGGGGGTGTGTATGATATGCATGTAAAGTGGCGCATGTTTCCCGTGCTTAGAACTGTCCCTGCACAAAGTGTCATTTTTGAAAGAAAAAAAGTCTTTTAAAACTGACTCGCGGCTATTAATGAATTGTCGGCTCCCGGCAATACATACAAAAGTCATTGATAAAAATAAAAAAAAAGCGTGGGGGTTCCCCAGGATTCAATTACCAGGCCCTTCAGGTCTGGAATGGATATTAAGGGGAACCCCGCCGCAAATTTAAAAAAAAATTGACGTGGGGTTCCCCCAAATATCCATTCCAGGCCCTTCAGATCTGGCATGGATTTTAAGGGGAACTCCACCCCAAATTTAAAAAAAAATGGCGTGGAGTCCCCCTAAAAATCCATACCAGACCCCTTATCCGAGCACGCAACCTGGCCGGCCGCAGGGGAAAAGGGGGGGACGAGAGAGCGGCCCCCCCTCCCTCCTGAACCGTACCAAGCCACATGCCCTCAACATGGGGAGGATGTCCCCATGTTGATGGGGACAAGGGCCTCATCCCCACAACCCTTGCCCGGTGGTTGTGGGGGTCTGCGGGCAGGGGGCTTATCGGAATCTGGAAGACCCCTTTAACAAAGGGGACCCCCAGATCCCGCCCCCCCCCCTATGTGAATTGGTAAGGGGTACATTGTACCCCTACCATTTCACGAAGAAAGCGTAAAAAAATGTTTAAAAAAACACACAAACACCTTGAAAAAGTCCTTTATTTAAAAAAAAAAAAAAAAAAAAAACAGCGGTGAAATCCAGTGTCCCGCGGCGATCCCGATGTCCAGCGCTGTCCTTCATTGGTTGTGCCTGAGCGGACCTGATGGGGAACTCCCTCTCAGTATTTTAAATGTATAGACCCGCCCCTTCTAAAGTTCCCCATCAGGTCCGCCAGCGGACCAGATGCGGAACATGAGAAGGGGCGGGTCTATACATGTATTACCAAAGTGAGAGCAGTTCCCCATCAGGTCCGCCCCCTCGGTATGTCGGACCCGCCTACGTCATTGGCTTGAGCGGGGAACTTCCTTCACTATGTAAATTTAAATTACATAGTGAAGGAAGTTCCCCGCTCAAGCCAATGACGTAGGCGGGTCCGACATACCGAGGAGGCGGACCTGATGGGGAACTTCTCTCACTGTGGTAATACATGTATAGACCCGCCCCTTCTCATGTTCCGCATCTGGTCCGCTGGCGGACCTGATGGGGAACTTTAGAAGGGGCGGGTCTATACATTTAAAATACTGAGAGGGAGTTCCCCATCAGGTCCGCTCAGGCACAACCAATGAAGGACAGCGCTGGACATCGGGATCGCCGCGGGACACTGGATTTCACCGCTGTTTTTTTTTTTTTTTAAATAAAGGACTTTTTCAAGGTGTTTGTGTGTTTTTTTTTACAATTTTTTACACTTTCTTCGTGAAATGGTAGGGGTACAATGTACCCCTTACCAATTCACATAGGGGGGGGGGCGGGATCTGGGGGTCCCCTTTGTTAAAGGGGTCTTCCAGATTCCGATAAGCCCCCTGCCCGCAGACCCCCACAACCACCGGGCAAGGGTTGTGGGGATGAGGCCCTTGTCCCCATCAACATGGGGACATCCTCCCCATGTTGAGGGCATGTGGCTTGGTACGGTTCAGGAGGGAGGGGGGGCCGCTCTCTCGTCCCCCCCTTTTCCCCTGCGGCCGGCCAGGTTGCGTGCTCGGATAAGGGGTCTGGTATGGATTTTTAGGGGGACTCCACGCCATTTTTTTTTAAATTTGGGGTGGAGTTCCCCTTAAAATCCATGCCAGATCTGAAGGGCCTGGAATGGATATTTGGGGGAACCCCACGTCAATTTTTTTTTTAATTTGCGGCGGGGTTCCCCTTAATATCCATTCCAGACCTGAAGGGCCTGGTAATTGAATTCTGGGGAACCCCCACGCTTTTTTTTTATTTTTATCAATGACTTTTGTATGTATTGCCGGGAGCCGACAATTCATTAATAGCCGCGAGTCAGTTTTAAATGCATTTTTTTCTTTCAAAAATGACACTTTTTGCAGGGACAGTTCTAAGCACGGGAAACATGCGCCACTTCACATGCATATCATACACACCCCCCAGGTACGAAATTTAAAGGAATATTTCACTTTTATTGTTTCACTTTAAGCATTATTAAAATCACTGCTCCCGAAAAAATGTCCGTTTTTAAAACTTCTTTTTGCATTGATACATGTCCCCTGGGGCAGGACCCCGGTCCCCAAACACTTTTTAGGACAATAACTTGCATATAAGCCTTTATAATTAGCACTTTAGATTTCTCCCATAGATTTTTCGAATTTGCCGCGAACACCCCAATTTGTTCGCTGTTCGGCGAACGGGCGAACAAGCAATGTTCGAGTCGAACATGAGTTCGACTCGAACTCGAAGCTCATCCCTATCTGCCACAGAGACAACTTTTATCTTAAAGAGGACCGCCTGCAGTTTCTGAAAATACCAGAGTTATGGCAGCTAGCTGCTGCCATAACAATGGTATTTAGTGTCAAAGTACCGACGTACAGCTTCAGCGATTTGCGGCAAGTGGTTACGTTTAACTACCAGAACATTCATTCTCCACCACTGACTCCCCTAACTGTTCTTCTTCTAGAATGTATGATGCATGCATGTTTCTTGTTCATACATCACGGGACACAGAGCAGCATAGTCATTACTATGTGGGTTATATAGAATTACCTTCAGGTGCTGGCACTGGCAACTTCCAAAACAGGAAGTACCCTCCCCTATATAAGCCCCTCCCATCCGGGAGTACCTCAGTTTTTTGCCAGTGTCTAAGGTGTTGGCCAAGGTTAACATGTATTCATCTGGGCTTGTGTACAGGTTCTCTGGGCCTTAGCAAGCTATTCCGGATCCGACCAAAAAAGCTTCATAGCTAAACGGTCGGTACCCGGGCCTTGCAGAGAAGAGCAGGGTTTTGCCTGTAATGCCTCTCTTAGGAGGGCTGGACCCTGGGATCCAGAGCTCTGGTCATACCCAAAACCAAGAGGCTATCTGTGCAGGGTGCTATACAGGTCCAGGGGAGTGGAATCCTTGGGAACCCGGTCCCTGAAGGTTTAATTACAATGCCTGCCGTGAGAGGTGAAGTTTGGGCTTCTGTGGACCAAACAAAGTCCTGCGGCGGGGAAAAGGTAAGTGGGGGCCCCTCAGGAACTTGGTTCTATTGAGGGGACCCCCAAGCCTAATATGTCTTTCTGCCTGTTACCTAAAAGGTATTCCCGCTAATAGCTGTATATGCCTAAGAAATCCTAGAAATGTTTTTTCATAAGGGAAGTTTTAAAAACTGTAAACCTGGAAATGTTTTTCCATAAAGGAGGTTTTAAAAAAAAAAAAAAAAAAAGACAAAAGTGCGGTACCTGTGTTTGTCCACTAGAGGCCGCTGTGGAACGTCTTTTTCTTGGGACTATTCCTTCCATGGTGAAAGTCCAGGCAGATGAGTGAGCTCTCTATCAGGGAAGCTGCATTCCTCTGTCATGCTGCCAAGTAGTTTCCTTCCATCCCCGAGTCCTGGTGAAACAGGGACCCTGGCTCCTCTCCCTACATGGCGCCAAGAGCGCACACGTGCACGCGCGCGCGCGCACACACGCTTTCTTTTATAAAATTTAGCTTCAAAAAAGGGGGCGGAGCCTGGCGGATGACGCGCTCTGTGCGCCCAGCGCTTCTGCGCATGTGCGGGCGTCCCAGCAAGATAAAAGGACTCAGTTCCACGCTGCTTGCTATGGACACAGAGCATGAAAAGGAGCTGGTAGCATGGTATAGGGGCTTACAGCGGGCGGTTGATACAGGCATCCCCAGAAAGACGCATTAGTAGACACCCACTGATGTACATAGCAGCAAAATTGCATTAGACTATTTCAGTAAGGGGTGTATTGCGGCTGGAATACCTCAGCTTTGAACTAAGGAATATGCCGCCTAAAAAACTCAGAGATATACCTCTCAGGAAGTGTAGGGGGTCTCCATCGGGCTCTGAGGATCTGGAGCAGTCATCTGCACCTTCCTCCCCTGAGAAATCAGAGGTTAATACCCATAAGGAACCCCCGGGAGTGCCAGGTACTGCGGCTGTCCTCAGTCCACCTGCTCCTGCATATATAACAGAGGAGGTTTTTTCCTCAACTCTGGAGGGATTGGAGCAGAGATTGGCAGCATTGATCGCTTCTTCTCTACAGGAAAGAAAGCGCGCCAGATCTCCATCACCTCCATCAGAGTGCCTGTTGGCAGAGCAACAGTCCCAGGAAGGGACCGACCTACCTGAAGGGGATCAGGAGAAGGTTAACTCTGTTTTTGAGGAATCGACAGTAGATGAACCATTTTCAGCATCACAGACTGAAAGATTGTGGGTCCAGAACCTAACTGACATGGTTCGATCTGCATTTAAAATGCCTCTTGTTGAACCATCAACTACTGCTGTCTCCTCATTGGGGTCGCTAAAAGCTCCCCAGGTTAATTGCTCCTTTCCAATACATCCATTATTGGAAGGACTTATATACCAGGACTGGGAACATCCTGATAAACTATTTGTTCCGCCTAAAAAATTTCCGGTGATCTATCCCATGGAGGAAAAGTTCACCCAGAGATGGAATGTTCCTACGGTGGATGCAGCCATCTCTTCTGTGAACAAATCACTGACATGCCCAGTAGATAATGTTCAAATGTTCAAAGATCCAGTGGATAAAAAATTGGAATCTTTATTAAAATCTGCTTTTTCCACAGCAGGGGCTGTTACACAGCCAGCAGTGGCAGCTATTGGGGTCTGCCAAGCTTTAAAGGATCAAATGAAAATGGTCCTGAGGGATTTGCCAGACCAGCAGGCCCAGGCTCTGGCTGATCTGCCTAGAGCATTATGCTTTGCGGTTGACGCCATCAAGGATTCTATCCATCAGGCCTCCCGCCTCACGCTGTCTTTGGTACATATGCGTAGGCTTCTGTGGCTCAAAAACTGGTCTGCTGAAGCTCCCTGTAAGAAGCTCTTAGTTAGCTTCCCATTTCATGGGGAACGCCTTTTTGGCGAGGACCTGGATAAGTATATCCAGAAGATTTCCAGTGGTAAAAGTACTCTCTTACCGAGTAAGAAGAGGTCTAGGGGTCCATCTTTTAAGAGGACTACCTCTCCTATCCCTGCGACGTCTGCTACTAAGCAGTTCCGACGGCCTCCTCGGTCAAACTCAGGGGGTAAAAATCAGGGACAGTCACAGGGTAATAAGAAACCCTGGATCCGAAGGGGTACTAAACCAGCCTCCAAGTCAAGCCTATGAAGGGCTGCCCCCACTCAAACGGGTGGGGGGAAGACTTCAGTTGTTCGCAGAGACCTGGCGGGAGACGATCAAAGACAGATGGGTGCTCTCCGCAGTAACTCTGGGATACAAGTTGGAGTTAAAAGAGTCTCCTCCTTCCCATTTTATGTGGTCAGGCATGCCAAGAGACCCTCGGAAAAGAGGGTCTCTCCTATTGGCGTTAGAACAACTATTGCTCCAAGGAGTAATTATGGAGGTTCCTATGGAAGAGTGGGGGTTGGGTTTCTACTCAAACCTTTTCACAGTCCCGAAGCCAAACGGGGACATAAGACCCATATTGGACCTAAAGAGTCTAAACAAATTTCTAAACGTCCGGTCTTTCTGGATGGAGTCGATCCGATCGGTCACCGCTGCCCTACAAGGGGAGGAATGGTTAGCCTCGATCGACATCAAAGATGCTTACTTGCATGTTCCCATCTTTCCAGGTCATCAAAAATTTCTACGCTTTGCAGTAGAAGGGCGCCATTTTCAGTTCAGAGCCTTACCATTCGGTCTGGCCACAGCACCACGAGTGTTCACAAAAATTCTGGCCCCACAGTTGGCCGATCTAAGAACACGAGGTGTAACGATAATGGCATACCTAGACGACCTGTTGTTGATGGACCACTCAGTTGCCAAGCTAGAAGTGGTAATTGTCGATACAATCAAGTATCTAGAATCTCACGGTTGGGTCATCAACCTGGACAAGTCAGCCCTACAGCCAGTGAAAAACCTGGTATATCTAGGGCTACGGCTGGATTCAGACCAGAGGAAGATTTTCTTACCTCTAGACAAGGTATCCTCTTTGAGGGGCTTGGTCCGTCTGCTTTGTGCAAAAAGACAGCCGTCCATACGCCTGTGCATGAGGCTGCTAGGAAAGATGGTAGCATCATTCGAAGCTGTGCCATACGCCCAATTCCACTCAAGGAGTTTACAGAGGGCCATATTGTCAGCCTGGAACCGAAAAGTTCAGGCTCTAGACTTCCCGATGGCTTTGTCCCCTTCCGTTCGGAAGAGTCTCTGCTGGTGGTTGATCCCCCAGAATCTCCAGAAGGGAAAACCCTTCAGTCCGATATCTTGGAAGGTGGTCACTACAGATGCCAGCCTTATAGGCTGGGGGGCAGTACTGGAGCAATGGTCTCTCCAGGGCAGATGGTCAAATGTAGTAAAAACCCTGCCCATCAATCTCTTAGAGATACGAGCAGCCCGGTATGCCCTAGTAGCCTGGACATCCAGACTCCAAGGGTCCCCTGTCAGAATTCAATCAGACAATGCCACAGCAGTGGCATATATCAATCATCAGGGAGGCACCAGGAGTCGTGCAGCCCAGAGGGAAGTAAGTCACATCCTGGAATGGGCAGAAAAGCATGTCCCATGTATATCAGCTGTCTTCATTCCAGGGGTGGAGAATTGGAAGGCGGACTTTCTGAGTCGCCAACAGTTATGCCCAGGGGAATGGTCCCTTCATCCCGAGGTCTTCCGAGCAATATGTCAGCGGTGGGGAACACCGGATGTAGATCTGCTAGCATCCAGATTCAACGCAAAGGTGGACAGATTTGTCTCCCGGACAAGGGATCCCCTCGCTTGCGGCTCGGATGCTCTGGTGTTCCCTTGGGATCAGTTCAGACTGATATATGCATTCCCTCCGCTACAATTGTTGCCTCGACTCCTTCGCAGAGTCAGGTTGGAGAAGAAGCCGGTGATCCTGGTGGCTCCAGCGTGGCCCCGAAGGGCCTGGTACGCGGAGATCGTCAAAATGTCTGTGGGGAGTCCTTGGACCCTTCCACGTCGTCCGGACCTGCTTTCGCAAGGACCGATATACCACCCTTCCTTACTAACTCTAAGTTTAATGGCCTGGCTATTGAATCCCACATCCTAAAGAAGAGAGGTCTCTCTAACTCTGTGGTATCAACTATAATCAATGCCAGGAAGCCTGTATCCAGGCAGATCTACTATAGAGTTTGGAAGGCGTACATCACTTGGTGCGAGGCCAGAAAATGGCATCCACGTAAGTACGTTATAGGCAGAATTCTGGACTTTCTGCAGTGGGCTGTAGACAGGAAGTTTGCCTTAAGTACTATCAAGGGCCAGGTTTCGGCCTTATCAATACTATTTCAAAGGCCCCTGGCTATGCATTCACTTGTCAAATCCTTTATGCAAGGGGTGACTCGTATTATTCCACCGATTAAAGCTCCCATATGCCCATGGGATCTAAATTTGGTTCTGTCGGTTCTGCAGAAGCAGCCATTTGAACCTTTGCGGCACATTTCCTTGGTTCTACTCACCAGAAAATGTATATTTTTAGTAGCCATATGCTCGGCTAGAAGAGTGTCAGAATTAGCCGCCATGTCCTGTAAAGAGCCATATCTGGTTATCCATAAGGACAGAGTAGTATTACGCCCTCATCCAGCCTTTCTTCCTAAGGTGGTATCGAGGTTTCACTTGAACCAGGATGTGGTTCTTCCTTCTTTTTTCCCCAAACCAAGCTCGGTAGAGGAAAAGTTATTGCATTCTTTGGATGTAGTAAGAGCAGTTAAAGCTTATCTAAAAGCCACTGCTCAGATTCGTAGAACGGATTCCTTGTTTGTTCTGCCGGAAGGCCCCAGAAAGGGTCAGGCAGCATCAAAATCTACTTTAGCCAAGTGGATTCGACAGGTCATAATACAAGCCTATGGCTTGAGAAGTAGACCGCCTCCGTTCAAAGTTAGGGCGCACTCCACGAGAGCAGTTGGAACTTCATGGGCAGTGCATCACCAGGCCTCCCTGGCTCAAATTTGTAAGGCCGCAACATGGTCTTCAGTACACACGTTTACTAGGTTCTACCAGGTGGACGTTAGAAGTCAGGAGGATGTCGCCTTTGGGCGCAGTGTGTTGCAGGCCGCAAAAGATCCTCATGCCTGATGGCGCCCAGCTTATGTATGGTGTATCCCCCCCCCTCATTTGGCATTGCTTTGGGACGTCCCACATAGTAATGACTATGCTGCTCTGTGTCCCGTGATGTATGAACAAGAAAGTAGGATTTTTAAAACAGCTTACCTGTAAAATCCTTTTCTTGGAGTACATCACGGGACACAGAGCTCCCACCCCTCTTTTGGGGACACGTATTGCTTTGCTACAAAACTGAGGTACTCCCGGATGGGAGGGGCTTATATAGGGGAGGGTACTTCCTGTTTTGGAAGTTGCCAGTGCCAGCACCTGAAGGTAATTCTATATAACCCACATAGTAATGACTATGCTGCTCTGTGTCCCGTGATGTACTCCAAGAAAAGGATTTTACAGGTAAGCTGTTTTAAAAATCCTACTTTTTAGCCCCCAAGTGCATCATTTTTAATTTCTCAACATTAAACCCCATTTGCCACATAGTTTCCCAATGAAATAGCGGTCAGCTTGGTAAGTTGGAGACATCCTCTAAGGACATAATTCCACTGCATAGCTTGGCGTATTCTGCAAACACTGAAATTCCAGACCCTATATCATTTATAAATATGTTAAAAAGATGAATCTTGGGGTGCACCACTAATAACCTTAGACCATTCAGAGTATAAATTATTAAAGTGGTTGTAAACTCTCTCTGACAATTTTTACCTACAGGTAAGCCTAGATTAAGGCTTACCTGTAGGTGTTTGCAATATCTCCTAAACCTACACGGTTTAGGAGATATTTGCCAAAAAGAATGCACCAATGTCTACGGCGCATGTGCACTGAGCGTGCCGGGTCTTGAATGGGATCTGCCGGGAATCTGCTGGTCTCACGCGCATTCGCAGGAGTGACGTCATCGCGGCTCCGGCCAGTCACAGCGCCGGAGCGGCGATACCCGGAAGGCACTCGGCGGAGACATGGTGGCAGTGGGGAATGAGGCGGGGAATGAGGAGCACTTCGGGGGCTTCGATCTCAGGTAAGTCATTGATAATGAGCTAGTATGCTATGCATACCAACTCATTATGCCTTTCTTTTGCAGGGTTTTGTTTTTTTTTTAGGAAAATTCCTAGAGGGTTTACTTGCTCTTTAATCACCACTATCTGAATACAGTCTTTTAGCCAGTTTTCTCTCCATTTACAGACAGAATTTTCCAAGCCTTTAGTTTACACATTAGCTGTATGTGGGGAACTGTGTTAAATGATTTGGCAAAATCCAATTATACTATATACACATCCACTACTTTGCTTACCTCCTCATATAAAGAAATCAGATTTGTTTGCCAACTGTCTTTCATAAATCCATGCTAACTATGTTTTTTTACAGGGTAAGACAGAATGATCAAATTTAACACCACATCCCAATAAATAAAAATTAGAGGGGGGGGGGGGGGGTTACAAGCCTCTGGACTTTTAAGGTGTTGAAATGGGGAGATAAAGACTCACTGGTACATTATATAAAATGGATACATTTTATTACAAAAGATAAAAAACATGAGAGCAATTTTACATCCATATGAGAAAATCAGTTGTTCTATACAGGCATAGTTAACCACTTAAGCCCCGGACCATTTTGTAGCTAAAGGATTCGGCACTTCGTTGCTTTAACTGACAATTGCGTGGTCATGCAACGTGGCTCCCAAACAAAATTGGTGGTTCTTTTTTCCCCACAAATAGAGCTTTCTTTTGGTGGTATTTGATCACCTCTGCGGTTTTTATTTTTTTGCGCTATAAACAAAAATAGAGTGACAATTTTGAAAAAAATTCAATATTTTTTACTTTTTGCTATAATAAATATCCACAAAAAATATATATAAAAAAATATTTTTTCCTCAGTTTAGGCCGATACGTATTCTTCTACATATTTTTGGTAAAAAAAAATCGCAATAAGCGTTTATTGATTGGTTTGCGCAAAAGTTATAGTGTCTACAAAATAGGGGTTAATTCTATGGCATTTTTATTAATATTTATTTTTTACTAGTAATGGTGGCGATCAGCAATTTTTATCGTGACTACGACATTATGGCGGACACATCGGACACTTTTGACACTATTTTGGAACCATTGTAATTTTTGCAGCGATCAGAGCTATAAAAATGCACTGATTACTGTGAAAATGACACTGGCAGTGAAGGGGTTAACCTGTAGGGGGGCTGAAGGGGTTAAGGGTGACCTAATGTGTGATTATTACTGTGTGGGGGCGTGGCTTGGCGTGGGACATCACTGATCATCGTTCCCTATGACAGGGAACAGACGATCAGTGACAGCCTCACTAGGAAGTTTACACTTACACTTAGTTTGTTTACACTTACCTCTCCCCGTACTTCAGCTTTGTGACCCGATCGCGGGACACTGGCGGCGATCGGGTCTGCGGGTCCCGCGGGCGCGGTTACGGAGCTCAGGACCGGGTCGCGAGCGTGCCGCCGGCGGTGCGCGTGGGACCCACGGCTGGGCATCTTAAAGAGGACGTACCTGTACGTGCTTGTGCCCAGCCGTGCCATTCTGCCGACGTATATCGGCGTGAGGCGGTCCTTAAGTGGTTAACAAACAATACCACTCTCAACATGTTTCGCTTGATAGACCTTCCTCAGGAGATTTTGGTGAGGCGTTATTCTATGCTATAGACAACAAAAGAAATAGAATAAATACTCATGTTGATATTTGGTTAACACAAAGACAAACTTGTGAAACACATATGTTGGCATGTATGATACATGCTAGTATTTAGGGATAATAAACAAGATACAATTTATGTGGACATATTTGCTGGACAGTAATTTGTTTCAGCTGGATCTTTCAGCTTTAAATTGATTCAATCCACTTCAGTTTTTAAGGTAATCCTTTTTTCTCCTGACCCTCTATTTGAGGATTTCCCAATACTACATTTTCATATGGTCAAGATGTTTTGCACACACTCTATTTGTTTTTCTAATAGAAAAACCATCAATCATCTTCTGCAATCATTGGAAGAACTCTCCAAACAATGGAATGCTTTGTGCACACATGGAGTTTGAATTCTCTTATCTGATTTTCAAGTTATATATTGCATAGGAGCAGCGTTGGTAAGGTTCATATCTTTCCCTTTATTCTTACCCCCTTTATGTCCACATAAATTGTATCTTGTTTATTATCCCTAAATACTAGCATGTATCATACATGCCAACATATGTGTTTCGCAAGTTTTTCTTTGTGTTAACCAAATATCAACATGAGTATTTATTCTATTTCTTTTGTTGTCTATAGCATAGAATAACGCCCCACCGAAATCTCCTGAGGAAGCTCTATCGAGCGAAACATGTTGAGAGTGGTATTGTTTGTTAACTATGCCTGTATAGAACAACTGATTTTATGATATGGATGTACAATTGCTCTCATGTTTTTTTATCTTTTGTAATAAATTGTATCCATTTTATATAATGTACCAGTGAGTCCCCATCTCCCCATTTCAACACCTTAAAAGTCCCAAGGCTTGTAACCTCTCCTTTCCCCCTCAAATTTTTTGAATATTCCATGCTAACTATTGCTTAAAATATTTCTTTCTAGCAAAAACTCTTTTATGTGTTTCTTTTTTAAACTCTACAGTATCTTCCCAACTATAGAAGTTAAACTAACAGGTATGTAGTAACTGGGTAAAGACTTTGACCCATTTTTAAATATAGCTATTTAAGCTATACTGCCAACAATTGTGGCGGGGAAGGGTTGAAAACTTGCTCTTTTAAGGTTAAATATTTTTATCTTTCCAGTATGTGTTTGTTGCTTACAGCTTACATTAAATGAAATCATGTTATGGTCACTGCTTCCCAGATGTTCTTTTCTATGAATATTGGTAATAAGCTCTGCATGGTTAGAGATTACCAGGTCCAGCAGAGCATCATATCTAGTTGGGGCCTCTATGAACTGGACATAAAATTGTTATGTAATAGGTTTAGAAATTTCCACTCTTTTGCTGTTCCAGCAGTGCCATTACTCCAGTCATTTGCAAGGTAGTTTAAATTCCACAATATTATCACTGTCCCAACTCTCGCCAACCCTTTCTATCTGTGCAAGAAGCTGAGTCTCCACCTCCTCACCAACACTGGGAGGTCTATAACAAACTCCACTGATAACCTTTGTAGTACGCACACCCATGTACAGTTCCACCTATAATGCTTCGGACTCATCACACTTTCCATCCACAAGGTCCTCCTTTACACTTGCTTTGAGATCACTTCTCACATAGAGACAGACACTGCCACCTTTTTGTTTTACTCTGTCTCTCCGAAAGACAGCATAGTCTGGAATATTAATAGCATGTTAAAAATGAAGAATTAAATTTTTTGCAGAATATCGCAATGCACACTATAGAAGTTAGAGTACAATAACCCCCAGCAATGGTGACAATGGACGCAAAAATAACCCCAGCATTGGTGTCAGTGAACGCAATAATAACCCCCAATACCGGTGTCAGTGGACGCAATAATAACCCCAATATTGATTTCAGTGAGTGCAATAATAAACTAAGACTTGGTATCAGTGGACACAATAATATACCCAAAATTGGTGTCAATGGGCACAATAATAGCCTCCCAACTAGGAGTCAGTGAATACAATAATAACCCCCAACATTGTTGTCACTGAATGCAATAATAGCCACCAGCACTGGTGTCAGTACTATACCCCTCCCCCTCCCCCCACACACACACACACTGGTCAGTGACAGTGAAATGTAACCAACCCCTTCCTACGTTGGTGGTCAGTGGCAAAGAATTTTAACACACCCTCCCTTTGCATTGGTGGTCAGTGAATGTTAACCTCCATCCCCGCATGCATTGGTGCTCATGGCAGAGAAAGTTAATCCCCCTGTCCCACATTGGTGGATTTGGCAGTAAAAGTGAACATCCCCATATCCCCACCCCTTTCCATCCTCTGCATTGGTGATTGAGACAGTGAAAGTATTAACCCTCCTCCCGTACTGGTGGTCATGGCAGTATAAGTTAACACACCCGTATGAATGGTCATGACAGTGAAAGTATAAACTCCCTTCCCCCCCATTGGTGGTCATAGCAGTGAAAGTGTTAACCCCTTTTTCCTCCATTATGGATGGTCATGGCAATGAATGTGTTAACCCTCCCCCTAACGGTGATCACTTACTCGTCCCATGCCTTCGTACCACTCTATCCCTCTCCCTAGGCCTGGACTTTACTTGTCCTGTGGGCAGAGATAACTCCACCCACAGTACAGTCTCTTTTAGTGGCAAGAGCAGGGACACGTTCAAGTACCTGGAACCCTGCTACCCATATGGTGCCAAGTAGCCTGCAGGCCACATGTAGAGACCCAGCAGATCACGTACTGGGCACTAGGGGCCAAGAAGGATTTGTGCTTTTGCTGACCGCTAAAATTTCATTGGCAGCGTTGTTACATTTGTGTTTATTTTCTGTGTATTATCATTAACCACTTGTCTATCAATTTTTTCAATCTAAGCACACGTTAAAATATGAATTTCTTGATAGAAATTATGTAAACCTTCCAAAAACTGTATATTTTCTGAAAGCAAAGACCTTGGGAGATAAAATATTGCAACTACTGTACTTCCATTTTATGTTGTACAATATTTTCACAGTTATTTATCAAACACAATATTTTCAGGTGAAAAAAAACTAACATTAATTTTAGTGCAATCAAACACAATATTATACAAAATTGTTGGTAAAATATAAAAGTTAGGGTTGCATTGAATAAGTAGATACCAAACATTTCAAGTCTTAAAATTGTGCACGTCCTTGGAATTGCAAATAACTATGGTACCCAAACTTCTCCATAGACAACACTTTAAAGCCTTCACAGGTCATCAGTTTAGAGTTAACTGCAAACTATGGCCCTAGAATTATTACCCTCATGCCATCATTCGTGATGATACCTCACATGTGTGGTGCAAATGATTTTTACATACACATGCTCACCCTACGCTGTGCTTTTTTATATGTGGCGTGCTTTAAAACTTTTTTTAAACTATTATTTACTATTATTTACTTCATATAATTCTTTTTTTAAGCTTTTTCATTTTTTTTAACATTATTTCTATTGCAAAGGGGCTAACAAGCCCCCTATGTGATAGCATGAGCAGGTGACAGGTTTCTTTATAGAGACATTGGGGGTCTATTAGACCCCCGATGTCTCTCCTGCCCTCCAATGTAGCTTTTCAAAAACACATATTGTATTTGAATTACTGCATTCTTGGCTACACTAGCAGAGAAATAACAGCTGTGACCTTGTGAGATCACGTAATAGACATTTTTTCGGGGGTCAATAATCGCTGCTCTTGCCTACTCTGGGGAAGCTGTTCTTCATGGTGATCTGATTGCTCTAGAGCACGTGTCAAAAACCAGGCCCGCGGACCGAATCTGTTTTCAGGTGGCCCTTGCACCTCTCCTGCAACTGCGGCACCCCCTTATTTCTGCCCCACCTTGTCTCAGCAGTCGGTAGCAGAGAGGAGGTTAGAAATCCTCCACCAGATTCTGTGCTTCTCCGTGCAGCAGCAGCACCCCCTTATCTTTGCGTCCCCTGGTCTCAGCATTCAGCAGACTCCGGCAGACGACTCCAGCCCTCCCCTGCTCCTCCTCCAGACATTGTACCTTCTTCTCAGCGTTGGAGGACTCTTAACTTCTGATTATGGGGGGCTCTTGACATATCATGTAAGGGGGAGTGGGGTGCTTTGAACCATCTAGTCTTGCAGATATAACTGACCCTGTGAGGGCAACCATAATGCTGATGCGGCCCATGATGAAATTGAGTTTGACACCCCTGCTCTAGTGCCACCCATTCACTGTTATTAGAAAGCCCTCTGCGGGCTCTTAAAGCCAGTATCAAGCTAACGTCTGCTGTTGCTTGATTTAACCACTTGTCTACCATGACATTGCTAAACATACTTTGGTAGACAAATGGTTAAGTTAATTTTTACTGTTATTCTGCCACTCTGTGGTCACTGTTTTTATTGCACTCACTTTCTGTGTATCCTCCCCCTTGCATGATGTAATTTCCGCTTTACGCTTTGTAAGTTCCTGACACTGAGGTGAGGAAGGATATAGTCTCTTTGACCTTCATATACCAACTTTGACCTTCATATACCAACATCTGCAGCATCATATTGTTTGCCTGAACCTTCTGCATGAAATTAAGGTGTTCAGGGATCCAAAGTATTTTGCGAGTTTAGCTATCTAAAGAAGATGGTCTGCAGTGATTGTCTCTGTTCCATTGAGGCCAGGCAAAGAGGAGTTAACCACTTCCTACACAGCCTTTTGTCAAATGACGGCTGGATGAGACATTCATTGAACGTGCCTTAGCTGTGGCCAAAAAAAGTTGGGTACAGTGTTGCATGACTGCGCAATTGTCATTCAAAATTGACAGCCCTGAAAGCTGAAAATTGACAGGAAGGGGGTGAAAGTGTTCGGTATTGAAGTGGTTAAGGGACACTACTGTAGAGGACTCCTTAGCAGAATTAACTAAGACTAAAGTCCCAAACTAACAGAGATTTCTAGTGCAAGATGTTAAGGAAAAGGCAGAACTTCACATCTACAGTACAGGAGACCAGATCTCATAGATTAGCATCAACTAGGCTCAAAGCACGATCTTCTAGATCCTCTCAATCCAGAAGATCAATGCTAAGTGAAAAGATAATAGCATATATACCAACTTTTGAGGTTGAGAATGAAGGGGTACAGTGACCTGCTGCACGCCTAGCTAGCCGCAGGAAAAAGTGGGTGCAGTTAAAAGATGGGTGTGGTTAAATCATGTTGGTTGGGGGGAGACAATCTGGTATGCCCTTGGTGCCTAAGCCATTACCTCCTTTAGCTGCAGAGGCAACTCCTGGGGGTGTATGCTTTGCTACATAGCCGCGGCATGAATTACTACCCCTGCTGAATGTGACCCGATCAAGTGAATGGCACTCCTCTGCAAGTGCCCCTCAATTGCGTGCACTTCACACAGTTGTAGCATGTCTCCTTAAATGCTCTCTGAAAAGCAATCCAAATGCTGATAACTCTTCAGAGACCAAAGCGAGCAAACCCTTTTCTTTATTTTTTTTAATTATTATTATTATTATTATTATTATGTTTTACAGTTTTTAGAATTAAATTTATTTTATTATTTTTTTTTATCAGCCCTGTTGGGGGCTTTGGTGAAATATCAGACCCCTTATGACTCACTTTTGAGACAGAGAAATGGATTGAGGACACAGAATTCTCAGTTCCATTGGACAGTGAACAAATGGTAAGCGCTCTGTGCTGAGCAGGGAATTTATTCAGGCACTGGGCTCTGGCATTTAACCTGGATCTGCAGGACACTGGCATATCAATGAAATCTCAGGATGGTCTTGCCCATTTCAGGACAGTTGGGATGTATGTAAATGAAGCCCACGCATATGTGGCAGGAACTTAAATATAAAACAATTTTGCTGAGATGGAAGCACAAGTAAAAACTCAAAAAAGGATTCTCTAAAAAGGCAAAAGCAGCTGCCCTGGCAAAGTTGAAAGTCCTTTAACAAGCAACATGAGAAAGTACTAATCCAGACTAGTAACAATTATATGAAACCTTCTGTGCTAAAACACTTATTCCCACTGAAATAATAACGTCTAATTAACAAATCCCCAGCTGGTACATTGAATAATGCCAAACCTTCTTGATACACATGAAAATTTTTAAATCGTAAATGTAGCGCTTTTGATGAAAATAAAAACTTTCAATCACCAAATAGCGACATCCAGTTAATATATCAAAATCTTCTATACGGATATTAATGTAACATTACTCTCATGTGTTAAATAAAACAGAATCCTTATACAGGTATATACAGTAACTAGTCCAAATCTTAATGTTATCCAGTGTTAATTTTAACATGGTTCTAAAGTCAAATAGTTTTTTACCATAATGACTATTGCAGAGGAGGAACCAAGAGTGCCAGTGGGGGACCCCAGAAGAGGAGGTTAGGGGCCACTCTGTGCAATACCCTTGCACAGAGCAGGTAAGTATAACATCTTTTTTATTTTAGTAAAATGTCTGGAGGACCGCCCTGCTGTGTGACATCACTTCCGCTTCCGCGTTCCAGACTGGACAGCGTGGAGCTTCCTGTCATGTGACATCGCTGAGAAGCCTGTGAAAATCTACATCTCCTATACCTCAAGGCCGAGGGGAACATTACCAGAGCCAGCAGAGTGGCACCAATAGACCTCAGGACACCCCCATCCTTGATGAACATCATCAGCAAGTGAACCTGTAAGTATATACACTATACTTACAATATTTATTACAGTAGGGTGATTTCAGTTGGCGCCTCCACCCCCCTCTTTTCTTATACTTCTTGCTGACAGAGGTCCTGGACACCCTCTGAGGATGGCTGTCTCCTCTTGTTTTTAAATATACAGACTGACTTAGAAGTGCCATCAGAGCCACTATTACATTTATTTTAAAGGCATCACATCGCTAGGAGCACCGAAATCCCCCCCCCCCCCACTTACAGTACACACAGGCCGAATTTATATTGAACTGGCTGATGCCCCCAACATTCGGCCCGTGTGTACTAGGCTTAACAGTTGAGCCCTTACCCCTTCATGCTGCAAAGCAACCATGAGCAGGCTTCATCTTGATTTGTCTCACTACAGCAAACAAACTTGGACAAACCTGAAATGAAAGATAATTTTGTTGCCTATATGAAAAAGATTTTAAACAATGATCATGCTGGGCCAGCTTCACCTTTACAAGAACATTTGAAGTCCTGGTATTTCCCTTTCTTCAAAGTATATCACCCATGTACATTGAAAACAATTCATGGTACTATTTGACTTCAGCTCCATGTATGAAGATGTATCCCTGAACAATGTTCTCCTCACTGGTCCAATCTAAAAACCTTGTAGGAGTACTCATGAGTAGGGATGAGCTTCGTGTTCGAGTCGAACATACGTTCGACTCGAACATCGGCTGTTCGATCGTTCGACGAAGATCGAACGATTTGGGCCGTTCGCGCCAAATTCGAGTGACGCGAACGGCCCACAATGCACTACGCCATCGCAGTGTCATCCAGGCGCTGTGATTGGCCAAGCATGCACTGTGACCCCGCATGCTTGGCCAATCACAGCGCCGGCAGCGAGGAGAGCAATGATTGGCCACAGGCAGGATGCCTGTGGCCAATTATTGCTGAGGGTGTTTAGTACACGCCCCACACTATAAAAGGCCGCCAGCACGGCGGCCTAGTGTAGTGTGTTCCGGAGCAGGGATAGAGCAGCATAGGCAGGGACAGTGACTGTTATTTCTTTCTTGCTTAACCTGGATTCCTTTAGTTTAGGGAAAGAGAAGGATAGGTAGGGAGAGTGTCAGTGTGTTTTGTGCTTGTGCTATAGTGTGCTTAAAAAAAACATTTATTCTAGGGACAGAAAACTGTAGGTAGGGACAGTGTCAGTTTCTTTCACTCTGCAAGTCCTTGTTTCCAGGGACCTGGAAGGACAGTGAGTGAATTGTCCTTGTGCTATATTGTGCTTAAAAAAAACATTTATTCTAGGGACAGAAAACTGTAGGTAGGGAGAGTGTCAGTTTCTTTCACTCTGCAAGTCCTTGTTTCCAGGGACCTGTAAGGACAGTGAGTGAATTGTCCTTGTGCTATATTGTGATTAAAAAAAACATTTTTTCTAGGGACAGAAAACTGTAGGTAGGGAGAGTGTTTTTTTTCTTTCACTCTGCAAGTCCTTGTTTCCAGGGACCTGGAAGGACAGTGAGTGAATTGTCCTTGTGCTATATTGTGCTTAAAAAAAAACATTTTTTCTAGGGACAGAAAACTGTAGGTAGGGAGAGTGTGTCAGTTTCTTTCACTCTGCAAGTCCTTGTTTCCAGGGACCTGGAAGGACAGTGAGTGAATTGTCCTTGTGCTATATTGTGCTTAAAAAAACATTTATTCTAGGGACAGAAAACTGTAGGTAGGGAGAGTGTCAGTTTCTTTCACTCTGCAAGTCCTTGTTTCCAGGGACCTGTAAGGACAGTGAGTGAATTGTCCTTGTGCTATATTGTGATTAAAAAAAACATTTTTTCTAGGGTCAGAAAACTGTAGGTAGGGAGAGTGTTTTTTTTCTTTCACTCTGCAAGTCCTTGTTTCCAGGGACCTGGAAGGACAGTGAGTGAATTGTCCTTGTGCTATATTGTGCTTAAAAAAAAACATTTTTTCTAGGGACAGAAAACTGTAGGTAGGGAGAGTGTTTTTTTTCTTTCACTCTGCAAGTCCTTGTTTCCAGGGACCTGTAAGGACAGTGAGTGAATTGTCCTTGTGCTATATTGTGCTTAAAAAAAACATTTATTCTAGGGACAGAAAACTGTAGGTAGGGAGAGTGTCAGTTTATTTCACTCTGCAAGTCCTTGTTTCCAGGGACCTGTAAGGACAGTGAGTGAATTGTCCTTGTGCTATATTGTGATTAAAAAAAACATTTTTTCTAGGGACAGAAAACTGTAGGTAGGGAGAGTGTTTTTTTTCTTTCACTCTGCAAGTCCTTGTTTCCAGGGACCTGTAAGGACAGTGAGTGAATTGTCCTTGTGCTATATTGTGCTTAAAAAAAAACATTTATTCTAGGGACAGAAAACTGTAGGTAGGGAGAGTGTTTTTTTTCTTTCACTCTGCAAGTCCTTGTTTCCAGGGACCTGTAAGGACAGTGAGTGAATTGTCCTTGTGCTATATTGTGATTAAAAAAAACATTTTTTCTAGGGACAGAAAACTGTAGGTAGGGAGAGTGTTTTTTTTCTTTCACTCTGCAAGTCCTTGTTTCCAGGGACCTGTAAGGACAGTGAGTGAATTGTTCTTGTGCTATATTGTGATTAAAAAAAAACATTTTTTCTAGGGACAGAAAACTGTAGGTAGGGAGAGTGTTTTTTTTTTTTCACTCTGCAAGTCCTTGTTTCCAGGGACCTGTAAGGACAGTGAGTGAATTGTCCTTGTGCTATATTGTGCTTAAAAAAAACATTTATTCTAGGGACAGAAAACTGTAGGTAGGGAGAGTGTCAGTTTATTTCACTCTGCAAGTCCTTGTTTCCAGGGACCTGTAAGGACAGTGAGTGAATTGTCCTTGTGCTATATTGTGATTAAAAAAAACATTTTTTCTAGGGACAGAAAACTGTAGGTAGGGAGAGTGTTTTTTTTCTTTCACTCTGCAAGTCCTTGTTTCCAGGGACCTGTAAGGACAGTGAGTGAATTGTCCTTGTGCTATATTGTGCTTAAAAAAAAACATTTATTCTAGGGACAGAAAACTGTACGTAGGGAGAGTGTCAGTTTATTTCACTCTGCAAGTCCTTGTTTCCAGGGACCTGTAAGGACAGTGAGTGAATTGTCCTTGTGCTATATTGTGATTAAAAAAAACATTTTTTCTAGGGACAGAAAACTGTAGGTAGGGAGAGTGTTTTTTTTCTTTCACTCTGCAAGTCCTTGTTTCCAGGGACCTGTAAGGACAGTGAGTGAATTGTCCTTGTGCTATATTGTGCTTAAAAAAAACATTTATTCTAGGGACAGAAAACTGTAGGTAGGGAGAGTGTCAGTTTATTTCACTCTGCAAGTCCTTGTTTCCAGGGACCTGTAAGGACAGTGAGTGAATTGTCCTTGTGCTATATTGTGATTAAAAAAAACATTTTTTCTAGGGACAGAAAACTGTAGGTAGGGAGAGTGTTTTTTTTCTTTCACTCTGCAAGTCCTTGTTTCCAGGGACCTGTAAGGACAGTGAGTGAATTCTCCTTGTGCTATATTGTGCTTAAAAAAAACATTTATTCTAGGGACAGAAAACTGTAGGTAGGGAGAGTGTCAGTTTATTTCACTCTGCAAGTCCTTGTTTCCAGGGACCTGTAAGGACAGTGAGTGAATTGTCCTTGTGCTATATTGTGATTAAAAAAAACATTTTTTCTAGGGACAGAAAACTGTAGGTAGGGAGAGTGTTTTTTTTCTTTCACTCTGCAAGTCCTTGTTTCCAGGGACCTGTAAGGACAGTGAGTGAATTGTCCTTGTGCTATATTGTGCTTAAAAAAAACATTTATTCTAGGGACAGAAAACTGTAGGTAGGGAGAGTGTTTTTTTTCTTTCACTCTGCAAGTCCTTGTTTCCAGGGACCTGTAAGGACAGTGAGTGAATTGTCCTTGTGCTATATTGTGATTAAAAAAAACATTTTTTCTAGGGACAGAAAACTGTAGGTAGGGAGAGTGTTTTTTTTCTTTCACTCTGCAAGTCCTTGTTTCCAGGGACCTGTAAGGACAGTGAGTGAATTGTTCTTGTGCTATATTGTGATTAAAAAAAACATTTTTTCTAGGGACAGAAAACTGTAGGTAGGGAGAGTGTTTTTTTTTTTTCACTCTGCAAGTCCTTGTTTCCAGGGACCTGTAAGGACAGTGAGTGAATTGTCCTTGTGCTATATTGTGCTTAAAAAAAAACATTTATTCTAGGGACAGAAAACTGTAGGTAGGGAGAGTGTCAGTTTATTTCACTCTGCAAGTCCTTGTTTCCAGGGACCTGTAAGGACAGTGAGTGAATTGTCCTTGTGCTATATTGTGATTAAAAAAAACATTTTTTCTAGGGACAGAAAACTGTAGGTAGGGAGAGTGTTTTTTTTCTTTCACTCTGCAAGTCCTTGTTTCCAGGGACCTGTAAGGACAGTGAGTGAATTGTCCTTGTGCTATATTGTGCTTAAAAAAAACATTTATTCTAGGGACAGAAAACTGTAGGTAGGGAGAGTGTCAGTTTATTTCACTCTGCAAGTCCTTGTTTCCAGGGACCTGTAAGGACAGTGAGTGAATTGTCCTTGTGCTATATTGTGATTAAAAAAAACATTTTTTCTAGGGACAGAAAACTGTAGGTAGGGAGAGTGTTTTTTTTCTTTCACTCTGCAAGTCCTTGTTTCCAGGGACCTGTAAGGACAGTGAGTGAATTGTCCTTGTGCTATATTGTGATTAAAAAAAACATTTTTTCTAGGGACAGAAAACTGTAGGTAGGGAGAGTGTTTTTTTTCTTTCACTCTGCAAGTCCTTGTTTCCAGGGACCTGTAAGGACAGTGAGTGAATTGTCCTTGTGCTATATTGTGCTTAAAAAAAACATTTATTCTAGGGACAGAAAACTGTAGGTAGGGAGAGTGTCAGTTTATTTCACTCTGCAAGTCCTTGTTTCCAGGGACCTGTAAGGACAGTGAGTGAATTGTCCTTGTGCTATATTGTGATTAAAAAAAACATTTTTTCTAGGGACAGAAAACTGTAGGTAGGGAGAGTGTTTTTTTTCTTTCACTCTGCAAGTCCTTGTTTCCAGGGACCTGTAAGGACAGTGAGTGAATTCTCCTTGTGCTATATTGTGCTTAAAAAAAACATTTATTCTAGGGACAGAAAACTGTAGGTAGGGAGAGTGTCAGTTTATTTCACTCTGCAAGTCCTTGTTTCCAGGGACCTGTAAGGACAGTGAGTGAATTGTCCTTGTGCTATATTGTGATTAAAAAAAACATTTTTTCTAGGGACAGAAAACTGTAGGTAGGGAGAGTGTTTTTTTTCTTTCACTCTGCAAGTCCTTGTTTCCAGGGACCTGTAAGGACAGTGAGTGAATTGTCCTTGTGCTATATTGTGCTTAAAAAAAACATTTATTCTAGGGACAGAAAACTGTAGGTAGGGAGAGTGTCAGTTTATTTCACTCTGCAAGTCCTTGTTTCCAGGGACCTGTAAGGACAGTGAGTGAATTGTCCTTGTGCTATATTGTGATTAAAAAAAACATTTTTTCTAGGGACAGAAAACTGTAGGTAGGGAGAGTGTTTTTTTTCTTTCACTCTGCAAGTCCTTGTTTCCAGGGACCTGTAAGGACAGTGAGTGAATTGTCCTTGTGCTATATTGTGATTAAAAAAAACATTTTTTCTAGGGACAGAAAACTGTAGGTAGGGAGAGTGTTTTTTTTCTTTCACTCTGCAAGTCCTTGTTTCCAGGGACCTGTAAGGACAGTGAGTGAATTGTCCTTGTGCTATATTGTGCTTAAAAAAAACATTTATTCTAGGGACAGAAAACTGTAGGTAGGGAGAGTGTCAGTTTATTTCACTCTGCAAGTCCTTGTTTCCAGGGACCTGTAAGGACAGTGAGTGAATTGTCCTTGTGCTATATTGTGATTAAAAAAAACATTTTTTCTAGGGACAGAAAACTGTAGGTAGGGAGAGTGTTTTTTTTCTTTCACTCTGCAAGTCCTTGTTTCCAGGGACCTGTAAGGACAGTGAGTGAATTCTCCTTGTGCTATATTGTGCTTAAAAAAAACATTTATTCTAGGGACAGAAAACTGTAGGTAGGGAGAGTGTCAGTTTATTTCACTCTGCAAGTCCTTGTTTCCAGGGACCTGTAAGGACAGTGAGTGAATTGTCCTTGTGCTATATTGTGATTAAAAAAAACATTTTTTCTAGGGACAGAAAACTGTAGGTAGGGAGAGTGTTTTTTTTCTTTCACTCTGCAAGTCCTTGTTTCCAGGGACCTGTAAGGACAGTGAGTGAATTGTCCTTGTGCTATATTGTGCTTAAAAAAAACATTTATTCTAGGGACAGAAAACTGTAGGTAGGGAGAGTGTCAGTTTATTTCACTCTGCAAGTCCTTGTTTCCAGGGACCTGTAAGGACAGTGAGTGAATTGTCCTTGTGCTATATTGTGATTAAAAAAAACATTTTTTCTAGGGACAGAAAACTGTAGGTAGGGAGAGTGTTTTTTTTCTTTCACTCTGCAAGTCCTTGTTTCCAGGGACCTGTAAGGACAGTGAGTGAATTGTCCTTGTGCTATATTGTGATTAAAAAAAACATTTTTTCTAGGGACAGAAAACTGTAGGTAGGGAGAGTGTTTTTTTTCTTTCACTCTGCAAGTCCTTGTTTCCAGGGACCTGTAAGGACAGTGAGTGAATTGTCCTTGTGCTATATTGTGATTAAAAAAAACATTTTTTCTAGGGACAGAAAACTGTAGGTAGGGAGAGTGTTTTTTTTCTTTCACTCTGCAAGTCCTTGTTTCCAGGGACCTGTAAGGACAGTGAGTGAATTGTCCTTGTGCTATATTGTGCTTAAAAAAAACATTTATTCTAGGGACAGAAAACTGTAGGTAGGGAGAGTGTCAGTTTATTTCACTCTGCAAGTCCTTGTTTCCAGGGACCTGTAAGGACAGTGAGTGAATTGTCCTTGTGCTATATTGTGATTAAAAAAAACATTTTTTCTAGGGACAGAAAACTGTAGGTAGGGAGAGTGTTTTTTTTCTTTCACTCTGCAAGTCCTTGTTTCCAGGGACCTGTAAGGACAGTGAGTGAATTGTCCTTGTGCTATATTGTGCTTAAAAAAAAACATTTATTCTAGGGACAGAAAACTGTAGGTAGGGAGAGTGTTTTTTTTCTTTCACTCTGCAAGTCCTTGTTTCCAGGGACCTGTAAGGACAGTGAGTGAATTGTCCTTGTGCTATATTGTGATTAAAAAAAACATTTTTTCTAGGGACAGAAAACTGTAGGTAGGGAGAGTGTTTTTTTTCTTTCACTCTGCAAGTCCTTGTTTCCAGGGACCTGTAAGGACAGTGAGTGAATTGTCCTTGTGCTATATTGTGCTTAAAAAAAACATTTATTCTAGGGACAGAAAACTGTAGGTAGGGAGAGTGTCAGTTTATTTCACTCTGCAAGTCCTTGTTTCCAGGGACCTGTAAGGACAGTGAGTGAATTGTCCTTGTGCTATATTGTGATTAAAAAAAATTTTTTCTAGGGACAGAAAACTGTAGGTAGGGAGAGTGTTTTTTTTCTTTCACTCTGCAAGTCCTTGTTTCCAGGGACCTGTAAGGACAGTGAGTGAATTGTCCTTGTGCTATATTGTGATTAAAAAAAACATTTTTTCTAGGGACAGAAAACTGTAGGTAGGGAGAGTGTTTTTTTTCTTTCACTCTGCAAGTCCTTGTTTCCAGGGACCTGTAAGGACAGTGAGTGAATTGTCCTTGTGCTATATTGTGCTTAAAAAAAACATTTATTCTAGGGACAGAAAACTGTAGGTAGGGAGAGTGTCAGTTTATTTCACTCTGCAAGTCCTTGTTTCCAGGGACCTGTAAGGACAGTGAGTGAATTGTCCTTGTGCTATATTGTGATTAAAAAAAACATTTTTTCTAGGGACAGAAAACTGTAGGTAGGGAGAGTGTTTTTTTTCTTTCACTCTGCAAGTCCTTGTTTCCAGGGACCTGTAAGGACAGTGAGTGAATTCTCCTTGTGCTATATTGTGCTTAAAAAAAACATTTATTCTAGGGACAGAAAACTGTAGGTAGGGAGAGTGTCAGTTTATTTCACTCTGCAAGTCCTTGTTTCCAGGGACCTGTAAGGACAGTGAGTGAATTGTCCTTGTGCTATATTGTGATTAAAAAAAACATTTTTTCTAGGGACAGAAAACTGTAGGTAGGGAGAGTGTTTTTTTTCTTTCACTCTGCAAGTCCTTGTTTCCAGGGACCTGTAAGGACAGTGAGTGAATTGTCCTTGTGCTATATTGTGCTTAAAAAAAACATTTTTTCTAGGGACAGAAAACTGTAGGTAGGGAGAGTGTTTTTTTTCTTTCACTCTGCAAGTCCTTGTTTCCAGGGACCTGTAAGGACAGTGAGTGAATTGTCCTTGTGCTATATTGTGATTAAAAAAAACATTTTTTCTAGGGACAGAAAACTGTAGGTAGGGAGAGTGTTTTTTTTCTTTCACTCTGCAAGTCCTTGTTTCCAGGGACCTGTAAGGACAGTGAGTGAATTGTCCTTGTGCTATATTGTGCTTAAAAAAAACATTTATTCTAGGGACAGAAAACTGTAGGTAGGGAGAGTGTTTATTTTCTTTCACTCTGCAAGTCCTTGTTTCCAGGGACCTGTAAGGACAGTGAGTGAATTGTCCTTGTGCTATATTGTGATTAAAAAAAACATTTTTTCTAGGGACAGAAAACTGTAGGTAGGGAGAGTGTTTTTTTTCTTTCACTCTGCAAGTCCTTGTTTCCAGGGACCTGTAAGGACAGTGAGTGAATTGTCCTTGTGCTATATTGTGATTAAAAAAAACATTTTTTCTAGGGACAGAAAACTGTAGGTAGGGAGAGTGTTTTTTTTCTTTCACTCTGCAAGTCCTTGTTTCCAGGGACCTGTAAGGACAGTGAGTGAATTGTCCTTGTGCTATATTGTGCTTAAAAAAAACATTTATTCTAGGGACAGAAAACTGTAGGTAGGGAGAGTGTTTATTTTCTTTCACTCTGCAAGTCCTTGTTTCCAGGGACCTGTAAGGACAGTGAGTGAATTGTCCTTGTGCTATATTGTGATTAAAAAAAAACATTTTTTCTAGGGACAGAAAACTGTAGGTAGGGAGAGTGTTTTTTTTCTTTCACTCTGCAAGTCCTTGTTTCCAGGGACCTGTAAGGACAGTGAGTGAATTGTTCTTGTGCTATATTGTGATTAAAAAAAACATTTTTTCTAGGGACAGAAAACTGTAGGTAGGGAGAGTGTTTTTTTTCTTTCACTCTGCAAGTCCTTGTTTCCAGGGACCTGTAAGGACAGTGAGTGAATTGTCCTTGTGCTATATTGTGCTTAAAAAAAACATTTATTCTAGGGACAGAAAACTGTAGGTAGGGAGAGTGTCAGTTTCTTTCACTGTGAAAGTCCTTGTTTCAAGGGACAGAGAAGGACACCTGAAGGTAGCCCTTATTGCTTTTTTCCCATCTCCCTGCAGGCCATCTATTAGAATGTCTGGAAGGCAAACAAGGAGAGGCAGACAGTCAGGAGGCAATAAAAGAGGGCAAGCAGGCTCTGTGTCTGGGGGCAACAGTGCTGGTCGTGGACGCGGTGCATTGTCATCAGCACATGGCCATGGGACACGCTTGTCCTTCTTTTCGGCAGCTGGACATGTTGAGCCACATCATGCCGAAGACTTGGTAGAGTGGATGACCAAGCCCTCCTCCTCCTCCTCATCCTCTCTCACCCAGGCTCAGGGTACTGGAAAAGCAGCTGCCAATGCGTCGTCTTCCCTGGTATCAATGTCAGACAAATCATCAGTCACTCCTTCCCTAGACCCACCATGTCCTCCTCCTGAGGAGTCCCCCGAACTGTTTCAGCACAGTGTTGGGTACATGCTCCAGGAGGATGCCCAGCGTTTCGAAGGGTCTGATGATGAAACCCAGCTAGAGGAAGGCAGTAGCGTGAGAGCAGACAGAGGGGATGCTCAAGAAGGACACCAATCTGGCAGTCATGTTCCAGCAGCTGCAGCATACTGCCAGATTGGCTCCAGTGATGAGGAGGGAGGGGATGATGAGGTCACTGACTCCACGTGGGTGCCTAATAGGAGAGAGGAGGAGGAGGAGGATGAGGAGGAGGCACATCTCCAACGAGGCAGGATGCCCTTTGGTGGCCAGCGTAAGGGCAGTACACCGACGGAATCACACCGCAGAGCTCCGCCTGTGCAGGGCGCTGCCTCTGCCCGTCATTCAAAAAGTTCTTTGGTGTGGGCCTTTTTTGAGGCTAGTGCATCAGATCGCACAGCTGCTGTTTGCAACATATGTCTCAAGCGTATATCGCGTGGCCAAAACATCAGCCGCTTGGGTACCACATGCCTGACCAGACATATGTTGACCTGCCATGCAGCTCGTTGGCAAGCCTACCTCAAAGACCCACACCAAAGAACAAAGCGGACCTCTCCTTGCACCGCATCAGCTGGGATCTCCAACCCCACTATAACTTCAGTCCTCTCTGAAACATGCACTGAGAGGAATGAAGGTGTAGAATTAGGTGTGTCACAGCCAAGTACTTGCGCCCACTCTGCTAGCAGTACACCGACGTCCGATTCTAGCAGGCAAATTTCCCTGCCCCAGCTGCTGGACCGTCGAAAGAAGTTCACTCCCAGCCATCCACATGCCCAGCGGTTGAATGCTAGCTTGGCTAAATTGCTAGCGCTTCAACTGCTGCCTTTTCAGTTGGTAGACTCGGCCCCCTTCCGTGAGTTTGTGCAATGTGCGGTTCCTCAGTGGCAGGTTCCCAAACGCCACTTTTTCTCACGGAAGGCTATTCCGGCTCTCTACCGGCATGTGGAAGGCAATGTCTTGGCCTCGCTGGACAGGGCGGTCAGCGGTAAGGTGCATATTACCGCTGACTCATGGTCCAGCAGGCATGGACAGGGACGTTACCTTTCTTTCACGGCCCATTGGGTCACTCTTTTGGCAGCTGGGAAGGATTCAGGACAAGGTGCAGTAGTGTTGGAGGTTGTCCCACCGCCACGCCTCCAAAATGCTACTACTGGTTGTGACACACCTCTCTCCTCCACCCCCTCCTCTTCTTCTTCCTCCATGGCCTCTTCCTGTGGTTTGTCCTATGAACCAGCGGTGCTCCGTAGCCGTTCACGGGGCTACGCAAGTACGCAGGCAAAAAGATGCCATGCCGTGCTTGCGCTGGTGTGTTTGGGGGACAGAAGCCACACTGGGGCAGAGGTCCTGTCTGCTCTGCAGGGCCAGGCCGAGAGGTGGTTGACGCCACGCCAGCTTAAGCCAGGAATGGTGGTTTGCGACAATGGCACCAACCTCCTCTCCGCCCTCCGACAGGGACAACTGACCCATGTGCCCTGTGTGGCTCACGTCCTTAACCTGGTGGTGCAGCGGTTCTTGGGCAGGTACCCGGGCTTACAGGATGTCCTGAGGCAGGCCAGGAAAGTCTGTGTGCATTTCCGCAGATCTTATAATGCCAGTGCTCGCCTGGCTGAGCTGCAAAAGGAGTTGAACCTGCCCAAGAACCGCCTTATATGTGACATGCCCACCAGGTGGAACTCAACGTTGGCCATGCTGCAGCGGCTGCACACGCAGCAGAGGGCCATCAATGAGTACCTGTGCGACTACGGCACCAGGACAGGGTCAGGGGAGCTTGGTTTTTTTTCTCCACGCCAGTGGGGCATGATCAGGGATGCACGCACTGTCCTGGCACCATTTGAGGAGGCCACGAGGATGGTGAGCAGTGACAGTGCATGCATCAGTGACACTGTACCTCTTGTCCACCTGTTGGAGCACACGCTGCGTGGAATAATGGACAGGGCACTTGAGGCAGAACAGAGGCAGGAAGAGGAGGACTTCCTTGCCTCTCAAGGCCCCCTTTACCCAGACAGTGTTCCTTCTGTCCCACCCATCGCACAGGAAGAGGAGGAGGAGGAGGAGGAGGAGGATTGTGTCAGCATGGAGGTGGAGGCTGGCACTCAGCATCATCAGCAGCAGTCTTTTAGGGATGATTTACAGTCCCAAGAAACCAGTGGACTTGTACGTGGCTGGGAGGAGGTGGCTGCGGATCATGTCGTCCTTAGTGACCCAGAGGACTCCGGAGCGAATGCCTCAGCAAACCTACGCTGCATGGCCTCCCTGATCCTGCAAAGTCTGCGGAAGGATCCTCGTATTCTTCGGATCAAGGAGAGGGACCATTACTGGCTGGCCACTCTCCTTGATCCACGGTACAAGGGTAAGGTTGCGGACCTTATGTTACCGTCGCAGAGGGAGCAGAGGATGAGACAACTCCGGGAGGCCTTGCAGAAAGGTCTGTGCAACGCGTTCCCAGAGACTGGGAGGTTGCAAACTCCTGGTCCTGGACAACGAGTTGCTGAGGCTTCGGCCAGTCAAAGAAGGAGCGGTGGGGAAGGTGGCCGTCTGACCGATGCGTTCAGACAATTCTTTAGTCCGCAGCCCCAAAGTATGATCGGTTCCAGCAACCATCGCCAGCGTCTGATAAACATGGTGCAGGAATATCTAGGGGCAAGGTCAGACTTGGACACCTTCCCCACCGAAAATCCTCTGGCTTACTGGGTCTTGAGGATGGATCACTGGCCAGAGCTTGCACAGTATGCAATTGAGCTACTGGCCTGTCCTGCATCCAGCGTTCTTTCGGAACGCACATTCAGTGCTGCTGGAGGATTTGTCACGGATCACAGGGTGCGCCTGTCCACCGACTCGGTTGATCGACTGACTTTCATCAAGATGAACCAGTCTTGGATCACCACCAGCTACCACACACCTGATGCTGATATAACAGACTAATTGATTTTAACATGTCACATCCCTTCAAGACTGATGCTGATGCTGAGTGCCTGTGCTGTTATGTTGACTGGCTATCCTCCTCCTCCGAGTCCTCAATGATACGATTGATGATGATAGCTTGGAAGATCATTTTTGTTTATGGGTGCCGCCACCAGTGCCTAACGCCCAATTTTTCAGCCCCTGTTTAACAGGGGGCGTGTAATTACAATTTTTGAAGCAATACTTTGCAACAGGGCTCATTGCTGTGCTCCAAGTACAGTATCTGTGAGGGGTTGCAGTGTTGTGCCACCAGTGCCTAAGGCCCAATTTTTCAGCCCCTGTTCAACAGGGGCATGTAATTACAATTCTTGATCTAATAATTCACAGCAGGGCCCATTGCTGCACCCACCAAGAGTAACTGTCAGGGCTTACAGTGTTGTGGCACCAGCACCACCATCAAAGGCCCAATTTTTACTACCACTGTTCAACAATTATATGTAATTAAAATTCCTGATATAATAGTTGACAGCAGGGCGTTCCAGCACCAACCAAGAGTAACTGTGAGTGCTTACAGTGTTGTGCCAACACCAACAACTAAGGGGCCTATTTCTGCAGAGTATATACGGCAGGTCCCTACTTTCAAACATCCAACTTACAAACGACTCCTACTTGCAAACGCAAGAAGACAACAGGAAGTGAGAGGAAATCTACCACTAGGAAGGAAAATTCTCTCCTGTAAGAATAAATATGGGAGAAAGGTGTCTCCTCTGTACTGATGCTTTATCAGCAATCCTTGTTTCAAGAAAAACACCACATTTCAAAAACAGTTGTCATTGGGACGGAAAGTGAGGTGAAATGTTCTGAACAGGGGCACAGACAGCAAAACAAATGTTACAGGGGTGATAACCCTTACCTATGTTTTCCAAAAAGTTTAAAAATAGATTTTTGGTCTGGAGCTACACTTCAACAATGTACCTGTTCAAAATTACAAACAGATTCTACATAAGAACAAACCTACAGTCCCTGTCTTGTATGCACCGCCTGTATAGGGCTGTTCAGAGTATATAGGGCCTTTTTTATTTTATGTGCGGGGTTCCCCTTAATATCCATACAAGACCCAAAGGGGCTGGTAATGGGCTGGGGTAGGGGGGGGGGGTCATGGGGTAGCTATGCCATTTTTCTTAAAGAATTTCATCCATATTACCGGGACCAGACATTACATTAAAGCCGCAAGCAGTTTTAAATGGCTTTTTTTTCCTTTAGAAGTGTCATTTTGTGCAGGGACAGTTCTAAACACGGGAAACACGTGGCACTTCACAGGCATACTTTAGACACCCCCCAGGTACGATATTTAAAGGAATATTTGACTTTTTTTTTTTCACTTTATGCATCATTAAAATGACTGCTCCCGAAAAACGACCGTTTTTAAAACTTCTTTTTGCATTGATACATGTCCCCTGGTGCAGAACCCGGGTTCCCAAACCCTTTTTAGGACAATAACATGCATAATAGTTGTTATAATTAGCACTTTAGAATTCGAACGTTCGCATCCATTGTATTTAATAGGGTTCTAATGTTCGTTCGAACTTTCGGTCCGTTCGCGGGTTCTGGTGCGAACCGAACCCGGGGGTGTTCGGCTCATCACTACTCATGAGGTTCAGAAGAGTGCCAGGAACTATTACAGATGACAGTTTACAGTTGTTTCATTGCTTTATTGTACTATCAGGCCATATTATCTTCCCCAGGTTGTTGTGGCACTATGACAATAACATAAACAATTAAGTAATGAAATAACACATGTACATGTCTTCATTAACAGTCCCTCACCTGCTGTTGTAACATATGGCCCTTGAAGGAATGCAGATGCTCAACACTTCATTAAGAGAGATTTCTACATGGATGATGGACTCAAATCTTTATCCACAGATGAGAAAAACATAACCTGCTCTAAGGTATGCTTTCTGAAGTCAACCTCAGGCGCTCTACAAGATATCCTTAAAGTGGATGTAAACCCAAATTTTTTATTTTTTTTTGCTGTCACAATGTAGAGTATAAGATTTCCTATCATTTGTGCCAGGTCTTGCCACAACGAGTTAATCCAGCTCTGAGCAATCCTCTTATTGTTCAGTGAGATAAAACGGACAAACAGAGAAAAACCTTTGTCCGTTCCGCCCCCTTGGTTTGAGTGACAGGTTATTTACATATCTCATGCACTAACTTTAGACAAGCATTATTTTTTAATTCCCACCCCCACTCCTTTTCTGAAGTCATGTGGTTACTTTTCTGGATTTTGACTGGATGTTAGTGATCATAGCAGAAAGAATGCACAGGAGAAAATACATGTTGACAAGGGGAGTGTAGAGGTGGGCGGAGAGTCTACTGACATCACGACTCCACCCACCGAGCTCCAGACAACAGATCCACCCACAGAATCTGCAGTTTTTCAGTTCTTATAACAGACAGAGGGGAGACATTTGACAGGTAAGGATATATGCAGGAGGCATCTATATCCTTATAGATCAGCACTATGGCAGTAGTTTAGAAAGGATGAGAGTGGGTTTACATCCACTTTAAAGCAGTGCTGCTGTTTATAAAGCCTTACAGCCTGGCAAACTGTAAATCTTAGAATGGATGAACCATCTGTACAATGAAGTCAGGGTTTACAGAGGAACTTATGAAAAGACTCACTTGGGTGACTTTTTGAGCCCGAGTGCCCAAACTGCAACACAAAACCAACCTATTTATTTCAAAGTGCCAACACCGAATAAAACCTGCCAGTAGCTCTGTAATGAGGATGGGACTGATCACCCCTCTAAATGAACCCCAAGGGTCCAAAAATGTACGATTCTGCCCAAAAAAAGCCTTTTGTGCTTTTTCACACAACAGAATGCTCATGTGTGGGAAGGGCAATTGACAGTAATGGGGTTCTTTATCATGAGAGTTGGTGTGTTTCATGAATAACGCAACAAACTTCTCAGGTGTGAATGGGGGGGGGGTCAGGTGTAAAGAGCGGTGTGGCAGTGGTCATGTGACTTCGTCATGTGGAGAGGTGTGTGTAGAACAGTCATCACTCCTCCTGATATATGGGGGGTGGGGGGGGATAATAAATGTCACTAAAGATAATTTCTACAATGGAAGAAAGCAACCTGATCTCCAGGAATCACTGCAGCTAGACATCCTATAATAAGGCTCTGATGAAGAGGAAACCCCTCGAAACGCATTAGTAGTTAGTACCAATTTGTTTATGTAGCGGCACGCCCTCACACTCCCCTCTTTCTCTCTCGTCTTTCTGTTGTCTAGGGGTATCTTAGAGGGGAGGGAGCAGGGACGCTACGCCTGGCTTCCACCACAGATGTTAGTGCGGTATAAGCAATGGTTCTTTTTTAACTTCGGGTCAGTGCTGTGCACCTGGATCCTCCCTCCAAGAGTCACTGCGAACCATGTCCGTTAGAAAATTAGCTCCACACCATTAAAGTTCAACACTCCTTTATTCTCCTTGTCTGAACACAAACAGTTGAACTCCCTTGGTAGAACAGAACAGAAAAGGAGGTGTGGATGCGAACAGGCCCAGACACAATGTAAGCTGCCACTTCCCTTCCTAGAAGTGTATCCTGGTCTCCGCACGAGGGTAAATTTCCTTCCAGGCGGTCTCCGACGAGAGACTCACTTGTCACCGGCAATATGCTGCACCGGGTCTTCAAATGAGGAGCTCCCCCCAGTCCATTGCGCCTTCCGGATTCGGGTACCCGATCCCTGGGTACCCTAGGATCTCCTGCCCTCGCGGAACTCAGTGTTGGGCACTGAGCTCCGGACCTCCATCCAAGTACCTCACCCCAGGCTAAAGGTGCCTGGGATGGAACTCGACCTCCGCTGTCCTCTAGGCCTAAGCCACCCAGAGGAGCGACACGACCCACCGTCCGCAAGCTGAAGGTGCCTGGGACTTCGACCCCGTGACAAAGATGGCCGGCCCCCTTATACCCTCTCCCAGCAAGCACGGCGGGTTCCCCGCCCCACCATACCGCTGCCGAGGGAGGACAAAAAGGAGGACGGCACACAGCAATGATTCAACTCCAGCCCAGGGCGACAGCGCCACCCACTGGGCTGCAGGGAATTACACATCACTGATGTCTCTGCCAAATTCTAAATTACACCTGGGAAAGTACATACCCGCTACACTTATAATAAATTCTTTTTATAACGATTCATGCATCAGGCCACGCGCCTTCCTTCTTATTTCGTACATAGCATTTCAGACTTCCCCATGTCAGCCTAGGCAGCAGGGCATGCATGATCACTCTACATTAATATCCCCAGGAAATACTACCACCTTTACTTAGGCCCTCCGCACTAGCGCAGGAGAATATCTTTTCTGTTTATACCTTTACAAAAAGTTGATCGCCAACAGATCAATTAACCGACAGACTCCATGAATGGGAGCCTTTTGACTGTTATTGAAAAAAAGTGTAGTTATATAGGTCACTGATTTTTTTTTTTTTTATGTTAGAAATGTTTATTTATACATTTTGAGTTATTTGTTTACTATCCTGACTTTAACAAATGAAGATAAACAGGTGCGATTTATTTTTCATTTAGTTGCATAATAATTGTACACACATGGATATTCTTCTATGAAAGCCAAAACCTCACTTTTACTTTCCCAAATATCCAGGTTTGAGTAATAATACCATTTTGGATTGACCGAGAGCACTGTAGTTGTTTAGTAATGAAATGAATCCTCAAAAATACAACTTGCCTAATAATTGTGTACACAGTGTATTCCCTGCCCTTCTCTTTCCGCGGTGGCAATATTTTCATGCATTATATTGCTTTATATTCTGTATAGTTCATAAAAACAAGATACAATCATTTTACAACCTCATGCTGTTCTCCTAGCACAATCATTTTCTTTCTGCGTCACAGATTCCAAAATATTAGCAAAATTTATCGGCTTCAATTAATTCATATTCTTTCAATCGATTTGCAGGTAGTTTAAATTTCAATGTTTCTTGTATTACTGATACGCAAGGGCAGTGGCGGCCCATCCATAGGGGGCGTAGGGGCGCCCCCCCAAGGCTAGTCACCATAAAAAATATATATATATATTTTTTAAAAGTCCTTTAAATGCACAAGTGCACTGTGTACGGGCGCTGGACACGGTGCCTATTGGGTAGCATGATGTCTATGCAATCATGTGATTGCATGTAAGACGCTTCATTTGCAGGGTTTTGTGAGTCATTGCGGCGCAAAGGACTGCGCTGCAACACTTCCGTCCTGCAGGCATTCCCCTTGCTGTGGGGTTTTCTATTGGCAGGTGGGTGGCACTTTCCCCGGGCAGCAGCATCACTTCTGGGTGCTGTGCCAGACTGCCAGTGGGAAATCGTAACCCTGACCCCGCATCTCCGTGGATGGGGAAGCCACACTGCCAAAGGTACGATCTGCCTGCCTGTAATGTGATGATCTGACACCCTGTCCGTAGCAGTATCCTGTGATCGGAAGGTGGAGGGAGGGTGTCCTGCTTCACATCTGCCCCCAGCTATTCACTTCAATCTGCTGGATCAGACAGAGTGAGGCATGTGCCTGGCAGGAGAGGAGAGGAGAGGGGGGGATGGGGAACTGCTGATCGGAGAAAATGCTTCTCCCATTCACCACTAAATCCCTCTCTCATCTATCTATCTATCTATCTATCTATCTATCTATCTATCTATCTATCTATCTATCTATCTATCTATCTATCTCTCTCTCCCTCCCACCCAATGTCTGTCTATTTATCTGTCTGTATATCTATTTATCTATCTCTCATTCTCCCCCTCCCACCCAATATCTATCTATCTATCTATCTATCTATCTATCTATCTATCTATCTATCTATCTATCTATCTATCTATCTTTCTCATTCTCCCCCTTCCACCCAATATCTGTCTGTCTGTCTGTCTGTCTATCTGTCTATTTATCTGTTTGTCTGTCTATTTATCTATCTATCTATCTCTAGGCCCTATTGCGGGCGGGGGACAGGGGGGGTATGGGGTTGGTTGGGTTTTTTTTGCGCCCCCCCCCCCCCCAAAAAAAAATGGAGCACCAGTCGCCACTGCTCAAGGGTTTTTCTAAAATAAAGAACATACAGTATTTTCAAAACATCCTCCAGGACACGCAAATCGGTTCATATTATAATAAGTGATGGGGAATTCTAACTGATCTGCCCGAGTCAGCATTTACCCAGAATTAGGCTTTTTTATTTGAGATAGATGCTTGTGCACAATGAGTGATCGGCACCACTGCGAATCATATTATTTTGTTGTCATGTGTACATTTATTGTGACATTGGCAGACCTCCCCACATCCCAAGCATTCCCCCTGTCTGACTCAGGAAACAATTCTGCAGCAGACAATCAACCATCCTTTTTTTAGGTCAAGGGTAGGCAACTTTTAAATGTAGTGTGTCAAAAAAATGTTTGTAAGACATTTAGAGTACCAGATACTGTGTATACAGTGCCTTTCATACCCCTTCAAATTTTCCACATTTTATTATGTTACAACCAAAAAAGTAAATGTATTATATTGAGATTTTATGTGATAGACCAACACAAAGTAGCACATAATTGTGAAGTGGAAGGAAAATGATAAATGGTTTCCAAAATGTTTACAAATAAATATGTGAAAAGTGTGGCATGCATTTGTATTCACCCTGAATAAATACTTTGTAGAACCATCTTTCGCTGCAATTACAGCTTTAAGTCTTTTTGGGGATGTCTCTACCAGCTTTGCACATCTATGGAGTGACATTTTTGCCTATTCTTCTTTGCAAAAATGGCTCAAGCTCTGTGATTGGATGGAGAGCATCTGTGAACAGCAATTTTCAAGTCTTGCCACAGATTCTGAATTGGATTTAGGTCTGGACTTTGACTGGGCCATTCTAACACATGATAATGCTTTAATCAAAACCATTCCATTGTAGCTCTGGCTGTATGTTTAGGGTCGTTGTCCTGCTGGAAGGTGAACCTCTGCCCAGTCTCAAGTGTTTTGCAGACTCTAACAGGTTTTATTCTAAGATTACCCTGTATTTGGCTCCATCCATCTTCCCATCAACTCTGACCAGCTTCCCTGTCCCTGCTGAAGAAAAGCATCCCTACAACATGATGCTGCTACCACTATGTTTCACAGACGATGGGGATGGTGTGTTCAGGGTGATGTGCAGTGTTAGTTTTCTGCCACACATAGCGTTTTGTTTTTAGGCCAAAAAGTTCAATTTTGGTCTCATCTGACCAGAGCACCTTCTTCCACATGTTTGCTGTATCCCCCACATGGCTTCTCACAAACTGCAAATGGGAATTCTTATGGCTTTCTTTCAACAATGGCTTTCTTCTTGCCACTCTTCCATAAAGGCCAGATTTGTGGAGTGCACGACTAATAGTTGTCCTGTGGACAGATTCTCCCACCTGAGCTGTGGATCACTGCAGCTCCTCCATAATTATCATGGGCCTCTTGACTGCTTCTCCAATTAATGCTCTTCTTGCCTAGCCTGTCAGTTTAGGCGGACGGCCATGTCTTGGTAGGTTTGCATTTGTTCCATACTCTTTCCTTTTTTTTTTAGACGATGGATTGAACAGTGCTCTGTGAGATGTTCAAAGCTTGGGATATTTTTCTATCACCTAACCCTGCTTTAAACTTTACCACACATTTATCCCTGAACTGTCTGATGTGTTCCTTGGCCTTTGTGATGCTGTTTGTTCACCAAGGTTCTCTAACAAACCTCTGAAGGCTTCACTGAAAAGCTGTATTTATACTGAGATTAAATTACACACAGGTGGACTCTATTTACTATTTAGGTGACTTCTGAAGGAAATTGGTTTCACTAGATTTTAGTTAGGGGTATCAGAGTAAAGGGGCTGAATACAAATGCACGCCACACTTTTCACATCTTTTTTTGTAGAAAAAAATGAAAATCATTTATCATTTTCCTTCCACTTCACAATTATGTGTCACTTTGTGTTGGTCTATCACATAAAATCCCAATAAAATACATTTACGCTTTTGGTTGTAACATGACAAAATGTGGAAAATTTCAAGGGGTATGAATACTTTTGGCACTGTATGTCATTGTACTACTACCAAGCCACTTAGTAACCTGCATAATAACACATAACATGCATTTTGAGATTGACTAGTTGCCTATCCCAGCTCTCATGGCCTGTCTCGGCTTGACTTCACTTACCTCGGGCTGAGCACTGGTGGAACATTGATACTGAATGCAGGAAGCTGGAGCTTACAAGGTCTTCCTCCATCACCTGCTGGGAATTTTCCTTTTTCCCCTGTAAGGAGGAGATCTCCAAAGCTCTTGTCTGCCCTCTTGGTGGGTGTTTTGAAAGACCGTGGTGTCAGTGGAGATAGCATTGGAGAACTGTAGGCTTTAGGCAGTTTTAAAGAGGAATCTACAGGACTGACACCCCTGGGACTCACTGGTAAGGGACATTTCTCATCATCTTCGAATTCGTCATCTTCTAGGATGGATGGCAACTTCTGAATAAGACCTCCATTGCTCTCCTGGTCTAACTTAAAAAACAAAACAAAAGTGAATATTAGTGCATGTCAGTATCATGCCTATATATTATATTTTCTGTTTTCATAGAAGTCATCAACTATACATCTTAAAACATGATTCCAGCTTCGGCGTCAGGTGTACTACACTGCTGAACTACTTGTTATGTAAAAAATGGCCATAAACCACCTAGCAAAAGCAGGACACATTTGCACATTTAAATGGGTAATGTAAACCTGTACCTTGGCAATATATACAAAACATATGATGACAAAATGCACTTAGTGAAAAGTGAACAATCTCAAGAGAGATACACTATATTACCAAAAGTATTGGGACGCTGTGGATCTCTGTGCAGGTCAGCCTAGTTCCTCCACCCCATACTCACGCATCAATTTCTTTATGAGCCTTGCTTTATACTCTAGTGTGCAGTCTAGTTGGAGCCAGAAGGGGCCATCCCAAAACTGTTCCCACAAGGTTGGGAGCGTGAAATTGTCCGAAATGTCTTGGTGTACTGACGCCTTAAGAGTTCCGTTCACTGGAACTAAGGGGCCAAGCCCAAACGCTGAAAAACAACCCTACACCATAATCCCCCTCCACCAAATGATTTGGACCAATGCACAAAGCAAGGTCCATAAAGACATGGATGGGCAAGTTTGGGGTGGAGGAACTTGACTGGCCTGCACAGAGTCCCGACCTCAACCTGATAGAACGCCTTCTCTTCCAACATCAGTGCCTGACCTCACAAATGCGCTTCTGGAAGAATGGTCAAACCTTCCCATAGACACACTCCTAAACCTCGTGGACAGCCTTCCCAGAAGAATTGAAGTTGTTATAGCTGCAAAGGGTGGACAAACTCAATATTGAACCCTACAGACTAAGACCGAGATGCCATTAAAGTTCATGTGAGTGTAAAAGCAGGCGTCACAATAATTTTGGTAATATAGTGTATTGGAATTATATGCAGATCTTAACTTTTCCTGTAGAACATTGGCTTGACCTTGCCCCATTTAGCCTTTTAAATCTATCACCTGGCCCTTTATTGTGAAAAATGTTCACTGCAATACAAATGGGATAGAAGAGCAGGTGGGGTTGAAATTGGTTGAAAAGTTATAAAGTTGAAACTGGCCAGTTTTTTGAAAGGTTTATTTTAAGTAAAGAGCTTCCATCTTGTTTCTGCTCCATACATAGAAAAATAGTGTAGAAGGGCAGGTGGGATTGAAATTGGTTGAAAAGCTATAAGGTTTAAACTGGCCAGTTTTTTTAAAGGTTTATTTTAGGTAAAGAGCTTCCATCTTGTTTCTGCCCCATACATAGAAAAGAGAATACTGTATTTACCGTACTTATAAATTGCAATAGGTACCAGCTTCAAAAGAACAACATAACAAAGGTACAGAAAGCAGAAATACTCTAGATTGTAATTTATTTTAATGGTGCTATATTCACCAGCCAGCACACAACCCAATGCTGAGTCTAGCCAGGCCACTTGTCAGTCAATGGTCATGACAGAAAGTCTCCTGAAGTATTACTTTGTCTGCTACTCAGGGTGATGTAAGCATGCATCAAAACTCCCATAAAAGCCCCAAAAGCTGAGCAGGAAGTTTAATATTACCCTTTGTAAAGAATACGCAGCACAATCCTCTAACCACTACCTCAATTCTATTGCGCTGGTTTTCTTGAATTCAGAATCCGTAGTTACTGCAGTAGGAAAAAGAAGAAGAATCGGGTAGATGGTGGGCACCAGTGGACCACCAGTGAAAAAAGATGCTCACTTCTCCTGAATGATAAACCCATACATACTAGAAACAATAAGATACCTTATGTGTAAATGGTCATCACTAAGGCTCTCCTAAAATATTCTGTATTGCGGCATACTGTATACATCAACAGTATTGATGTTCACTGGATTGATTCTTTTTTGGATCACATCATGTTAATGGAGGTGGTTGGACTAGGGGTGGTTCTTTTTTTCCTGACTGATTTGTTTTGTATTTTAATATCCTGATGATGATTGTTTTGTATTTTTACATCCTGATAACTCTTTGCAATACAGTCAAAACTCTAGAACATTCCATCAAGAAGGAATAACTTCTTTCTAATCTTGAAATATACCTTCAAGAATCAATGTAGCCAATCTATGATTTAGATTCACAAAAGTATGACATATCACCTTCCTAACTGCATTCTTGATTGTGTTTTTTTTATTATACTGGGTTGACTTATCACTAAATAGGGCCTAATCATGTCTGTACAATTACCTTCCTAGCATAGCGCCCCGCTGGGTCTGCTCGAACAATTCTATGAGCAGAGCCATTCTGTATCAAGCAATTACATCCCCACCAGCCTTTTGTGCTTTATTCTGGCAGTGGATCTGTATCTATGTGTAAGGATTCTACGAATGCAGCTGTTGCGGACAGGAAGAAGCTGATGGGACTACATTTGCTGATTGCGCTCTGCCAGCAGACTCATGTTCAGGCCCAGCGGGGCATAAGGGAACTTGCTATGCCAAATAACCGCCTCATGATTACTTCCTTGCAAGTCAATACATCACAAGCAGCTCATTCTCCAACTTTAAAATCAGTTTATTCTGAATATTCTTTTTAGTTAACTGGCAAGTTTTTTTTCAGTTTTTTTTTTTTTTTTAAATACCGTATATACTTGAGTATAAGCCGACCCGAATATAAGCCGAGGCACCTAATTTTACCACAAAAACATGGGAAAAGGTATTGACTCGAGTATAAGCCTAGGGTGTCCATCTGCATGCCTCACTGTGCCTCACTGTGTCCATGTGCATTCCTCACTGTGCCCATGCCTCACTGTGTCCATGCCTCACTGTGCCCATGCCTCACTGTGCCCATGACTAGACTGACGTTTAACATGGGAGTCTATGGAAGGGGTGCCCGGCTTTGAAAAATCGGTGCTCCCCAGCCGTAGGTCCTCCAGACAAAAAAACTTTGCACACTTGTAGAGGAGAAATAGAGCAAGATGTGTGCCAAGTTTCGGGTCCAGAGAACTTACGACTAGCCGGTACCGGGTCCCCAAATTCACCAGAGAAATTATCGTTTAACATGGGAGTCTATGGAAGGGGTGCCCGGCTTTGAAAAATCGGTGCTCCCTGGCCGTAGGTCTCCCGGACAACAAACTTTGCACACTTGTAGAGGAGGAGTGGGGCTACATGTGTGCCAAGTTGGCCGGTACTGGGTCCCCAAAGTCTGGGAGATCAGGCGCAAAAAGTTGACTCGAGTATAAGCCGAGGGGGGCATCTTCAGCACAAAATCAGAATCAGAATTTTGCACTGCGCTGCTTTAACTGTAAATTGTGCGGACATGCAATGTTGTACCCAAACGAAATTTGCGTCCTTTTCTTCCCACAAATAGAGCTTTCTTTTAATGGTATTTGATTGCCTCTGCGATTTTTATTTTTTGCGATATAAACGGAAAAAGACCGAAAATTTGGAAAAAAAATGATATTTTCTACTTTTTGTTATAAGAAAAATTGAATAAACTCAATTGTAGTCATACATTTAGGCCAAAATGTATTCAGCCACATGTTTTTAGTAAAAAAAATGTCAATAAGCGTATATTTATTGGTTTGCGCAAAAGTTATAGAGTTTACAAACTAGGGTACATTTTCTGAAATTTACACAGCTTTAAATTTATGACTGCCTATCTCATTTCTTGAGGTGCTAAAATGACAGGGCAGTACAAACCCCCCCCCCCAAATGACCCCATTTTGGAAAGTAGACACCCCAAGGAAATTGCTGAGAGGCATGTTGAGCCCATTGAATTTTTTTTTTTTTGTCCCAAGTGATTGAATAATGACTAAAAAAAAAAAAAAAAAAATAATTACAAAAAGTTGTCACTAAATGATATATTGCTCACACATGCCATGGTTATATGTGGAATTTCACCCCAAAATACATTTTGCTGCTTCTCCTGAGTACGGGGATACCACATGTGTGGGACTTTTTGGGAGCCTAGCCGCGTACGGGACCCCGGAAACCAAGCACCGCCTTCAGGATTTCTAAGGGCGCAAATTTTTGATTTCACTCCTCACTACCTATCACAGTTTCGAAGGCCATAAAATGCCAAAATAGCACAAAACCCCCCCAAATGACCCCATTTTAGAAAGTAGACACCCCAAGGAAATTGCTGAGAGGCCTGTTGAGCCCATTGAATATATTTTGTTTTGTCCCAAGTGATTGAATAATGACAAAAAAAAAAAATAATTACAAAAAGTTGTGACTAAATGATATATTGCTCACACATGCCATGGTTATATGTGGAATTACACCCCAAAATACATTTTTCTGCTTCTCCTGAGTACGGGGATACCACATGTGTGGGACTTTTTAGGAGCCTAGCCGCGTACGGGACCCCGAAAGCCAAGCACCGCCTTCAGGATTTCTAGGCACAAATTTTTGATTTCACTCCTCACTACCTATCACAGTTTCGAAGGCCATAAAATGCCAAAATCGCACAAAACCCCCCCAAATGACCCCATTTTGGAATATAGACACCCCAAGCTATTTGCTGAGAGGAATGTCGAGTATTTTACAGCTCTCATTTGTTTTTGAAAATGAAGAAAGAAAATATATATATATATATATTTTTTTTTTTCAATTTTCAAAACTTTGTGACAAAAAGCGAGATCTGCAAAATACTCACAATACCTCTCAGCAAATAGCTTGGGGTGTCTACTTTCCAAAATGGGGTCATTTGGGGGGGTTTTGTGCTATCTGGGCATTCCACGGCCTCCGAAACTGTGATAGGCAGTGAGAAGTGAAATCAAAAATTTACACCCTTAGAAAGCCTGAAGGCGGTGCTTGGTTTTTGGGGTCCCGTACGTGGCTAGGCTCCCAAAAAGTCTCACACATGTGGTATCCCCGTACTCAGGAGAAGCAACAGAATGTATTTTGGGGTGTAATTCCACATATGCCCATGGCATGTTTGAGCAATATATCATTTAGTGACAACTTTGTGCAAAAAAAAAAAAAAAATTGTCGTTTTTCCGCAACTTGTGTCAACATATAAAATATTCCATGGACTCGACATGCCTCTCAGTATATAGCTTGGGGTGTCTACTTTCCAAAATGGGGTCATTTGGGGGGGGTTTGAACTGTTCTGGCATTTTATACACAACATTAGGAAGCTTACATCCACTCTTCTAACCACTTGAAGACAAAGCCCTTTTTGACACTTTTTGTTTACATGAAAACATTTTTTTTTTTTGCAAGAAAATTATGTTGAACCCCCAAACATTATATATATTTTTAAAGCAAAGGCCCTACAGAATAAAATGGTGGGTGTTGCATTTTTTTTTTCTGCACAGTATTTGCGCAGCGATTTTTCAAACGCATTTTTTGGGTTAAAAAATACACTTTTTTTAATTTTAATGCACTAAAACACACTATATTGCCCAAATGTTTGATGAAATAAAAAAGATGATCTTAGGCCGAGTACATAGATACCAAACACGACATGCTTTAAAATTTCGCACAAACGCGCATTGGCGACAAACTACATACATTTTTAAAAGCCTTTAAAAGCCTTTACAGGTTACCCCAGTAGATTTACAGAGGAGGTCTACTGCTAAAATGATTGCCCTCGATCTGACCTTCGCGGTGATACCTCACATGCATGGTGCAATTGCTGTTTACATATGACGCCAGACCGACGCTTGCGTTCGCCATTGGGCAAGAGCAGGGCAGGACAGGGGTGCTTTTTTTTTTTCTTTTTTTTTTATTATTAATTTTTCTTTTTTATTTTCTTTTTAAATTGTTTCTTCCAAGTATTTTTTTTTTTTAATCATTTTTATTGTTATCTCAGGGAATGTAAATATCCCCTATGATAGCAATAGGTAGTGACAGGTACTCTTTTTTTGAAAAAACTGGGGTCTTCTAGACCCTAGATTTTTCCTCTGCCCTCAAAGCATCTGACCACACCAAGATCGGTGTGATAAAATGCTTTCCCAATTTCCCAATGGCGCTTTTTATATCCGGGGGGGGGCATTCCCTCCCACTGCTTGTAAAAGCAGTCCAGAGGCTAATTAGCCGCTAGGATTGCTTTTACATGAAAGCCGGCCGCTGGCTGAAAAGAATGATACCAAGATGATACCTAAACCCGCAGGCATCATTCTGGTATAAACATTCAAAGTCCAGCAACATACCAGTACGTTGCTGGTCCTTGTTGGACATGTATTGTAATCTTTTTTTTTCATGCAGCCAGTTGGCTGAACGAAAAAAGAGATTGATCGGTGGCTATGCCCACCATTAGAATACCGCCCTTCATCCACCCACTTCCAATGATGGGCATACACGCACCATTTATATATGCCGAAGCATGGGGGCATCCTCCCGCAAAAAAGTTATGCCGCACACACATGGTCGGACTTTTCCACGGGCAAGCCTCCGTCGGAATTTCGACCGTATGTACGCGGCATTAGGAGCAAAATCGCTCCTCCGCCCCTGCTGCCCCAATGCTTCGGCATATTTGCTTTTTTTTTTTAACTGTGGTGGTGAAATCACCTCCTACAGCACTGGAGTCGCAGGGATCAGGCCTGTCTCTGCGAACGCTGCAGTTATGTGTGTTTTTGTTTTGTAAGTGACAGTGATCGATCGATACTGCACTTGGGTGGCCTGGGCTGGCCGGAGGGGCAAAACGCAGGTGCTAGCAGGTATCTGGGCTGATCCCGCTAACACTGCGTTTTTGGGAACCCTAAACTGCTGGGGACGCTAGTATAGATCTGATCAGATCAGATATTGATCTGTTCAGATACTATACTACTAAGGGGGGTGTATGCTTCACGCGTGGGTGTTAGCGTTACTGGCACTAACCTGACGCTGCCTGGGGTGTGACTCAGACCCTCTCTGACGCTAAAACCTAATTGATATCACCCGCCGGGCGATCAGGGGGTTAAACCTTTATTGGGTTATATACACGGCGGGTGCCCTGACACTATAAAAAGCAAACTAACTAACCAGCGTCACCCGTAACACTTATATGGTGATCACTGGTGAAAGGGTTAACTAGGGGCAATCAGGGGGTTAAAACCTTTATTAGATAATATATGGGGGTACCTGACGCTATAAAAACCTGTGGCGAACCTAAAGAAAATTACCAGCTACCGATCTGCATCACCGACACTAAGACAGCGTTTAGAAAAACGATCGCTTAGCGACAGTGGTGATGGGGGTGAAAGGGTTACCTGGGGGGTGATCAAGGGGGTTAAACCTTTATTAGATAATATATTGGGGTACCTGACGCTATAAAAACATGCAGCGAACCTAAAAAAAATTACTGGCTACCGATCTGCATCACAGACACTAAGACAGCGTTTAGAAAAAGGATCGCTTAGCGACAGTGGTGATAGGGGGTGAAAGGGTTACCTGGGGGGCGATCAAGGGGGTTAAACCTTTATTAGATAATATATTGGGGTACCTGACACTATAAAAACCTGCGGCGAACCTAAAAAAAATTACCAGCTACCGATCTGCATCACCGACACTAAGACAGCGTTTAGAAAATGATCGCTTAGCGACAGTGGTGATGGGGGTGAAAGGGTTACCTGGGGGGCGATCAAGGGGGTTAAACCTTTATTAGATAATATATTGGGGTACCTGACGCTATAAAAACATGCGGCGAACCTAAAAAAATTTACTGGCTACCGATCTGCATCACCGACACTAAGACAGCGTTTAGAAAAACAATTGCTTAGCGACAGTGGTGATAGGGGGTGAAAGGGTTACCTGGGGGGCGATCAAGGGGGTTAAACCTTTATTAGATAATATATTGGGGTACCTGACGCTATAAAAACCTGCGGCGAACCTAAAAAAAATTACCGGCTACCGATCTGCATCACAGACACTAAGACAGCGTTTAGAAAAACGATCGCTTAGTGACAGTGGTGATAGGGGGTGAAAGGGTTACCTGGGGGGCGATCAAGGGGGTTAAACCTTTATTAGATAATATATTGGGGTACCTGACGCTATAAAAACATGCGGCGAACCTAAAAAAAATGACTGGCTGTCGATCGGCATCACTGACGCTAAGACAGCGATCAGAAAAATTATCGCTTAGCGACAGTGGTGATAGGGGGTGAAAGGGTTATCTGGGGGGTGATCAGGGGGTTAAACCTTTATTAGGGGGGGTTAGGGGGCTACACTGGACCTAAGACTAAACTTTGGTGACACTTTTACAGTCACAAATGTCACTGATTGCAGTGATCACTAAATAAATGGTCACTGCAATCAGTGACACTGTGACTGGGGGCTGGGGGGGGTGATCTGGGGGGTGATCTGGGGTGTCTGGGGGGGCCTGGGGGGCGATTTATGTCCCTATGTGTCCTGGTGTCAGTGTAGTGTTGTGTGCACTGACCTGATGTCTTCTCTTGTACGGCGCTCGGTATATGTGAGCGCTGCACCAGAGATGACATCACTTCCTCCTGCTTCCTCTGCCTGACACAGACAGAGGGGGCATTTCCATTCGCCGGGAGCGATCGCGAGGGGGTGGCCAGAAACGAATGTCTGCCCCCTCATCCCGGAACGCTCCCGGACACTTAGCCACCGCTCACTGTATAGGAGGGGGGTCCGATTGGACCCCCCAACTATACAAAGGCAATCACGTACACTCTACGTGATTGTGCCTGTCGGTGCCATTCTGCCGACGTATATATACAGTGAGCGGTCGTTAAGTGGTTAAAAACTCGGCTTATACTCGAGTATATACGGTAAATGACCATGTACATCAAATACCATTACAGCTAGAGTTCAAAAATATTTTTAAGAATGCTACTAATTAGAAATGTATGTCATCTGTGACATTGCAGCAGAATCCTTAGTGACTGGGGAAAACGTAGTGGAAACTTAGTGACTGGGGGACAGGACCTAAAAAAAACTGTCAATGGTTTAACATACCAGCATTTACTGTATCTATAACCAGTGGATGTACTACTATCAATCACATCAGGCTGACCATTAATTTTGGAGCATGCAAAGGCTGTTTAGGGATATGGTAAAAAAAGTGTTGCCTGAATCATGGTGTATACTTTGGCAGAAGGCCACCTTAAGGCTGAACCTTAAAACAAATATTGTCTAAATCTGTGTTTCTCAACCTTTTTTCAGTCAAGGCACCCTTTAAAAATTATAGACAATCTCAAGGCACCCTTTAAAAATTATAGACAATCTCAAGGCACCCTTTAAAAATTATGGACAGTTTCAAGGCACCCGATTCTAAAATGTAGAAACTATTCTAATAGTTTTACATAATGCGGCAGCATCTACAAGTTCAAGTAGGACACCCAATGTTAGGTGATTTATTCTTCCAAAGCAAACACACTCAGCTAATGTGACCCCAACGCTGATGGAGAGGGGCATGGGAGGGTCAAACAAGGATGCTATGCAGGCGACTGACATCCTCCTTATCAACTGATTATTCCATTGGTCATTAGGACGCCAGCAGCTAGAATGTTGTAATGGTGCTCAATGAAAACCTGTGACTTAGTGTAACTAAAAGGCAGCCTTCATCCACACGTCGGCTTGTATACAATTTTTGGGCATTTTGCCAAGGCACCCCTGAAGAAACCTCAGGGGACCCCAGGGTGTTGAAAAAGGCCGGTCTAAATTCAAGAAGCATGTCTATTGTTATGTGGATCTTGGTGTGCTTTGTGTATTTCTTTCAGATCTCTGCAGGAATCCAGCATGAAACATGCCTGTGTGTCATTGCTTCCTGTAATAAAGAACAATCACAGCTGCTCTATTTCCTTGTTCATGCCCATGGGTTTGCAAAGACATTTTGTGAATATTGAAGGACTTCAGTTTTAAACAGTGGTTTGAAGACTTATTTATCAAAGTGACTCAAGAAGATACACTTATTAAACTACAATCACAATCTCCTTTTTATTCTCCTATACTGGAAAAAGACTGGTAATAGGATATACCATCTCTTGCATTATCCCTTAAAATGGCCCAACATCAAACCAAAAATAACATCTGTTGCTTTCTACTAATTATTGCAAGTCACCTTGTTAAACTGTATGCATTTCATAAAGAAATAACTGAAAGAATGCAAACATATTTTAATGATATCAGCAAACACCTATTAATTAGCAAATGAAGGATGAATAGTTTCCCATTAGCTGGACTCAAGACACCTGCTAACTCTTACTTTTCCCTGTCAGCACTGTGTGAAGAGCATATCGGAGTCTTAAATCAGTTAATTAGTCTAAGAGGAAATCCAGCACAGCAAGTTTTATTTATAGCTTTGTCTCCCAGTGGGCTTTTGCCAACAGCGGCTGCTGCTCCACACAGCTATAAATAGATGCAAGAGCTATTTTTAGGATCAGAAAGACATCTCTGGGATACACTGACTTTCTCCTTCCTCTGAGGGATTGTAAATTCAGGTTTATGCATCATTTTCTACTCTGCCATAATATTTATGCAGCACACAGTCATGACCAAAACAAAAGGCAGCCCGTTATGAATTAAGGCAAACGCATCACTGCATTCAAGCTCCCATTAGACTTTGGTCTGATATAGAATGTAAATGGATGCATAATTATTTCTCTGCTGTAGTTTTCTTGTTAAATATTATTTACTAAATTCTTCGCTCCGTTTGCAAATGGATCCATAATGATATGGTGCAGTTTTGCTGTGGAAAGGGATTATTCATTAAAAGTGGATTTTTGTGAGATCAGGAGCAGTGTAACTATATTTACATTCACTGTATAACTGTCTTCCGTGCCAATAAAATCATAAATTGACTTCTCTAAGGTTTTTGGTTATGCTTCTTTCTCAACACCTTAATTCACATTGCACTGTGCTCTCAGAATACTCTCCCTCCCCACATTACAGTTTATACTTTAAATGTGGAGAAAAAGCAGTTTTACCACATATTAAACATATGCATATCATTTAGTTATGAACAGGACAACTGTAACATTTTAATAAAAGCTCGTTTTTATCAAGGGAGCAGCAAGCAGCATGCAGATTACTAAACCTACAATGTAAACCTCCATAGTTTTGGGCCTGCATCACCTACCTTACACCTGGCACTGCAAGAAACTTTATCCCTTCTGAAATATCTTCAAAAAACTACTAACCTGGATGAAGAACCAACCCCATGTCTCCTGCACCCAAATGACTTTTCCTTAGCTGGATACAAATCATACCTGACCATTTAACTCCTTAATGTAACTAGGGCATGCATTCACACACTCTGGTAAGACAACAGTCCCCTTACCTTCAGAGAACTGGAAAACCTCCCTGTGTCCCTCAAAAATGTTGAACAACAATACAGATTGACCTGGCTTGAATGAATACATTTCATAAACTTTACAAACTGCTCTATTACTCTCAAATTCACTGGAACCTGCATTTCCCTGCTCCCCTGGTGCAGTGTTAGACCTCAGAAATCAACCACCCTTCCCACGGTCTTTACCTCACATACTGTATGTCACACTTCATTGTCAATGAATAGAGAGTAATGCCTATAACCCACCCCAATGAAGAACCCCCCAAACATCTTCTCTACTTTCCACTCTTGTCTTTCCCTTATGGCTTCTGGATGATCCCTTCTGAATCAACACAGAAAGCTCTACCTTGAAAAAACTCAGATATCAGAGTTAATCATTGGTTTCCTAATAACCAAAAGCAAACAGATGCAAGATGCAATCTAAACTGGTTTATCTTATCAATCAGTTGCAGACCAGCCACTGCAGTTATACTGCGGCAAGTTGGCTCGGCTGCAACAATCGCCGTACCGATACATAGGCCCGTGCACTGGCTTTTCCGGGCACGCGCCTGCCACGCGTCGTGGGAGCTCGCCCGCGGGTTCGGCAGACTCGATGTCCGCCCACCACTCGCGATCGTGGGAAAGAGAGGCAGAATGGGGATCTGCCTTTGTACACAAGGCGGATCACTGTTCTGACAGGGGAGGAGAGAGAGATCAGCTGTTCCTAGTGATCAGGAACAGCGATCTCTCTCTACTCCCAGTGAGCCCATCCCCTGACCGTTAGACAGCACCTCCCTAGGGAACCTTTAACCCCTTGATCACCAATAGTGTTAACCCCTTTCCTAACAGTGCCATTTATACAGTGATCGGTGCATTTTTATAGCACTGATCACTGTATTGGTGTCACTGATCACCAAAAAGTATCACTTAGGGTCAGATTTGTCCGCCACAATGTCGCAGTCCCGCTAAAAATTGCAGATCGCTGCCATTACTAGTAAAAACAATAAAAAATAATCCCCAACTCTTTCCCCTATTTTGTATACGTTATTACTTTTGCGCAAACCAATTAATATACGCTTATTGCGACTTTTTTTACCAAGAATATGTAGCAGAATATATATTGGCCTAAACTGATGAACATTTTTATTTTTATTTATTTTTGGCATATGAATTATAGCAGAAAGTAAAAAATATAGTTTTTTGTTTATAGCGCAAAAAAGAAAAAATTGCAGGGGTGATCAAATTCCACCAAAAGAAAGCTCTATTTGTGGGAAAAAAAGGACATCAATTTTGTTTGGGTACAGCGTCGCACGACCGCGCAATTGTCAGTTAAAGTAACGCAGTGCTGTATCGCAAAAAAAATTCTTGGTCAGGAAGTGGGTCAATGACCAAACACACTTGCACACCCTGCTCTTTGTTTAAATGCGATCAGTCTATTGTACAGTTTATAGGATTGTACTTTATTAATGAGGCAGGGCCCTATATATATATATATATATGTAGCGGGTATGTACTTTCCCGAGTGCAATTCAAACTGGCAGAGACACCAGTGATGTGCAGTTCCTTGCGGTCCAGCGGGTGGCGCTGTCGCCTTGGGCTGGGGTTGAACCATTGCTGTGTGCTGTGCCTCCTTTTTGTCCTCCCTTGGCAGCGGTATGGTGGGGCGGGAACCCGCCGTGCTTGCTGGGAGAGGGTATAAAGGGGCCGGCCATCTTTGTCACAAGGTCGAGTCCCAGGCACCTTCAGCCTGAGGGCGGTGGTTCGTGTCGGTCCTCTAGGCGGCCTAGGCCTAGAGGACGTCCGGAGGTCGTGTTCCATCCCAGGCACCTTTAGCCTGGGGTGAGGTACTCGGATAGAGGTCTGGAGCTCAGTGCCCAACACTGAGTTCTGCGAGGGAAGGAGGTCCTAGGGAACCCAGGGATTGGGTACCCAAATCCAGAAGGCGTAATGGACCGGGGGGAGCTCCTCACTTGAAGACCGCGTGCAGCAGATTGCCAGTGACAGGTGAGCCTCCCATCGGAGACCACCTGGAAGGAAAATCCCCCCCTCGCTAAGAGATCTCAGCCCACTTTTAGGGAGGAAAGTGGAGAGTTCATTGTGTCTGGGCCTACTCGCATCCACACCTCCTTGTTTGTTCTGTTCTTTAAGGGAGTCTAACTGATTATGCTGTTCACTCGAGAAGAATAAAGGAGTGTTGGACTTTAATGGTGTGGGGCTCTTTTCTGGTGGACATTGTTCAAGGTAACTCCAGGTGCACAACACTGACCCAAAGGTAGAGAAGGAACTTTGCTTACACTGCACGGACACATGTGGTGAAGGCTTGGCGTGGTGACCCCGCTCTCTCCCCTCTAAGGTACCCCTAGACAAGAGAAAGACGAGCTGATGCAAAGAGGGGAGTGAGGAGGCCGCTACACGTGGGGGCTCGGGTCCGGTATAGTGTTTGTGTACTACGGAATTGAACGTGTCTGCCCGGAGGAGTTACGAGTAGGCAGGCCTTCATTGGCCGAAGAGCATCCCTGCTTGAAGTCGTGGACATGACCCAATGAAGGGAAAGGCCCGCGTGAAGGAGTACACGTGGGGGTTTCTATTGCACTGCGCCACCAGGCACACCCCCACCGCTTAGTTAGTTGGCGTGACTCAGAAACAGAAAAGAAGAAAAGCCCACGAACTGGAGCAAAGGGGAGGAGTCCAATACGTGTGAAGGACTACACGTGGGACGTTGGCGCAAAAACTTGGCAGTGTGCGATGGATCAGCAACAGGTCACCATGTTCGGACATACATCGTGGATTCCGGTTCACCCTTCTACCACGACACTGACTGCTGCTGCTCCGGTAACAGATACGGGGATCCGGCTAAAGCCAAGGGCACGATTCGCCCTATACTCATGCATGGACGTTGAAGCCGTGGGTGTGATTTTTCCCGGCTGTTCGGGACTGGTGTGTCAACTGAAGCCATTCGGGCGATGCGAGGCCTGTGGGGAGTTTCTTTTTAAAGTGGATCCAGTGGTTGAAAAGCCGATAACCATTTACCCCTGCCGTGCTGCAGGCAACACCACTCAAGGAGAAGGAATCACTGCTTTGACAGCCATCCCTGCGCACACTGCAGCGACCGCGGAGGAGGTCGTGAAAACTCAACGGGAGAAGTCAGAGGATGCTGACTCGGTTACCACGATCTCGCAGTGTCCACCACCGAAGAGAAAGACCGGCATGGTAGCCCCGACCAGCGGTTGTGGTGGACCGTCTCGCTCGCTTACACCCGGCCCGGATGGATCTGTCGATAAGAGTTCCGGACGTCCCGTTTCAAGTAAAGGCCGAGGTAAGCCAGGCGGAGAGATTTGGTGTGTGAGAAGAGGTGAAAACTCAGTCTCCACTACAGGGTACCTACCCGCGGAGGAGTGTGACACCTCTGACCTGGAGTCGCTCTCGGACATGGGAGACGACGTTGCTATAGACGAACTGTTTGCAGAAGAGGGCTGGGACAAAGTACCTCTCGCTTCATCCCGCAGAACCAGGGATCCACCCATGTCTACAGGGGAAAGCACACCCCGGGTGGAGGCACCAGCGCCTGAAGAGGGGTCCTGTCCCCGGCCTGCCTCTACATCCCCGGTACTATCTGTACTGAACACCGGGGAAAAGAGACTGCTGTTGCGGGCACCAATGCCCAGATCAGATGTAATCAAGGTCCCTCGCCACCCGGATTCAATAGTTTTGCCTGGCGAAGGGGACAGAGCTACTATGCCTCCTTTGGCCAGACTACAACGCCTATTTGGCCAGAAGGTTGCTGCAGAGTACGGATGGGAGTATCCCTACTTGTCCAAGGAGCTGCTCTATGAGGTGGAAGTGTGCCGGGAGCGCTGGTACAATGACTTTGTGTGGACTCACCTTCAGATTCCACACGCACGCAGGTACCCGGCATGCTCTCCCAAGGCCTCTCAGCGTTTTAAGGACTGCAAGGCAGAGTGGATGTTGGGACGGCACATCCATGCAGACAAAGTGCTGATCCGGCGCAAGGAAGGAGAAGATGTAGAATATCATCTGGAGACCATGGACCAGCACTTGAAGCCACTTGTTCTGCCGCATCCCCGCTTCTACCTGTAGGAGAGAAAGACTCAGTTTATGTTGTATGCTGCTGAACTTTCTGGGGCCCGTTGTCCTTGTACCCAGAGGAAGGAGGACTGTTCCTGTTTTGTTCTTCACTTTCCAGCAAGAAATCACAGAATCTGGGGTAGATAGGGCCCAAGAGAAGAGGAAAAGTTCCATGAGTGCAGTTACCGCGATGCTGTCACCAGGTGGCAGTGTTGCGCAACGTTAAACACTTTTCACACACTCACTCCTTGGATTTCTTTACGAAGAGGTTTCTTTCCTCTCACACGAATATATGTGTCAGGGTTTATGTGTGGTCATTTTCTTTCTTTTCCCTCTGCAGGAGAGCATCTCATCAAGACCACCGAGTATGGGGTGGGTCTTAGTCAGGATGGGTGGGAAAAGCAAAATGAGAATATGTGATTCTACAGTTATGGTTAAATGTTGTTGTTCCCCTTCCCTTTTATATAGGGCTCAGACACAATTGCTTTAGTTGATCAAGTTTTTCAAAAGTTTTATATTTTTGTACAATTGTTAGTTGGTCTCTGGATTTGATTATGCCAGCCCTTGAGGGTATGATTTGTTCCAGACACTGGGGACCAGTGTCAAATTACCAGGGGGAGAGTGTAGCGGGTATGTACTTTCCCGGGTGTAATTCAAACTGGCAGAGACACCAGTGATGTGCAGTTCCTTGCGGTCCAGCGGGTGGCGCTGTTGCCTTGGGCTGGGGTTGAACCATTGCTGTGTGCTGTGCCTCCTTTTTGTCCTCCCTCGGCAGCGGTATGGTGGGGCGGGGAACCCGCCGTGCTTGCTGGGAGAGGGTATAGAGGGGCTGGCCATCTTTGTGACGGGGTAGAGTACCAGGCATCTTCAGCCTGAGGGCGGTGGTTCGTGTCGGTCCTCTAGGTGGCCTAGGCCTAGAGGACGTCCGGAGGTCGTGTTCCATCCCAGGCACCTTTAGCCTGGGGTGAGTTACTCGGATGGAGGTCTGGAGCTCAGTGCCCAACACTGAGTTCCGCGAGGGAAGGAGGTCCTAGGAAACCCAGGGATTGGGTACCCGAATCCAGAAGGCGTAATGGACCGGGGGGAGCTCCTCACTTGAAGACCGGGTGCAGCAGATTGCCAGTGACAGGTGAGCCTCCCATCGGAGACCGCCTGGAAGGAAAATCCCCCCTCGCTAGGAGATATCAGCCCACTTTCAGGGAGGAAAGTGGAGAGTTCATTGTGTCTGGGCCTACTCGCATCCACACCTCCTTGTTTGTTCTGTTCTTTAAGGGAGTCTAACTGATTATGCTGTTAACTCGAGAAGAATAAAGGAGTGTTGGACTTTAATGGTGTGGGGCTCTTTTCTGGTGGACATTGTTCAAGGTAACTCCAGGTGCACAACACTGACCCGAAGGTAGAGAAGGAACTTTGCTTACACCGCACGGACACATGTGGTGAAGGCTTGGCGTGGTGACCCCGCTCTCTCCCCTCTAAGGTACCCCTAGACAAGAGAAAGATGAGCTGATGCAAGGAGGGGAGTGAGGAGGCCGCTACATATACATATATATACACGTATATTAGATATACCAAATAAATAATGTGGATTCTCAATTCCAGGCAGCAGATGGGGATTTAGGCTCGTCTCCACATTTTTGCAGGGTATTCTTACATTCAGATTGACTCATCCCTTATCTCGCCTGCCTGTTTAAGAAGGGACCTATGGTATAAACCAGGGGTGTCCAAGCTTTTTTCAAAGAGGGCCGACCATTTTGCCTGACATTCTTTAAACCATTACAATTCGGTCTAAGTGTGTTCCTCCAAGCACTAATACACTGCCCAACAAGAATTTTCTTGCCTTTGTGGCTGTGTGTGGTGAAGAGATGAGCTTGGGCATGTTATTTGGATATACCATATTTATCAGCGTATAACACGCACCTTCACTTTAAAAATGAAGTTTCAGGAAGAAATCTTACATTTTAAATAAAGAACTGTGAAGCAAAATAAGGGTCAGTGCCCATCAATGCAACCTAATCAGTGCCCATCTGCAGCCTCACAAGTGCCATGAATGCAGCACCCATTCCATTGCCATGAATGCAGCACCCACCGTATTGCCATGAATGCAACACCCACTCCATTGCCATGAATGCAGCACCCACTCCATTGCAATGAATGCAGCACCCACCCTATTGTCATTAATGCAGCACCCACCGTATTTTCATGAATGCAGCACCCACTCCATTGCCATGAATGCAGCACCCACCGTATATTGCCATGAATGCAGCACCCACCGTATATTGCCATGAATGCAGCACCCACCATATTGCCATGAATGCAGCACCCACTCCATTGCCATGAATGCAGCACCCACCGTATATTGCCATGAATACAGCACCCACCGTATTGCCATAAATTCAGCACCCACTGTATAGCCATAAATGCAGCACCCACCGTATTACCATGAATGCAGCACCCACCGTATTACCATGAATGCAGCACCCACGCCATTACCATGAATGCAGCACCCACGCCATTACCATGAATGCAGCACCCACTCCATTGCCATGATTGCAGCACCCACTCCATTGCCATGAATGCAGCACCCACTCCATTGCCATGAATGCAGCACCCACTCCATTACCATTAATGTAGCACCCACTCCATTGCCATTAATGCAGCACCCACATTGCCATTAATGCAGCACCCACAATGACATGAATGCAGACTCACCATTGCTGTCAGTGCAGCCTTATTCATGTCCATCTGCAGCCTTGAGGACACAGGGAGGGGCGGGACGAGTGCCCGCAGACATACAGGAGAAACTCCTGTTTTCTCGCGTGCCTCTTTAATTGAAAGTCCCGCCTCCTGTGATGGACAGAACAGTTGTCCAATGGCAGCGCAGGAGACGGGACTTCCTTTTACACAGGATGTTGTGTAAACAGGATATACTCCTGTATCCTGTACGGCACTTGTCCCGTCCCCTCCAAGGCAGCCAGCATTTATATCTTTTGTGGCCCCGGCTCTCTGGGATTTGTTGGGGGCCACAAAAGATATATATGTCAAAATTACAAGGTGGGCCATCCGAAACCAAAACGCGGGCCGCGATTGGCCCGCGGGCCGGACTTTGGACATGCCTGGTATAAACCCTTAAAGAACTGTGATTCCTTCCATAATTATTCATGAATTCTAATTGGTGGAGAAGATCTATAGATCTTGTTTTATAAAATCAAAGAAGAAGCCCCTGGTTCTCTTCCTCATCTCAGGTGTGCCAGGTGCCATCCTAGGGAGCCCATCTCTGCTCCATGAATTGTCACTGAATGAATGCCAGTGCACTCCTAGCACACTGACTGAGCTGTTACTGATGGCACTCAAACAAAGCTTCTGAGCAGGAGCCAGAAAAAGTTGTTGAGAACATGTGCGGGTATCTATAATTCAACATAGCTCTGCCATAAAAGAACTGTGTGTGTAACTGACAATGACAAACAGATATCTGGCTGCTGTTAAGTCAACTGGAAGAGTGAGAGGTCTAGTTGTTTCTATCATATCACTTTTACAATACATATTACATATCACTATTACCAATTAGGTAATAATTGGTTCTTGGAAAACAAACTTGAAGACAGACTGCAGCAGAGTTTTTTTTCACTGATTACGCACTAGTGAGATGTTTATAATAAGAACAGTTCATGTAAGATAGAGGTTTCAGTAAACATTGGTAAAGAAAAATGTAATGTACCTGAAAAATTATAAACAGTTTGTTTCGAATATTTAATGTGACCTAAAAAAGTAATGTAGCGCACTCACCCCCTTCACCCGCCTTTGGCACCCCGCAGGTAGAGAGGGCACACCACGCCACAAGCCCGTACCCTCCTGTGTAAAGAGGTTGAGCGGTGTTGTTGGTGGGTCTCCACAGCCAGAAACTAGAATCCTCCTGAGAATGGTTCTCACCTCTATAATCGACAGAGATAAGTCCTTGTTCCCCCCCCCAGTGACTTGAATGTCCACACCAACTGCAACTCCAACGTAGTGTTTATTTCTCGTGAATAACAGTCTCTGATAAGTAAAGGTTGGAGCAAGAAGACAGGACAGAATAAGATGTGGGAGAGGTCCAGGCACAAACGTAATCACTTCACTGCTCAGCTTCTCAAGCAGACTCAGCCCAGATGGATAATCTCCCTAGGTAGGGACTAGCAGCCAAATGGTACTCTAACTTAAACCACAGTCTCTGCCACAGACTTGGTGAACTTGGTCTCTGCCACAGACTTGGTGAACTTGTTCTCTGCCACAGACTTGGTGAACTTGTTCTCTGCCACAGACCTGGTGAACTTGGTGTTTCAAAGCTGGACCTCTTTGTAAGGAGAAGACATCCCTCCAGAGAGTTACCGGGACCCTTCCTTCACCGTGACTTTTTACCGGTTCCTCGGAACAGTTCCTCCCCCGGCCTCCTCGTCTAAGATACGGGTCCCCTCACAAGGCAGCACCCTGGGATTCCTCGATCCTTGATGGGCCCCAGCTGAAGGTGCTGGGCCCAAGGCCTCCGCTGCAGTCCCAGGGCTAAAGGTGCCTGGGACTGATTCACCGACTTCCGCCCCTGGGCCAAAGGTGCCCAGGGCGGACAGGAACACACTCCTGGGGTAGGACCCCCGACCATGACAGAACGGACAGAACCCCGAACAGGCAGCTTCTGCCCCTTTTATATCCTCTCCCAGCATGCACAGCAGGCCTGCCACACCCACTGTACGGCTGCTGAGAGGGGACACACAAGGCACAGCACTGTATCAGCGGTTCAACCCTGGCCTACCATGGCAGCGCCACCTGCAGGCCACAGGGAACTATACACCGACACTCTCCCTGAGGACAAAAATGGTTGATAGAATCCTGACAATTGGGGTGTTTAAGCATAACTACCACTAAAACACTTCCCCTAAATTTAGGACCCCGCTACAGTAACAATACTGCTGAAATTAAGTACCTACTGTATGTAAAGGCTTGTACACACAATCAGAAAATCATACAAAAAATTGCGATTTCAAAGCGATCGTACAATAATCGAATCGTTAGTACACACCTTTCAAGAGCCGATCACAACAGTTCATTCAAAATTTTCCAATCAGACAAGCATAGAAATGTTTCTTGTACAATACCAGATCGTACGATTTTGGTTTAATCAGTACAGTTGTTGTTTCGAAAATACAATACAATACAAGCTAGCAGTACCTTGTAGGAAGGCGATTGTTTATTGACGTTTTCTAAAGTTTAAAGTTTGCACCCCTTGGCAAGTGGAGCAAGAATCCAGGAACGTCAGTGCAGCACTGAGTCTATCACCTTTCTGCTAGCCTGTGGATGGAATATTCCTTGACGAGGACACCCAATCGTTTACATTAGGGCAGCGGATGGACGGAAGATCCCACTTCTAATCCACTACATGCCATTTACCCCTGCAGGGGTTTGGCTATCTGGGGAGTGTAAGCACGAGAGGGGGAGCACTTGAAGAGTCACTTTTTTAATGTTTCTTCTGCACAGGATGTCACTACAGCACTAATCACTTTGCTCAAGAACTGTTGATTTGAAGGAATTGAACTATATTTGATCTCATAGTCTTTTGATTGCTCACGGATCACTTATATGAGTTTGATCTGCTTTTCTCATAGGAGTTATTTGGTTTTTAACAGCACGGATATATCACTGGTCTGTTGTTTTTTATATATATATATATATATTTATTTTTATTTTTATTTATATTGAGACACATCACAGGTTTGTTTACATATTTTTATTGACCTTGATAGCCACTGTCTTCTCACCTCACACTCATTGATCACATTCAGCTGGATTTAACACTAGCAGCGCCACTATCCCAATCTTTAAATTTATCAGTCTGGCTTCACCCAGGTGAGGCTTTTTAGGGAAACAGCAGCTTTCATATATCTAAGCGCGGATTTATATATATATATATATATATATATATATATATATATATACACACGTTTGTTCTTAAACAAAAGCATCAGGGGAAGCCAACGTGTTTTGGGGGGAAATGTACAAAAACATACTTGGGTATATTTTTGATGGGTATATTTTTGATGGGTAGATTTTTAATGTGCACGCTAATGGGCACATTTTATGTTAAGGGGCACTCTGATGGGCACAACAAAATGTGTCCATCAGTGTGCCCCTTAACAAAATATGCCCATCAGTGTGCAGATTAAAAATATACCCATCAGCGCGCCCCTTAAAATAAAATGTGTCCATCAGCATGCCCCTTAAAATAAAATTTGTCTATCAGAGTGCCCCTTAACATAAAAAAATATGCCCAGCAGTGTGCACAATATAAATATGCCCATTAGAGATTACTAGCTAACATGTGGCCCACATACCTTGAATGAGGGCACAACTGAAGGGGAGGAAGCTGCAAGATAAGGAGAGCCAGGACCCAGGAACCGCGAGCAGCAGGGGTGCGGGGCGCGCATGTGACGTCATGCCTCTACTCGCAAGGAGAGTTGGGAACCGTGAGCAGCAGGGGGCGGGGTTCGCACGTGACGTCACGCCCCTACTCGCGGCCGTGCAAGCTTTTCAACTCCGAGACCTGCGGTGAGGAGCAGGGGGCAGGCGCACGCATGCAGCGTCACTGGTTGCTGGGGAAACCAGCAGTCCCAGCAAACAAATGGTTGCGGACATTTATGATTATACTGGCGGCCTGGCGGTCCGGGCAGAAGCATTGCTAGGTCCGGCCTCGGACCGCGGGTCGTCATTTAGTGACGGCTGATATAGTGTGACCAAACCCCCGTATTTTTTTGAAAATGTTCAGGTGTTTTTAACTAGCCTAGCAGGATAAATGTAATTCTTGAATGTGTACTTTATAATCTGTTTTGTACTGTTTGGGGGGAAATGTCTCCCCCTTCCTCATGGCTGGTAGTTACTGGTAGTTCCCAATGTGATCTGTCTTAACAGTCTTACTCAAGCCTCAATACAGGTCACTTAATTTTGTTTCACCACGAGTTTAATAGACCTGACTACTTCAGCCCTGGCGAAGGGTGAGGCATTTCCTTCAAAACTGGCTGACTTCACCTGATGCATTTGTTCAATAAACATTTCAAAAGGACACTTAAGTGTCATGATCTTATTGAGCATTAGTTCCTATAAAGTAAGATTTATTTAATTTTACAAAGCTGTCAGTCCACCCGCATTACAAACACATTTGCCCATGCAGGGCAAAGTAAAAGGTTCACTTAGCTACCCCCCCCCCCCTCACCAGCAGCATATTCTTACTCTCTATCTCCCCCACCACTCCATTTACCAACTGAGAATAAGACAAGAGAGTCCTGTATAAGCAACAAATAGATTTTTTCCTTCCCTAGTGCCCTGTGACAGCACTGGGGCAATCACAGTGCCCCAGCTCACTTATACTGACCAAAGGAAGTAAGAGGGCATGCTTCTGTGGAGGGGGAAAAGCCAATTCATTCTAAAGACTCACAAAAGTATTTTAGCACTGTAGTGTTGTGCTGGTATCAAAAGGAACTTCCAAGTGTTGTTGAATGTCCATAAATTTACAAGTCACATTCCTGAAAGTGATCAACTCTAAGTGCAAGTACTAGTGCAACAACACTAACTAATAGAATGTTGATAAAGGCAATTTGAACTCACGTCTGTCTCGCTGCCTTCTCTGAGGTTGTAGGTTAGGTCATGCTGGATCTCAGAGATAAATTTGTGGGAATATTCTGGGTAGAGTTCAAGAACTTCTCGCAGACCTTTCAGACTGATGTACTGCAGGTCACAGTACGTTAGTGATTTTACGTTGGCGTTGGTTTTAATTACCCGATTTTTATTGAGATTATCTGAGCCAATCAAATCTCCCTTCCCTGCAAAAGTCACAAAAAATGTTAGAATTTGCAAATACTTGTTTGAAAGAAATATTATTCTGTGCACGTCCCCCGGATACAGTATGCCTGAATATGCTGGCTAAATTATATCAAATATCATACAACCAATTTCAGAGATGTACCTGTTAAGGCATGAGTTTCCCCAGTCATGTAACTCCAATATATTATAATTTTTGCCTTTTATGAGCTAATAGCACAGGTTGTGTGGCACTAAAAACTATCATGCCCCATATCCATTATATAGTATCAAAATTAATGGAAACAACTTCCTACTACACAAGACAAATAAACACATTTTGTACTAGGAAAATTACTACGTTAGTCACAGATACACACAAATTTAAGTCAACATATAACCTGTCTCTGATTGACAGCCAGTATTTGGCCTGTACTAGAAGTAGAGGGCAAGCATAACAGTAATTATGCAGTAAATAATCAATACTAAAGTTTTAACCGTTTTAACTGTTTCTCAAAACAGTTACATTCAAACAGTTACATTCAAATAATGTTCTGAATGACAACTGTTACAGTTACTAGTATGCTTATGTTACCTCTCAACTAAACTGTTAAGCCAACAAATTGCTGGTGCCATAGTGTAATAGATTTATCCCTGATCCAATTCCAGGATGTATGTACTATTCTGCCTCTGACCCAAATTCAAGGTGATGTGAATGCATGCATGCTTAAAGGATCACACTGAAACACACTAGTCAGTATGAGTTCTTTCTCATCAACAGCCAGGGTTTATTCAAGTCAAAGCCCCTTATATAAACAAAGTGACATAAGCAAACGTCATCACGTATGTGTGTATATCATTGGTTCATCTGTATATGGTCCTTTTCCTGTGACATCTGTTCTTGCCACAAGGCTTCACATTCCTTTAGCTCAGCCGCCATATTCTGTTGCACGGTGGGAGGGGCAGGAAGGAGGGGGTGAAGGAGTGGATGAAACATCTGTTTCTCCTTTAAGGAAAATTACTGCTGGCTGGTTATAAGATTACCATAACACACACACACACACACACACACACACATATATATATATATATACATACATACATATTGCAACAAGAAAGAAAAGAAACCAAGCAGAGGCTAAGATGGCAACTTCTTCGGATGTATACGATAGGAAAGGCTTAGTTAAGTCAGACTTAAAGTGTTCTTGCACCTATTTTCCTAATGCCACAACCCTTCCCCCACCGCACTCACACACAGCCCCATCTTGTAGGCTTTTAATCTCCTATAATAAAAAATCAAGCTGCGCAAAATCGTGAAATAAATCTATATAAATATAAGACCAGTGAGTCCAATCACTGATGCATATTATGCTGCACACAAGGAAGAGGATTGCATGTACAACTGACTAGCATGGGCTAAAAAAACGTCATCACATTTCCAACGCAGAGTCCCGGAAGGACGGGCTGTGGAAGCTGGCCGGCTACACTATATATTTTTACACGCCTAATAATCTACACAACATTGTAAGTGCGATTCTTTTATTTTAATAAATTTGTTTTTACTGTATCACGCTATAGTGGATTTTTCTTTTTCTGCCATGATGCATATGATGAGCTGAGAGGGATTGGAGGTCCATCTACTACACTGGTGGAGGCAGCTGATTGCGCCACTTATAGACCCTGGCAGGGGTAACAGCCGCAGGTTTAGACTGATCTCTTTCAGGGATCAGTGGCTCTGGTAAGTGGCAGTCTTATTGGAGGTGGTGGACTTTTTCTTGTACTGGAATACAGCACTTTTTCTGGGGTGTTTTATCGTTTGAAGTCACAGATGCATGTTTAGACGATATCTCTATCAACTGAATATCAATGCTAATTTTGCAGACTACTTATTTTTACATCAATTTAAATGTGAACTGATATATGGACTTTATATGCACTGATGCACTTTTTATGCGATTTGGTCGCATAGGAGGGTACTTTTGGGTTTTTTAGCCCATGCTAGTCAGTTGTACATGCAATCCTCTTCCTTGTGTGCAGCATAATATGCATCAGTGATTGGACTCACTGGTCTTCTATTTATATAGATTTATTTCACGATTTTGCGCAGCTTGATTTTTTATTATCTTTGTCTATTGTGTGTGTCTCACATATTTAAGTTGCAGCATTTTTTATTTTAGTGTCATTTATAATGTTCAATATTCATATATAGACAGAGCAGTATATACACTTTATTTTAATCTCCTATGTTTGTCTCCAATCTGAATTTTCCTTGTCAAGCCAGTACATGCATGCCACAATCTCTGCTGAATCCTGTAGAGAGGGTTGAATGGAGGATTTGGTGTACTTGTGTGGATTCCAACAGAGAAGATTGCATGGAGACTGTGATGCCCAAAAGTGGGCCCAACAGAGATGAGTCTGACAGTGGGCTGTGTGGTGCTTAAAGGGCCATATAGCCGAGATATCAGTGGGTCAAAGGCAGGTGAGTGTAAGACTGCCAGGAAGCTACATTTATAAAGAAAAACATTACTGAGCTTTACACAGGCATACTAAACTGAATCAAGAATGTAGGATTGCATGGTGTATGGGGACTGAGGACTGTGTTGCTACCTTTGGTTGGATTACCATCCCACAATCCTCCATTGAAAGGGGTGGGCCCCCTAAATGAGCAATTAAGGCCATTGATATGAAGAGTATACATAGGTTGATGTATTTTTAGTATAGGAGGTTATAAGTAAGCGCTAACTGCAGTGGGAAACGCGTTAACTTTCACTGTATTCCATACTGTCTGTGATGGTTTTATAAGAAGATTTAATAAAGGATTAAAGAAGTGCAGAAAATTCAGGAATTTTCTTTTTTCTGTGGATCTGCAGATGATCTGTGCTAGCACCATCACAGTCTGTGGTAGGTGTAACTCTGATTGGTCACCTGGAACAGCTTTGCCTGTGTTTATTACTGTGCTTTAGTAGACACAAGTTTTGAGATATTTTTGTAAAGTTTTGATCCCAGATTTACCATCAATGCCTAACTGTAGTAGAATTTAAAGAAAAGTTTCAAAGCACAAGATTCTGTCATCAAGCATCCAGAAATCTTGCTATGGTTTCTACAATTGGTAAATGTATTACCCTCAATTATTTTTTTCTGAATAAAACCACAATTCAATTTTTAACATAGCACAATTTCATATCTTACAGCAGTTGCAGTCACTAGTTGTCTACCAATGGAACCTCAAAATAGTAATACGGTAGTTACATTTGTTCTTATTGGCACAAGCTAAATTGCAACACACGTTTCTATCTGCTTGTTATACAAAAATGTTATTATAAATGCTCACCCAAAATGGCGAGAACAGTGTTGTCCTTCAGCACCTCCATGGATCCAGAGCAAACAAAGTATATAGCTTGTAAAGCGTCCCCTTGTCGGATCAGGTATTCTCCTGGGGCACAAAAGGAGGTTTTGATGCTGAGAGATAGAGAACGTAAGCAACCACGGCTGGCAGACTCAAAGATTGGCAGCTGGAGGATTTCCTTATTAAGGTGCATGGCTATATCAGCTCTTAACTCATCAGGAAAATCTCTAAGAAGCTGCAGACATAAAGAGACAAGGATGTTACACAACAGTAGATTATTAATTTATTGGGTTTTGTGAAGGGGTCACAAATTTTCCCTTCCCTAAAGATGATTGTGGCAGACGGAAGAATACATTTTTTTTTTGCTGACTGTGGACAGGGAAGAGATCAAGCAGAGCAGGAGCTTGCTGCTTAGGATTGGAGAAGAAAGTAACATGGAAGGCTTAATATGTTCCACTGGGAAATGATGCTTAATTTATCTGATTTGAGAGAAAAAGAAGGCAGATTGACAGCTGATGGTGGACCAGGGAAGGCAAAGTGGGAACCGAATATGGTATGAAAGAGGGGAGAAGCAGCACCTGATTTGTAGAGTATGGGGAACTAATCATAGATTGGAAAAGGTGCCCTTTTTTGGAGAAAGGTGTGCATTGCCAAAGAAAGAGGAAGGCAGAAAGAAAGGTGATCGGATCATGGTGGTGGTGGGGTGGGGGGTTGAGAATGGAAACTGTCTGTGTTTGGTTTGTGTTTGAGGTGGCAGGGGGAGGCAGAGCAAAAATTGACTGTGATAGAATAAAAGCAGAGGAGCAGGTAATCATTGTTGTGGGAAGCGGGAAGTTAATTGGGAATGGTGGCAGATGTAGGTGACAGAAATCATACAGACAGGTGGGGAATGCTTGGTTTTGGTTCATAGAATCAGTGCTGTGAACTTACTTAATATCTGGCCAATGTATCAATTTGGTCTGATCTATAAAAGTAGCATATAAAATGCACTTTTTATCTTTCAAAAAGTGGTTTCCAGTACTAAACCTTTCATCCAATTTCTAAATGGCTGCATTTGTATATTCCAAAAGTCAGTTTAAAGGAATAGAAGTGGTAAAAAAATTCAAAACTTTTTTTGTATAATTCTCCTTTAAGGGGTCGTGGCAGGGGTGTGTACTATGCCTACATAATTTTGCTAATAGGTGTCCTTCGTTCCCATCTCAAAAAGTTGGGAGTTATAGCAATATGAATACTTATGAGGGAACAAAATATGTTCGGGAGGAAGGGACGCTGGTGAGAGAAAAATGTCTATGCTGGGGGCAAAGACACTGTTGAATGAACAATGTGTATGCTATTGACATGTTACTTGCAGCAAAAAATTCCAGAAGAAATTAGGTCTGAGAACTAAATGCAAAAATGTAAAGTCTCCCGCACTCCAAATAAATGTGCTTCATGTGTTTACTGTGAACACATAAGGCATAGGAAACCAGTGTTTCAGGGGCCTAATAAGGTCTATAAAAAGATCTAGAGGTTTGTTGCCTTGAGAAAAGAACCTTATTAGGCCCCTGAAACATTAGTTTCTTATGCCTTATGTGAGACTGTCTTCACAATAAACACATGAAACGTGTCTATTTGGAGTGCTGGTGACTTTGCATATTTGCATTTGGTTTTGGCACAGTACCATCCATGGCATTAACTTTGAGTACCCATCATTACAAGGTTGAGTACTGTGGGGAGTGTATCCACTTTTTAGACCTGAGAGATGGCACATATACTTTGCTGACCTATTCAGTCCCAGTGCCAAAATCATCTAGTATTAAAAGTGGAAGAACCGCCTTTCTTCATACTACACAGAAAGGATTGAGCCTCAAAAGTGCTGTGAGATCAGGGCATGGACTTTGCTGCAGCAACTCTATATGACTTCTTCCACTGAAAACAATATACAGTATATATATATATATATATATATATATATATATATATATATATATATATATATCTCATATAAAATACAAACACATACTGCAGAAAAAAAGGTTGTACCGTGTGTTTAAAAAAAATCGTAGAAGGGGGGACTAAGCAAATATACTCTGATGTTATCTTCCAATGGGGATTCCAGTGTATGTGTACTTACACTATGTCCTGGCAAACCTGATTAAATGACCCTGTAAAAATTAGAGAATGTTTACAGGTCTACGTGTCTCTTTGGGGCTTTTATATCAAATGGAGGAGTTACTTTCAGTTTGTTTCTAGAGAATGACAAGTTGCTTCTATTGTACTGAGATATCCGCAGATACATGCAGCCTCTGGCAATAGAAGAGGCTATTGTGTCAACTTCAATGTGCGCGGTGGAATTACATGGCCTCAGCGTGCCAAGCTTTTCTTCTTATTTGACAATAGGAGTCTTCTGTTATCAAGCATAGGATTCATCTGGAGTAAAACAAACATCAGATGATCTGATATGACCTCATGCAGTCCAGAAGACACCAGAAATGACCTAGCTCATGGGACTGACTCCAAAAGGCAATCCTAACAGAACCTGGGCTGTGAAGCTTTATGAAAATTGTTTACTTTATGTACTAACAGACACATAAAATCCCTACATGGATACATCTTTATACTAAAAGAACATTATACTCACTATAATTTTTTTTTATTGACATTTACTTCTACTCTTGTCGCTTGTTTTACTTTATTTGCTGTTTTATGGTCTATTATTTTGATGTGGATAATGTTATGGTTTATATTTTTAGGTATTTTATTATGTTGTTTTTGCTCTGCAATAGCATCACTATAAGCTGTTTAGTTTTTATATCATTTTAGGTTTAGGGATCCCCAAGGTTACCATAATTGCCTTTACAGTTTTGTATTTTCTGTAGAATTGTTTGCTAAACATCTCCATAATATGCTAGCTCTGCTTACAATTATTCTACAGTGGTACATTACACACTTGATATCACAATAAAATTAAATATATCTATGCTTTTACATTCAGTGCAAAGGATAAAACAGTAAGATCAATACAAAATGTCAAATTAAGTGGTAGATCCTACAGTACTGTAACATCCTATAGATTTTTGCTTTTTTATTTTTTAAGAGGAACCACCCAAACAAAATAAAATAAAATGTTGTACCAATTTACCTCATTAGCATCAATGCCATTATTGACAGACCAAGTTGTCTGGAAACACTCCAGCATTCTTTGCTTAAGCTGGATAGGCATGCGATGTACTCGTATGAAGTCCTTCAGGTCTTTTGTACGTGTGTGGTATAGAGACCTACGTGAATACATCCTCTGAATGATGGCTGTGACGTTTCCAAATACGACAGCATGCATGAGAGCTAAACACAAAGGAATGGAAGATTAATAGCCGATTAAAGATGATGCATTACAGCCTAGATAGCAAGGATAACTTGCCACAAATGTGTGGCAGTGTTGAATTGTAAGTCTGTTAACTTGCTGCACATTTTCACTGGCAGGTTGTACACTTGCAGAGCACTTGAAGCAAAAGTTCTAGTTGACACTTTTCCAATTTGTAGCAAATTTGCGTGGCAAGTCATCTTGCAAGAGCTCTGCAAGTCTAAAGCATGAAAACTTAGCCACAGTGACCCCTGTGGTGGAATGACTATTGTACAACATAACTGAAACAGAACTTGCAGCAGACTTGCAGAATGTTTGCAAAGAAAGTTGATCTGGAGTCATACAATGCATGCTTGCGGCAATTGAGCAAACCTAGCAATAGCTCAGCAAGTCATTTTCAAACTTTCAGCACAATTGCATTCTATCTGGGAGAGCAGCACTATCTAACAACATGAAAACTTGAAGTAATTTCATTTTAGCAAAAACAAACATGTATCTATCATGTTCTGATAAATTTTCTTGTGCCATCATGCCACGAGGATACCTATGTGTTAGTCATGTGGTATGGGCCAGTCTAAGGCTTCATTTAAGGTAAGTTCTACATGGCAGGTAGAAGGATGAATACTTTACAATGCATTTTATTTCTCTGCAGGACATCTGTAGGAGATATATTGGAGTGAGCTCCCTCATAAATACGGATCACGCTTGGCTTTAGGCTTAGCAACATCGTCAATTTCCATCTAAAGAATTCTATAGTTATACTTTTGGCAAATTTGGCAGGAAAATGGTAACACGATTACCATAAAATCTGTGGTTTATTCCCAGAGGTGTGTTATAGTATGATTAGCATACCTCACCTCGGATACTCCTTTTGTGTATTTTAGGTGCATATGTTAGGGGTTGCCAACCGTTCGTAAAATTACAGACAGTCTGTAAATATTAACCCATTTACGTAAATGTCCGCTGTGGCCTGTAAAAAAATAGCCTTCAGCAGACAGAGAATCCTTAAGGGACACCAGCCAAAGGTTCTCCAAGGACTGTGAATTCTACAAAGTATTAAATGGCAGAACTAGTTGTCTCACACCACACAGATAAGGTGGTACTTATTTCTGTCCCTTAAAAATTACCGTACTTTTTCTGTCTGACAACTGGCAGCCTTTCTTTCCAGAAAAAAATACTTGTTTTGCAGTTGTAGAACAGACCCTTTGTTTCTATATTAATGAGGAATGGGAGCCAAACAAAGTAAACACTTACAAACTGCACTTTGTTATTCTTTGCACTGTCCTTTTAAATAAGCCAGTATGCATTTTAATATGAATCAGACACTCTTTTTCAACAAATTTCATTAACAGATATTTTTTTGGCTCATAAACTAGTAAGGAAAAAGCATGCTATGTATTTTGTTGCTTTTGTTTTAATTAGGCATTTTGGCTCAGAAGATGTAATTCCTAATTTTTTTCATTTTTAAGGCCTTCCAATGAATGGCAAAATCGTCAGAAGACCTTCCTCAAAAACTTGAAAACTTAGTAGTATAACAAAAAAAAAAAAAAATGATCTGTCTTTTTCACAGAACAGTATCAGTTTTCAGTGTTTTGAAACATTTATAATGTCTGACTTTGAAAAAGCGGGAGCTCAAATTGCTTCAAACTCCATAGGAACAATTTCTACATTTTACTTTTTCCACATTGCTGTCTAAATTGCAGATTGGAATTCATAGTCAGGTTCTAGGACTCTTATCTACTTTCAATGTTACAGCATACAGTGATTTTTGAAATGAATGCCTGCATCTTCTCAAGTGGAAAGACAAGAATGTTTACGTAAATTGTTCTTAAATGTGAATGCCAAACTTGAGAGAATTATATATTTATTCTGTGTTCATAAGTACGTGAAATGGGATATTGGTGTCAGAGCTGGGCTCAGCCCTTCCTTCTCTGTGCTGGCAGCTCAGCTGTCAGCTAATTGCCAGCTCCCATCTCTCCACAGTGATCCACCTGTTGTTGATCCTGCTCGTCAGCTCTGCCTACTTAACCACTTGCTTACTGGGCACTTAAACCCCCTTCCTGCGCAGACCAATTTTCAGCTTTCAGCGCTGACGCAATTTGAATGACAATTGCGCGGTCATACAACACTGTACCCAAATGATATTTTTATCATTTTTTTCTCACAAATAGAGCTTTCTTTTGGTAGTATTTGATCATCTCTGCGGTTTTTATTTTTTGCGCTATAAACAAAAAAACACATACAATTTTGAAAAAAACACAATATTTCTTTACTTTTTGCTATAATAATATCTCAATTTTTTTTAAAAAAAACTATTTTTTTTCTCAGTTTTGGCCGATATGTATTCTTCTACATATTTTTTGTAAAAAAAAATCGCAATAAGCGTATAGCGATTGGTTTACGCAAAAGTTATAGCGCCTACAAAATAGGGGATAGATTAATGACATTTTTATTATTATTATTTTTTTACTAATAATCGCGGTGATCTGCGATTTTTGTCAGGCCTGTGATATTGCGGCGGACATATCGGACACTTTTGACACTATTTTGGGACCATTCACATTTATACAGCGAACAGTGCTATAAATATGCACTGATTACTGTATAAATGTGACTGGCAGGGAAGGGGTTAACACTAGGGGGCGATCAAGGGGTTAAATATGTTCCATGGGAGTGATTCTTACTGTGGGGGGAGGGGACTGACTGGGGGAGGGGACCGATCTGTGTCCCTATGTACAAGGGACATAGCATTGGTCTCCTCTCTCCCTGACAGGACGTGGATCTCTGTGTTTACACACAGAGATCCACGTCCTGCCTCTGTAATCAGCCGATCGCATGTACCTGGCGGACATCGCGGCCACCAGGCACGCGCATCGGCACCACGTGACACGGCGGGCACAGCTTTTCCCCTCCGCACGCCCTCGGCGGCGCGCAGGGGGGAATGTAAACAGAAAGACGTCCAGGGACGTCCACCCAGCAGTTGAGAGCCGCGCTGTAGGCGTCTTTTGTCTATAGCGCGGATCTTAAGTGGTTAAAGCCTTCCAGTTCATTTGCTCTCCATCCTTCGCCTGTGTTAACATCACAAGAGACTTTCTCCTGCGTTCCTGTTTGAAGACCTGCTTGACTACATTCCCTCTGGCTACAGATCCTGCTTGCTGTACTACTACCTTTATCACTGGCTCTTGAACATTGGCTTGGCCGACTACCTGATCCGGTTACTGAACTCTGGCTATGTTTTGACTACGCTTATTAGGTTTACCTTTTTATTTTTATTATTAAACAAGTGTGATTTAACTGTACTTCTGTCTCGGTCTGATTCATGGTTTCTGACAGTAGGCGAAGGCCATGAATTCAGAAAATGCAGCCAATTCACTTGTTAATAATATTTTTTCCAGATTGGATGACCTGGATCACCGCATGGATCAGTTTGCCATGGCGATACAGACTCTTCTGAGTCGCACGGCTCGTCTAGAATCTCCCACTGTGGCCGCTCCGGTAGTCTCTGTGCAGGCACCCGCCGCGGGTATTACCTCTATAAGAAGTATTACTGGTTCCGCTCTGCTTCCCCAGCAATTTGGGGGTGATCCAGTTCAGTGCAGAGGGTTTCTGAACCAGGTTGAGATATACTTAGAGATGCTGCCCCAGGCGTTTCCCACGGACAGAAGCAAAGTGGGTTTTGTGATGTCTTTGCTTTCTGACAGAGCCTTGGCCTGGGCAAACCCTCTATGGGAGACGCAAAAACCCGTGGTCCTGAGTTACCCAAAATTTGTGGCTTCCTTCAAAAGGGTATTTGACGTTCCCGCACGCTCCACTTCTGCTGCCAAGTGCTTCATGTCCATCAAACAGAGTACGAGGACGGTTGCCGATTACGCCATTGAATTCCGTTCTCTGGCAGCAGAGGTTGCTTGGAACAATGAGGCTGCTTTTTCTCATGGTCACTCGGATAACATCAAGGATGAGATAGCAGCCCGAGATATACCCACTGAGCTGGAGAAGTTAATCACATTTGTCATCCTCATTGACTCCAGACTCCGAGAGAGATTCTCTCTTAAGGAGCGCTTGCGGAAGCCTCCTGTACAGTTGCATCCGAGCTTTGCAGTCCCACCCTTGCCTCCCTCACCTCCCATGCCTCCTAGTACCGAGTCGGTCTGTGAAGATGAACCCATGCACTTGGGCTTCACGCGTCTCTGCGGACGAGAAAGCCCTTAGGAGGAGGGAGAGATTGTGCCTTTATTGTGGCCAGGCTGGTCACTTTTTGCAGTCTTGTCCTACCCGTCCAGGGAACACCCGAACCTTGAGGTCCTGTCACTGACAGACCTTAGGTGGCATTGTTTCAGTTGCCCAGAAGGATAAGCCCCTGGTTTCGGTTACCCTGTTGTGGGCTGAGTCATCTTTTGAGATACAGGCTCTTATCGACTCCGGGGCTGCAGGCCTGTTCATTGAGCAGCTGCGTGACACTCCACTTGCCATTGAGGCTCTTGACGGGAGACCTCTACAGCCTGCCCATGTGACTCATGAGACTGTTCCGTTGTCCATGGCCGTAGGAGCTCTTCACCATGAGATTTTCACAAGTTATTTCCTCACCCAAGTTTCCGCTGGTTATTGGTTATCCTTGGTTACAGAGGCACAACCCCTCTTTTGATTGGCTCCGTGCTGAGGTTCTGTCCTGGTCACCACAATGCTGTAAGAGATGCTTTCAAAAGGTAGCCAAGGTCTTGTGCACCTCTTCACTCTCCTCCCTGCCGGAGGAGTATCGCGATTTTAGCGATGACTTTAATAAGGGTCAAGCCGGTACTTTGCCTCCACACCGGTCGTATGATTGCGCAATTGACCTTCAACCTGGTGCCATACCCCCTCGTGGCCGGGATTACCCTTTGTCGGTCTTGGAGGATAAGGCCATGGAGGACTATGTTGCAGACGCACTCTCTCGAGGTTTCATCCGCAAATCCTTGTCTCCTGTTGGTGCTGGTTTCTTTTTTGTGAAAAAAAAAGAGTGGTGAACTGAGACCTTGCATTGATTATAGGGGTCTCAATCGTCTCACTATTAAGAATGCCTATCCGATTCTGTTGATTACGGAATTATATGACCGCCTCAAGGGAGCAACGGTTTTCACAAAGCTTGATTTGAAAGGGGCATACAATCTCGTGAGGATTAAGGAGGGCGACGAATGGAAAACTGCCTTTAATACCAGAACAGGTCATTATGAGTATCTCGTAATGCTTTTTGGCCTCTCTAATGCTCCGCAAGTTTTCCAAGAGTTTATTAACGATGTCCTCTGATATTTGTTGCAGTTTTGTGTGGTGGTCTATCTCGATGATATCCTCATATTTTCCAAGTCCCTGGAGAGCCACCACACAGATGTCTGTCGAGTGCTACTAAAACGAATGCCGCGTACACACGACCATTTTTAATGTCATTGAAAAAAACGGCATTTTTCTCGACATGATTTTTTGTGTTTCCTCTTAAGCCTGCCTTGCCTACACACTATCGTGGAAAAAAATGTTTGAGTAAAGCGCGGTGACGTCCAACACATACGACGACACTATAAAGGGGAAGTTCCGTTCGGATGGCGCCACCCTTCATGTTAGTAAAGTTTGTTGAGCGATGATTCGCGCTTTTCAGCCTTGTGCTTTTCAGTCCGTTACAGCGTGATGAATGTGCTATCTCCATTACGAACGCTAGTTTTACCAGAACGAGCGCTCCCGTCTCATACTTGATTCTGAGCATGCGCATTTTTTTTCACGTCGTTAAAGCCCACACACGGCCGTTTTTCATGATGAGAAAAACGACGATGTAAAAAACGACGTGAAAAATTAGAGCATGTTCCAATTTTTTCATGGCCGTTTTTCACGTCGTGAAAAATGCTCTGAAGCCCACACACGATCATTTTTAATGACCATTTTAAAAAATTACATTTTTCTTGTCATTAAAAACGGTCGTGTGTACGCGGCATTAGAGAGAACAATCTGTATTGTAAACTGGAGAAATGTGAATTCCATCGGGAACAGGTCAAATTCCTGGGTTAAGTAATTTCCATGGCTGTTTTTTCGATGGACCAAGAGAAACTTTTTGCTGTCCTACAGTGGCCTTGACCCGTGGGTTTACGTCCTCTGCAGCGTTTTCTTGGCTTTGCCAACTATTATCGGAAGTTTATTCGTAACTTCTCGTCTCTGGTCAAGCCCCTGACTGATATGACCAGAAAGGACGGTAACCCACAAAGTTGGTCTCCAGAGTCCATTAAGGCTTTTGAGAGTCTTAAGACTACCTTTTTTCTGCTCCTGTGTTGGCACGTCCTGATACTACATAGTTACATAGTTACATAGTTAGTCAGTTTGAAAAAAGACACAAGTCCATCCAGTTCAACCATAAAAAAAAAAAAAAAAATAATATATCGTACATTCCCATATACCCAATTCTATACCCACAGTTGATCCAGAGGAAGGCAAAAAACTACAGCAGAGCATGAGGCACTACGTTGCCTTTTATCCTTGAAGTTGTTGCTTCTGAGACTGGAGTTGACGCTCTTCTGTCTCAATGTCCTAGCTCTGAGAGCGCTATGCATCCGTGTGGCTACTTTTCCAAGAAATTTTCACCTGTGGAGTGCAATTACGAGATTGGTGACAGAGAGCTGTTGGCGATCATTTTAGCCCTGAAAGAATGGAGACATCTCCTCGAAGGTTCCACGGTCCCGGTTCTCATTCTTACTGACCATAAAAATCTCACTTTCTTGTCTGAGGCTAAGCGCCTCTCTCCCAGAAGGGCACGATGGGCTCTTTTCTTATCAAGTTTCAATTACATTGTCTCATTCTTATCCGGTACTAAGAATGTGAGGGCTGACGCCTTGTCACAACAATTTTCCTCCACTTCCAAGATGGAGTATCGTATTCTGGCTACGGTTCGCACCAGTCTCACTTCTCCTTTGGGAGACAAAATTCTTGCTGCTCAGGTCGATGCCCCTCCTGAGAAACCTTGTGACCGCTGCTTTGTTCCCGAGAGTCTCCGTACTGCCGTGCTCCAGACTTACCATTCTCCCAAGGCTGCCGGCCACCCTGGGAAGAATCAACTCTTTTGGGCTATTTCCCAACAATTCTAGTGGCCTAGTCTACGTGCTGATGTAACCGCCTATTATAAAAAAAAAACATATTATACTTTGAACACTAGATGGCAGCAAAGTAAGTTGACAGTGAGAAGCGGTCAGAGAAACACTCAGTGCATGCATCACATGACTTCCTGGCTGCCTATAAAAGCTGAACAAGTGCTCAGAGGAATTGCTGGTTTGTCTTCAGCTTCCTGTACCTGAGTTTCCTGTGATTGATTACCTGCTGTGACCCGGATTAACCCTGACCTCCTCTGATCTCCACCTGCACCTGACCCTCGGCTTGCCTTTTGGACCTCTGCTGCTATCTCCTGTGTTTGACCCTCAGCCTGCTTACGGATTACGCTACCAGTCTCCTGTGTTTGACCCTCAGCCTGCTTACGGATTACGCTACCAGTCTCCTGTGCTTGACCCTCAGCCTGCTCATAGACTTTGCTATCAGTTTCCTGTGTCTGATCCTCAGCACTTGGTACGTGCCACCGGACTTCTGTGTTTGACCCTCGGCCAGCTGTTGGACTCCGCTATCCATCTACACCGTTTGGCTCCAGTGTCCATCAGTTCTGCATGGCTTCCTACTCCACAGCGATCTGCACGCAACCCTGCCTAAGCCTGCTGGTACCTCGTGCCTCTTTGTGCCCTTCACCCTCTGTACCATCACCAGGAGTGGAGTGCGCTTAGTCGCAAGGGAGAACCGCTCTCAAGTATCTCGGCCTCGGTGAGTACCCTCGTGACAGTACAAACCAGCCATGTCCGAGGCCGGCAGAGCGAGTTCTCCTCTTGAGGTCCTGTGCCAACAGGTTACGGCCCTCACGCAGGCATTTCAGAAGTTACAGGAGGGTTATGTCCAGATTGAAGGTCGTCTTCAGCATCTGTCTAGGTCGCCCGCTTCAGTCGCCACAGCTTCAACATCCTCTACTGGGGCCTCCTCTTCTCAAGCTCAGTCCAACCCTGCTGTCGTGATGGCTGTTCCTGAACCGCGAGTTCCCACACCAGAGTGATTTTCTGGCAACCGAAAAAAATTCAGAGCATTTAAGAATGCTTGTTCGCTATACCTGGCCCTCCAACCCAGGACTTTTTCCTCAGAAATTGTGAAAGTGGGGTTCATTATCTCTTTGTTATCCGAAGAACCGCAAGCCTGGGCCCATAGTCTCATGAAGCAGAGGAGCCCCATATTATATTCTATGGATACTTTCTTTGAATCTATGGCCCAACTGTATGACGATCCTCAGCGTACAGCCACGGCCGAAACCATTCTACACGCTCTGACCCAGGGAAAAAGACCAGTGGAAGACTACACGGCCGTGTTCCGTAAGTGGTCGGCTGACACAGGATGGAATGAGGCCACCCTCAAATATCAATACCGCCATGGTCTTTCCGAGGCTCTTAAAGGATAAACTGGCTAGGGTCAAGACTCCTACCACTTTAGAAGCCTTAATTCAATTGGCCATTAAATAGACAGGCGCATGCGGGAGCGGTGCTCTGAGAGTTTCCAATCCTCCAGATCCACCTGGATGCTGCCCAAGCCTTCTCCAATTCATTGTCCGTTCCCAGCTCCTCCTGTTGTTTCTGCTCCAGAGAGTGAACCTATGCAGCTAGGAATGGTCCGATCTCCACTCACCCCTGAAGAGAGACAGCGGAGACGGCAAGCCAACTTATGTCTGTATTGTGGTGTAGCAGGACATTTCTTACGCAATTGCCCCGTGAGACCCAGTAAGTTCCGCACTCAATATGTCATGAACTATAAAGTCGCTGGTCCTACCCAAACTCATGTTACCCTTCCTGTCTCTCTACAAGTAGCGGAAGAGGAAATCCGGCTACTGGCCATAATTAATTTGGGCGCTTGCAGCTGTTTCCTAGATGCATCATTGGCTCAAAGACTGCATGTTCCTCTTTAAAACAAGAAACAGAGTCTCCTGGTTCATCTAGCTGATGGGTCCCTACCCACAAGAGACTAGACCCATCCTTACTATCACAGACTCTGGCCACCAGGAGCTTTTATGCTTTGATATTATTTGTTCCCCTATGTTCCCCATCATCTTGGGGCTCCCATGGTTGCAATCTCATGAACCTCAAATTAACTGGACTAATAAAAAGATCTCCTTCTCCTCTGTCTACTGCTCCCAACACTGTTTTGTTCCAGCTCCAGCCTCTTGCCTGACTGTACAACCAGTACCAGATAACCTTCAGCATGTTCCTCCTGTGTACCTCGAATTCAGAGACATTTTTGATAAAAAGAAAGCTGATTGTTTGCAACCTCACCAATCTTACAACTGTCCCATTGAACTTTTACCCGGCTCAGAAATTCCCTTCGGTCGTATATTTCCGCTATCTGAAACTGAGTTGGAAGCTCTTTGGGTATACATAGATGAGAATCTGGAGAAAGGCTTCATCCGTCCAATCTCTTCATCGGCTGGCACCGGTATTTTCTTTGTCAAAAAGAAGGACGGCTCCCTAAGACCTTGCATTGACTACAGGGAGCTCAATAAAATAACAATAAAGAACCTGTACCTCTTCCACTTATTCCAGAACTGTTTCAGCGGTTCCGAACCGCCCAAATCTTTTCTAAATTAGACATACGAGGCGCCTACAATCTTATCTGGATGAGTGGAAGACCGCCTTCAGATCCAGATTCAGTCACTTCGAATACGTAGTGATGCCGTTTGGCCTATGCAATGCCCCGGCTACCTTTCAACAGCTGGTAAACAACATCTTTCGTGAATACCTCGACAACATTGTAATTGTATATCTGGATGATATTCTTATCTTTTCCGCCACCATTGAACTTCACCAAACTCATGTAAGAAAGGTTCGCACAATTCTCAGAAAACACGGACTTTACCTTAAAGCAGAGAAATGTGAGTTCGAGAAAACTGTTGTCCAGTTCATAGGATTCATCATTACCACCGAAGGGGTCACAATGGATCCACAGAAAGTCAGAGCAATCCAGGAATGGCCGGCCCCTGCGGACAAAAAGGGAGTGCAGAGGTTCATAGGCTTCGCCAACTTCTATCGAAGATTTATTAAGGGATTTTCATCCATCATCGCTCCCATCACCCAGTTGACCCGCCAGCAGAATCGCTTTCAGTGGTCCCAGGAAACCCAAGAAGCCTTCGACAAGTTGACGGCCCAGTTTATCTCTGCACCCATTCTGCAGCATCCAGACCCGGCTCTGCCTTTCGTACTGGAGGTTGATGCCTCAGAAACAGCTACAGGGGAAATTGTGTCCCAAATAAGGGGTCTCAAAGTCCTCCTTCACCCGGTGGCTTTTGCATCTCGGAAGCTAAGTCTCCCTGAAAAGAATTACGACATTGGCGACCGAGAATTGCTAGCCATTAAGTTTGCCTTAGAGGAATGGAGATATCTGCTGGAGGGTGCGTCCCATTCTATCATGATTTTCACAGACCACAAGAACCTGGAGTATCTCAGGATGGCCAAACACCTTAGACCCCGACAGGCCCGGTGGGCACTTTTTTTCTCCAGGTTCAACTTTCATATATCATACCGACCCGGCTCTAAGAATGGGAAAGCGGATGCACTCTCCCGGATGTTCCCAGAATCTCCTCAGACAACTGAACCTGGCACCATTCTTTCTCCGCAAATTTTTTTTCTCCTTACCCAGTCAAGAGCTGCTATTAAACAGGCTTCCAGCCACTGTACCGAGCCATAGGTGTCTTCCTTGGAGAAACGGGACGATCTGTTTTGGGCTCAGAATAAATTTTTTGTCCCCCTAGAAGTAAGACACTTGATCTTAAAAACCTTTCATGACCACAAACTTGCGGGCCACTTCGGAGTACAGAAGACCTCCGAATTAGTCTCCCGTTCTTTTTGGCGGCCAGGTTGGAGACGGGACTGTAAGGACTATGTTTCCTTATGTGTCTCTTGCCAGCGGAACAAGGGGTCAAAAGCCAAATCCTGGGGTCTGCTGAGACCTTTACCCATCCCGGAACAACCATGGAAGGAAGTCTATGGACTTTATCATTGACCTGCCTCCCTCTGAAGGGTTTACCACCATTTTTGTTATTGTTGACCGCCTCTCAAAGATGGCAAATTTTCTACCCATGATTGGTACCCCCTCTGCCCTGGATACTGCCAATACGTTTATCAAGGAAGTGGTAAGGCTCCACGGGGTACATGATAATATTGTCACCAACAGAGGTGTCCAATTCACCTCTAAGTTTTGGAAAGAACTTTGTAAGTCATTGGAAATCAAGGTTTGTCTCTCGTCTGCTTACCACCCCCAAAGCAACGGCCAAACGGAGAGAACAAATCAAACCCTAGAACAATATCTTCGTTGTTTTTGTTCTTGCTCCCAGGACGATTGGTCTTCCTTGTTACCCTATAAGGAATTTGCCTATAACAATTCCATACACACTGCCACCAACCAGACTCCTTTTTGGTCCAATTATGGGTTTCACCCTTCCTTCCTCCCCAATACCATTTCCGAAATCTCAGTTCCTGCAGTACAAAATCGGATAACTTCCATTCAATCAATCTTCCAAAGGATCTAGGAAACCATGCAGAAGGCTCAGGATAGCTATAAGAAACATTTTGATAAGGGAAGAAAGGGTAACCCGGCTTTCAAGATAGGAGATGAGGTTTGGCTATCCGCCACCAATCTCAGACTCCCTTGCCTTTCATGGAAGTTGGGACCAAGGTTCACCTGCCCTTTCAAAATCAAAAGAATGGTGAATCCTGTAGCTTTTGAGTTAGCCCTTCCTGGCTCTTACCGGATACATCCTGTGTTTCATGCATCCTTATTAAAACCTCTAATTCCTAGCCCCTTCCAGGGAAGAGAAGAACCGCCTCCTCCACCGGTCCAGGTGGATGAAGAAAACGAATTTAAGGCTGAAACCATACTGAACTGCAGGAAGAGGGGTGAACAAATCCAATACCTTATCAAGTGGAAGGGGTACCCACCTGAAAATAACTCTTGGGAACCCTCAAGGAACATACACACCCCTCGCTTGATCCAAGCTTTTCATTTGGAACACCCAAAGTTAATGTCCAGTTTGGGCATCCAGAGGCCACCCCTCGGGGGGGGGCACTGTCAGAGAAGCATATTATAAAAAAACATATTATACTTTGAACACTAGATGGCAGCAAAGTAAGTTGACAGTGAGAAGCTGTCAGAGAATCACTCAGTGCATGCATCACATGATTTCCTGGCTGCCTATAAAAGCTGAACAAGTGCTCAGAGGAATTGCTGGTTTGTCTTCAGCTTCCTGTACCTGAGTTCCTGTTTCTTGTGATTGATTACCTGCTGTGACCCAGATTAACCCTGACCTTCTCTGATCTCCACCTGCACCTGACCCTCGGCTTGCCTTTTGGACCTCTGTTACTATCTCCTGTGTTTGACCCTCGGCCTGCTTACGGATTACGCTACCGGTCTCCTGTGCTTGACCCTCAGCCTGCTTATGGATTACGCTACCAGTCTCCTGTGTTTGACCCTTAGCCTGCTTACGGATTATGCTACCAGTCTCCTGTGCTTGACCCTCAGCCTGCTTACGGATTACGCTACCAGTCTCCTGTGCTTGACCCTCAGCCTGCTCATAGACTTTGCTATCAGTTTCTTGTGTCTGATCCCCAGCACTTGGTACGTGCCACCGGACTTCTGTGTTTGACCCTCGGCCAGCTGTTGGACTCCGCTATCCATCTACACCGCTGGGCTCCAGTGTCCATCAGTTCTGCACGGCTTCCTTCTCCACGGTGATATGCGCGCAGCCCTGCCTAAGCCTGCTGGTACCTCGTGGCTCTTTTTGCCCTTCACCCTCTGTACCATCACCAGGGGTGGAGTGCGCTTAGTCGCAAGGGAGAACCGCTCTCAAGTATCTCGGCCTCGGTAAGTACCCTCGTGACATGCCTGTTCCGTGTGTGCTTGACGACACCTTCCAGTGGGCCTCCTACAACCCATACCCGATGGAGAGAGGCCCTGGACCCACCTGTCTATGGATTTCATTGTGGAGTTACCCAACTCCCAAGGCAACACAGTTATCCTTATGGTGGTACACCGGTTCTCGAAAATGTCTCACTGTATTCCACTTAAAAAGTTGCCTACATCTAAGTAACTGGCTTCCATTTTTGCTCGGGAGATCTGTCGCTTACATGGCCTACCCAAGGTCATTGTCTCAGACAGGGGAAGTCAGTTTGTGTCCCGGTTCTGGCGAGCCTTTTGTGCACAGTTGGGAATTCAACTTGCTTTCTCCTCTGCGTATCACCCGCAGTCTAATGGTGTCGCAGAACGAGCCAATCAGTCCTTGGAGCAATTCCTGCATTGCTATATTTCTGACCATCACAATAACTGGTCAGACCTCTTACCATGGGCGGAGTTTGCTCACAATAGCGCTCTGAATTCTGCTTCCCGTTTGAGCCCGTTTATGGCGAATTATGGTTTCCAACCTTCCATGTTGCCTGACTCGTTTGTTCCTCAGAGTATTCCTGCATTAGAGGAACATCTCTGTGGTCTTCGTTCCACTTGGGTACAAGGCCAGGAGGCTTTGCAACAAGCTAACGAGAGGTACAGACTCCATGCTGACTGCAGACGCCTGCCTGCGCCTTCCTACCAGGTTGGGGACAGGGTCTGGCTGTCATCTCGCAACCTCTGACTTCGTGTTCCTTCTCTGAAGTTCGCATCTCGGTTTATTGGGCCTTTCCATATCCTTTGCAGGATAAACCCAGTGGCTAACGCGTTGGACCTTCCTTCCAGTATGCGTATCTCTAATGTGTTTCATGTCTCCTTATTAAAACCTTTGGTCTGCAACTGTTTTACCACCTCGGTGCCACGTCCTCACCCTATACAGGTTGAGAACCATGAGGAGTATAAAGTACACTCCATTGTTGACTCCCTCAGGTTCCGTGGGCGCATACAGTACCTGGTACATTGGAAGGGGTACGGTCCGGAGAAACACTCTTGGGTCCCATCCTCAGACGTACATGCCCCTGTCCTCCTCCCTGATTTCCATAGACGTTTTCCCCTCAAGCCCAGTGGTCCTCCGAGGGTGAGGGGTCGTTGAGGAGGGGGTACTGTCAGGGCTGGGCTCAGCCCTTCCTTCTCTGTGCTGGCAGCTCAGCTGTCAGCTAATTGCCAGCTCCCATCTCTCCACAGTGATCCACCTGTTGTTGATCCTGCTCATCAGCTCTGCCTACTTAAGGCCTTCCAGTTCATTTGCTCTCCGCTTTCGTCTGTGTTAACATCACAAGAGACTTTCTCCTGCGTTCCTGTTTGAAGACCTGCTTGACTACGTTCCCTCTGGCTACAGATCCTGCTTGCTGTACTACTACCTTTATCGCTGGCTCTTGGACATTGGCTTGGCCGACTACCCGATCCGGTTACTGAACTCTGGCTATGTTTTGACTACGCTTACTCTGTTTACCTTTTTATTTTTATTATTAAACAAGTGTGATTTAACTGTACTTCTGTCTCAGTCTGATTCATGGTTTCTGACAATTTGCAACACTGCATTTCAATGCTGCATTGCATGGTCCAAGTATAAAAGTACATTTCTAAAGAACTTGTAATCTTAAGTTTAATAACCCTTCAGGCAGGTGGTCCTCAGGCCGGCTTTTGGGCTGGTTATAGACAGCCACTTGCTGTAAACCAGCCCCTGCAAAGTCCCACATGCAGAACATTCTTATATTATGTCAGAGGAAGCCACTGAATACAAAGCCAGTCTTAACTTATGTATCTTAGGCACTATATGGCAGAATGATATCCTGCCAAACACTGCTTGTATAGTTCCGGCTTTGATGTCATCCAACTAGTAGAGGAGCAGCATAGGGCTAGTAGCATATTAAAATGAGTGTCTCTGAACATGAATGCTGAGGGGGCTTTCCAAACATCACTGACACCAATGATAGGGCGCAATTCCTCCAAATAACACCAACAAAAGGGCACTATTATTCCCAGCGATAAGGCAAAAGGCAATATACACTATATTACCAAAAGAATTGGGACGCCTGCCTTTACACGCGCATAAACTTTAATGGCATCACAGTCCTAGTCCATAGGGTTCAATATTGAGTTGACCCACCCTTTGCAGCTATAACAGCTTCAACTCTTCTAGGAAGGCTGTCCACAAGGTTTAGGAGTGTGCCTATGGAAATGTTTGACCAATCTTCCAGAAGCGCATTTGTGAGATCAGGCACTGATGTTGGAGAGAAGACCTGGCTCGCAGGCAGGCGTCCCAATACATTTGGTAATATAGTGCATCTCCAACTGACAGCCAGGACATTTATTACTCCTATTAACAACTTATGCAGGGGCAATTTTCCGTGTTGATCACTGTGGGGCATTTTTTTATTTTCTAATGCCATTGACCACAATCACAGGGTCATTTTTTACTCCCATTGATGCTGAGGCATTTATTACTCCCATTTGACCTCTAAAACAGGGACATTTTTTACTCCTACTGGTCACAGTAGCAGCCATGTATTTTGTCAATTTCAGTGATACTTTAGAGAAATGAAGACTCTCAATTTCGCTCATCCCTAATGCAAAGGGTGATACTTTCTTTATTACCAGTGTCACTGATTAACAGTAATTTGTAGCTAGAAATGTAATCACTAGAGCCACTGGTGATCTCTCGCTCTTTTCTTTTTTGTCGTTCAGGTCAAAGTTGTACTCCATCATTACGTTAGCATTTGCTGCTACCAACTGCTCCCTAGTGATCTGTAGCTAAGCCACAGAGGTCAATACAGAACGATTATCGCTGGAGAGCATGTAACGGAGATAAAACACTGCATATACCTGTACTTAAATGCTGGGGGTAACAAATTACCATAAAATGAATACGTTTGTGATTCCATAGAAAAATATTATGAGGAGGGAGGGGGTGTAGATCATGGATGGTTGGGAGTGGGGGGTGGGAGGGATAGGGTGGGTAAAGGTTTTTGAAATAATCATTTTTGTCAATATATATACTTATTGGATATGGAAATTGTTGTAAATTTATTCTTTTTCTTTGTTGTTATTGACAAATATGGAAGAAAAAAATAAAGAATTATGAAAAAAAAAAGAAAAATATTCTGATTTTTTTTAAATGATATAAAAAAAAAATATGTCTGCTACAAAACGATCATTGTGACATATGCTTACGTTTTCATAATGATTGCAGATCATACTACCCAACAGTCATTTTGAGAAAGCACATACCTAGGGTTATATATTTTCAGTAAAGAGAAAGGTAAGAATCTACATTAAACTGTGCTTACAAAAAACGTACAATGTACACAGTTTACCTGGAAGGAATTGTTTTTCTCGGAACAGACTGAAGTTTCATTAAGTAAACATACTCGAAATTACCAAATGAATGAATCACCAACAGCACATATAATTTTACCCTGACACAATCCTATGTCTGTTTTTTTGTGCTGTGGATAATATTCCTAACAACCAGACTGGCCTATAAAGGATTAAAAAATATGTTTTTATTTTTTTTAAAGGAAACTGTAAACCTCTTGAACTGAGAAAGATTATTCTGTTTGACAACTAATGAGACAGCAGATGGACTCTGTGCTAATTCTGTTTTCCTACATGACTATTCAAAGTTTTACGAGTATTCTTCCTCCAGTGATACCGCACTTCTCGTCACATTGCTTTCCCTTGATTGCTTTGCCTTTCTTGTACATTTTCATAACTTGTATGTCTCCACACTTAATTTTTTGTGATTATTTTTGTGATCTACAAAACATTTATTTCCTATGCAAACCAACCTTGCTTGACTTGTAGAGGACAATAGCAATAAAGCGGACTTCCAAGCAGATACAAAAGACACACATTAATAGAGCTTTGAAAGACTAATAAATTGATTATATTTATTTATTTTTTTCAATTAGCATAAATTCCTGAATTTAACTTGAATAAGCCTCTTGCAATCTTCTGTATCAGACAGGGAGAGGATGGGCCACAATGGGAGCAAATCAGGTGTGCTACATATTGCACACATGTGCGGTCAAGGATCATGCTGATAGGAGTCTCTCCTCCCACAGAGAGCAGCAAAATGACCTCATCAGTCTGCTGCTTTTCTTTCGCTGCTCAGTTACAGACTGGAGAGGGGGAACAACATTACTCTATCCCTTAAAGTGGTTGTAAACCCTGTACAACCACTTTATGCTACAGGTAAGCCTATATTAAGGCTTACCTGTAGCTACCCAGGATATCTCCTAAACCTGCATGATTTAGGAGATATCCCCTGTCCCCTGCATGTGCCAATGTCCTTAGCACATGCGCACTGGGGGAAACTGAAGCAATGGCACCTATGTGCCGTTGCTTCAGTATGTGTGCCATTACCGGCGGCTCCCGCGTGCATGCGCGGGAGTGACGTCATTGCGGCTGCGGCCAATCACAGTGCTGGAGCCGCGATACCCGGAAGTAACCTCCGGGAGAGATGTCGCCGCCGGAGAGGGGGGCGAGGACTGCTGCAGGGGCATTGATCTAAGGTAAGTAACTCATGAACTAGTATGCTATGCATATTAGCTAATTATGCCTTTGTCTTAATAAAGTAAAGTGATCTTGCGCTAAATTGTGTAATCACTATAAACACTGAAATACCCTCAAAGAGGTGTGCAAATATCCAAAGTGGAATATGTGCAAATAATGTAAAAAATCTTAGATAAACAATATATATATATATATAAAGAAAATAAATAATGTCCAACAACATCAATGGATATTGGAAACATCCTTCCGATAGATATCAAAGTGAGTGGATGAATGATCCAGGTGCAATATAAAGAAAAGGTGATTAATAAAAAATGGAATGGAAAATCTTCATGGAAACAAGAAGATCTGAGGGGAGTGAGTGGATCCTAGTACCACTTTCCAAAATCCTTAAAAAAGTGCTTGGCGTCCAAAGACTGGTCTCTCAGAACTCTCACCTCATTAGATGCAACAACTCGCAACTCGCATTGTAGATGCCTTTGTCTTGCAAAGTTTTTTTTTTTTTATATTGGCTTTACAATCACTTTAAAGCGGTATTAAACCCCAAACCAAAAATATTATATTGTGCAGCTATGATTAAGCAAATGCAGACATCACATCTAAGAATTGGTAAGCTGCAATATATTAAATGTTTGGTTTTGGGTTTAATACTGCTTTAAATGTAACAGAGAATATGGTGTCATCCACCTGCCTATACAGTCTAGCAGGTCAGAGTAAGGCCTGATTCACACCTATGCATTTTTTAGTGCGTTTTCAGATCTGCAGAAATACGCTACAGTCCATTTAACATTGTTATCTATGGGTCACATTTACATCTGTGCATTTTATGGCAAGGGCCAGGGACTTTTTTTCTGTTTTTTGGTTCCATGGACTTCAATGGACCAAAAATGCGTATTAAATAATGCACCTGGAATATGCAAACTGCAACCTGCATAGATGTTAACCAGGCCTTAATTCCAGGACTAGACAGACAGAGATACAAATTCATTGGAGCATACAATTCCTTTTTTAGCCGTTTAGTTAAACTCATGAACTTAAACATTGATAGAGGAAGACATTTTCTTGGAACTTACCTCCAATTAGCATGGTGCAAATAGAGAAGATCTTTTCTGCATCGGTGTTGGCAGATACATTTCCAAAGCCTACGCTAGTAAGGCTGCTGAGGGCAAAGTACAAAGAGGTGATGTAGGAACTCCGGAGGGAAGGTCCGCCCACCAGCTCCACAGTTGTTTGGTTGATTAAATCACTACTATTGGGGTGACTGCTGGTATTTACTGACAAAACATATCGTTGCACTAGAGTGTATGGCATTCCCAGACGTTTAGAAAACTCATGTAACCATCCTTAAAAAATCAAAAGAAAAATGATTTCATCAGTCACAGAGAAACATGTGCAGATTCTGCTGTCTAAAAAAACCTTGCTATAGGAACAATTCATTAAGGAATTACACATGCTATATTTTCGCTAGAGGATTACGCCATAAATTGTATAAATATTCACTTTAATTAATCAATTATGTGCAGGTGAAATATGTAAAAATCCTTTTGCATGATTGATTTGAATATTTAGACAATTTATCACATGAAGATTCTCAAATCTTTTAATAAATAAGTCTCTTTATTAATCAACTGATTTTTCCAACAGAACATTAAATTGTTAAGTTTATCAATACTTTGTAAGCCGCGGTCAACTGACAATAATTATCACATAGCTTATCACTCTTTAGAATAGCAGTTGCTTCTGGCTGGTGGCTGTGGTTTTATGAAATGTCTATTGAAGAGAGTTGGAAATTAGGTAAATTAAGGTGGAGATAAAATAAGGCTTTGTGAGATAAAGCACCTATTGAGAAGTAAAGTATTGTAGTGGTTTGCATCTAGTTCATGGAATATGCATGTTTGTGAATTGAACATTTCGATCTTCAGATCACAATTGTAAGTAAACTGGTCTTTATGCTATTTATTTTTTGATAATTTTAGATTTAACTAGTTATTACTAAATGGGATATGCCTTTTACCCTTTAAAAAAACATATGAAAATCAATACTTACTAAAAACTGAAGCATCACATCAATGTTGGACCATATGTAGACATCAAACTGTCTTAAGTAACCCAAATGACATTACCTTTTTGAATAAGCTCCGCCCCATGTATCATGTGATTACTTTAGCAAACACTAATGCTAAAATTTACTATTGACAGTGACATGTTGTCTGCCTTATGTATACAGTGCTATTTTTAACTGTACAGAAACCAAACAAGAGGGAGTAAAGATGGTTATATGAAAAACAGCCTTCTGACTCCCCTCCATATTCTCTGACCTCTTTTCCTTCTTACAGTTCAGCAAGAATGTAGCCACAATTGTCCAGGAATTGCTAGAAAAGGGCGAAAAAGTACAATATACAAATGTTAAGGCGTGGTGCCACATCTCCTGTCCTTGGCACTGGCCCACAAGTGCTATTATGGCAAATACATACTTGTACCCATGCAAACCTTAACTCAATTAGGAGGAAATTATATCTAACTATTTATTTCCACTACCCCCAGAACCTATGCATTGCCACAGCTGAGCTTTACACACTATGGCCAAATAATAAATAAAAAAAAGCCTTTACGTCACTCCAAAAACAAAATATCTTAGATTTTCTTTAAAGTCGTCAATTTGTATGAAAATACAAGTATCTAATTATAAAATCCTGACGAGGTGGTAATATACGCCCCAGTTACTACATAAATACTATCCAAACACTACCGATAGTTGTTGGAGATGCCAGGCGGCCAGAGGAACACTCCTACATATTTTTGGGGTTTGCTCAATGCTAAATCATTTCTGATCGACCGTACTATCTATCACACAAAAATTTACGGAACTTAAGATCCCTGATTATCTGGCCTTCTTTTTACTCCATGTTACCACGATCCCAGGGAAACAATATCAAAAGTCTATAATGCAACATCTACTAAATGCAGCCAAATCCTGTATCCCCCTATTCTGGAAGACACGTACGCCTCCCGCTATTGGGACTTGGTTACGCATAAACTGGAGGACCTGGTTCTTATGGTGCCAAATAAACAGGAGAAGCATTCAAAGGCATGGAGGCCATGGAACATGTTCATTCTGTCAGATGAAGGAATAGGTCTCCTCGGATCTTAGAGGGAAAGTTAACACAAGACCTGCTTCAATACATAGCAGGTACCAGTTCACCGACATCGGGTCCCCCCCTTTCTTGCCAGCCCCCCCCTTCTCTTCTTCGTCCTCCCCCCTCTCCCCCCCCATTATTTTCTGCTCTTTTCATTCTCAGTCTTTCCTCTCTTACTCTCTTTTCTGAGAGCTGTTTGTTTTCCTGTTTACTTGTTCCAAGGAATACTTAAAAAATACAGGGACCGAGCGGTTCGGACATGGCCTTCTGGAATTTACGTATAGCTTATTACGCAACAAAACAAGACACTGACATTATCTGGTAGATATGCCTCTTGTTTCACCATTGTTTAGTATTATTGCTATTTGATTTACTGGAGCCAATTGTTGGAAACACTGCACATTACTGTATGTGAAATGGACCATGACCCTTTTTATTTTTCTATTTATGTCACTGATGTACCTGAACTATTCTTTACCTAAGTTCTAAAATAATAATGAAAAATTGTATATTTGAAAAAAATAAAAAATAAGAAAAAAAAACACAGTTTAAAAATTAAAATGAGAATTAATGGCAAAACACATTAGATTTTTTTTAAATACAACCATTTAAAATTAAGTAAGGACATCAGCAATAAACTGCAAATGCAGTAAGGATATCAGCCTTTCTTTGGACTGCTCCGATCATCTTAAAAGAGCAAGGATAATATCGAATGACGGAATGATACTTTAACGTATTCTAAAATATACAAGTGGCCTAATATGTGTTTTGATATACAGATTTTTGTAATTCTTTTAAAGATCTAGAAGAGAAGTAAATCAATGGTGGTTTAATTGACAAGTCTAAAAAAAGAATTTGATGCACTTTATAAAGGATTCCTTAATACTGTGCTGAATGTAATTTCTTATCCATCACAATTAAAGTGGTTGTAAACCCGTTTAAAAAAAAAAAAAAAAACACCTGCAAGACAAAGCCATAATGAGCTAGTATGACTAGAATACTAGCTCATTATGCATCACTTACCTTATATCAGGGCCCCCGAAGCCATCCTCGTCTCACCCTCCAGCCGCAGCCATCGCTCCACAGATACCCGGAAGGTTACTTCCGGGTATCGCCGCTCCGGCCAATCACAGCGCCGCTTCGCGGAGCGGCGAAGACGTCACTCCCCCATTTGTGAATGGGGATTCTGACTGAATGCACCACTGTCTACGGCGCGCATGTGCTGTAGACATTGGTGCATGTCTTTTTTGAGAATATCTCCTAAACCGTGAAGGTTTAGGAGATATTTCTTGCACCTACAGGTAAGCCTTAATCTAGGCTTACCTGTAGGTGCAAGTTGCATAATTTGGTTTACAACCACTTTAAAGGTCAGTATGAACATTTATTTTTTATAATGACTTTCTGCACTTATGAATACTACCCTTTTAGACCAATTAGTATAAACATCAAAATAGCACCTACTGTGAATTGTAAGTATCAATTATTACAGTTGGATTCTTTTTGTGTCAGTATAAGTTAATTATTATATTTATTTTCTAAAATAGATAGTGTATAAAAATAATTCTGTACAAAATGTGTGTAGAAAAAATGCCAGTGCTATCACAGCACTGAAATAAATAGCAGCATCAAATTAAAGTGTATTTCCAGGGAACAAATAGTTGCTACATGAATTTACACTAATATCTTTAAAGTGTGCACTATATTACCAAAAGTATTGGGACGCCTGCCTTTACAGGCACATGAACTTTAATGGCATCCCAGTCTTAGTCCGTAGGGTTCAATTATATTAAGCTGGCCTACCCTTTGCAGCTATTAGAGCTTCAACTCTTCAGGGAAGGCTGTCCATAAGGTTTAGGAGTGTGTCTATGGGAATGTTTAACCATTCTTTCAGAAGCACATTTGTGAGTTCAGGAACTGATGTTGGACGAGAAGGCCTGTCTTGCAGTCTGTGATCTAACTCATCCCAAAGGTGTTCTATCAGGTTGAGGTCAGGACTCTGTGCAGGCTAGTCAAGTTCCTCCACCCCAAACTTGCTCCTTTGTGTCTTTATGGACCTTGCTTTGTGCATTGGTCCAAGTCATTTGTGGAGGGGGGAATTTTGGGCTTGGGATTGGGATTTTTTTCAGGGATTGGGCTTGGCCTCATAGTTCCAGTTAAGGGAACACTTGAGGCGTGAGCATATCAAGACATTTTGGACAATTTCATGCTCCAAACTTTGTGGGAACAGTTTGGGGATGGCCCCTTCCTATTCCAACATGGCTGCACACTAGCGCACAAAAAAACATAGATGAGTTTGGGGTGGAGGAACTTGACTGGTCTGCACAGAGTCCTGACCTCAAAGCGATAGAAGACCTTTGGGATGAATTAGAGCAGAGACTGTGAGCCAGGCCATCTCATCCACATCAGTGCCTGACCTCACAAATGCGCTTCTGGAAGAATGGTCAAACATTCTGATAGACACACTCCTTAACATTGTGGACAGCATTCCCACAAGAGTTGAAGCTGTTATAGCTGCAAAGGGTGGGCCAACTCTATATTGAACCCTACGGACTAAGACTGGGATGCCATTAAAGTTCTTGTGCATGTAAAGACAGGTGTCCCAGTACTTTTAGTGTATATAAAAGACTAGTACCCCTGTCAAGCTTTTATTGCTGTCTGTGCCTCCACTGGGGAGATTCACCCATCTATTTGTCTTGGTAACCAATGTCACTGAGACAAAAAGTGCGAAGCAATCCAACATTTTAAAGTTGTCATCAGTGCAAAAAATAAGGGCAAAACATTTAATGGAGACCAAGGTTTTTCTGATAACTTTCTAAGATTGGCGTTCCCCTCCTTTTTTATCATTCCCTGTTAAGTTTCCAAGACAGGAAGTGATGGGAAAATCTATGCAGTGGAAGACAGACAGCAAAACTAACCTGACCTAAAATGAATACTGCCAAAGCATGTGTTGTGCTAATGATGCTGACTTTTTGTCAAACTACAAGCTCATACTTGCTGAAACAACTTTGAGCTGGTATTTAAACTAGCCCTCAAAGACAAACTTACACTGATTTTCAGGAGGATTACTCCCATCGTCCAAATTAACCTTTATTTAAATTTGAACAAAAACTCTAACTTGCTAGGATTAAAAAGTAATAGACTGCAATAGTTACCTTTTAGTGGATTCTGCTCCAGACTCCCTTTAAATTCAACTGTGCCGAAACTATGGACTTTAAGATATTGAGAGAACAAACAGTAAAAGAGCTTCAAAACACCATCATTGACCCCTCTTAGTGACTTGTGAAGAATTAATTCTCAAAGACCACATCAGTTTCTAAAAACTTAGAAGTATTGGCTGTGTGTTTACATTAGAGGGCTGGATGTTGGCCAACATTCTGCTTCCATAGAAAGACAATTAGAGCTACAATTTTAGTGCATCTGTTGCGAAATTTGAAGATCAATTTCTCCTCAAAGCCTATAGCTACAGTGGTAAACGAGGTTTAAAGTGCTTTTACAGCTTGTTCAGAATATGTAAATACTTTTTGTGCATATTCTAGTCACAGGTTTACTTTAGCCCCTGTATTTCTTTTATTAACAGTTTACCTTAAGTACCTATTCACATGACCTCTGAAGAAGGACATTAGCCAGTCGGTTGCTTAGGGACCAAGGGACCAGATGCTTAGACTTTCAGACATGTGGCCACTGAAGTTTAGTTTCTCTGGCAAGGAAGTTTAGCCCCTCTACCATACTATGAATGTGGACAATAAGAGCCTGCCTGCTCAATTTCTTTTTTATCGTAAAGTTCCACTTTAATGACACTTATAGTTTGTCTGCCTGCACTACAATGTGACAGTTTGACCTACTCCTCTAGTCATCACTTCTAGGTGTACTGATGCAAATTAGCCAAACTGTTTCTTTCAGCATCTTTGCTCCTAACTGTGGCTTGTCTAATGTGGATATGACATTGCATCTTGATTCTTAGATAAGCCATACAGACGAAGATTTCTCCATCCATGTTAAACAGCATGGATGGAGGAATCATCTCTGCCAGTTACTGTATTCTAACAGCTGGCACCTGTGGCTGTCTAAATACAGGTGGTTGTGGGGTCTTTAGCCAGGGGGCTATTTGGAATCTAGAAGCCCCTTTAATAAGATGGGACAAGGTGCTTTGCCAAGGGGGTTCCTCTGTTCAGTCACTGTCCAGCTGTCAATTTTCCATCCAACTCCTTAAAATTTTAAATAGACAAAGAAAACTCGACTCCTTGTTGGCCACACAGCTACCTTGTCTCCAGGTGCAAAACCCAGCTCATTGTGTTTATTCACGAGAACAAACAAGTATGCTGATGGCTGCACTCCGGAACAGGATATCTTTATTAAAGAATCAAAACAGTATAAGAATGTCAACTAAATCCTTTAGAGGGAGAGGAAAAAAGGCCAACATGTTTTGCGCTGCTAGCACTTAATCATGACCCAGTAATACAAGTAAGATGTCTGCTAGATATACCCTAGGACTAGCCAAAGCCAGCTGTAGACAATCAGACTTGATTACTCCTCCAACAAAATACAAACAGGCAACATTGTTACTATTACAAAAGGGTATATCAAAGAAAGAATATTCCTCACATCAGCACAAATTTGCAACCATGTCTGCCATTACAACTAACATATAACATAATGTATTGCATAAAAAAACCTAATCAGGCATAGAACCCCAAGAAAACTGTAATTAAAAAGAAGTGTTTTAAGTAGCACATTCCCCAACAGGTTAAAGACCTTAAATGCATATTCAAAAAAACTTATGTCGACAACATAATTCAGCAAAGGGTCCCCTTAAAGGAGAACTCCCTACCAATAAACTGATAGCCACAACACGAAATTAGAGCCCTTTAACCAATAAACAAGTAAAAATAAGTGAGGTCCCACTCAAAATTTAACCCATTTTGGATCCAAGTCTGCAAAAAAAAAGATCCAATAGAACTCACGTTTACATAATAACTTAAATGTGTCTCCACCTGTTTTTGGGCAAACAACCTTATCAATAACTTGGCAAAGGACAAGTGACCACCTATATGCTGATCATTAAAATGTTTTGCCTTATTCGTACCATGTTTCTTCTGAATGTTTTAGAAGTGGTCATTAAGACGATCTCTCAGCCTCGCTGTCCTTCCCACATATAGTATGTGGCAAATACTGCACATAATCAAATATATGAAATTTCTCATATTACTATTCAAGAAAAGTCCCGTTAGCGTACCTTTTGCCACTAACAGTAAAGGTGAAGCTATCCCCTCTAAGGATATAAGGACAACAAGAGCAGTCACTCTCTCCACACCTAAAGTTGCCTTTGATCTGCAATTTCCTCTTTCTTCCCATAGGGAGAGTTGATTTGCCAGGGTTGGTGCACGTTGCATGACTGTCTTGATGTCATCCGATAGTATGCGGGCATAAACCGCGCCATTATAAAAAACAGGAAGCCATAGAAAACACAGGAGTGAAGTTTGTCATGCTGGGTGGTGCCAATAGGACCACCAACACATTGCAATTAAAGCCATGTAGAGCCGGCTTAAAGCTAACCAATCAAATAATAGGGAAGTGGGACAAGACAGTTGGCCTGTTGGAGAAGTCAGAAGAGACAACAGGTAAACTTTGTACACAACGTTTTAGTCCAGAGACACAACTCGGCACATGCAGCAGAATAAAACCGGCAACACTAAGGTATTTCATATGAATGAAATATGACCACATAAATAAAAACGTATTCTCTCAAAAAATAAATGAACAAACGTTTTACTGAACAAACAACAATACGCAAGACCAATCTTTATTACTCTAACAATCTTTGTCCATTCTAATAATTAACCCTCATGTAATGTTCTTCTCAAAACAATATAAAGAGAATTTCCAAAAAATAAGGGGGGTATGAGGATCAGCTAACAATTAGAACGCTAAACAAAACTAAAACGGAAAAGGAAAATATCTCAGCATCTGAAACTTCAGAAAGGGTTTGGATGTCTGGTTCCATCCACCAACCCCATGTCTCTACAAAACACAGTAGTGATATAGGGGTCAGTGGAAGGAACCACAGCATGCAATGGGTGACCAGGCATCTGACACACCCAAAAGTGTGTCTAAAGCTGAATATTTCTTGGCAGCAGTACAGATCAAAGATGTGTGTATTGTTCCGAGCTGCGTCTCAGTTTTGTGCCTTGTTGGGCACATTTCTATTTGTTGTTGTTTTTTCTTTGTTTGCTGTTAATTTAGCACCCTGCTCCTGTTCACCAGGCACTTGCATGTAAATTTAGTGGGTTATCTGTTCTGTACATAGTTCAGATTCAATATTATGGCTAAATTAGTGTTGTGTGCAGTTCCACACTGTCGTCTGTAGGTGTCGTTGTCACCACAGGCCAGTGATGGAAGGACAACAGGCTGAGGTGTATTGGGTGTCCCTTTGTCCAGAAACAGCCCAGTGGGAGTGGTTTACCGCTGTGCATTCTGGGAGAGGATACTTAAGGGGCAGAAGCTATTTTCTCTCTCTCTGACCTCATGGCCCACCTGGCCTAAGGTATGTGACAACTGCTCTTCTGCCTCGGGGCCTGCTTGCCCGAGGCTACGTGACTGCAAGTAGGCCCAGAAGCCTGTCTGGGGCCTACTGGTTCATAGGTGGTCCTGTGCTGCCTTACCTGCGGGGAGAAGCTGAGCAATTGAAGGATCCGGGGAGGACTCATCTTGGAGAGGACTGAGCAAAAGGCTGGTATCTCAAGAAGGGCCTGGTGACTCAATTGGAGGATGCATCCTAACCAATCTACCTCATAGTACTGCCGGATGGCTTAAAGGGACTTTAGGTACTATGTAGCTGTGTTGGCTTGTCTATTACTGATCACCGAATCCTGTGGCAGAGGATTGTACAAATAGTTATTGCTATCATCAAGTCTGTGGCAGAGACTTTTGTTCGTGCATCATTCCGGCTGCTAGGCCAGTGAGAGAGGCCTATCCGGGTGAGCAAGATCCGCTGACAAGGAGTTGTATTTGTCTTCTGGATCTCAAGTTCCTCAGTGAACTGCACAAGGTATCTGAACTTTCCCCTCACCCTCATCCCTCTACGGCTACAAGTTGTGTTAAATAAAAAGCATTGTAAAAAAAGACTAAGTGACTGGTGAATGCATCTGTGGGCTCATTGCCCAATTTAGAGCCAAGTAAGTTTTGATACATTGAACTGTGGGGTAACGGCAGGACCAAAAATAACCAGCAGCTCCTACGGGGGTAGTGCTACATGTGGGGGCTCGTAATCCGGGATTTGCCATTGCCCCTAGCAACTCAAGTAAAGACATTCACAGAGTCTACGTTAAAGAGGGCCCTGGACTGTGTTATTTGTTGAGGGACGATAAGGGGTTAAGTGTGGATCACTTTCTAACTGCGTAGGCTACGGGCGGAGCCAAAAAAGCCCGAGAGCTACATGACTGAAAGAACAAGTGGGAGGAGTTCCCGCCTGCTGCTGCATGAGACGTGTGTGTGTCTGGCGCCAAAGAGAAGAAGATGCGTGATCATACTGAGAAGATCGGAATGCAGCCATGTCTTCATTCTCGCTGATGCAATTGGCCATGGGGCCCAGGATGTTCCCTACAGGTACCGCTGCGGGTGCCATGCTGACCGGATCCCTGTTGACGTATACTGGCATGGGCTTTATGCTGCAGGGGTGGTTTGTGTTGTACACTATCGGAGACATTGAATCGCTGGGTATGCTATGCCACAGGTGCGAGGGACTGGCTATGCATCTCCGTCCATTTGTCCGATGTTCGCAATGCAGAGAATAACTGTTCGCTGTGGAGCAACCTACCATGTTGCCCCTTGCCTACCGAGTAGACTGGGCCACGGGGACCGCTACAGTAGAAACTGCTGCCCTTGTTTCTGGGGGCCAACAAACTCTCACCCCATCTGCTACTGTGAGTGTTCCTGAGGGAGATGTCGCTGTTACTGTTACTAGAGAGCCATCAGTGGACATCGCCCTTGCTACTACCTATGCTACACCTGTCCCCACTGCACCTGTCTAGTGGAAGGTGGGATATGTGAAAGCTTCCCGCCACCGCGGTCGAGGCCTACCCCAAAGACTACCTGAACCGGAGCCAGAGGAGAGCATGAACCCTGGAAATTCCACGACAGGAATGGGTGAGAGATCAGGGGGGAACATATCTGGGACTGACTGTAAATATTTTCCTGCGGAGGAGTTGGGGGATTCGGAGATAGATTTCCTGTCAGATGTCTCCGGTGATGATAACCTATTTGAGACAATGTCACAGGAATTGTTGTGGGCTCAGGGTGAAGATGTTGCTTCTGCCTTTACCTTCTCAGACTGGACAGCCATGGATTCTGGGAAGACATCACCTAGTGTTGAGCCACACAGCACTACTAAATAGACATTGTCTGAAGTTACTAGTTCATTTGAGTCTGAAAAGATGTCCGTCAGATCTATGGTGCGCAAGTCTCCAAATTCTTGTGTGCCTCCTGGACTGGGGAACACCAGAGCTTTACCCAGACTTGCCCGATTGCAAAGAGTGCTCACCAAAAGATTTGCCACAGAGTATGGTCTGGAGTTTCCTTACGTTACTAGAGAAATTATGCAGGAAATCGAGGCCAACCGAGAGCAGTGGTACGGTGAAGCTGTCTGGGACTATTTGTCTGTGCCAAAACCCTTCAGGAAAGCTGGCTATTCCTCTATTATGGATGAGTGGTTCCATGGGTGCTTGCTGCATTGGAGTTATGGCTGGCACATCAAAACTGACAAGGTGGTCATCTGCAGGTCTGGAAAGGACAACGTTGTCTATTTCATTACCACTTTGGATAAACAGGGGAAAACCCTGACTCTGCCAGATCCCCGTTTCTATTGGTGATTATCCAGAGGGACTGCCCTGTTTTTTTCTCACTTTGTCAAGAGACTGAAAAAAAAAGTCTCTATGCTAAAAAAGGACTATGGGGTACATAGTCAGATAGTGTCAGGGTCGGTGAGAACTTTGAGGTCAAGAGTTTTACCTACTTCAACACTTTTACACCTAAAGACTCTTTGTTATGTTAAATTTCTGCCACTAGGTGGTGGGAGTTGCTCATAGAGAGGGTTGGACTTTTAAGTCACAGCTTAGCTCGTTTGCACTTAAAGCATGAAGGAAAAGTTTGTTTCTTAGGAAATGCAGCTTTGCTTCTTGATGTACAGAAATGCTGTTTTATATCTTGCTTGTGTGTCTTTGTGTTTCTTTTTCAGGTAAACCGGATCTTCTGTCAAGCTGCTGGAGAGTGGGTGGTTTAAACAGAGAGTGAGGGGTTGTACTATATATTAATGTGATCTTACTGTATGTTCATGTTTTAAAGTCTGTAACTTTTCTTATTTCCTTACCCTCCCCTCTCCCACCCAAGTTTTGTGGTTCAGATACTGACTCTCAGGATTGAGAGACATTTTTTTTTCCAGACGCTGAGGACATCGTCTTTTTGTAAGGGGGGAGTGTGTAGCTCCCTGTTCCTGTTGACCAGGCGCTCGCATGTAAATTTAGTGGGTTATCTGTTCTGTACATAGTTCAGATTCAATATTATGGCTAAATTAGCCTCTGCTCCAGCAATGGCTGTGTTGTGTGCAGTTCCACACTGTCGCCTGTAGGTGTCGTTGTCACCACAGGCCAGTGATGGAAGGACAACAGGCTGAGGTGTATTGGGTGTCCCTTTCCCCAGAAACAGCCCAGTGGGAGTGGTTTACCGATGTGCATTCTGGGAGAGGATACTTAAGGGGCAGATGCCATTTTTCTCTCTCTCTGACCTCATGGCCCGCCTGGCCTAAGGTATGTGACAACTGCTCTTCTGCCTCGGGGCCTGCTGGCCCAAGGCTACGTGACTGCAAGTAGGCCCAGAAGCCTATCTGGGGCCTACTGGTTCAGAGGTGGTCCTGAGCTGTCTTACCTGTGGGGAGAAGCCGAGCAATTGAAGGATACGGGGGAGGACTCATCTTGGAGAGGACCGAGCGAAAGGCCGGTATCTCAAGAAGGGCCTGGTGACTCAATTGGAGGATGCATCCTAACCAATCTACCTCATAGTACTGCCGGATGGCTTAAAGGGACTTTAGGTACTATGTAGCTGTGTTCACTTGCCTATTACTGATCACCGAATCCTGTGGCAGAGGATTGTACAAATAGTTATTGCTATCATCAAGTCTGTGGCAGAGACTTTTGTCCGTGCATCATTCCGGCTGCTAGGCCAGTGAGAGAGGCCTATCCGGGTGAGCAAGATCCGCTGACAAGGAGTTGTATTTGTCTTCTGGATCTCAAGTTCCTCAGTGATCTGCACAAGGTATCTGAACTTTCCCCTAACCATCCATCCCTCTATGGCTACAAGTTGTGCTAAATAAAAAGCATTGGGAAAAAAGACTAAGTGACTGGTGAATGCATCTGTGGGCTCATTGCCCAATTTAGAGCCAAGTAAGTTTTGATACATTGAACTGTGGGGTAACGGCAGGACCAAAAATAACCAGCAGCTCCTACAGTGGTAGTGCTACATTAACATGAGAAAAAAATAAAAGTTTAACCACTTGCCGACTGCTGGCCGTCATATGATGTCCTCAGCTTTGTGGGGGTATATCTGAATGATGCCTGCAGCTACAGGCATCATTCAGATATCGTCATTTTTAGCCGGCGATTCCCTTCACCTTAAGAACGATCATAGCCGCTTGATCGTTCTTACTGGCGGCGAGAGGGGACGTCCCGCCCCTCCCGTCGCCCTCCGGTGCTTCTACCGACTCACCTGTGCGATCGGTGAGTCAGTGACAGGATCCGCCGGCCCCGGATGTTGATCATAAAGATTTCCGGCAGACCAGATGGTCGCCGGAGTCTCTATGATCGTCGGAGGCCGGGCGCGATGTTATGACGTTATGCCCGGCCTCTGCATTCAAAAAAACTGCGCTGCTTCAGCCATTAGGGTGATTGTTTTTTTGTTTATTTTTTATTTTTAGGCTTCCCAGCCTGGAGTTGAGATGTGGGCTCTTATTGATCCCATATCTCACTGTAAAGAGATCCTGTCATGCCATATTCCTATTACAAGGGATGTTTACATTCCTTGTAATAGGAATAAAAGTGATCAAAAAATGTATTTATTTTTTTAATGTGTCAAAAAATATTTTTTTTAAGTAAAATTAACAATAATTTTATTATTATTTTTTTTTTAAGTGCCCCTGTCCCCGTGTGCTCGCATGCAGAAGCGAACGCATACGTAAGTCCCGCCCACATATGAAAACGGTGTTTAAACCACACATGTGAGGTGTTCCCGCTAACGTTAGAGCGAGAGCAATAATTCTAGCCCTAGACCTCCTCTGTAACTCAAAACATGTAATCAGTAAAAAAAATTAAAGCGTCACATGTTAGGTATCTATTTACTCGGCGTAACTTCATCTTTCACATTATGCAAAAAAATTGGGCTAACTTTACTGTTTTGTTTTTTTTTCCCCAAAAAACACGTTTGAAAAATTGCTGCGCAAATACCGTGCAAGATAAAAAGTTGCAATGACCGCCATTGTATTCTCTAGGGTCTCTGCTAAAAAAAAACATATATAATATTTGGGGGTTCTATGTAATTTTCTAGCAAAAAAAATATGATTTTTACATGTAGGAGAGAAATGTCAGAATTGGCCTGGTTGTTAAGTGGTTAATAAAATTACCCTTTAAAATAAAAAAGAAGTGGGTGCAGGCAGCAGGATATTGCCTAGAATTTTTTTATTTTTTTTTCAAATATAGCGACAAAGTTGCTTTAATTAAATATTTAACTTTATATGACTGTCTTTCTCCAATAAATGTTAGTATTTTCCATAATTTGCAAAGCAGAAAATAACAGACTGATATATTTGAATTGCTAAAATGCACTTCTACCACATCAATTATTGTCATGTAATATCTAAATATCAGGATTGTAATCTAGCCATTAATTCTTGAAAGTGGAGAGAGAAATGGAAAATCTTTCCCTGCATTAAATAGTAATAAAATCATTTTTCTGCTCCCTTGGAGTTATAATACACCTGCTTTGCGATAGTACACAAGTTTTACAATCTTCCTGGGCTTTCTTCCAACAACATGCTGTGAATCGCTGCACTTAATTAGCTACTTATAACCTGTTCATAAGGTCCCAAGAGCTGCAAGTTTGTGAAGAGTTGTCGATCTTGCTTCATTTCTTTCCTAGCAATGGGTTCTGGGCCAGAATATAACCTCCTAGCTAAAGAACTGTAAATTCTTAATACGAGATGAATTATTTACTTGTTTTATCAGGTGTTTTATGCTATGGGTGGCTTGTTCTGCAAGGAGGAATGTTTTGTTATTCGGAATGTGCTGTAAGATGAAAGCAGCTCATATTTAAAATATACTTTTGTTTTACCATTTTACTGTTCAGCCATTGATCCATTTCTATTTCACGACACAGAACTCAGCAAAAGAGTCACGGAATGCTTATTCTTAATGAAATATTCCTCTTTAATCTAAATGTAACCATGGATGTGCGCTGAATGTCAATTGATCCTGCAGATTTTGAACAGATTGGGCAATGTTTTTCTTGCATATGGGTACCAACAGGCAGTGACAGACATTCTCTTTTGACTGTTTTGATTTGACTGTGTAGGAATTAGTGACTGGAATAGTGGGATCTTTTATTTTTAATGTTCCAAGCTTTATAGCCGCCATCCCCCCTCCCCCTTCCTGCTCCTGAAAAGCCCCCATGGATGGTAACATGCCAACTTAAAGTGGTTGTAAAGGCACAAGGTTTTTAACCTTCATGCATTCTATTCTAAGGTAAAAAACCTTCTATGTTCAGAAGCCCCCCTAATACTTACCTGAGCCCCCTCTTGTTCCAGTGATTTGCATGAGACCCTTGCCTCTCCGGGAACTCGCACTGCTGATTGGCTTTTTGCAGCAGCGGGAGCCATTGACTCCCACTGCTGTCAATCACAGCCAGTGAGCCAATTTAGGAGATGGGGGGGCGGGGCCAAACCACGGTTCTGTGTGTAAATTGACACACAGAGCTGCGGCTCTGGGACGCGCACCTGCTCCGGTGCACCCAGCAGAAGGGAGGAGCCAGGAGTGTCGGCGTGGGCCCCGAGAAGAGGAGGATCTGGGCTGCTCTATGCCAAACCACTGCACAGAGGAGGTAAGTATAACATGTTTGTTATTTTATTTTTATTTTTTAAACCAAGGCTTTAATATCACTTTAAAGCGGAAGTAAACCCATTGATTTAACAGTTTCAAAAAGCAGTTACATTCCCGGCATGCCGGGAATGCCAACTGTCACATTGGTTGTGCTCTCAACCAAACTGTCAAACCATCCAATGGCTGGTGTCATAACTGATCACATGTGCAGCATCATGGCAGTTGAAGATTAAACAGAGGCCAAGATGGCAGCTTCCTTGCCTGAAAATGATAGGAGGGTTTACTTCCACTTTAAGAGCTGCAATGAATGGCAATGGGATCCTCATCGCTAATCCGATTGCTATTTAATAACTTTGACCTCCTACATTCACCAAGGCCAGGGCCTACAATCTCAGACACCACCTGCACTTCCATCTCCATTAGTGCAGCCTTACCTCTTAGAAATTACTTGTTTTATCATTTACTTTACGTTTCCCCCATCAGCTCAAAGTGCCAGGCTAATTATCATACTATAGAGCCACCCTGTGTCCTAAATAAGCTCAGCAGTACGGTTAATAGACATTCAAAAAACTTTTTACAGAACAAAGGTGTTGTCTTTTTTTACATGAAAGAAAAAAAATATGGTAACTGACAGTTGATAGACAAAAGCTGTCAACTTTCATAGGGGTCTTACTGCAGACGGTGCTTTGAAATTTCTGCTGCAACAAAAAAGAAACACAACAAAAAAAAAACAGTACAAAGTGAATACAAAAAATAATAGAAGACTTGAGTTTCAGGCTCCCAAATGATCAAGCCTATTTTGTTTGAATATAATAGAAACCCTATCCATTACAATAATTTCCTTGTAAAAGCATATTATAATTTACATATACTTACACAATATTGAAATATTTTCGACAATAATGATTATTTTGGTTTTATAGCAATAGTGATCTTCTTATCCACTTTTCAATCATGCCCAATTTATTCATATTGGTTTTAATCATGTCCCAGGCTTCCCCTTCTGTGTATATATATGCATGCATATTTATCAGATATTTTATTAATGTTGAAAAATTAAAAGCAGCTTCTAAAATTGTAAGGACCGTTATATCAAAAACTAAAATGTTCAATTTAATACATTGTAACCTAAATTAATATTACCTCTGCTTTCCTCTTCTCATTTTGGCTACACAGCCTACGAATTGGGACTGTCCATGACACCTGTAGCCCTATAAAATTCCTCCATCCCCGGTGGCATATAGACTTGACAAAGCAGAGGCACCCTCCCCCCTCTCCCCGAAATGCATTGCCTAGCAACCCCAGAAACCTAAAAGCAGACACCATCCTTGGAGATGTGCTAGCATGCTGCTGAATCTCATCTCCTGACGAGCCCTTTTCTTCTGTTGTTCAGAATGTTCCTGGAATCCTGCCACTAACCACAGAGGTCTCTTCTCCCTGGCTTTCTATATGTACTACTTCTTAAGAATTCTTGTTAGTGCAATATACGTTTTTTTTTTTCCTATTAAAATATACTTGTTTTAATACATGTGGACTGTCTTCTTTTTTCATCTTTTAAAATAACAGCACACACTTCTATCCTTGAGAGGTAAAGCTGCACTAAAGTTAAATATGATCTGTAACTGTTATTTTTATTTTCTGATGCATAGTTATGTTGTGAATGTATTAATTACCTGGAATTTCCAAAGCTTTGTACCTGAAATATTTAATTGGTGTGCATTATGTGTAGGTACACCTGTGAGTAAGGCCACTGCAGCTACCGACACTGCAAGTGGGCAGAGCATGTTTTCCTAAACCCCTTTCCCAGAACAGTGCCTGTATTACCATTTCACAGCCAGATAGGTTTAATAGAAATTAAAACCAAAAACTCAAAAATTTACAAAAAATGCCAGCTTAGCTCCATTACATCGCATTTTCTAGATGAGATTCTTACAAATGCCCATTGCTGACTGATTCTCTTTAAGTGTGGCCCTACTAGAGTAAACAAAGCTAAAAAATTAAGATCAAACGGCTTACTAAGTAGCCCTGGTATGTTTCATTAGAGCTGTTTATCTGATTTATTTGCATTAACAGACTAAATTCCTTTAAGTACTGTATTTATCGGTGTATAACACACACTTTTTTCCTCTTAAAATCAGGGGAAAATTGTGGGTGCGTGTTATACGCCGATCCCCTGCTGAATTTGAGGAAACGAGAGAGCGGAGCCGAGATACACAAAGCCGAAGTACACTCGGCTTTACTCGGCTCCTCTCACAGTCACGCCCACCTCCACTGATTGCGAGAGGAGCGAGCGCCGCTGACATACAGAAAGCCAAGTGTACTTCGGCTAGTCTCGGCTCCTCTCGCAGTCCCGCCCCTGACTGTGAGCAGAGCCGAGTCTAGCCGAAGTACACTCGGCTTTCTGTATGTCAGCGGCGCTCGCTCCTCTCGCAATCAGTGGAGATGGGTGGGACTGTGAGCAGAGCCGAGTCTAGCCGAAGTACACTCGGCTTTCTGTATCTCGGCTCCGCTCACTCCTCTCCGCTCATAGTCAGCGTAAATCAGCGCCAATTTTAAATCAGGGCAATGCTGAAAAGGCACTGGGCAAGGCTGCAGATGGACACTGGGCAAGGCTGCAATGATGGACAAGGCTGCAGATGGACACTGGGCAAGGCTGCAGTGATGGACATTTAAATGTACGTTTTTTTCCTTAAACTTCCCTCCTAAAAGTTTTTTTCCTTAAAATTCCCTCCTAAACTTGGGATGCGTGTTATACACGTGTTATACGCCAATAAATACGGTAATTCAATTTTCTTTCCTACATTTTGATAAGTCTTTCTATCCCTTTAATATTTTTCACCCATGCCTACTGAATCATCATTCTCATCTGCCTTACAATACTGTTTCTTTTTTTCTTTTTTTTATTAACTAAAATGTTTATTTTTGTTCTAATAGCAATAAAATTGTTGTTACACGGTTTATATTGACCTCTCTCTAGTTTGAAATTGAAATAATAATTAAAAAAGACCTGTTCAAGCTTAAATTCTAATGTTTATTAAAAGTCCATCATTAAAAGGGATGTCCTTTATTTTTAGCAGCTAAATAAATTCAGGAAAGCAATATATTAAAGATTATTATGTAGTTCGGACCATAATAAATAAGGAAAATATGTTAAAAACACATATTCTCTTTAAGGGCTCTTTCACACATGCGGATCCCGTGAGGATCCGCTTTTAAACATTCGCTTGCTCAGCAGGGATCGCTTCGTCGATCCCCGCTGAGCAGGCAGATGACAGGTTTGTCTCTGCACACTGTGCAAGGACCGACCTGTCAGAGCGCCGCTCTCCCCATGGGGGATCGGATGACGATGGACCGTAGAGTCCGTTGTCATCCGATCCGATCCGCAGACGGATGGAAAAATAGGGTTTTCCTCTGTCACACTTTGGCGGATTGGAGCGGGTCAGATGTCAGAGGGCATGTCACCGCTGACATCTGTGGCTCCATAGGGGTGCACGGAGCGTCCGTTCAGGTCTGCCTAAAACACTGACAGGCGGACCTGAACGGTCCGTCTGTGTGAAAGAGCCGTTAAGCAACAGTAGACCTGTTTTAATTTTTTTTTTATGATAGAAGGTCTCTTCTGACATAAATGATTCTCCCTGTCTGTTGGTGTTTATGTAGCAGGGTCCCCTTTAAGACTCCCGGGACTACCTTGCCCAGAATCCCTTTCGGCATGTTTCCACCCCAGAGACTCATGGGAGGGGTTATAAAAGGAGGAGGCAAGGCTGGGCTCGGCCTCTTTGGGACACGAGACTTCAGTGACTGATCCTCCTGTGCGGATGTGCCGGAGTGCAAGGCCTGAAGCCCGAGGCCTTGCGCAGCACCAAAGAGCCTTCCACCCACTGCGAGTCTGGGTGGCATCTGACTTCGCTCATCTACAGCCTTGGTTGGATCGGGGACCCGATCGCTGGAGATACTGTGTGTGAGGACACAGTCGGTGGAAGTTCCCGGACTGGGATCGCGTCCGGAGGGGTGAGCGAGCATATGCTCAGACCATATACTGTTTGTTGCTGATGTGCCTATAGACTGTCGTGGCCCACAAGTTCATATTTGATACTCTCGCTGGAGATCCATATCAGAGCTGAACTCAGAGGTTCTTCAGTAAAGTGTTTATTCCATTACAATCTTCCCATTGGATTACAAATGTTATTCTGTTATGTGCACCACCTTTAAAGAATTGCCGGTGAAGAAACCATCATCCCCTATAGACTGAATTTTAGATATCTGAGCCAGGCCTGGCCAGCTAGTTAGTTCATTTAGTTACTGCGCCACAGGGCGCCTAGTTAACGGTCGCCCACGCGGTGCACCTTTACTGTTCATCTAATGCATAGTATGTTTATTGCTGCAGGGCTCTGCAACTTATTACCTGTAAACTGTTACCACTGTTAACCTTTTTTTACCATAAGCTTAAAGTAAATTAGATACCCCCTTTCATCATTGCCTTGGTGTCTGAGTTTACTCATACAGTATAAGAAATATATTGCTGCCATAACTAACAGTAGGGAGTCGAGTACATTGCCGGGGGTTAGCGGAGCTGTCTTCAGGGCCCAAACTAAATCTGCGGCCTTCTTAGTTGAAGGTATCGCTACACGTGGGGGTTCTCGTCCGGGATCCTGATACAGCAATTAAACGCCAGAGGTGCCGGCATGGACCCGCAAGCAATAGAAGAGTGGTGCAAAACCTCTAGGGCAGAGCCGAATAACTCGATAGTCATCAGTCTCCCAGGGGAGGAATGGAAGACTGACATGGTAGAGGAGTTAATGAAGTTAGTGTCCCCAGATCACACACCATGGGTGATAGATATAAAATCAGACCCAGACACTTCATATCAGTATGCACTGGTGAAATACGGAGACGGGATACCAGAGGCTTGCAAGTACAAGTGTGTAAAGACGCCAGACAATAGAACCTATAGGTTGGCGCCCACAGTAACTATAAAGAAGGAACCATTACAGATGGGATCACCGCAGGCTACAGCCGGTACCTCACCAGAAAGAGGAGGTAGGGTGACACCCCCAGTGGCACCCGCACCTGCCAGTGCTATATCACCAGAATTGATAAAAGCAATAGGGGATCTACTAATCAAATGTCAGAAGACAAACACGGTGCATGTGGAGACTAGCTACCGGAGACTGAAAACATTCTCAGGGAAGCTCCCTGTCCCTACAGGGGAAGAAGATTTTGATACTTGGGTGGAGCAGGCATTACAAGCAGTAGAGGCATGGGAGGTGCCTGAATCGCAGAAGAGGCAACGAGTGATAGAGAGCCTCAAAGGCGCAGCAGCAGAAGCAGTGAAAAGCTTTCAGTTTGGGAATGCAGATTGCACGGCTCAAGACTGTCTAGCCATGCTACAAGAAGAGTTTGGTCAATTGGAAAAAGTGACAGAGATGGTCTACCAATTTGAACACACTTTCCAACAGCCAAGGGAGAAACTTTCAGAGTATGTTAGGAGACTGAACAGGTTGCTGGGCAAGATTGTGTTGAAGAAGGGAATGAAGCCCCAAGATACAGATGCGGCAAGAATGAAGCAAGTCTTAAAGGGAGCGTTACGCTCGGATCCAGTCTGGCTGCACCTGAAAACCTCGGGAGGAGGAACGTTACTGACTTATGCTGACTTGATAAAAATCATGAGAGATGAGGAGGGACTACAACAGGACCAGCAAATGATTAAGACAAATGTTGTACCCGCACAGGTGCTAGTCAATCCAGTGATGACCCCTGAAAGAGACTCGGAGGTAGACACTCTAAAATCTCAAATGTCCAAGGTGTTAGAGATGTTGACCTCTCTGATGGCAAAAGACCCAGAGGATCCCAAGAGAGAAGTACCAAGGAAGGAATTATTCCCAATTGCCTTAGCACCCGCATCTTTACAAGAATGGGGAGATATAGTCTGCTTTAACTGTGGAGGAATTGGCCATATTGCAGCTACATGTTCCAGTCCCAAGAAGAAGAAAACGGACAACTGCAAGCCGGCTGGAAACTTCAGAGGGCCCCGGTGAAGGAGTCAACCGGGTGCCCATCACCTTCAGTGAGCTCCAAGCTGAATGCGAAGCAGAAGAAAAGAGGAAATAAAACACCTCAGAAGAAACACAACATTCCTCAACAGAAATACACCCCAGAGAAAGGGGGCAAGACCCCCCAGAAAAGGCACAGCATTCCCCAGAGGGGATGCACACCTAAGAAAAAAAATAATGTCCCTCAGCGGGTCCGTACACCCATTGAAAGGAGGGAAATCAATGCATACCAGGCTCAAGAAAGATTAAAGTCCAAAGGGAATTGGACGAGATAGAGTCCGAAAGGAAAGAGTCAGAAGAAGGCGACCCCTGCCAGGCCATATCCGGAGAAGCTGGTAGGCCCATCGCCTATAGTGCCCATTCAAGTGGAGGGAGTCTACACCAGAGCCATCTTGGATACTGTGGCACAAGTGACCCTGTTATACCGAGATTTCTACGATAAGCACTTGAGTCACCTGCCCATCCAGAAGATAGAGGAACTAGAAATATGTGGGATTGGAACCCAGAATTTCCCCTACTATGGCTATCTGCCCGTCAAGATGATCTTTGACCCATCTGTGGCTGGAAAAGCTGAAGTGTTTGACACCCTGGCAGTTGTGTGCCCTCGGCCGCCAGGAGCCAACAAGAGTTCCCTTATAATAGGGACGAACACGGACCTGGTCCAAAGACTCCTGACCCCTCTAATGGAAGAAAAGGGGCAAGCGGCCACCAAGATCCACCCCATGCTGAAGACGGCCTATCAATGGCTGGTCCTAGAGCAGAAGACCCCTGGAGAGGGGATAGGGAAGGTGTGGGGACTTGGAAGAGAAGGGGTAGTGTTGCAGCCCGGTGAAGTAACCTGTCTCAGAGCCACTGTGAAGCTTACTTGGGAGCAACCTGGACCCTTTGTCATGTTGGAGTCTGACCCAAGGGAAGAGTCCCCTGGTCTGGAAGTGATACCAGAATTGATTCCACTGAAGGCCCTGAAGAAGGCCCATTGTAGAGTTCCGGTGAGTGTTAGGAACAATACAGATGACCCCATGGAAATCCCAGCTAGGATGCTGTTGGGCCAGGTGAGCCCTGCTGCCCCTGTTACCCTGTCGGAAGTCAAGGGGACGGGTGAAGGAGGAGATGCTTGGGAGAAGCTATCCATGGAAAACCCGAATCTGCCCAGGGCTTGGAAAGAGAGAGCCAAGGCCCAGTTGATCAGATGGGAGAAGATCTTCTCCAAAGATGAGTTCGATGTGGGGTGTGCAAGGAGTGCCACCCATCGGATCCACCTCCAAGAAGATAAGCCCTTCAGAGAGAGAGTCAGGCGGGTCCCACTAGCAGATCTGGAGGATCTAAGGGAACAACTTGCAGAACTCAAGAGGACTTGTGTGATCCGGGAGTCTAGAAGCCCCTATGCCTCCCCGATAGTGGTGGTCAGGAATAAGAATGGGTCGTTGAGGCTCTGTATCGACTACAGGACTCTTAACAGGAGAACCATCCACGACCAGTACACCACTCCGAGGATAGAGGACGCTTTACAGAGTTTGTCTGGAGCCAAGTGGTTCAGTGTTATGGATCTCAAGAGTGGATACTATCAGATCCCTATGCATCCAGAAGACAAGGAGAAGACAGCCTTCATAACCCCAGTGGGGTTCTTTGAGTTTGATCGAATGCCTCAGGGACTGTCTGGAGCTCCTGCTACCTTCCAACGTCTCATGGAGAAGACTGTAGGAGACATGAACCTTATTGAAGTCCTTGTATACCTGGACGATGTCATTGTCTTTGGAAGAACCCTGGAGGAACACGAGGAGAGGCTGGAAAAAGTCTTGAGGAGACTCAGTGAGGAGGGACTCAAGCTTTCGCCTGAGAAGTGTCGGTTCTACCAGTCTTCTGTGAACTATCTGGGGCACATAGTGTCTGAAGAAGGGGTGGCCACAGACCCTGAGAAATAGGAGGCAGTTACCTCCTGGCCACGACCCATCACAGTAACAGAACTCAGGTCCTTCTTAGGGTTCTGCTCCTATTACAGGAGGTTTGTGGAAGGATTCGCCCGAATTGCTAGACCATTGAATGAACTACTCAAGACTGAGGGAGAAGAGGACGACTCAGGGCCCTGGAAGCCGGGAGAGTCAGTCAGAGATCAGTGGAACCAGAAATGTGAAGAGGCCTTCCAGGCGTTGAAGAAGAGCCTAACCTCTGCTCCAGTCTTGGCCTATGCAGACCCAACCAAACCCTATGAACTACGCGTAGATGCTAGTCATGACGGTCTGGGAGGAGTACTTTATCAAGAACACGAAGGACAACTATGGCCTGTTGCCTACGTGAGCAGGAGCCTGACCCCCTCTGAGAAAAACTACCCCACTCACAAGCTGGAGTTCCTGACCCTTAAGTGGGCGGTAGTAGACAAGCTCAAAGACTACCTGTATGGGGCGGAGTTCACTGTGAAGACCGACAACAACCCCCTGACCTACCTATTCACTACAGCAAAGCTGGACGCCACTGGACACAGGTGGCTGGCCGCATTGTCTGGAATCAATTTCAGCCTAAAGTACAGGCCAGGGATTGGGAATCGAGATGCAGACGCTCTGTCCAGAAGATCTCATGGTTCCACCCGTGACATGGAAGACTGGACTCAAGTGGCACCAGACGGGGTGCGGGCCCTTTGTCAGGGGGCTGAATTACAAGCCAGAGGGGGCTCAAGGGCGGAAGAGATAGGAGTTACCATGGTAGGAGTCCCCAAACAATACTGTGGAATAACTCAACTGGAGGAAGACCATCTGCCAAAGCTGTCCAAGAAGGAGCTAAGATGTGACCAATTAGAAGACCCCATGGGGAAATTAGTTCTGGAAGCCCTGGAGAATCAGGATCCAAACAGACTTCTGAGTCACTCCTCAAAGGAAGCTCGCCTGTTGAGGAAAGAGTGGGACAGGTTACAGGTGCATCAGGGAGTGGTCTACCGAAGGGGCCCCTCTGATGACCTGGAAGATAAATGGCAATTGTTTCTTCCGGAAAAACACAGAGAGACTGTTCTGATTGCCCTACATGACAATCATGGCCACTTAGGGGCGGAAAGGACCTTTCAACTTGTCAGAAGTCGGTTCTATTGGCCCTGCATGAGGGCAGAAGTGGAAGAGTACTGCCATTCGTGTGCACGCTGCATCCAGAGGAAGACTTTACCCCATCAAGCTGCCCCAATGGGCCATCTACAAAGTCAAGGCCCAATGGATCTGGTATGCATTGATTTCCTCTGCCTCGAACCCGATCTGAGTGGGCTAGGAAATGTTCTGGTGATAACCGATCATTTCACCCGGTATGCCCAAGCTTTCCCAACCAAAGACCAGAAGGCTTCCACAGTAGCCAAGGTACTTATGGAGAAGTATTTTGTCCATTATGGGCTGCCCCAGCGACTTCATTCAGATCAAGGAAGGGACTTTGAGAGTCGACTGATCCGGAAACTCCTGGATTCGTTAGGAATCAAGAAAACTCGAACCACGCCTTACCACCCACAGGGAGATGCTCAGCCGGAGAGGTTTAACCGAACCCTGCTCAACATGTTGGGGACTCTGGAAAGTGAGAAGAAACAACATTGGAGCAAACACATAGCAGCTATAGTACACGCTTACAACTGCACCACCAGTGATGCTACAGGCTACTCCCCATATCGACTCATGTTTGGGAGAAAAGCGAGGTTGCCTGTGGACCTGGCAAATTTGGCACTTCTTTAGACCATTCCTCAGCCACATCCCACAAAGGATATGTGGACAGGCTCAGACACAGCCTGAAAGTAGCTTATGAACAAGCTCAAGCGGCCTCAGATCAAAGGGGAGCCCGAAACAAAAGAAACTTCGACTTGAAGGTCCGGGTACAAGACCTGCAGCCCGGGAACCGAGTACTGCTACGCAATCTGGGGGTCCCTGGAAAACACAAACTTGCAGACAGATGGAGATCTGAACCCTATGTCATCTGTAGGAAGCTGCCGGGCCTACCTGTCTACAAGTTGAAGCCAGAAGGAAAAGTAGGCCCACTGAAGACGTGGCATCGAAACCACCTGCTCCCACTTGCTGAAGCGGTCAGGATACCTCCAGTGAGGGACTCCCCTGAACCAGTCTCTATTTTGGATACCCCCAGGCCAAACACTCGGTCCCAGGCCTCTCGGACTGAAGATACGGAAGCTTCTGAACTCAGTGGAGATGAAGAGAGAGAGCTTGACTGGCTGTGGCCTTCCCCAACTCAAGGAACTTCTGCTATAGATCTTCCAACTACTGAAGACACTATAGATGGACAACTGAATGCAGAAGCCGCTGAATTCATCCCATCTAGTCCTTCATCGGATTATTGGGAAAATGCCTGTGATGTTTACCCTGAACAGGACCCTAGAGACTTTATGTGTCCCTCGGCCCCTGAAGCAGATGTTACAGAGCCTGCCGTGTTGCCTGAGCCTGTTACAGAAGAAGAGCCTGTGGCGCCAGAGCCAGAAACCCCAAGGGAACAAAGGGCTCGCAGAGTCATAAGGCCTCCCAGAAAGTTGACCTACCAACAAATGGGGAAGAGCTCAGAAGATTCTGTGGTCACTGCTAGGAGGAGTGTAGAGAATCCGGACCCCTCCACTGTACACTTGGTAGAGGGCAACCCCCACTCACTCTCTGGCACAGTTAGGCAGGCCACTCAGGATAGTGTGACCTGTGGGCAAGGGAATCTAACCCCTCGGTTTTGGTGGGAATTCCCTATGCCAACCTCTTATGCAATGTTGTCTGGGGTTGTGCGCAGTGTATGCTAAAAGTTTTCTTTGGGGACCAAAGAATTTAAGTGGAGGGAGTGTGTAGCGGGGTCCCCTTTAGGACTCCCGGGACTACCTTGCCCAGAATCCCTTTCGGCATGTTTCCACCCCAGAGACTCATGGGAGGGGTTATAAAAGGAGGAGGCGATGCTGGGCTCGGCCTCTTTGGGACACGAGACTTCAGTGATTGATCCTCCTGTGCGGATGTGCCGGAGTGCAAGGCCTGAAGCCCGAGGCCTTGCGCAGCACCAAAGAGCCTTCCACCCCACTGCGAGCCTGGGTGGCATCTGACTTCGCTCATCTACAGCCTTGGTTGGATCGGGGACCCGATCGCTGGAGACACTGTGTGTGAGGACACAGTCGGTGGAAGTTCCCGGACTGGGATCGCGTCCGGAGGGGTGAGCGAGCGTATGCTCAGACCATATACTGTTTGTTGCTGATGTGCCTATAGACTGCCGTGGCCCACAAGTTCATATTTGATACTCTCGCTGGAGATCCATATCAGAGCTGAACTCAGAGGTTCTTCAGTAAAGTGTTTATTCCATTACAATCTTCCCATTGGATTACAAATGTTATTCTGTTATGTGCACCACCTTTAAAGAATTGCCGGTGAAGAAACCATCATCCCCTATAGACTGAATTTTAGATATCTGAGCCAGGCCTGGCCAGCTAGTTAGTTCATTTAGTTACTGCACCACAGGGCGCCTAGTTAACGGTCGCCCACGCGGCGCACCTTTACTGTTCATCTAATGCATAGTATGTTTATTGCTGCAGGGCTCTGCAACTTATTACCTGTAAACTGTTACCACTGTTAACCTTTTTTTACCATAAGCTTAAAGTAAATTAGATACCCCCTTTCATTATTGCCTTGGTGTCTGAGTTTACTCATACAGTATAAGAAATATATTGCTGCCATAACTAACTGTGCCAGTAGGGGGTCGAGTACATTGCCGGGGGTTGGCGGCGCTGTCTTCAGGGCCCAAATTAAATCTGTGGCCTTCTTAGTTGAAGATATTGCTACATTTATATGTGTGCATATGCAGGAGTTACATGATCCTGACCCCGCCAATCAAAATGGCCAAAGACTCCAAACTCAGAGGAAGACTGGGTAAAGATGAAAGTGCCAGTGGTGGAGGGCAGTGAAAACATCACACTGCTGGAGGGGATCACTCAGCTATAATATTATGTCAAAAAGCTCCTGGGGCCCACATTTTTTTTATTTTTACTACCAATTTCTACTTTAAGGAATAAAGACAATCATTCTGTGACAAAGAACAAATTTTCAGGCAAAGCAACGTATTAATTTACAAAATGCGTACATCACCAAGGTGTTGTCTGGTGAAAAAACACTTACCTATGCAATACCACCTAGCTAATAATTTATCAGTGATTCACAGGCTATAGTATATAGCAAGTTGTTCTTGAAACATGTTAACTGATTTGATTGTGTTCTGGTATATTTATTAAACTATTGGTCCTTCTGAGTCTTCACATACAGCAGCTCTAATATTGCTTTCTACACCAGTAGACTGAATCTCATTCCATAGCTTTTAAACAGTAAAACATCCTTATGAGCCGAGATCCAACCCCCCCCCCCCCCGGTTCGGTTCGCACCAGAGCATGCGAACAGGCATGAACATGAAAAATCAAAATGCTAATTTTAAAGGCTCTATGCAAGTTATTGTTTTTAAAATAAAAAATGGAGAGCTGCGCCAATAAAAAGTCCAATGATTGCATTAACATCCAGAGGCTGATATGTCAAAAACGGTGCACACTATATAAAACAATGCACACTCGACAAACAAATTGAAAGTGTCCAAACTGATTAGACACAGCTGATCACAGAAATGAAGGAAATAAAATCCCAATAAGTGACAACCAGATTAAGGATTACACAAACTGGTCATCAAATATCCGGATCGATAGGAACTATTCTAGGATGATAATATAGTCCACAGTGATGATAATGAGTGACAGGTTGCATGTAGAATCTATCAACCGAAAAATCTGATTCCTTGCATAACACCCGGTGAATCACAACACGGATAAAAGTGCCCACCACCGTATTTAGATGTCAGCTTACCAAAAGGCAAGTTCAAAACAGCAGTCGGTTATAGCCCAGCCGCGGCCTTTAACTTGCACGTGTATCAGGAAGTGCCCCAGGAAGCAGGATATACCAGTGTGTAGATCAGATGAATACGTTCATTGCAATCACAGACAGTCCGTGCGGCCAATATGAATGCTCAAAAAGAAGGAAGGACACGAACCATAGCCACAACCGTTTTTTCAGGAGCAGTGATTTTAATAATGCTTAAAGTGAAACAATAAAAATGAAATATTCATTTAAATATCGTGCCTGGGGTCCCCTTAGTCTGTCTGTAAAGTGGCGCATCTGTGATGTGTAGAACAGTGCCCCACCAAAATTTTATTTCTAAAGGAAAAAAATTTCATTTAAACTTGCTCACGGCTCTAATGTATTGCCAGCTCCCGGCAATATAGATGAAAATCAAGGAAAAAATTGGTGTGGGGTCCCCCCCCCATATTTTAAGGGGGACTCTTTTTTTAAATTAAAAAAAATGTACGTGCCCCCCCAAAATTTATACCAGACCCTTATCTGAGCATGCAGCCTGGAGGACAGAATGGGGTGGGGGGGAAGCGAGCCCCTCCCTCCTGAACCATATCAGACCAAATGCCCTCAACATGGGAAGGGTGCTTTGGGGTCCCCCAAAGCACCTTGTCCCTATGTTGATGGGGAAAAGGACCTCTTCCCGACGAAACTGGCCATTTGTTGTTGGGGTGTGCATGTGGGGGGCTTATTGGAATCTGGAAGCCTCCTTTAACAAGGGGGTCCCCTGATCCCGGCCCCCTCTATGTCAATGTGTATCGGGTACATTGTACCCCTACCCATTTACAAAAAGTGTCAAAACGTATAAACCACAATAGTCACTTTTTGAGTGTTCCGCGATGTATCACGCCACCCGATAGACCCGGAAAAAAAAAGAGAAATGCCTCCATGGGAGGCCTTCCGGCAAGTGCTGTCTTTTTTTGCTTTGACAGTTATTGTATAGGCAAGGGCAGGGCCACCCGCTGATGTAACCGAGTGACCCCACCCCTCTGATGTCACATGGGCCCCACCCTTGCCTATAGAACATCTGTCACAGCCAAGAGACAGCAGTCGCCAGGAGGCTTCCCACCGAGGTGGAGCAGGGCAAGTGGCCTGGCATGGTTCAGGAGGTGGGGGAGCTCGCTCGTCCCCACCCCCTTTCCTGGCCTGCCAGGCTGCTTGCCCGGATAAGGGTCTGGTATGGTTTTTGGGGGGGAATTATTTTTTACAAATTTTGTCATGGAGTTCCCCTTAAAATCTATGCCAGACCCGAAGGGCCTGGTATGTATTTTGGGGGGACCCCATGCCGTTTTTTTTCTTAATTCTGTCATAGGGTTCCTCTTAACCACTTCACTCTGCACTGTATATATATATATATATATATATTGTAGTGGGGTGTCTGTAAAACAAGTTAAAATTACAGGAGAAGTGATTGATGGGATATATGTTCCTCCACGGATTCTTAGATTTATAATCTAAGATAATTCCAGCAGAGAATTCAGGGTAAAGAAGGATAGTTCTTTACCGTGTGTTGGTAAAGTCCGTTCCGGGGCTGGTTTTATTGGGAGTCTGATAGAGCTCTGGGTGGGACAGACTCCCAAGTCCGTGGATCCGCAGCTTATCGTATGCCTTTCAGGTCTTGATTAAGGCAGCTGGGCCTAGCTCTCAGTGAGAGAGTGTGTCTCTGTGTGAGGAGGCATATTGGAGCATGGCTGTTTATTCCTGATTTTGGATTCAAGTTTGTGCAACTGTAAGGACACTTACTACCAAACCAAAGGACTGTTCAGACTACGGATACAGTAAGGGCTTTTTTGGGATTAGTAGGCTACTACAGAAGATTTGTTTCCAATTTTGCTACATTAGCCGCTCCCCTTACGGCTCTTACCAAGGGGGGGGTAGTCCTCAGTGATAACTTGGTCCCCAGAAGCTGAGAAAGCTTTCCAGAACTTAAAGACTGCCCAGTGTAATAGCCCTGTCTTAATCACCCCGGATTTCACACAGGAATTTATAGTGCAGACGGATGCTTCAGAAGTGGGATTAGGTGCAGTGTTATCCCAAGTGCTGAATGGGGAAGAACACCCCATAGCATTCTTAAGCAGAAAGTTGACCGCTGCTGAGAAAAGGTATGCCATTGTAGAACGGGAATGTCTAGCCATCAAGTGGGCCCTTGAAAGTTTGAAATATTATCTGTTAGGGCGACAGTGTAGGCTCCTAACTGACCACGCCCTACTCAAATGGATGGCCCAAAATAAGGAGAAAAATGCAAGAGTTACCAGATGGTTCTTGGCTCTAGAGAATTTTAACTTTTTAGTAGATCATAGGCCAGGTAGCCAACAAGCTAAAGCAGATGCCCTCTCCAGAGTTTACAGTCTGTTTGCCCAAGGTGCTCAACCCCCCGAGTTTGAGCAGAGGGGGGAGATATGTAGCAGGGTGTCTGTAAAACAAGTTAAAATGAAAGGAGAAGTGATTGATGGGATATATGTTCCGCCACGGATTCTTAGATTTATAATCTAAGATAATTCCAGCAGAGAATTCAGGGTAAAGAAGGATAGTTCTTTACCCTGTGTTGGTAAAGTCCATTTCGGGGCTGGTTTTATTGGGAGTCTGATAGAGCTCTGGGTGGGACAGACTCCCAAGTCCGTGGATCCACAGCTTATAGTTTGCCTTTCAGGTCTTGATTAAGGCAGCTGGGCCTAGCTCTCAGTGAGAAAGTGTGTGTCTCTGTGTGAGGAGGCATATTGGAGCATGGCTGTTTATCCCTGATTTTGGATTCAAGTTTGTGCAACTGTAAGGACACTTACTACCAAACCAAAGGACTGTTCAGACTACGGATACAGTAAGGCTCGGTAGAGCAGAAGTTTATTTTGTTTGATGGCAAGATGCCCTTTTTCTTCTGTTGGAAATATCCTGTGCATTAAACATGGTGTTTTCCTAAAGAGACTGTGAGTTGTCCCTGCCTTGAGTCTGATCCCCCTACAATATATATCTATATCTATATCTATATATATATATATATATATATATATATATATATATATATATATATATTATATGGTATATATATTATATGGTATATATATATATTACTCCATTGCCTGCTGTCAAGGGGATGCCATACACAGACATCCAATACAGGTGATCAGATCGTTGGGCTGCACTTAAGGAATCAGGAACAGAGTAAGTGAAAATATATATATTTATTGAAGATAAAGACACACGTGTAATCAAACAACAGCAAACCATAAACAAGAAATGCATACAAAGAGAACACAACAAACCCCAAAACCACCTAATCTAACTATCTAACTAATATATACAAGTAAAGGGAACACGCATACATAAACAAGGCAGGGACGAGAGACAAGGGGAGCAGAAGGCCAGGTACTGGGAGCAGTCAGCAAGGGGGAGCTGGAAGCCGGTATCAGGGGACATGTCTCAGGGACAGGATACAAGAAACAGAGTCCAGGACAAGGCAGGAAATGGATCAGGATCAGGTTCAGGCAAACGGATCAAGTTCAGGCAGGGACAAGGCTTACAGAAGGAATTCTGGAGCATTGAGCCTTGGTTAAGGGTGGGCTTATATAGTCCAGCAGACCCAGATCATGGCTGGTTGAAAGTCTTAGTGGGGAGACACCCGCTGGTGGCCACCAGAACTACACCCAATGGCGCCGAACGCAACAGTGTCATCAGCAGGTGAGCCCAGTAATGACACCATTCCTGACACTGCACTGTATATATAGTATACACTGACTGCACTGTGTATATATGTATATGTATATATATATATATATATATATATATATATATATACTAAACTGCCTGCATGCCACTAACTAACCTGCCTAATCTAGCTCAAGTTCTATTAATCTCTCCACGTTATCACATTACATACGGCCACCGTGTAAGCAGCCTAATATAGTGTGTGGCGTGGACTCAGCCCCCTGAGCCATGATTGGCCAAAGGCACCCTGCCTTTGGCCAATCATGGCTCTCCTAACAGATCGCGCTGTGATTGGCCAAAGCACGCAGGTCAGGTGCATTCTTTGGCCAATCAGCAGCCATCAATGCACTGCGAGATCGTAGTGCATCATGGGGCGCTCCGCGGCATTAGAATTTGCCGCAAACGCCCCATATGTTCGGTTCATTTGCAGACAAACGAACACCACATGTACAAATATATAAGAGGTCCATATAGTGAACTTGGTGTTGAATTATTCACTTTACACAAGACAAGGGGGCACTCTTTACATCTAGAGGAAAAGAGATTTCACCTCCAAATGCGGAAAGGTTTCTTCACAGTAAGAGCTGTGAAAATGTGGAATAGACTCCCTGCAGAGGTGGTTCTGGGCAGCTCAGTAGATTGCTTTAAGAAGGGCCTGGATTCTTTCTTAAATGTACATAATATAACTGGGTACTGACATTTATAGGTAAAGTTGATCCGGGGAATATCCGATTGCCTCTCGGGGGATCAGGAAGGAATTTTTTCCCCTGCTGTAGCAAATTGGATCATGCTCTGCTGGTTTTTTTTGCCTTCCTCTGGATCAACTGTGGGTATAGAATTGGGTATATGGGATTGTACGATATATATTTTTTTTTTATGGTTGAACTGGATGGACTTGTGTCTTTTTTCAACCTGACTAACTATGTAACTATGTGTAGCGGGGTTCCTTTAAATGCTCTCGAACTACTGTTCCCAGAACCCCACTGGTTCCCAGGATGTTTTGCTTCTGCCCCAGAGACTCATGGGTGGGGATATATAAGGAAGGGGCGAGGGCTGGCTCGGGCTCTTTGGACACGGGACGGCAGAGACTGATACACCTGTGCGGACCTGTGCTGGGTAAGGCCTGAAGCCTGGGGCCTTCCGCAGCCAACCAAAGAGCCTTCCACCCCACTGCGAGCCTGGGTGGCATCCGACATCTCTGCTTACAGCCTGGATTGGATCAGGGACCCGATCGCAGCAACCGCTGCGGGCGAGTGAAGTCACAGCCGGTGGAAGTCCCGGACGGAGATCGTGTCCGGCGGGTGAGCGAGCGTAAGCTCATTCCCTAACCTGTGTGCTAGTACTGTGCCTATAAACTGCCGAGGCCTACTACCTCATGTTAAAGACTCTCACTGGAGATCCACAGCAGGATTGATCCAGAGGATCTCCAGTGAAGTGTTGTCAGTTATCAACTTTCCTTTTTCCTGGATTACAATTGTTGTTTATTCTTAAGTGCACCACCTCTACAGATGCCGGTGAAGAATCCATCATTCATACAGGACTGAGTTCTAGAGTTAGGAATCAGGCCTGATTCATTAAGGACCTAGATTAGTTATTGCGCCACAGGGCGTCTAGTTAACAGTCGCCCCACGTGGCGTCTCCTTATCCACCCCCCCCCCTTCTCCATGGTGTAGTGTGACTGATATTGTAATATTGCAGGGCTCTGTGAATATTCTAATGGTCAAGTTGTTATCACTGTTCATTCCCTTTGCATAGCTGAAAGTAAAATCTGTTATTCCTTCATAACTACTTCGTGGCTGAGTCTCTCATAAAGTATAAGTATTAGATGTATTAGATGTGTATACCCCTAAACTAACTGTGCCAGAAAGGGTCGAGTAGATTGCCGGGGGTTGGCGGAGCTGTACTCAGGGCCCAGACCAAATCTGCGGCCCTCTTAGTTGAGGGTAACGCTACACGTGGGGGTTCTCGTCCGGGATCCTGATAGAGCAGAAAACCCACCAAGAGGTACCGGCATGGACCCGAAAGACATCAGAACGTGGTGTGGAGTAGCTAAGACAGATCCAAGCCAGTCAGTGGTCATTAACATGCCCGGTCAGGAATGGTCGACCGAGACGGTGGAAGGATTAATGAAGTCAGTGACCCCAGATGGTACACCGTGGGTGATGGGAACAAAGTTAGACCCAGACACCCCACACCAGTATGCACTAGTGGAGTATTCAGATGGGAAGCCAGAAGTTTGCAAGCGCAAATATACGCAGACGTCGGATAACAGATCTTATAGTCTGGTGCATGCTATTAAGAAGGAGCCACCCCTAACGGGACCACCGCGGACTGCGGCCCGTACCTCACCAGAGAGGAGAGATGGAGCGACACCTCCGGTGACGCCTGCACCTGCCACGGCCATATCACCCGAACTGATAAAGGCGTTAGGGGACCTACTAACAAACTGTCAGAAGGCAAGCACGGTGCACGTAGAGACTAGCTACCGGAGACTAAAGGCATTCTCGGGGAAGCTTCCCGTCCCTGCGGGGGAGGAAGATTTTGACACTTGGGTGGAACAGGCATTGCAGGCAGTAGAGGCATGGGAGGTGCCTGAGGCACAGAAGAGACAACGAGTCTTGGAAAGTCTGAAAGGTGCCGCGGCAGAAGCGGTGAAGAGCTTCCGGTTTGGAAATGAAAACTGTACAGCTCAAGATTGCCTGGCCATGCTGCAGGAAGAGTTTGGTCAGCTGGAGAAGGTGTCAGAGATGATCTATCAATTTGAACACACTCTCCAGCAGCCGAATGAGAAACTGTCAGAATATGTTAGAAGGCTGAACAGGCAGTTATGCAAGATTGTACTGAAGAAGGGAATGCTGCCCAAAGATGCAGATGAAGCACGCATGAAGCAGATCATGAGGGGAGCGCGGCGCTCAGACCCGGTCTGGCTGCACCTGAAAACCTCAGGAGGAGGAATGTCACTAACCTACTCTGATCTAATAAAAATTATTAGGGACGAAGAGGCGCTGCAGGAAGATCAGCAGGTGGCCAACGCGAATGTCACACCTGTACCAGTGTTGGTCCATTCGGTCAAGAGCCCGGAAAGAGATGCGGAGGTTGACACTTTGAAATTGCAAATGGCCCAAGTGTTGGAGATGCTGACCTCTTTGATGGAGAAAGATCAGAGAAGACCAGAGAAACCAAGCCCAAGAAAGGAGTTGTTCCCGAACACCTCAGCACCGGCCTCCCTACAGGACCGAGAAGAGGTGATTTGCTATAACTGCGGAGGGAGTGGCCATTTTGCTAACGTATGCTCCAGCCCAAAGAAGAAGAGAACAGATAATTGCAAGCCGGCGGAAAACTCCAAAGGGCCCCGGTGAAGGAGTCAACCGGGTGCCCATCATCTTCAGTGCGCTCCAAACTGGAAAAAAAGGCCAAGAATGGAGGAGACAAAACTCCTAGGAGGAGGTATAGTACCCCCCACCAAGATGTACCCCAGAGGGAGGGGGCAAGACCCCTCAGTGGAAATACAGCACCCCAAAGAAGGAACATCCACCTAAGAGGAACAATAACATCCCTCAGCGGGTTTGTGCACCCATTGAGAGGGAGAAGATCTTTTCCGAAGATGAATTCGATGTGGGGTGTGCAAGAAGTGCCACCCATCGGATCCGCCTCCAAGAAGATAAGCCCTTCCGAGAGAGGGTCAGGCGGGTCCCCCTGGCAGATCTGGAGGATCTGAGGGAACAACTTGTAGAACTAAAGAAGACTGGTGTGATCCGGGAGTCTAGAAGCCCCTATGCCTCACCAATCGTGGTGGTCAAAAAGAAGAATGGATCGTTGAGGCTTTGTATCGATTACAGGACTCTCAACAGGAGAACCATCCCTGACCAATACACCACGCCAAGGATAGAAGATGCCTTACAAAGTTTGTCTGGAGCCAAATGGTTCAGTGTGATGGACCTCAAGAGTGGGTACTATCAAATCCCTATGCACCCAGAAGACAGGGAGAAGACAGCCTTCATAACCCCGGTGGGATTCTTTGAATTCAATAGGATGCCTCAGGGTCTATCTGGAGCTCCTGCTACCTTTCAACGCCTTATGGAGAAGACTGTTGGAGACATGAATCTTATAGAAGTCCTTGTGTACTTGGACGATGTCATTGTCTTCGGGAGAACCTTGGAAGAACATGAAGCCAGGCTGGAGAAAGTATTGAGAAGACTCAGTGAAGAGGGACTTAAGCTTTCCCCCGAGAAGTGTCAGTTCTACCAGTCTTCTGTGAACTATCTGGGGCACATAGTGTCTGAAGAAGGGGTGGCCACAGATCCTGAGAAGTTGGAAGCAGTCACTTCCTGGCCACGACCCACCACAGTAACAGAGCTCAGATCCTTCCTGGGGTTCTGCTCCTATTATAGGAGGTTTGTGGAGGGGTTTGCTCGGATTGCCCGCCCGTTGAATGAATTGCTAAAGGCAGAAGGGGAAGAGGATGACTCAGGGCCCAGGAGGCCTGGTGAGTCAGTTCAAGATCAGTGGAACCCAAGGTGTGAAGAGGCCTTTCAGGCCCTGAAGAGGAGCTTAACCACTGCCCCAGTCCTAGCCTACGCCGACCCTACCAGACCTTATGAATTACATGTGGATGCCAGCCATGAGGGTCTAGGCGGTGTGCTCTACCAAGAACATGAAGGACAACTGCGACCAGTGGCCTATGTGAGCAGGAGCCTGACCCCCTCAGAAAAGAATTACCCCACTCATAAGCTGGAATTCCTGGCCCTCAAATGGGCGGTAGTAGACAAGCTAAAAGACTACCTGTATGGGGCAGAGTTTACTGTGAAGACAGACAACAACCCCCTGACCTACCTCTTCACCACCGCAAAACTAGATGCCACCGGACACAGGTGGTTGGCCGCATTGTCTGGATTCAACTTCAGTCTGAAGTACAGACCAGGAGCTGGAAATAGGGATGCAGATGCCCTGTCCCGGAGGTCTCATGCCACGACAAATGACTGGGAAGATTGGACCCAAGTGACACCGGACGGGGTGCGGGCCCTTTGTCAAGGGGCTGAATTCCAAGCCAGAGGAGGCTCCAGAGCAGAAGAAATAGGGGTTACCATGGTAGGAGTCCCCAAACACTATTGTGGAGTAACTCAACTGGAAGGAGACAACCTACCGAGACTGTCCAAGAAGGAGTTGAGGTGTGACCAATTGGAAGACCCCATGGGGAGATTGGTCCTCGAAGCCCTGGAGAATCAGGATGCCAACAAACTCCTACATCACCCCTCAAAGGAGGCTCGCCTGTTGAGGAAGGAATTGGACAGGCTGCAGGTACATCAGGGAGTGGTCTACCGAAGGGGCCCCTCTGATGACTCAGAAGATAAGTGGCAGTTATTCCTTCCAGAGAAGCACCGAGAGACTGTACTAATTGCCCTGCATGACCATCATGGTCACCTAGGGGCAGAAAGGACCTTCCAGCTTGTCAGAAATCGGTTCTATTGGCCCTGCATGAGGGCAGAAGTAGAGGAGTATTGCCATTCCTGTGCACGATGCATTCAGAGAAAGACCCTACCCCATCAAGCTGCCCGAATGGGCCACTTACAGAGTCAAGGCCCAATGGATCTGGTATGCATTGACTTTCTCTGCCTCGAACCCGACCTGAGTGGATTGGGGAATGTTCTGGTAATAACCGACCATTTCACCCGCTATGCTCAAGCTTTCCCAACCAAAGACCAGAAGGCATCCACCGTGGCCAAGATACTTATGGAGAAGTATTTTGTCCATTACGGACTACCACAGAGACTCCACTCAGATCAAGGAAGGGACTTTGAGAGTCGGTTGATCCGAAGACTTTTGGATTCATTGGGAATAAAGAAGACCAGAACCACGCCTTACTACCCACAAGGAGATGCTCAGCCGGAGAGATTTAACCGGACCCTGCTCAACATGTTGGGAACCTTAGAAACAGAGAAGAAGCAACACTGGAGTCAACACATATCAGCCCTAGTACATGCCTATAACTGTACCACAAGTGACGCCACTGGCTACTCCCCTTATCGACTTATGTTTGGGAGAGAAGCAAGGCTACCCGTGGACCTGGCCTTTGGCACTTCTTTAGACAATACCTCAGCTACATCCCACAAGGGATACGTGGACAGACTTAGACGTAGCTTGCAGGTGGCCTATGAACAAGCCCAGGCGGCTTCGGATCAAAGGGGAGCCCGCAACAAGAGAAATTTCGATCTGAAGGTTCGAGTGCAAGATCTGCAGCCCGGGGACCGAGTACTGCTACGCAATCTGGGGGTCCCTGGAAAGCACAAGCTTGCCAACAGATGGAGATCTGAGCCCTATGTCGTCTGTAGGAAGTTGCCCGGTTTGCCTGTCTACAAACTAAAGCCAGAAGGAAAGGTGGGTCCACTGAAGACGTGGCATCGAAACCACCTGCTCCCACTTGCTGAGGCAGTCAGAATACCTCCCGTGAGAGACTCCCCTGAACCGGCCTCTATCCTGGATACTCCTAGGCCGAGCACTCGGTCCCAGACCTCTCGAGCTGAAGATGGGGAGGCCTCTCAATTGAGTACAGATGAAGGTGGAGAACTGGACTGGCTGTGGCCTCCCTCGACTCTGGGAACGTCCGCCATAGACCTCCCAAATGGAGGGGATACCCCAGATGAAACGCTGAATCCGGAGGCTACTGAATTCATACCCTTCAGTCCCTCAGCTGATTACTGGGAAGATGTTCCTGACACTTGCGCAGAGGAGGACCCTAGAGATTCCATACGTCAGTCGACTTCTGATTCAGAGGTTCCAGAACCAGCAATGTTACCTGAACTTACTCCTGAAGAAGAGCCTGTGGTGCCAGAGTCAGAAGCACCAAGAGAGCAGAGGGCTCGCAGAGTCATCAGGCCTCCCAAGAAACTAACTTACCCCCAAATGGGGACGAGCTCAGAGGACTCTGTTGTAACGGCTAGGAGAAGTGTTGAGCAACCTGATCCCTCCACTGTCCATTTGGTGGAGGGCAACCCCAGCTCACTCTCTGGCACAGTTAGGCAGGCCACTCATGATAGTGTGACCTGTGGGCAAGAGAGTTCCATCCCAGAGTTTTGGTGGGAATTCCCTATGCCAACATCATACTCGACACTGTCCAAAATGGTAAACAGTATTTGTTGAAGTTTATCTTTGGGGACCAAAGAGTTTAAGCGGGGGGAGTGTGTAGCGGGGTTCCTTTAAATGCTCTCGAACTACTGTTCCCAGAACCCCACTGGTTCCCAGGATGTTTTGCTTCTGCCCCAGAGACTCATGGGTGGGGATATATAAGGAAGGGGCGAGGCCTGGCTCGGGCTCTTTGGACACGGGACGGCAGAGACTGATACACCTGTGCGACCTGTGCTGGTTAAGGCCTGAAGCCTGGGGCCTTCCGCAGCCAACCAAAGAGCCTTCCACCCCACTGCGAGCCTGGGTGGCATCCGACATCTCTGCTTACAGCCTGGATTGGATCGGGGACCCGATCGCAGCAACCGCTGTGGGCGAGTGAAGTCACAGCCGGTGGAAGTCCCGGACGGAGATCGTGTCTGGCGGGTGAGCGAGCGTAAGCTCATTCCCTAACCTGTGGGCTAGTACTGTGCCTATAAACTGCCGAGGCCTACTACCTCATGTTAAAGGCTCTCACTGGAGATCCACAGCAGGATTGATCCAGAGGATCTCCAGTGAAGTGTTGTCAGTTGTCAACTTTCCTTTTTCCTGGATTACAATTGTTGTTTATTCTTAAGTGCACCACCTCTACAGATGCCGGTGAAGAATCCATCATTCATACAGGACTGAGTTCTAGAGTTAGGAATCAGGCCTGATTCATTAGGGACCTAGTTTAGTTATTGCGCCACAGGGCGTCTAGTTAACAGTCGCCCCACGTGGCGTCTCCTTATCCACCCCCCCCTTCTCCATGGTGTAGTGTGACTGATATTGTAATATTGCAGGGCTCTGTGAATATTCTAATGGTCAAGTTGTTATCACTGTTCATTCCCTTTGCATAGCTGAAAGTAAAATCTGTTATTCCTTCATAACTACTCCATGTCTGAGTCTCTCATAAAGTATAAGTATTAGATGTGTATACCCCTAAACTAACTGTGCCAGAAAGGGTCGAGTAGATTGCCGGGGGTTGGCGGAGCTGTACTCAGGGCCCAGACCAAATCTGCGGCCCTCTTAGTTGAGGGTAACGCTACATATGTAACTATGTAACCCGATGTTCGAGTCAAACTTACGGTCGATTCAAAAATCGGAACCATCCCTAATCATAACCAGCTGCTAACACTACTGCCAGCCAGAATTAACCAACTCCATCATCAGTAAACGTATGGGAATTCAGATGTTTGTATTCTGCAGGCCTCCGATGTGTTCTCCTAGCAAACCTTCAAACATAACAGACTTTGCTTTTTTCTTCTGTTTGAAGATAATTTTGGCATAATTGCAAGCACAGTGCAGCTGTGTGAGCAACACTGATAGCTGTTCTGCTATTAGGAAGCAGGATTATCACAGCCATTAAAATATATCTCGGGCCCTTTTTTCTAGACCTTTACAATTTGTGACTTTGCTCTACTTTCAAGTTAATGTAGAGCTGGTCCATAAAACTCAAATAGTTATTGACTTCACACTGGGCAGCAGGGATCTCTGAGGAAATTTTGTTCAGAAGTAATGGATCAGTGCTACAGACGGGCTGAGCACATTTTCAATAAATAATGCATAGATATATAATCACAGTGCTGCAAAATGTGTTTTCAACTGAACATTAAAATGTATTAATTGGGTGCCCCGTGAACAATATGATTGATTCAAAGAACTAGGTTTATTCTATCTGTGTTGGTGTGACTAAACAATATGATTAATTGTTCCATGTATCTTCTCCTTTTATGTAATTATTTCTCCTTTGACAGATTTCATATGCCCCAGTGCAAGCACACAAAGTAGTGAGTTAACCTTTCAAGGTCTGTAAATTACATGCTGTTATAGCCAATAATGTCTAAAAGAGAATCAGATTGTCTATTGTGATTCACCTACTTGATATCAACCAAATTATAGGCATTATAAAATCTCTTGACACGTGACTAATAAGTTATGCCAACTGTTCTAGTAGGATGGGTGGGCTGTGTTTAAAGAAGCATACAGTATATGGTCTATATATGTGAGCTGCTGTTATTTTACATAAATTTGAAAGAATAATGCAGCAATTAACTATGATCATCATATGTTTATGATAATAATGGTACTGTATGTTTGTTTTTGTTAGCAAGAACACAGCCTAGCTCCCCAAAACCTGGCTGGACAACAACTATCTACAAAATTGGGTCTTACACAAAGGCATTAACTTTAGAGATATGGCATAACCTATGTCATACTATTGTTCTATGGTGAACTCCCAATTGGCTGCATAAGTTCGGTTTCCAAACAGTTTGGCAAATCTTGCTTTAGATATGAAGCTCACGAACTTTGCAGCAAACACTATTGAAATCTACGAAAAACAAATCTTGTTATTCAATTCTGCCCATTTGTAGGGCTATTAAGCCTGCTATTGCCAAACAAACAGTATGGGAAGCCATAGGAGCATGCATCAATGCCAATATCTGTCAATCTCTCGATCTATAGATATAGATAGTTAGGGAGAGGGAGCAACAAAGAGCAATAGATAGATAGATAGACAGATAAAAAAGACAGTATCTCTACCTAGAACAGAATTTTCAACTCTTCCTAACAGTTCCAATACACACTGAAAATATGGCTGATGTAGGCCCATTCTTTTATAGAAAGGAGGCTTCGCTATCCATTCCTTAAAATTTTTGGCTTATGACCTGAAAAAAGGTTATGCAGTGCATTATAGGTTGCTCTTCATTTCTGGCAACAAACCTGCAAAATTTTCAGCCAACCGTTTGTCATTCACAAACTTTCAGATTTTAGCAATTCAGTGACACATGTTATCAGTGAGCCCGAACCCCATACCTAATTAATACTACATACATTTGGTCCTTGGTATTAAGTGTAAGTATCAGATTTTCTGACTTTCTCTTTTTAATTTTCTTTGGCATTGGACAGAGGAATATGACATGTCACCATATCAAATATTATTATGCTTAGAATTTACTTTCTGTGCCCCAAAACAGGAAGATACTGGAAAACTGGTCTACACTCACTTGGGCACGGGCATCCCTGAAAATCCTAAAGTGACTTTACTGAACCTGAAACCTACACAATTCTGGCTGGAATATACTTCACTTTAACCTATTTCACCTCTTAACATTTCTTTTCACTGCAGCCAAACAGGTCCTAGCCAAAGTGTGGTGGTCTTCTACTGCCATGATTATCTAGGTGAAATGAAACATAACATGGTTTCTACTATATAAAAATGTCCACAATTCTAATGACTCAATGCGCAAATTAAAATATCTTTGGACCACATGGATTGAACACTATCTCCCCAATTACTTTGACCATACATTGCTGAACCCTTGATATATCTGGGCGGACACTCCATACCAATTGGGCCCTAAGAAACCAGGACCCACCCCCAGTTGCCCCCCCCTCCCTCCTCTCTTATCCAGACTCTTACAATTACTCCTTACCCCTCTTATTGTTTTTCTCTTTGCTTCTTCTACTTTCACTTGCTTTGCTCCTCTCTCTGCACAACCCTACTAATAGTGATGGGCTCGGGCGTGGTCAGATCACACCCACCAGGAAGCCGTCACTGCACACCACCAATCATAGGCAGTGAGGCATTTCCTGACTGCCAGCTACACATACACACGCTGCCCATGAATTGCGATGTGCAGTGACGGTTTCCTGGTGGGTTTGATCTGAACACGCCCGAGCACATCTCTACTAACTAACTATAGAGTCTACAACTTAACTCTAAATGAGCAATCAAATTGCTGGGATATATGAAGGTGTTTGTTACAGGTTAATTAATAACATTGTTACTTTTCAAGAGTGTATATTTTGAAGCTGAGGCCTCGTACACACGGCCGAGATTCTCGTAGAAAAAAACATGTCGTTTTTTTCGACGAGATTCTTGGACAAGAAACTTGTCCCGGCCGAGTGTACAGACGCTCGATTCAAAGAACCCGCGGTTCTTTGAATGGAGCGTACGCAGTGACGTCATCGACTACGACGAGCATGCGCTCGTCACATTAGATGCCGTCGCCGCCATCTTGGTATACCCTACGTATGCCTAGGAAGCTACCGCGCATGCGTCGAATTCATTTCGAACATGCGCGGGCTTCCGGGAGGACAGGTAAGTGTACACACACTCACTTTTTTCGTCGAGAAACATGCCGACGAGAATCTCGACGAGAAAATAGAGAGCAGGATCTCTATTTTCTCGTCGAGATTCTTGTCGCTTTTCTTGACGAGAAACCATACACACGAACGAATTTCTCAGCAAAAAATCTCTGCCAGCAAGTTTCTTGCTGGTTTTTGCCGAGAAACTCGTTCGTGTGTACGAGGCTTTAGGCTCTGTATTTTTTACCTCTAAACTGTTTCTAGTGAACTGTCATCCATACTGCAAATCACAGCAGCTTCAATAGAGAAGCTGTGCACCTAGAGACATTTAAACATTTCCTTTTTAGCAAGCCTTCCCAACATCACACCAACTTTAGACCAAATTGCCCAAACTGAATGTGAGCACATTGCATGGTACGAGCAGGTAATGAAATTGAAGATATAAAACACAAATAAGATCTTTTTAGATCTTCTTAGATTTTAGAGTAATCCATTCCAGCAGGGCATAAATGGGAGCAAATAAAAATGAAGGCAATTGTAAGGCTAAAGATCCCATAGGTTTCTGGGGCACAGAGCAAATGGAAAAGAGGAAAGGAGCAGGTAAAATGGTCTCATGCCTTTAATCTAATGTTTTGTGATAGAAAAGTATTGATTATTTTGTGTTTGGAATGTTATTTTCCACTCACCAATCTCATTGACATCAATCTCTTTCTGCCCAATAAAGTACCAAACACATGCCATCCAATGGGCAAGTAAAGCAAACATGGACATGAGAAGAGTGAGCACCACTGCACTGTACTGAGAGTACCGATCCAGTTTCTGGAGCAAGCGAAGGAGTCTTAACAGACGAACTGTCTTCAGCAGATGAACACCGAAATACTAAAAGAAAATAAATAATATGATCTAAGTACTAGTGAATTTACAGATGCAAATGAAAATGTTAGAAGAACAGGCAGAAGAACTGGTAAACTACATCTATGGTCAGTAAAATCATTTGTGGCATCTTTGATTGTTGTTTTGTTTTCCAAATTGGCTGTGACAATTAAAACTTTTTTAATTTGTTCCTTGAACTGTGCTTATTTTGTAAGTAGTTGCGTGCAAACTTTACTGCTTACTAAACTTACTTGTTTAAAGCTAATGCCCTTTGACATTTTATGGTAGTCATGCATAAAATATATGTCTTTCTACTAAGGAAAAAGATCACATAAATGTTCTCACTTACGATAATGAAGCTACTTACCACATTGACACTAAATGCATAGAGCAGGTCAAAAGGTAGGGCAGCAATGAGGTCCACAAAAAACCATGTGGTTGCATAGTGCACACAAATAGAGCGAGGGTCATAAACCACTTGACCAGATTTGCTGACATATGTTGTACGGAAATTCAACAAAATATCTAGGGAACAAAACAAATAAGAAGGATTAAGAGAGATTTTAGCAAACTCAAATTCCACAGTAGGATTTATCAAGGGTTTTTATCTTCAGGAAATAGCAATCATAATATTTTTACCAATAGTTTTGTACTCTTAGTACTGTTTTGTGATCTGAATGTAAACAGTAAGTCTCCTTAAAATTAATTCTTCCAAGTTGATTAGAAACAGGTTTTATTCATTGCTGGGCATTTTTTTGTGCTAAATAGAGTGGTGAGGGATCAGTACTCCTGCCAGGTTATTAGTGCTTGTAAAAAAAAATGGACAGCACTCCAAGTTGAACATTACCTTAACTCTTTACTGATGTCATTAATTGAAAAGTAAAAAAAAAAAAACAGACATGACAAAATCATTCCATAGGTGTTTACAGGACACATAGGTCCTCTTTTTCATGGTGGCTTACTGTATGTGTCCCCAAACTGTCAGTGAAATGATGACTGTTTTGTACTTTTGCACTTATGATCCAAGTAAAGCTCTGGCTATTTTCTCACAGTGAGATCATGGCCTCACTATTTAACATGCACCCTCCAGTCTGAGGCATTAAATGTATTAATGCAGGATGGATTGTTTATGGGTTAGGTATTTTGGTGCCTGTGTCCCTTTTGTGGAGATCCACTTTTTATTTGTCCTTGTGACCATTCATTTTGTATATACAATTTTAGGTTGTCACCAGAACAGGAATATTTTCCAGTGGGACACTTGTTCAGATGATAACTGTCTAAGAGGTTATATCTGCAACTTTGGAGAGATTTTCTCTCATCTTTTTAAGGGGGCACACTGGACAAAAATGCTGATACTGACTTCAGCCATTTCCTACTATATCCAAAAAGAAAATGCTTTAGATGTACTTTACTCTTTCAGAAAACTCAACACAATATGTTTGCACTTGTGATAAATATACTGTACAATTAGTTCTAATGCATAAGTCTGTCCAAGAGACCAGAAGATAAAGGGTGATCGTGAAAGGTCTCATTCTCTTGATTTCCTTCTGTCAAAATGTTTGCCCTTACAGGCAGTCCACAAATTACAAACAAGATAGGTTCTGTAGGATTGTTCTTAAAGGTTAAGTTCACCTTTGTTCAGTTTTTTTTTCTAAATTCCAGCTCCCCTATGTACCGTGAAAAAATGTAACACCTCATGCAACCCAACATGTAATTGCCATCATCCCAAATATGTATAAAATGAGAAAAAACCTCTAGTTGGTGGGATTTTGGAGGCAATATAAAAAATATGAAAAAAACTCAATTAAAATTTTGAAATATTTATTTATACACATGCCACATAACGCGGACACATATATGAAAAAAGAACAAATGGTACAAAAAGGCACATATATATGAAAATTCTACAGAAACTACATAGATCTGACATGATACAAATCTTCTGAAGATGAATACAATAGCCTGAGTTGACCGCTCCAGCCAGAAGCAGCTCAAAGGAGGCTTGTCCAATGCGTTTCAAACTGTAAACGTCCTTCTTCAGGGAATTCAAATGCATTCACTTCTACAAGAATACATTTTCTATTAAATACAGAAACAATACAATAATTTTCACTTTAATTTCAACTGTTATATGAAATACAGCGAAACAGCAAAAAAACTTACACAAGAAAACTCATATGAAAAAATGTTCCATCAATGCTCCCATATGTGCATCCCAGGTTCCAGTAACACTGTGTTGTGGAATCCCCGATACCCTCAAAGTTCCAGGAAAACTTTTCCATCAGAAACAAGTCCATATAAGAAGTACGGACATATGAAAAAATTGGTCCAAGATAGGTGCCTTAAATAAAAAATAACATACATAGGTATGAAAGTAATTCCATTGGGGAGTAAAATAAATCTCCCTAAAGAAAATGGATATGGTACCTGTAGATGGAAAGTGGAAATCTACAATTCGGATTCATCAGGTAATATAACTCATATAGGAGGACAAAAAACCAGTGGATTCTTGAGTCCAAAGATATATGTCCTAAAACATCAAAAAATATATATGAAATAGGATAAAAATTATTCTATCCATCAAAAAGAGAGAGAAGAAATTCCTCCCTCTCCTAGGTGGAACTTTTAGAATATTACCTGTCAAGAGGATCAAGAATCACGATTGATATCCAGAAAAGGTTCCATGCAACAGAGGTCCATACAAAAACATCCTCTGCCTACCAGCAGAGGGAGAGAATGACACCATATAACTTCTTTGGCATCCTATATATCCCTCTGCTGTGTCTGATTGGTCCAGACAGGGTCACATGACGCACCTGCTCATAGAGCAGAGCGTCATGTTGCCATGGATACGCCGCATTTGCCACGCCAGATCACGTCCAGCGCCGGTCACATGACGCAACCGCACCAATCAGCGGCGCGTCTGCCATCGGCGCATAGAGGCAGCAAAATAGGCAGCGAAGCCAGAAAACTGGTCCACGGTCCCATTACATGCCCGATGTGATGCCATCCATCACGCCCCGCTGAAGAGAAGGGCATGATGAGTGACCACAGAAGCCCGATCAGCCCCAATTCTGGTCCGTTCCGCACCGCAGGAAGTGCAGAGACGGCCATCTTGAATGTGGGCAAATTTAGGGGATACCGATATAAAGGGTAAAAAAGATGGTGCTGGGTTGTGATGGGACAGTCAGACATGGAGTAACAGTGTGAACTGGTACCCAGGATATAGATCCTTCCCCCAGAACAATAATATGGACGGGGAGCGGGCCATGGACTATTACCACCGGTGCCGTTTTTAACCTATGATAGGAATATGTCCCTAACAAGGAAAAAATTGATAGGGGGCAATTTCCCATGGGGAAAACCCCCTCCCCGGCACCGGATATGAACATGTAAAATCGGAAAAACGGGAATACTGGATAGAAATAACGGGCCACCCCAAAGACATACCTCTGGTTGTGTCACTGACCAATTGGATGCATGCATGGGAGCATATCAAGAAATCCCTTCCGCCCAAGGGATCATATATACCTCCGCAGAAAGGACTGTTAAGAACATTCAACATACAAAATACATATAAACAACAATCCATATATATCTCAAACCCCACATGTGTGTCAATGTGTCTAGAAAAAAGAGAGATCATCCTGTATCCATTGATATGGAGAAAAGCTGGAATAACAAAGATAATTTAAAATTGAGAAATCAATTTCAAACAAGGATGGGTGGGACATCAGGGTATATCAATAAAAGGAAAAAACCCAAAACAGAAACAGAAACAAAACTAATCAGTCTTTCCAGAGCTAAAGCCCTCCAGGAATGGACGAAAACTTTCGACTTCATTCAGACCTGGGGGCGTGGTTGCCCTAAGGTGCCTGATCCAGCGCATTTCCCGCTGGAGCAGGACCTTATTCCAATCCCCCCCCTACATGGAATATGAATCCTTTCAATGACTGAAAAAATTACATTGGGCATTCTGTACCTATGTTTTTTAGCTACGTGTCTCCCAAGAGGTAAATAGAGATTCCCTATCCTCATGCTATGTATATGTTTTTCCACTCTCTTCCCTAATTCCTGTCTTGTTTTTCCGACGTAAAAGGATCCACACTGACAGACCATCAAGTAGACCACACCTTGTGTCTTACAATTGGCAAAATGCCTAAATGTGAAGGTCTCCCCATTGGGTAAAGTGAGCGTGGATCCTCCGCCAATGACAGTACATTGAGAGCATGCCCCACAACGATAGGTCCCAAAGATTTTGCATGGGTCTTTTCTAGCCTCTCCCTTGTATTCACTTTTGACCAACATGCCACCGATGGATTCTGCCTTTTTGAAGGTGATCACTGGTTTGGATGGTACTAGTGTCTTAAGGATTGGATCCTCAGTAAGGATGGGCCAGTATTTGGTTAGAATCTGTATGATTTTCTTATGCTCATTGGAGAATTTGAAAATTATCCTTGAAGTATCATCTTCCTGAGTTTTTTTCTTTTTCTTAGAAGTTTTGAAAATCAAAGTGTGTCTTTCCATTCCCTTTACTCTGTTGAAAGCTTTCTTTAAGGTGGATCTACTATAACCTCTCGCTAGTAGGCGGTTACTTAGCTCATTAGATTCAAATTGAAAATCCTCATCTGATGTACAATTCCTCCTGATTCGGAGGAACTGGCTAAAAGGTATGGATTCTTTGAGTGTTGTTGGGTGGAAACTGGCTGCGTGCAACATCATGTTGCCAGCCGTCTCCTTCCTAAACAGTCTGCTTTGGACTTTTCCCTGTATATCTTTAGATATAAGGATATCGAGAAAGCTGACTTTCTCAAAGTCGTAGGACATAGTAAAGAATAAATTTAGGTTGTTGGTATTCATAAGTTCCAAAACTTTCTTGAGCATATCTTCAGGCCCATCCCAAATAATGAAGATGTCGTCTATGTAGCGCTGCCACATAAGAATGTGGCAGGCACACATAGACGCATCATCCCCCAGGAGGAAGTCCTTCTCCCACTCCCCCAGGTACAGGTTGGCATATGAGGGTGCAAATATTGGAAGGTCTTGTCGTACCTCCATCAGCCTTTTTGGTGACTGTAGACGTAGAGTCACTTTATAACAGCATACCACACGATCTTGGTATTTTAGCTGTCCAAAGAGTGTTACGACAACGCCCAACCACTGACTGGAAGTTTAATCAATTCATCATACAGATGCTTGATTTTATTTTACATCATAATATTTTTTTATTTCAGGGCTCCCACTACCTCCAGGTGCAGGGGGTGGCTATGGGGACGTGCTGTGCACCCTCATATGCCAACCTGTACCTGGGGGAGTGGGAGAAGGACTTCCTCCTGGGGTATGATGCATCTATGTGTGCCTGCCACATTCTTATGTGGCAGCGCTACATAGACGACATCTTCATTATTTGGGATGGGCCTGAAGATATGCTCAAGAAAGTTTTGGAACTTATGAATACCAACAACCTAAATTTATTCTTTACTATGTCCTACGACTTTGAGAAAGTCAGCTTTCTCGATATCCTTATATCTAAAGATATACAGGGAAAAGTCCAAAGCAGACTGTTTAGGAAGGAGACGGCTGGCAACACGATGTTGCACGCAGCCAGTTTCCACCCAACAACACTCAAAGAATCCATACCTTTTAGCCAGTTCCTCCGAATCAGGAGGAATTGTACATCAGATGAGGATTTTCAATTTGAATCTAATGAGCTAAGTAACCGCCTACTAGCGAGAGGTTATAGTAGATCCACCTTAAAGAAAGCTTTCAACAGAGTAAAGGGAATGGAAAGACACACTTTGATTTTCAAAACTTGTAAGAAAAAGAAAAAAACTCAGGAAGATGATACTTCAAGGATAATTTTCAAATTCTCCAATGAGCATAAGAAAATCAGACAGATTCTAACCAAATACTGGCCCATCCTTACTGAGGATCCAATCCTTAAGACACTAGTACCATCCAAACCAGTGATCACCTTCAAAAAGGCAGAATCCATCGGTGGCATGTTGGTCAAAAGTGAATACAAGGGAGAGGCTAGAAAAGACCCATGCAAAATCTTTGGGACCTATCGTTGTGGGGCATGCTCTCAATGTACTGTCATTGGCGGAGGATCCACGCTCACTTTACCCAATGGGGAGACCTTCACATTTAGGCATTTTGCCAATTGTAAGACACAAGGTGTGGTCTACTTGATGGTCTGTCAGTGTGGATCCTTTTACGTCGGAAAAACAAGACAGGAATTAGGGAAGAGAGTGGAAAAACATATACATAGCATGAGGATAGGGAATCTCTATTTACCTCTTGGGAGACACGTAGCTAAAAAACATAGGTACAGAATGCCCAATGTAATTTTTTCAGTCATTGAAAGGATTCATATTCCATGTAGGGGGGGGGGGGATTGGAATAAGGTCCTGCTCCAGCGGGAAATGCGCTGGATCAGGCACCTTAGGGCAACCACGCCCCCAGGTCTGAATGAAGTCGAAAGTTTTCGTCCATTCCTGGAGGGCTTTAGCTCTGGAAAGACTGATTAGTTTTGTTTCTGTTTCTGTTTTGGGTTTTTTCCTTTTATTGATATACCCTGATGTCCCACCCATCCTTGTTTGAAATTGATTTCTCAATTTTTAATTATCTTTGTTATTCCAGCTTTTCTCCATATCAATGGATACAGGATGATCTCTCTTTTTTCTAGACACATTGACACACATGTGGGGTTTGAGATATATATAGATTGTTGTTTATATGTATTTTGTATGTTGAATGTTCTTAACAGTCCTTTCTGCGGAGGTATATATGATCCCTTGGGCGGAAGGGATTTCTTGATATGCTCCCATGCATGCATCCAATTGGTCAGTGACACAACCAGAGGTATGTCTTTGGTGTGGCCCGTTATTTCTATCCAGTATTCCCGTTTTTCCGATTTTACATGTTCATATCCGGTGCCGGGGAGGGGGTTTTCCCCATGGGAAATTGCCCCCTATCAATTTTTTCCTTGTTAGGGACATATTCCTATCATAGGTTAAAAACGGCACCGGTGGTAATAGTCCATGGCCCGCTCCCCGTCCATATTATTGTTCTGGGGGAAGGATCTATATCCTGGGTACCAGTTCACACTGTTACTCCATGTCTGACTGTCCCATCACAACCCAGCACCATCTTTTTTACCCTTTATATCGGTATCCCCTAAATTTGCCCACATTCAAGATGGCCGTCTCTGCACTTCCTGCGGTGCGGAACGGACCAGAATTGGGGCTGATCGGGCTTCTGTGGTCACTCATCATGCCCTTCTCTTCAGCGGGGCGTGATGGATGGCATCACATCGGGCATGTAATGGGACCGTGGACCAGTTTTCTGGCTTCGCTGCCTATTTTGCTGCCTCTATGCGCCGATGGCAGACGCGCCGCTGATTGGTGCGGTTGCGTCATGTGACCGGCGCTGGACGTGATCTGGCGTGGCAAATGCGGCGTATCCATGGCAACATGACGCTCTGCTCTATGAGCAGGTGCGTCATGTGACCCTGTCTGGACCAATCAGACACAGCAGAGGGATATATAGGACGCCAAAGAAGTTATATGGTGTCATTCTCTCCCTCTGCTGGTAGGCAGAGGATGTTTTTGTATGGACCTCTGTTGCATGGAACCTTTTCTGGATATCAATCGTGATTCTTGATCCTCTTGACAGGTAATATTCTAAAAGTTCCACCTAGGAGAGGGAGGAATTTCTTCTCTCTCTTTTTGATGGATAGAATAATTTTTATCCTATTTCATATATATTTTTTGATGTTTTAGGACATATATCTTTGGACTCAAGAATCCACTGGTTTTTTGTCCTCCTATATGAGTTATATTACCTGATGAATCCGAATTGTAGATTTCCACTTTCCATCTACAGGTACCATATCCATTTTCTTTAGGGAGATTTATTTTACTCCCCAATGGAATTACTTTCATACCTATGTATGTTATTTTTTATTTAAGGCACCTATCTTGGACCAATTTTTTCACATGTCCGTACTTCTTATATGGACTTGTTTCTGATGGAAAAGTTTTCCTGGAACTTTGAGGGTATCGGGGATTCCACAACACAGTGTTACTGGAACCTGGGATGCACATATGGGAGCATTGATGGAACATTTTTTCATATGAGTTTTTTTGTGTAAGTTTTTTTTGCTGTTTCGCTGTATTTCATATAACAGTTGAAATTAAAGTGAAAATTATTTTATTGTTTCTGTATTTAATAGAAAATGTATTCTTGTAGAAGTGAATGCATTTGAATTCCCTGAAGAAGGACGTTTACAGTTTGAAACGCGTTGGACAAGCCTCCTTTGATCTGCTTCTGGCTGGAGTGGTCAACTCAGGCTATTGTATTCATCTTCGGAAGATTTGTATCATGTCAGATCTATGTAGTTTCTGTAGAATTTTCATATATATGTGCCTTTTTGTACCATTTGTTCTTTTTTCATATATGTGTCCGCGTTATGTGGCATGTGTATAAATAAATATTTCAAAATTTTAATTGAGTTTTTTTCATATTTTTTATATTGCCTCCAAAATCCCACCAACTAGAGGTTTTTTCTCATTTTATGCTCCCCTATGTACCAATACAGAATTAATGTACGTCTTTTGCAAAAATGAAACAGCTTTCCATTAATTCTAAACACGCTTACCTCACTGTCTTCATGGCTGTTTAAAAACACTGCTCCATTACTTCTGCCTTACTTTCTGGACAGACTATAGGTCATGACACAGGAAGGAGTTTATCAGTTGATCTCATTAGCACACACCCTGCATCATCTACCCTCAGCTGGTCCTCTTCTTCCTGTGTCATTACCTATAGTCTGTCCAAGAAGTAAGGCAGAAGTAATGGAGCAGTGTTTTTAAACAGCCATGGAGACAGTAACGTAAACGTGTGTAGAATACATGAAAAGCTGTGCAAAAGAAATACTATGCTATATTTTAGGGGAGATGAAATTTATATAAAAAAATTAAAATAAAAGTTGAACAAAGGTGAACTTAGCCTTTAAGTTAATCTGTATCCAAGTTGGAACAGGTAAGCTTTTTAGGTGTAACTCCAGCCAAAAAAATATTTTTTACGTTTTTTGGATAGCACAGGGAAGGGTTAACACCCCTGAAATGTTTGTTTTGCTGTCTGTGCCCCTGTTCAGAAGATTTCACCTCACTTTCTGTCCCTGTGACAATAGGATTTTGAAAACCAAATAGCCTTGCAAAGGTAATGCTTTAAGAAAAAAAATTCTGACAGCTATTTTCTAATAACTCATTCCCGCTGTTATTAAATAGCTGACACTTTTTCTAATTCTAAATTTAGTTTTCCCTCTTACGGACTTCTAAAAATATAGTATTACCAAGTAAATAATTAACAAGATGTCAGCAAATGAAACATGGAGCATGGTATTAGGCCGACTGTGAATAATAACGGGAAAATCTTCAATACATTTTCCTCCCTGGGACATTGGTTCCAGAGCATACTTAAATATTTAGATATAGCTTCTTTTGTGAATGAACGTCGACATGAGAATCACTTAGCTCTTAAACTGACATGCTAAAAGGACAACGCTACAGGGTTCCAGCTTGCCTGCAGAACAGATATTTAATAAATGATAATGTTGTCTGTTTTTACAAAATAAACAGATGCTCTGGCCAGCAATTCTAGCTTCCATTAGGAGAAATGCCCAGGACTGGATACACATCCAAACAAGCCTTTAGATGAGATATATTAAGGCAGTTGTTGGAAGAATATGCAAAACATGTCCATGTATTGTCAAGCACTGCCAGCAACTGATTTCCCGTGTCAATGTGACGATAAATTAAAATCTGCAAAAATCTATGTTTTTAGAAAGCAAAGTGTATACATATATATAGAAAGTGTATCCATATACAGTATCTCACAAAAGTAAGTACACCCTCACATTTTTGTAAATATTTTATTACATCTTTTAAGGTGACAACACTGAAGAAATTACACTTTGCTACAATGTAAAGTAGTGAGCATACAGCTTGTAAAACTGTAAATTTGCTGTCCCCTCAAAATAACTCAACACACAGCCATTAATGTCTAAACCACTGGCAACAAAAGTGAGTACACCCCTAAGTGAAAATGTCAAAATTGGGCCCAAAGTGTCAAAATTTTGTGCGGCCACCATTATTTTCCAGCACTGCCTTAACCCTCTTGGGCATGGAGTTCACCAGAGCTTCACAGGTTTCCACTGGAGTCCTCTTCCACTCCTCCATGACGACATCACGGAGCTGGTGGATGTTAGAGATTTCCTCCTCCTTCCATTTGAGGATGCCCCACAGATGCTCATCAGGGTTTGGGTCCTGAGACATGTTTGGCCAGTCCATCACCTTTACCCTCAGCTTCTTTAGCAAGGCAGTGGTCGTCTTGGAGGGGTGTTTGGGGTCGTTATGATGTTGGAATACTGCCCTGCGGCCCAGTCTATGAAGGGAGGGGATCATGCTCTGCTTCAGTATGTCACAGTACGTTGGCATTTATGGTTCCCTCAATGAATTGTAGCTCCCCAGTGCCTGCAGCACTCATGCAGCCCCAGACCATGACACTCCCACCACCATGCTTGACTGTAGGCAAGACACACTTGTCTTTGTACTCCTCACCTAGTTGCCGCCACACACGCTTGACACCATCTAAACCAAATACGTTTATCTCAGTCTCATCAGACCACAGGACATGATTCCAGCAATCCATATCCTTAGTCTGCTTGTCTTCAGCAAACTGCGGGCTTTCTTGTACATCAGCTTTAGTAGAGGTGTCCTCTTGTGACGACAGCCATGCATACCAATTTGATGCTGTGTTCGGCATATGGTCTGAGCACTGACAGGCTGACCCCCCACCCCTTTAACCTCTGCAGTAGGGATGAGCTGCACACCCCCCAGTTCGGTTCGCAGCTGAACATGCAAACATGCAAAAAAATTGTGCGAACCCCGTTAAAGTCTATGGAACGCAAAAAGGGGACATGTATCAATGCAAAAAAAAAAGTTTAAAAAACTAACGTTTTTTTAGGAGCAGTGACTTTAATAATATTTAATAAAAATTAAATATTCCTTTAAATATCGTGCATGGGGGTCTCCTTAGTCTGCCTGTAAAGTAGCGCATATTTCCCATGTTTATAACAGTACCACAGCAAAATTACATTTCTTAAGGAAAAAATGTAATTTAAAACTGCTCGCGGTGCCCCCTGGTGATTAGGTTTTGGATTAGGATATTTAATTTGATAAATTCGGTGATGGGGGGAAAACATCCATAGATCCCCTGAGGCAGCCTTGTTTCATAGATTACCTGATGAGGTGCCCAGGAAATCAACGAAATCACATATATACTGTTAGCGGCAAGGATAACAGTAGCCCGGCATTGGAAACAACTGGTTATGCCTCTGGACTATGTTAAAAATAAAGTCAACTGGATTATGATTAATGACAAACTCACACACACTCCATAATAACTCAAAAAAATTCGATAAAATCTGGGACCCATGGATCCATTATATTTCGGTTCCCTAATGAGCTCTGGGCTGACCCTCCTTTATTCCTTTTATTCCTTCCCTTTTTTCTTCTATTCTGCCTTTTCTCTCTCCCCCCCATATTTATTTTAAGTTGTTTGAATCTAATACATATTGGGTTGTTTTAGAACTTTGTTTAGTTTTCATGTTCTCAGGTATTGGTACAAAGGTCCCCTGTTATGTCTTAACCACTATTTCCCCTCAAACCCCCCCTACCTATATTTGATCTTATGACTATACTCAGGTTCCTGTATGTTCCTACACAAGGCTATGACCCTGACTATTGAATAGAGCTGCATTTTGTTAAATCGAATTTACGTTTCCTACTTTTTAATATTATCTGATGGACTTTATATCCTCAACAGGTTTACCTGAGAATTTCCTGGGACTATTGTTTATTCTCTGGTATTCATAGACTATACAAAGTTCCTTTTGTTTTTGTCTGATATATTTTTTGTATCTATATATTTCTTATCGTGGCAACTTGAATATTGGCCTATGTTTACTTGCTATTTCTGTTCTTTATGGACTTCTTTTTTTCAATAAAAACATTGAAATATAAAACTGCTCGCGGCTGCAATATAGATAAAAATCATTGAAAAAAACGGCGTGCCCCCCCCCCCCCGGTCCAGTCCAAATGACCAGAAACATGGAACTCAGATCTAAAAATATATATATATATATTATATATATATATATATATATATATATATATATATATATATATATAACATACACACATAAAATGGCGAGAAGTTGATAAACTACCGGTAATTCCTGGGAATGCCGCAGTTCTACCAAATCTTATAAAATTCTTAAAAACACCTTAATACTATATATTATAAAATACTGACAAAATTATGAAAAAAAAATATATACATACATATATAATTTCTTTCACAAAGGTTAGAAAACTCACAATACCCAACTGTTCCCCACCAACCACCTCTACACAGGGTGGATAATCTAAACACGTCCAACAAACATTGTTGGCTACTTAGTGTGTATATCAAAACTGAACCTAATCTACTCTAGCCAAAACGTATTAAATCCTCACCGAATCACAATAGTGGTGGGGGTGGGACCCCCAACCCAAAAAAGGGGGGACTACCAAAACCACTCACCTAGCAGGGATAGCATAGCTTACACAAAATGTAATATTCTTTCGGACTCATTAGAACAGTGATTGTGGAACCCTTCTTATGAATTAAAAAATAAATAACCTAATTGTCCCTTCATTATTTCTAAAAACCTTAAAGAGAAACTTTAAGCATTACTGAAAAAACAATTTAACTCAAAGTCCACATTCAGATCTCTAGGAACTAAAAGTATTAAAGACATTATGCTTTCTGCAGCTCTTTTTAATGTTAAATACATGCTCTCTCATTCTGACCCCTAGAGCCCTAGAGGTCCCTTTAATTAATATATTGAAGCCCACGTTGCCACTTAAATATATACAGTATACCACTCTCACAAGAAACAAAGTCTATTATTTTTACTATCTCTTTTGTGGTGGTTATTTGAAAACATTACCTTCTTCTTATATTCTGTATTTCTGTTGGGGCATGATACAGTGAGTGGTTAGAGAAACAAAATGTGTCCTGCTTCTAATGGAAAGTGTAAATTATGAACTCAAGCAATGAGGTATGGTAAAACTCTAGTCTCTGGTGGTACATTTGCAGGCTCATCTCTCACTTTGCCTTCTGCCCCTATGTAAAACTCCTATACTCCTTTTGGATTTTTTTTTATTTCTCAAGAGATCATCTCTCTTTGTATGTCCCAGTGACAACAGAAAATGAATGGAAATCAAAAATATTACAGTTTTTACCAAAAATAGGATAATGGGAAAATTTTCCAGTGGAGACACCTACGACAACTGTTTAGGAGGGAATTCGCCTCACTTGTTGTCTCCAGGATAGGAAGTCAATGTTAAACTCCTCTACAGAATGCAAATAAAATAAAAAAAGAAACAAGGGTTTTAGCATTTCATGCTTTAGGGCTTTAGATTAAATTTATTAAACGTGATCTGTGCTGTTATGGCTAATGGGTTTTATTTTTGTTGGTCCACTATCCACAACCGGCTTAAATATTGGGAAATGCCAGAATACTCTCAAAAATGTGTTAGCTATTGGCATTTTGCAGATTTATGTTCAATTCTAGGGATTATGCAATAATTCTAAAACTCAAGATGTAGCATGATGAATTTTGTCACTGCAGGACCTTAGCTTTAACTAAGCAACTTTCATATTTCTTTTAAATACCAACTACACTTATATTGTTACTGTATTTATTTGCTCTTCGATAACCTCCTGTCATCGTCTTAGTAATAACTGCGGTAGTGATTTTTGCTTCTGGCAACATTCAGCTACTTTGCAATTAATTTATCAAAAACTGTTTTAGTTTTGTTTGACAGCCGGCCTTGTATAATGTTAATGGCAGCCAGGGTTACTACTAGGGATGAGCCGAACACCCCCCCGTTCGGTTCGCACCAGAACCTTCGAACAGACCAAACGTTTGCACAAACTTTAGAACCCTATTAAATACAATGGACGCGAACGTTCAAAATCTAAAATGCTAATTATAACGCCTAATATGCATGTTATTGTCCTAAAAAGGGTTTGGGGACCCGGGTCCTGCCTAAGGGGACATGTATCAATGCAAAAATAATCTTTTAAAACGGTCATTTTTTCGGGAGCATTGACTTTAATGATGCATAAAGTGAAAAAAAAAAGTGAAATATTCCTTTAAATATCGTACCTGGGGGGTGTCTAAAGTATGCCTGTGAAGTGCCACGTGTTTCCCTTGTTTAGAACCGTCCCTGCACAAAATGACATTTCTAAAGGAAAAAAAGCCATTTAAAACTGCTTGCGGCTTTAATGTAATGTCTGGTCCCGGCAATATGGATGAAAATCATTGAGAAAAATGGCATGGCTACCCCATCACCCTACCCCAGCCCATTATCAGCCCCTTTGTGTCTTGTATGGATATTAACGGGAACCCCGCACCCAAAATAAAAAAAGGCCCTATATACTCTGAACAGCAGTATACAGGCGGTGCAAAAAAGACACGGACTGTAGGTTTGTTCTTAAGTACAATCTGTTTGTAATTTGGAACAGGTACATTTTTTTAAGTGTAGCTCCAGCCAAAAAATCGATTTTTAAGCTTTTTGGAGAACATAGGGAAGGGTTATCATCCCTGTAAAAATTGTTTTGCTGTCTGTGCACCTGTTCAGAACATTTCACATCACTTTCCATCCCAATGACAAATGTTTTTGGAAAATTGTTTTTTTTTATTGAAACAAGGATTAGTGATAAAGCATCAGTGGAGAGGAGACACCGTTTTCACATATTAACATTTACAGGAGAGAATTTGCCTTCCTAGGGGTAGATTTCCTCTCACTTCCTGTTGTCTCCTTCCGTTTGCAAGTAGGAGTCGTTTGTAAGTTGGATGTTTGAAAGTAGGGGCCTGCCATATATAGTCTGCAGAAATTTGCCCCTTAGGTGTTGGTGTTGCCACAACGCTGTAAGCCCTCACAGTTACTCTTGGTGGGCGCTGGAACGCCCTGCTGTCAACTATTATATCAGGAATTGTATTTACATGCCACTGTTGAACAGTGGTAGGAAAAATTGGGCCTTAGGTGGTGGTGCTGGTGCCACAACACTGTAAGCCCTCACAGTTACTCTTGGTGGGTGCAGGAATGGGCCCTGCTGTGAATTATTAGATCAAGAATTGTAATTGCATGCCCCTGTTGAACAGGGGCTGAAAAATTGGGCCTTAGGCACTGGTGCTGGTGCCACAACACTGCAACCCCTCACAGATACTTAGAGCGCAGAAATGAGCCCTGTTGCAAAGTATTGCATCAGAAATTTAGGCTTTAGGTGAATGCTATGCAAAGCACACAGTAGTACAATAAGTGAAACACTGACTGTCTGCAGCTAGCACAATCACCGGCCTGCCTGTCTGTCAAATCAATGGGAAACCGCGGTAATACCGCCGGCAATGCGCCTCTACAGAGGCGCATTGCCGGCGGTATTAACCCTTTTTCGGCCGGTATCGGATGTTAAAACTGCACCGCTAGCAGCCGAATACCTCCGCAATTCTGACGGTATAGCGCCGCTAAAAATAGCGGCGCTATACCGCCACCGCACCCAACGCCCCAGTGTGAAATCAACCTAAGTGTGCGGTGGCGGTATAGCGCCGCTATTTTTAGCGGCACTATACCATCGGAATTGCTGAGGTATTCGGCCGCTAACGGCCGAAAAAGGGTTAATACTGCCCGCAATGTGCCTCTGTAGAGGCGCATTGCCGGCGGTATTACCGGGGTTTCCCATTGCTTTCAATGGGAAGGAGCGGTGTAGGAGCGGTAAACACACCGCTCCTCTCACCGCTCCAAAGATGCGGCTAGCAGGACTTTTTTTCACGTCCTGTTAGCACACCGCTCCAGTGTGAAAGCCCTCGGGCTTTCACATTGGAGAGACAGCAGCCGCTGTTTAGGCTCGGTTTGCAGGCGCTATTTTTAGCACAATAGCGCTTGCAAACCGCCCCAGTGTGAAAGGGGCCTGACTGTCTGCAGCTAGCACAATCACCTGCCTGCCTGTCACAGTATAGAGACTAACAGGAACGGATCTATCTAAACTCAATACAGTGTATAAATATATATACAACACCTAGGATGCATATATATCCTCTACACACTGTAACAGCAGCTAACTGACTCGCCTGCCTGCTCTATCTAACTCAATATAAATGACACCATCTATCTCTCTGAAACTGCCTCTTTCACAAACGCCAACACACTACACAAGGCCGACTTCCAGGTGGCCTTATATAGTGTGGGGCGTGTACTAAACCCCCTGAGCCATAATTGGCCAAAGCCACCCTGGCTTTGGCCAATTACGGCTCTCCGTTTTTTCCGCGCTGTGATTGGCCAAGCATGTGGGTCATAGTGCATGCTTGGCCAATCATCAGCCAGCAATGCACTGCGATGCCGCAGTGAATTATGGGCCGTGTCGCGCAACATGAATTTAGCGCGAATGGACCATAAAGTTCGTTCTTCGTCGAACAATCGAACGGCCGATGTTCGAGTCGAACATGTGTTCGACGCAAACACGAAGCTCATCCCTAGTTACTACTCAAAGGGCTTGGGCCATTTATTATTAGCTGCACTGACTAGAAGCTTCCAAGCAGGTTTATGATGAAAAAATGTCTTTACCGAAAATGTATGCTGTTTTGGGTGTCAAATAGTGATGAGCCTAACTGCCCTGGGTTTGGTTTGAGCAGGGTTTGGTGAACTTCAAAGAAGCTCAGATGCTGAAACTAAACTCCAGTGAAATCAATGGAAGCCCATTCTGTCAAATTAAAAATGCCCATTTTATGGGCTAATATAATAGGGGATGTTAAAATATATATATATATATATATAGTATGAGGGGTGGGCACTGCTTAAAGTGAAACATTAAAAAAACAACCAATTTCTTTAAATAACATTCCTGTGGTGCCCTAATCCTGCCTGTGAGGAGGCAGCTTTGTCAAGGAGTTTGACAGCTTCATCTTAAAAACAAAAAACAAAAAAAAACAAAGCACAGAGACCCCTCAAAGGGTCTGCTATGCATTTTGGGGACATTTGGAGGAGTTTGTGTGCTACATTTTTTAATTTGCTGGCAATTGAAAATATATAATTTGTTTTCTTTGTATATGTCAGTTGCGTAGAGTCCCCTCCAAAATACATACCAGGCCTTCTGAGTCATATGGATTTGAAAAGGTGTACCTCATGCAAACAAAAGAAAAAAACCAAAACAAAAATGAGAGAGGTCCCCCAGGAAAACCATACCAGACATTTAGGGTTCTGTACTGATTTTGGGGCAAAATTCATGCAAAAAAATGTTGAGTTCCCCTAAAAATCAATACCAGACCCTTAATCTAAGCATGTGGCCTGGCTGGCTAGAAAAGAGGTGGGGATAAATGTATGCTCCCCTTGCTGGACCATACTAGGCCACATGCGCTCAACATGGGGGGCCCCCCTGGCAAAGCAGGTCATCTCCTATATTGATGAGGACAAGTAACTCTTACTCACAACCCTTGTCAGATGGTTGTGGAGTTCTGTGGGTGGGGGGCTCTTCTGGAAACCTCCATCCCCCTACCCCGTGTGAATGAGCACATGAGTCCCTCATTGTAAATCCATTCTCTACCACAATGCCTGCTACCTGCTGACTCACTGAAAAATAAAATCTGATGATCCGGTGCATGCAACCAATCCTGATGGGAACACCAGCCAAATGCTCCCGACCTGTCATCAGCTTTATAAGGGAAAAGCCGAGCATAGTGGTGACATTATTGACCAAATATTGCCAGTGGTTGTATTTGGGCAGCAATGTCACTGCTATGAGGTCAGTGGTTCCTAGGGTTGCTGAGGATGCAAGCACCTGTGAATTTCTTTGGAACCAGTGACAACTGGAAACTGTCATATATAAAAGCAGTACAAAAACTGCTTCTATATATATGGTGCATGGCTCCTGCCAAATAGGGAGCTGAAAAAAGCTAAAGTTCAGGCATTCATGCGAACAGCGAAAGTTTGGTTTGGCTGCAACTGTTGGCTCATGCCTAGATTCAAACAGCATCATTGTATTGTCTTTAACCACTTGACAACTGGGCACATAACCCCCTTCCTGCCCAGGCGAAATTTCAGGTTTCAGCGCCGTCACGCTTTGAATGACAATTGCGCAGTCGTGCGACGTGGCTCCCAAACAAAATTGAGGTCCTTTTTTTCCCACAAATAGAGCTTTCTTTTGGTGGTCTTTGATCATTTCTGCGGTTTTTATTTTTTGCGCTATATACAAAAATAGAGCGACAATTTTGAAAAAAACACAATATTTTTTAATTTTTGCTATAATTAATATCCCAATTTTTTTTTTAAAAAAACTATTTTTTTCCTCAGTTTAGGCCGATACGTATTCTACATATTTTAGGTAAAAAAAAAAAAACGCGAAAAGCGTATAGTGATTGGTTTGCGCAAAAGTTAGAGCGCCTACAAAATAGAGAATAGAATTATGTTTTTTTTTATTATTTTTTTATTTATTTTTTTACTAGTAATGGCGTCGATCTGCGATTTTTTTTGTGTGACTGTGACATTACGGCGGACACATCGGACACTTTTGACACATTTTTGGGACCATTCACATTTATACAGCGAACAGTGCTAAAAATATGCACTGATTACTGTATAAATGTGACTGGCAGGGAAGGGGTTAACCACTAGGGGGCGATCAAGGGGTTAATATGTTCCCTGCTAGATGTTCTTACTGTGGGGGGGAGGGGACTGACTGGGGGAGGTGACTGATGGTTGTCCCTATGTACAAGGGACACACCATCCGTCTCCTCTCCCTGACAGGACGTGGATCTCTGTGTTTACACACAGAGATCCACGTCCCTGGCTCTGTGACAGCCGATCGCTCGTACCTGGCGGACATCGCGGCCGCCAGGCACGCGCATCGGCACTCGCCTGACACGGCGGGCACAGTTTTTCCCCGACGCGCGCCCGCGGTGGCGCGCATCGCGGAAGTAAATAAGAGGACGTCCATAGACGTCCTATCAGCAATTGACGACCGCTTTGCGGACGTGTTTTGCTTATAGCCCGGGCGCGAAGTGATTAACATCAATTTTTTTTGTAAGGGCTAGTTTGCCAAAGTGGAGATCTGACCCCTTTTTGAAAAGGTACCACAGAGTGGCAGTGGAAAGTTTGTGCCCAGACTGTACAGATGGTTGTTAAAACTCAAGCTCTTTTAAACTCTGCAGGTTCATTTTTTTCAGGCTCACCAAGCGACTGTCAAGGCACCTCTTAAAAAAAATTCAGCACAAATTCTATTACATATATGGCTTCTACTAAGCTTATATAGTAATAGACATGTACACACTGAAATATTTCGTTTCGGAATTTCGTTTTCGTCTGAACAATAAATGTATTTAGTTACTCCCGAAATTCTTTTCGGTAAAAAATGCATTAGTCCGAAAATCCGAATTAAGGTTGAATCTGTCAATTGAAGGATTCGAAGCAGCTAAACTGTACGACGTCGCAATCGTACATTTCCGGTCATATGCTCCGCACACAAGCTATAGTTGAATTCTAATGTTGTATGACTAGTAATAATTATATTTATTAATTATTATTACTAGTCAACTAACATTAGAATTCTTCTATAGCCTATGGGCGGAGCATTTTGACCATAAATGTCCGCTTGCAGCAATTGTATGTTTTTAGCTGCTTTGTCGAATCTTCATGTCTCTATAATGTCGAATCTTTTCTCTCTCTGTCGAATAATCTTGGACTAATAGAGTTAGGTTAGGCACATTCGACCGCAGGTTCGATAGACACAGATCACTATTGTCACCGTCATGTCAAATCTTCTATTTATATTGAACTGTTGTTGCAACAAAACAAAAATAAAGCATTTTTTATGTCAGATCTTTCGCATTTCGGATTCTGCATGTTAATTTTCATTTGTTAAAATGAACGTGAAAATCACCAAAATTCCGACGAAAATGCATTCGGACTAAAACGAATGCTTATGTCTATATAGTAAATCGATCCTATGAAAAACCAGCAGCACCTTACCAACCCATCACTATAAAGCAGGAGGCAGAATTAAAGCTACTCAAATTAAGTTATATAACTACTAAAGTGTTACTAAACCCAGGACCCTGCATTCACTATATCTGGTCTCCCACAGTACACAGAACATGGAAATGCAATTATTTCATTAAATATAAACTGCTAAATACATTTCTCATCAGCAGTGTATAGCAGTCTTATGACTTCAATCAGTGTCTGGTTAAAGCTTGTAGGAGGCATTTTCATTCTCATCTGACTGTCCCATGAGGCTGCAGGACCCCTGACCCTCTGTCTAGACGGTGCTGATTGGCCCTGTGCTGATCACATGCACCCTCCCAAGGAAAAAAACTCTCTAGGAATACACACCAAACTGAGCATGTGCAGAGTTCCCCCAGGGCTCTGTACTGTCAGGAGATGGGCTGGGGAAGAGGGGGGATCAGAGAAGATAGGATAAAACAGCCCTTTTACATATTGCGCAGGATTAACCCCTTATGTTTCACAGTGAGTATTACAAGCATGCTTTACTGCTTATACAGACTGGTTTTACACTTGTGGGTTTAGTAACACTTTAATGTATCATTTAGTATATTTTGATGTGGTATCAGTCCATTGCAGTCCCTTTACAGTGGTGTGAGAAGCCGGTCAGTTCCTGTACTGACAAAAAACATGCAAGGTTCATAATGTCCCCAGAATGAAGAAAAGCTCCTGCATGCTGACAGATGCCACTAGAGAGAATGAAGGGGGTTGCTATGTAATGGAGAGTGTCAGAGAGGAGGAGCAATTTACAAAAAGCTTAGAAATTTAGAAAAAATTACAATAAAGATAGAAGAAATCTGAGTGAGAATGAGAGTAGGAGTGACAATCGAAGAGAAAGAGAACTCAAGCAAAACTAAGGTGGTGATGGTGTGACAGCTGGTAGAAGCAAAAGAGGGATGCTGATGAAAGGATTCATCCTTGTAAGAGTTTGAAAATGTAAAATTAGGTGAGATAGTTTCTCCAGCCCTCTTGGCATTAGTGACATATCACCATAGGAACTTAGGGCTTGTTGAAAAAAGCATGGCCAAATGAAGATGCATGAATGCTACATCTTTCGTAGATTGTGTGGTCCCATTCATATCTACTGAATGGATCTTGCAAAATGTCAAATGGTAATCCCATATTACACGACAAAATGTGTTACGCCAATGACAATTTACTTTGCTATGTGTTACAGTATAAGGGAGTTCTAATTCTATATTGTATTATTTTCACCGAAAGACGAGGCATTATTTGATTAAAAGCTAACTATTTTTTATTGAGCTGTATGTTTATTTAAGGTGAAATTACAGGTGAAATTAAACGAATCAGAAGTGTGAGTTTAGGCTCCATGTACATTGGACGCTAAAAAAAGCTATAAAAAACGCCAGTAGCTTTGCAGGGAGCCTTTCAATGTTTTTTAGCGTTTTTGCAATAGCGTTTATTAGCGTTTTTCAGTGTTGCGTTTTCTAGCTTTTTTTTTTTCAATGGGTCATAAAACGCAAAAAAACGCTTGCGAGCTGCGTTTTTGAGCGTTTTTCTGCGTTTTGCATTTTTTACAGTTTTTTCCCGCCGAAAAATGGCACTTTGAATGCAAATTTCTTGCGTTCAGAAAAAAAGCCCATTAACTCCACTGCTCATTAACGCTAAAAAAACGACCATGTGTGCATGAACACATAGGCTAACATAGAATGCAGTTAATGGGCTTTTTAAAAAACGGGTTTGTCTACATGCATTTCTAACCCTAGGTCTCAATAAAAGAGTTCTTATATTCATTTGATCCAGCTGTAGTGCCGACTCTTCTGGACATTATTATGATACAGCTTGCAGGAGCTGAAGTCTGAGCACAGGCATTTCTTATTTATCCAGATTGCGTTTAGGGTTTGAGCGCAGTGAGCTTTTTTAGTTTGGTGGGAAAAAAAAGGAATAACCTGCATATATAAAGTAATCATTCTCTGTGTTAAATTGTTACATCTTGTCAAAATGTAACAAAAGGTACAAGATTTTTTAAGAAATTGCTCAACTGCAAAAATGTGTAACACGATAAAGCTTTAAACTTTAACAACTTTGGTCTCATTAAATTTCAGGGCCACAAGAAATAAATGTGAGGGTCTCACGTAGCCTAAAAATTACAAGTTTGATATGTCTGATTTACTAGTGAGAGACAACACTGAATGACAATGAAATGTCAGCCATTTTAACAGCCCATTAATATCTGTGGGCCAGTTGCTGAGCTGAAACGATCACTGAGCATGAGTGAGAGGAGTGTGTGGTAACAAGTTTCTGTAAACATAGTATAAAAGAAAGAGTTAAAGCGTTTGTTAACCCCAAAAAAATAATCCTGTTCCTTTAAAGCATGTTATACAGCACAGTGCTTGTGCTGTGTAGGGATGAGCTTCGTGTTCGAGTCGAACATACGTTCGACTCGAACATCGGCTGTTCGATCGTTCGACGAAGATCGAACGATTTGGGCCGTTCGCGCCAAATTCGAGTGACGCGAACGGCCCACAATGCACTACGCCATCGCAGTGTCATCCAGGCGCTGTGATTGGCCAAGCATGCACTGTGACCCCGCATGCTTGGCCAATCACAGCGCCGGCAGCGAGGAGAGCAATGATTGGCCACAGGCAGGATGCCTGTGGCCAATTATTGCTGAGGGTGTTTAGTACACGCCCCACACTATAAAAGGCCGCCAGCACGGCGGCCTAGTGTAGTGTGTTCCGGAGCAGGGAAAGAGCAGCATAGGCAGGGACAGTGACTTTTATTTCTTTCTTGCTTAACCTGGATTCCTTTAGTTTAGGGAAAGAGAAGGATAGGTAGGGAGAGTGTCAGTGTGTTTTGTGCTTGTGCTATAGTGTGCTTAAAAAAAACATTTTTTCTAGGGACAGAAAACTGTAGGTAGGGAGAGTGTCAGTTTCTTTCACTGTGCAAGTCCTTGTTTCTAGGGACTGGGAAGGACAGTGAGTGAATTCTCCTTGTGCTATAGTGTGCTTAAAAAAAACATTTTTTCTAGGGACAGAAAACTGTAGGTAGGGAGAGTGTCAGTTTCTTTCACTGTGCAAGTCCTTGTTTCTAGGGACTGGGAAGGACAGTGAGTGAATTCTCCTTGTGCTATAGTGTGCTTAAAAAAAACATTTTTTCTAGGGACAGAAAACTGTAGGTAGGGAGAGTGTCAGTTTCTTTCACTGTGCAAGTCCTTGTTTCTAGGGACTGGGAAGGACAGTGAGTGAATTCTCCTTGTGCTATAGTGTGCTTAAAAAAAATATTTTTTCTAGGGACAGAAAACTGTAGGTAGGGAGAGTGTCAGTTTCTTTCACTGTGCAAGTCCTTGTTTCTAGGGACTGGGAAGGACAGTGAGTGAATTCTCCTTGTGCTATAGTGTGCTTAAAAAAAACATTTTTTCTAGGGACAGAAAACTGTAGGTAGGGAGAGTGTCAGTTTCTTTCACTGTGCAAGTCCTTGTTTCTAGGGACTGGGAAGGACAGTGAGTGAATTCTCCTTGTGCTATAGTGTGCTTAAAAAAAACATTTTTTCTAGGGACAGAAAACTGTAGGTAGGGAGAGTGTCAGTTTCTTTCACTGTGCAAGTCCTTGTTTCTAGGGACTGGGAAGGACAGTGAGTGAATTCTCCTTGTGCTATAGTGTGCTTAAAAAAAACATTTTTTCTAGGGACAGAAAACTCTAGGTAGGGAGAGTGTCAGTTTCTTTCACTGTGCAAGTCCTTGTTTCTAGGGACTGGGAAGGACAGTGAGTGAATTCTCCTTGTGCTATAGTGTGCTTAAAAAAAACATTTTTTCTAGGGACAGAAAACTCTAGGTAGGGAGAGTGTCAGTTTCTTTCACTGTGCAAGTCCTTGTTTCTAGGGACTGGGAAGGACAGTGAGTGAATTCTCCTTGTGCTATAGTATGCTTAAAAAAAACATTTTTTCTAGGGACAGAAAACTGTAGGTAGGGAGAGTGTCAGTTTCTTTCACTGTGCAAGTCCTTGTTTCTAGGGACTGGGAAGGACAGTGAGTGAATTCTCCTTGTGCTATAGTGTGCTTAAAAAAAACATTTTTTCTAGGGACAGAAAACTGTAGGTAGGGAGAGTGTCAGTTTCTTTCACTGTGCAAGTCCTTGTTTCTAGGGACTGGGAAGGACAGTGAGTGAATTCTCCTTGTGCTATAGTGTGCTTAAAAAAAACATTTTTTCTAGGGACAGAAAACTGTAGGTAGGGAGAGTGTCAGTTTCTTTCACTGTGCAAGTCCTTGTTTCTAGGGACTGGGAAGGACAGTGAGTGAATTCTCCTTGTGCTATAGTGTGCTTAAAAAAAACATTTTTTCTAGGGACAGAAAACTGTAGGTAGGGAGAGTGTCAGTTTCTTTCACTGTGCAAGTCCTTGTTTCTAGGGACTGGGAAGGACAGTGAGTGAATTCTCCTTGTGCTATAGTGTGCTTTAAAAAAACATTTTTTCTAGGGACAGAAAACTCTAGGTAGGGAGAGTGTCAGTTTCTTTCACTGTGCAAGTCCTTGTTTCTAGGGACTGGGAAGGACAGTGAGTGAATTCTCCTTGTGCTATAGTGTGCTTAAAAAAAACATTTTTTCTAGGGACAGAAAACTCTAGGTAGGGAGAGTGTCAGTTTCTTTCACTGTGCAAGTCCTTGTTTCTAGGGACTGGGAAGGACAGTGAGTGAATTCTCCTTGTGCTATAGTGTGCTTTAAAAAAACATTTTTTCTAGGGACAGAAAACTCTAGGTAGGGAGAGTGTCAGTTTCTTTCACTGTGCAAGTCCTTGTTTCTAGGGACTGGGAAGGACAGTGAGTGAATTCTCCTTGTGCTATAGTGTGCTAAAGCATTCCTCATCAACCATCTTTGAAATCCTTGTTTTTTGGACAGTCAGGGAAATTGTCGTTGTGCTATTCTGTGCAAAAGCAATCATCCTGAACCATATTTAGAAATCCTTAAGTAAAGGGACAGAGAAGGACACCTGAAGGTAGCCCTTATTGCTTTTTTCCCATCTCCCTGCAGGCCATCTATTAGAATGTCTGGAAGGCAAACAAGGAGAGGCAGACAGTCAGGAGGCAATAAAAGAGGGCAAGCAGGCTCTGTGTCTGGGGGCAACAGTGCTGGTCGTGGACGCGGTGCATTGTCATCAGCACATGGCCATGGGACACGCTTGTCCTTCTTTTCGGCAGCTGGACATGTTGAGCCACATCATGCCGAAGACTTGGTAGAGTGGATGACCAAGCCCTCCTCCTCCTCCTCATCCTCTCTCACCCAGGCTCAGGGTACTGGCAAAGCAGCTGCCAAAGCGTCCTCTTCCCTGGTATCAATGTCAGACTCATCATCAGTCACTCCTTCCCTAGACCCACCATGTCCTCCTCCTGAGGAGTCCCCCGAACTGTTTGAGCACAGTGTTGGGTACATGCTCCAGGAGGATGCCCAGCGTTTCGAAGGGTCTGATGATGAAACCCAGCTACAGGAAGGCAGTAGGGTGAGAGCAGACAGAGGGGATGCTCAAGAAGGACACCAATCTGGCAGTCATGTTCCAGCAGCTGCAGCATACTGCCAGATTGGCTCCAGTGATGAGGAGGGAGGGGATGATGAGGTCACTGACTCCACATGGGTGCCTAATAGGAGAGAGGAGGAGGAGGAGGATGAGGAGGAGGCACATCTCCAACGAGGCAGGATGCCCTTTGGTGGCCAGCGTAAGGGCAGTACACCGACGGAATCACACCGCAGAGCTCCGCCTGTGCAGGGCGCTGCCTCTGCCCGTCATTCAAAAAGTTCCTTGGTGTGGGCCTTTTTTGAGGCTAGTGCATCAGATCGCACAGCTGCTGTTTGCAACATATGTCTCAAGCGTATATCGCGTGGCCAAAACATCAGCCGCTTGGGTACCACATGCCTGACCAGACATATGTTGACCTGCCATGCAGCTCGTTGGCAAGCCTACCTCAAAGACCCACACCAAAGAACAAAGCGGACCTCTCCTTGCACCGCATCAGCTGGGATCTCCAACCCCACTATAACTTCAGTCCTCTCTGAAACATGCACTGAGAGGAATGAAGGTGTAGAATTAGGTGTGTCACAGCCAAGTACTTGCGGCCACTCTGCTAGCAGTACACCGACGTCCGATTCTAGCAGGCAAATTTCCCTGCCCCAGCTGCTGGACCGTCGAAAGAAGTTCACTCCCAGCCATCCACATGCCCAGCGGTTGAATGCTAGCTTGGCTAAATTGCTAGCGCTTCAACTGCTGCCTTTTCAGTTGGTAGACTCGGCCCCCTTCCGTGAGTTTGTGCAATGTGCGGTTCCTCAGTGGCAGGTTCCCAAACGCCACTTTTTCTCACGGAAGGCTATTCCGGCTCTCTACCGGCATGTGGAAGGCAATGTCTTGGCCTCGCTGGACAGGGCGGTCAGCGGTAAGGTGCATATTACCGCTGACTCATGGTCCAGCAGGCATGGACAGGGACGTTACCTTTCTTTCACGGCCCATTGGGTCACTCTTTTGGCAGCTGGGAAGGATGCAGGACAAGGTGCAGTAGTGTTGGAGGTTGTCCCACCGCCACGCCTCCAAAATGCTACTACTGGTTGTGACACACCTCTCTCCTCCACCCCCTCCTCTTCTTCTTCCTCCATGGCCTCTTCCTGTGGTTTGTCCTATGAACCAGCGGTGCTCCGTAGCCGTTCACGGGGCTACGCAAGTACGCAGGCAAAAAGATGCCATGCCGTGCTTGCGCTGGTGTGTTTGGGGGACAGAAGCCACACTGGGGCAGAGGTCCTGTCTGCTCTGCAGGGCCAGGCCGAGAGGTGGTTGACGCCACGCCAGCTTAAGCCAGGAATGGTGGTTTGCGACAATGGCACCAACCTCCTCTCCGCCCTTCGACAGGGACAACTGACCCATGTGCCCTGTGTGGCTCACGTCCTTAACCTGGTGGTGCAGCGTTTCTTGGGCAGGTACCCGGGCTTACAGGATGTCCTGAGGCAGGCCAGGAAAGTCTGTGTGCATTTCCGCAGATCTTATAATGCCAGTGCTCGCCTGGCTGAGCTGCAAAAGGAGTTGAACCTGCCCAAGAACCGCCTTATATGTGACATGCCCACCAGGTGGAACTCAACGTTGGCCATGCTGCAGCGGCTGCACACGCAGCAGAGGGCCATCAATGAGTACCTGTGCGACTACGGCACCAGGACAGGGTCAGGGGAGCTTGGTTTTTTTTCTCCACGCCAGTGGGGCATGATCAGGGATGCATGCACTGTCCTGGCACCATTTGAGGAGGCCACGAGGATGGTGAGCAGTGACAGTGCATGCATCAGTGACACTGTACCTCTTGTCCACCTGTTGGAGCACACGCTGCGTGGAATAATGGACAGGGCACTTGAGGCAGAACAGAGGCAGGAAGAGGAGGACTTCCTTGCCTCTTAAGGTCCCCTTTACCCAGACAGTGTTCCTTCTGTCCCACCCATCGCACAGGAAGAGGAGGAGGAGGAGGAGGAGGAGGAGGAGGAGGATTGTGTCAGCATGGAGGTGGAGGCTGGCACTCAGCATCATCAGCAGCAGTCTTTTAGGGATGATTTACAGTCCCAAGAAACCAGTGGACTTGTACGTGGCTGGGAGGAGGTGACTGCGGATCATGTCGTCCTTAGTGACCCAGAGGACTCCGGAGCGAATGCCTCAGCAAACCTACGCTGCATGGCCTCCCTGATCCTGCAAAGTCTGCGGAAGGATCCTCGTATTCTTCGGATCAAGGAGAGGGACCATTACTGGCTGGCCACTCTTCTTGATCCACGGTACAAGGGTAAGGTTGCGGACCTTATGTTACCGTCGCAGAGGGAGCAGAGGATGAGACAACTCCGGGAGGCCTTGCAGAAAGGTCTGTGCAACACGTTCCCAGAGACTGTGAGGTTACAAACTCCTGGTCCTGGACAACGAGTTGCTGAGGCTTCGGCCAGTCAAAGAAGGAGCGGTGGGGAAGGTGGCCGTCTGACCGATGCGTTCAGACAATTCTTTAGTCCGCAGCCCCAAAGTATGATCGGTTCCAGCAACCATCGCCAGCGTCTGATAAACATGGTGCAGGAATATCTAGGGGCAAGGTCAGACTTGGACACCTTCCCCACCGAAAATCCTCTGGCTTACTGGGTCTTGAGGATGGATCACTGGCCAGAGCTTGCACAGTATGCAATTGAGCTACTGGCCTGTCCTGCATCCAGCGTTCTTTCGGAACGCACATTCAGTGCTGCTGGAGGATTTGTCACGGATCACAGGGTGCGCCTGTCCACCGACTCGGTTGATCGACTGACTTTCATCAAGATGAACCAGTCTTGGATCACCACCAGCTACCACACACCTGATGCTGATATAACAGACTAATTGATTTTAACATGTCACATCCCTTCAAGACTGATGCTGATGCTGAGTGCCTGTGCTGTTATGTTGACTGGCTATCCTCCTCCTCCGAGTCCTCAATGATACGATTGATGATGATAGCTTGGAAGATCATTTTTGTTTATGGGTGCCGCCACCAGTGGCTAAGGCCCAATTTTTCAGCCACTGTTTAACAGGGGTGTGTAATTAAAATTTTTGAAGCAATACTTTGCAACAGGGCTCATTGCTGTGCTCCAAGTACAGTATGTGTGAGGGGTTGGAGTGTTGTGCCACCAGTGCCTAAGGCCCAATTTTTCAGCCCCTGTTTAACAGGGGCGTGTCATTACAATTTTTGAAGCAATACTTTGCAACAGGGCTCATTGCTGTGCTCCAAGTACAGTATCTGTGAGGGGTTGCAGTGTTGTGCCACCAGTGCCTAAGGCCCAATTTTTCAGCCCCTGTTCAACAGGGGCATGTAATTACAATTATTGATCTAATAATTCACAGCAGGGCCCATTCCTGCACCCACCAAGCAAGAGTAACTCTGAGGGCTTACAGTGTTGTGGCAACACCACCACCACCACCACCACCACGAAAGGCCCAATTTTTCAGCCCCTGTTCAACAGGGGCATGCAATTACAATTCTTGATCTAATAATTCACAGCAGGGCCCATTGCTGCACCCACCAAGAGTAACTGTCAGGGCTTACAGTGTTGTGGCACCAGCACCACCATCAAAGGCCCAATTTTTACTACCACTGTTCAACAATTATATGTAATTACAATTCCTGATATAATAGTTGACAGCAGGGCGTTCCAGCACCAACCAAGAGTAACTGTGAGTGCTTACAGTGTTGTGCCAACACCAACTAAGGGGCCTATTTCTGCAGATTATATACGGCAGGTCCCTACTTTCAAACATCCAACTTACAAACGACTCCTACTTGCAAACGCAAGAAGACAACAGGAAGTGAGAGGAAATCTACCCCTAGGAAGGAAAATTCTCTCCTGTAAGAATTAATATGGGAGAAAGGTGTCTCCTCTGTACTGATGCTTTATCAGCAATCCTTGTTTCAAGAAAAACACCACATTTCAAAAACAGTTGTCATTGGGACGGAAAGTGAGGTGAAATGTTCTGAACAGGGGCACAGACAGCAAAACAAATGTTACAGGGGTGATAACCCTTACCTATGTTTTCCAAAAAGTTTAAAAATAGATTTTTGGGCTGGAGCTACACTTAAACAATGTACCTGTTCAAAATTACAAACACATTCTACATAAGAACAAACATACAGTCCCTGTCTTGTATGCACCGCCTGTATACGGCTGTTCAGAGTATATAGGGCCTTTTTTATTTTATGTGCGGGGTTCCCCTTAATATCCATACAAGACCCAAAGGGGCTGGTAATGGGCTGGGGTAGGGGGGGGGGGGGGTCATGGGGTAGCTATGCCATTTTTCTTAAAGATTTTCATCCATATTACCGGGACCAGACATTACATTAAAGCCGCAAGCAGTTTTAAATGGCTTTTTTTTCCTTTAGAAGTGTCATTTTGTGCAGGGACAGTTCTAAACACGGGAAACACGTGGCACTTCACAGGCATACTTTAGACACCCCCCAGGTACGATATTTAAAGGAATATTTGACTTTTTTTTTTTCACTTTATGCATCATTAAAATGACTGCTCCCGAAAAACGACCGTTTTTAAAACTTCTTTTTGCATTGATACATGTCCCCTGGTGCAGAACCCGGGTTCCCAAACCCTTTTTAGGACAATAACATGCATAATAGTTGTTATAATTAGCACTTTAGAATTCGAACGTTCGCATCCATTGTATTTAATAGGGTTCTAATGTTCGTACGAACTTTCGGTCCGTTCGCGGGTTCTGGTGCGAACCGAACCCGGGGGTGTTCGGCTCATCACTAGTGCTGTGTCATTTGGCCCCTGTAACACCTCTAACACCTGTAATACCTAACTGATCCTGCCTGGCTATACCCTCCCCCCTGTACGCTGACTCCGATATATCAGGGCTGCTGAGCCCTGAGGCCGGAGTCATCTGTACGTGCCTCCATCATCTGCCGCCTGCTTTCTGTCTCCTCTGTGCTCTCTTCCCCTCCCCTCTCTGCCTGTCAGCTTGGGACAGTGCTTGCCCCCTCAACTCCTGCTGCTCAAATAACTTTCACATCTTCATACCATCCCCTCTGTGTTCTAATCTTGTGCGCCCCTGTGTAAGTGATTTATTTTAAAAAAAAGTAATTTCTCAGCTCTTCTCAGCGATCATATGATTGGCTGGCTCTCTTTCTCTCTCCTCTCCTGAGTGATGTCAGCGGGGGAATCTCGGTCCCGACCGCTGCATCTATCAGACAGGGAGAGAAGAAAGCCAGCCGATCATGTGATCACTGAGAAGAGCTGTGAAATGAGGTATAGCAGACTTTTTTTTTTATAAATCACTATAAATCACTCACACAGGGGCACACCGGATTAGAACACAGAGAGGATGGTATGAATATGTGAAAGAGGCTTAACAACCACTTTAATGGCTGAGGGATGGTCCTACGCAGTCTTGCCTGCGGGAAGAAGCGGAACAATTGGGGACTCAATTGAAGGACGCATCCTGGCCAGTTTGCCTCACGGTGCTGCCGGCTGGCTGAAAGATTCTGGCACCGTGAGCTGTGTACTTTTGAAGGAACTTTTGCAAAATGTCAAGTGTGGTTAGACGATCTTGTGGCGGAAGATTGTGGAACGACTCAACGGCACTCATCAAGTCTGTGGCAGAGACTTTGAGCGAGCTTCGCACCGGTTGCTAGGTCAGTGAGAGTAGGCCTATCTGGAGGTTGCTGAATCAAGCATGGAGCTGATTTGTCCTCTGGATCTAGGATTGTGCCCGTGATCCGCAAAGCAAGGTACCTGAACCTCCCCTATCCCTCTACCCCTCTGTTGGAACAGTTTATAATAAAACTCTTGAAGAAAAAGAAACCAAGTGTTGGTGTGGACATTCATAAGAGCTCTTCAAGAGGAACCCCTAAGACGAGTGTGGTGAAAAGAAAGGTAATGAACGGCAGGCCCAATATTTAAACCAGCGGCCCGTGCGGGGGTTCTGCTACACTTGCACCAAAGTAAATAAACATTTCTCTGCTGCAACTAGTGCATATGAGTTTTCTCATGGTACTTCTCATTTACTCAGTGGCAGGGCCTGGCAAGCTGAATAAATATCTACAGTGTCCAGGTTTGTTCATATCTCCTGATATTCATCACTATGATAAAGTCAATTATCTACAAAGAAGACACAGAGGTGCTAAAATAAATGAGGGGGTCTTGTAGCAAATTGTAGGGTTTCCTGATTTCCATCCTTCAACCTGTGGAAAAGTTAAAGGCCCAGTAGAGATAAAAATATACTGTGCACATCATAGATAATGAGAAAATGACTAGATAGTACTATTATTACTAATACTAGCATAACAATATTTGTACAATATCAGAGATGTACCATCACAATCCATGTAACACTCACTTGTACTATTTAGTGCTAGCCTACAGCAACAAGCATCAATTCTCTCAACCCTCATACCCAAGATTTGTCATACCAAGCATGAAAAGGATTTCAACAAAGATGTCGCTGACGCTGGGTGGGCTACGCGAAGAATCATCCCAAGCAGCAGCAAAGCAGACATTGTAGGGGACCGTCACAGCAACATAGAAAGTGGCCAAGAGAATCAGCCAGTCCCAGCCAGCCTTAAAAGTGCCATAGTGCAGGAGAACGAAGCGTGACTTCTGGATTGCAGCAACTTTGTATTCTGGGATTGTGGGCTTGTCACCAAACACATTCTGCAAAATAATAAAGAAAAAAAGAGAATAAATGTGACAGGTAGTTATACTCTTGTAACTAGGGCAATAACAAGAAAAACGGGCTAAAGCTGAACTTTAGACAAACGACTAAATAAACAGGTGAATACATATAAAGTCATTGTTTTACCTGCCAAATGATTTGTATTTCTCTCCATCTGGATTTACATAGACCTACCATGCAGCACAGTCAGCCAGATGACATCCCTTTCTCTGTTATGCCCTGTACACACGATCGGATTTCCGATGGAATAAAATCCGATGTATTTTTCCATCGGAATTCCGATGAAGCCGACTTTCATCAGTCTTGCCTACACACCATCAGACAAAATTCCGACCGTCCAAGAGATGCTGATCTCCTACGAGCCCATCTGTCCTTACTTACATGTAAGTGTTGGACATCTTTAAATATATATATTCCTCAGCACAAATATAAAAACTATGACATTATGAAATTAGAACATATTATTTAAAAGATAGCTCAGAACACGTTTCTGCCATCAGAGACGCCTAGTGGTTGAAGGTGATATTACCTCAAACTCACTAAAAAGTAAATCATTCGATTTTTAACCAATGAAAAAGAAGCCATACCTTTTGGGCAGAGCTTATTATAATTTTTATGATCTTATTGTCTGAGATGGTATTTAGAGGCAAGAGAGATACCATGAAAGGACACTGAAAAACACACACACCCTCAAGATGACTCAAAACACCTGATTACCATCAATCATACACGCAGACACATACACTATTCATTAATACCCATTTTTACATTCATGAAGATTCCTGAACACCTTATGCTTTGGAACTTGGAGGTCGCAAGAAGTAATTCCTCTTTAAGAGTATCCATCTTAAAAGCCACGGCAGACATTTTAAAAACTCTGGTAACCAGCAATTCAGACCAGTAGCCTTTTTGGAACGGGTAATTATGTCGTGTTGATTTTATCTTGTGTTCATTTGTGTTCTTTTTAAATATTGATTTATTGAATATTATACAATTGATAATTTTTCTCCCAAATCAATAACCACCGTGTAGATTTTTCTCTAAAGATTACATTTTCAATATATTTTTCATTTTGCATAGTTTCCATTTTATTGGCAAAACAAACGTCTAATTTTATTTCACATTGTTAACCACTTACTTACCTGCAGTATAGTATCGGTTGGATTTGTGAAATACAGACGTTCTGTTTAATTGTCATTTTACAAGGTTATTGAGTCTACAGGGAAGTTTATCATTGTGGTATCACATCAAAGGTACTATACTCCCACTTAGTGGGTGTTTCAACTGATATTCTAGATTTTACGTAATGCAATCTTTATTTTTTATTTTATGTAACGTTTGTGTATGTCAACCAATATATATAACTATTTTGTATGATTACATGTCTGGTGAATAAATGTCATATTTGTAGACTGTAGCCATAGATTGATTTTGTATTTTAAAAGTACCATCGTTAAAAATTACTTAATAATAAATACTGTGCAGGAAAACTTTCCTTAATAAGCACAACAGATCCATGCCTTCCCCTAGCAAAAACACCTCCCACAGTTTAGAGAAACACTGGCTAGGCACACATTTAACCCTTTGATCGCCCCTGATGTTAACCCTTTCCAAGCCAGTGTCATTATTACAGTGACAGTGCATATATTTTTTTAACACTGATCATTGTAATAATATCACTGGTCCCCAAAAAGTGTTAAAAGTGTCAGTTAGTGGCCAAATTGCCCGCCGCAATATTGCATTCCCGCTATAAGTCGCTGATCGTCACCATTGCTAGTAAAAAATAAATAAATAAAAATATCCCATAGTTTGTAGGCACTATAACTTTTGCGCAAACCAATCAATATACGCTTATTGGGATTTTTTTTTACCAAAAATATGTAGCAGAATACATATTGGCTGAAATTGATGAAGAAATTCGATTTTTTCTATATTTTTATTGGATATGTTTTATAGCAGAAAGTAAAAAAAACAATGTTTTTTTCTTCAAAATTTACAGTCTTTCTTTGTTTATAGCGCAAAAAATACAAAACACAGAGGTGATCAAATAACACCAAAATAAAGCTCTATTTGTGGAGGGGGGGGAAGGGACATAATTTTTGCACACCCGAGCAATTGTCAGTTAAAGTAACACAGTGCCATATCGCAAAAATAGCCTGGTCACGAGGGGAGGTAAATCTGCTGGAGGTCAAGTGGTTAATGAATAATCTTGTTCTAAAGCAGACATGGAAATTCTCAATTGAGGCAAGTTATGTATTATCCACAGTACCAACACCTACGGTATATATATATATATATATATATATATATATATATATATATAGTATAACACAACAGTAATATTTATTTTTATAGCAGCTGTTTAGAGATTTACTTCCCTCTCCCTTCTCTTTTCCTTCTTTTTTTCTTGCTTTTATAATAATTCAATGACAACATGGTACAGTTGACCAAGGAAGCACAAAGATGACATTGTCGTGGTCACAATGTGAAAGGTAAAAGCATAGCTTAGAAGTAGCTGTATTTAACAAAGTAACCTTGAAAATGTGCTGGATAAAAACATGGCTTATGTGACCTAGAACAAAATAGTCCATATTGTCTGGAGTGATGTAACAAATAATACAACTCAGACACATGCTAAGAAACCTTCAGTTTTCTTTGGCTTAATAGTTCTAAATATATGCTAAATGGCAGTGAATGTGACTACTGCCAAACATTTACTAGTGGCAGTGAATCAATCACTGTCATTTAAAACAGTTGCAGTGAAAGTTTGTTCAGTGCCAGGCAGTGTTATTTTTTACATCAAATTTCCATTTAGTGTTAGTCATAGTCTTTTGACTAAAATACCATTTTAGTTTTAGTCGTATTTTAGTCATCTGAATTATTTTAGTTTTAGTTGTATTTTAGTCTACTAAAATCGAATGGGTTTAGTTAAATTGTAATGCATTATTTAAGCATTTCTCTAGAATTGCCAAACTCATTATATACTCCCATATGGTATTAAGGTTTGAACATGCATTACAGACAGAGATTTAGGTGCTGTGATATATAAAGTCTTTATAAAAAAAAAAAATCATAAACAAAAGTGCAACTTTAAAATAAAAAAAAGAACCCAAAAAGCTGTAAACTCTATTGGCTGTAATGCCATTGCACATACAGTTGTGCTCATAAGTTTACATACCCTGGCAGAATTTATGATTTCTTGGTCATTTTTCAGAGAATATGAATGGTAACACAAAAACTTTTCTTCCACTCGTGGTTAGTGTTTGGCTGAAGCCATTTATTATCAAACAACTGTGTTTAATCTTTTTAAATCATAATGACAACAGAAACTAGCCAAATGACCCTGATCAAAAGTTTACATAACCCAGTTCTTAATACCGTGCATTGCCCTCTTTAACATCAATGACAGATTGAAGTCTTACCGTATATACTTGAGTATAAGCCGAGTTTTTCAGCACATTTTTTTGTGCTGAAAATGCCCCCCTTGGCTTATACTCGAGTCACCTTTTTGCACCTGATCTCCCGGACTTTGGGGACCCGATACCGGCCAACCTTGGTACACATGTAGCCCCACTCTTCCTCTACAAGTGTGCAAAGTTTGTTGTCCAGGGGACCTACGGCCGGGGAGCACCGATTTTTCAAAGCCGTGCACCCCTTCCATAGACTCCCATGTTAAACGGTAATTTCTCTGGTGAATTTGGGGACCCGGTACCGGAAGGTCGTAGGTCCTCTGGACCCCGAGACATGGCACACATGTAGTCCCATTTCTCCTCTATAAGTGTGCAAAGTTTTTTGTCTGGGGGACCTACAGCCAAGGAGCACCCCTTCCATAGACTCCCATGTTAAACGTCAGTCTAGTCATGGACACAGTAAGGCATGGGCACAGTGAGGCATGGGCACAGTGAGGCATGGACACAGTGAGGCATGGACACAGTGAGGCAAAGTGACGCACAGTGAGGCATGCAGATGGATACCCTAGGCTTATACTCGAGTCAATACGTTTTCACAATTTTTTGTGGTAAAATTAGGTGCCTCGGCTTATACTCGAGTATATACGGTATGTGGTATTTGTGGATGAGGCTCTTTATCTTCTCAGATGGTAAAACTGCCCATTCCTCTTGACAAAAAGCCCCCAGTGTCATGGATATTCATTAATGTCTGTCTGCCATCTTACCTTTCCTCCTCATGTGTTGTTCTTAGAGGCCAGAACCCTTTCACCTGGCTTCCTTTATAATCTCCTCCCAGCCTGACTCCACCCCAGGCCCTATCACAGAACACTATATTAACCTGTGCACTGCAAGCCTGCTTTGCTGATCAACGTGTTTGTTAGGCATTGTGTGTTTAGGTTCCTGCCTGCCGTGTGCTACGTCTGTCTCTCTGTTACGTTATTGGCTTGTCCCTGACTATCCCTGTCTGCTCGTGACCCTTGACCTTCGGCTTGTCTTTCGTTATCCTTGTCTGCTTGTGGCCCTTGACTTTCAGCTTGTTATTCGTTACTCTTATTTCTTGTGCTGCTGCTTCCCCTCTTGTCTTCTTATCCTATGGGGCATGAGCTAGGAGACTCTAGGGGCCGCGACCTGAACCCAGCCTGCAGCATAACATCCTCACCACTAGAGGCTCTGGAGAAGACCTGCTGGGTCTTAGACTCAGCGCCCTGGGGAATCTTGGCTCTAGCTTCCTATAGGATCCCGGTTGTGCTCCTCTGGTCCCGCTTTCCACAACCACCCAGTTTCCTATCCGCAGCAGTCAGCCATAGGGTTCACTACCTTGCGGTGCACTCCTGTCCCCCTACGGTGTGCATCTGTCACCTGGCCGTAGGTGACCTGACAGTTTGATCAGCCATGGACCCGGCTGACATCCCGCTCCCCGCGGATGATCCATTGCGGGGCATAGTCCACAGACTTGAAACCCAGGAATCGAATCAGACTCAGGTGATGCGATTCCTCCAGGATCTGGCTTCTCGATTCGAGCAGCTTCAGGCCTCCTTGGGAACCCCGAATCCGCAACCTCAAGTACAACCAACGGTTGTACCTATCGCACCAGTCGCAGCCACACATTCACTACAACTGCCAGCTCTAGACATGTGCAATTCGTTTAGTTACGAATTCGTTATCCGTCAAAATTCGTTATATTCGTTGATTCGTAAACATACGAATGAACGAACGGTTCGATAACATTACAAACGAACAACGAATAATCTAAACGAACGAATATGGAAAACAAATAAAATACGAATTTAGTAAATTTGAAACAAACAAAAAACGAAAAAGTGAAAAACGAAAACATAAAAACAACGAAAACACAGAAAAAAGATAAAAAATAACGAAAATAAAAATGAACGAAAACGAGATATTACGAATATTCGAAAAACAAAACAACGAATAACGAACAAAGATCCATATTAACGAATATCAAAATGAACGGAAAAAAAATTACGAATATTCGGAAAACGGAAATGAAAACAACGACAATTCGTAAAAACTTAAATTCTATTTTGTTAGTTCTGAATTAGTTCTGGACTTTGACCAATGGCCAATAAGCTTGTCCCTTCCCCTGAAGAGGTTGTCTCTTCCCCCAATGAGCTTGTTTCTTATAGACATGTGCTATAATGTGTGTGTATGTGTGTTTTTCTGTGTTAGACTGCAGTGCATTCCATCCAGAGTCCAGATAGGGTGTGGTTGGGTAGGTTGCACTGTTCTGTTGGATTTTGTGAGTAAATTTTTTACTTGGGAGAGAGAAATTCTTTGTTTCTTAAGGATATTAGATTGAGATTCTAGAGTCTACATTCTAATTTATAATTTTATTTATGTAATATCTCTGACATATTGTATTTTTCTTCTTTGTAAGACTACATTCTAGACAGGGTGTGGGTGGTGTTTGATTTGTGAGTCATTCAAAGAGATTGATATAGAAATTATAAATTTCTTACTATTTCTATTACTCCTAGGATTTTCTAAAGTTAGTTTTTTTCCCTTTTCTGGGACTGTGTTTTATTATATTGCTGTCTGTCTGCCCCTACCTATTTTTTTTGTTGTGTTAGCCAGTGCCACTACTAGGCCAGCCCAGGCAGCATATACTACGTATTCATGGTAGGAGAAGTAGATTAGTATATATTTTTTTTTGCATGGACCGGTAAAATAAGAATACTCCAGTCCTCAATCCCTCCACTCTCAGTCACACCAACACCAACTCTCATACCAACTCACTCACTAACACCAACATTCTCACTTACAAGACTCACACGTCCATTCTCACTCCCAGACATTCTAATTGCAATAAAACCACCAAACCACACAAAAACAACTACAAAAACCACAATATCACTCTCTCATAGTTGCCAACAGTCACGGATTGGCCGGGACGTTCCCGGGATTCAAACCCTTTTCCCGGATTTATTTTGTCCCGGCCAATGTCCCGGCCAATACGATTTTTCCCGTTTTCCCCGAATTTGGATGCCGCAGGCCGCCGCCGCTAGAGGTCCACGGCTGGCGGAGACAATGTCTCGGCCGGCCGCCATGTTCAAGAAGTCCAAAACACGGATGTAGTACAATAGAAAATAAAGCCGCTGCGGCGCCGCCCACACCCCGCACCTCCCCAGGGGTGGGCGGCGCCGCAGCAGCTTTATCTTCTATTGTACTACATCTGTGTTTTGGCTGGCCGGCCGTCCACCCCCCCGCCCCGCCCCGCCCCGCTGCAGGTCTGTCTGTAATGGAAAGGGGCGGGGGTCGGCAGCGCCACAGCTTAATTTTTTATTTTTTTGCAGCCACACTGTCGGCTCCGCCTCTATTTTGTTCCCCTTCGGGGAAGGGGAAACAATAATGGCGACCGAGACAGGAGACGCCTGTGGTTAAGGGGGGACTCCGCTGGGGATGCCTGTGGTAAGGGGGGACTCCGCTGGGAACGCCTGTGGTAAGGGAGGACTCCGCTGGGGACGGCTGAGGTAAGGGGGGACACCGTTGGGGACGCCTGATGTAAGGGGGGACACCGTTGGGGACGCCTGATGTAAGGGGGGACACCGTTGGGGACGGCTGAGGTAAGGGGGGACACCGTTGGGGACGGCTGAGGTAAGGGGGGACACCGCTGGGGACGCCTGATGTAAGGGGGGACTCCGATGGGGACGCCTGATGTAAGGGGGGACTCCGATGGGGACGCCTGATGTAAGGGGGGACTCCGCTGGGGACGCCTGATGTAAGGGGGGACTCCGCTGGGGACGCCTGATGTAAGGGGGACTCCTCTGGGTACACCTGATGTAAGGAAGGACTCCGCTGGGTACGCCTGATGTAAGGAGGGACTCCTCTGGGGACGCCTGATGTAAGGAAGGACTCCGCTGGGTACGCCTGATGTAAGGGGGGATTCCGCTGGGCACGCCTGATGTAAGGAGGGACTCCTCTGGGGACACTTGATGTAAGGGGGGACTCCACTGGGGACGCCTGATGTAAGAGGGGACTCCGCTGGGGACGCCTGATGTAAGGGGGGACTCCGCTGGGGACGCCTGATGTAAGGGGGGACTCCGCTGGGGACGCCTGATGTAAGGGGGGACTCCTCTGGGGACGCCTGATGTAAGGAGGGACTCCTCTGGGGACGCCTGATGTAAGGAGGGACTCCCCTGGGGACACCTGATGGCATCTGGTGGCAGGCGACGTGGCAGGTGAGACACTCGGGGCTAACACTGATTCGGCATTTTGGTGAGTTGAATGATTTCATTTTATATTAAAATGTAATAAGAGAAATAATGCACTTCAGTCATCCTGACACCCTAACAACCATGGTGCCGGGATGATTAAAGAGCTAACACCAGATGTTTGGATTATCTTTATCTGTTGATTGTTAAACTCTGGAATACACATATTTCTATTATGGTGTAGGATCTGGGCCTGCTGTCCTTCCATCCTTCCTTCTCTTTCCTTCCCTCCCTCTTTCTTTCTCCCTTCATCCCTCATTCATCTCAGACTTTAACCACACCCCTTTGAGCCACGCTCATTTAAGCCACTCCCACTACCCGTGTAAACCACGCCCACGCTTCGTGCGCCACTTTTTTCTCCTAAAGTATAACACACCTTCAAATGAATGCCCCACCCCCTAATTATACCAAGGCTCCGCCTACATGCGAAAAAGTGTCACGGATTTTTTTTTTGCAATGTTGGCAACTATGCTCTCTGCACTGCTCTCTGCTCCTCCCTCACCACACCACTTACACCCTCTCAAAATGGCGTACAGGGGCGGAGGCTATAGCCGCTTGTTGAAAACGAAACTAAAATACGAGATTGCGAATGGCCGCGATGTATTTACGGGAGTACGAATGCATTCGAAGCACGTGGACGTATTTTAGTTTCATTTTCAACACGCGGCTATAGCCGCGTGTTGAAAATAAAAATAACTAGTAACGCGAGATTGCGAATGACCGCGCCGAGATGTATTTACGAAAGTATAAAAAAATTACGAATCCATTCGAAGCACGGTAGTAGACACGAATCAAGGAAAACAAAACAATGTTACGAATCAACAGAAACGGCAGAGTAGTGTACAGAAAAACGAAAATTATTATCTAACAAAATTACGAATTACGAATCGTTCAGTATCAACGAAAATCAAACTGTTACGAAAGTACGAAAATAACTTAAACAGAAATACGAATCATTCAATATCAACAAAATTACGAATTTCAAATCAACGAAAATAACTTAGACAGAACTACGAATCATTCAGTATCATCGAAAATTAAACTGTTACGAACATACGAACGAGTCCGAATAGGAAAACTCGCGTCTTACGAAATTACGAATCTTTACGAACATACGGAACGAGACGAAACGAAACGATAGGAAACTAATTTTTTGGTTGTGCACATGTCTAGCCAGCTCCGTCCCGTTTCTCTGGGGACTCCAAGGCCTGCAGGGGGTTCCTTAGCCAATGCACGATTCATTTTGAGCTTCAGCCTCAAAACTTTTTGTCTGATAGGGCAAAGGTAGCCTATATCATTTCCCTCCTCTCCGGTGAAGCTTTAGCCTGGGCAGCCCCTCTGTGGGAACTGAATGATCCAGTGGTTTCTAGCCTGTCTGGCTTCTTGAAACTTTTTCGGAATATCTTTGAAGAACCGGCTCGTGTCTCTTCAGCGGCCAGCGCCCTTCTACGTCTTCGCCAAGAGTCTGCTTCAGTGGGACAGTACGCCCTTAATTTCCGCATACTGTCGGCTGAGTTGAGCTGGAACAATGAGGCCTTAGTCGCAACCTTTTTGCATGGCCTTTCTGATAGAGTGAAGGATGAATTAGCAGGAAGAACCATCCCCACTGATCTGGACGGAGTTATCTCCTTGTGTAACCAGATCGATATTCGCTTTCAGGAAAGGACCCTAGAAAAGCGGCGCCAGCACTCCTTGGTCCTTAGTCAGCCTGAGCTCCCCTCTCCTCGACCCGTGGAGCATCTCCTGCCAGCTGAGGAACCCATGCAGCTGGGCAGGACCAGGCTATCCCCAGAGGAACGTGCTAGGCGCAGAACTCTAGGCCTGTGTCTCTACTGTGGGGGCAAAGGTCATTTTCGTGACACTTGCTCTCTTTGTTTAGAAAAACGTTTGGGTCCACTTCATCTGGAACGTGGAGTATTGGACCCAGAAATATCACCTTCCCCTTCTCGTCTTCTGCTTTCTGTGTTCCTTCATGTTGGTGCTTTTTCTCATTCGGTCTCAGCATATCTGGATTCCGGAGCCGCTGGTAATTTCATGGACTGGGAAATCGCATCGTCCATGAGACTTACTCTTTTGCCCCTCACCACGCCATTGGTGGTCTTGGCGATTGATGGTACTGTTCTCCCAGGGGGACCTATCCGCTTCCAGACCCTCCCTGTTAAGATGTCGGTAGGGACACTCCACCAGGAGTGGATATCCTTCCTTATCTTACCCAAGGCCTCAACGCCTATAATTTTGGGTCTCCCATGGTTACAGCTCCATTCTCCTCATGTGGACTGGACTACTGGACAGATCCTGGCTTGGGGTTCCTCCTGTTCCTCGTCCTGCCTACCCAAGGTTGCCCCCTGTGAACCTGAGCCGGTCATTCATTCCAGGTTGCATAACCATTTACATTTCTCTGTCCCCAATCACCCTTGGACGCACAGCGAAGCTAGCTTGTCTACAAGTCCTGCAGTCGCTACGTCTTGCGATGCGATTCAGGCAGTCGCTACACCTGACTCTGCTATTCACTCGGCCTCTGTACTAGTTATGCCAGTCCAGCCCATGCCCAGTGAGCCTCCTACTGTTTCTTGTTCAGGACATTCTGCTTGTCTTTCAGCTATTCAGCTTGACTCCTGTGACATGTCACCTTCTAACCAAACTGACTTCAGGGTTCCACTGACATCTGCCCAGCCTGATGGTCCTGTGCTAGATGACCAGTTCCTCTTTAAGGGTCTAGGGGACCCTCCTCAGATTCCTGTTGATCCTCTCATGCCCTTGCTTATTCCTAGAGAGCCTTTGGTCCTCAATAGATCTTCTTGTCATCTCCCTACCTCGGTTCTGGTCTTTGAGGATAATCTAAAGTACGAGGTCAGACAAGTTCTGGATTCTCGGCTCTGCAGAGGTATTCTTCAGTACCTTGTGCATTGGAGAGGTTTTGGTCCTGAGGAGGCGTCTTGGATCGCTGCATCTCAGGTTGTTACACCTCGTCTGTTGAGGAGGTTTCATCTGAGATTTCCCTTTAAGCCTGTCATGGATATTCATTAATGTCTGTCTGCCATCTTACCTTTCCTCCTCATGTGTTGTTCTTAGAGGCCAGAACCCTTTCACCTGGCTTCCTTTATAATCTCCTCCCAGCCTGACTCCACCCCAGGCCCTATCACAGAACACTATATTAACCTGTGCACTGCAAGCCTGCTTTGCTGATCAACGTGTTTGTTAGGCATTGTGTGTTTGGGTTCCTGCCTGCCGTGTGCTACGTCTGTCTCTCTGTTACGTTATTGGCTTGTCCCTGACTATCCCTGTCTGCTCGTGACCCTTGACCTTCGACTTGTCTTTCGTTATCCTTGTCTGCTTGTGGCCCTTGACTTTCAGCTTGTTATTCGTTACTCTTATTTCTTGTGCTGCTGCTTCCCCTCTTGTCCCCTTATCCTACGGGGCGTGAGCTAGGAGACTCTAGGGGCCGCGACCTGGACCCAGCCTGCAGCATAACATCCTCACCACTAGAGGCTCTGGAGAAGACCTGCTGGGTCTTAGACTCCGCGCCCTGGGGAATCTTGGCTATAGCTTCCTATAGGATCCCGGTTGTGCTCCTCTGGTCCCGCTTTCCACAACCACCCAGTTTCCTATCCGCAGCAGTCAGCCATAGGGTTCACTACCTTGCGGTGCACTCCTGTCCCCCTACGGTGTGCATCTGTCACCTTGCCGTAGGTGACCTGACACCCAGTTCCTGTAAATTCTTGGGCTGTCTTGCATGAACTGCACGTTTGAGGTCTCCCCAGAGTGGCTTAATGATATTGAGGTCAGGAGACTGAGATGGCCACTCCAGAACCTTCACTTTATTCTGCTGTAGCCAATGACAGGTTAACTTGGCCTTGTGTTTTGGATATTTGTCATCTTGGAATGTCCAAGTACGTCCCATGCACAGCTTCATGGCTGATGAATGCAAATGTTCCCCCAGTCTTTTTTTGATAACATACTGCATTCATCTTGCCATCAATCTTTAACAAATTTCCTGTGCCTTTGTAGCTCACACATCCCCAAAACATCAGCGATCCACCTCTGTGTTTCACAGTACGAATGGTGTACCTTTCATCATAGGCCTTGTTGACCACGTTCCCGGCGCATCACTGAGATGCCGATGCGCGTGCCTGGCAGCCGCAATGTCCGCCAGGTACCCGCGATCGGCCGGTACACAGACAAGGACGTGGATCTCTGTGTGTAAACACAGAGATCCACATCCTGTCAGGGAGAGGAGACCGATTGTCATGGATATGCATTAATGTCTGTCTGCCATCTTACCTTCCTCCTCATGTGTTCATCTTAGAGACTAGACCTCCTTCACCTGGCTTCCTTTATTATCTCCTCCCAGCCTGACTCCACCCCAGGCCCTATCACAGAACACTATATTAACCTGTGCACTGCAAGCCTGCTTTGCTGATCAACGTGTTTGTTAGGCATTGTGTGTTTGGGTTCCTGCCTGCCGTGTGCTACGTCTGTCTCTCTGTTACGTTATTGGCTTGTCCCCGACTATCCCTGTCTGCTCGTGACCCTTGACCTTCGGCTCGTTCTCTCGTTATCCTTGTCTGCTTGTGGCCCCTGACCTTCAGCTTGTTATTCGGTTCTCTCTTATCTTGTGCTGCTGCTTCCCCTCCTTTCCCCTTATCCTACGTGAGCGTGAGCTAGGAAACTCCAGGGGCCGCGACCTGGTCCCAGCCTGCAGCATAACATCCTCACCACTAGAGGCCCTGGAGAAGACCAGCTGGGTCTTAGACTCCGCGCCCTGGGGAATCTTGGCTCTAAGCTTCCGTTAGGATCCCGGTTGTGCTCCTCTGGTCCCGCTTTCCACAACCACTCAGTTTCCTATCCGCAGAAGCCAGCCATAGGGTTCACTACCTCGCGGTGCACTCCTGTCCCCCTACGGTGTGCATCTGTCACCTGGCCACAGGTGACCTTGACAGTTTGATCAGCCATGAACCCGGCTAACATCCCGCTCCCCGCGGATGATCCATTGCAGGGCATAGTTCGCAGACTTGAAACCCAGGAATCAAATCAGACTCAGGTGATGCGATTCCTCCAGGATCTGGCTTCTCGATTCGAGCAGCTTCAGGTCTCCTTGGGAACCCCGAATCCGCAACCCCAAGTACAACCAGCGGCTGTACCTATCGCACCAGTCGCAGCCTCACACTCACTAAGTTTGCCAGCTCCGTTCCGTTTCTCTGGGGACTCCAAGGCCTGCAGGGGGTTTCTCAGCCAATGCACAATTCATTTTGAGCTTCAGCCTCAAAGCTTCCTGTCTGACCGGGCTAAGGTAGCCTATATCATTTCCCTCCTCTCCGGTGAAGCTTTGGCCTGGGCTGCCCCCCTGTGGGAAAGGAACGATCCGGTGGTTTCCAGTCTGTCCGATTTCTTGAAGCTCTTTCGTAATATCTTCGAAGAGCCGGCTCGGGCTTCTTCAGCGGCTAGTGCTGTCTTACATCTTCGCCAAGAATCTAGTTCAGTGGGGCAATATCCTCTTCAGTTCCGTATCCACACAGCTGAATTGAGCTGGAATAATGAGGCCCTGGTCGCTACCTTTTTACATGGCCTCTCTGACCGAGTGAAAGACGAATTAGCGGGAAGAGCCATTCCCGTCGGTCTGGACGATGTAATTTCATTATGCAACCAGATCGACATTCGTTTTCAAGAGAGGTCCTTAGAAAAAAGACGCCAGCACTCTCTGGGTCCTAGCCAGTCTGAGCTCCCCTCCCTTCATTCCGTGGAGCATCCTCTACCTGCTGAAAAGTTCAAAGGCTTTGCCGACCGCCGCAGGCGTAAACCACCTTCTCTTCAGCCAGGGGACAAAGTCTGGCTCTCTACCAGGAACATCAAGCTCCGAGTTCCTTCTCTGAAGTTTGCTCCACGATTCATCGGTCCATACACGGTAACTGCTAAACTGAATCCGGTTTGTTTCAAACTCCAGATTCCTAAGAGCCTTAAAATCACTAACTCCTTTCATGTTGCTCTTCTAAAGCCTTTAGTCCTCAATAAATTCTCTCGTCCTCTCCCTACCGTGGCGCCTGTCTCTGAGGATAATCAGTAGTACGAGATCAGTCAAATTCTGGACTCCCGACTCTGTAAAGGCGTTCTTCAGTACCTCGTTCATTGGAAAGGGTTTGGTCCTGAGGAGAGGTCTTGGATCACTGCATTTGAGGTTTTTGCACCTTGTCTGTTAAAGGAGTTTCATCTGAAGTTTCCCTCTAAACCTGGGCCCAGGCGGGGAAGGGGGAGGCCTCGTAAGAGGGAGGGTACTGTCATGGATATGCATTAATGTCTGTCTGCCATCTTACCTTCCTCCTCATGTGTTCATCTTAGAGACCAGACCTCCTTCACCTGGCTTCCTTTATTATCTCCTCCCAGCCTGACTCCACCCCAGGCCCTATCACAGAACACTATATTAACCTGTGCACTGCAAGCCTGCTTTGCTGATCAACGTGTTTGTTAGGCATTGTGTGTTTGGGTTCCTGCCTGCCGTGTGCTACGTCTGTCTCTCTGTTACGTTATTGGCTTGTCCCCGACTATCCCTGTCTGCTCGTGACCCTTGACCTTCGGCTCGTTCTCTCGTTATCCTTGTCTGCTTGTGGCCCCTGACCTTCAGCTTGTTATTCGGTTCTCTCTTATCTTGTGCTGCTGCTTCCCCTCCTTTCCCCTTATCCTACGGGGCGTGAGCTAGGAAACTCCAGGGGCCGCGACCTGGTCCCAGCCTGCAGCATAACATCCTCACCACTAGAGGCCCTGGAGAAGACCAGCTGGGTCTTAGACTCCGCGCCCTGGGGAATCTTGGCTCTAAGCTTCCGTTAGGATCCCGGTTGTGCTCCTCTGGTCCCGCTTTCCACAACCACCCAGTTTCCTATCCGCAGAAGCCAGCCATAGGGTTCACTACCTCGCGGTGCACTCCTGTCCCCCTACGGTGTGCATCTGTCACCTGGCCACAGGTGACCTTGACACCGATGCTGTGTCCCTTGTACAGAGGGACACAGATCGGTCACCTCCCCCAGTCAGTCCCCTCCCCCCACAGTAACAATCACTCATAGGGCACACATTTAACCCCTTCCTCGCCCCCTAGTGTTAACCCCTTCCCTGCCAGTCACATTTATACAGTAATCAGTGCATATTTATAGCACTGTTCGCTGTATAAATGTGAATGGTTCCAAAAATGTGTCAAAATTGTCCGATGTGCCCGCCGCAATATCGCAGTCCTGACAAAAATCGCAGCTAACCGCCATTACTAGTAAAAAAAATAATAATAAAAAAAATGTCAGAATTCTATCCCCTATTTTGTAGAAGCTATAACTTTTGCGAAAACCAATCACTATACGCTTATTGGGATTTTTTTAACCAAAAATATGTAGAAGAATTCGTATCGGCCTAAACTGAGAAAAAATTATTATTATTTTTTTTTAAAATTGGGATATTTATTATAGCAAAAATCAAAAAATATTGTGTTTTTTTTCCAAATTGTCGCTCTTTTTTTGTTTATAGCGCAAAAAATAAAAACCGCAGAGGTGATCAAATACCACCAGAAGAAAGCTCTATTTGTGTGAAAAAAAGGACGTAAATTTTGTTTGGGAGCCACGTCGCACGTTCAAATCGTGACAGTGCTGAAAGCTGAAATTTCGCCTGGGCAGGAAGGGGGTTGCCCAGTAAGGAAGTGGTTAAAAAGAGTAAACGCAGTTGATTCATTATAAATGGCTTCAGACAAAAACTAACCATGAGTGAAAGAAAAGTTTTTGTGTTATCATTCATATTCTGTGAAAAATGGCCAAGAAATCATAAATTTTGCCAGGGTAAGTAAACGTATTACTTATTACTTATAATAATTACTATATATAATAATAATAATTATAATAATATTAATAATATATATTTAATATATAATATATATATATTATATATAATATATAATTAATAATTACTTATTATTTATAACTATATTACCTGAATATATTACCAACATTAAATATTAAAAATAAAAAAATAAACTCTTTATTCGTTTTTTTCTTTCTTTCTTTCAGCAGCTTAGTAGATGCCCCCTATTACTGTTTAAACTTTAATGTGCTACTACTATAGGCTGGAGATGGAATTATGTTGCCGATTTGTAAAAAGCCCAGCAAAGGGCACCAAAGAGATAGTGTGAATGCGTGTACTGTGTGGAACTGGATAGGAAAGGGAAAGGTATGATGGGAGCCAGGGTCTTTCAGCCAATACAGGTTGCCGAAATGTCAGGGGCTGGGGCTTTAACAGACAGGTGGAGCACAGAGGAAAGAGGAAGTTCAGATGGGTAAACGTCCCTCCTTTGCATTTTTGTTCGTTGACAAAAACTGGAATTGATTTTCGTCATAGTTTTCATCAATTGATTTAATTTTAATTCTACTGACAGACTCCATGGCAGCATACGTATGGGTTAACCCCGCCTCCTTTCCAATCCTATAGGACCCCACTCCCATAATGCTCAGAGCCAGAGGCGGCGTTCCTTTTTTGTCCTCCTCCTAACGACTTAAATGGTTGAAGTCTTACCTTGCATATGTGTCCACAATCGAGGCCTGTGAGAATGTGGACGCAGTAATCAAGAGCGTTTTCAGATAAAGCAGCCAGAAGCCCGGTAGTTCAGGAGCCAGAGCTGGCATTGGTTTGCATGAGGAGGCTTCAATTGACATCATCAGCATAGTGGCGTGGGTTATGCTCTCGTTAGTTAAGGCAAAGTGAGCGCTATGGCTGTGGCATTTGGCTTGCTGATCCTGCCTCTAGCAGGCGTGGTGTAAGATCCCTTTAAGGGAGCTTCATCTTTTGGCAACAAGCTGAATAGCACCATAACCCAGGCCACAGTTGGCAAGTCAGGGTTTTGCCTCAGGACAAGCGCCTGCTAGGCCGGAAGATGACACAGTCTAGAAGACAAAGTTCAGAGCGTGCGAGGGTCACGCGCTTTTACAGACCAGATCGGGATTTTAGAAAGAGGTGGTGAAGAGGCCATATATCCCCTCAGAAGTCTGCTAAAAAACTTGACCTTGGGTATTCGAGAAGCTACTGAGTTTGGCCCCCAGACTATTGGAACATCAAAGCAGTCTTTTCAGGTCACACATGGTCCTTCAGAAGTCCTTCTCATCTCAGAATTGGTTCAATAGATTTTCCTCACTCTGAGGAAAAGAGGCATATACTCTTATATTACGTAAAGTCACTGGTGTCGCAAAGTGCTGCTGTGCCAGTCCCAGAATGCGAGAGATTTCAGGGCATGCACTCTTCCCTCTTTATGGTCATGAAGAAGAATGGCTTGCAGAGGCCGGTTATAGACCTCATGCACCTAACACAATTTTCATCAAAAAGAAAAAGTTTAAGATGGAGACGTCCCTGATACATAGGGTGTCCAGCCAGGTGACTGTCTCGTTTCCAACGACCTAAAGATGCTTACATTCATGTGCCCATTGTAGAAGACTTCTGCAAATTCTGTTGTAGGTCAAGACTAGGGAAGGGCCCGGTGTTCGATTCGAACCCACGGCTTGCAGAGGCCGGTTATAGACCTCATGCACCTAACACAATTTTCATCAAAAAGAAAAAGTTTAAGATGGAGACGTCCCTGATACATAGGGTGTCCAGCCAGGTGACTGTCTCGTTTCCAACGACCTAAAGATGCTTACATTCATGTGCCCATTGTAGAAGACTTCTGCAAATTCTGTTGTAGGTCAAGACTAGGGATGGGCCCGGTGTTCGATTCGAACCCACGATCGAATCGAACATCGGGCGTTCGCCCGCTCGGCAAGCCCAGAACTATTTGGGCCATTCGCATCACATTCGTGTGATGCGAGCGGCCCGCAATGCATTGCGCCAGTCGCAGTGCATTGCTGGCTGATGATTGGCCAAGCATGCACTGTGACCCCGCATGCTTGGCCAATCACAGCGCCGGCAGCGAGGAGAGCAATAATTGGCTACAGGCAGGACGCCTGTAGCCAATTATAGCTCAGGGGCTTTAGTACACGTCCCACTGTATAAAAGGCCGCCGCGCCGTCGGCCTAGTGCACTGTGTTCTGGCTTGATTCTGATATAGGCAGACTGCTGATGCTGATGCTGATTCATTATCATTAGTACTGAATACTGATCATTTGATTGCATCACTGATTCATTCTGCTGATTGCACTGCTGCTGAGTGGTGACATTATCTGCTGCTGAGTCTAACTGCTGTGATTCTGGGGATTAGTCTGGTGTGTGCGTGCTGTTAGTACAGCATTGCAGTATCACCTTCTGTCCTATTGTGATCTAAGGCAGGCAGGCATTTATAGGAGCTAGTGTGTGTGTGTGTGCTGTGTTAGTACAGCACACATAAAACCACCTCAGCCTCTCTATCTGCTATAAGGCCCAGTTGTTGTCATATAAGGCAGCCTCTATCTGCCGTAAGGCCCAGTTGTTGTCATCAAAGGCAGCCAGGTATCTCCAGGAGCTAGCGTGTGTGTGTGTGTGTGCTCTGTTAGTACAGCACACATAAAACCACCTCAGCCTCTCTATCTGCTATAAGGCCCAGTTGTTGTCATATAATGCAGCCTCTATCTGCCGTAAGGCCCAGTTGTTGTCATCGAAGGCAGCCAGGCATCTCCAGGAGCTAGCGTGTGTGTGTGTGCTCTGTTAGTACAGCACACATAAAACCACCTCAGCCTCTCTATCTGCTATAAGGCCCAGTTGTTGTCATATAAGGCAGCCTCTATCTGCCGTAAGGCCCAGTTGTTGTCATCGAAGGCTGCCAGGCATCTCCAGGAGCTAGCGTGTGTGTGTGTGCTCTGTTAGTACAGCACACATAAAACCACCTCAGCCTCTCTATCTGCCATAAGGCCCAGTTGTTGTCATATAAGGCAGCCTCTATCTGTCGTAAGGCCCAGTTGTTGTCATCAAAGGCAGCCAGGCATCTCCAGGAGCTAGCGTGTGTGTGTGTGTGCTCTGTTAGTACAGCACACATAAAACCACCTCAGCCTCTCTATCTGCTATAAGGCCCAGTTGTTGTCATATAAGGCAGCCTCTATCTGCCGTAAGGCCCAGTTGTTGTCATCGAAGGCAGCCAGGCATCTCCAGGAGCTAGCGTGTGTGTGCTCTGTTAGTACAGCACACATAAAACCACCTCAGCCTCTCTATCTGCCATAAGGCCCAGTTGTTGTCATATAAGGCAGCCTCTATCTGCCGTAAGGCCCTGTTGCTGTCATCTAAGGCAGCCATCTGCAAGAGTTAGTGTGTGTGTTGTGTGACTCCAGCACAATATACACTACCCACTACAATGCCTGGAAGACCGCCAAGGAGAGGCAGACAGTCCTGAGGCAAGAACACAGGGCAAGCAGGCTCTGTTTCTAGAGACAACAGTGCTGGTCGTGGACGTGCATCGTCATCAGCACGTGGCCATGGGACACGCTTGTCCTTGTTTTCGGCAGCTGGACATGTTGAGCCGCATCATGCCGAAGGCTTGGTAGAATGGATGACCAAGCCCTCCTCATCCTCCTCATCCTCTCTCACCCAGGCTCAGGGTACTGGCAAAGCAGCTGCCAACGCGTACTCAATGGCATCATCAGGCACCCCTTCCCTAGACCCACCATGTCCTCCTGAGGAGTCCCCCGAACTGTTTGAGCACAGTGTTGGGTACATGCTCCAGGAGGATGCCCAATGTTTTGAAGGCTCGGATGATGATACCCAGCTAGAGGAAGGCAGTAGCGTGAGCGCAGAGAGAGGGGATGCTCAAGGACAGCAATCTGGCAGTCATGTTCCACCAGCTGCAGCTTACTGCCAGGTTTGCTCCAGTGGTGAAGAGGGAGGGGATGACGAGGTCACTGACTCCACGTGGGTGCCTGAAGGGAGAGAGGAGGAGGAGGAGGAGGAGGACGCGGCGGCACATGTCCAACGAGGCAGGATGCCCTCCGGAGGCCAGCTAGAAGCCAGCACACCAACTGAATCACACCGCAGAGCTCCGCCTGTGCAGGGCGCTGCCTCTGCACGTTATCACAAAAGTTCTTTGTTCTTTGGTGTGGGCCTTTTTTGAGACGAGTGCATCAGATCGCACCACTGCTATTTGCAACATATGTCTCAAGCGTATCTCGCGTGGCCAAAACATCAGCAGCTTGGGCACCACAAGCATGACCAGACATATGTCGACCTGCCATGCAGCTCGTTGGCAAGCGCACATTAAAGACCCACACCAAAGAACAAAGCGGACCTCTCCTTGCTCCTCATCAGCTGGGATCTCCAACCCCACTATATCTTCAGTCCTCTCTGAAAGCTGCTCTGAGAGGAATGAAGGTGTAGCATTAGGTGTGTCACAGCCAAGTACTTGCGGCACTCTGTTAGCAGTACACCGACGTCCGATTATACCAGGCAAATTTCCCTGCCCCAGCTGCTGGACCGTCGAAAGAAGTATACTCCCAGCCATCCACAGGCCCAGCGGTTGAATGCTAGGTTGGCTAAATTGCTAGCACTTCAACTGCTGCCTTTTCAGTTGGTAGACTCTGCCCCTTCCGTGAGTTTGTTCAATGTGCGGTTCCTCAGTGGCAGGTTCCCAAACGCCACTTTTTCTCACGGAAGGCGATTCCGGCTCTCTACCGACATGTGGAAGGCAATGTCCATGCCTCGCTGGACAGGGCGGTCAGCGGTAAGGTGCATATTACCGCTGACTCATGGTCCAGCAGGCATGGACAGGGACGTTACCTGTCTTTCACGGCCCATTGGGTCACTCTATTGGCAGCTGGGAGGGATGCAGGACAAGGTGCAGTAGTGTTGGAGGTTGTTCCGCCACCACGCCTCCAAAATGCTACTACTGGTTGTGACACACCTCTCTCCTCCACCCCCTCCTCTTCTTCTTCCTCCATGGCCTCTTTGAGTGCTCTGTCCTCGGAACCAGCGGTGCTCCGTAGGCGTACAAGGGGCTACGCGAGTACGCAGGCAAAAAGATGCCATGCCGTGCTTGCGCTGGTGTGTTTGGGGGACAGGAGCCACACTGGGGCAGAGGTTCTGGCAGCTCTGCAGGGGCAGGCCGAGAGGTGGTTGACGCCACGCCAGCTTAAGCCAGGAATGGTGGTTTCTGACAATGGCACCAACCTCCTCTCCGCCCTGCGACAGGGGCAGCTGACCCATGTGCCCTGTATGGCTCACGTCCTCAACCTGGTGGTGCAGCGGTTCTTGGGCAGGTACCCGGGCTTACAGGATGTCCTGAGGCAGGCCAGGAAAGTCTGTGTGCATTTCCGCCGAGCTGCAAAAGGAGTTGAACCTGCCCAAGAACCGCCTTATATGTGACATGCCCACCAGGTGGAACTCAACGTTGGCCATGCTGCAGCGACTGCACACGCAGCAGAGGGCCATCAATGAGTACCTGTGCGACTACGGCACCAGGACAGGGTCAGGGGAGCTTTGATTTTTTTCCCCACGCCAGTGGAGTATGATCAGGGATGCATGCACTGTCCTGTCACCATTTGAGGAGGCCACGAGGATGGTGAGCAGTGACAGTGCATGCATCAGTGACACTGTACCTCTTGTCCACCTGTTGGAGCATACGCTGCGTGGGATAATGGACAGGGCACTTGAGGCAGAATAGAGGCAGGAAGAGGAGGACTTCCTTGCCTCTCAATGCCCCCTTTATCCAGACAGTGTTCCTTCTCTCCCACCCATCACACAGGAAGAGGATGAGGAGGAGGAGGAGGATTGTGTGAGCATGGAGGTGGAGCCTGGCACTCAGCATCAGCAGCAGCAGTCTTTTAGGGATGATGTACAGTCCCAACAAACCAGCGGACTTGTACGTGGCTGGGAGGAGGTGGCTGGCGATCATGTCGTCCTCAGTGACCCAGAAGACTCCGGACCGAATGCCTCAGCTAACCTACGTTGCATGGCCTCCCTGATCCTGCAAAGCCTGTGGAAGGATCCTCGTATTCTTTGGATTAAGGAGAGGGACCATTACTGGCTGGCCACTCTCCTTGATCCACAGTACAAGGGTAAGGTTGCGGATCTTATCTTGCCGTCGCAGAGGGAGCAGAGGATGAGACATCTCAGGGAGGCGTTGCAGAAAGGTCTGTGCAACGCGTTCCCAGAGACTGGGAGGTTACAAACTCCTGGTCCTGGACGACGAGTTGCTGAGGCTTCGGTCAGTAGCAGAAGAAGCGGTGGGGAAGGTGGACGTCTGACCGATGCGTTCAGACAATTTTTTAGTCCGCAGCCCCAAGGTATGATCGGTTCCAGCAACCATCGCCAGCGTCTGATATACATGGTGCAGGAATACCTAGGGGCAAGGTCAGACTTGGACACCTTTCCCACCGAAAATCCTCTGGCTTACTGGGTCTTGAGGATGGATCACTGGCCAGAGCTTGCACAGTATGCAATTGAGCTACTGGCCTGTCCTGCATCCAGCGTTCTTTCCGAACGCACATTCAGTGCTGCTGGAGGCTTTGAAAGAGGGGGGGTGGTAGATGTGGCGCTGTCCAGATATGCAATGTAATAGACAAGGAAATTTTAGGTAATGGTATACCTATGACGGTATCCACTTTAGAGTATTGTAAATACAAGAAAAATAAATATAAATAAAATAGAAATAAAATTTGAAAAAATATGAATTGGCTCAGCCAGGTGTTTGTTAAGAAGAATTTTTGTTAAATTGAAATATTTTGATTGGGTGTCTTTCCAACAAGACGTGTCCCTCATGTGTGAAGCGAAAATTTTATTTGAAAAAGTGAAAAAAAGTGAATAAAATACTTTTTTAATGGAAAAGCATTAGTAAGACCGATGGTCGGCCGGGTGTTTGCTAAACAAAAAATTGTCCAAAATGTGTTAAAGATGTGTTCATAAAGAGATGTGTGATAATGGTCTATGCTAGTAAAGGGGTAGATAAGCTGATATGGTCTCAGCCGGGTGTTTACTATTCCTAATATGTTCAGAAAAAAGTGCTGCCTTATAGCATTCAAATGAAGCTTAAAACTATATAAAACATGCGATATACATAGTATAGTGATGACAGAAAAGTCCAATAATTAGGTGGCAGTGAAAAAATTTGACTTTTTCTTGGTATGCTTTATGTTCCTTCAGTTTTCTTATGAGTGAGACAATCCATAGAAGTTTAAATATATGCACTCACCAGATCCTTCATACCCTCCAGGGGTATGCTGCAGCCACAGTATGTGCCACTGTGTAGCAATCAGGGGATGGTTCCAGGGGTTCCTTGCGGTTCTCCGGGGTGCAGATTCCAAGATGATGAAAAAAAGTTGTTATAGGAGGGAAGAAAAGATGTCCATAGCGTGAACCCGTTTTAAAATGTTTTAATTTTAAAATCAAAAGGGGGTACTTACAATACGACAAATAAATTGAGCGTTTTAGTATAAAATGGCGCTCAGCCAATACAAAGTGATTCCAAGTAGGAAGTGATGTGCCGACGTGTCTCCGCCCTACGCGTTTCGTCAGTCTGACGTCATCGGGAGCGTAACCAGACGGACGAAACGCGTATGGAAGAGACACGTCGGCACATCACTTCCTACTTGGAATCACTTTGTATTGGCTGAGCGCCATTTTATACTAAAACGCTCAATTTATTTGTCGTATTGTAAGTACCCCCTTTTGATTTTAAAATTAAAACATTTTAAAACGGGTTCACGCTATGGACATCTTTTCTTCCCTCCTATAACAACTTTTTTTCATCATCTTGGAATCTGCACCCCGGAGAACCGCAAGGAACCCCTGGAACCATCCCCTGATTGCTACACAGTGGCACATACTGTGGCTGCAGCATACCCCTGGAGGGTATGAAGGACCTGGTGAGTGCATATATTTAAACTTCTATGGATTGTCTCACTCATAAGAAAACTGAAGGAACATAAAGCATACCAAGAAAAAGTCACATTTTTTCACTGCCACCTAATTATTGGACTTTTCTGTCATCACTATACTATGTATATCGCATGTTTTATATAGTTTTAAGCTTCATTTGAATGCTATAAGGCAGCACTTTTTTCTGAACATATTAGGAATAGTAAACACCCGGCTGAGACCATATCAGCTTATCTACCCCTTTACTAGCATAGACCATTATCACACATCTCTTTATGAACACATCTTTAACACATTTTGGACAATTTTTTGTTTAGCAAACACCCGGCCGACCATCGGTCTTACTAATGCTTTTCCATTAAAAAAGTATTTTATTCACTTTTTTTCACTTTTTCAAATAAAATTTTCGCTTCACACATGAGGGACACGTCTTGTTGGAAAGACACCCAATCAAAATATTTCAATTTAACAAAAATTCTTCTTAACAAACACCTGGCTGAGCCAATTCATATTTTTTCAAATTTTATTTCTATTTTATTTATATTTATTTTTCTTGTATTTACAATACTCTAAAGTGGATACCGTCATAGGTATACCATTACCTAAAATTTCCTTGTCTATTACATTGCATATCTGGACAGCGCCACATCTACCACCCCCCCCCTTTTTCATATTTTTGCTTTACCCATTGTGATATAGCAATCGAGTAGAGGCAGCAGTTCAGTCTACTGTGTTTTGATTTGATTTCCTTTGCGCGGAGACACCCCATCCATTTTCTGCTGGAGGCTTTGTCACCGATCACAGGGTGCGCCTGTCCACCGACTCGGTTGATCGACTGACCTTCATAAAGATGAATCAGTCTTGGATCACCACCAGCTAGCTACCAGGCACCTGAAGCGGATATAACTGAATAATTTATAATGTCACATCCCTTCAAGACTGCCTATGGTGATGCTGACTGTCCTGTTATGTTCACTGACTATCCTCTTCCTCCTCCTCAATGATCCATTCCTTGATAGCTTGGAAGAACATTTTTGTTTCTGGGTGCCACCACACCAGTGGCTAAGGCCCAATTTTTCAGCCCCTGTTTAACAGGGGCGTGTAATTACAATTTTTTATGCAATGGTTTGCAACAGGTCTCATTGCTGTGCTCAGAGTACAGTATCTGTGAGGGGTTGCAGTGTTGTGGCACCAGCACCAGTGCCTAAGGCACAATTTTTCAGCCCCTGTTTAAGAGGGGTGTGTAATTACAATTTTTTATGCAATGCTTTGCAACAGGTCTCATTGCTGTGCTCAGAGTACAGTATCTGTGAGGGGTTGCAGTGTTGTGGCACCAGCACCAGTGCCTAAGGCACAATTTTTCAGCCCCTGTTTAACAGGGGCGTGTAATTACAAATCTTGATCTAGTTCACAGCAGGGCCCATTCCTACGCCCACCAAGAGTAACTGTGAGGGCTTACAGTCTTGTGGCAACACCGTCCACCACCAAAGGCCCAATTTTTTAGCCCCTGTTTAACAGGGGCGTGTAATTAAAAATCTTGATCTAATAATTCTCAGCAGGGCCCATTCCTGCGCCCACCAAGAGTAACTGTGAGGGCTTACAGTCTTGTGGCAACACCGTCCACCACCACCACCAAAGGCCCAATTTTTCTGCCCTGTTCAACAGGTGCATGCAATTACAAATCTTGATCTAATAATTCACAGCAGGGCCAATTCCTGTGCCCACCAAGAGTAACTGTGAGGGCTTACAGTGTTGTGGCTACACCAACATCTAATGGGGCAAATTTCTGCAGAGTATATACGGCAGGCCCCTTTTTTCAAATATCCAACTTACAAACGACTCCTACTTGCAAACGGAAGGAGAAAACAGGAAGTGAGAGGAAATCTACCCCTAGGAAGGGAAATTCTATCCTGTTAGATTCAATTTGGGAAAAAGGTATCTCCTCTCTACTGATGCTTTATCACCAATAAAAAAACCACTTTTCCAAAAACATTTGTCATTGGGACGGAAAGTGAGGTGAAATGTTCTGAACAGGTGCACAGACAGCAAAACAAATGTTATAGGGGTGATAACCCTTCCCTATGTTCTCCAAAAAGCTTAAAAATAGATTTTTTTTGGATAGAGCTACACTTAAAAATGTACCTGTTCAGATTCTACTTAAGAACAAACCTACAGTCCCTGTCTTGTTTACACCACCTGTATACTGCTGTTCAGAGTATATAGGGTTGTAGGTATAGGGTTTTATTTTGGGTGCGGGGTTCCCCTTAATATCCATACAAGACCCAAAGGGGCTGGGGTGGGGGGGGGGGGGGTGATGGGGTAGCCATGCCATTTTTCTCAAGGATTTTCAGCCATATTGCCAGGACAAGACATGACATTAAAGCCGCAAGCGGTTTTAAATGGCTTCTTTTTTTCCTTTACAAATGTCATTTTGTGCAGGGACAGTTCTAAACACGGGAAACACATGCCACTTCACAGGCATACTTTAGACACCCCCCAGTTACCATATTTAAAGGAATATTTCACTTTTTTTTTTCACTTTATGCATCATTAAAATGACTGCTCCCGAAAAAACTTTAGTTTTTAAAACTTCTTTTTGCATTGATATATGTCCCCTGGGGCAGGACCCGGGTCCCCAAACCTGTTTTATGACATTAACATGCATATCGGCCATTATAATTAGCACTTTTGATTTCGAACATTCACGTCCATTGTAACGAATATTCGCACAAACTTTCAGTCCGTTCGAAGGTTCTGGTGCAAACCGAACCCGGGGGTGTTCGGCCCATCCCTAGTCAAGACCATTTCAGCTCACTTGTCTACCATTCAGGCTTTCAACATAGCCCTGTGTGTTTTTTCAAAGCCTTATTGGTTGTTATAGTTTTTATCAAAACAAGAGGCATACGCCTGCATAGTTACTTGGGGATGACCTTCTCATACTGTCCCAATACAGAGGACAGCTGCAGGAGCCTAGAGCTCAGGTCTTTTCAATGCTCCTCAAATTCTGCTGGCTGCTAAATCTTGAAAAAAGCCACCTGGGGCCCATTCAGGCGCTTGTGTACCTTGGGGCTCAGTTCGATATAAGCAAGAGGACCATTGCTTTGCCTCTGGATCTTGATGATCTGGAACAGATTACACTTGGCCCTGCCTTCTTCCCACCTGCACGTCTCTCAGTGTCTGAAATTATTGGCACTATGGTGTCTACGGATCTGATGGTCAAGTCAACGCTCTGGAGAATGCGGCCCTTCTAAAAGGGGTTTCTCCAGTAGGGATGAGCTTCGTGTTCGAGTCGAAAATACGTTCGACTCGAACATCGGCTGTTCGATCGTTCGACGAAGATCGAACGATTTGGGCCGTTCGCGCCAAATTCGAGTGACGCGAACGGCCCACAATGCACTACGCCATCGCAGTGTCATCCAGGCGCTGTGATTGGCCAAGCATGCACTATGACCCCGCATGCTTGGCCAATCACAGCGCCGGCAGCGAGGAGAGCAATGATTGGCCACAGGCAGGATGCCTGTGGCCAATTATTGCTGAGGGTGTTTAGTACACGCCCCACACTATAAAAGGCCGCCAGCACGGCGGCCTAGTGTAGTGTGTTCCGGAGCAGGGATAGAGCAGCATAGGCAGGGACAGTGACTTTTATTTCTTTCTTGCTTAACCTGGATTCCTTTAGTTTAGGGAAAGAGAAGGATAGGTAGGGAGAGTGTCAGTGTGTTTTGTGCTTGTGCTATATTGTGCTTAAAAAAAACATTTTTTCTAGGGACAGAAAACTGTAGGTAGGGAGAGTGTGTCAGTTTCTTTCACTGTCAAAGTCCTTGTTTCCAGGGACCTGGAAGGACAGTGAGTGAATTCTCCTTGTGCTAAATTGTGCTTAAAAAAAACATTTTTTCTAGGGACAGAAAACTGTAGGTAGGGAGAGTGTGTCAGTTTCTTTCACTGTCAAAGTCCTTGTTTCCAGGGACCTGGAAGGACAGTGAGTGAATTCTCCTTGTGCTAAATTGTGCTTAAAAAAAACATTTTTTCTAGGGACAGAAAACTGTAGGTAGGGAGAGTGTGTCAGTTTCTTTCACTGTCAAAGTCCTTGTTTCCAGGGACCTGGAAGGACAGTGAGTGAATTCTCCTTGTGCTAAATTGTGCTTAAAAAAAACATTTTTTCTAGGGACAGAAAACTGTAGGTAGGGAGAGTGTGTCAGTTTATTTCACTGTCAAAGTCCTTGTTTCCAGGGACCTGGAAGGACAGTGAGTGAATTCTCCTTGTGCTAAATTGTGCTTAAAAAAAACATTTTTTCTAGGGACAGAAAACTGTAGGTAGGGAGAGTGTGTCAGTTTCTTTCACTGTCAAAGTCCTTGTTTCCAGGGACCTGGAAGGACAGTGAGTGAATTCTCCTTGTGCTAAATTGTGCTTAAAAAAAACATTTTTTCTAGGGACAGAAAACTGTAGGTAGGGAGAGTGTGTCAGTTTCTTTCACTGTCAAAGTCCTTGTTTCCAGGGACCTGGAAGGACAGTGAGTGAATTCTCCTTGTGCTAAATTGTGCTTAAAAAAAACATTTTTTCTAGGGACAGAAAACTGTAGGTAGGGAGAGTGTGTCAGTTTCTTTCACTGTCAAAGTCCTTGTTTCCAGGGACCTGGAAGGACAGTGAGTGAATTCTCCTTGTGCTAAATTGTGCTTAAAAAAAACATTTTTTCTAGGGACAGAAAACTGTAGGTAGGGAGAGTGTGTCAGTTTCTTTCACTGTCAAAGTCCTTGTTTCCAGGGACCTGGAAGGACAGTGAGTGAATTCTCCTTGTGCTAAATTGTGCTTAAAAAAAACATTTTTTCTAGGGACAGAAAACTGTAGGTAGGGAGAGTGTGTCAGTTTCTTTCACTGTCAAAGTCCTTGTTTCCAGGGACCTGGAAGGACAGTGAGTGAATTCTCCTTGTGCTAAATTGTGCTTAAAAAAAACATTTTTTCTAGGGACAGAAAACTGTAGGTAGGGAGAGTGTGTCAGTTTCTTTCACTGTCAAAGTCCTTGTTTCCAGGGACCTGGAAGGACAGTGAGTGAATTCTCCTTGTGCTAAATTGTGCTTAAAAAAAACATTTTTTCTAGGGACAGAAAACTGTAGGTAGGGAGAGTGTGTCAGTTTCTTTCACTGTCAAAGTCCTTGTTTCCAGGGACCTGGAAGGACAGTGAGTGAATTCTCCTTGTGCTAAATTGTGCTTAAAAAAACATTTTTTCTAGGGACAGAAAACTGTAGGTAGGGAGAGTGTGTCAGTTTCTTTCACTGTCAAAGTCCTTGTTTCCAGGGACCTGGAAGGACAGTGAGTGAATTCTCCTTGTGCTAAATTGTGCTTAAAAAAAACATTTTTTCTAGGGACAGAAAACTGTAGGTAGGGAGAGTGTGTCAGTTTCTTTCACTGTCAAAGTCCTTGTTTCCAGGGACCTGGAAGGACAGTGAGTGAATTCTCCTTGTGCTAAATTGTGCTTAAAAAAAACATTTTTTCTAGGGACAGAAAACTGTAGGTACGGAGAGTGTGTCAGTTTCTTTCACTGTCAAAGTCCTTGTTTCCAGGGACCTGGAAGGACAGTGAGTGAATTCTCCTTGTGCTAAATTGTGCTTAAAAAAAACATTTTTTCTAGGGACAGAAAACTGTAGGTAGGGAGAGTGTGTCAGTTTCTTTCACTGTCAAAGTCCTTGTTTCCAGGGACCTGGAAGGACAGTGAGTGAATTCTCCTTGTGCTAAATTGTGCTTAAAAAAAACATTTTTTCTAGGGACAGAAAACTGTAGGTAGGGAGAGTGTGTCAGTTTCTTTCACTGTCAAAGTCCTTGTTTCCAGGGACCTGGAAGGACAGTGAGTGAATTCTCCTTGTGCTAAATTGTGCTTAAAAAAAACATTTTTTCTAGGGACAGAAAACTGTAGGTAGGGAGAGTGTGTCAGTTTCTTTCACTGTCAAAGTCCTTGTTTCAAGGGACAGAGAAGGACACCTGAAGGTAGCCCTTATTGCTTTTTTCCCATCTCCCTGCAGGCCATCTATTAGAATGTCTGGAAGGCAAACAAGGAGAGGCAGACAGTCAGGAGGCAATAAAAGAGGGCAAGCAGGCTCTGTGTCTGGGGGCAACAGTGCTGGTCGTGGACGCGGTGCATTGTCATCAGCACATGGCCATGGGACACGCTTGTCCTTCTTTTCGGCAGCTGGACATGTTGAGCCACATCATGCCGAAGACTTGGTAGAGTGGATGACCAAGCCCTCCTCCTCCTCCTCATCCTCTCTCACCCAGGCTCAGGGTACTGGAAAAGCAGCTGCCAAGCGTCCTCTTCCCTGGTATCAATGTCAGACTCATCATCAGTCACTCCTTCCCTAGACCCACCATGTCCTCCTCCTGAGGAGTCCCCCGAACTGTTTCAGCACAGTGTTGGGTACATGCTCCAGGAGGATGCCCAGCGTTTCGAAGGGTCTGATGATGAAACCCAGCTAGAGGAAGGCAGTAGCGTGAGAGCAGACAGAGGGGATGCTCAAGAAGGACACCAATCTGGCAGTCATGTTCCAGCAGCTGCAGCATACTGCCAGATTGGCTCCAGTGATGAGGAGGGAGGTGATGATGAGGTCACTGACTCCACGTGGGTGCCTAATAGGAGAGAGGAGGAGGAGGAGGATGAGGAGGAGGCACATCTCCAACGAGGCAGGATGCCCTTTGGTGGCCAGCGTAAGGGCAGTACACCGACGGAATCACACCGCAGAGCTCCGCCTGTGCAGGGCGCTGCCTCTGCCCGTCATTCAAAAAGTTCTTTGGTGTGGGCCTTTTTTGAGGCTAGTGCATCAGATCGCACAGCTGCTGTTTGCAACATATGTCTCAAGCGTATATCGCGTGGCCAAAACATCAGCCGCTTGGGTACCACATGCCTGACCAGACATATGTTGACCTGCCATGCAGCTCGTTGGCAAGCCTACCTCAAAGACCCACACCAAAGAACAAAGCGGACCTCTCCTTGCACCGCATCAGCTGGGATCTCCAACCCCACTATAACTTCAGTCCTCTCTGAAACATGCACTGAGAGGAATGAAGGTGTAGAATTAGGTGTGTCACAGCCAAGTACTTGCGGCCACTCTGCTAGCAGTACACCGACGTCCGATTCTAGCAGGCAAATTTCCCTGCCCCAGCTGCTGGACCGTCGAAAGAAGTTCACTCCCAGCCATCCACATGCCCAGCGGTTGAATGCTAGCTTGGCTAAATTGCTAGCGCTTCAACTGCTGCCTTTTCAGTTGGTAGACTCGGCCCCCTTCCGTGAGTTTGTGCAATGTGCGGTTCCTCAGTGGCAGGTTCCCAAACGCCACTTTTTCTCACGGAAGGCTATTCCGGCTCTCTACCGGCATGTGGAAGGCAATGTCTTGGCCTCGCTGGACAGGGCGGTCAGCGGTAAGGTGCATATTACCGCTGACTCATGGTCCAGCAGGCATGGACAGGGACGTTACCTTTCTTTCACGGCCCATTGGGTCACTCTTTTGGCAGCTGGGAAGGATGCAGGACAAGGTGCAGTAGTGTTGGAGGTTGTCCCACCGCCACGCCTCCAAAATGCTACTACTGGTTGTGACACACCTCTCTCCTCCACCCCCTCCTCTTCTTCTTCCTCCATGGCCTCTTCCTGTGGTTTGTCCTATGAACCAGCGGTGCTCCGTAGCCGTTCACGGGGCTACGCAAGTACGCAGGCAAAAAGATGCCATGCCGTGCTTGCGCTGGTGTGTTTGGGGGACAGAAGCCACACTGGGGCAGAGGTCCTGTCTGCTCTGCAGGGCCAGGCCGAGAGGTGGTTGACGCCACGCCAGCTTAAGCCAGGAATGGTGGTTTGCGACAATGGCACCAACCTCCTCTCCGCCCTCCGACAGGGACAACTGACCCATGTGCCCGGTGTGGCTCACGTCCTTAACCTGGTGGTGCAGCGGTTCTTGGGCAGGTACCCGGGCTTACAGGATGTCCTGAGGCAGGCCAGGAAAGTCTGTGTGCATTTCCGCAGATCTTATAATGCCAGTGCTCGCCTGGCTGAGCTGCAAAAGGAGTTGAACCTGCCCAAGAACCGCCTTATATGTGACATGCCCACCAGGTGGAACTCAACGTTGGCCATGCTGCAGCGGCTGCACACGCAGCAGAGGGCCATCAATGAGTACCTGTGCGACTACGGCACCAGGACAGGGTCAGGGGAGCTTGGTTTTTTTTCTCCACGCCAGTGGGGCATGATCAGGGATGCATGCACTGTCCTGGCACCATTTGAGGAGGCCACGAGGATGGTGAGCAGTGACAGTGCATGCATCAGTGACACTGTACCTCTTGTCCACCTGTTGGAGCACACGCTGCGTGGAATAATGGACAGGGCACTTGAGGCAGAACAGAGGCAGGAAGAGGAGGACTTCCTTGCCTCTCAAGGCCCCCTTTACCCAGACAGTGTTCCTTCTGTCCCACCCATCGCACAGGAAGAGGAGGAGGAGGAGGAGGAGGATTGTGTCAGCATGGAGGTGGAGGCTGGCACTCAGCATCATCAGCAGCAGTCTTTTAGGGATGATTTACAGTCCCAAGAAACCAGTGGACTTGTACGTGGCTGGGAGGAGGTGGCTGCGGATCATGTCGTCCTTAGTGACCCAGAGGACTCCGGAGCGAATGCCTCAGCAAACCTACGCTGCATGGCCTCCCTGATCCTGCAAAGTCTGCGGAAGGATCCTCGTATTCTTCGGATCAAGGAGAGGGACCATTACTGGCTGGCCACTCTCCTTGATCCACGGTACAAGGGTAAGGTTGCGGACCTTATGTTACCGTCGCAGAGGGAGCAGAGGATGAGACAACTCCGGGAGGCCTTGCAGAAAGGTCTGTGCAACGCGTTCCCAGAGACTGGGAGGTTACAAACTCCTGGTCCTGGACAACGAGTTGCTGAGGCTTCGGCCAGTCAAAGAAGGAGCGGTGGGGAAGGTGGCCGTCTGACCGATGCGTTCAGACAATTCTTTAGTCCGCAGCCCCAAAGTATGATCGGTTCCAGCAACCATCGCCAGCGTCTGATAAACATGGTGCAGGAATATCTAGGGGCAAGGTCAGACTTGGACACCTTCCCCACCGAAAATCCTCTGGCTTACTGGGTCTTGAGGATGGATCACTGGCCAGAGCTTGCACAGTATGCAATTGAGCTACTGGCCTGTCCTGCATCCAGCGTTCTTTCGGAACGCACATTCAGTGCTGCTGGAGGATTTGTCACGGATCACAGGGTGCGCCTGTCCACCGACTCGGTTGATCGACTGACTTTCATCAAGATGAACCAGTCTTGGATCACCACCAGCTACCACACACCTGATGCTGATATAACAGACTAATTGATTTTAACATGTCACATCCCTTCAAGACTGATGCTGATGCTGAGTGCCTGTGCTGTTATGTTGACTGGCTATCCTCCTCCTCCGAGTCCTCAATGATACGATTGATGATGATAGCTTGGAAGATCATTTTTGTTTATGGGTGCCGCCACCAGTGGCTAAGGCCCAATTTTTCAGCCCCTGTTTTACAGGGGCGTGTAATTACAATTTTTTTAGCAATAATTTGCCATAGGGCTCATTGCTGTGCTCCAAGTACAGTATCTGTGAGGGGTTGGAGTGTTGTGGCACCAGTGCCTAAGGCCCAATTTTTCAGCCCCTGTTTAACAGGGGCGTGTCATTACAATTTTTGAAGCAATACTTTGCAACAGGGCTCATTGCTGTGCTCCAAGTACAGTATCTGTGAGGGGTTGTAGTGTTGTGCCACCAGTGCCTAAGGCCCAATTTTTCAGCCCCTGTTCAACAGGGGCATGCAATTACAATTCTTGATCTAATAATTCACAGCAGGGTCCATTGCTGCACCCACCAAGAGTAACTCTGAGGGCTTACAGTCTTGTGGCAACGCCACCACCACCACCACCACGAAAGGCCCAATTTTTCAGCCCCTGTTCAAAAGGGGCATGTAATTACAATTCTTGATCTAATAATTCACAGCAGGGCCCATTGCTGCACCCACCAAGAGTAACTGTCAGGGCTTACAGTGTTGTGGCACCAGCACCACCATCAAAGCCCCAATTTTTACTACCACTGTTCAACAATTATATGTAATTAAAATTCCTGATATAATAGTTGACAGCAGGGCGTTCCAGCACCAACCAAGAGTAACTGAGTGCTTACAGTGTTGTGCCAACACCAACAACTAAGGGGCCTATTTCTGCAGAGTATATACGGCAGGTCCCTACTTTCAAACATCCAACTTACAAACGACTCCTACTTGCAAACGAAAGAAGACAACAGGAAGTGAGAGGAAATCTACCCCTAGAAAGGAAAATTCTCTCCTGTAAGAATAAATATGGGAGAAAGGGGTCTCATCTGTACTGATGCTTTATCAGCAATCCTTGTTTCAAGAAAAACACCACATTTCAAAAACAGTTGTCATTGGGACGGAAAGTGAGGTGAAATGTTCTGAACAGGGGCACAGACAGCAAAACAAATGTTACAGGGGTGATAACCCTTACCTATGTTTCCCAAAAAGTTTAAAAATAGATTTTTGGGCTGGAGCTACACTTCAACAATGTACCTGTTCAAAATTACAAACAGATTCTACATAAGAACAAACCTACAGTCCCTGTCTTGTATGCACCGCCTGTATACGGCTGTTCAGAGTATATAGGGCCTTTTTTATTTTATGTGCGGGGTTCCCCTTAATATCCATACAAGACCCAAAGGGGCTGGTAATGGGCTGGGGTAGGGGGGGGGGTCATGGGGTAGCTATGCCATTTTTCTTAAAGAATTTCATCCATATTACCGGGACCAGACATTACATTAAAGCCGCAAGCAGTTTTAAATGGCTTTTTTTCATTTAGAAGTGTCATTTTGTGCAGGGACAGTTCTAAACACGGGAAACACGTGGCACTTCACAGGCATACTTTAGACACCCCCCAGGTACGATATTTAAAGGAATATTTGACTTTTTTTTTTTCACTTTATGCATCATTAAAATGACTGCTCCCGAAAAACGACCGTTTTTAAAACTTCTTTTTGCATTGATACATGTCCCCTGGTGCAGAACCCGGGTTCCCAAACCCTATTTATGACAATAACATGCATAATAGTTGTTATAATTAGCACTTTAGAATTCGAACGTTCGCATCCATTGTATTTAATAGGGTTCTAATGTTCGTTCGAACTTTCGGTCCGTTCGCGGGTTCTGGTGCGAACCGAACGCGGGGGTGTTCGGCTCATCACTATTCTCCAGCAGTGGGAGCCAGGAAGCAGAATTTAGGTCATCTACATAACCTCAGTCATAAGAGATTCCCTTGGTGGCTGCAATGGAGAGACTTGCTTATTTGCCATTCCATTGCCCCCCATTCCCTGGTTCACAATCAGGTCTGATGCCAGCAATATGGGATGGGGGCTTACTGCCTGTCGGGGATAGCTCAAGGCAGGTGGGGCTGTCACTTTCACAAGAAGGGATGGGCCGAACGCCCCTCCAGTTCAGTTCACACCAGAACAACTTGAACAGGCAAAAAGTTTCTAGTGAACATGCGAACCCTATTAAAGTCTATGAGACACAAACATAAAAAAATCAAAAGCCTAAAAAGGCTTATATGCAAGTTATTGCCATAAAAAGTGTATGGGGAGCTGGGTACTGCCCTAGGGGACTTGTTTCAATGCAAAAAAAGTTTTTTGAAAACAATGTTTTTTTCAGGAGCAGTGCTTTTAATGATGCTTAAAGTGAAACAATAAAAAATAAATATTCCTTTAAATATCATGCCTGGGGGACCCCTTAGTCTGCCTGTAAAGTGGCACATATGTGAGATGTGTAGAACATGCCGCAGCAATAATGAAATTTCTAAAGGAAAACATTTAATTTAAACTTGCTTGGTTGTAATGTATTGCTGGCTCCCGGCAATATTGATGAAAAATCAAGGAAAAAAACGGCGTGTGGTCCCCCTCAAAATCCCTACCAGACCCTTATCCGAGCATGCAGCCTGGCAGGTCAGGATGGGGACAACGACGAGCGAGCACCCCCCTCCTGAACCATACCAGGCCACTTGCCCTCAACATGGGGGGGTGGGTGCTTTGGGGCTCTGTGTCCCCTACCTCAAAGCACCTTGTTCCCATGTTGATGGGGATAATGGCCTCTTCCAGACAACCCTGGCCGGTGGTTGTCGGGGTCTGTGGGCGGGGGGGCTTATTGGAATCTAGAAGGGCCCCAGACTCCCCCCCCATGTGAATGGCTATCGGGTACATTGTACCCCTACCCATTCACCCAAAAAAGTGTAAAAAAGTAAAAACCACAAGAGACAGTGTTTGACAATTAATTTTTATGTCCCGCAATGTAAATCCATCGTCAATCACACCACCCGAAGGGCCTGGTATGGATTTTGGGGGGACCCCACACCATTTTTTTATATTCTGTCATGGGGTTCCCCTTAACCACTTCAATACACTGTATTATATACTCTGCACTATATTATATGTACACACACTACATTGACTGCACTGTATATTCTCCACTGTAATATATATACTACAATGACTGCACTATATACTCTGCAATGTATTATTTATACACTATACTGATGGCACTATATACTCTGCACTGTATTATATATACTACACTGACTGCACTATATAATCTGCACTGTATTATATATACTACACTGACTGCACTATATACTCTGAACTGTATTATGTAGCAGTTAGAGGGCTTGAACAAACCATAAAACAATACCAGGAGTGCTTACAACTATCAACGTTTATTAGCTGTACCTCTATACCAGTGTTTCCTAAACTATGGGTGAGGAACCAAATGGGGCAATGGACTTACTTGTGATGAGTCACCAAATGAACACAATTCGGCACATGATAATATTAGGATTTGTATCTGTCTAAACACATATACATACAGGTGTTACTGGGCTATGTTTAATTCAATGTAATATTCAGACCCACATACATCATCACACTCTGTAATGTTCAAATGGATTTATGTTAGAGTGAAAGAGCATTACAGTTGGCAGAGACCATTAGTACCTATAATTATAACTGTCCCAGAAATGTCTCTTGGATTGTATCCCTACTGAGGAAGAACTAAACTATACATTACTTTAATTCCTAAGTACCACAGCAAGTTCATATCAATTTAACTATTTTAGCATCAGAAAACGACAGCAGCAATTCTGTCTGTTGAGGATTTAAACAAAGCATAGTAAGCAACTGTTGATAGGAATAGGGTTAAATTGAGTTACACCACTTGATAATTAAGCCCAGCATGCTGCATGCTTCTTATCACCATGAGATGATTCTATTTGGAAGAACAATTTGCACAGTCTGATAAGTGTTCCTGTCTTTGTCTCTTTAGGTTATCCTGTGACACTATTACACTTACCTTTGAGCATTGCCCATGCTAAATCCATTATTGGTTAATAGCAGACTCATAACAATAAATGTCCTTTACTAACTAATTTATGACTGTGTTGGTGCTTTTTAAAACACTTTGTAGACTCTAGGATAACAGTTGGGTCATGCATGTACAGTCTGACTGGTCCTTCCACCCCCTACCCCCCTACCCTGCTGAGAGGGACTGGCATGGAGTCCTTGTACTGAAGCATACATAAACTAAAAAATAACAAACACAATCTATATAGCATCTTAGCAGTCATTAGATGTGGTGGCTGCAATAGTTTCCTTTTTTCTGGCTTTTCTTTTTATCACCTGATGTTTCTGCTAGTTACACACTTTCTGGCTTAAGGTGACAACACTCACTCACTGCACTGTATGTATAGAGGAGCAACATTGTTACAGCCATTGTCACAGCCATTGTCACAGTCCGGCCAGTAGCTATAGCACCTGAAAGGTTCACATAGAAACTAGCAGGATAAATGCAAAAGCAGTTCCCCCTGGTAGGTGACAGGGACTCACCTGAGGTGCAGGACCAAAACACTAACCGGTCTTCACCAGAACTGCTGACTGTTTGTGAACTCACTGCAAAGTATATTCCCATGGGCAATAAGTTTAAAAGGCTAAAAATAAAACCTATGTGGCTCACAGTTAAAGTTAAAAAAGCTATAAACAATAAGAAAAGCGCTTTTAAAAAATATAAAAATGAAGGAACACTAGTGTCGTTTAAATGTTACAAAGAATATAACAGGATATGTAAAAAGGAAATCAAGGATGCAAAAATTCAAAACGAACGACAGATTGCAAAAGATAGTAGGACAAACCCCAAAAAATTCTTCAAATATATTAATAGTAAAAAGGTCAAGTCTGAGCATGTAGGCCCTTTACAAAATAATCTAGAGTGGGTGACTGGGGACAAAGAAAAGGCTAATTTATTAAATACTTTCTTCAGCTCTGTGTATACAATGGAGCATGGGGTAGTTCATGTCCATAATGGGGGTGGTAGTGACACAGCCCCAAATCCACAATGGCTCAAAAGTGATATGGTCCAGAAATATTTAGACAGAGTAAAGGTGGATAAAGCACCTGGACCAGATGGCATCCACCCACGGATCCTAAAAGAATTGAGCTCTGTAATTTCAAAGCCATTGTATCTAATTTTTAGGGACTCATTAATGACAGGAATAGTACCACTGGATTGGCGCAGGGCCAATGTGGTGCCTATATTTAAAAAGGGAACAAAGTCTTTACCAAGTAACTATAGACCTGTTAGTTTAACTTCCATAGTTGGGAAGATACTGGAGAGATTAATAAAAGACCACATAGATGAGTTCTTGCTGGAAAAAAACTATTTCAGCAACAGACAGCATGGATTCATGAAAGACAGAAGTTGTCAGACAAACCTGATTTCTTTTTATGAAGAGGTAAGTAAAACCTTGGACAGAGGCGTGGCTGTGGACGTGGTATACTTGGATTTTGCAAAAGCGTTTGATACAGTTCCCCACACACGGCTCATGTGTAAGGTAAAGTCTACAGGATTGGAAATATCAGTTTGTAAATGGATAGAAAACTGGCTAAAAGACAGAATTCAGAGAGTAGTAGTTAATGATTCTTACTCTGAATGGTCTAAGGTTATCAGTGGTGTACCCCAAGGTTCAGTGCTGGGACCCTTACTTTTTAATATCTTTATAAATGATATTGGGTCTGAGATCAAAAGTAACATTTCTGTCTTTGCAGATGACACCAAGCTATGCAGTGGAATGACGTCCTTGCAGGATGTCTCCAATTTACAAGCCGAACCTCGATGCCCTGTCTAATTGGGCGACTATGTGGCAGATGAGGTTTAATGTTGATAAATGTAAAGTTATGCACTTGGGGGCTAAGAATATGAATGCATCATACATACTAGGGGGAATACAACTGGGGGGATCCGTAGTGGAAAAGGATCTGGGGGTTTTGGTAGATCATAAGCTCAATAATGGCATGCAATGCCAAGCTGTGGTTTCCAAAGCGAGCAAAGTCCTTTCTTGTATTAAGAGAGGTATGGACTCCAGAGTGAGAGACATCATTTTGCCCCTGTACAAATCATTAGTAAGGCCTCATCTGGAATACGCAGTTCAGTTTTGGGCACCAGTTCTCAAAAAGCATATCGGGGAACTGGAGAAAGTGCAGAGAAGGGCAACCAAACTGATAAGAGGCATGGAGGAACTCAGCTATGAAGAAAGATTAGAGGAGCTGAATTTATTCACTCTTGAGAAGAGGAGAATAAGGGGGGATATGATTAACATGTACAAATATATAAGGGGTCCATATATTGATCTTGGTGATGAGTTATTCACTTTACGGTCAACACAGAGAACAAGGGGGCACTCTTTACGTCTAGAAGAAAAAAGATTTCATCTCCAAATGCGGAAAGGTTTCTTCACAGTAAGAGCTGTGAAAATGTGGAACAGACTCCCTGCAGAGGTGGTTCTGGCCAGCTCAGTAGATTGCTTTAAGAAAGGCATGGATACTTTCCTAAATGTACATAATATAACTGAGTACTAACAGTTCTAGGTAAAGTTGATCCAGGGTAAATCCGATTGCCTCTCGGGGGATCAGGAAGGAATTTTTTCCCCTGCTGTAGCAAATTGGATCATGCTCTGCTGGGGTTTTTTGCCTTCCTCTGGATCAACTGTGGGTATAGAATTGGGTATATGGGATTGCACAATATTTTTTTTATTTTTATGGTTGAACTGGATGGACTTTGTCTTTTTTCAACCTGACTAACTATGTAACTATGTAACTATGTAACTATGGTGGAAATGGGTTTTCCTATGTGCTAGTGCCAGGTCACTGTCCTCAGGATCACCCTATCAGAGTTTGGTATCAGATGTAGCAGGACTGGTGTATCATCCATGGGTGCAATGTGTGCTGTGGGGGGGCCACTGTGCTCTAACCCACAGGGCACCCATAGATGAGACAAAGCCGTGCCTGTTACTCTCTGGCTCCTGTCATGTTTGTACAGACACCACTGCCCTCTGGCATGGATTACTCTCCCTCCCTCTCAGCTCTCTCCAGCGCTCCCACTCAGTGTGCTCCAGCACTGCTGGTAGAAATCTTACAGAGGAGGAGGCGGAGCCGCTGCTGAGAAATGCTGGGATGAGAGTGGATGAGAGACTGGGAGCTCATTGCCCAAAATCAGAGATCCCGCCAGGAGGGAGACCAGAAGCATGATTCCATTCTGCAGGATGTGTGCAGGGTTATAGGTTGGTGGGGTTTTGCAAGCTGCCGGGAGAGATTTGTTTGCAGCGACTGTTGTGGAGATTTTTATGGAGATGTATTTAATATGTATTGTCATAGTGTCACCCAGTGTTAGTACTTCCGCAACCCGCTCTAAAAGAGCTGATTGGGGTAGTCTGAGGCTGGTTGAATCCCGTCTGATAGGGGAAAACGTCTTGAGGTTGGAGTGTGATGTTTGCAGGGTGCGGATATGTCCACCGACGGGGGGCCCTCTGTGCATTAGCACGGACGATCGTTGAGGAGGGGATGTCCTCGCTCTGCAACAACAACATCATTGGTTATGAGCAGATGCGTACTCTTGTCTTGGCTGTGTCTGATCAACATTGATTGGGATTCGTAGTGCGCGTCTGCAGATAGCCTCCCTCCCCCATTCAATAATAGTATAATCTGAATGTGCGTTATTCTATGGAATGGCGCAGAATGAGGATTCCTGTTAACGGTAACTTTAGTCATCATACGTTATTGTATTCATTGTATGTATTAAATCCTTTCTTGAGTGGGATTCATATACAGCATTGCCTGTTGGAAGGCATGTCCTTGTATGGTCATTCTCCTGTGTGGAAGGGACATCCTGTGATGTCCCCGCCCATGGGGGGAGGTGATTGGTTGCTGCAGCCAATCACCTCCTGTCCTGAGATCTTTTGAGGTTAATAAAAGCCTATGATTAGGCGTCGGCCAGGCAGTCTATGCTGGGAAGCTGAAATGAGAACATAAGCTGTGTTGGTGCTTTCCTTGAATGAGTGATGGGATGAACGGTGAGTGGATTTTAGCAACCTTACCTAAAGATAGCATTATTGCAAAGAGATGAAATCTGATGTGTGCTTAGATAGCACAGGAATTATAGGCTGTGTGCTCTGTAAACAACAGCCTAGAAATTCCACAACAGTTCATGGCGGGCCAGGACCTTTGGGAATAGATGGAGTCCCTTTGGACATCGGATCGAGATGGGGGGGGGGAGTGCATCTACGTTCCAATGTGTGGGGGCTCTGCTCTGTAAAAGAACAAATTTTTTCGTCTTTTTGAAATAATGCTGTATGCTTGCAGTACGAGAGATGTGTGTGTGATTTTGTCATGGATCGTATGCCTGTGAATTTGATTGTGTGTGCCTGTGTGGGTATGCCTGGGTGTGCCTGGATGTTTGTGTGGGGAAGCTGTAGGCTGTAAGAGTGTAACTAAGCGAGAAATATAGACTGTTTGTGCGATGTATTGAGCAGTTTGCAGTCAGCCATGGCTGCTGCATTGTTCTGGTCCCTGTGTGAGAGAAGCTGAAAATGGCTGCCCCCATGAGGTTTAGCGGGGGCGGAGCAGGCAGCATGGCTATCACTGCCAACATGTTTGAAAGTTGTGTATCTAATGACTTTCCAATTTTCAGAACAAAGTTGTGTGTAGTGTTTGTGCCTGTGTGAATGCTGATGGAAACTGTATATTCTGTATGAAATTAGAAATATAGACTGTATGTGATTAGATTGTTTGGCTGCATCGTTATTGATGGCCGCTGCATTGAGCCATAAGCCATGTGCTTTAGTGGGGGAGGGGCAGCCAGCATCTATCCGTTACAATGGTGGAAGTTGGTGACTCTCTGTAAATAGCATGCAGGGGATACGCCCTGAGAGATAATCTGATGTTACAAGCAACAATATACTGTATGTGTGTAGTGTTTGTGATTTCTATGAAAAATAGAAATGGATAAATTGTGATTTTTGCCTTTATAGGGGACAAAGACACATGTCCCCATAAGTGTAAAAATATTTTAACGAAAGTGTTTGGTTTTTGAGTTGAAAGTTCCCGCTGCATATCCAAGTGGCCAGGCATTGCTAGAAGGCAGACAATAGTATGTCTCTGCAATGGCTTGTTATGGAAGCTGAGGCCACTGTGTGTGTGAACTTTAGGTAGAGAAAAGTGGTGAATATCTCAGAGTATATTAACTTAGAGAAATGAATATGTTTTTAATATTGTCATGTAACTAACATTTATTGAATGTGCTGTTTAGTTGGCCAAAGGGTTTAAGTTTGTAAGTGTACATGTGGTCCTTGTAGAGTGTAGCTGACACCTTTTTCAGTGGATTTTGATGATAATTTAGAAAAGTTTCAATGGTGTAGTCAGTCTTTGTGGAGAAAAGCATTTTTGGTTCTCTAGTGAAGAGATCCTGGTTTTGGCGGCAAAAACTGCATGTGGTGGCCATCTTGTGGTCTGCCATGCTGCCATGGTCATCGGCAGGCATCTTGAGAGATGCAGTTTCTCCTTAGCCTGTGGGCATCATATAAGGGAAGGTGCAGCCACCTTTCTTTTGGGCACTATACCATGTGGAATTCGTCTGCTATTTCGCTGGTGGAATTTCTCAGCCTTTGGGGCAGATTTTGATGTTTGGTGCGAATATAGTGCAATCTTTTCTGCGTTGGAACCTGGTGGAGGCCATTTGTGTTTTTCTTTGTGTAGGGGAACCAATGTGGTGTTCATTGTGACATCCCATGCTGGTTTTGGCGGGAAAAATTGCATGCGTTAATGGCGCCATTGTTGTCCATGAGGTGTGCGGTTTTCATCCACCATTTTGCTGTCCTGGCTTGTCGGCCATTTTGAGAGACGTTTACAGTTTGAGATAGGAAGTTCCAGTTTAGCAAACACGGCTCCTGAATATGCTGTATTGGCATTTGTTGATCGGCGCAGTTTTCTTATGTTTTATGCATTTACAGTTTGACCTGTGCACTGCTGGGAAGAGTAGTGAGACACCAGGGTGACATACTGAGAGACTGGTTTTTGTTTAATGAATTCGCTGGTTTAAATTGTTTTTCTAAGCATCGCCTTTTGAGTTGAGTAGAGTGGTATCTTGAAATAGCGCGGTCTTACCCCGAGGGGCCACGACGCGCTTGCGGACACACACACATGCTGGGGCCTATTTATGGATGGGATCTGGCTGACCTACCAGCAGTTGGAGTGTGGGGGGAGGCCAACGCAGAGACAGGGACAACATGCAAACTCCATGCAGATGGTGTTAGGAGGAAGGTTTCTCTGTTTTCATTTAAGTGAATGTAAGCTATTGCAGGGTCAGCTGACTTTGCAGTATGAGCGGCGTTTTTTTTGCATTGGATTTTGGTTTTAAGAAAAACTTCACTTTACACTGAATTTTGATAGATTGTAAGACTAACAGAGTTTTTGTACAATGATGTGTTTTTATGTTTAAATATTTGGGAGTTTCCCAGAGGGCAATTCATTTTTTGGAACTTGTACTGTATAGACATCTTTTGGCAGGAGTTTGTATTTTGAGTCCCAACTTATGGTCTGACTTCCAGGGAATGTGGGTCAGGGGGGATTCCCTCCCATTTGCAAAGGGGGGTTTATTCCATCATTTCCTTGACAAGGTTTTAAATGGTTGAAATATATATGATGTGTAGCCATGGATTTTTTTTGAAGTCTTGATAGACAAGGCGATTCGAAGGCCTCCCCTCCCCCTCCCTCTTCCTGAACAATTGATATGTAAATAAACCAGTTTTTTTTTTTTTTAAGTATCTGAGCATAACCGGAAGTTTCTTTTCAGCATTTATATATCAGCAGAAAGTTGGTGGGAGGAGCTTGGGGTTTTTAAAGGTGAGCAATGAGATTTGTGTTTGGAAGGAAAATAGAAAAACATTTTTGCATTTAAAAGCGTTTTATATTTTGTTCCAGTTTTGTGAAGTTTTGTACTGTAATACAGTTTTTGGTAGAGAGAAAAACAGGGGGGCATCACCATTGTTTTATCATCTAGATACAGAGAGAAGCCACATTGTTCTGCAGGTGGTAAACTGGCGTAAGTGTTCTGTGTGGTTTAGTCTGACAACGCAGTGTATGGGTGTATAGCGGAAAACGCTTGTGTATGCATACACTGTGAGGGGTAGAGGCCTAATTCGGGGGTTGATCTGTGGTTGTTGCTGTAGTTCCAAAAGTGTTGGGACAATAAGCCATAGAGTTGACGCCTCGGTTAGGGTTTCTAGTTGGAGGACTTGACCATATAGTGGTTGTAGTTCTTCAATTCACCGTATAAGAAGACACCGGGCGGTGATCTCCGAAAATGGGTGCAACGGTTTAACCTGGACGCAGGTTTAAGACGATAAGCCGATTCGAATCGCCATGGACACAAGGAGGTCTGTGCAAAGGGAAGGAATGGAGGCTTCCCATAGTCAGATGGTCACACAGTGCACGAAGCCTAGTTTTGGGGCAAAGGCCTTTGAACCCCAAAAAGATTACCATAGGTGGTCCAAGGATACTATTTTGGGTATCCCTCTGGAATGGATGTAGTTGAGCTGCGGCTTCAGAAATCTGTAATGATGAGGAACGGTGGCTCATGTTCGTTTGTTTGAACTTTGTATGGCTGGTCCATGAAGGTTCTCGAGCTGCTCTCATGTTTGTCCCTTAGTATTTTTTTTTCTATTGCTGAAAAAGTGAAGGGAGAATTCTGGCTCTTTTTGTTTTTTTCATTTTTGGTTTTGGAAACTATGAAGTATCTCCCCCACGTTTGTATCTGAATGTTTGTATGTAGTAACGTGAATATGTTCGAACTTACCGCGGCGATCCTTCGATGCGTCGCGGCTGTTGTATGTTTGTAGGAATGGGAAAAGTAAGGGTTACAGAGGGTTTTGTTTGAATCGGTTTTGAAAGAATGTCATTGACAATTTACCATTCTTTGCAGGTTAAATATGAAGGATAGAGTAATGATTTTGCTTATAAGTATTTTTCAGGTCCAAGGAGTTTGTACATAGAGAACAGGTGTATGTAGACAGCTGTACATATGGATAAATACATGAGTCTAAGGAGGTAAAAGTATCATAGGCTATTTCATTGTTTCTTTTTTCCTGCACCACGCATTTCTTCCTTCAGTCTGTAATGAGGAAGAAAAGGGGGGAGAATGATAAATGTAAGAGTGACAGTTTTTTTTCAAACTAATAATAACCTCTGTAATTCTAACCAAGTTTGTGCCAAGACTGTCTTTCTTTGATAGAATTTGAATCGGCAAGCAGCAGTCTGGTGAAGTAGGTTCCCATCCCAGAGGCTAAGAACCTTTTGTCAATGGTTCCGGGTATTGTAAGCCACGCACAGGTTATGCAGTGACCACAGTCCCGATGTCTGGGTTATTGTCATATGAGGGTTGTTTGGAGGTCAATCAAAACCAGGGTTGTACTCTCCTCATTAGCTGTCACTTATATTCTCGGCTGATGGGGGAGGTGCGATCGTTGTGACATGAACTTCAAAATGTCCACCACAGGGTTCACGAGTCCATCCTGGACCCTGACTTAATAATCAGTTTACATTCTTTCCAACCAGGTGACTGGTTCGTTGTAAAGAAGCTTGAGGGATGAGACCACGCCAGCCACTGCAAGAAGCGGCTCAACCACACCAAAGAATGAGGAGTATCTTTGTTTATTTATATTTTTGTTGTTTAGTAAATTTTAGCAAGGGTAACGGTGAAAAGCATCCCAAGTTATTATGTAAAGTGTATGTCCTGACTAGCTCAGAAAGCGAACAGGACCGATGGTCTGTTCTGAGTCTTCACCAAGTTTTAGTCCCAGGCGATGACAGCGGTACATGCCATTTATGATGTTGTTATGGGTATGAGGAGTTTTGACAAACTAGTGAAGACTCCAAACAGACACTTGTCAATGGAATCTAACGATGCATTTTTAGAGGGTAAAATTGGTTTTAGTTTTAATGGCTCTGCCTCTTGTCGGCTTGGGTATCTAGATATGCCACAAGTGTGTTTGAACTTTAGTTTGGTGTTTATGTGGATCTGCAGCTTATAAAGGTAATTCCCCCAAAGCAAGAGGTTCATGCGTGATGGTGAAGCTGTCCCAACATCTTAGGTTGCGGCCGATCGCAAGGATCTGATGGCGCAGGAAATTAAGAATGGCAGGGACAGCTAGAAGGGATTTGTTCACCAACCCCGACCAGGTCTGGGCATGGGGTCCTGGATGTACAAGGTGGGGGGGGCTCAGGCTTGGGATACGATTGAACAATTCTCATCCGTTAAGTCTGGGAATCTTTGGGGATCTAATTTTTATTTTACAGCGGATCGTGGTTAAAGGAAGTGGGAATATATACTCATGTCGGTTTTATTTCTATTCTTTCTATGTCGTGACGAGGTGCTCCTGTTGCCTGATTTGACGCGTGACCAGAGTTTCCTTGATGAGACGCCCCGAAGCCGGACCCACATACAAGACACAGAGGATCACAGACCGATCGGCGTTTACTACAGCTCACCATGTCGTGTCCTCCTTTATAAGTCATGCCCCTGAAGAGTAGAGTCTACATGTCAAGCCGTGTTTTCCTTTTTATGGACTAAGGACTGATTAATTTCCAGGTGGAAGAAGCAGATCAAGTTTCATCGATGGACACATGGGGTGCATATGACAAAAAAGGGAGGACTGTTGTGGAGATTTTTATGGAGATGTATTTAATATGTATTGTCATAGTGTCACCCAGTGTTAGTACTTCCGCAACCCGCTCTAAAAGAGCTGATTGGGGTAGTCTGAGGCTGGTTGAATCCCGTCTGATAGGGGAAAACGTCTTGAGGTTGGAGTGTGGTGTTTGCAGGGTGCGGATATGTCCACCGACGGGGGGCCCTCTGTGCATTAGCACGGACGATCGTTGAGGAGGGGATGTCCTCGCTCTGCAACAACAACATCATTGGTTATGAGCAGATGCGTACTCTTGTCTCGGCTGTGTCTGATCAACATTGATTGGGATTCGTAGTGCGCGTCTGCAGATAGCCTCCCTCCCCCATTCAATATTAGTATAAGCTGAATGTGCGTTATTCTATGGAATGGCGCAGAATGAGGATTCCTGTCAACGGTAACTTTAGCCATCATACGTTATTGTATTCATTGTATGTATTAAATCCTTTCTTGAGTGGGATTCATATACAGCATTGCCTGTTGGAAGGCATGTCCTTGTATGGTCATTCTCCTGTGTGGAAGGGACATCCTGTGATGTCCCCGCCCATGGGGGGAGGTGATTGGTTGCTGCAGCCAATCACCTCCTGTCCTGAGATCTTTTGAGGTTAATAAAAGCCTATGATTAGGCGTCGGCCAGGCAGTCTATGCTGGGAAGCTGAAATGAGAACATAAGCTGTGTTGGTGCTTTCCTTGAATGAGTGATGGGATGAACGGTGAGTGGATTTTAGCAACCTTAACTAAAGATAGCATTATTGCAAAGAGATGAAATCTGATGTGTGCTTAGATAGCACAGGAATTATAGGCTGTGTGATCTGTAAACAACAGCCTAGAAATTCCACAACACGACTTGAGGAAGAGGGTTGAGATGGCACAGGAGGGGGGTGAGAGAAATGGCTGCAGAGGGGTGAGAGGCCAGCTCTGGTGCTATGTGTCTGCAGCTAGCTTCAGTTTCTCAATGCATGCCAGTGCCCAGTAGCCTCTGCAGTGCTGGAGCAATGAATTAGGGCTTGTTCACACAATATATTTTCAACCAATCTGCACTCCTCTCCTGCACATATCACCCACTGTCATTCACTCCGTACCCCTATCCTGCACATACCACCCACCGCCATACACCGCTTTGTTCTTTGGTGTGGGTCCTTAATGTACGCTTGCCAACGGACTGCATGGCAGGTCGACATATGTCTGGTCAAGCATGTGGTGCCCAAGCGGCTGATGTTTTGGCAACGCGAGATACACTTCAGACATATGTTGCAAATAGCAAAGGTGCGATCTGCTGCACATGTCTCAAAAAGTCCCACACCAAAGAACTTTTGGAATAACGCACAGAGACAGCAGCACCCTGCACATGCGGAGCTCTGCGGTGTGATGCAGTCGGTGTGCTGCCCTTAAGCTGACCCCTGGAGGGCATCCTTCCTCGTTGGATATGTGCCTCCTCCTCCTCCTCCTCTCTCCTATCAGGCACCCACATAGAGTCAGTGACCTCATCATCCCCTCCCTTCTCATCACTAGAGCAAACCTGGCAGTATGCTGCAGCTGGGGGAACATGACTGCCAGTTTGCTGTCCTTCTTGGGCACCCCCTCTCTCTGGGCTCACATTACTGCCTTCCTTAAGCTGGGTTCCATCATTGGTGCCTTCAAAACGCTGCGCATCCTCCTGCAGCATGTACCCAACACTGTGGTCAAACATTTCGGGGGACTCCTCAGGAGGACATGATGGGGCTAGGGAAGGAGTGACTGATGTCATTGAGCTGAGGGAAGAGGCCGCTTTGCCAGACAAATTACCCTGAGCCTGGGTGAGAGAGGATGAGGAGGATGAGGACGGCTTGGTCATCCACTCTACCAAGTCTTCGGCATGTTGCGGCTCAACACGGCCAGCTGCCAAAAAAAAGGACAAGCGTGCCCCACGGCCACGTGCCGATGAGGATGCACCGTGTCCACGACCAGCACTGTTGCCTCTAGACACAGAGCCTGCTTGCCCTCTTTTATTGGCCTGTAACTGTCTGCCTCTCCTTGTTGGCCTTCCAGACATACTGTCTTTGATGTATTGGAATACGTACACAAGGAATGGCCTGCAGTGAGATGTAGCTGCACAAAGCTGGGATGTATATGTATATATTGATTATACTGCAGCTAGCTGAATCAACTGCCTGGCTGTAGTATCTTAGCAACAGTAGTTCAGGAGGAACAGTCTGCAGTGTAGCTAAACTGAATACAGTATTACTCAGTGATATACTGCAGCTTTCACAATCAACTACCTGCCTGTGGTCTCTTAGCAACAGTAGTTCAGAATTAGGAGGAACAGTCTGCAGTGTAGCTAAACTGAATACAGAATTACTGAGTGATATACTGCAGCTTTCACAATCAACTACAGGCATACCCCACTTTTAAGTACACAATGGGACCAGAGCATGTATGTAAACTGAAAATGTACTTAAAGTGAAACAATACATCTTTTCACTTCTAGGGTGTAGTGGGGGGTTAGGGGCTGTAGTGGGGGTGTCAGGAGCACACTGTAACAGGGTGGGCTATGCTCTTGGAGCTTCAGCTCCTTCTACTGAGGCTGCAAAATGTCTGTACAGTACTTGTGAGGCACTTTACATACACTCACGTGTATGTCCTTACTCGTGAGTGTATGTAAAGTGAGTGTACTTAAAGTGGGGTATGCCTGTACCTGCCTTTGGTCTCTTAGCAACAGTAGTTCAGAATGAGGAGGAACAGTCTGCAGTGTAGCTAAACTGAATAAAGTATTACTGAGTGATATACTGCAGCTTTCACAATCAACTACCTGCCTGTGGTCTCTTAGCAACAGTAGTTCAGAATGAGGAGGAACAATCTGCAGTGTAGCTAAACTGAATACAGTATTACTGAGTGATATACTGCAGCTTAATCAATCAACTACCTGCCTGTAGTCTCTTAGCAACAGTAGTTCAGAATGAGGAAGAACAGTCTGCAGTGTAGCTAAATTGAATACAGTATTACTGAGTGATATACTGCAGCTTTCACAATCAACTACCTGCCTGTGGTCTCTTAGCAACAGTAGTTCAGAATGAGGAGGAACAGTTTACAGTGTAGCTAAACTGAATACAATATTACTGAATGATATACTGCAGCTTTCACAATCAACTACCTACCTGTGGTCTCTTAGCAACAGTAGTTCAGAATGAGAAGGAACAGTCTGCAGTGTAGCTAAACTGCATACAGTATTACTGAGTGATATACTGCAGCTTTCACAATCAACTACCTGCCTGTGGTCTCTTAGCAACAGTAGTTCAGAATGAGGAGAAACAGTCTGCAGTGTAGCTAAACTGAATACAGTATTACTGAGTGATATACTGCAGCTTTCACAATCAACTACAGGCATACCCCACTTTTAAGTACACAATGGGACCAGAGCATGTATGTAAAATGAAAATGTACTTAAAGTGAAACAATACATTTTTTCACTTCTAGGGTGTAGTGGGAGGTTATGGGCTGTAGTGGGGGTGTCAGGAGCACACTGGAACAGGGTGGGCTATGCTCTTGGAGCTTCAGCTCCTTCTACTGCGGCTGCAAAATGTCTGTACAGTACTTGTGAGGCACTTTACATACATTCACGAGTAAGGACATACACGCGAGTGTATGTAAAGTGAGTGCACTTAAAGTGGGGTATGCCTGTACCTGCCTGTGGTCTCTTAGCAACAGTAGTTCAGAATGAGGAAAAACAGTCTGCAGTGTAGCTAAACTGAATACAGTATTACTGAGTGATATACTGCAGCTTTCACAATCAACTACCTGCCTGCGGTCTCTTAGCAACAGTAGTTCAGAATGAGGAGGAACAGCCTGCAGTGTAGCTAAACTGAATACAGTATTACTGAGTGATATACTGCAGCTTTCACAATCAACTACCTGCCTGTGGTCTCTTAGCAACAGTAGTTCAGAATTAGGAGGAACAGTCTGCAGTGTAGCTAAACTGAATACAGTATTACTGAGTGATATACTGCAGCTTTCACAATCAACTACAGGCATACCCCACTTTTAAGTACACAATGGGACCAGAGCATGTATGTAAAATGAAAATGTACTTAAAGTGAAACAATACATTTTTTCACTTCTAGGGTGTAGTGGGAGGTTATGGGCTGTAGTGGGGGTGTCAGGAGCACACTGGAACAGGGTGGGCTATGCTCTTGGAGCTTCAGCTCCTTCTACTGCGGCTGCAAAATGTCTGTACAGTACTTGTGAGGCACTTTACATACACTCGCGTGTATGTCCTTACTCGTGAATGTATGTAAAGTGAGTGCACTTAAAGTGGGGTATGCCTGTACCTGCCTGTGGTCTCTTAGCAACAGTAGTTCAGAATGAGGAAAAACAGTCTGCAGTGTAGCTAAACTGAATACAGTATTACTGAGTGATATACTGCAGCTTTCACAATCAACTACCTGCCTGCGGTCTCTTAGCAACAGTAGTTCAGAATGAGGAGGAACAGCCTGCAGTGTAGCTAAACTGAATACAGTATTACTGAGTGATATACTGCAGCTTTCACAATCAACTACCTGCCTGTGGTCTCTTAGCAACAGTAGTTCAGAATTAGGAGGAACAGTCTGCAGTGTAGCTAAACTGAATACAGTATTACTGAGTGATATACTGCAGCTTTCACAATCAACTACCTGCATGTGGTCTCTTAGCAACAGTAGTTCAGAATGAGGAGCAACAGTCTGCAGTGTAGCTAAACTGAATACAGTATTACTGAGTGATATACTGCAGCTTTCACAATCAACTACCCGCCTGTCTGTAGTAGATTAGCTTAGCAACAGTAGAACAGGAACGGATCTAGCTAAACTGAATACAGTGTATATATATATATATATATATATACAGTGTATATATATATATATATACACAACTACAGCGCTGTGATTGGCCAAGCATGCGGGTCATACTGCATGCTTGGCCAATCATCAGCCAGCAATTGAATTATGGGTCGTGAGGCGCCATTCGAATTTGTCGCGAACGACCCATATGGTTCCAAATTCAGGCGAACGGTCGAACAGACAATGTTCGAGTCGAACATGATTTTGACTTAAACTCGAAGCTCATCCCTAGTAGCAGTTAAGGATCAAGCAGAAGCATAGCCAATAAACAAGTCAAAGGTTGATAAAAAGCAGTTGCAGGTTGGGATCAAGTGGAAGCATAGCTGGGGAAAAAAAGGTCACTAACAAGTGGTAGTGAAGATAAAGATGCCAGCAAGAGTATAAGGAACAGGATATTGGCTGAAAAAGAGTACAATAATCTGGCAAACAGTAAGCGCCAAGACATGTCCTAAATAGGAAGTTCATAGGAGGAGCTCAAGGTTCAAGGTTCACCGGAAACAAGATAGAAAGCCTAAGAGATCAGGCAGGGAGCTCTCCAGCATCTCAGAGCTACTTCCAGATGTATCAGAATTCCTGGGTTTGGATCTGGATCCTGACAAGCATTGTAATGGTAGGATGCTCTTTCGGACTTCAAACACCACTACTCCTATCCTAATCTCCTTTACATATGGCTGTGCTGTTTTTTGTAGTTTAGGGAGGATATCTGTGAAGCAGATAACATGGAGACTGAAGATATGTTTACATGGGCACTTTAAAGCAGGTCAGCAAAACCTTTTTTAGTGCTGGATTAAATGTAGAAAATGTAAAAAATATCATTTTTTTTAATTTATTTGTTTACATTTTTTAATTCATTGTGAGAGATTCACCAAAAACAGCAGTAGGCAGTCATAGAAGATAAGCCAATCATTTGATTTAAAACCAAATGTACAATGGTATACAGTGTGTAAGTAGTAGATACAGTCCGAGTAAACACAATGCCTACACAGTTTAAACATACACAGCTGGCTGGTACAGACAATAAAGCACAATCAGTTTTTTGTAGTTTAGATAAGGATGTCCCCTAGATACAGTGTAATCGAATTACAGAGTGAGATAAAGATCGAAGAGAGGAGGAGGTGAGAGGGGGAGGTTTCCAGCCTGAGGCAGATAGAGGGGGAGAAAGGGAGGAACTGGAGGGTGAACATTGGGGTAATGGCCTCTCAGTCACAGGGTTTGTATGGGGAGAAACATTTGAACCATTGAGTGATGGAGGGGTAGATTTTTTGCCAGTTACCAGAGCCACAGGCCTTAGCGGCATACAGTAAGTCAATGAGCAAGGACTTTTTATAAGTGGAGAAGAATGGTAGCGGGGTCATCCAACCTGTGATTTGTTTTATAATCTCTGTAACCTGGTGCCATAAAGATCGTATCACAGGAAACTCCCAGAAAACATGTACTAAGCTGCCCGGATGGCTACTACAGCACCAACAATTAGGTCTTTGCTGATGAAAAAATTTAGCTAGGACAGTCAGGGTCCTGAACTACCTCAGGATTACCCAATATAGGCATCATGGGAGATGGTAAACTCTGGACTATACCATCAGAAATATTGCTCAACTTCCCAGAGAGTCAGGCCTTTTAGAGGGTGTTTGAGCAGATTTCTGGGCACTATTTTCCCAGCCAAAGGGAGCCCTGACAACAGGATTGGAGAGCAGTCCTATTTAAGTAAGACTCACATTTTGCAATAACTGTGTCTGCACCAATCAATCACTCATTCCATATGTGCTACAGTGTAGTAAAATATCAGATCCGGTAGTCCCACACCTCCCTTACCTTCAGTCTAGTCAAGACTGCTCAACAAATTCGGGGGGGGGGGGGATCCTAGCATGACAGACAAATCGAATGAACTCTGATCTTAAGGCACAAAGGAAAGCTCTTGGGACGTTAACCAGTAATGTCGGAAGCAAGTATAGTAGCTGTGGCATCACGTTCATTTTTAAGTTATTGTATCTCCCAAACCAAGGGAATGTATTGTTAACCATTTGCAGACTTTTTTTATACGAAACAATCAGTATTTTTTGCTAGAAAACAGAGGCCCCAAGAGAATAATTGGTGGGTTTTGATTTTTTTTCTATGTCCTACAGTGTTTGCGCAGCTGTTTTTCAAACACAGTTTTCTGGGGAAAAACAATCCACTTTTTTAAAATTAAAATACATAACATCATTTTTTGTAAAAGAATAAAAAGATGACGTTACGCCAAGTAAAAAGATACCAAACATGTCACACTTTAAAATTGCGCACGCCTGTGCAACAGTGACAATTGGCGTCAATTTTACTATCCATAGGCGATGCTTTAAAAGCCTTTACAGCTTACCACTTTAGATTTACAGAGGAAGTCTGATGCTAGAATTGCTGCCCATGATCTGACTTTCGTGGGGATACCTCACATATATGGGATGATTGCTGTTTGTGTGCATGTACTTAAAAGCACTCAAAACACCAAAATCTATGTATTTGAATGCTTTTGAGTATTTAAAAATAGTGCCGTTGACATCCGGGTAAACCGGATGTGATATCAGGTCATCGCTTCCCGGTTACCATAGCGGACGACTGATAAAAACCGGTTCCAGCTTTGTTTGGCTCTCTGACCATCCAGGGGGATGGGAGAGCCTGAGCAAGCCGTGAAAGGCAGCGGGCATCATCCTGTTACAACAACCGAACGCCCAACGACGTACGGGTACATTGATGGCCTGGAAGTGGTTAAGCAGCCCAAAAATTAGGCAATTTTCTTTATTTAAATTATGAGTGGAAGGAAATAAAATTGTTCCATTTATCCATCAGCACATTCAGTGTTGATGGGGAAATCCCTCCCACAGCAGTATTGTATTCTGCCGGCGGGGAGTGTAGGAAGCCTTCCCTGCTGGCAGAATACAATGGTCAATGTTTTAGCTGCTGGCAGTAATTACATGAAAAAAATCAGACAGGCTGTTTGCACTGAAGTTGATCGATGGACCCGAGGGTTTGGCTGCCAAATGACCGGGCCACTTTTTGTGAGTCGGCACTGCGTTGCTTTAACTGACAATTGCGCGGTCGTGCAACGTGGCTCCCAAACAAAATTGACGTCCTTTTTTCCCACAAATAGAGCTTTCTTTTGGTAGTATTTGATCACCTCTGCGATTTTTATTTTTTGCGCTATAAACAAAAATAGAGCGACAATTTTGAAAAAAAAGCAATATTTTTTACTTTTTGCTATAATAAATATCCCCCAAAAATGTATAGAAAAAAAATTTTTTTTCCTCAGTTTAGGCCGATTTGTATTCTTCTACATATTTTTGGTAAAAATAGGATTTTTGTACTCACCGTAAAATCCGTTTCTCTGACGTCCATGGACCGACGCAGCTCTCATACTGATTACATGTGGGTATATGTCCCTGCTCGCAGGAGAAGACCTAGGCAGAATGTTAGAGGTTAAAACATTCTAGAACAAGCCAGAGCTGAACAGCCCCGCCCAGGGGGGCGGTCCCTCCGGACATTACCCTTCCACCTGCAGCTAATCAGCCTCAGTTCGTAACAAAGCAGTACAAACTTAAAAGGAAGGGTGGGTGCTGCGTCGGTCCATGGACGTCAGAGAAACGGATTTTACGGTGAGTACAAAAATCCTATTTTCTCTTATCGTCCATGGACCGACGCAGCTCTCATACTGATTACATGTGGGACGTCCCAAAGCAGTATAAGAAAAGGGTGGGAGCAAAAAAAGTAAGGAACAACCAAAACTTCACTCCAGACCAGCAGAGCCCCTCAACGGAGGAGTTGCAACACTTTGCGGCCGAAGGAAGCATCCGAAGATACAGCCACATCAACCTTGTAGAACTTTGAAAAGGTATGAACGGACAACCAGGTCGTCGCCTTGCACACTTGTGCAACCGACGCTTGATGTCGGAAGGCCCGGGAAGCACCAATTGCCTTGGTGGAATGCGCCGCAACCGGAAAGGGAGGCGCCCGCCCCTTAAGGGCATAGGCCTGTATGACGGTCTGCCTGATCCACCTAAAGACGGTGGCAGACGACACCGCTCGGCCCTGTTTTGGACCAGACACAGATTTCCGAATGGAAACAGTAGCAGACAGGTACACTCGTAAGGCTTGTACCCATCTTAATGTATGAAGCGCAAACTCTCAGGGAAGCGATGGGTGAGGACACAAGGACGGAAGAACAATGTCCTTCATAAGGTGAAAGGCCAAGACCATCCTTAGAAAAGAAGGATGGTCGTGGGCGCAACACCAACATATCCTTATGGAGGACCAAGTAAGGCGACTTGCCAGACAAGGCTGCCAACTCAGACACCCGTCTAACCGAAGCAATGGCCAATAAGGCCAACTTCCGGGACAAGGTCAAGAGAGGAATCTCTCTGATATTCTCAAAGGGATGTTCTTGGAGAACCGAGATGCATCAAAATCAGATCCCAAGTAGGGAGAGGAGGCTTGACAGGGGGGACCACATGGCGAACCCCCTGCCCAAAAGGTGCTAATCAAGGAATGGCCCGGCAGCGGTCGTTGAAAAAGACAGTCCGGGCCGAAATCCGACCCTCAAAAAAAAAAGGTATGCAAGGCCAGCTTTTGGGTCCCACCACGCTGTAAGAACAGCAAAATCCTGGGAACGGAAAACATCCGAGGATGCCACTCAAGTTCCTCGCACATAGCGATGTAAGCCTTCCAGGTACGGTGAGATATCTTTCTGGAGGAAGATTCCCGTGTCAACAACATAGAAGAGATGACCGAATACGAGAGAACTCGGTCCTTTAGCACCTGGCTTTAAACAGCCATGCCATTAAAGCCAAGGACTGTAAAGCAGGATGAAGTATGCTCTGCAAAGCCGGCGAGGCAACAACAGTAGCAGAGGGTAAGCATATATCAGGCGATACTGCCCCCACGGGCTTCCAACACGTCTAACGCATCTGCCCAGGGGTCCCTGGACCTGACCACGATCTTGCCACCTTGCGAGTGAGTCGAGAGGCCATAAGGTCCACTTCCGGTGCCCCACCTCCGGTAAAGAAGGTGGAAACACCTCCGGATGCAAGGACCCTTCGCCTGCAATGCACACGGCCGACAGGACCGTCTTGCAGCGAGACGTATGAAAATCCCAAAGAGACTCCGCAATGTATCGGAGAAGGGAGGCCCCAGTGTACAGGGTGCCTCAAATGTTGGCCAATAAAGGCAACTTGACGGAACTTCCCTAGAAACTCGGTCAGAGGACTAGTACCTCAGCCTCCACAGGTGGCGCAAACCCACCCCGGGCACAGAGACCCTAAAGGCTAAAGCAGTTGTAGTGCACCTGCTAGACGACTGATGAATGAAGCAGAGGCTTTTGCCCAGTCATTGAGCTACAAAAAATGCCAGAGACGCAGCCACTAACGGGCGCAACGCCAACCCCAGCCTGGCGAACACAGTCCAAGCCAGCGCTTCTGATCACCACTGAAAGCAGGTGGAAAGTGATACCCCTGAAACCAGGGATCCTTGTGACAATGCTCCATCCAGCAGCTACCCATGGATAGGTGCTGATTGTGCAAACACATAGTTTATACTATGTATTGCGTCAAACGCACAAATGGAGAGTGTGGGAGGAAACCCACGCAGCCACAAAGAGCATAATACCACCACATACGGCGTATGTAGTTTAGTATTTGTGGATAAACCTATTAAACGCGTATATACTGTGCCAGCGACAAAGGCGTGCACATCATCGGGGCCTGGACGTAAACCAGCCACACAGATTGCGTACACAACCGTGTAGGTATGTTAGCCTGCGAATAAACAAATTGCACATGTTTATACTGTGCATAGCGCTGAGAATGCGCACACCATTGGAACGCAGGGGAGAAACCTGAGCACCCGGATGAAACCCATGCAGACTGCATACGCATACCGTGTATGGTATTATAGTATGTGTGCTAAACATTTTGCACAAGCCCATTTGTGCATAGCACCGAAGGCGCGCACACTGTTGGCGCGTGGGAGGAACCGAAGTACCCCACGCATACTCAGAGAATGCAATACCTACAGCTACTGTAAATGTATTTAGTGTAGTGTATAGACATAATGTGTATGTTTACACCGTGTATTGCACCAAAGGCATGCATGTCATGTAGCATGGGCAGAAACCCATGCAGACTGCATCCGCATACCGTGTAGGTATTATAGTGTGTGTGCGCTAAACCTTTTGCACAAGCTCATGTGTGCAAAGCACCGAAGGCGCGCACACCGTTGGCGCATGCGAGGAACCGAAGTACCCCACGCATACTCAGAGAATGCAATACCTACAACTACTGTAAATGTATTTAGTGTAGTGTATAGACATAATGTGTATGTTTACACCGTGTATTGCACCAAAGGCATGCATGTCATGTAGCATGGGCAGAAACCCACGCAGACTGCATACGCATACCGTATAGGTATTATAGTGTGTGTGCTAAACCTTTTGCACAAGCTCATGTGTGCATAGCACCGAAGGCGCGCACACCGTTGGCGCGTGGGAGGAACCAAAGTACCCCACGCATACTCAGAGAATGCAATACCTACAACTACTGTGAATGTATTTAGTGTAGTGTATAAACATAATGTGTATGTTTACATCGTATATTGCACCAAAGGCATGCATGTCATGTAGCGTGGGCGGAAACCCACGCAGACTGCAAAGACATACCGGGTAGGTCCAATCGCACAAATTTAGACTGTGCATAGCGCCGAAGCGCCCACTCGGTACAACTCCACGCAGACAGCACACAGATACCGTGTAGGAATGATAGCATGTGAATCAACATAATATTGCACATGTTTATGCTGTGCATTTCCATTGGAGCGTGGGGGGAAACCGGAGTACCCGGAGGAACCCCACGCAAACAGTATACCCATACTGTAAACATGTATAATATGTGCAATAAACATATTGAACATGTCTATACTGTGCAGAGAGCCGAAGCGCACATACCATGAGAGTGCGGGAGGACACCGGAGCCCCCGCCAGCCCAGAGAGTATGATACATACATATACTGTGAATGTATCTGGAGTCGTGCATAAACATATTTTGTACGTTTATATCATGTATGGCACTGAAACACAGCATTGGAACGTGGGGACAGCCACGCAGACACAGAGACACAGAGACCAATAACACATACATACACTGTGAATGTATGCAGTGCAGAGGTATAGGATGAGTTTAAATTATGGCGCAGAGGCGCATAATCTTCTCTGTATCATTCCAACCTGCTTGACTGTGCTGCTGAAGCAGCATTCAGGTAACCTCTGATCCTCAGACCGTGTGTCTGTCAGAGCTCAAATCATTCCCCAGGAAATGGCGGGAAATGTTACCTCAGGTATCACACACAAGGCTCACAGGGATTAGAGACATAAATGAATAAAGTCCTCCCTCATCCATGCTGCTCTTGAGGCAGCGTGTGAGGAAAACTGAGGAAACTGTGTAAAAGAAAAGCTTGTCACAGCAATTTCAGCCTGAGTGTGATTCTCACATCATCAATGAGATCACTTACAGGCGCCCTGTCATTCACTGACACAGAACTGGAGTCTTCCTCACAAGGGAATGTTCTGTTCATAAACATTAAATATTCAGAGATCGGGTCCTGAGCATAGTAGCTAGGCCCATATCTGACTCAGAGCACTCCTTCACTAAAAGATTTTTGTGGGGGGAGGGGGCTTATAGCTCCTTTTGCTCGCACACCGCTTCCATTCTGACAGGAATGATTCCAGGACTGCTGACAACTGGTCCATAAGGACCGCAGGTGCAGGAAACATATGAACATGTTTAACTGTACAGCACTGCCAGTTGCCCCAGGCAATGTGGAGAGCAGGTGTATCAGATTCCATAACGCCACCCTCTGAGACCTTATACACTATGCAGTGAATATACAGTCCACCCACTGGCTACGCTGAGGAGGGGATACCCGGGAGGACCCACCAACCCTTAAGGACAGCTCAGTCTGTGAGGAGATTGTGAGGGGATTCGCGCCGCCGCCAGAAATAAATGCGCGGCGGCCACAAGAAAATGGCCGCCGTCCGCAGCTATAACTGTGCCACTGAACGCCAAGATGGCCGCCGAGCGCAAAATTCAAAGCTCTAATGCGCGCCAATGGCGCACGCAATAACCACCTCAAACAGCGCCAATGGCGCACGCAATAATCACCTCACACACCAGAAAAAATTGCAGACATGAGCACCCAACCAGGCCAGAGTGACCCCCAAACACCCCACAGCACAGCACCAGTACAGGGTGCAGAGAGCAGCATAACAGGGGGGGGGACAGGGAGAAACCCCCACACACAGAAACACAGCCAGCATGTACTCACCTGCAGTAGGAGAGACTACTTACCCGTCCCTTTCAGGGACTCACTGGCTTGTTTCAGACAGACCTATCACAGAGTCGTACTGCGTAGCTGTCAGCCCGGTCCACCGCGAGAGATACAGTCAGTCAAGTACTGTTCAATCTTGAGAGGACCGCGGGAGCATGAAAGCAACCCGGCCACCCCTGGAGCCATGGGGTATGTCGTGAACTGAGTCTCACGCACGCAAGGCGAGGATCAGCACGCTCGATGGTCGGACAGGGAAGACTACGAGGATACTAGTGTACCCAACCTGTTGCCCAGCCGACAGTTGATTGAAGGTCTCAAAAATAAAATAATAAAATTCCCAAAGGAATAAAAATCAAAAGTAAAATCTTCCAGGAGACTGGCTCCTGAGAGCCACGTCTTCTCCTTCTGCTAGGCAGAAAAAAACTGAGGCTGATTAGCTGCAGGTGGAAGGGTAATGTCCGGAGGGACCGCCCCCCTGGGCGGGGCTGTTCAGCTCTGGCTTGTTCTAGAATGTTTTAACCTCTAACATTCTGCCTAGGTCTTCTCCTGCGAGCAGGGACATATACCCACATGTAATCAGTATGAGAGCTGCGTCGGTCCATGGACGATAAGAGAAATAGGGGATGGTTTTATGGTATTTTTATTAATATATTTTGTTTTCACTAGTAATGGCGGCGATCAGCGATTTTTATCGTGACTGCAACATTATGCAACATTATGGCAGACACATCGGACACTTTTGACGCTATTTTGGGACCATTGTCATTTATACAGCGATCAGCGATCAGCGATCAGTGCTATAAAAATGCACTGATTATTGTGTAAATGACACAGGAGGGGTTAACCACTAAGGGGCAAGGAAGGGGTTAACCACTAGGGGGCGAGGAAGGGGTTAAGTGTGTCCTAGGGAGTCTTTCTTTACTGTGTGGGGGGCTGGGCTACATGTGACATGACACTGATCACTGCTCCTGATGACAGGGAGCAGAAGATCAGTGTCCTGTCACAAGGCAGAACAGGGAGAGGCCTGTTCTGCAGCTAAGTGACATGATCGCGGGACACCGGCCGACATAGAGTCCGCGGGTTCCCACGCGCGCAGTCACGGAGCCTGCGGCAGGGGCGCGCGGAAGTGATGTATGCTCATCGCTTCTGGTTTCCTATATCATAGATACAAACAGAGCCGTTCCAGTCTCTGATTACCTCTATGGTCAGCTGGTGGATAGTGCTAGCTGGTTGCTTGGATCTCTCGGTGGGACGAGAAAGCCGCAGAAGAAGGTGGGAGGGGGAACGTCCCTTCCCGCTGCTTGTAAAAGCAATCCAGCAGCTAATTAGCTGCTATGATTGCTTTTACAAGAAAGTCGACTGTCAGCCCTAGAAAACAATACCGAAATGATGCCTGCAACTGCAGGCATTATCCCAGTATAACCACTCAAAGTTGGAGCTAAAGTATAATAACAAGTTCACTTTAGAAAATTTATTAATTTAGCAATGTTTCAGGTAAGAAATATAATTACAATTAAAAAATCAAGTTACAAATAAATTAATAAACATAATTATTACTAAGTTTCTAAAGTGGTTGTAAAGGCTGAAGCTAATTTACCTTTTTTTACCTTTATGCATTCTATGCACAAAAGTAAAAAACCTTCTGTGCGCAGCAGTTCCCCCAGCCCCCTTAAGACCCCTTTCACACTGGGGCCGTTTGCATTCATTCCAGTGTGTCTTTTCACACTGGGGCGGTGCGCTTGCGGGATGCACAGCTGCACCAGATTTTGCACTCTCCAGCTTTAGTAAATCAACCCCAATGTGTCTTTTGTAAGAATTTTTTTATCCCAACACATAATAAATGACTGAGTGTGGGACTGACACCACTCTTTACCCTTAATTAATGCAGCCCTCCACTGATTGCAGCCCACCTGGTCTTATACTTGCCTTCATTTTTGATCCAGCTGTCTTAATTTTGGAAGTTCAGCAGAATTGCATCACAAACATTCTCATTGGCTCATCTTTCATCCTCATTGGCTCATCTTCAGCCTACCCATGCACGCTAAGGCCCCATGGCAGTCTCCTTCGGTCCTTCAGAATAAGGTTCTACCCACAGGAAGAAGGTTCTACCCATGGCGCACATGCGTAAGCTGCAGAGAACCTGACAAAATTTTTGAAACAAAGCTGTGCAGTACCCTAAGGGGCTGCACAGTGAAGATCACTAGATCGAGGACAAAGGTTAGTGTCAGGAACATGGTGCCAGACATCAGGCTAAGGCACGCTGTCTGGCTAATGCACCTGCGTGTAGGCATATACGTGCAAATTTCTATAAGCATAGAGGACAGACTGCAAGTACATAATTATTAGTGCATGCATGTCCACTGCCGCTAAGTGGCATATTTAAACCTGAACTCTGCACTGGTTCTTTGCTGTATGGTCTTCAGTTTTGTTCATGTGATCCAGTTCCTGATATACATCCTTGATCCTGTTACTGACCCGGCTTCCTCTCTGACCTCGCTTTTGGATTACCCTTGTCTGCTCATGTTAGCTGTCTGCCTCCACTAACGCCCCTGGCCTGGACTACTGCCCATGTTTTTGACTAGTGAATCTATACCTTGCTGTCCAAGTGTAACTGAATTCTGCCTCTGATTCTGCTAACATCCTGGTGTCCTTCCATCCAGCTGTGACTTGACCAGGTATGGGGCCTGGCTGGACTTGACATCTTTATGGTGCATTGCCAGCTGTACCTCTGCTCGTCAGATACCGGTGTTCCCCAGTTCCTGCTCACAGTGTTTACATTTGTGCCTTTCCTTTGCCATTTTAGACCCTGTCTCAACATCCAGGAGTGCATGGATGGGAATGGTGCAAGATGCCACCCTCGTCATCTTGGGTTCTGCTTATAGGTACATGACAGTTAGTTTATGACCAGGATGGCTGCATTCAGTGGGAGGGCTGCATTCACCTTCTACATGCCTGTAGAAGGAGCTGAGCCCTGAGCGCATAGCCTGCTATTCCTGTCCATCCAGAACTGTCTCTCCAGACCCCAAATATGCAGCCAGAACTCCATCTTTGGGGTCTTACCTGTCAGTATGTGGATAGTGAGTGGGGTGCGCACCTGGGTGTGAAGTGATGTATACACACACACAGTATCATTTGATTTGGGGCTGCTACGGGGGTCTTCTTCCGACTTCGGGGGTCTTCTTCTGACTTCAGGGGTCTCTTCCAACTTCGGGGGTCTCTTCTGCTCTCCGGTGTCGTCTCCGCACTCTCCGGTTCTTCTCTCGCTCTCCGGTTCTTTCTGCCTTCTGCCTGGCGCCCCGCTATCTTCTTCCAGCTCTTTTGCTAACGGGGGCCCGGTCTTCTTCGTCGCCTTCTTCCCTCTTCTCTCCTTGAGATGTTGACTCATCGCTGTCTCCCGCTGTAATGCCGTGTGCGCGTAGCGCAACGACTTATATAAGCATTGGGCGTGGTCACCGGGTAATGCCACCCGGTGACCCCGCCCCCGTATGATGTCACAGTCCAGTGGAATGATGATATCACCCGGTGACCACGACAACCAACGGCCAGGGTTGTCGGGAAGAGGCCCTTGTTCCCATCAACATGCCCCAAAGCACCCACCCCCCCATGTTGAGGGCATGCGGCCTGGTATGGTTCAGGAGGGGGGGCGCTCGCTCATCCCTACCCCCTTTCCTGACCGGCCGGGCTGTGTGCTCGCATAAGGGTCTGGTATGGATTTTGGGGGGACCCCCACGCCGTTTTTTCGGCGTAGGGGGGTCTCCCTTAAAATCCATACCAGACCTAAGGGCCTGAGAAACAGGGAAAAGGGAGCCGCTCAGGTGTAGAAATCCTCCAAATGACCTCCTCCCAGCAGCCAAGGGAGGGGAACCCATGCCGGTTTTTTCTTTAAAATTTGGCGTGGAGAACAGAACATAATGGGCAGACAATTCGCACCGCAATGTCTAGAAAACGCACACGTTTTTTGGGCAATGCGCAGTGCGAATGCATCGCACATATGTGAACCAGCCTCATTGAAATCAATACATTTTGAAATGTTATGCGAATTGGATGCGGTGTAAGCCGCAACCAATTCGCATAGGTGTGAACCTGGCCTGTATGTTCAAAAGCCTTATATGCCCTTAAAAAAATGATAACGTTGTGTATGCAAATTAGTTATAGAACTATTGTCAAGTTATCTAAAGCATCCTGGTGCTGCTAAATATGAACTGGGTATCCAGACACCAATAACCTCTGGGCACCAAATGAATAGAAAAAAAAAAAGGTTGTATGACCTTTTTAGAGCAGAATTGTTGTTTTTCTTGCAATCACCTCATAGTGTCCAATTCTGAAAATTCTCTGATTATTATTCGGCATCAACTTCAGTACTTTTTTTCCTCTCAATACAACCAGGCATAAAACATTACAGTCATGTCCTGCTGTCTTGTTTCATTTGGAAGGAAATGGGAAAAAGACAAGGACTCTACCTCAAAATGTGCTAACACTGCAGATGTATGAATAGTTATTTCAGGTAGGTACATTTTTACATTGCATTAGTAAACATAGAAGTGATGAGTCAGGTGGTACATGCAAAAGAAAACACATATTTCTGTCTAAATTTCAAAGTAATCAGCACACTTGTCAGGGTGTTTCAGAATTAACAAAGAGGAGATGCATTCAGATGAAAAAGGAAAGCTCCCTTGATGCTAATGAGATCCTCAGAATAGCCCAGCTCACATACAGAATAAACATCCAAGCTTCCATTTACTCCAGTTCAGGAGAATCCCTGTCATAGCAACATTAATTGCATGATTTAAAAAAAGATACAAATAAATGAAATTCAAAAGATATATGTTAAATATGAAAGTAGGAAATTTCCACCATATACTGATTACTTTATCAGGAGCTGGGATTCGGAAGATATGTATATCTTCGCACCCCAAAGTAATACAAAACCAGATAAAATCACACTTCACTTGAATCAGTAAAGCATGTCGGCTTTATCTAATCGCATTATGCTTAGGAGTAAAAAAAAGTATCTTCTTGCCACAAATAAATGCATTTACTCTAAGCTGCAATATGTCATTTACTATTTGGTCTCTGGCCACTGGGTACATTATGTGTTTTTGACATCATTAGAGAATGCAGAGTTTATGGTTTTCTTAGACATATCTTATCAGTAAGATTAGAGGATCAGTAGAAAACCATGTCTGTGTGTGTGTGATGTGCAATATGGTAGGGTACATTACATGTAGCTGATCTTTTTTCCATGTGCAGTATATATAAAACACATAAAGGTTTTTCTCAAGCCGCGTACACACGATCGGTTTTACCGATGAGAACAGTCCGATGGATTTTTTTCATCGGACAAACCGATCGTGTATGGGCCCCATCGGTCTTTTTTCCATCGGTGTCAAAAAATAGAACATGTTTTAATTTTTTCCGATGCAAATTCCGATCGTCTATGGGCAAGTCCATTGGTTAAAAAACCCACGCATGCTCAGAATCAAGTCGACACATGCTCAGAAGCATTGAACTTCATTTTTCTCGGCTCATTGGAGTGTTTTACGTCACCACGTTTGGAATGGTTTGGTGGATTTTTTGACTGATGGTGTGTAGGCAAGACTGATGGAAGTCAGCTTCATTGGTTTTCCGATGGAAAAATCCATCGGTTTAAAAACCATAGGAAATCCGATTGTGTGTACAGGGCTTCAGAGTGCAGTTAATAGTCACAGGGCTAAGGCCCTGTCTTAGCTTGTATTTTAATTCACCTCCATGTCTATAAAAGAAGGCATTTTCACTTTATCACCTTAGTTTATTCTGCTTCGCCTTTCCCACCCCAGTAGTGAGTTGGTAGACTGCCTGCCTTTTGATCTCTACTGTAAACACACAGATTAGGCACTCAGGATAAGGACAGAGCAGAGTGCAGAAACCCCAACAAACTTTTTAATTGTTTCTCTTGTGAAATTTAAGAAGAAACAGCTCCACATTGCCTGCAGCTACAGAGGTAAGTGATGGCTTATTTTAAAGTGTTAACAATATACAAATATTTAAATATCCATAGTAAAGTTCACAGAATGAATAAACAATATGCAAAGAGTTACACAGAGGAGTATCAACAGATAGAGCCCCCTTGCATCAGTGTCTTTAGCTTCTCTAAAATGAGTTTCCTACTTTGTAATTAGTACAGCAGTGGCTGGATGGCAGAAGGCAGGAAGTGCCTGAACGCTGGTGGAGGCCCCGGATGCCATTCACCCTGGATCACCAAAAGCGTTTCTTTTTGGTGCTATTAAATAGAGGACTCTGGAAATGCAGGATTTCACAATAAAATAGGGGTTGTCTTGATCTGCTAATCACCATGATGAAGGTGCTATCAAAAATTTTGGAAGTGCTATAACACACCCAAGCACACCTCTGGTGCCACCCCTGCACAGCACCCCTCTTCAGGTGGTACCCACAGCATATGTCAGACGTACCTTGCCCTGGATACTTCACTGCAGCTACAGAAAATGACATCATGTCATTGACAAGTATACAGAGTTATGCATCTGAAGCTTCAGAAAGAGAGAGACAATGTACTATGGTGGCTGCCAAACTCATCCAGCAATGATTGATGAGCTGTGTGGTACGATTCATCCAGATGGACATGCTAAATTAATTGTGGATCAGCAAACATTTTTTATGTTCGTGAAATCCATTTGGAACTATAGCACACAGTTGTGTGACATTGGCACAACTAAGATGTTATAACACCCCCATGTTTCTAAAAACGTACTGAAAACATTGATTAAAACACTCCCTAAGCCATAAGCCATATAATAAACACACCTACATGATTCCCAAATCGCCATTCCAGAAACGGGTGATTTTCTTAAAAAATTATGTGCGTACACAAGCCATTTTGTTTTTTACTGGCACTGTATAGAAAAACAATTGGGGGATTTTCTTAACAGTGTTTGTGCACAATGCTCTTTGAAATCTAATTTCCTTTTTGTTTAATTTCCTCAACATTTTACCCAGAGGTTTGAATAGTGTTTGATGTTTTATATTTCATATTTTAGGCATCCACAGCATTTTCCTTTGCTTCATTGCAATACGCCTTAAATCGTTGGTGGTAATGGGGCTATTCAGACAAAGCCTTGCTCCCACACAGCAAGGCATCCCTCGATGAGCACCCAACAGTAGCCCAACCAATAGAAGTACAGAAAGGAGCACCAGACCAAAAATGGATGAACGAGTCCAAGCTAAAGCCTCGTACACACGGTTGGACTTCAAATAAACTGTTCCGTGGATTTTTGTCCGAAGTGAGTTGGCCGGGCACACCCATAGCATACACACGGCAGGACTTTTCTGCAAACTTTCCCAAAACTTTCCCAATGTCACGTGGTCTTTCTATTTTTTTCTGCTCTTTACCGCCACCCTTTGGTCAACTTCTGCTATTGTTGGTTGATTTTAACATTGGTTCTGGTCATGCGTATTTGTACTTCGGACAAAAGTCCGATGGATTTCTGTACACACGGTCGGACTTTGCACCATCGGACTATTGTTGCCGAAAAGTTTGAGCGAACTTTTGTCCGATGAAAACCGAAAAAGTTTGTCCGATGGAGCGTACACAGTTTGTTGGCAAAAAGTCTGACCGTGTGTACGGGCCTTAAGTTTAATTGTTGATACATGGGTCATACAAAACCATCCAATGTGTTTTGAGGGTAACACCACTCCCCCTTTATCTGGGCTCAACACAGGATAAAACCTGCATGACTCTACGAGTTAAGCCCTGTACACACGATCGGTTTGTCCGATGGACTTTTTTCATCGGACAAACCGATCGTGTATGGGCCCCATCGGTCTTTTTTCCATCGGTGAGAAGAAATAGAACATGTTTTAAATTTATCCGATGGGGGGAAAAAAAAACGATAGCAAATTCCGATCGTCTATGTGGAACTCCATCGGACAAAAAGCCCACGCATGCTCAGAATCAAGTCGATGCATGCTCAGAAGCATTGGACTTAATTTTTCTCGGCTTGTCGGAGTGTTTTACGTCACAGCGTTTTGGACGGTCTGATTTTTGACTGATGGTGTGTAGGCAAGACTGATGGAAGTCATCTTCATTGGATTTCCGATGGAAAAATCCATCGGATTAGAATCCATAAGAAATCCGATCGTGTCTACAGGGCTTAAGAGCTAAAAGGTGCAAAACGCCTTCAAGTTTCCATCTGTTTTCTGTACCCTGTATTTTATTAAATACATTTTTTTGTATCAAGAGCCTGAAGTGCTCTGAACATGATGTTTGTTTGGTCTGACAGAACAAAACTTGGATAGACTCAGAAAACTAATAGTGACCCTACAGATCTAAATTAGTATTAAATGCTTCTCGTGGAGTGACAATGTAACGTTTGCTGTTACACCATCACACTACACTAAAGTTAGGCTCGGTTCACATATTTTTGCGAATTGGATGCATTTTAAACCTCATCTGATTTGCATAACATGTTATAAACCAGACCGGCTCTCAATGGAGACGGTTCACATATATATGGGCATGTTGTGGTGCGAATTACAAAAGGGTCCCGTGTATTTTTCAGTCCGATTCAGGTGCAACTTACGTGTCAAATTCGGACCTGTATCGCACCTGAACTGCTGAATAGAAACCGCACTGAACTTTACAGAGAAATCAGCCTCTTATATATATGAACCGAGCCTAAAGGCCCGTACACACGATCGGATTTTCCGACGGGAATTGTGTGATGGCAAGCTGTTGTCAGAAAATTCGACCGTTTGTACGCTTCATCTGACAATTATTGTCGGATTTTCCGCCAACAAATGTTGGATAGCATTCTTTCAAATTTTCCGCCAAACAAATGTGTGTTGATGGATTATCCGATCGGACAAAACTCCAAAGTACAAACACGCATGCTCAGAAGCAATGCTAACCATAACACAACATTAGCAGAAGTTGCCCAAAGGGTGGCGCAAAAGAGCAGAAAAAACATGTAGTTTTGTGTTTGTTGGCCAACAATTGTGTGCCGTTTGTATGCAAGACAAATTTCTGCACAACACCCTTCAGACAAAAGTCCTACGCTTTGTCCACGGAAAATCTGATCATGTGTACCAGGCTTTACACTTTAGCATATAGGAAAGAAACGTATATATTGTATATTATTAAAATGTGTTGCCACTCACTTGCAATTTTTTTTTTTTTAAATGCCACATTTTAACTTTTGGGGTTCAAAATAAGGTAACATTTGCTTTAATTAATTCGCTGGTTATTTTTTGATATACAAAATGCTTGAAAGTGGTTGGAGTTAGCCGGTAACTGCATAATGTGTGACCAGCATTACAGACAAAATCTGCTAAGACACTAAAGTAGTATTAAACCCTCTGTGTTATTTCAGCATAACACATTTAGTGCAATACAATGAACATTCCCCAGTAAACAATATGTTCAAATTTGTACACCAGCACTTACAAGTATACTTTCAATGCTGCTGCTTCCTGCTTTCCTGAACTTCCTGTCTTTTTAGAACAGTGTTAACAGTGGATACTGGATAGTGTAGCCTGGAATCTGTCTGTTAGCTTGGAGAAGGGATGAGGAGCAGGGGAGTGCTTTGATATATTAGGGCAGTGTTTCTCAACTCCAGTCCTCAAGGCGCACCAACAGGTCATGTTTTCAGGATTTCCCTCAGATGAAACAGCTGTGGTAATTACTAAGGCAGTGAAACTGATTACATCCCCTGTGCAAAATAATGGAAAGCCTGAAAACATGACCTGTTGGGGCGCCTTGAGGACTGGAGTTGAGAAACCCTGTATTAGGGTATGGGGCTGTGTCATTCTATTGCTGCACACAGTGGAGAGAGACACAACCCACTGCATGCAAAGGTAACTCCAAAGGACATTGCAAGAGAATGAATAAAGGGGTCACATTATGGGGCCACTTTCCTGAGATTGCGGCCTCCCTAGCCCAAATTAATAAAAAATTAGGTTAGATTGGCAGCAGTAGTTTAGTTTAGTCAGGAGCCTGCCCCTTTAAGGGGCTAGATTACAGCTAGTCAGGAAGAGCCAATGGGGGTTCAGGGAATTTTTATGGAATTATAGGGATTGGCTATAAAAGGGCCAGCAGGTGCAGGTTTCTTCCTCTTTCCGGCGGACAGCAAAGAAGATTAGAGCTCGAGCTGTGAAGACGTTTCTCTTACCTGATGGAAGCTCTGGTGATGCAGCTGTTGGAGAATGCAGGCAGCTCAGGAGGAGAGGCATGGCTGAGACATTGCATGGCGTCAGCTCCGGAGGAGGAGGCACTGCTTATGGAGCAAGAGGGAGGAGGCTTGGCAGTGGGCGGCGAGCTGATGGAGGACACAGATACAGGGCGGGGTGTTCCTGTGCCCGCACCGCCTGCAAGAGCAAGGAGAAGCGCGCCTCCAGAGCGAGAAGGACGGGCTGCGGAAGAAGCTGAAGAGACTCGTGTGCCTCAAGGGAAGCCAAGGGAAGATGGCGGCGGCGTGACATCACGGTGCCGCCGCGGAGGTCAGAAGAGGCGGACTTGTTCGCAGTCGCCAGCAGGAAGAAGCGGATGGCGTGGCCAGCTACAGCAGGCTGCACAGGACACAAGGGGGAGACAGCTTGTGCAGCAGTCTCCCAGGCAGCAGCGCGTATCATCGCAGCAAGGCACTCAGCATGCAGAAGTGCCCCAACAGGTGCTAGGTGTGCAGACTCCACAGGTTGCAGGTGTTACAGGCTCCAGCAGGTGGTGAGTTGACTCAATTACATGTGTATCTGGTTTGGTAGGTTCACTGTCTTCTTTAATTCAATCACTGTCCAAAGTGTCAGCTCCTGCTGTGTCTTCAGCTTCCCTGGTCTCTCTGTCTGTTAACCCTTCTGTTTCCTCTCATACTCCTGTGTTGTCTAATCTTCCTGTCAGTTTATCCTCTCAACAAGAAAAAAGTACTGTTAGTGTTTTACAGTCAGTCAGGTTAGCCCCTCATTACAGACAGCTGTGCATGCTAAAATCCATGTACCTGAGACATATATGAAAGATGTCATGCTGTGGCGGAACTACCGCCATAGCGACACACGCGGCCGCTATGGGGCCCGCAACCGAGAGGGGCCCGTGGGGAGGAGGAGGAATGCATACTGCCGGGGGGCGAGCACCGCCCGCACGGTCCCCCAGCCAGGGAAAGTGAGGAGAGGAAGAGGCACGCTGTGCGTACAAGCAGAGAGCTGTAATAGCTTTCATTTGCTTTCGGTGCGGTCTGAGCCAGCGGGTGCCCTGTAATTGGCTGAACGGGCCATGTGCGGGGCGGGCCGAGCGGCAGACATGGGGGTCTGTGAATGGCCCTGCGGAGCTGGTGCTGGTCACGTGTGGAGGCGGGGGCGGGGCTGGACTGTGGATTTGATAATCGCGCCTGCTTGCTCCCCGAGACGGAGTCCTGCCTCACAATGTGTTTATCCTGAGGTCTCATCTGCTCTGTCAGCTTACCCCCATCCTCTGTGTCACCCCCCATCCTCTGTGTCACCCCCCATCCTCTGTGTCACCCTCCCATCCTCCTCTGTCACCCCCCATCCTCCTCTGTGTCACCCCCCATCCTCCTCTGTGTCACCCCCTTATCCTCTGTGTCACCCCCTTATCCTCTGTGTCACCCCCCTCCTCCTCTGTGTCACCCCCCTCCTCCTCTGTGTCACCCTCCCATTCTCCTCTGTGTCACCCTCCCATCCTCCTCTGTGTCACCCTCCCATCTCCTCTGTGTCACCCTCCCATCTCCTCTGTGTCACCCTCCCATCTCCTCTGTGTCACCCACCCTCCTCCTCTGTGTCACCCACCCTCCTCCTCTGTGTCACCCACCCTCCTCCTCTGTGTCACCCATCCTCTGTGTCACCCCCCATCCTCCTCTGTGTCACCCCCCTCCTCCTCTGTGTCACCTCCCATCCTCCTCTGTGTCACCTCCCATCCTCCTCTGTGTCACCCCCCCCCTCCTCCTCTGTGTCACCCCCCCTCCTCCTCTGTGTCACCCCCCCTCCTCCTCTGTGTCACCCCCCCTCCTCCTCTGTGTCACCCTCCCATCCTCCTCTGTGTCACCCTCCCATCCTCCTCTGTGTCACCCCCTCCTCCTCTGTGTCACCCCCCCATCCTCTGTGTCACCCACCCTCCTCCTCTGTGTCACCCACCCTCTTCCTCTGTGTCACCCACCCTCTTCCTCTGTGTCACCCACCCTCTTCCTCTGTGTCACCCACCCTCCTCCTCTGTGTCACCCACCCTCCTCCCCTGTGTCACCCCCCTCCTCCTCTGTGTCACCCTCCCCTCCTCCTCTGTGTCACCCTCCCCTCCTCCTCTGTGTCACCCTCCCCTCCTCCTCTGTGTCACCCCCCCTCCTCCTCTGTGTCACCCCCCCTCCTCCTCTGTGTCACCCCCCCTCCTCCTCTGTGTCACCCCCCCTCCTCCTCTGTGTCACCCCCCCTCCTCCTCTGTGTCACCCCCCCTCCTCCTCTGTGTCACCCCCCCTCCTCCTCTGTGTCACCCCCCCTCCTCCTCTGTGTCACCCCCCTCCTCCTCTGTGTCACCCCCCTCCTCCTCTGTGTCACCCCCCTCCTCCTCTGTGTCACCCCCCCATCCTCCTCTGTGTCACCCTCCCATCCTCCTCTGTGTCACCCTCCCATCCTCCTCTGTGTCACCCTCCCATCCTCCTCTGTGTCACCCTCCCATCCTCCTCTGTGTCACCCTCCCATCCTCCTCTGTGTCACCCTCCCATCCTCCTCTGTGTCACCCCCCCTCCTCCTCTGTGTCACCCCCCTCCTCCTCTGTGTCACCCCCCCTCCTCCTCTGTGTCACCCCCCCTCCTCCTCTGTGTCACCCCCCCTCCTCCTCTGTGTCACCCCCCCTCCTCCTCTGTGTCACCCCCCCTCCTCCTCTGTGTCACCCCCCCTCCTCCTCTGTGTCACCCCCCCTCCTCCTCTGTGTCACCCCCCCTCCTCCTCTGTGTCACCCCCCCTCCTCCTCTGTGTCACCCCCCCCTCCTCCTCTGTGTCACCCCCCCTCCTCCTCTGTGTCACCCACCCTCCTCCTCTGTGTCACCCTCCCATCCTCCTCGTCACCCACCCTCCTCCTCTGTGTCACTCCTCCTCTGTGTCACCCCCCTCCTCCTCTGTGTCACCCCCCTCCTCCTCTGTGTCACCCCCCTCCTCCTCTGTGTCACCCCCCTCCTCCTCTGTGTCACCCCCCATCCTCTGTGTCACCCCCCATCCTCTGTGTCACCCTCCCATCCTCCTCTGTGTCACTCCCCATCCTCTGTGTCACCCTCCCATCCTCCTCTGTGTCACCCTCCCATCCTCCTCTGTGTCACCCTCCTCCTCCTCTGTGTCACCCCCTTATCCTCTGTGTCACCCCCCTTATCCTCTGTGTCACCCCCCTTATCCTCTGTGTCACCCCCCTCCTCCTCTGTGTCACCCTCCCATCCTCCTCTGTGTCACCCTCCCATCCTCCTCTGTGTCACCCTCCCATCCTCCTCTGTGTCACCCTCCCATCCTCCTCTGTGTCACCCTCCCATCCTCCTCTGTGTCACCCTCCCATCCTCCTCTGTGTCACCCCCCTCCTCCTCTGTGTCACCCCCCTCCTCCTCTGTGTCACCCACCCTCCTCCTCTGTGTCACCCACCCTCCTCCTCTGTGTCACCCCCCTCCTCCTCTGTGTCACCCCCCTCCTCCTCTGTGTCACCCCCCTCCTCCTCTGTGTCACCCCCCTCCTCCTCTGTGTCACCCCCCTCCTCCTCTGTGTCACCCCCCTCCTCCTCTGTGTCACCCCCTCCTCCTCTGTGTCACCCCCCCTCCCCTGTGTCACCCCCCCTCCTCCTCTGTGTCACCCTCCCATCCTCCTCTGTGTCACCCTCCCCTCCTCCTCTGTGTCACCCCCCCCTCCTCCTCTGTGTCACCCCCCCTCCTCACCCCCTCCTCTGTGTCGCTCCCCCTCTTCTGTGTCAGTTCCTCCTCTTCTGTGTCAGTTCCTCCTCTTCTGTGTCAGTTCCTCCTCTTCTGTGTCAGTTCCTCCTCTTCTGTGTCAGTTCCTCCTCTTCTGTGTCAGTTCCTCCTCTTCTGTGTCAGTTCCTCCTCTTCTGTGTCAGTTCCTCCTCCTCTCCCCCTCCCCTGTGTCAGCCCCCCCTTTCCCTCTGTCTCTCTCTCTCAGCCTCTCGCTCACTCCCTTTCTCGCACCCACCACTCTTTCTCTAATCCCCCCTCTCTCACCCCCACTCTCTCATCCCTACCTCGCTCACCCCCACCCCCACTCTCTCTCATCCCCACCCCTCTCACCCCCACTATCTCACCCACCCTCTCTCTCTCTCTCTCACCCCCCTCACCGCCGCCTCTCTCTCCTGCCTCCTCCCCCCTTTCTTTCACCCCCTCACCTCCTCCTCTCCCTCACCTCCTCCTCCTCTCACCTTCCCCTTTCTCACCTCCCTCCCCCCACCTCTTTCCCTCCTCAGGGGGTGGGGGCCCAATGAGGATGGCTGTATGGGGCCCCAATAATTGCAAACAGCAGCCCTGTGAGTGAGCGCACCAGTTCGGATGTGTCCCGAATCCTGTGTCTTGCCGACACTTCTCCCCAAGGCTCCCCACCAATGGAAGGAAGGAAAACAGCACTACAGTAGAGGAGCTTCACCCCCAAACTCCAGCTCCCACACTTCCTGGCTTGAAGCGAGTCTCGGTAAGGCAGTCTAATGGGGCTATGTGACGGTAAACCCCGGGAACGCAGGACATTCAAATGAAAGCTATTACAGCTCTCTGCTTGTACGCACAGTACGCCTCTTCCTCTCCTCACTTCCCCTGGTTGGGGGACCGTGCGGGCGGTGCTCACCCCCCCACTCTGAGGCAGCCCCATGCTCGCCAATAGCCATTTGAGGGCTGCAGTATGCATTCCTCATCCTCCCCGGTAGTTCCGCCACTGACTCGCCTCTTCCACTGCACAGGTGAGGCTGCATTGGGCACGGGTGAGGCTGCATTGGGCACGGGTGAGGCTGCATTGGGCACGGGTGAGGCTGCATTGGGCACGGGTGAGGCTGCATTGGGCACGGGTGAGGCTGCATTGGGCACGGGTCACGCTGCATTGGGCACGGGTCACGCTGCATTGGGCACAGGTGAGGCTGTATTGGGCATGGGCAGGCTACGCTGCATTGGGCACAGGTGAGGCTGCGTTGGGCACAGGTGAGGCTGCATTGGGCACTGGACACGCTGCATTGGGCACTGAACACGCTGCATTGGGCACAGGCCACGCTGCATTGGGCACAGGTGAGGCAGTATTGGGCACGGGCAGACCACGCTGCATTGGGCACAGGTGAGGATTATTGAAGCGCTAACACCAGGTGTTTGGAGTATCTTTATCTGTTGATTAAACTTTCTGGAATACATATATTGCTATTGTGGTGTAGGATCTGGGTTCTTTCTTTCTTTCTTTCATCTCAGACTCGAACCACACGCCCTTTAAACCCCGCCCACTATTTAATTTAAGTCCGCCATTTTTTTTTGGGGGGGGGGCCCATACAACATTTTGCTATGGGGCCCTGTGATTTCTAGTTACGCCCCTGATGTCATGCCTTGTGAGATGTCCCCTTTAGGATATCATTTAAATGCAAATATTAAAGCCAAAATTTATGTAGACATTCTCTCCCTTCTGCCTGCTCATAAGGATTTCATGGTCAGAGCTGACAAGAGGGGTGAGGAGAGAAGTGAGGAGGAAAGGCGCAGGGTGATCCCTAGGTCATTTAAACAATTGGCTGCAAGCCTTTTTGTATTTATTCTGGTATAATGGCGGAAAAGCACCCAGAGCGGTGTGGGGGACTTTTCCAACATTTGTTCATATCCTAGAAGCCTACAAAAATTTTGGTGGCCTGGGTTGGTTCTATTATGATGAATCCTTTTGTCAGAAAATGTCCATTCACCCGTCACTTAGGTGGGGTATGAAAGATGTGGGCCTGTGGCTCAATTTGATATTTCCGCAGAAGCAGGTAGCACCTAGGCAACTCACTGTTAACACTTCCACGGCGGCCTTTAGAAAAGGCTGCTGTTTTGCATTTAATGATAGTCAATGCCGCTGGAATAATTCTTGCAAATACAGAAATGAATGTTCCATCTGTGCGGGGACGCACCCAGCGGCAAAAATGTTTTAAGAGAAATGCAGCTGCAGGTTCTAGCCAGGCGCAGCATATTTTGGTAAGGGATAAGTTATGTAAGGAACTAAGGATTGCGGGGCCCTTTTGAGCACCCCCCTTTTTTGTAATTTTCGGATTTCCCCATTGGGAGTAGTGCCCAAACGGGAACCTAATGAATTTCGTATTATACACCATCTATCCTTTCCTAAAGGTGATTCATTGATTGATGATATTGATAGGAACCTATGTTCCATGTCTTATGCTATCTTTGAGGAAGCGATTGGTAAGATCAGGTTGTTTGGCCCGGGGGCGTTGTTGGCGAAGGATGACATAAAATCAGCTTTTCGGCTCTTGCCCGTTTCCCCGGAGGCCTTTAATTCCTTGGGTTTTTATTTTGAGGGACAGTACTTTTTTGACATGTATCTCCCAATGGGGTGTTCATTGTCTTGCTCATACTTTGAAACATTTTCCACATTCCTTCACTGGGTACTTGGCATTTGGTCCGGGTTTGATAGTACAGTGCACTATTTAGATTTCTTATTTGTTGGTCCAGCAGACTCTAGTTTATGTTCGGACTTGTTGCTATAATTTCAAGCTATGTCTCTTGAATTTGGCGTCCCGTTGGCGGAGGAAAAAGCTTGCTGGCCCAGCACTTTGTTGGAATTTTTGGGCATTGAGATAGATACTTGCAGTATGGAATTCCGTTTGCCAGCGGAAAAATTAAATAAAATAAAATGGTTGATCGCGACAGTGTTGCAAAAGAAGATACTTTTGAAAGAAATGTAGTCACTCTTGGGTGTTCTGGCATTTGCGTGCAGAATCATGCCTGTTGGCAGGAATTTTTCACGTCGGCTTTACCTGGTTATTTCGGGCTCGAAATCTCCCTTGGATCATGTTAGGATAGCCACCCCTATTAAAGAGGATTTGATGGTTTGGGCTAGCTTTCTTGATTGTTATAATGGTAAGTCCTTGTTTCAGGCCGAATTTGTTGTGACACGGGATTTTTGTCTGTTTACAGATGCGGCTGGCTCCAAAGGTTTTGGAGCCATCTGGAGATCGCATTGGTGCTGTGCGGCTTGGCTGGAGTCCTGGGTGAGATCAGGAGCTACCAAGAATGTGGTATTGCTAGAGTTGTTTCCAATTTTAGTGGCACTGGAGTTGTGGGGCTCAGAGTTTGCTAATAGGCTCATCTTGGTGGAAACTGATAACAAAGGTGTTTTATATGCAGTGAATTGTCTCTCGTCTAGTTCTTGGTTGGTAATCAAAATCTTGCGTCAGGTGGTCTTCAGATGCCTCAAATTTAACATCTGGTTGAAGGCTAGGTATACTCCTGGGATATTGAAAAACATTCTCTATCTCGTTTTCAGGTGGAGCGTTTTCGTAGTTTGCTTCCGGAGGCGGACGCAGTTGGCATCCTGTGCCCGGCCTATTTGTGGGAGATGATCTGAGTGCTGTGACAGATGCTATTAGGGGCTCCTTAGCTCCTAAGACTTGGTCAAGTTACTCTGCAGCTTGGAGCAGCTGGATAGCCTTTGCCAGTACTGAAGGTTTTCAGTTTAATTGACATTCTGAGGGTGCTATTTTGTCTTTTCTGTCCAGTTTAATGTGGCAGCAATTTTCACATAGTCATGTGACAAAAATGTTGGCCGGCATGCCATTTTTCTTCCATTTCTTAGGTCTGAGACCTTGTACTTCTTCTTTTTCTGTAAAACAGGCGCTGAAGGGGTACAAGAGATTGACTTTCGTCACAGATGACAGAAGACCGATCTCTCTTGACATTCTCAGTGGCTTTTGCAGAATTACTTCAGTTGTCTGTTTTTCCTCTTACTTTACTTTATTTACTTTATTATTTAGGACAGCCTTTGTTCTTGCCTTTTTTAGGGCGTGCCGTATCTCGGAATTATTTCCGGGAAGCAAGCAGGGTGGTTCTGGAATTCGATTTGATCGGGTGTTCATGTGTGGCTGCAGCATTCCAAAACGGATCAATGTGGCATGGGCAGATGGGTTCATCTAAGGGAGCACGATGATGTTTTCATGTGCCCAGTAGCCTTAGTTAAGCAATTCATGGGACTTGGGCCTCCCGGGGGGGGGATTTTTTCTCACTCACGTTAATTTGTTGCCCCTGACGAAGTACCAATTCGATGCAGTCCTAAAGAAGAGTTTGGGTAGCATGGTATTAAGTAATTTCAGGTTTTCCTCCCACTCCTTTCGGATTGGCGCAGCCTCAGAGGCGGCTCGATCGGGTGTCCCGGAATCGGATATTAAAGCAATGGGGAAGTGGAAGTCGAAATGTTTTAAGTTATATGTTCGTCCTAATTTGTTTGTTTCATTTTAGGTACCCAACACACAGTTTGGATTATGGGGCACTCATTTATTTATTGGGCTCAAAAAAGAGCGGCTCAACGCAGCTATTCATCAAATTTGTCTCTGCACCCGGACTCTTTTTGGTTCTTTTGGAAAGGTATAAGAGTGGTTTCAACTGAACTTTCATTTATCTAGGTTGTGTCACCTATGGCCGTTGCCATCTATCCTGATAATTCACTTGGGAGGTAATGATTTGAGAAACGTTAAAACATTAGACTTGCTGTTCATGATCAAGCAAGACTTGCATCGCTTCAGTACGACTTTCCCAGGTACAACGTTAGTTTTTTCTGAGGTGGTTCCTCGTCTTTCATGGCTCTCCTCTGCACAGAGGAGGGTTATGGAAAAAATGAGGAAAAGAGTCAATAGGGCTCTTGAAAAGTTCATGCCCCAGGTGGGGGGATAGTCGTATCGGCATGTGGACTTGGAAGGGGGTTATCCAGGTCTATACAGACTGGATGGCGTTCACCTATCCAAAATGGGTAATGATATCTTTAATGTGGGTTTGCAGAACATGATTGAGAAGGCCGCAACGCTTGGGGTGTGCCGGTCTTGATGCTCAAGACCGGCGTGTGGGGACTGTTTTCTTTTTCGTACATCACGGGACACAGAGCGACTTAGTCATTACTAATGGGTTATATAGTTTACCTTCAGGTGTTGGCACTGGCCAATTCCAAACCGGAAGTACCCTCCCCTATATAAGCCCCTCCCACCCGGGAGCACCTCAGTTTTTTGCCAGTGTCTAAGGTGTTGGCCAAAGAGTAACATGTGTTTTCACTGGGCTTGCGTACAGGTTCTTTTGGGCCTTAGTAAGCTGTTCCGGATCCCACCAAAAAAAGCTTCATAGCTAAACGGTCGGTACCCGGGCCTTGCAGCAGAAGAGCAAGGTTTTGCCTGTAATGCTTCTCTTAGGAGGGCTGGACCCTGGGATCCAGAGCTCTGGTCATACCCACGACCAAGACGCTGTCTGTGCAGGGTGCTATACAGGTCCAGGGGAGTGGAATCCTTGGGAACTCGGTCCCTGAAGGTTTAATTACAATGCCTGCCGTGATAGGTGAAGTTTGGACTTTTGTGGACCAAACAAAGTCCTGCGGCGGGGATCAGGTAAGTGGGGGCCCTCAGGAACTTGGTTCTATTGGGGGACCCCCAAGCCTAATTTGTCTTTCTGTCTGTTACCTAACGGTATTCCCGCTAAATATCTGTGTTTGCCTATAACTACTGAAAATGTAAAATTTTAATAGTAGTCAAGAAAAAAAAAAAACAGGGACCGCGGTACCTGTGTTAAACCACTAGAGGCCGCTGTAGTCCATTTTTCTTGTAAATGTGGATCTTTGGTTTTCTCAACTCAAAAGATCCAGGCAGCTGGTAAGTTTCTCTGAGGGAATCCACTTCCTCTGCCCTGTTGCTGCGTTCATCCACCGCACAGGCCCTCCGGCAAAAAGGGCCCTGGCTCCTAGTCCTCTGTTGGTTTTCGAAAAGGGCGCCATTGGCGCACGGGCGCGCGCGCGGGCGCGTGCACGCGCCTCCTATGAAAAAAAAGGGGCGGGGCGGGTGGATGACGCTCGATGCGCGCCGCGGCGCTTCTGCGCATGTGCGGGCGTCCCAGCATGGTTAAAAGACACAGTACAAGTGTCAGCTGCATGCAAACAGAGCTAGCAACAAACAGTGGCACACAGAGGCGGTTGATGCAGGCATCCCCATAGAAAGGCACTTTAGTGGACACCAGCTGGTATATAGCAGCACCTGTGTTAGACTATTATCAGCAAAAATTGGTGTATGACGACGGGAATACCTCAGCTTTGTGCTTAAAGGATATGTCGTCCAGACGCTCCGGAAATAAATCTTCCAGGAAGCCAAAGGGGTCTCCATCGGGCTCTGAGGATATTGGGCATGCTTGCACTGCACCAATCTCCCCTGAGAATGCAGAGGTCAGTAGCCGTAGAAACCCCGCAGGAATGTCTGGTGCTGCGGCTGTCCCCAGTCCACCTGCTCCTGTATATATAACAGAGGAGGTTTTATCCTCAACTCTGGGAGGATTGGAAGAGAGATTAACAGCATTGATCGCTGCTTCCCTGTCACAGGAAAAGCGCGTCCGATCTCCGTCTCCTCCTTCAGAGTGCCTGTTAGTGGAGGAACAGCCCCACACAGAGATCGACCTACCTGAAGGGGATCAGGATGAGGTTGATTCACTTATAGAGGAATCAACAGTGGAAGAACCTTTCTCAGCTTCTCAGGCTGAAAGATTATGGGTTCAGTCTCTGACTAACATGGTCCGATCAGCATTTAAAATGCCTCTGGCGGAACCACCATCCACTACGGTTTCCTCGCTGGGGTCGCTAAAAGCTCCCCAGGCGGTCTGTTCCTTCCCAATCCACCCTTTATTAGAAGGGCTTATTTACCAGGATTGGGAGCATCCTGATAAAATATTTGCTCCCCCCAAGAGATTTCCGGTGATCTATCCCATGGAGGATAAGTTCATAAGAAAATGGAGGGTCCCTATAGTGGACGCAGCCATCTCTTCTGTTAACAAATCACTGACATGTCCAGTAGATAATGTTCCAATGTTCAAAGACCCAATAGATAAAAAATTGGAGTCTTTACTAAAATCTGCTTTCTCTACAGCAAGTATGGTGACACAACCTGCGGTAGCAGCGATTGGAGTCTGCCAAGCAGTGAAAGATCAGTTGAAACAAGTCTTAAGGGACTTACCAGATCAGCAGGCTCATGCCCTAGCTGACCTGCCTAGAGCCTTGTGTTTTGCGGTGGACGCCATAAAGGATACAATCCAACAGGCCTCCCGCTTTACGCTGTCTATAGTACATATGCGTAGGCTTTTGTGGCTCAAAAACTGGTCTGCTGAAGCTCCCTGTAAAAGACTGCTGGTTAGCTTCCCATTTCATGGAGAACGCTTATTTGGAGAAGATCTGGACAAATATATCCAGAAAATTTCTGCCGGTAAAAGTTCACTCTTACCGGTTAAGAACAAGGGTAGAAGTCCTTCTTTTAAGAGGCCTACCTCTCCAGTCCCGGGCACATCGGCTGTGAAGCAGTTCCGACGGCCTCCGCGGTCAAATTCAGGGGGCAGAAATCAGGGACAATCACAGGGTAACAAGAAGCCCTGGATCAAGAGAGGTACAAAACCTCCCCCTAAGGCATGAAGTATTGCCCCCGCTCAATCGGGTGGGGGGAAGACTTCAGTTGTTCACAGAGACCTGGCGGGACACCATCAGAGACAGATGGGTGCTCTCCGCAGTAAGTCTGGGATACAAGCTGGAGTTAAAAGGCACTCCTCCTGCCCAATTTATGAGGTCAAACGTGCCAAGAGATCCCCAAAAGAGAGGATCCCTCCTTCTGGCACTAGAACAACTATTGCTCCAAGGGGTAATCATGAAGGTTCCCCTGGAAGAAAGCGGATTCGGGTTTTACTCGAACCTTTTCACAGTCCCCAAACCAAATGGGGACGTGAGGCCCATATTAAATCTAAAAGGGCTAAACAAGTTCCTAAATATCAGGACCTTTCGGATGGAGTCGATCCGATCAGTGGCCACCGCCCTACAAGGGCAGGAATGGCTAGCCTCGATCGACATAAGGGATGCTTATCTGCATATTCCCATCTTTCCGGCCCATCAGAAATTTCTACGCTTTGCAGTAGAAGGGCGCCATTTTCAGTTCAGAGCCTTACCTTTCGGTCTGGCCACAGCACCACGAGTGTTCACAAAAATTCTGGCCCCATTATTGGCCAATCTAAGAACACAGGGTGTAACGATAATGGCATATCTAGACGACCTGCTACTAATAGACCACTCAGTGGAAAAGCTGGAAGTAGCTATTCACAAGACAATCGAGTATCTGGAATATCACGGTTGGATTATCAACCGGGACAAGTCAGCTCTAAGACCAGTCAAAAGTCTGGAATACTTAGGGCTAAGGCTGGATTCAAATCAGAGAAAGATTTTCTTACCTCCAGAGAAGGTGTCGTCTTTAAGAAATTTGACCCACTTAGTGGGTACAAAAAGAAAACCATCCATACGTCTCTGCATGAGGCTGCTGGGAAAGATGGTGGCTTCATTCGAAGCGGTACCCTACGGTCAATTCCATTCAAGGAATTTGCAAAGGGCCATACTGTCAGCCTGGAACAAAAAAGTTCAGGCTTTAGACTTACCAATGTCCCTGTCCCCTTCCGTTCGCAAGAGCCTCCATTGGTGGTTGGTGCCCCAGAATCTGGAAAGAGGGAAACCCTTCAGTCCGGTTTCTTGGAAGGTGGTCACTACAGATGCCAGCCTCATCGGCTGGGGGGCAGTGCTGGAGCAATGGTCTCTCCAGGGCAGGTGGTCAGAAGCAGAAAAATCCCTGCCCATCAATCTCTTAGAGATACGAGCAGCCCGGTATGCCCTAGTAGCATGGACATCCAAACTCCAGGGGTCCCCTGTCAGAATTCAATCAGACAATGCCACGGCAGTGGCATATATCAATCATCAGGGTGGCACCAAAAGTCGTGCAGCCCAGAAGGAAGCAAATTGCATCCTGGGGTGGGCAGAAAGATATGTCCCAGCCATATCTGCGGTTTTCATCCCAGGAGTGGAAAATTGGAGAGCGGACTTTCTAAGTCGCCAACAATTATGCCCGGGGGAATGGTCTCTTCACCCCGAGGTTTTCCAGGCAATATGCCAGCGGTGGGGAACACCGGATGTAGATCTGCTAGCATCCAGATTCAACGCAAAGGTGGACAGGTTTGTGTCTCGCACAAGGGATCCCCTAGCTTGCGGCTCGGATGCCCTAGTGTTCCCTTGGGATCGGTTCAAGCTGATATATGCATTCCCACCGCCACAATTGTTACCGCGATTACTCCGCAGAATCAGGGTAGAAAAGAAACCAGTGATTCTGGTGGCTCCAGCGTGGCCCCGAAGGGCATGGTACGCGGAGATGGTAAAAATGTCAGTGAGGAGTCCTTGGACCCTCCCACTTCGTCCGGACCTGCTTTCGCAGGGACCGATATACCACCCTTCCTTACCAGCCCTAGGTTTGACGGCCTGGCTATTGAAGCCCACATTCTGAAAAAGAGAGGGCTCTCTAATTCTGTGGTATCTACCATGATCAATGCCAGGAAACCGGTATCCAGGCAGATCTATTATAGGATCTGGAAAGCGTACATTACGTGGTGTGAGACCAAGAAATGGCATCCACGTAAGTACATGATAGGGAGGATTCTGGACTTCCTACAGTGGGCTGTAGATAGGAAACTGGCCTTGAGTACTATCAAGGGTCAGATTTCGGCCTTGTCAATATTTTTTCAAAGGCCCTTGGCTTCGCATTCACTAGTCAAAGCCTTTATACAAGGAGTGATGCGTATTAGCCCTCCGGTTAGTATTCCCATATGTCCTTGGGACTTAAACCTGGTTCTGTCGGTTCTACAGAAACAACCGTTTGAACCATTACAACACATTTCCTTGGTTCTTCTCACCAGGAAATTGGTTTTCTTAGTAGCCATTTGTTCGGCTAAAAGAGTGTCGGAATTAGCAGCTATGTCCTGTAAGGAGCCATATCTGGTTGTCCATAAGGACAGAGTAGTATTACGTCCTCATCCAGCCTTTCTTCCTAAGGTGGTATCGAGGTTTCATTTGAACCAAGATGTGGTTCTTCCTTCTTTTTTCCCCAAACCTAGCTCAGTAGAGGAAAAGTTATTACATTCTTTGGATGTGGTAAGAGCAGTTAAAGCTTATCTAAAAGCCACTGCTCAGATTCGCAGAACGGATTCTTTGTTTGTTCTGCCGGAAGGCCCCAGAAGGGGTCAGGCAGCATCAAAATCTACTTTAGCCAAGTGGATTCGACAGGTCATAATACAAGCCTATGGCTTGAGAAAGAGACCGCCTCCGTTCAAAGTTAGGGCGCACTCCACAAGAGCAGTTGGAACTTCATGGGCAGTGCATCACCAGGCCTCCCTGGCTCAAGTATGTAAGGCCGCAACATGGTCTTCGGTACACACGTTTACTAGATTCTATCAGGTAGACGTTAGAAGTCAGGAGGATGTCGCCTTTGGGCGCAGTGTGTTGCAGGCCGCAAAAGATCCTCATGCCTGATGGCGCCCAGCTTATGTACCCCCCCCTCATTTGGCATTGCTTTGGGACGTCCCATTAGTAATGACTAAGTCGCTCTGTGTCCCGTGATGTACGAAAAAGAAAAAGGGATTTTTATAACAGCTTACCTGTAAAATCCTTTTCTTGGAGTACATCACGGGACACAGAGCTCCCACCCCTCTTTTTGGGACACTTATTGCTTGGCTACAAAACTGAGGTGCTCCCGGGTGGGAGGGGCTTATATAGGGGAGGGTACTTCCGGTTTGGAATTGGCCAGTGCCAACACCTGAAGGTAAACTATATAACCCATTAGTAATGACTAAGTCGCTCTGTGTCCCGTGATGTACTCCAAGAAAAGGATTTTACAGGTAAGCTGTTATAAAAATCCCTTTATTTATATTTGAAGTTGTGCTACTGCTAGAGTTCTAATAACTGAGCAGGTAGAAATGTTATTTGAATATTTATGAAGTTTTGATTGGTAATAAAGATTTATGGAAAATTATTTGTGAAAAACCAATAAAGGTGTCGCGGCCAAGTTTTTGCCAAATAAAATGTTTCAGGTGTTTATTTAAGTAGTTGTATCTGGGGAAGTTTTGGTCTGGGCGGGTGTGGCCTGCAATCTCATGAATAAAGGGGTCACATTATGGGGCCACTTTCCTGAGATTGCGGCCTCCCTAGCCCAAATTAATAAAAAATTAGGTTAGATTGGCAGCAGTAGTTTAGTTTAGTCAGGAGCCTGCCCCTTTAAGGGGCTAGATTACAGCTAGTCAGGAAGAGCCAATGGGGGTTCAGGGAATTTTTATGGAATTATAGGGATTGGCTATAAAAGGACCAGCAGGTGCAGGTTTCTTCCTCTTTCCGGCGGACAGCAAAGAAGATTTGAGCTCCCTCCCTCCCCAGTCGCGATCACTTTTATGTGGTGGGTCACCCTGGATCCAGGGGGGACTGTTATTTATATTTGAAGTTGTGCTACTGCTCGAGTTCTAATAACTGAGCAGGTAGAAATGTTATTTGAATATTTATGAAGTTTTGATTGGTAATAAAGATTTATGGAAAATTATTTGTGAAAAACCAATAAAGGTGTCGCGGTCAAGTTTATGCCAAATAAAATGTTTCAGGTGTTTATTTAAGTAGTTGTATCTGGGGAAGTTTTGGTCTGGGCGGGTGTGGCCTGCAATCTCAAGAAGCCACCCTGAAACAGTAAACCTGGGGCAGCGGTCATGGTAGTAGATTAAACTGGAACATAGGCAAGGATTAAAAGATAAAGAAGCTACATACTCAGTAAGTGATTAAATCAGCAGCTGCAAGTGCTTAACAAATCTGAGGTTTTATTATCACTTTAAGTAGGCACTTATTGATTAGTTAGCCACAACTGCAAGTTTTCTAGCTTTAAAACCATAGGAAAAGTCTCAAACGCCAAGAAACTGCATTGACTTAGCATGTATAACATAATATTGTGTGTTAAGCCTGATGTAATTAGCAGATACTTACTGTGTCAAACACTTTTAGTGTAGAGGTCTATGTTAATGCTTTATAATGGAAGCTAATGTAGGACTGTGTTCATTAAACTTCTCCTAAGCCCCAGTGATAAAATCTTGTGTCAGGGAAATGGTAAAATGCGTGAGCGGATGAATTTTTTCTGCAGGAAATCTAAAGTGGGAGAATATTTCATGTCAAGAACAAAGAGGAGAGATTAATTTGCAGGCTACAAGTAATTGTAATTGTGTAAGAGACTTTTAAGATAACAATTTAATGATCATTATCACAATTAGTGATGAGCCGAACACCCCCGGGTTCGGTTCGCACCAGAACCCGCGAACGGACCGAAAGTTCGTACGAACATTAGAACCCTATTAAATACAATGGATGCGAACGTTCGAATTCTAAAGTGCTAATTATAGCGACTATTATGCATGTTATTGTCCTAAAAAGGGTTTGGGAACCCGGGTTCTGCACCAGGGGACATGTATCAATGCAAAAAGAAGTTTTAAAAACGGTCGTTTTTCGGGAGCAGTCATTTTAATGATGCATAAAGTGAAAAAAAAAAAAGTCAAATATTCCTTTAAATATCGTACCTGGGGGGTGTCTAAAGTATGCCTGTGAAGTGCCACGTGTTTCCCGTGTTTAGAACTGTCCCTGCACAAAATGACACTTCTAAAGGAAAAAAAAGCCATTTAAAACTGCTTGCGGCTTTAATGTAATGTCTGGTCCCGGTAATATGGATGAAAATCTTTAAGAAAAATGGCATAGCTACCCCATGACCCCCCCCCCTACCCCAGCCCATTACCAGCCCCTTTGGGTCTTGTATGGATATTAAGGGGAACCCCGCACATAAAATAAAAAAGGCCCTATATACTCTGAACAGCCGTATACAGGCGGTGCATACAAGACAGGGACTGTAGGTTTGTTCTTATGTAGAATCTGTTTGTAATTTTGAACAGGTACATTGTTGAAGTGTAGCTCCAGCCAAAAAATCTATTTTTAAGCTTTTTGGAAAACATAGGGAAGGGTTATCACCCCTGTAACATTTGTTTTGCTGTCTGTGCCCCTGTTCAGAACATTTCACCTCACTTTCCGTCCCAATGACAACTGTTTTTGAAATGTGGTGTTTTTCTTGAAACAAGGATTGCTGATAAAGCATCAGTACAGAGGAGACACCTTTCTCCCATATTAATTCTTACAGGAGAGAATTTTCCTTCCAAGGGGTAGATTTCCTCTCACTTCCTGTTGGCTTCTTTCTTTTGCAAGTAGGAGTCGTTTGTAAGTTGGATGTTTGAAAGTAGGGACCTGCCGTATATACTCTGCAGAAATAGGCCCCTTAGTTGTTGGTGTTGGCACAACACTGTAAGCACTCACAGTTACTCTTGGTTGGTGCTGGAACGCCCTGCTGTCAACTATTATATCAGGAATTTTAATTACATATAATTGTTGAACAGTGGTAGTAAAAATTGGGCCTTTGATGGTGGTGCTGGTGCCACAACACTGTAAGCCCTGACAGTTACTCTTGGTGGGTGCAGCAATGGGCCCTGCTGTGAATTATTAGATCAAGAATTGTAATTGCATGCCCCTGTTGAACAGGGGCTGAAAAATTGGGCCTTTCGTGGTGGTGGTGGTGGTGGTGGTGGTGGTGGTGTTGCCACAACACTGTAAGCCCTGACAGTTACTCTTGGTGGGTGCATGAATGGGCCCTGCTGTGAATTATTAGATCAAGAATTGTAATTACATGCCCCTTTTGAACAGGGGCTGAAAAATTGGGCCTTTCGTGGTGGTGGCGTTGCCACAACACTGTAAGCCCTCAGAGTTACTCTTGGTGGGTGCAGCAATGGGCCCTGCTGTGAATTATTAGATCAAGAATTGTAATTACATGCCCCTGTTGAACAGGGGCTGAAAAATTGGGCCTTAGGCACTGGTGGCACAACACTACAACCCCTCACAGATACTGTACTTGGAGCACAGCAATGAGCCCTGTTGCAAAGTATTGCTTCAAAAATTGTAATGACACGCCCCTGTTAAACAGGGGCTGAAAAATTGGGCCTTAGGCACTGGTGGCACAACACTCCAACCCCTCACAGATACTGTACTTGGAGCACAGCAATGAGCCCTATGGCAAATTATTGCTAAAAAAATTGGAATTACACGCCCCTGTAAAACAGGGGCTGAAAAATTGGGCCTTAGCCACTGGTGGCGGCACCCATAAACAAAAATGATCTTCCAAGCTATCATCATCAATCGTATCATTGAGGACTCGGAGGAGGAGGATAGCCAGTCAACATAACAGCACAGGCACTCAGCATCAGCCTTGAAGGGATGTGACATGTTAAAATCAATTAGTCTGTTATATCAGCATCAGGTGTGTGGTAGCTGGTGGTGATCCAAGACTGGTTCATCTTGATGAAAGTCAGTCGATCAACCGAGTCGGTGGACAGGCGCACCCTGTGATCCGTGACAAATCCTCCAGCAGCACTGAATGTGCGTTCCGAAAGAACGCTGGATGCAGGGCAGGCCAGTAGCTCAATTGCATACTGTGCAAGCTCTGGCCAGTGATCCATCCTCAAGACCCAGTAAGCCAGAGGATTTTCGGTGGGGAAGGTGTCCAAGTCTGACCTTGCCCCTAGATATTCCTGCACCATGTTTATCAGACGCTGGCGATGGTTGCTGGAACCGATCATACTTTGGGGCTGCGGACTAAAGAATTGTCTGAACGCATCGGTCAGACGGCCACCTTCCCCACCGCTCCTTCTTTGACTGGCCGAAGCCTCAGCAACTCGTTGTCCAGGACCAGGAGTTTGTAACCTCCCAGTCTCTGGGAACGCGTTGCACAGACCTTTCTGCAAGGCCTCCCGGAGTTGTCTCATCCTCTGCTCCCTCTGCGACGGTAACATAAGGTCCGCAACCTTACCCTTGTACCGTGGATCAAGGAGAGTGGCCAGCCAGTAATGGTCCCTCTCCTTGATCCGAAGAATACGAGGATCCTTCCGCAGACTTTGCAGGATCAGGGAGGCCATGCAGCGTAGGTTTGCTGAGGCATTCGGTCCGGAGTCCTCTGGGTCACTAAGGACGACATGATCCGCAGCCACCTCCTCCCAGCCACGTACAAGTCCACTGGTTTCTTGGGACTGTAAATCATCCCTAAAAGACTGCTGCTGATGATGCTGAGTGCCAGCCTCCACCTCCATGCTGACACAATCCTCCTCCTCCTCCTCCTCCTCCTCTTCCTGTGCGATGGGTGGGACAGAAGGAACACTGTCTGGGTAAAGGGGCCTTGAGAGGCAAGGAAGTCCTCCTCTTCCTGCCTCTGTTCTGCCTCAAGTGCCCTGTCCATTATTCCACGCAGCGTGTGCTCCAACAGGTGGACAAGAGGTACAGTGTCACTGATGCATGCACTGTCACTGCTCACCATCCTCGTGGCCTCCTCAAATGGTGCCAGGACAGTGCATGCATCCCTGATCATGCCCCACTGGCGTGGAGAAAAAAAACCAAGCTCCCCTGACCCTGTCCTGGTGCCGTAGTCGCACAGGTACTCATTGATGGCCCTCTGCTGCGTGTGCAGCCGCTGCAGCATGGCCAACATTGAGTTCCACCTGGTGGGCATGTCACATATAAGGCGGTTCTTGGGCAGGTTCAACTCCTTTTGCAGCTCAGCCAGGCGAGCACTGGCATTATAAGATCTGCGGAAATGCACACAGACTTTCCTGGCCTGCCTCAGGACATCCTGTAAGCCCGGGTACCTGCCCAAGAACCGCTGCACCACCAGGTTAAGGACGTGAGCCACACAGGGCACATGGGTCAGTTGTCCCTGTCGGAGGGCGGAGAGGAGGTTGGTGCCATTGTCGCAAACCACCATTCCTGGCTTAAGCTGGCGTGGCGTCAACCACCTCTCGGCCTGGCCCTGCAGAGCAGACAGGACCTCTGCCCCAGTGTGGCTTCTGTCCCCCAAACACACCAGCGCAAGCACGGCATGGCATCTTTTTGCCTGCGTACTTGCGTAGCCCCTTGAACGGCTACGGAGCACCGCTGGTTCAGAGGACAAACCACAGGAAGAGGCCATGGAGGAAGAAGAAGAGGAGGGGGTGGAGGAGAGAGGTGTGTCACAACCAGTAGTAGCATTTTGGAGGCGTGGCGGTGGAACAACCTCCAACACTACTGCACCTTGTCCTGCATCCTTCCCAGCTGCCAAAAGAGTGACCCAATGGGCCGTGAAAGAAAGGTAACGTCCCTGTCCATGCCTGCTGGACCATGAGTCAGCGGTAATATGCACCTTACCGCTGACCGCCCTGTCCAGCGAGGCCAAGACATTGCCTTCCACATGCCGGTAGAGAGCCGGAATAGCCTTCCGTGAGAAAAAGTGGCGTTTGGGAACCTGCCACTGAGGAACCGCACATTGCACAAACTCACGGAAGGGGGCCGAGTCTACCAACTGAAAAGGCAGCAGTTGAAGCGCTAGCAATTTAGCCAAGCTAGCATTCAACCGCTGGGCATGTGGATGGCTGGGAGTGAACTTCTTTCAACGGTCCAGCAGCTGGGGCAGGGAAATTTGCCTGCTAGAATCGGACGTCGGTGTACTGCTAGCAGAGTGGCCGCAACTACTTGGCTGTGACACACCTAATTCTACACCTTCATTCCTCTCAGTGCATGTTTCAGACAGGACTGAAGTTATAGTGGGGTTGGAGATCCCAGCTGATGCGGTGCAAGGAGAGGTCCGCTTTGTTCTTTGGTATGGGTCTTTGAGGTAGGCTTGCCAACGAGCTGCATGGCAGGTCAACATATGTCTGGTCAGGCATGTGGTACCCAAGCGGCTGATGTTTTGGCCACGCGATATACGCTTGAGACATATGTTGCAAACAGCAGCTGTGCGATCTGATGCACTAGCCTCAAAAAAGGCCCACACCAAAGAACTTTTTGAATGACGGGCAGAGGCAGCGCCCTGCACAGGCGGAGCTCTGCGGTGTGATTCCGTTGGTGTGCTGCCCTTACGCTGGCCCCCCGAGGGCATCCTGCCTCATTGGAGATGTGCCTCCTCCTCATCCTCCTCCTCCTCCTCCTCTCTCCTATTAGGCACCCACGTGGAGTCAGTGACCTCATCATCCCCTCCCTCCTCATCACTGGAGCCAATCTGGCAGTATGCTGCAGCTGCTGGAACATGACTGCCAGATTGGTGTCCTTCTTGAGCATCCCCTCTCTCTGCTCTCACGCTACTGCCTTCCTCTAGCTGGGTATCATCATCAGACCCTTCGAAACGCTGGGCATCCTCCTGGAGCATGTACCCAACACTGTGCTCAAACAGTTCGGGGGACTCCTCAGGAGGACATGGTTGGTCTAGGGAAGGAGTGACTGATGATGACATTGATACCAGGGAAGAGGACGCTTTGGCAGCTGCTTTGCCAGTACCCTGAGCCTGGGTGAGAGGATGAGGAGGATGAGGAGGGCTTGGTCATCCACTCTACCAAGTCTTCGGCATGATGCGGCTCAACACGTCCAGCTGCCGAAAGGAAGGACAAGCGTGTCCCATGGCCACGTGCTGATGGCGATGCACCGCGTCCACGACCAGCACTGTTGTCTCTAGACACAGAGCCTGCTTGCCCTCTTTTATTGGCTCCTGACTGTCTGCCTCTCCTTGTTTGCCTTCCAGACATTCTAATGGCCTGCAGGGAAATGGGAAAAGCAGCAATACAGGCCAAGTTAAGGTGTAATATGGTCAGGAGGCACACTTCACCCGCTGTAAGTGCCGCAAAATCCTGTTGGTGTAACACACCAGGAAAAAGCAGCAATACAGGCTAAGTTAAGGTGTAATATGGTCAGGAGGTACACTCCGCCCGCTGTAAGTGCCGCAAAATCCTGTTGGTGTAACACACCAGGAAAAAGCAGCAATACAGGCTAAGTTAAGGTGTAATATGGTCAGGAGGCACACTCCGCCCGCTGTAAGTGCCGCAAAATCCTGTTGGTGTAACACACCAGGAAAAAGCAGCAATACAGGCTAAGTTAAGGTGTAATATGGTCAGGAGGCACACTCCGCCCGCTGTAAGTGCCGCAAAATCCTGTTGGTGTAACACACCAGGAAAAAGCAGCAATACAGGCTAAGTTAAGGTGTAATATGGTCAGGAGGCACACTTCGCCTGCTGTAAGTGCCGCAAAATCCTGTTGGTGTAACACACCAGGAAAAAGCAGCAATACGGGCTAACTTCAGGTGTATAAAGTGCAGGAGGCTTAGAAACAATGACACTGACACTGTCCCCTGCCTATCCTTCTCTCTCCCTGCACACAAGGTTTATCAAAGTATATGACACTGACACTCTCCCTGCCTATCCTTCTCTCTCCCTGCACACAAGGTTTAGCAAAGAATATGACACTGACACTGTCCCCTGCCTATCCTTCTCTCTCCCTGCACACAAGGTTTATCAAAGTATATGACACTGACACTCTCCCTGTCTATCCTTCTCTCTCCCTACACACAAGGTTTAGCAAAGAATATGACACTGACACTCTCCCTGCCTATCCTTCTCTGTCCCTACACACAAGGTTTAGCAAAGAATAGATTTGACAAGATTTGACACTGTCCCTGCCTATCCTTCACTTTCCCTGCTCCGGAACACACTACACAAGGCCGCCGCGCTGGCGGCCTTTTATAGTGTGGGGCCTGTACTAAACCCCCATAGCTATAATTGGCCACAGGCATCCTGCCTGTGGCCAATCATTGCTCTCCTCGCTGCCGGCGCTGTGATTGGCCAAGCATGCAGGGTCACAGTGCATGCTTGGCCAATCACAGCGCCGGGATTACACTGCGATGGCGCAGTGTATTGTGGGCCGTTCGCGTCACTCGAATTTGGCGCGAGCGGCCCAAATCGTTCGTTGTTCGCCGAACGCGGCGAACAGCCGATGTTCGAGTCGAACCTGTGTTCGACTCGAACACCGAGCTCATCCCTACTCATAAGTAGTGATAAGCTTCGGGTCGAACTCATGTTCGTCTCAAACATTACCTATTCGCCAGTTCGCCGAACAGCGAACAATTTGGGGTGTTCGCGGCAAATTCGAAAAGCCACAGAACACCCTGTAAAAGTCTGTGGGAGAGATCTAAAGTGCTAATTTTAAAGGCTTATACGCAAGTTATTGTCATAAAAAGTGTTTGGGGACCCGGGTCCTGCCCCAGGGGACATGTATCACTGCAAAAAAAAAGTTTTAAAAACTGCAGTTTTTTTGGGGAGCAGTGATTTTGATGATGCTTAAAGTGAAACAATAAAAGTGAAATATTCCTTTAAATTTCATACCTAGGGGGTGTGTATAGTATGCCTTGTTTCCCGTGCTTAGAACTGTCCCTGCACAAAGTGTCATTTCTGAAGGAAAAAAAGTAATTTAAAAGTACTCGCGGCTATAATGAATTGACAATAACTTGCATATAAAGCACGTTTTTTGTCCGAACGGAGTTGGTCGGGAACACCCATAGCATACACACGCTCTGACTTTTCTGCAAACTTTCCCAAAACTTTTTGCAACATCACGTGGTTTTTCTGCTCTTTACCGCCACCCTTTGGTCAACTTCTGCTATTGTTGGTTGATTTTAACATTAGTTGTTTTGTCCATCGGACAAAAGTCCGATGGTTTTCTGTACACACGGTCGGACTTTGCTCCATCTGACTTTTGTTGGCCAAAAGTTTGTCCGTTTGCAGACCCAACTTTTGTCTGATGAAAACAAAATAAAAACCAAAAAAAAGTTTGTCCGATGGAGCGTACACACGGTCGGATTGTTGGTCCAACTTGCTCAAAATGAAGTTTGTTGGCCAAAAGTCCGACCGTGTGTACGGGGCTTTAGCCTTTAAAATTAGCACTTTAGATTTTTCATGTTCGAGTCCCATAGACTTTAACGGTGTTTGGATGTTCGAACAAATTTATTGCCTGTTTGCATAATCTGATGCGAACCGAACTGGGGGGTGTTCGGCTCATCCCTACTCATAAGTTTACATACCCTGGCAGAATGATTTCTTGGCCATTTCTTGGTGAATGGTAGCACAAAAACTTTTCTTTCACTCATGGTTAGTGTTTGCCTGAAGCCATACTGCATTCATCTTGCCAACAATTGTGACCAAATTTCTTTGCCTTTGCCTTTGTAGCTCACACATCCCCAAAACATCAGCGATCCACCTCCATACCTTTCATCATAGGCCTTGTTGACTCCTCTCCAAATGTAGCATTTATGGTTGTGTCCAAAAAGCAAAATTTTGGTCTCATCACTCCAAATTACTTTGTGCCAGAAGGTTTGAGGCTTGTCTCTGTGCTGTTTGGCATACTGTAAGCGGGATACTTTGTGGCATTTGCGTAGTAATGGCTTTCTTCTGGCGACTCGACCATGCAGCCCATCTTTCTTCAAGTGCCTCCTTATTGTGCATCTTGAAACAGCCACACCACGTTTTCAGAGAGTCCTGTATTTCACCCTAAGTTATTTGTGGGTTTTTCCGTGTATCCTGAACAATTTTCCTGACAGTTGTGGCAGAAATTTTAGTTGGTCTACCTGACAGTGGTTTGGTTTCAACAGAACCCCTCATTTTCCACTTCTTTATTAGAGTTTGAACACTGCTGATTGGCATTCTCAATTCCTTGGATATCTTTTTATATCCCTTTCCTGTTTTATACAGTTCAACTACCTTTTCCCGCAGATCCTTTGACAATTCTTTTGCTTTCCCCATGTCTCAGCATCCAAAAACATCAGTGTAGCACTGGATGAAAGATGCAAGGGTCTATCAGGAGTTCGGAAACTGATTGACCTTTTATGCATACACACAAACACACTAATTACAAGCAAACAGATCACAAGTGAGAATGGTTACCTTTAATAGCCATTGAAACCCCTTTGTGTCAACTTGTGTGCATGTTATCAGGCCAAAATCACCAGGGTAAACTTTTGATCAGGGTCATTTGGGTAGTTTCTGTTGCCATTATGATTTAAAAAGAGTAAATACAGTTGATTGATAATAAATGGCTTCAGCCAAACACTAACCATCAGTGAAAGAAATGTTTTTGTGTTATCATTCATATTTTCAGAAAAATGGCCAAGAAATCATAAATTCTGCCAGGGTATGTAAACTTATGAGCACAACTGTATATGTATCTTGTGTTTTGATAATACAGTAAATATATTTGAACTGTTTCCCTAATACTGTGTGAGTCTCCATTTACTACCACAGCTGGTGACATGACGGAACCCAGGGTGTCAGAGGTAAGGGAGGATATGCAGATTCGAGGTAATAAAAAAAACAGAGTCTATTAGCAGCCCCTACGAGGTTACTGCTACACGTAACTAGTTTAAGGTGGAGGAGTCAGCAATGAAAACCTACATGTTCCTATCAGTTCGAGATTCCTTTATGCGTTATTGTGTTTGGCTTCAAAAAAAGATAATTTGCAGCAGGAGTCTGGATTCCTTTAGTTCATTTTGTAAGTTCCCTGGCCACCACACTGCATCGAATTGCTCCAGCATTTGCATCCTGAAGGCAGCCACAGTCGGATTGTTACTTAAAGCATTTGTATACCACAAAACTTTTTTTTTTTTTCAACCTGCAAGGCAAAGGCATAATGAGCTAGTATGACTAGCATACTAGCTCATTATCAATCACTTACCTTATCTATGGCGCGCATGCGCCGTAGATATTGGTACAGTCTTTTTTGAAAATATCTCCAAGACCGTGTAGGCTTACCTGTAGGTGCATGTAATATTTTTGGGTATACAACCGCTTTAAAAAATAATTATTGAATAGAGCTTGCTTCTGTCTTAAAGAAAAGGTATAGCCAAAGCTTTTTTGGCTATACTTCTCCTATGGATCACAGGAGTGCAGTTAGTTCTGCTTTAGCTGACATCACAGACCTGGTCCAGGCTCTGAAAAGATCCTGACCATATGGTCAGGATCCACCCAGAAGCCTGGACCAGCAGATTTATCACAGACGGGAGGGAAACATCACATCAGAGGAGACATCACTGGAGCTGCTTGATCCATTTTGGACTTGGGAATGTTATAAATCCTTTGGAAGGTCACTTTTTGGACTGGAACTTTAAAGCCCCATACACACGATCGGTTTAACTGATGAAAACCGTCCGATGGATGGTTTTCATCAGACAAACCGATCGTGTATGGTACCCATCGGTCTTTTTTCCATCGGATGGAAAAAATAGAACTTGTTTTAAATTTTTCCGATGGATAAAAAACCGATGGGAATTTCCGATCGTCTATGGGCAAGTCCATCGGTTAAAAAACCCACACATGCTCAGAATCAAGTCGACGCATGCTCAGAAGCATTAAACTTCATTTTTCTCGGCTCGTCTGAGTGTTTTACGTCACCGCGTTTGGAACGGTCGGTTTTTAGACTGATGGTGTGTGGCCAAGACTGATGAAAAACAGTTTAATCGGATTTCCGATGGTCAAATCCATCGGACGAAAATCCATAGGTTATCCGATCGTGTGTACAGGGCTTAAGAGTACATTTTGTTTATTTCTAGTGAGCGCTATTTTTACTTACCGTATTTTTCGGACCATAAGACGCACTTTTTTCCCCAAAAAATATGGGGGAAAATGTCTCTGCATCTTATGGAGCGAATGTGCATCAGGCACAACCCCCTGCCGCCGCTGTCAATGCCCCCGCCACTTCCGGCAACGCCCCCCGCCACTGCCGGCAACGCCCCCCGCTCAGTGGTGTTTTTTCGCCTAGGCATGAGAAAAAGCCAAGCCCCCCCACCCATCTTCCCGCGGCCACCTCCTGCACAAATGCAGCGGCACTTGCAGGGGTGGACTGACCGGAATCAACAGAACACCTGTGCTGTGTTTCACATTTCACACACTGAACGCTGCAAGCCCAGCTTAGCGATGGGCGACGAGCGCCCTGTGATTGGCCGAATGGGGTCATGTGCGGGTGGCCAACATGGGCGTCTGCGATTGGCCCCGGCGGTGGATGTGGAGGCGGGACTGGTCTGTGAGTGACCATGGTGTTCCGTCAGATATGGCGACCAGAACAGCTGCACGTGTGAGTCCCACCTCTCTGCCTGGCACGCTGTGTGTCTCCTGAGGTCTCCCTCTGATCACTCTGTCAGCATCCTCCTCCTCTGTCTATCAGCCCACCCCTCTGTCAGTCAGCCAACCTCTGTCAGCCCCCGCCCCCTCCTCCTCTGTCTATCAGCCCACCCCCCTGTCAGTCAGACTACCTCTCTCTATCAGCCCCCCTCTCTGTCAGGGCCCCCCTCCCCCTCTGTCAGTCAGCCCCCCATCAGCCCCCCTCTCTATCAGCGCCCCTCCCCCTCTGTCAGCCCCCCTCCCCCTCTGTCAGTCAGCCCACCTATCTCTATCAGCCCACCTCTCTCTGTCAACGCCCCCTCCCTTCTGTCAGCGGCCCCTCCCCCTCTGTCAGCGCCCCCTACCCCTCTCTATCAGCCCCCTTTCTATCATCCCACCCCTCTCTGTCAGTGCCCCCTCCCTCTCTGTCAGTCAGCCCCCCTCTCTCTCAGCCCCCCCTCTCTGTCAGCGCCCCCTCCCCCTCTGTCAGTCAGCCCACCTCTGTCAGCCCCCCTCTCTATCATCCCCCTCTCTCTATCAGCCCCCCCTCTCGATCAGCGCCCCCTCCCCCTCTGTCAGCCAGCCCACCTCTCTGTCAGCTTCCCCCCTCTCTGTCAGCCATCCCCCTCTGTCAGCCACTCCACCTCTGTCAGCCCCCCTTCCCCAGTCAGCCCACCTCTCTCAGCCTACCCCTCTCTGTCAGCCACAGCAGGGTGCATCGTGCCAGCCACCCACTCACTGTAGGGAGCCAGGCCAGCCACCCGCAGCAGGGTGCACCGTGCCAACCACCCAACTCACAGCATGGAGCCAGACCAGCCAGCCACCCACAACAGGGTGTACCATGCCAGCCACCCACTGACCCGCAGCAGGGAGCCAGGCCAGCCACCCACAGCAGGGTGCAAGCCAGCCACCTACAGTGACATACCCACAGCAGGGCCAGGGTGCCTGCCAGCCAGCCACCCAGGGTGACCCATCCACACCAGGAAACCAGCCAGCCACACACAGGACCCAGCCAGCCATGGTAATCCAACCATAGCAGGGAGCCAGCCAGCCACGGTGACCCATTTACAGCAGGGCCAGGGTGCCAGCCAGTCACAGGAGCCAGCCACAGAGGACACGGGAGCCAGCCAGCCACAGCTTTAGTACCCATAGTTAAGGTAAGAGGAGCGCTACACAGTGCCAATTTTATTTCTACTTTGTGAAAGGTTGGGGCAGGGGTGAGAGTTGTGGTACAAGAAGGGGGCCCGTGAGGACCAGAGTGAATGAAGGTATTCACTGTACACTCTGTTAGGAAGAGGCCCCCCTCCAGATCCCATTATACTCCTTTTCAGTCTCTAATGGGGCCTGGGTGGGACTCTCTAATGAACACTGAAAGGGCCTCTGTTAGAGAGACCCCCCAGGTCCCTGTAGACTACTTTGAAGTCTAATGGGTCCTGGAGGGGGGTCTCTCTCTAACAGAGACTTTCTAACGGACACTATTAGAGAGAGACCCCCTCCAGGTCCCATTAGACTCTGTTGTAGTTTGCACTGATATGGCTGCACTGATGGGGCTGCACAGGCAGGGCGGGTCTTAAACAGGAGGGGGTGTGGCCTTGACAGGAAGGGATGGGTCATATTTAAATTAGGGGGTGCAAGAGTTTAGTCAGGCCTAGGGCAGCACAAAACCTAAATACACCATTGCCCCTGCTGCCGTCGCAATGTTAGTACCGGAAGTTAGTACCAGAAGAGAGCAGAGGAAAGACATCCCAAGCACACACGAGCGCCGGGCGATCTCTCGACATGTCCTGACACTTGCTGAGAAGACAAAGCAGCCTGAGCGATGGCATAGGTAAAGCTGCAATAATGGCACAGGTCGGGCTGCAATAACGGCACAGGTCGGGCTGCAATAACGGCACAGGTCGGGCTGCAATAACGGCACAGGTCGGGCTGCAATAACGGTACAGGTCGGGCTGCAATAATGGCACAGGTCGGGCTGGAATATTGGCACAAGTCGGGCTGCAATATTGGCACAGGTCGGGCTGCAATATTGGCACATGTTGGGCTGCAATAATGGCACAGGCCGGGCTGCAATAATGGCACAGGTCGGGCTGCAATAATGGCACAGGTCGGGCTGCAATAATGGCAATGGTCGGGCTGCATTATTGGCAATGGTCGGGCTGCATTATTGGCAATGGTATAGATACATTTCTTTGGCAATGGTCGGGCTGCATTTCTTTGGCAATGGTCAGGCTGCATTTCTTTGGCAATGGTCAGGCTGCATTTCTTTGGCAATGGTCAGGCTGCATTTCTTTGGCAATGGTCAGGCTGCATTTTATGGGCACTGGTAAATATTGTAGTACAAACAAAATGTCACTGCCTTTATCTATGACTGGTCTTCACAGCAAGGAGCACTGGGGTGGGCGAATCGCATATAACCAAAGACACAAAAAGACAGACAAAACCCAAGCTCAAACTTACCAACCAATCAGCAACCAACCAAAATCACCTGTCCAATAGTGCGTTTAAAAACAGGGGTTTAGTTGCACGCATTTGCAAATACATGTGTAAGCTGCAGGCCGCGTCAAGGCTCCCTGTGTACTGCAGTCCTAACTCTAAAATTTAAAGTCTTCTCAGTGGAAGCACATGTATGCTGATGGATAGATAAAGGACAGATAACTGGAGGGGACCCACCCTCCTTTTAAAGGGGCAGGAGCACACTAGACACCCAGCACATAGAAGCAGAGGTGCTAGTGCGTTGCCTGACCACAATGACAAAAAATGCCAACATTGTCTTTGGTTATATGCGATTCGCCCACCCCAGTGCTCCTTGCTGTGAAGACCAGTCATAGATAAAGGCAGTGACATTTTGTTTGTTGTAATGTTGGCATTTTTTGTCATTGTGGTCAGGCAACGCACTAGCACCTCTGCTTCTATGTGCTGGGTGTCTAGTGTGCTCCTGCCCCTTTAAAAGGAGGATGGGCCCCCTCCAGTTATCTGTCCTTTATCTATCCATCAGCATACATGTGCTTCCACTGAGAAGACTTTAAATTTTAGAGTTAGGACTGCAGTACGCAGGGAGCCTTGACGCGGCCTGCAGCTTACACATGTATTTGCAAATGTGTGCAACTAAACCCCTGCTTTTTAAACGCACTATTGGACAGGTGATTTTAGTTGGTTGCTGATTGGTTGGTAAGTTTGAGCTTGGGTTTTGTCTGTCTTTTTGTGTCTTTGAAAATATTGTAGTACACCATTAGGTTAAGAATATTTTTTTTTCTTGTTTTCCTCCTCTAAAACCTAGGTACATCTTATGGTCAGGTGCGTCTTATAGAGCAAAAAATACGGTATATGTTGTTTCCCCATTGGGATTGTAGGGTTTTCTCACCTGCTTCTATAACCTTGAGGTAGTAAATACAAAAACCCCTGGTGTGCTGAATTTTTTAATTTTAAGTGCCCTTACTACAAGCCTGCAAACCAGTACATACAAAACATAGTACTATACACCCCACAGCTGAAATAAAATTATAATGATACACCCTGCGCTGAAATTTTGGAACAGAGAACTAGACAGAAATTTCCAACATAGCTATTCAAACTCTCATCTAGTTACGGCAACATAACTTTTTATTGTCTGTAAATTATTTGATGACCATCTAAACAATACCAGGAAATTAAATTCCGATACCTATGAATACTCATGAAAGAAACAAAGACAGACCATTGCATTCACAGTGATAACAATATTTCCTCATTTGCATGGAAACATAAAGGGAGGTCAAAAACACAATATATTCCCTGAATATTAATGAATCTTCCCTTAATCATATAAAATTACAACATTTAGTGCACATAGATGCAATGAATTGATAATTAGAATTTAATAACTTACAAACCCTCATAGCATATTAACTGAATAGCAATCACAGAAGATGAAGCTGCAACCATACTAATTTGTCTATGTAATACATTTTTATGCATATATTAAATGTCTACTTAATCCATACTATGCACTGGAATTACAATTTGCCACCCAAAATATTTTTTTAACAGAGCTATTACTAAATCTAGCCAACCTTTGCAACCTGCAATCAGGCTGATATACACAGATTTTGGCCTCGTTCCCATGAGATGTACATAACCGTATTCCCGTGCAGGGGCGTGTTTACTGGCACGCAGGATGCAATCAGGGCTGTGCACCTGCACCTGCATGAATGTCACATTGGGAGCAGTGGCTGTGACTGATCAGCCGCTGCGCCCCAGTTCAGGAGCTATAGATGACATTACAAGGAGGCAGAAAAACAATAAGAAAATATTTCATGAAATATAGATTACAGAGCCATTAAGTAGTGGATTTGCATGGATCTTGTTTTGGAGAAAAAGGATATCTTTAGTGTCACCTTAACATATACTGTACATTAGCGATGCACCGATACCATTTTTTTTAGGACCAAGCACGAGTACTGATACTTTTATTTTTTTTACAATTCAGTTTGTATGGTGAAATATCTATGCTAAAACCCCTAACAAGTGTATATAGCAATAAATTGCTATATAAATGAAATAATTTGGGTGCTGCAACTATAAAACTTAAATATATAGTTTGTGTGAATGTGTAAAAAATAGTTGCGTTACCACACAAAAGTGACAAAACACTGTTATAACCCACAAACAAATGTGCAATATAACCAATGGCCAATAAACAGGCAAAAATAGGATAAGATAAGAAATTGCCAATAAAAGGCAACAAATATTTATAAAAGTCCAAACAAATTATTAGTGCTATTATTACAGAGAGAAAAAAAAAAGGAGAAAAAAAAGAAAGAAAGGGAAAATGGAAAATAATAAAAAAAAAAATAAACAAACTTCTGTGGGTAGCACAGATGCATCCAGCAAATATCCAACATGAAGCATAGCCGGTTAACAAAAGAGGCTGAGATACAGCTCTGCAAAGGTGAGAACATAACAGATATTTGTATTACCATTCTACAACAGCATTCAGTTTTCCATGTGCATGCTCCTGAAGAGTGGATGAATCTATGAAATGCATAGAGCTATTATATGCCATGTTTTTATGCCAGCTTATACTGCACATAAATGGTCCACATGGTAAACTTGGTTCAATGTTCATTAAAAATGCCTAGGGGACACTCTTTGCTCCTAGATGATAAGAGATTTATCTTCCACATATGGAAAGGCCTTTTTACAGTAAGTGCTATAAAATGTGGAATAAATATCCCCAAGATATGTTCTAGACAATTCTTTATATTATTGATCCAATTGCCTTAGGCGATGAGAAAAGAAGCATTATAATGATCGTTTTCCTTCCTCTGGATCACATACAGGTTTTAGGGTCCTGAGGATGCAGGTTTGTATTCATAAATTTTTGTCTTCTGGTTGAATTCAATAGATGTGTCATTTTCAATGTAATTATGCCACTATGAACCACTTCGGTGGATGCTGGCAGTCTGATTTTCTCATGAACTTCTGGTATTTCTTTGGAACTACGGCCATAAGATACCCTTTATTAGTGTTTTCAGCTAGACCCTATCTTCTGAAATGTTTTGTAGTGTGAAACAAATGGAAGATCCAAAAGAGAAAGTCCAGAACGACTGCTAATAGCTGTTCCAAGTGGGCAGAACCAGGAGCTCAAAGATCTTGCATTCCCAACCTCTAAAAAAACAAAAAAGTTATTCAGCCTGTTGGCATCTGTAGTCCGCACTTGGACTACTTCTGCCTTTTCAAGGAGACTTGGAACAAAAAAACAATTTGTCCTTAAACCCAGAACCTGCATTCACTATATCCAGTCTCACACAGTACACAGAAAATGGAAATGCAATTATTTTTGTAAAAATAAACTGCTAAATACATTTTCTCGTCAACAGTATACAGCAGTCTTGTGAATTTTATCACTTCCTGGTGAAGCTTGTAGGAGGAGTTTTCATACTGCACTGAGCTGTCCTGTGAGGCTGCAGGGCTCTTAACCCTCTGTCTAGACATGTCTGAACAGTGCTGATTGGCCATGTGCTGATCACATGCACTCTCCCAAGAAAAAAAAAAACCTCTCTAGCAATACAAACCAAGCTGAGCATGTGCAGCCTGACTCCAAAGGCTCTGTGTTATCCGAACTTGTCCAGGGGGACAGTGCAGGGAGGGGAGGATCTGTGCATACAATGTAGAGGATAAACCCCTTAGGTTCCACAGTGAATATAACAAGCATGCTTTACTCCATATACACACACTGATTTTACCTTTGTGGGTTTAGTAACACTTTAATATAACACATTTTTACAAATACAATTGCCACCAACAAAACCTAATGAAAGAGAGACTACCAGCTAAGATGACATTAAAACATGTATTTCCACCACTACTCAGATACCTGTTTGCTAATTGGATGGGTTTTCCATTCTGTTTTTGTTTCTTACCAGAAACACATTATTTTCCCTCTGCTGACCAGATGCTGCAAATGCAAATTGTAAATGTGGCATATACAGATAAAGACACAGGAAATAAATTGTATGTTGAAAATAATAATCATTGCTCAACCAGTTAATTTTTGAGATTTATTTTCATCAATGGCAATGGATGTCTGCTTACAGAAGTCAAGCAGGGACAGGTGACATTGAAAGAAGAAAGGCATAGTAAACATATTTTTCTCTTTTATTGTTCCTAACATATTTCACAGAAACATAAGCTCTTCTAATTAACACATGCATGTGAAATGTCATGGCAAAAGCTGTTATATAAAATTACACAGTAATTCAGAGCGTTATACCTTGAGTCATTCAGAGGGCTAACACTAGACATGTGCACTGCTGAAAAATTCAGAGCGTTATACCTTGAGTCATTCAGAGGGCTAACACTAGACATGTGCACTGCTGAAAAATTCAGAGCGTTATACCTTGAGTCATTCAGAGGGCTAACACTAGACATGTGCACTGCTGAAAAATTCAGAGCGTTATACCTTGAGTCATTCAGAGGGCTAACACTAGACATGTGCACTGCTGAAAAATTCAGAGCGTTATACCTTGAGTCATTCAGAGGGCTAACACTAGACATGTGCACTGCTGAAAAATTCTTTTTTTTTTTCGTTTTCGTTCCATTTGTTATTTTTTGCTTTTTTCAGAAATTCGGAAATTTCGGAATTAACTAATTCGTCAAAATTCATTACAAAACGAATTTGAAACGAAATGAATTGCACATGTCTAGCTAACACAATTCTGCAGTACTAAAAAAAATGTATACACAACTTTTTTAATATGGTGTGTCAGTACATAGGCTGCTTTGCAGGCGCTATAGCACTAAAAATAGCACCTGCAAAGCGCCTTGAAAGAGCCTCTTCTTTCACTCCAGGAGCAGTGCGCTGGCAGGACTGTAAAAAAAGTCCTGCTAGACGCATCTTTGAGGCGCTGTAGGAGCGGTGTATACACCGCTCCTACAGTTCCCCTGCCCATTGAAATCAGTGGTTTTAACCCTTTTTCGGCCGCTAGCGGGGGTTAAAAATGCAGATTAGCGCCGCAAAAATGTCAGTAAAGCGCCCCTAAAAATGGCGGCGCTTTGCCACCGACTCCCCAGTGTGAAAGTAGCCTAACACGAATACTCATTAATATTTTTTCTTTTTTTGGCTTCTTTAACTTTTGTAACATTTAAAAGGTTGATACAAAAAAGTGAAAAAGCACCTGTGCCAAAGATTTTAAGCACAATACAGCAGATACCTTAAATTGTGAAACACAATATAAAATGGTAATAAACATAGACAGCAAGTGTAAGATAAGATGATCATAACGTCTTATTCCCTTGTAGTGTGGTATGTGAATTTTAAGTGACAAAATAGTAGCGCTCTGTTTATGCAAAAACAGTCCTAATAAGTGATATACAAATCAAAAATACTATAATATGTATATAAATAATATTCCACCAAGTGAAAGTGGACAAATGATAAAATGTAGTAGTCCTATGTATCCAAAACGTATAATCAAGCAACAAAAGTAATGAAATATATGTGCAGTAAATCATAAATAAAAGTCCATAAAACAATATTCATGAATAAAAAGTTCATAAAGCAAAGTACAAGTGATAAAGAAATCCAGGTGATGAAAACTCGAGTGCTTCCAACAAATATGCTTAATCTTGAAAATGTAATTATGCTCCTTCACCACACCACTTGTGTCTGTGAATCCACTCCCAAAGGAAAAAAAACTCACCAGATAGATATGCCTCACACTCTCATGTTCGGCATAAAAGCTTGATACCCCACCGGGGTTAATAGACAAATCCACCGGAATTTTTACAAGAGAATCCACTCCACATGTAAAAAATGAATAAGTGCTTCCAATGGTGAAGTAAGTAAAAACTATTTATTTTTAAATTGCACACACATCTTCAACCATCGTACGCACATTGTTCAAAATTCATACAGGCACTTCAAATAAAAAGCAACAGAAATGAATGAAGGAGGCTTGCAATGGCGTACTAGGAATTCCGGTCACGGCGGACCCAGAATAACCAGCAGATCTCACCCTCCAATTGCTCGCTCTTCTTCCCGGCCAGAGTCGTATCAGCCTCGGTGGTGGTGTCTACGTTCAGAGTTCACAAAAAGTTACCGTGCAGGCCACACCCAGACATGTTTCGTCGTTAAAGACTTTATCAATGGGATTGGCTGCACGGTATGACAGCGTCCTTTTTATAGTCCATCCCTGATGCATTATGGACTTTTTTCATAGCGTCTGCGCATACTCTGTGTCTCCATGAGCGCAAAGCCCCGACCCTAGACCAGCGACCATGAATAGATGAATTGACACATTGAATATTTACTCTCCCTAAGCAGAAAGTAGACTGCACATTGCTTGCCTCCCCATGCAACAAATACATTACATCTGATGAAGATTGTGAAGTGTAAATGTGCATTTTACTCTTAAATATTAAAAATTAAACATAAAATGTATGAAGGTTAAAATTCAATAAAAAATCAAGTAACTGTAGCGCTACCCCCAGTTAAGAGAGCCGCTGGTTTGATTTCGGGCCCTGTATACAGCACTGCCAACCCTCGGCAATCTTACTCGACCCACTCTGGCACAGTTAGTCTAGGGTTAAACTTATATCACATTCAATATAGTGTTGCAAGGAGTAATCTCCTTGCAATAAGACAATACACCGAGGCGAGAGATCAAATATAACAGTTTTACTTTTTTATATCAAAAGGCATAGGTAGAACAGAACACATGTAACTTGCTTACAGAGCCCTGCAGCAATAGGTGTAACACACAACAATGGCCCAGCGCGGTAACCCACCGCGCGCAGCTATTATGGTGTACGCGCCCTGTGGCGCACTAAACAAATATTACTCTCTCCCCTCCCTAGTCAGGCCTGACAGAAGAAATCTCAGTCTTTTCACTTAGGATTTCTTCGCATGCAAACTTTCGGTGGTGCACTTGATGAAACAGTATTTGTAATCCACAAGTAGGCAGTCCCAAGGAACACTATACTGGAGACCCTTTAACTCTGTCCTACTACTGGTCTCCTAGTGGAACAACAAACTAACGATCGGTGGGCCAAGGCAGTCTATAGGCCTAAACACAGTACAGTCTACTGGCTTGAGCAAGTGCTCGCTCACCACTCCGGACGCGATCCCAGTCCGGGACTTCCACCTGCTGTGTCACCGCACACAGCGTCTGCGACTATCGGGTCCCCGATCGAACTGATGTCCTCACTCGACAAGTCTGGTGCCACCCAGGCTCCGCAGTGGGGTGGAAGGCTCTTCGGAAGTTGCGCAAGGCCCCAGGCTTCAGGCCTTGTACTCCAGCAGATCCGCACAGGAAGAAACGGTTGCTTGCAGCGCGGTGTCCAAAAAAACCCGAGCTCCGCCTCGCCTCCTTTTTAAATGGCCCCTCCCATGAGTCTCTGCGGTGGCCAACTGCACTCTGGGTGCCGAACGGGGTTCTGGGTAATGTAGTTCCGGGGCCTTAAAGGAGACCCCGCTACATAACCAATATCGATGAACTACAAGTTAAGTATATTTAAAGTGGTAGAGACAATTCAGATCCCATATATGTAAATACAAAAACGGGTGACCCCATGATCATATTAGCTGTCTGGACCCTTGATGGTAATCAAAAAATATTTTTCCGATCACCATCACAAAAAGAAAAAAAGTCACAATTGAAAATGACTATAAAGCTAATACTGGAAATGAAAAGTTATTAATAAAGCAATTCAGGTCCAGCTCGATATTTAACCCTCCCGGCTGAAGGCTTTTCAAAAGGAATATCGACTTAGTTTCTCTCTGGGATAATTCCCTAACCCGATTAGAACCCCTCCAAGACTGAAGGGTACAGTCTATCCCACAGAATTGAAGAAGTGATGGATCCTGGGCATGCTTCTCTTTAAAGTGCAGGGAAACACTATGATCTTTAAACCCCTTCCGGATGTTTGCAAAATGTTCAGCTATTCTAACTCTTAGAAGGCGTTTGGTTCTGCCCACATAATGTAACCCACATGGGCACCATAAAAGGTATACAACGTAAGAAGAATTGCACGTGATGAAATGTTTAATTCCAAATGTTTCTTGATCTATATTGGTAATACTAACCATGCCTCTGTTGGTCACTCTGACTGTTCTACAGCAAATACATTTGCGGCATGAATAGAATCCATTCAGGTCTATCCCCAAGCTCAATTTCACTGGTGGGTCTAATATTTTCTGTACCACCTGATCACCAAAATTGGGAGCCCTTCTGTAAATAAATTTGGGTTTTTCTGGTAAAGATCCACCCAGATGTCTATCCCTGCAAAGGATATACCAGTATTTACTGAAGATGTTCTCTATCTCCTTGTACTGAAAATGAAAGTCGGATATGAATCCCCATTGGTGTGAGCTATTATCTGTTAGTATTTCCTTCTTCCTTAAACATTGTTCTCTAGGGGTATTAGCAATCTCAGAAATGGTATTACAAATAGATTCTTTCTTGTATCCCTTCTGAATAAACTTATCTCCTAAAACATTAGCCTGTGTGAGATAATCATCACCTGTTGCGCCGTACCCTCAACATCTGCCCCTTAGGGATGTTTCTGATCCATGAAGGATGGTGTCCACTGCCAATAGACAGATAGCTGTTTCTGTCAGTGGGTTTGAAGTACACTTTTGTACTCAAACGGGGGCCCTTCTTCATAATAGTTAGATCCAAAAAATTCACCTCATCCTGGTTTATTACATGGTCCAATACAATATTTCTGGTATTGTTATTTAAATAGCTGATGAATTCCAAGACTGATTCCTCAGACCCCTCCCATATGAATAGGATATCGTCTATGAAACGACGGTACAATTTTAACTCTGGTCTGATCTGATGAAAGACATGTCTGTCCTCCCATTCAGACATGAACAGGTTGGCGAACTTAGCTCCCATAGCAACGCCAACCTGCTGCGAGTAAAATTGGCCATGGTACATCTTCAGTAAATACTGGTATATCCTTTGCAGGGATAGTCATCTGGGTGGATCTTTACCAGAAAAACCCAAATGTATTTACAGAAGGGCTCCCAATTTTGGTGATCAGGTGGTACAGAAAATATTAGACCCACCGGTGAAATTGAGATTGGGGATAGACCTGAATGGATTCTATTCATGCGCAAATGTATTTGCTGTAGAACAGTCAGAGTGACCAACAGAGGCATGGTGAGTATTACCAATATAGATCAAGAAACATTTGGAATTAAACATTTCATCACGTGCAATTCTTCTTACGTTGTATACCTTCTATGGTGCCCATGTGGGTTACGTTATGTGGGCAGAACCAAACGCCTTCTAAGAGTTAGAATAGCTGAACATTTGGCAAACATCCGGAAGGGGTTTAAAGATCATAGTGTTTCCCTGCACTTTAAAGAGAATCATGCCCAGGATCCATCACTTCTTCAATTCTGTGGGATAGACTGTACCCTTCAGTCTTGGAGGGGTTCTAATCGGGTTAGGGAATTATCCCAGAGAGAAACTAAGTGGATATTCCTTTTGAAAAGCCTTCAGCCGAGAGGGTTAAATATCGAGCTGGACCTGAATTGCTTTATTAATAACTTTTCATTTCCAGTATTAGCTTTATAGTCATTTTCAATTGTGACTTTTTTTCTCTTTGTGATGGTGATCGGAAAAATATTTTTTGATTACCATCAAGGGTCCAGACAGCTAATATGATCATGGGGTCACCCGTTTTTGTATTTACATATATGGAATCTGAATTGTCTCTACCACTTTAAATATACTTCACTTGTAGTTCATCGATATTGGTTATGTAGCGGGGTCTCCTTTAAGGCCCCGGAACTACATTACCCAGAACCCCGTTCGGCACCCAGAGTGCAGTTGGCCACCGCAGAGACTCATGGGAGGGGCCATTTAAGAAGGAGGCGAGGCGGAGCTCGGGTTTTTTTGGACACCGCACTTTAATATACCTAACTTGTAGTTCATTGATATTGGTTACTTGATTTTTTATTGAATTTTAACCTTCATACATTTTATGTTTAATTTTTAATATTTAAGAGTAAAATGCACATTTACACTTCACAATCTTCATCAGATGTAATGTATTTGTTGCATGGGGAGGCAAGCAATGTGCAGTATACTTTCTGCTTAGGGAGAGTAAATATTCAATGTGTCAATTCATCTATTCATGGTCGCTGGTCTAGGGTCGGGGCTTTGCGCTCATGGAGACACAGAGTATGCGCAGACGCTATGAAAAAAGTCCATAATGCATCAGGGATGGACTATAAAAAGGACGCTGTCATACCGTGCAGCCAATCCCATTGATAAAGTCTTTAACGACGAAACATGTCTGGGTGTGGCCTGCACGGTAACTTTTTGTGAACTCTGAACGTAGACACCACTACCGAGGCTGATACGACTCTGGCCGGGAAGGAGAGCGAGCAATTGGTGGGTGAGATCTGCTGGTTATTCTGGGTACGCCATGACCGCAATTCCTAGTACGCCATTGCAAGCCTCCTTCATTCATTTCTGTTGCTTTTTATTTGAAGTGCCTGTTTGAATTTTGAACAATGTGAGTACGATGGTTGAAGATGTGTGTGCAATTTTAAAATAAATTGTTTTTACTTACTTCACCATTGGAAGCACTTATTCATTTTTTACATGTGGAGTGGATTCTCTTGTAAAAATTCCGGTGGATTTGTCTATTAACCCCGGTGGGGTATCAAGCTTTTATGCCGAACATGAGAGTGTGAGGCATATCTATCTGGTGAGTTTTTTTCCTTTGGGAGTGGATTCACAGACACAAGTGGTGTGGTGACGGAGCATAATTACATTTTCAAGATTAAGCATATTTGTTGGAAGCACTCGAGTTTTCATCACCTGGATTTCTTTATCACTTGTACTTTGCTTTATGAACTTTTTATTCATGAATATTGTTTTATGGACTTTTATTTATGATTCACTGTGTAAGGTTATCCCTAGTGTATTTCACCTTTAGAGTTATTCTTTAAGACTTGTTATTTCACCTTTAGAGTTATTCTTTAATACTTGTTATTGTAGAAATGTATAGAATGTTTTTCTTGCTATATGTCACTTACACAGTTGAGTCAGAATGACAGGATATGTATGACGTGTGGTTAGGCTACTTCCTTAAAGAAGTGTCCCATGTTTCAGGATCTGGCTCAACGGACGGATTTTGCGGTGAGTTATAGTTAGATAAACTTGCCTTCTGCCATCTCTGGGCAGTTTAGCTTGTGTAACCTGTTAATATGCAATTTGTATAATAAAGGAACTGTTCCTTGGTGGGTTTAACGAGGGGCGGTTCCTCTCGTCTTGGATTGTACAAAATAAGCTTGTATGCAATAAACCAGGGTAATTGTGATTCACCATATTCTGTGTGTGTGTGTCTTAAATTACCCGATCGATCAGAGAGACTCCATACACCCAGGTCCAGCCTAGGCTCTTGAGGTTAGAAGCAGTTTACAGCGGATTTTTAACAGATGGTACCAGGAGTGGGGTCAATCGTTTGACAGGTAAGTGGGACTTTGTGGAGCACATTTCTGCAGAGTTGAAATCACTTATTCTGTCTCGATTGACTACCCCATTTTTTTTTTCTCTCCTGGTTGCTTAAGTTAAGAACTTTCTCGAGGGATGCTAGGTTGGCCTCCCTGGGAATAATTGTAAGCGTGTATGTTTAAATTAAAGTGGATTATAGGTTAAAGACGTCCCGCTAGGTTGGCCGGACAGGTTTATAGGTAATTTTGGGGTAGCGCAATTGCGCTCCTCATTTTAGAAAGGACGGGTGTGTGGACCTCCTAAAGGTTTAAATTGGTAACTGCAAGCTTTCTTAAATTAACAATTGAATTTTATGAAATAATTTGTATTTTATTTGCTTGTTTATACTTTCATGTGGTTCACACAATTTTAAGTCTGATTGTTATTGTATTTTCTTTGCTTGTTTATACTTTCATATGGTTGATACAATTTAAAGACTGATTGTTATTTTAGGATAATATTTTTGTTTATATATATATATATATATATATATATATATATATATATATACATACATTTGTGCCAAATAGATGCCTCAAAATTGTCCAGACTGTTTAACAGGTCTTCTGTTTATTTTCCGCGGGCAAGTGCCAACATTGGTTTCTACGGTCCCCGGAGGATATAAGGAAAGAATTGGCAAAGGTCCTTATTTTACAATCCAATCTCCAGGCACCCCTAAGTTCTGGGTCCTGAGATTTAATATACATAACCACAACCAAAACGGTAGATTCTTTGAAGGGCTAACTCCGCGGGGTCTCGCCTCAGTCTGTAGAAGAGGTAAAGAAGGTTATACAGTGTGCCCTAAATCAGTAGCAATTTGTGGTTATAAAGCCCTCTATTTGGCATAATGGGGAATAAATTAGGGAAGAATGACCCTGAAGGTGAGCAGTGTCAGCCTTCCCCTGTTGATTTTGTAAAAGGTACCCGAGGGCCGAGTTATACTGATCCATTTTGGCAAAATGTGTGCTGCAGAGCCCAACAGCTACAGATTAGTGGTCTAAGTCCTGCAGGTCCCTGTTCGGAAGAAGACTGGGTAGAAATACAGAAAATCTGTGGCACACATAATCAGTATAACTATCCGCCGGGTGATTGGGATGAAAATTATATGAAAAAATGTATGAAGATATGGGAAAAAGCGATGAAAGAATATAAAAAGAAATTTAAACCAAGGGAAGCAGATAAGCCACTCCCGCTACCCCCATTTACTCCTCTGCCCAGTGCACCTCCACCATATGTATTTTTAAAAGAAGATAAAACCCCTATGCCAACCACCCCCGCAAAATTGTACCCCTCCCTAGACACCGCTAATACAGCTGTTGTAGTCCATACCCTACACAGACAAAGGGCTCAGGCAGAAAAGGAAGCTAGAATAAGAAGGGAACGGGATGCAGCATGGTATGAGAAACAAAGGCAAAGGGCAAAGGAAGAGGAGGAAGAGAAAGACGGGTTGCTACAGGAAATAGCATGGCTGGAGAAAATAGAAAGTGACAGACAGAAGGAACAAAAAAAACAGCTGGGCAAGGTACTGAACAGGATAGTGATACAGAAGGGACAGAGCAGGTAGACAGGAAGGCGAGTACTAGACCCTCAGGAACCCCAACAACTTGAGATGAGCTTGAGTCCCTTAGAAAGTTTTTAGAAGAGCTAAGACAGAGAGAGGAGACACAAAAAGCCAAATCCACCTTAGATATTGCCGTACTGAAACAACAAGATAAAAAGGCTAAGCTGATTTTAGCAGATCAAGAATTAGCAGAAGCCCTTGATGCTTCAGCGGGGGTAAGGTCGCTCCGCTCGGGGGCCAAACTTGGAGACAAGCTTTTAAAATTCCCACTCATTACTGTAGGGGGTGAGGATATACAGATACCGTTGCCCATAGGCACAGTCCAGGACATTAGAACTAACTGTCCAAAACCAAAGAAAAGCCCAACCAAAGCTGTTACATTTCTCCAGAGATATTGCAGCGGGCGTAGAATGAGTGTAGACGAGATTTTGGCACACATGAGTTTTGCTGTTTTAAGCAGCGGTCACCTTCCCCTAATGGGACGGGATCTGATGTCAGTATTACACATCTGTATCAAATTCAATGCAGATGGCAGTCTAACAGCACAGTCCCCAAAATGTGATCTAGTTAACCCCAAAAGGAGGGATCTCCAAGGCTATTTTATGCTCATACCTGCACATTTGGAAAATCACCCGATCTGGGCAAAAAGCAAGTCCTCTGTGCGCTTGTTAACCCCTTAACGACCGCTCACTGTATATATACGTCGGCACAATGGCACCGAGAGGCACAATCACGTAGAGTGTACGTGATTGCCTTTGTACAGTTGGGGGGTCCAATCGGACCCCCCTTCTGTACAGTGAGCGGTCGGAATTCGTTGGGGAGCGATCCGACATGAGGGGACGGCCGTTCGATTCTGGCCACCCCCCCCGATCGCTCCCGGCGAATGGAAATGCCCCCTCTGTCTGTGGAATGTACACACAGACAGAGGAAGCAGGAGGAAGTGATGTCATCTCTTGTGCGGCGCTCACATATACTGAGCGCCGTACAAGAGAAGACATCAAGGTTAGTGCACAAACACTACACTAACACCACACACATAGGCACATAAATCGCCCCCCCAGGCCCCCCCAGATCACCCCCCAGCCCCCAGTCACAGTGTCACTGATTGCAGTGACCATTTATTTACTGATCACTGCAATCAGTGACATTTGTGACTGTAAAAGTGTCACTACATTTAGTTTTAGGTCCAGTGTAGCCCCCTAACCCCCCCCCTAATAAAGGTTTAACCCCTTGATCACCCCCCAGATAACCCTTTCACCCCCTAGCACCACCGTCGCTAAGCGATCAATTTTCTGATCGCTGTCTTAGCGTCGGTGATGCAGATCGGTACCCAGTAATTTTTTTTAGGTTCGCCGCAGGTTTTTATAGCGTCAGGTACCCCCATAAATTATCTAATAAAGGTTTAACCCCTTGATCGCCCCCCAGGTAACCCTTTCACCCCCTATCACCACTGTCGCTAAGCGATCATTTTTCTGATCGATGTCTTAGCGTCGGTGATGCAGATCGGTAGCCAGTATTTTTTTTTTAGGTTCGCCGCAGGTTTTTATAGCGTCAGGTACCCCCATAAATTATCTAATAAAGGTTTAACCCCCTTGATCGCCCCCCAGGTAACCCTTTCACCCCCTATCACCACTGTCGCTAAGCGATAATTTTTCTGATCGCTGTCTTAGCGTCGGTGATGCAGATCAGTAGCCAGTATTTTTTTTTTAGGTTCGCCGCAGGTTTTTATAGCGTCAGGTACCCCCATAAATTATCTAATAAAGGTTTAACCCCCTTGATCGCCCCCAGGTAACCCTTTCACCCCCTATCACCACTGTCGCTAAGCGATAATTTTTCTGATCGCTGTCTTAGCGTCGGTGATGCAGATCAGTAGCCAGTATTTTTTTTTTAGGTTCGCCGCAGGTTTTTATAGCGTCAGGTACCCCCATAAATGATCTAATAAAGGTTTAACCCCCTTGATCGCCCCCCAGGTAACCCTTTCACCCCCTATCACCACTGTCGCTAAGCGATCATTTTTCTGATCGCTGTCTTAGCGTCGGTGATGCAGATCGGTAGCCAGTAATTTTTTTTAGGTTCGCCGCAGGTTTTTATAGCGTCAGGTACCCCCATAAATTATCTAATAAAGGTTTAACCCCCTTGATCGCCCCCCAGGTAACCCTTTCACCCCCTATCACCACTGTCGCTAAGCGATCATTTTTCTGATTGCTGTCTTAGCGTCGGTGATGCAGATCGGTAGCCAGTAATTTTTTTTAGGTTCGCCGCAGGTTTTTATAGCGTCAGGTACCCCCATATTGTAAAAATGGAAAAAATCTGCGCTAACCGTGATTAAAATTAGTGAATTAATTAAATATAAGAACCATTATATATATATATAAATAATAATGGTAAAATTAATAAAGTGAATTGGTGGGTGCTGCAAAAAGAATTATAGCTGGAATAACCACTACACAAATATATGCAAAAAGAATAAAAATGCGCTACCCTTAAACAAGCAATCATAGTGCTAATGATTCATATGTGTTCACACACACCAAAAAACAAAAAACAAAAACAGAAAAAAAGTCCTGTTGATAAAACACGGCAATATATCTGAAATATCCCCTGTGCACAGATAAATGAATAAATAAAAATTAAAAATATATATATAAAAAAAATGTGAAAGAGAGAAAGTCCAAATGAAGTTCATAAACAAAAAAAGCCACATCTGCTGATGTATATATGACAGACTCTTCTAAGCAGCTGTAGGCGAAATATCCACATCCAACTTGCTCAAACGAATTATAGAAGAAATAGCAGCTTACCAAATATAATAGATCTCTGTCACGGAGATCTATAGGGGCTCAGATTCATATGGTGATCCCACCGGACATTCAGCCACGAAACACTGGAATCGAACGATATCCTCCTCCTCCTGGATAATTATTCCAAGAAAAGAGCTCTCCCTCCAGGTATCCGCTGATGTAATTGGCTCATGCAACTACAAGTTCACAAGCTGCACATCTCAGTCCCGAGTCCCCCATATATTATCTAATAAAGGTTTTAACCCCCTAATTGCCCCTAGTTAACCCTTTCACCAGTGATCATCATATAAGTGTTACGGGTGACGCTGGTTAGTTAGTTTGCTTTTTATAGTGTCAGGGCACCCGCCGTATATAACCCAATAAAGGTTTAACCCCCTGATCGCCCGGCGGGTGATATCAATTAGGTTTTAGCGTCAGAGAGGGTCTGCGTCACACCCCAGGCAGCGTCAGGTTAGTGCCAGTAACGCTAACACCCACGCGTGAAGCATACACCTCCCTTAGTGGTATAGTATCTGAACAGATCAATATCTGATCTGATCAGATCTATACTAGCGTCCCCAGCAGTTTAGGGTTCCCAAAAACGCAGTTAGCGGGATCAGCCCAGATACCTGCTAGCACCTGCGTTTTGCCCCTCCGTCCAGCCCAGGCCACCCAAGTGCTGTATCGATCGATCACTGTCACTTACAAAACACAACACGCATAACTGCAGCGTTCGCAGAGACAGGCCTGATCCCTGCGACTCCAGTGCTGTAGGAGGTGATTTCACCACCACAGTTAAAAAAAAAAAGCAAATATGCCGAAGCATTGGGGCAGCAGGGGCGGAGGAGTGATTTTGCTCCTAATGCCGCGTACATACGGTCAAAATTCCGACGGAGGCTTGCCGTGGAAAAGTCCGACCATGTGTGTGCGGCATAACTTTTTTGCGGGAGGATGCCCCCATGCTTCGGCATATATAAATGGTGCATGTATGCCCATCATTGGAAGTGGGTGGATGAAGGGCGGTATTCTAATGGTGGGCATACCCACCGATCAATCACTTTTTTCGTTCAGCCACCTGGCTGCAAGAAAAAAAAAGATTACAATACATGTCCAACAGGGACCAGCAACGTACTGGTATGTTGCTGGACTTTGAATGGTTATACCAGATTGATGCCTGCGGGTTTAGGTATCATCTTGGTATCATTCTTTTCAGCCAGCGGCCGGCTTTCATGTAAAAGCAGTCCTAGTGGCTAATTAGCCTCTGGACTGCTTTTACAAGCAGTGGGAGGGAATGTCCCCCCCCGGATATAAAAAGCGCCATTGGGAAATTGGGAAAGCATTTTATCACACCGATCTTGGTGTGGTCAGATGCTTTGAGGGCAGAGGAAAGATCTAGGGTCTAGACCCCAGTTTTTTCAAAAAAAGAGTACCTGTCACTACCTATTGCTATCATAGGGGATATTTACATTCCCTGAGATAACAATAAAAATGATAAAAAATAAATAAATATGGAAGGAACAATTTTTAAAAATAAAATAAAAAAAGCAAAATTAATAATAAAAAAAAAAAGAAAAAAGCACCCCTGTCCTGCCCTGCTCTTGCCCAAAGGCGAACGCAAGCGTCGGTCTGGCATCATATGTAAACAGCAATTGCATCATGCATGTGAGGTATCACCGTGAAGGCCAGATCGAGGGCAGTAATTTTAGCAGTAGACCTCCTCTGTAAATCTAACGGGTTAACCTGTAAAGGCTTTTAAAGGCTTTTAAAAATGTATGTAGTTTGTCGCCAATGCGCGTTTGTGCGAAATTTTAAAGCATGTCGTGTTTGGTATCTATGTACTCGGCCTAAGATCATCTTTTTTATTTATAAAATAAAAAAAAGTGTATTTTTTCCCCAAAAAATGCGTTTGAAAAATCGCTGCGCAAATACTGTGTAGAAAAAAAAAATGCAACACCCACCATTTTATTCTGTAGGGCCTTTGCTTTAAAAATATATATAATGTTTGGGGTTCAACATAATTTTCTTGCAAAAAAAAATATGTTTTCATGTAAACAAAAAGTGTCAAAAAGGGCTTTGTCTTCAAGTGGTTAGAAGAGTGGATGTAAGCTTCCTAATGTTGTGTATAAAATGCCAGAACAGTTCAAAACCCCCCCAAATGACCCCATTTTGGAAAGTAGACACCCCAAGCTATATACTGAGAGGCATGTCGAGTCCATGGAATATTTTATATGTTGACACAAGTTGCGGAAAAGTTGCACAAAGTTGTCACTAAATGATATATTGCTCAAACATGCCATGGGCATATGTGGAATTACACCCCAAAATACATTGTGTTGCTTCTCCTGAGTACGGGGATACCACATGTGTGAGACTTTTTGGGAGCCTAGCCGCGTACGGGACCCCAAAAACCAATCACCGCCTTCAGGCTTTCTAAGGGTGTAAATTTTTGATTTCACTTCTCACTGCCTATCACAGTTTCGGAGGCCATGGAATGCCCAGATGGCACAAAACCCCCCCAAATGACCCCATTTTGGAAAGTAGACACCCCAAGCTATTTGCTGAGAGGTATTGTGAGTATTTTGCAGATCTCGCTTTTTATCACAAAGTTTGAAAATGTAAAAAAAAAAAAAAGGGAAAAAAAAAATGTTCTTTCTTCATTTTCAAAAACAAATGAGAGCTTTAAAATACTCACCATGCCTCTCAGCAAACAGCTTGGGGTGTCTACTTTCCAAAATGGGGTCATTTGGGGGGGGGTTTGTGCTATTTTGGCATTTTATGGCCTTCGAAACTGTGATAGGTAGTGAGGAGTCAAATCAAAAATTTGTGCCTAGAAATCCTGAAGGCGGTGATTGGTTTTCGGGGTCCCGTACGCGGCTAGGCTCCTAAAAAGTCCCACACATGTGGTATCCCCGTACTCAGGAGAAGCAGCAAAATGTATTTTGGGGTGCAATTCCACATATAACCATGGCATGTGTGAGCAATATATCATTTAGTGACAACTTTTTGTAATTTTTTTATTTTTTTTTGTCATTATTCAATCACTTGGGACAAAAAAAAAATATTCAATGGGCTCAACAGGCCTCTCAGCAATTTCCTTGGGGTGTCTACTTTCTAAAATGGGGTCATTTGGGGGGGGGGGGGTTGTGCTATTTTGGCATTTTATGGCCTTCAAAACTGTGATAGGTAGTGAGGAGTGAAATCAAAAATTTGCGCCCTTAGAAATCCTGAAGGCGGTGCTTGGTTTCCGGGGTCCCGTACGTGGCTAGGCTCCTAAAAAGTCCCACACATGTGGTATCCCCATACTCCGGAGAAGCAGCAGAATGTATTTTGGGGTGCAATTCCACATATAACCATGGCATGTGTGAGCAATATATCATTTAGTGACAACTTTTTGTAATTTTATTTTTTTTGTCATTATTCAATCACTTGGGACAAAAAATAAAAATATTCAATGGGCTCAACATGCCTCTCAGCAATTTCCTTGGGGTGTCTACTTTCCAAAATGGGGTCATTTGGGGGGGTTTTGTACTGCCCTGCCATTTTAGCACCTCAAGAAATGAGATAGGCAGTCATAAATTTAAAGCTGTGTAAATTCCAGAAAATGTACCCTAGTTTGTAAACGCTATAACTTTTGCGCAAACCAATAAATATACACTTATTGACATTTTTTTTACTAAAGACATGTGGCTGAATACATTTTGGCCTAAATGTATGACTAAAATTGCGTTTATTCAATTTTTCTTATAACAAAAAGTAGAAAATATAATTTTTTTTCAAAATTTTCTGTCTTTTTCCGTTTATATCGCAAAAAATAAAAATCGCAGAGGCAATCATATACCATTAAAAGAAAGCTCTATTTGTGGAAAGAAAAGGACGCAAATTTCGTTTGGGTACAACATTGCATGTCCGCACAATTTACAGTTAAAGCAGCGCAGTGCAAAATTCTGAATTCACCTCTGGTCCTTTAGCTACCAAATGGTCCTGGGCTTAAGTGGTTAAATTGCACACCGTATGTCCTCTCACTTAAACCTGACACCTTACCACGTTTCCAAAAACAATATCCTATTGCACAAGACAAAAGAGATGGTATACAGGGTCAGATAGATGAATATCTGCAGGGAGGCATTTTAGTCCCCACTATCAGTCCTTGGAACACCCCCATAAATCTGGTGTGGAAGGCCGATGGAACTTGGAGACTGGTCCAGGATTTGAGAATGGTAAATAAAGCTATTATCCATCTGCCACCATTGGTGTCGGATATAAGCTCAATTTTTACCTCAATACCCCCAGATTCCAGCTGGTATACTGTAGTTGACCTTTCAAACGCCTTTTTTTTTTAGCGTTCCAGTGAACCAAGAGTCCCAGAGCATGTTTGCTTTCACCTGGGGTACTTCCCAAGAGACGGGCCAGCTTACCTGGACTCGTCTTCCACAAGGCTTTGTGGACAGTCCTGCGGCATATTCCATGGTACTGAATCAAACACTGACCGATTGGGTGCCTCCACGCAGGTCCACTTTGCTCCAAATATGTAGATGACCTATTGTTATGCAGTAAAGAGAAGGGCCAATGCGAGGCAGACTCAGGGAACCTTTTGACCCACTTAGCTGCTAAGGGCCACTTGGCGTCCAGGAGAAAGATCCAGTGGTCCAGGCAAGAAGTGGAGTACTTGGGGTGTATAATCCAAAGTAACAAGCGCTTGGTGTCACCGTCCCGAGTCACAGCCCTCACTAGCCTAAGCCCACCCAAGGACAAAGCAGCACTACTGTCATTTCTAGGGTCTTTAGTCTACATAAGGCAATGGATTCCCGATTGTTCCCATTATGATTCGGTCCTGCGGAAGGCCACATTGATCACTGCCCCAAAGCTAGTGGAATGGTCTGTCATGGATATGCATTAATGTCTGTCTGCCATCTTACCTTCCTCCTCATGTGTTCATCTAGAGACCAGACCTCCTTCACCTGGCTTCCTTTATAATCTCCTCCCAGCCTGACTCCACCCCAGGCCCTATCACTGAACACTATATTAACCTGTGCACTGCAAGCCTGCTTTGCTGATCAACGTGTTTGTTAGGCATTGTGTGTTTGGGTTCCTGCCTGCCGTGTGCTACGTCTGTCTCTCTGTTACGTTATTGGCTTGTCCCCGACCATCCCTGTCTGCTCGTGACCCTTGACCTTCGGCTCGTTCTTCGTTATCCTTGTCTGCTTGTGGCCCCTGACCTTCGGCTTGTTATTCGGTTCTCTCTATCGTGTGCCGCTGCTTCCCCTTATCCTACGGGGCGTGAGCTAGGAAACTCCAGGGGCCGCGACCTGGTCCCAGCCTGCAGCGTAACATCCTCACCACTAGAGGCCCTGGAGAAGACCAGCTGGGTCTTAGACTCCGCGCCCTGGGGAATCTTGGCTCTCGCTTCCGTTGGGATCCCGGTTGTGCTCCTCTGGTCCCGCTTTCCACAACCACCCAGTTTCCTACCCACAGAAGCCAGCCATAGGGTTCACTACCTCGCGGTGCACTCCTGTCCCCCTACGGTGTGCATCTGTCACCTGGCCACAGGTGACCCTGACAGTTTGATCAGCCATGAACCCGGCTGACATCCCGCTTCCCGCGGATGATCCATTGCAGGGCATAGTTCGCAGACTTGAGACCCAGGAATCAAATCAGACCCAGGTGATGCGATTCCTCCAGGATCTGGCTTCTCGATTCGAGCAGCTTCAGGTCTCCTTGGGAACCCCGAATCCGCAACCCCAAGTACAACCAGCGGCTGTACCTATCGCACCAGTCGCAGCCTCACACTCACTAAGATTGCCAGCTCCGTTCCGTTTCTCTGGGGACTCCAAGGCCTGCAGGGGGTTTCTCAGCCAATGCACTATTCATTTTGAGCTTCAGCCTCAAAGCTTCCTATCTGACCGGGCTAAGGTAGCCTATATCATTTCCCTCCTCTCCGGTGAAGCTTTGGCCTGGGCTGCCCCCCTGTGGGAGAGGAACGATCCGGTGGTTTCCAGTCTGTCCGAATTCTTGAAGCTCTTTCGTAATATCTTCGAAGAGCCGGCTCGGGCTTCTTCAGCGGCTAGTGCTGTCTTACGTCTTCGCCAAGAATCTAGTTCAGTGGGGCAATATGCTCTTCAGTTCCGTATCCACACAGCTGAATTGAGCTGGAATAATGAGGCCCTGGTCGCTACCTTTTTACATGGCCTCTCTGACCGAGTGAAAGACGAATTAGCGGGAAGAGCCATTCCCGTCGGTCTGGACGATGTAATTTCATTATGCAACCAGATCGACATTCGTTTTCAAGAGAGGTCCTTAGAAAAAAGACGCCAGCACTCTCTGGGTCCTAGCCAGTCTGAGCTCCCCTCCCTTCATTCCGTGGAGCATCCTCTACCTGCTGAAGAACCTATGCAGCTGGGCCGGACCAGACTAACCCCCGAAGAACGTGCTAGGCGCAGAACTCTGGGCTTGTGCCTCTATTGTGGGGGCAAGGGTCATTTTCGTGACTCCTGCTCGCTTCGTCCGGGAAACGCTCGGGTCTAATACATTTGGAAGGTGGAGTATTGGACCCAGAAACATCACCTTCTCGCCTGCTCTTGCCGGTGTCCCTTCATGTAGGCACTTCTCCTCAGTCAACCCTTGCATACCTGGATTCCGGGGCTGCCGGCAATTTCATGGATTGGAGAACTGCTTCTTCTATGAAGCTTACCCTTTCACCTCTCACTACCCCATTGGTAGTCTCGGCAATTGATGGCACTGTTCTCCCAGGGGGCCCTATTCGCTTCCAGACGCTACCCATTAGGATGTCGGTAGGGATTCTCCACCAGGAGTGGATATCCTTTCTTATTCTACCCAAGGCCTCTACCCCAGTTGTATTGGGCCTCCCTTGGCTACAGCTCCACTCTCCACATGTGGACTGGGTCTCTGGGCAGATCCTGGCCTGGGGTTCCTCATGTTTCTCGTCGTGTCTTCTCAAGGTGACCCCCAAGGAGAGTCTTCCGGTTGCTGCCACTTCTGTTTCTTCTGATCTTCCCGCCGCATACAGCGATTACCGGGATGTGTTCTGTAAAAAATCAGCTGAGGTGCTTCCTCCCCACAGGTCTTTTGACTGTGCTATTGATCTTGTCCCCGGAGCAACTCTACCCAGGGGTCGTACCTACCCTCTGTCCATCCCAGAGACCCAGGCCATGTCGGAGTATGTAGCAGAGAATCTGGAGAGAGGGTTCATCCGGAAATCCTCATCGCCTGCAGGGGCAGGGTTCTTTTTTGTTGCCAAAAAGGATGGTACCTTAAGACCCTGCATCGATTATCGGGGTTTAAATGCGGTTACTATTAAAAATCGATACCCCTTACCCTTAATATCTGAGCTATTCGATAGGTTGAAGGGTGCCTCCATTTTCACCAAGTTGGATCTCAGAGGCGCGTACAATCTCATTCGAATACGGGAGGGTGACGAATGGAAGACTGCATTTAACACTAGAGACGGGCATTACGAATATCTGGTGATGCCTTTTGGTCTGTGTAATGCTCCAGCCGTGTTTCAAAACTTTGTCAATGAAATCTTCAGAGATCTGCTGTACCAGTTTGTTGTCATCTATCTGGATGACATTCTGATCTTTTCTGAAAATCTGCTCGTCCACAGAAACCATGTCCGCACTGTACTTCAACGTCTTAGAGAGAACAATCTCTATGCCAAGCTGGAGAAATGTTCCTTTGAATGTTCTGAGGTCCTGTTTTTGGGGTGCTTTGTCTCATGTTCGGGGCTTCGTATGGACCCTGGGAAGGTCTTGGCTATCACCAACTGGCCTCTTCCTGCTAGCCTCAAGGCCACACAGCGCTTTCTTGGCTTCACTAATTATTATAGGCAGTTCATAAGGAATTACTCTTCCATTGCCGCGCCTATTATCGCTTTGACCAAGAAGGGTGTGAATGCCAGAGACTGGCCTCCCGAAGCTGTCTCTGCATTTCACAACCTGAAACAGGCCTTTGTTTCTGGCCCCCTCTTGAGGAGACCAAATCCTGGGAATGCATTTTTTATTGAAGTGGACGCTTCCTCAATGGGGGTGGGAGCTGTGCTTCTTCAAATCTTTGAGAAGAGACGCCAACCATGTGCGTTCTTCTCCAAAAAATTTTCTCAGGCAGAGAGGAATTATGCCATCGGTGATCGGGAACTTCTCGCTATTAAATTGGCGTTAGAGGAGTGGCGTCATCTCTTGGAGGGTTCCCCTCACTCCATAACGATCTTTACCGATCACAAGAATTTACAGTATCTACAGAATGCTAAACGTCTGAATCCTAGACAGGCCAGGTGGAGTCTCTTCTTTGCCCGTTTTAATTTCACGATTACCTACAAACCTGGTTCCTGCAACGGTCGGGCTGATGCGCTCTCTAGGTCATTTGACACTTTGGACGAGGAGTCCGCCCCTGAACCTGAGCCGATCATTCCCACCTCATGCATTGTTGCCCACTCTACCACCCTGAAGTCTAAAATTCCGCCTGGTAAGACCTTTGTCCCCACTGAGCTAAGAGCTAAGATCCTTCGTTGGGGACATGATTCCAAGGTGGCAGGGCATTCTGGATTCCTCCGATCCTTCCTACTCATCAGTCGTCACTACTGGTGGCCTAATCTCCGCTCAGACGTCAAAGACTACGTTAAAGCTTGTCATGTCTGTGCTCAGTCCAAATCCTCCACACAAGCTCCTGCTGGTCTCCTCATGCCCTTGCCTATTCCTAAGGAACCCTGGGCCCATATTGCCATGGATTTTATCACCGATCTCCCACTGTCTGAGAATAATACAGTCATTTGGGTGGTAATCGATCGATTCTCCAAGATGGCTCATTTTGTTCCTCTTCCTGGTCTTCCTTCTGCCCCTGCCTTGGTTCCCATTTTCATTCGAGAAATTCTCCGCCTACATGGGGTCCCTTCTCATATTGTTTCCGACAGGGGAGTCCAATTCACGTCTCGTTTTTGGAGAGCCTTTTGCAAATCCCTCAATATTGTCTTGGATTTTTCTTCTTCTTACCATCCCCAATCCAATGGACAGACTGAGAGGGTTAATCAGGAGTTAGAGGTCTTTCTTCGCACCTTTGTGTCTTCTCACCATGACGATTGGTCCTCTCTACTCCCGTGGGCAGAATTCTCCCATAACAATCATGTGAATACCAGTTCGCAGAAGACACCCTTTTTCACAGTTTATGGAAAACACCCTCAACTTCCTCTTCCTATGATCTGTTCTCCAGACATTCCAGCTTTGGCTTCGGTTCAGGAGTCTCTCAATTCCGTTTGGGGTCACGTTCATGATTCCCTCCGGGCAGCTGCTGAAAAATTCAAAGGCTTTGCAGACCGCCGCAGGCGTAAACCGCCTTCTCTTCAGCCAGGGGACAAAGTCTGGCTCTCTACCAGGAACATCAAGCTCCGAGTTCCTTCTCTGAAGTTTGCTCCACGATTCATCGGTCCATACACGGTAACTGCTAAACTGAATCCGGTTTGTTTCAAACTCCAGATTCCTAAGAGCCTTAAAATCACTAACTCCTTTCATGTTGCTCTTCTAAAGCCTTTAGTCCTCAATAAATTCTCTCGTCCTCTTCCTACCGTGGCGCCTGTCTCGGAGGATAATCAGGAGTACGAGATCAGTCAAATTCTGGACTCCCGACTCTGTAAAGGCGTTCTTCAGTACCTCGTTCATTGGAAAGGGTTTGGTCCTGAGGAGAGGTCTTGGATCACTGCATCTGAGGTCTTTGCACCTCGTCTGTTAAAGGAGTTTCATCTGAAGTTTCCCTCTAAACCTGGGCCCAGGCGGGGAAGGGGGAGGCCTCGTAAGAGGGAGGGTACTGTCATGGATATGCATTAATGTCTGTCTGCCATCTTACCTTCCTCCTCATGTGTTCATCTAGAGACCAGACCTCCTTCACCTGGCTTCCTTTATAATCTCCTCCCAGCCTGACTCCACCCCAGGCCCTATCACTGAACACTATATTAACCTGTGCACTGCAAGCCTGCTTTGCTGATCAACGTGTTTGTTAGGCATTGTGTGTTTGGGTTCCTGCCTGCCGTGTGCTACGTCTGTCTCTCTGTTACGTTATTGGCTTGTCCCCGACCATCCCTGTCTGCTCGTGACCCTTGACCTTCGGCTCGTTCTTCGTTATCCTTGTCTGCTTGTGGCCCCTGACCTTCGGCTTGTTATTCGGTTCTCTCTATCGTGTGCCGCTGCTTCCCCTTATCCTACGGGGCGTGAGCTAGGAAACTCCAGGGGCCGCGACCTGGTCCCAGCCTGCAGCGTAACATCCTCACCACTAGAGGCCCTGGAGAAGACCAGCTGGGTCTTAGACTCCGCGCCCTGGGGAATCTTGGCTCTCGCTTCCGTTGGGATCCCGGTTGTGCTCCTCTGGTCCCGCTTTCCACAACCACCCAGTTTCCTACCCACAGAAGCCAGCCATAGGGTTCACTACCTCGCGGTGCACTCCTGTCCCCCTACGGTGTGCATCTGTCACCTGGCCACAGGTGACCCTGACATGGTCAAAGGACATGCTCAACGCTTTCAGGGGTTTGATTAAGTCTCTACAGCAGGCACCTGCACTGGGTCTCATAGATCACAGAAAGGATTTTTCCCTGTACTGTGTAATAACGGGTAGAACATATGCAGCGGTTCTGGCCCAAGAACATGGCACAAGCCAGAGGCCAGTCTCCTACTTCTCAAAAGTCCTTCCAGTACAGGTACAGGGCATGCCTGGCTGCCTGCAGTCTCTGGCAGCCTCGGCTATGGCAGTAAAAGAGGCATCTAAACTGGTGTTAGGACACCTCATGACTCTGTATACCACTCACTTTGTCACACATCTGCTTCAAAACATGACAACTCAACACATGTCAGCACAGAGATCTAGCGGCTATGAGGTTATACTTTTCAATATACAGAATTTAACTATTAAAAGTTTCTCTGATACATCCCCACAGGTCCGCTACTTACATTCTCTGTTGTGGCTTACTGATGACAGTATACAAACAGCACATAATTGTGGTGAACTCCTTTTGGAAACCACCTTCCTCGTCCTGATCTCGGTGATCTCCCTAACAAGGATTATGACCATGTTTTTGTGGATGGCAGCTGTTCACAACCTGATGACAAAACTTACCAGACAGGTTATGCCGTAGTACAGCTCCCTGATTTGGTTTTGGAAGCACATCCAGTGCAAGCTTCCTCTGCACAGGCAGCTGAACTAGTTGCTTTAATTCGTGCGTGCCAACTTTTCAAGGACAGGTCAGTTAATATTTACACAGATAGTAGATATGCTTTTGGGGTGGCACACGCACAAGCCACCCCAACAGACATAACGTCATGGGCACAAGCAGGGTTGACCAAAGACCACACGGGCCTTTGGACAACCAAGGAGGGAATTATAGGGATTCCTGCAGCAGCGGCACCCTTGCTTTTGTCATACCTACACGGTCCAGGCCATATCGGTTTAAAACCGATGCTTTTACAGTACAAACATTTCACACAGCAGGCATAACTAAATTAGCAGAAACTCTGGTCCAATCATGTTTGACTTGTGCACAAAACAATGTCCAAGGTAAAAGACAAGGTCTTCATGGCCACTTACCGCCCCCTAGCGGGCCGCTCTCAGACCTACAGATTGATTTTACACACATGCCCAGTCAGAAAGGTAATTTGAAATATCTTTTAGTGATAGTGGATAAATTCTCTGGGTGGGTGGAAGCAGTACCCACAACGGGAGAGACAGCCAAAATCACAGCTAGGGTATTAGTTAACCAATGGATATGCAGGTTTGGAATCCCTACCACAATATGGTTGGATCAAGGCCCCACTTTTACCTCAGCTTTGACAAAAGAAGTTGCAAAATTACTGGGAATACAGTGGAAAATCAACATTCCCTACCATCCGCAGAGTGCAGGAATAGTAGAAAGAATGAATAGGACTATTAAAGACAAACTTAAAAAGGCAACAGAAGGTACTCTAACTAATTGGCTGGACTTCTTGCCAGCTGTCCTATTCCAAATAAGGAGCACCCCCCATTCTAGAACAGGTTATTCCCCTTATGAGGTATTAATGGGGCGACCAATGGCTAAGGTGAAATGGGGAACAGGTGAACCTAATATTTATTCTTTACAGGAAGAGCACGTGCAACATCTGGTAAGTAGCCTTAGCAAAGTCTATGACAATGTGGCTGTCACGTTTCCTCCTCTTCCAACAGATCCGACACACGGATTCATCCTGGGAGATCAGGTGCTGATCAAACAGCTGGCTGTCCGGAAGCACATAGGACCGGTCTACATAGGACCATATGAAGTAGAGAAGACTTCAAGAACTGCAATCCTCACTTCCTACAGCCATCAATGGATTCATGCATCAAGAATAAAGAAGGCTCCAACGAAGCCCCAGACTCCGGATCCACCCCCTTCGACGACCCAGGAGCCAACATTGAACCCCCAGGACTCAACCCCACTGCCCCAATAGAGACTGAAAATTTGAAAGAAGGAGTTTCCTCAGGCAAACTTTTCTTATACTCATTTTTGGTGTCAATATTGATTTTTTCCTTAATCATTATAGGATATTATTGGTCAGAGTCATGCGAAGTAAGCAGGGATCCAACATGGTTATTCAGTCATATTAGACCAAAACGAGAAACTGATGAAAGCTTTTCTGACAAAATGTTGTTGCTAAAATTTAAGTATGCTTATGCCAAGAGATAAGGATATGACAAATGCTGGATATGTAGCAAGCTCCACCCTGGGTCCACTAGAATTCCCTTAATGGCTGTACCGTTGAACTTCACTCCTCTCCTGAAGGGTACACCACCTATACACCTCACGAATGTCACTAGAGAGTTCCCAAATACCACCCTTATCTTCCAGACCATAGGTAGAAGTTACGCTCCGGATTGGTGTTTTAAATTAGGGAACTCCACCAGGGTGGCCCAAACCTGTCAACACACTATACTTAACTTTTCAACCACATCTACAAATATCCTAGACTCAAACATCTCTTTCTATCACACACCAGATCCTGGAATTAACTCCACCTTACTGACATTCCTGAATACCAGTTCCACCTCTAAATTAGGACAACTACTGTCAATTATATCATTTTCCAGCATGTCCCATAAGGTAAGGAAAGTCTTTCAGAAACTACCTTTAGCTCTTGGTAACAACACATATGTATGTTGCAAAGAGGGGTGTTACCCCTGGATCCCTTTAGAATCCCAGGGATGGTGTTATCTAGCGGCCCTAGTCCCTGTTATGGGAATACTGGGAGACAAGGGGGGAGGACACATTCTAGAAGCTAGCCTTCACCCTAGGTATCCCCTTAAACATCGTATCAAAAGAGAGTTATTCCTCAAAGAGGATATGGTCTGGGCTTGGTTCCCTTCCAGTACAGGTTGGGGAATAGATTTAATGAAAAGGCTCAATAATTACACGGGTATTATTGATGAGGTAATGGAAAAGAATTCTGATGATATTACCAAATTAAATATAGAAACTAGAGCAATCAGGAAACAAATAGAACTCCATGACCTTGCCATTGAAAGTATGAGTGCTGCACTCACAGGCCTATGTGAGGTTACAGAGGACTATGAGTGCTGCACTTGGGTCCACAACACATCTATTGAGGTGCCCGATTACTATGATGTAATTTCCCAACATAGGAAAGAGGTAAATAAATTACAACAAGAAGCAAGGGACATTGCTAAGACATGGAGCCCTTTTGGAGAAGGAGGTTTTGGCCTCAATGGAATTTCTTCCTGGTTGAAAGATATCGTAATGACCATCGTAATGATACTGGTTTTTATCCTTGTTTTGTATTTAGTTTTTAAATTAGTGGTTTGTGCACTTGGGAAAATAACTAGCTTAAGAGCAAAAAGAAGAGACCCTGCACTTGGAATGTCAATGATTGCCCTAAAGCAAAGATGGTATATTAGTGAGTGATCAATACATACATTCTGCATGCATGATCAAAGGAGGGATTGTAAGGTTATCCCTAGTGTATTTCACCTTTAGAGTTATTCTTTAAGACTTGTTATTGTAGAAATGTATAGAATGTTTTTCTTGCTATATGTCACTTACACAGTTGAGTCAGAATGACAGGATATGTATGACGTGTGGTTAGGCTACTTCCTTAAAGAAGTGTCCCATGTTTCAGGATCTGGCTCAATGGCCGGATTTTGCGGTGAGTTCTATTTAGATAAACTTGCCTTCTGCCATCTCTGGGCAGTTTAGCTTGTGTAACCTGTTAATATGCAATTTGTATAATAAAGGAACTGTTCCTTGGTGGGTTTAACCAGGGGCGGTTCCTCTCGTCTTGGATTGTACAAAATAAGCTTGTATGCAATAAACCAGGGTAATTGGGATTCACCATATTCTGTGTGTGTGTCTTAAATTACCTGATTGATCAGAGAGACTCCATACACCCAGGTCCAGCCTAGGCTCTTGAGGTTAGAAGCAGTTTACAGCGGATTTTTAACACACTGCACATATATTTCATTACTTTTGTTGCTTGATTATACGTTTTGGATACATAGGACTACTACATTTATCATTTGTCCACTTTCACTTGGTGGAATATTATTTATATACACATTATAGTATTTTTGATTTGTATATCACTTATTAGGACTGTTTTTGCATAAACAGCGCGCTACTATTTTTTCACTTAAAATTCACATACCACATTGTTTAAATTTTTAAGTAGCAGCTTCAGGATTATTTGTTCTAATTCTATCTGGGCACAGTGGTGGTTTGGGGAGTTAATTAGGGGGCGTGTTTAGCCCTCCTTACCAGCTTTTACATATTCCCTTGTAGTGCTTATGTACAAAATGTAAACTACAGTGCAAAATTGGTGAATAATCCACAACCCGAGAGGAGTTTCTGGTGTGCTCCACTCAAAAATAAATTATATTATAAGTGTTCTTTAAAACCATAAATGCAAGATAAAATAAAAAGGTATAAAATACTGTATGTGCTCCACCCAAAACTAAAATTTTAAACAATTGATTATGCTCCATCCACAAATCACACAAATCGTTGTGCAGCAAAACAAATAATTGTCCTTATTAAAAGTGTCCATAGAATGATTCCACAGTGCTTCACTATAAAAAAAAAATCTTCAGTGATTCTTATTTCACCCACAAATTTTGTGTTATGTGCAAAACCCAGTGGCGGCTGGTGCCTAATCATTTGGGGGGGGGGGGCAAACAAACCTTTCTATGTGGTGTATGGGTAGTAACACTGACTTTTCTGTTTATACTACGGCAAACAAACCTCCCAGCAGCCCCCCGATTGGCTTATCGCTCAATCGTCTAGCACTACTTACCTAATCCAGGTCGTGGGCGGCTTCCCCACTGCTTCTCCTCCTCGGCGGCATCCCAGCTGCTTCTCCTCATCAATGGCTTCCCGGGCGGCATCGGTGGCTTCCCAGCTGTTTCTCCTCCTCCGCGGCTTCGGCGGCCTCCCCACTGCTTCTCCTGCTGGCCAATCCAGTCGCTTCTCCTCCAATCGGGTCTTAAGACCGGCTTTCTGATTGGCCGGGAGGAGAAGCAGGAAGACATTAGCAAATATTAATTTGCTAATGTCACACAAGTGGGTGGTCCACCAATTTTGAAGCCAATTAGAGCCTAAGGCTCTAATCATGCAATCCCATAAAACAAATCCTTGCGTCCGGCGCCCTGCATGGGCTGGGCGCATGGAGATTAGGGGGACACCTCTATGCCCTACATGAGCTCATGAGGGGCTGGCAAAACCCCTTAGGACAGTCTAAACTCGCCAGAATGTTAAGATAGAATGCGCACAATATCATAAAACTCAGATTATTTGCTTATCTTGCTCCTCGGCCCAGGTTACCAGAACACCAGATCAATGGTTTCTACAAACAATTGCCCCAAATGCTCTCTCAAGACCAGGTCATCATGAATCCATAAAAAGTAGAGAGGGAAACTCATCACGTAAAAACCATTATACATTTAATTGTTGAAGACAAGAAAAAGTATAAAACTCACATTTGTTGATGCCATACAATCCGGCACAAAATAGGCCCTCTGATGATGTCTATTGGACGAAACACATCGGAGTGTGTCTACCAGTGGTGGCGTCAGATCCGGTTTATCGGCTTCCTGGTTCTAACCACAGTGGAACTCCAGATCCTGAGTTATCTGTGTGGAGTGGCGGCACTCTCTGGAGAAGTATATTATGTATCTTTTGTGCCAGATTGTAAGCTAATGGAGGGTCATACACCCATTTAAAGCCTATTGCAGCCTAAGAAACAATCTTACTTTTGCCTTCACTATTTACTTCAAAGCATTTACCCAAAATGGCACAATTCAACAGAAATCTAAGTTTTTTTATTAAAGAGTAGAGAAGTGAAAAACCTCAGCTTTGTTCATACCTATTTTACCATAAACCTGTGGTCATACTTAAAGTAGAACTAAAACTTTTTATCCTTTCCAGCAAAGGAAGCTGCCATCTTAGTCTCTGTTTTGTCTGTAGTTTTTATGTGATTAGTTATGGTACCAGTCATTTGATGGGTTGACAGTTTGGTTGAGAGCACAAGCAACTGTTGTGGAGATTTACTAAAACTGGAGAGTGCAAAATCTGGTGCAGCTGTGCAAGGTAGTCAATCAGCTTCTAACTTCAGCTTGTTCAATTAAGCTTTGACAAAATAAAAAACTGGAAGCTGTTTGGTTTCTATGTAGAACTGCACCAGATTTAGCAATCTCCAGTTTTAGAAAAGCAATCCCTGTGACACTTGTTATTCATGGCATGACTTGAATGTAATCGTTTCGGGAAAGAGTTAAGTCACATTAAAGCATATCTAAGCCCAAAAGAAAAAATGTAAAGGCATTATAAATTTTCCTACCTGCTTGGGCGTTTTTACCTGCATAAGATATGCATTTATCATGTATTTTAAATGTATGATTTGTTGGCCTGTAGTAAATCTTCACATTCCGGTGTCAGAAGTTTCAGTTTGTGTTCAATCATGTTGTTGTATGGCACTGCACAGGTTAATGCATGTTCTCTGTCTGTAGTCTAAGAACTGACACTTCCTATTTTTAAACCACATATCCCACAATCCCTGGGTTTCTCAGGCTAGCACTCGTGCAATAATTAGATCTGACAGACACAGACAGGGAGAGCAATGAAGGGAAGAGATGTTTTTTCATCACATTAGCACTCCCACATTTCTGATGCAACAGAGAAAATGGTGAGTTATGGAATGGACGCAGCATGACCTGGGAAAACAAGAAGTTGCCTGTCACTTTAGTGAATCAGGACAAACTAGGTGGATGAATTCATGGACATAGGGGACTCCATCAGTCATAACACTACAAACTACAGCCACAACATGTGAGCAAGCCATTACAAGGTAAGGTGAACAAGCAACACAGCGACTATAACTATACTAATACCTAGTAAAAACAACAAAAACCTATGAAAGTGTATAATACCTTCAATATATTACAGCTTCCCAATACAAGTGTGGTGGCTGCATTACATTTTTTTATTACATTTTAATTGCATTTTTCTTTTTCTTTTTCACCTGGTGATCAAGCCAGTTACACAGTTCCTGTTCTAGGAAGGTTCCACTCTATGGAAGAGCAATGGAGAAATCTTTGGAGATCTCTGGAGATGAGCCCAGATATATATCAGTAAGCTTATGAATCAGCCGTCTGATATCTTTCCAAAAGGCTTGTACACTAGGGGACAACCAAAAAGTATGTAACAACGTGCCAGGTTCTTTTTGGCATCGCCAACACAATGGAAATACAGTGGGATAGAACCTATGGAGAAGTGCAGGGGTCCTTTACCAGTGGGTCGGAAGTTTATATTCTGCCTCCTGGTATCTGCCGGACAGGGAGGACCAATGAGCAAAGTAAAGAGCCCGGTCCCTCTGCGCAGGAGTCAAGGCCATGTCTAAATCCCGCTCCCATTTCTGGAGGAAGAGAGGAACATAGTCCTCAGGTGGTTTGGAAATCAGAGAATAGGATTAAAGTTGAACTTTAAACAGTTGCAGCAACAGTTTTTTTTTTCTTTTGGCATACAGGTTTTACATAAATAATGAAAAAAAAAAAGCTGACCATTGTAAGTATCTCTGTCAGTGTTAAATAGTTTGCCTCCTGTAACTCTCTAACTGCCGGTCTGTTTAAAAATGATGAAAAAATAACAGACCTACTGGCCAGGCAGCAATAGCCAAAAAAAAAAAAAGAAACCTAAAGTTGGTCATACATGGACTGAAATTTGGCGGGTTCAGCAGGGATTGGATGCATTTCTATCCATGTATGGGCAGGCTGTTTGTACACAAGTTGGTCCATTGGTTGACTTGTGTATAACCAGTCTGTCTTTTTTTTTTTTCAAGGGCTCAGTGGGAAGGATTCCTCTATCAGCATCTAATGTGTGGATGGGGGAATCGGATGATTTTCAACACACTGGGTGAACGAAAAAAAAGGAATAATGTATAACCAGCCTAGTATATAGTAACCACCACATGTAAGAACTGGTAAGTTGAAATGTGATACTGTACATGTTTGCTTTTGGCTTTACATATGCTTTAAAACACTTTTTGTTATAAATAGAACACATCCACAGTTGCTTGCATGCTCATTTCCTACCGTTCTAGAGTACCCTGATATCCCTGAATATTAGGACAGCTCTGATTATCATCTTAATAAATCAGACCTGCCCCCTACTGGTAGTGAAGCCTTCAATCTCAATGACAGGGCCACTGAAGGTAAGGGAGGGGGCAGGTTTGAGGTGACAACTACATTGTCAAAGTATTCAGGGCTTCATGTGCTGTACTAGTAAAGGAATATGGTATGTAGGAACGTGGAGGTACCTGAAACTGAGTGAGAGTAGGGGTTTCACATCTTAAAGAGAATGTAAAGTATATATGATGTTTATTTATTTATTATAGTCCGGCAGGCAAATATAAAATATTGCCTGTGAACATTTTGTAATATTTCCATCAAGGATATGGAGCCTTAAGCTCGTTTTCTTGTGCTTTTCAAGCTATCTTTGTGTTTTGCTGAAAAAATAAAAATGAATAGCTCAAGCTCCCCCCCCCCCACCTTGACTTTGTCTGTTCAGGTGGCCCCATCTGAGGTATTCTGAAAGAAAACAGCATTTTTTGAAGACCCATCATGCTCTGTGTTGAGTCTCATTTATATATAGTAAAAAAAGACATAAAACACTTTTAAAAAGGTTTAAAATGCATAAAAGTATAGAGTATAAAAATATTAAATATTTAAAATAAAACAGATTATAATGATGTGATCAGTCACTGTATCATAAGAAGAAACATTACATCATAAGCATCCCTTTAGACATTGATAATCTAAGTACATTCTTAAAGCTATGAAAGCTTTTTTATGTTAAAACTTTACAGTTTCTTAGAAAACTACAGTTTAAAACTCTGTGAAGCCCAAGTTTTCTTTGAGAAAATGTAGGTATGGCCAGGCAACCGGAAAGGGTATCAAGCAAGTCAATAGATCACATACCCTCACTGCGTGGTGCCACTTGAGAAAGTACAGTTACGATTACCAATGGACATGTACTGGTCTGTTAGCATTAATGTGGTGTTGGATTGTGGGGTGCATTTGGCCAATGTAAACGGGCATGGCAGGAAGATTCCCAGGGTTGCCAAGCTTTGTGCAGATTCTGAGACCATTCTGAGTCAATTAAATGTGCAGGAGGATTCTGGGAAATTCTGTCGTAGTAGTGTAGCATTGTGCCCACTGATTTGCCCCAAGTTCCGTTCCCTTATTAGTGCAGTAACAGCCAGGCACACAGCAAAAGTCACTCTTCTGGCTCAATAAACAGTCTAGGGGGGTTACCTATTTAAGATTTACTGCTGAATAACTTGTATAGGGTGTAGGAAGCTTTGGGATACTCTGTGAACGCTGAGTAATAAATGGAGGACAATCTTCACTGTAATACTACTTTATAGGACAGTTCCTTTAACAAAGGTCCTGCAAATGGACAGCACCAAGGCACCTTCAGAAATGTCCCAGCCCAGGCATGCACTAGTATTGAGATGCCAGGAAATGCAGGAACAGTCACTAGGATCCCCTCACTCAGGTCTGTACCCACAATGTCCCTGGGTACTTGGCTACATTCCTCCAATACCAGACAGAAAATTCCTCAGTGGATCTTCCAGTTTCTCTGTGAAATCCCTCAGCTCCAGAAAATTTTTGCAGAGAAAAGCCCCCCAGCTCTGTCACAGCTGGAACCTCAGTAAGCACAGGTCGAATTTTCAGCAGGGATGCCCAGAAGGGCTGGGGACTTATCTTCCTGGACACAGACCAAGCTGCCTCAAGCCTCAGACTATTTATGCACTCTGTAGCCACCTACTGGTCACCCTTCCCCAGGGATTGGCTGAGACCACATATAAATAAAATATTCAGACTGCTGATTTGCATCTTCCCAACCCACTACATTCAGGGATTCTCCATAAAACAGGGGAGAGAAATCATTTCTGCAGCCTTCAGAGCCCAAAACAGCCCAAAGCAATCACACACTGCTCCACTAGTTACAGTTTAGCCCAAAAAACGACATTTGCTTAGCTTTCCCAGCAACCTATCTAAGAGGGTGCTACATCAGCTTTTTTTTTTTAAATATAACAAAATGCTTTCCATGGTATATTAACAGACCAAAAGGTAGCAAATAGGAGAAGTTCATTGTTTATGTTTACATACGCTTGAAGAGTGTGCAAGAAAATCAGAAATTATTAACTGCAATGCTGTACACTCAATAAAGCCACATACTGTGGAAAGTAATCCATTTATAGCTTTTCCCATAAGGGTAAATGCATACAAACTGTCACCACAGGGTGGCACTGTGGACAGTGCAATGGAGTATACTATGCCAGGTCCTGTTTAGATGGTCAGAACCATTGAAGAATTGAAAAGAATGGACTTTATAGGCATACTTTAGACTATCTAGCTCCAGATGAAGCGCTTTTTAAGCGCAAAACTAGTCAAGCAAGTCTCTTGAATCTCTGAAAAGCAGAATCAACATTTTATGAACTGGCCTTATTACCCCCTGATCGACTATTGTAAAGTTGTTGTATGTGTTATCTGATTGGGTTAATTGTCATATGCGATGCATACTAGCACACTATACCCCTGCCTTACAGTAACCAAAAACATCAAACCAGATCTCTGTTCCCGATGTCAAAGTACCTAAATATGATTTCTGATTTGGTACAGCAATTTTTAGTGCTTTGCTGCTTGCCTGTATAGTATATTATACTATAATATACAATAGTATACTATATAATATACTGTAATATAGTATTTGCCAGTTTTTATAGTAAATTCTCTTGATTGTCTGAATACCAGTTCAAAAAGTCAGGACCTTAGCTGTCAAACTGAGAGCATGCTCTGGCAACTACTGCAAATGCATGGGCAAAGGTTCAGCAGGAAGGTACCGGTACTCTAGGATGTGCCAGGGACATTTTTAACATTCATATTTTTAGCCACCTGCATGTCCATACTATGTTTTGGAACAAATTATAGAGATCTGTTGATGATGCAAAACATTAACACCTTTTGAAAAGAATATTCACATCACCGCAGCTAAGATGTATGTTAGTTAAAAGCCCTAAAATTTAGAAGGCTTATTAGAATTGATTAATGTAAAATAATGACACTGTATTCTTCCAGAGAGTATATCAGATTGTATCTCCCAAATATAGGTGGCTGGTGCATTTTAACAACACAGCTGTGTATTAATGGTTTTCAGAAAATATTTTTCCCTAAAAGAAGAGACTGATGGGTTTTATTAATACATAAATCAACATTCTGCATCAATGCACTGAGCTTGCCTGTAGTTTACGCTGCCTAAGACATGTCGAAAATTTTCCTTCATGTAAAATTCAAAGGAGGAAACAGGGCAGCTTACATTTTCATTTCTAGAACACGTCTCTGGCCTTTTAGCAATTTTTTAAGTGGTGCTTCAAATTGCGTAGAGCTTACAGGGGACTGCCTGTCATGTCTGTTTTTTGTACTAAATAAAAAGTTCAAGCTTTTAGTAAACTTATGAACTATACACCATTATAGGATGGGCAGACGATAAGGCCTAAACCATGTTGAGTATTCTATTTCTTATCCTCCTGTTATATCCTATCCTTCTGTATCTTTTCTTCATCAGAATAAGCGACATGAATTAGAATGGTGATTTCTGTGATTTGATCAGTAAATTTGGTATGTCACAGGCTCATTTTGGCCCATTCCCATTTTGGATCTAAGCATCCTGTGGTCAGGCTATGTACTGTACATTGAAATATTTTCATATTTTCAACAAGCAATAAATAAGCTTTAACAAAGCCCTCAGTGACCTTTTGATTTACAGCCCTTGTCAAGCAGCTCATCCTCTAACTTCCAAAATTCCACAAATACCTGTTGAGCCTGCAAGTCAGGTCCACCCAATACAGCTTCCTGTAATGATGTAACTATGCTACATGGCTCCTGAATTCAGAGTGTAGTTGTCTCTCTCATGTAGGCTCTGCCTGCTTGCACTACAGTGGGATGAGAAGATGCTGCAGGGAGTGTGACTATCAGCATTTTCATTGCTGATTCATAAGTCTGCAGCTTATAAATTAGTCCATAGCCACACCTAGTCCTGCCCATTGATTTTAGGATTGGCAGCATTGCAAATACCTCCCAACTTTTTGAGATGGGAACGAGGGACACCTATTTGCAAAAGTATGTAGGTATAAGACACACACCCTCCCATGCCCCCTTAAGGAGAATTATACAAAAAAAAAAAAAGATTAGGTAAACTTACAAGTGCTTTTTTTTAACCACTTCTATTCCTTTATACTGGCCTTTGAAATGTACAAATGCAACAATTAAGAAACTGGATGAGAGGTTTAGCATAGTAAAACACTTTTTGATAGATAAATAGTGCATTTTATATATAGGTATAGGCATCAGACCAAAATGAGGGACAAATGAGGAGGAATGAGGGACAGAGGGACTTTTCTCCAAATCAGGGACAGTTGGGAGGTATGGCATTGCCCCTGTTGCTGAAACCTTCCCACTATAAGCTTCAGTGTTCAGGGAGCATGTGAGACACAAATAAAGGAAGATTTGGTTCAGTCAGGAAAGGTAAAGGAAGTGTTTTGCTTACTTTATAAAGTTTGTGCATTACATAGTAACTGGATTTGGTACTTGTTTAGACCAGCCTTTTTCAACCAAGGTGCCTTGAGGTTCCTTCAGGGGTGCCTTAGAAAAATGCCTAGAAATTGCCCAACAATTGTATACAGGGTGGCGAGTGGATGAAACCTACCTTTCATTTACACAAAGCTATAGGTTTTCATTGTGCACCATTACAACCTTCTAGCTGCTGACCTGCTAAGGACCAATGACATAATCAGTTGATATGGAGGATGTCAGTCGCTTGCATAGCATGCTTGTTTGACCTTCCTCTTCCTCTCTCCATGAAAATGCATGCCACGCTTTTTAGATATTTATTTGTAAAAAAAAATTAAGACCGTTTATCATTTTCCTTCCACTTCACAATTATGTGCCACTTTGTGTTGGTCTATCACATAAAATCCCAATAAAAAACATTTACGTTTTTGGTTGTAACATGACAAAATTAGAAAAATATCAAGGGGTATGAATACTTTTTCAAGGCACTGTACTTTTAACTCCTGCGTAGGCAGCCTTTAGCATATTAGACATTCCTGGCAAGAAGATTTCTAAAAGCTGCAAACAGCTTCCCAGTAATATCTCCCTTTTTGCTAAAGTACATCTACATAAGTAGATCTTGACCCTCCAATGATTTAATGTTTATAGAAAAGGTAACCTTGGAGTAGGTAGAGGCCTCACTACATAAAGAAATCCAGTTTCAGAAAATCTTTGGAATTTGGTAATCATTTATTCAATCCCTTACCTCTGAAACAAAATAATCAATAGCACAATGCTTTAGGTACACTCAACGGTATCTAAATAGACTACTTGCAAACATATCTCCCATATGTAATGCTACCCCCATAGGGGACCACTAGATTTGTGGATCCTCCCTTACACACAGCCAGGCAACAGGAATTTTTCAGCTTTCATACAGACTCATGAATCAGTCCAGGGAATTTTTGTTTTGTTTTTATCTATTGAGGGGTTAAAAGTGGATGGGGAATAGAAAGCATGGGATTCCCAGAACTGTACAACCTCAATGAAACCTTGAGGACTTACTATCTATTTCTGGCTGCTAGCAAAAATGCTGTCCCCCCTGGATTGATGGCACAGCTAAGCTGATTGCAGGAAAGAGTTCCAATTATTGAATGCAGGTGCTACTCCTTAGAGAACTGCACCTGTCTTGAACCCAAGCTAGAGGTGTAAGATGGCTATAAACTAGCGGTCCCTTGGATATAGGCATGCAAAATATTCCACCTTGCTGCCCCCCTCTATCCAGGCTTGGGGTGGAAAGAATTACTCACTGAGTCCCTCTTTGGTGAATCCTGAGGTCCAAGAGGCTGCTGCACAGGCTTCCTGTTATACAGGCTCATATCTTGACTGTAAGGATGGCTTCAGCCAAGCCTAGCTAAGACTGGAAAGGGTGTAGGACTTCAGCTGCTCCCTTTCTCTTCCACTGGCTCTCTCCTGTCCTTTTTTCTGCCCAGGGGCAGAGCCCCCCAGCACAGGAGTGCCCTCCAAGCAACAGGACCCGGACTCTGCGCCCTGACTGCCAGGCTCCCAACTATTGTATGGGTTGTTCCCCCACCTACTGGGCCAGACCTCCTTAGGGATTGGTAGGAACTCCATAAATATTCAGGTTGCGGGGGGAGGGGGGTGCAACAGAATCACTTGGAGCACTGCACAGTCAAACACATATTTTATTTTATTTTAGGTTATTCTTCAATAAACTAAAATAGAATATAGAAAAAAAAGTTACAGAGCTAAATGGTTTTATGCTAATGAGAAATTCTGAAGCTGCTTTTGTACCTGTTTAATTAAACACATAAACACTGTGAATTAAGTTAAGGTGACTCAAATGCAAACCCATCACTTTCTCAGTCTTTTTCCTAAAATATCTCTTGCAAAAATGTGTTCCTCCATTATTCAAGACAGCTGAACTGGATAATTTATTGGTGAATAATTCAAATGCCAGTAGGCATGGACAACTTTTAACCCATTTATTAGCCAAGTCAAAAATTTTAATGCCATCTGCTTAGACTAAATTAATACTCTCTTCAGATCCACGGAGTGTCAGTATAGAATGAAAATGTAAAACTGAAAATTAAATATTTTATCTTTCTTTAGCCTGGATCAACCATATCTAACCTCCTCCTTTAGGTCTGATTAAAGGAATACTATGGGTTCGTTCTTAATTTTTTTTTAAAAACAAACATGTCATACTTACCACCACTGTGCAGTTTGTTTTGCACAGAGTGGCCTCGAACGTCCTCTTCTGGGGTCCCACGGCGGCTCTCGCGGCTCCTCCCCACAAAAGCTAACCCCTCTGGGAAGCGCTCTCCCAAGGGGGTTACCTTGTGGGCGCGATCTTGTGTTATACACTCGGCGGCCATAGCCGCCAAGTGTATGACTCGGCCCCGCCCCCGGCACGCCACGTCATTGATTTGATTGACAGCAGCGGGAGCCAATGGCTGCGCTGCTATCAATCATCCAATGAAGAGCCGACTAGAGCTCGGTGAAAGCTACGTGGGATTGCGCCCAAGGAGATTCGGGTCTCAGGTAAGTAAAACGGGGGCTCGGGGGGGGGGGCAGTGACAGCGAGGTGTTTTTTCACCTTAATGCATAGGATGCATTAAGGTGAAAAAACACAAAGCTTTACAGTCCCTTTAGGGCTGGTTCACACCTGCGGCAGCCTTTGTCATCCCTCTGAAAAGCAATCACTTTTCAGAGGGCGGTAAAGCAATGGTTGCCAGGCAATCAGGAGGTGATACTGCCCACTTCTTAATGCTGCTCCAACCATGGCTTTTATTGAAAAAATAAATAAATCAGGTTGCCCATGCAGGTAATTTTTATCAACACAACAGATAATGAAAATGCTAAGACACCTGATTCACTCTTCAGCAGCTTGACTGCTCTGCTCACTTTTCCCTCAGACCCTATCCCCAGCTCTCCTGGTTCTCTGGGTTTTCCTGGCTCACTCAACTCAGTTACGAAATCCAGCTGCATGAGCAGCTAGATCTCTTGGCACCCCGGAATCTCTTACTCCACTGAGACTCACAGACTTCCTCAGTCCCCTGGACTTGCCTAGTAGCCTCAGCTTTCTCAGTCTCTCAGACTCGCTCAGCTGTCCCAACTCTCCCAGTCCTGTGGGCAAGGAATTTCTCCAACATGAAATACTGTCTCCTGAGTAGGTCACCTCTTCTCTCTCCAACTTGGAGCACACAACTGTCTCCTGATGGGGACACACCTCCCTCCTGGCTGGAGCCCTGAGCTATGGCCAAGCCTCATTTATAATGAGTGTGCACACCTGCACACTCACACAGCCTCCGGGTCTCTAATAGGACCTGGGCACAGGATTGAAGGCTCTGTCCCACCAAAGACACTTTGAAGCCTTCAAGTTCCATAATGCATAGGGTTAATAAACACTGTCACCAACCACCAATGGGAAGGGATGTTTAAAATAGCTCTGCCACTAACCATCAATACATCCTTGAGAACACTAATATTCCATTAGTTGCAGATCTAAAAACAATTTCAAGGTTCCCCAAGATCTCCCACTTTTTGCCAAAGGTTCCTCCAAAGAAAAAAGGTTGAGAACGTCTGTTATAGTGTTCAGGTCTCGATAAAACAGGAAAATAAACTTAAACAACTTATCAAAAATATAAAACACGTAATGACTGTAAATAGTGATACCTACAAGCCAGAGGTATGAACATCACATATTCCCCTCAGGGCTTGTTTACACTAGTGGCAAGGACTGCATCTTCTCTGAAAAGCAATCCATGTTTGGACCACTTTTCAGAGGCGATATGTTGCCTCCTCACCACCTGTTTTAACTCCTTAAATGCCACACTACTCACTTAAATGGATTGCATTTAGGGGGTAGTAATGACCGCCAAACTGGAGATGGGATATAATTTCTGCCACGGCATGTTTAAACCCACGGCTGCTGACTTTGCAGCTTAAAGGGGAGCTGTTGGAGGTTGGTAAAAATATGACTCAGCGCTATGAACTGTATGTTTTAACTGCCCCAACCATAAGTGTAAATGAGCCGTTATAGTACAAAAAATCCTTTGCATCACAAAACAGTACTATGAATTTTACTTACATTGTTCGGGGTGTGTCTTCCTTATAAGTCCCCAGTGTGTGCTAGAGTTCTGCCCAGCACTGCCCAAGGTTGTCCATCTGCCGCATCATCTCTCACAGCACACAACATAGGTGTGTATGTGATGTCAGCCATCAATCGCTGTATATGTCACACAGAGGCTTGCTGCTCGATCCCCCAACTGCAAACAGACACAACCAGCCCCAGGAATACAGGGTGCAGCAAGATGAATATTCAGGAAGGGCATGGCGGCTTAGTAGTTAGTTACTAAATTAGTGATTTTTAAATCTTTCTAGATCTTTTAGGTAGTGTCCTTCTGTGGTCCCTGGTATTACCTCCTCTTATTTCTGCCTTGTCAATGCTGATCACCACATTATGGCCTATGGATGATTTTTGTCATGTTTGTAATTACACATGATGAAACAAGACATTTGTGCTTAGTCTGCATTTATGTAGATATTATTGTCAATAATTATTTATAATTTATTTTTGTATTGTATACTTAGATTGCTTACCCACCATCCACCCCTGAAGAAGTTGGAAATCAGTTACTCATCTCTCTCCAATAATGTTGTGAGTATGCTATAAATGGATCTTCAGAAGACAGTGATCTCATTATTTAGAACAGGGTCTCCAAACTTTCTGAGCAAAGGGCCAGTTTACTGGCCTTCAGACTTTAGGGGGGCCGGATTGTGGCCATTGGGAGTAGAAATTATCCTGGCGTCAGTAGGCGTAAACAATGCATCTTTGGTATTCGGGTGAGAAACAGTGCCCTATCACTTTGTGTCAGTGGGAGGAGTAGTGCCCTGTTGTTGGTATTAGTAAGGGGAATAGTGCCCAATCATTGGTATCGTTGGGAGGAATTGTACCCCATCATTGGTGTCAGTGGGAGGAATGGTACCCCATCATTGGTATGAGTGGGAGAAATTGTACCCCATCATTGGTATGAGTGGGAGGAATAGTGCCCCATCATTCGTGTCAGTGGGAGGAATAGTGCCCCATTGTTGATGTCAGTGGGAGGAATAGTGCCCATGTCATGATCCGTGTTATGGCTTGGGTCACCTGCTGGTGGCACTATTGCTTTCAGCACCAGAGGGTGTAATTCTGGTGGCCACCAGCGGGTGTCTCCCAGTAGATGGACTTTTCATTAATCAAACTGCACCTGATGTGAGCTGCTGGGAGTATATAAGCCCGCCCTTCACTAAGGTTCAGGGCTTCAGTATCCTCTCTGCTAGCCGTGTCCATGCCTAACCTGATCTGTTGCACAAATCTGTTCCTGATCTGCTTCCTGCCCTGGACTCTGCTTCCTGTACCCTGTCCCTGAGTCTTGTCCCCTGATTCCTGCTTCCAGCTTCCCCTTGCTACTGCTCCCTCCATCTGGCCGCCTGTTCCCCCTTGTCTCTCCTCCCTGCCTTGCTTATGTATATGTGCTCCTGTTCTTGTATATATTAGTTAGATTAGGTGTTTTGGGGTTTGCTGTGTTTTCTTGCATTTATTTCTTGTATGCATTGCTTGTTTTCAGCTTGCTGTTGTTTGGTTTGCACGTGTGCCTTATCTTTAATAAATATATATTTTTCACTTACTTTTGTGCCTGATTTTTTTTTTTCCGGTGGAACAACCCCTTTAAGTGCAGCCCACTGATCTGTTTACCCTGTGCTGGATGCCTGTGTTAGGCATCCCTGACAGACCCATTGTTGGTGTCAGTGGGAGGAATAGTGCCTGTTGTTGATGTCAGTAGCAGGGATAATGCCCCATTGTTGGTGTTAGTGGAAGGAATAGTGTCTTGTATCAGGGGGAGGAAAAATACCCCAAGGGATGCATAAAGGCATGTAAAGGGCCGCAGCCGGCCCCGGGCCACAGTTTGGAGACCAATGCTTTAGAATAATAGACAGGCAACATGAGGACTATGAGTATGGTGATGTAGTATTTTTTATTATGTGCGAGTCTTGCTATTTTATGATTTCCTAAATAAATTATACTGTATGCACTTTATAACTCTTTCTGGTACCTTAATAGCCCCTTATTTTTCCCCCTATATATTGTCTATACTTGGAATGCTGGTACAATTAGACCCATTAAATAATCTCAAGTCCATACGTAGGCAGATGAAGTCTGTACTCCCCCCTACAGGTGGCGCTCAATCAAAGCGGAAGTGCAAAAGGAGAAGGAAGTTGTAAGGAACTTGGTTCCTCTATGATTTCATGTGGGCACAGGGGGACAGCTGTACGATTGGTCAGAGCAGCCATCTTGAGTCAGGCAGAGTCTTTTTAAGTTTGGTTTGGCATGCTTTATCTCGGTGGCTAGCATAGGGACAGGAACCCCATCTGACAGGGGCAACTCTCTCTTTTAACAAAGCCTTCCTTTTGGGTGTGGACTGGCCAGACCGGATTCCACTCCTTGTTGCAGATGCTGTCGGCATCTTCAAGTCTTCAGACCACTGTCACTGTTTGTAAGTGGCTCCAGACGAGTGTGTAGGCAGGTGCAGTCTACATTCCCCACTGCAGGTGGCGCTATTCTGCAGCGGCACTGCAGTTGAAGAGGAAGTAAAGAGGAACATAGTTTCTCTATAATTTCTTGGGTCACTGGGGAATTATCCAAGTGGATGCTGTCACATCATGTGACTCTTGCAGCCAACTTGAGTCAGGCAGAGCCTGTTTAAAGACCTGGGTCCCAAGTTTGGCACACATTTGCAGATTCATAGATTTGGGACTGGTACCCCACCTGGTAGGGACAGAACTAGCAACCAGGAAAGATTCCTGATGAGGAGGGAAAGCTCAGGACTTGCAACTTCTCTGGATACCTGCCGGTTTGGGCACAAGACTGCATTTTTCAGGGGACATTTATTTTTTGGATTTTTTAAGTTTTTTTTTAATAAAGGACTTGTCAAAAACTGGTGTTGTGTTTTTATTAACTTTGACTTTTTTTTTATTCACATAGGGGGGCTGGGATCTGGGGGGTCCCCTTGTTGAAGGGGGCTTGCAGATTCTGATGAGTTACCCCCCGCACCCCCACATCCACCGGGCCAGGGTTGTGGGGAAAAGGCCCTTGTCCCCATCAACATGAGGGCAGGGTGCTTTGGGGGGGTGGAGTCCCCCTTGCCCCAAATCCCCTCACCATGTTGAAGGCATGTCTCCTGGTATGGTTTGGGAGGGGGCAGCCTCGCTTGTCCCCAACCTTTCCTGGCCTGCCGGGCTGCATGCTTGGATAAGGGTCTGGTATGGATTTTGGGTGGATTCTACACCGTTTTAAAAAACTATTTGGCGTGAGGTTCCCCTTAAAATCCATACCAGACCCAAAGGACCTGGTATCGATTGGGGGGGACCCCACACTATTTTTTTCCTTTATTTATTTTTTGCCAGCAATCCTGTTTACATTCTGATGAGTCATCGGTTGTTAAGGACGTGGCTGCTGGCTTCCCGGCCCACTCTTTAACCACCAGCTATTCTTCACACAGCATAATGAAAAATGTAAATCCAAGTGTTGTGCTGTTACTTCATAATCAATACATATAGTGTGCACAAAAGTCCATCTATTGAAATATAGTTAAAAAAAAGGGGAAAAATAAGTCCATAATTCCAACTAAGAGTCCACATGAAAGAAGTGTCAATCCAATTTCACTCGGTGCAAACACCCGGTGCTCCCCACAGGATAAATATGGTATATATATCTGATTACCAGATATTAAGACCTCCCAAGGTCTATAAGCACTTCAGTGAGCATTCCCCCCTCACTACAGGTATAACCATTTTAGCTGTCCAGCCAACTTGATTGGAAATTTAGAGATATATCCCTCACAGTGATTACCCTTCAAAGGAACTCCGGAGTCTGACAATTCAGCAAATCACATGGAAGAGGAAGATAGACTCATTGCGCAACACTCATTTAAAAGGTACGCACAAGTTTATTAAAAGTCCTCCTTACAACAGATCGAATAAAATAGGCTTATATGGAAACATTTGTTCTTCCAGCACCCTCCACGAGTGTACTGACGTCACCTCTGCTCCAAGCCTAGCTTCCCGGCCAACTCCTTAACCACCAGCTATTCTTCACACAGAAATCGAATCGGCGGATCATTTCTTGACTGATCCAAATTAGAATCCTTCCAAAAATGTGGAATTCCTTAGAAAACGAATAATGCAAAATTAAAGTAAACAAATTTCAACTAAATTTGTCACTATTTTATTTGGAGATTCCGATACATCCGAATCTCTGAATAACCAAAAATGTGTCCGAATTTATATTTGGACCAAAACTAATTGCACATGTCCACTAGGTGGTCTCCACATTGTAATGCTCTTGACTATTGAAGCATAATTGGGAATACATTTGGAATACCATGAAGTAGGACCTAAGAAGGCATGTAGTCTGAAAGCCACATGCTCGCGATCAGGCATTAGTCACTCTTGTGATAAAATGTGACCCAAAAATGACAGCTGAGTTTGCCCCAAGCAGCATTAGAAAGATCATGTTTCATTTGTGCAGATTCAATGTGATTTACAGCAATTTTAGGATAATTGTCAAGAAGATACAGAGTTGGACAGTATACAATTATGTCATCCAGATAGCACTGTGCACCAGGTATATTACTATTAAGGACTGAAAACACCTGTCTTTGAAAACAACTGGGCAGAGAAGCTAATCCATAAGGTTTACACTTGAAACAGAAGAGGCTCTCATGGGTAATAAATTCAGTAAGGCCTATACTTTTCTTATTCCTGTATGATATGCACTTTGAAGATCCAGGAAAAAATGAAGCTCCTTTGAATTTTGAAGATATTTCTTCAATATGTGGAAAAGGGTGCCTATAAATAACAACAGCTTTATTTGGTTCACAAAGGTCAAAGCACAATCTAATACCTCCTGTTTTCTTCATTGTCACCACAATAGGAGATAGCCGTTCAGATTCATCACTTTTTCAATCACATCTTGTTCTAGTAATGTCTTTATTTCGTGGAAAACAGCTTTTCTTACAGAGAAGGGTAGATGTCACAATTTTGGATACACTGGTTTCACATTTGATTGCACATATATTTTGTGTACAAAGTTCTCCGCAAAGCCCACTGAGGTGTCAATGGGTGTTTTAACTTAGGAAAATTGTAGCATAGGAGCAACTATAGCTGTTGTTATAAGAACACACAGGGTACACAATGTTCCGAGGCTGACCCGCATGAGATCTACAATCACTGAAAGTACCTGGGTATCAGCTCGGTCCGCAACTGCATGTGAATGAAAATGAAAGACAGAAGAAGCGGCACTCCAACGTACAAAAGCAGGCTTCTTCATTGATTAAATTCGTGCAAATAAAAAGACAAAAACACACAGCTTCAGGACAGCCAGTAAATGCGTTTCACACGTCAGTGCTTGTTCATTTCTGAGTACGCCATGGACACTCACATACTTAAAACAGCAAGCTGTCAGGTGAAGTCAGTCAAAGGAGAAAACAGCTCCATGCTAGTTAACACAATTACCTTATATAATCGAGTATAAGCCGAGGCACCTAATTTTACCACAAAAAAAATGGGAAATTGACTCGAGTATAAGCCTAGGGTGTCCATCCGCATGCCTCACTTTGCCTCACTGTGTCCATGTACATGCCTCACTGTGTCCATGTCCATGCCTCACTGTGTCCATGCCTCACCGTGTCCATGCCTCACCGTGTCCATGCCTCACCGTGTCCATGCCTCACCGTGTCCATGCCTCACCGTGTCCATGCCTCACCGTGTCCATGCCTCACCGTGTCCATGCCTCACCGTGTCCATGCCTCACCGTGTCCATGCCTCACCGTGTCCATGCCTCACCGTGTCCATGCCTCACCGTGTCCATGCCTCACCGTGTCCATGCCTCACCGTGCCCATGCCTCACTGTGCCCATGCCTCACTGTGTTCATGACTAGACTGACATTTCACATTGGAGTCCATGGAAGGAGTGCCCGGCTTTGAAAAATCAGTGCTCCCCGGCCGTAAGTCCCCCAGACAAAAAACGTTGCACACTTATAGAGGAGAAATGGTGCCAAGTTTGGGGTCCAGGGGACCTAAGACCGGCCGGTATCGGGTCCCCAAATCACCAGAGAAATTACCGTTTAACATTGGAGTCTATGGAAGGGGTGCCCGGGTTTGAAAAATCGGTGCTCCCCGGCAGTAGGTCCCCCGGACAACAAACTTTGCACACTTGCAGAGAAAGAGTAAGGCTACATGTGTTGCAAGCTTGGGGTCCAGGGGACCTACAGATGGCTGGTACCGGATCCCCAAATCCGTGAGATCAGGCGCAAAAAGGTGACTCGAGTATAAGCCGAGGGGGGCATTTTCAGCACAAAAAAATGTGCTGAAAAACTTGCCTTATACTCGAGTATATACGGTTACCAGTTGAGGATAAAAACCAAATACATTTGAAAAAGGAAGAAAAATATCCAACAGTGAAAGAAATGACACAAAAGATACAAATACACAAATTACAAGTATGTGTAACTATAAAGAATATAGCAATTAAAAAAAAAAAAGAATAAACAAAATGGAGCTACAAAACACCCACCAATAGACTGGGTGACAAATAATCAAATATTCAAACAACCGTCCTAAAAAAATATATATATATATAGGAGGTTGAAAAATTATATAAACATATATATTTACACATATGCAAAAATATATAAAAAACAAAATTATGCAGTAATAATCCCATAGAGAAGCAAACACATAAATGAGAGTTGGGAGTCTGCACACCCCAAAACTGTATTAAAAGAATGGAAGGTTCCCCAGGGGTTTTTTAGCAGCAAAAACAATCAGCAATATAGGTAGTTTTTTTAGTTTTTATTATCAAAAGAGTACAAAATACAGATTGTTATAAGATTGTTATAAGAAAATTTAAAATATGAGCTCTGGTCAGAGTGTAAAACAACAAAAGTTTTCCGTCAGTATTATAAATAGCACGTTTACAAATAGTGCTGGTGCGCAAATTGGTACATTACATATGAGTAAATAATGCTAGTGCGCAATTTAGTTCATTACATACGAGTACCCCTCAATGCATTTCGACCCCTAAATTCATGGTCTTCATCAGGAGGAGTTTAGTACTCTAGAAAACATGTCAGAAGAGGTTTTCACTAAACTTTAAATGGTATAAACATTATTGTAATAAACATCATCAATAAACATCAATTTTATACAAAATTGCATAATGTGGGTGGTGTGAAAATCCCAAAAGAGGATATTGAGTCCAAAATATCTGTGAGTGAATCAAATTAAAAATTATAGGAAAAGTTGATGAAGAGTCAAATATTAATAACAAGTGAAGTGATCTACGATGGCCAAACAACATCATTGGATGACCAACCTGACACATGTGTGTGTAGTATAGATTAAAATAAAATATGAAAAATAAAATATAAACAAATACCAACAAGTTATGGGAACATCCCTATGCTGAAGTAAATTTAGGATCTGCCTTGATGTACAAATTATATAACTTACTTTAATGTGAGAGAATCTGTATCTGCATTATAAAATGGATAGTATTAGTAATCGATTTTAGCAATATTACATTTAAATTTGAATTTCAATTATATGGGAATAATGTGGTTCAGCTATTTCCACCGCAGCACTTACTTTATACCCTGTCTCTCCTTGCACGCATCGGCTGCCCTCCATAGATCAAATAATGATCCACTGGGGGCTGGCAGTTTATATATATCTTATTAAAGTAATTTAAATTACCCGCAAGTGTTTGTTTTTCCTCCCTCTCCAAATGGCGGTCACCGCCGCCATTGTTGTGGCAGTAGCGTGGCTTCCTCGGCGTTCCGGAAGGCCTAAGCCCCGGCATCCGCCGTCACCTCCGACGCAATTCCGTGACGCCGTGACGTCATGCGCAGTAAACCGTGTAGTCGCGCAACATCACAAAGCGTCCGGCGATGAACACGGGACGCCGCTGGCATATACGTGCTGCCATCTAGTGGCCAGTATGGAAAAGGCACAACCATGGAGCATATTGTGGAGAAGGTGCGATGTCACCTCTCCTTACCGTGCCGGGTAAATATGTTTGCAATATGTTTGCAAATTAAACAAAGATGAATACTGCCAATATTATGATGTTTATTACAATAATGTTTATACCATTTAAAGTTTAGTGAAAACATCTTCTGACATGTTTTCTAGAGTACTAAACTCCTCCCGATGAAGACCATGAAAATAGGGGGCGAAATGCATTGAGGGGAACTCATATGTAATGTACAAAATTGCGCACTAGCATATTTACTCATATGTAATGTACCACTTTGCGCACCAGCATTATTTGTAAACGTGCTATTTATAATACTGATAGAAAACTTTTGTTGTTTTACATTCTGACCAGAGCTCATATTTTAAACTTTCTTATAACAATCTGTATTTTGTACTCTTTTGATAATAAAAACTTCCATTTTTTGAATTCAGTAATAATACCAAGGCAAACTCTTATTCTTTCCATAGCCATACCGTGTTTACATGATAAAAAAACACTAGGTCAAATGAAAGAATATTAAAATACTGTATTATATACACATATGTAAATGAAATTTTATAAATAGTATCACCTATGTCCACACCACTACTAGATGACCCCACAAAAGGATTACACTGGTTACAGGGACAAACCCCTGAATGCAATCTAAAGGTAAATCCAGTACCTCAAAACAAGAATTCTTAAACGTATGACAAAGGTGGAAGATATAATATACACTATATTGTCAAAAGTATTGGGATGCCTGCCATTACATGCACATGAACTTTAATGGCATCCCAGTCTTAGACCGTAGGATTCAATATTAAGTTGGCCCACCCTTTGCAGCTATTACAGCTTCAACTCTTATGGGTAGGCTGTCCACAAGGTTTAGGAGTGTGTCTTTGGGGTCAGGACTCTGTGAAGGCCAGTCGAGTTCCTCCACCCCAAACTCACTCATCAATGTCTTTATGGACCTTGCTTTGTGCACTGGTGTGCAGTCATGTTGGAACAGGAAGGGGCCATCCTCAAACTCTTTCCACAAAGTTGGGAGCATGAAATTTTCCAAAATGTCTTGGTATGCTGACACCTTAAGAGTTCCCTTCACTGGAACTAAGGGGCCAAGCCCAACCCCTGAAAAACAACCCCATACTATAATCCCCCCTCCACCAAATGATTTGGACCAGTGCACAAAGCAAGGTCTAGAACAGGGATATGCAATTAGCGGACCTCCAGCTGTTGCAAAACTACAAGTCCCATCATGCCTCTGCCTCTGGGTGTCATGCTTGTGGCTGTCAGAGTCTTGCTATGCCTCATGGGACTTGTAGTTTGGCAACAGCTGGAGGTCCGCTAATTGCATATCCCTGGTCTAGAAAGACATGAATGAGCAAGATTGGGGTGCAGGAACTTGACTGGCCTGCACAGAGTCCTGACATAAACCCAATAGAACACCTTTGGGATGAATTTGAGTGACCTCACAAAGCGCTTCTGGAAGAATGGTCAAACAGTCCTATAGACACACTCCTAAACCTTGTGGACATCCTTCCCTGAAGAGTTGAAGCTATTATAGCTGCAAAGAGTGGGCCAACTCAATATTTAACCCTATGGACTAAGACTGGGATGCCATTGAAGTTCACGTGTGTGTAAAGGCAGGCGTCACAATACTTTTGACAATATAGCGTATGTATAATGCTGAGTCAAACAAAAGAAACATATAAGAATAACATAACATCTTATTATCAGATTATCCTAAAAGCCCATTGATGTGTTGCTGGGTGGTTTAACTTTGGCGACTTGTAGCATAGGGGCAACTGGAGCTGTTGTGATAAGACCATCAATTGTAGATATAGTGCAGCAAAAAGATCCCAGCCCAGTAAAGCTGTGGCATTCTTTATGAAACAGAAATTCAGCTTTCACACTTGGGACTTTTAAGGCTCGTACACACGATCGGATTTTCCAACAACAATTGTGTGATAGACGTGTTTTGTTGGATAATCCGACCGTGTGTAACCGCTCCGTCGGACAATTGTTGTCGGAATTTCCGACAACAAATGTTTTATAGCATGCTCTCAAATTGTCCGACAACAAATGTGTCTTGTCGGATTATCCGATCGTGTGTACACAAGTCCGACGGACTAAAATCAGAAATACAAACACGCATGCTCCCAACCAATGCTAACCATCAGACAACATTAGCAGAAGTTGACCAAAGGGTGGCGCTAAAGAGCAGAAAAACCATGTGTACGTTGGCTGAAAAAGTTCTGTATGCAGAACAAGTTCACGGCCAACGCCCTTCGGACAAAATTCCATGGATTTGTCCGATGGGAGTTCGATCGTGTGTACGAGGCTTAAGAACCGTATTTCATGTTGTCGGAATTGGTGTAAACAAAGAAACTGCCTGAGATAAAATTATAATTTCCCCGCAGGAATGGCCTCCACGAGTTAAAGCCATAAATATTGTTTTGGTTCTGGAAACTATCCAATTAACTTCTTATATAAATTAAAGCCATAAATATATGTCAACGTGTACATTTATTACAACCAACTTAGCTTACATTATTTAGCTTGAGTTTGCTCTTGTCCTGCTTTTGCAAATGCCCAGAGAGGTGATACAGCACGGCTCTGCTCCGTCTGCGGTTGGCATTGAACCCTGGTGGTCTGGTATCAGTGAAGATTTCCAAATCGTCATCCTCTGTGACATGAGATAAAAAAAGAATGTGCGATATTATTATCATTGTTATTATTAGTGGTGAGAAAACTTAAACACTGCTCTGTGAAGATTATCCAAATCCATTTCTTTAATTCAATCTACTTTTTTTTTATATGAAACCAAACTGGGCTCCCCAAATACTACTGCAGACATACACTCACTGGCCACTTTATTCGGTACACCTGTTCAATTGCTTGGGAACATAAATTGCTAATCAGCCAATCACATGGCAGCAACTCAATGCATTGAGGCCTGGTTCACACTGGTACGACAAACGCTCCGACATTGGGAGCTCATGTCGCATGACGTGTGAAAATCAATGTTTCCCTATGGGAGCCGTCTTAACTGGTCCGACACAAGTCAGTCCGACTTTGAAAATGCTCCCTGTACTACTTCTGTCCGACTTTGATCCGACTTCAGCCCATTGACTATCATTGAAGTCGGATCAAAGTCGGATCCTTGTCCTAACCATACGACTTTGGCATCCGACATGGTGATTACAGCAGCAGTAAAAGGAATTTATCTCACCCTGGGATTGTTTTGATTGGTCAAAGGACAAGTCAGACTATCACAAAGTCGGATCAAAGTAGTATCCTGTTCATGAATGTCGGATGGATGTCGGACCAATGTAGGATCAATGTAGGACTGATGTCGCAGAGCAAAGTAGGATGAAAGTCAGATGAATGTCGTGTCGTATCAGTGTGAACCCAGCCTTAGTCATCTAGACACAGTGAAGACGACTTGCTGAAGTTCAAACTGAGCATCAGAATGGGTAAGAAAGGGAATTTAAGTGACTTTAAACGTGGCATGGTTGTTGGTGCCAGACGGGCTGGTCTTAGTATTCCAAAAACTGCTGATCTACTGGGATTTTCACACACAACCATCTCTAAAGCCCTGTACACACGATTGGTTTTACTGATGAAAACAGTCAGATGGACTTTTTTCATCGGACAAACCGATCGTGTATGGGACCCATCGGTCTTTTTTCCATCGGTGCTTAAAAATAGAACATGTTTTAAATGTATCCGATGGCTAAAAAACCGATAGCAAATTACTATCGTCTGTGGGGAACTCCATCGGATAAAAAAACCCACGCATGCTCAGAATCAAGTCGACGCATGCTCAGAAGCATTGAACTTCATTTTTCTTGGCTCATCGGAGTGTTTTACGTCACCGTGTTTGGAACGGTCGGTTTTTTGACTGATGGTGTGTAGGCAAGACTGATGAAAGTCAGCTTCATTGGTTTTCCGATGCAAAAATCCATTGGTTTAAAAAACATAGGAAATCCGATCGTGTGTACAGGACTTAAGGTTTACAGAGAATGGTCCGAAAAAGAGAAAATATCCAGTGAGCGGCTGTTGTGTGGATAAAACTGCCTTGTTGATGTCAGAGGAGAACACCAGTAACTCAAATAACTACTTATTACAACCAAGGTATGCTGAATGCCATCTCTGAACGCACAACACATGGGACCTTGAAGAAGATGGGCTACAGCAGCAGAAGACCACACCGGGTGCCACTCATGTCAGCTAAGAACAGAAAACTGAGGCTACAATTCGCACAGACTCACCAAAATTAGACAACAGTAGATTGGAAAAACTTTGCCTGATCTGATGAGTTTCGATTTTAGCTGCGACATTCACATGGTAGGGTCAGAATTTGACCTAAACAATATGAAAACATGGATCCATCCTACCTTGTGTCAACGTTTCAGGCTGGTGGTGTAATAGTGTGGGGGATGTTTTCTTGGCACACTTTGGGCCTCTTAGTACCAATTGAGCATTGTTTAAACGGCACGGCCTACCTGAGTATTGTTGCTGACCATGTCTATCCCTTTATGACTACAGTGTACCCATCTTCTGATGGCTCCTTCCAGCAGGATAATGCCCCGTGTCACAAAGCTCAAATCATCTCACCACTGGTTTCTTGAACATAATGAGTTCACTGTACTCCAATGGCCTCCACAGTCACCAGATCTCAATCCAATAGAGCACCTTTGGGATGTGGCGGAATGGGAGAGTCGCATCATGGATGTGTAGGCAACAAATCTGCAGCAACTGTGTGATGCTATCATGTCAATATGGACCAAAATCTCTGAGAAATGTTTTCCAACAGCTTGTTTAATCTTTGCCACAAAGAATTAAGGCAGTTCTGAAGGCAAAAGGGGGTCCAACCCGGTACTAGCAAGGTGTACCTAATAAAGTGGCCAGTGAGTATATGGGCTAATACTTACATGGCTGGAGGACTAAGCATGCATCCCCCTGATATGCTTCAGCATCTTATAAAACAGTAAGTCCGATGTTTTTCTGAAAGCACCAGCACAGTGCTAATACCCAGATAGCAAGGATAACTTGCCACAAATTTGTGGCAGTGATGAATTGTAAGTCTGTTAACTTGCTGCACATTTTCACTGGCAGGTAGTACACTTGCAGAGCACTTGAAGTTCTAGTTGACACTTTTCCAATTTGTAGCAAATTTGCGTGACAAGTCTCTAGCAAGAGTAAAGTTGCAAAGGTGAGTCTACAGCAAGAGCTCTGCAAGTCTACAGCATGAAAATTTAGCCACAGTGACCCCTGTGGTGGGATGACTATTGAACAACATAACTGGACCAGAACTTGCAGCAGACTTGCAGAATGTTTGCAAAGAAAGTTGATCTGGAGTCATACAATGCAGACTTTCTGCAGGTGTGCAACAAACTTGTAAAGTTCAGGTAACAGGAGCCAGAGCTTACAAAGGGCTGAGAATTCTTCTTATCCCAAAATGACAGCTAGGGGAGGAGAAACAGCCATACACTGATCTGCCCAGTGTATGGCTGTGCAGAAGGGGCATGTCAAGACACGTCTGATTATTGGAGGAGAGAAGGCTGAGTTTTCAGCACAGCATAGCTGTGCTCTTATGCCCAGGGAGGTCAGTTTTCAATAGGAAAGCATGTAGACTGACAGAAACACCAGGTATTTGACACAAAGGAAGCAATACAAACAGAACAGGATACTTTTTCATACAAGTACATGATACAGCAGGCACATATCAGGACTATAAAATGTTGGGATTATTGCCATTGCAGCCCCAGATGTTTAGAGACAAGAAGAGGACAAGCACCCCTGCAGTGAAGATTTCTACAGGATCCAGCTGCCTGCACACCGTAGGACATCCTTCATTACAGGTAAGTGATGCAACTAAAGCTGTAGGGATTTTTTTCTTAGCTAAACTTCATCTTTAGAACAAAAAGCACACAAAGTAAAAATAAACTATTTTTATAGAAATAAGACAAAACAGCACCCCAGTCACTCATTTATTAAACATGTATAAAATATATCACGAAAGTCTCCTGATTTAATTTGTCCTTTTCGTTTTAGCTTTTTTTAGCCTAAATTCCTTATTGAACAAGTAATTTATTCAGGTACGTTGTACACACTTATCCCACATTCCTATACCACCCATAAAACAAACAGAAAGTGGGGAACCTTGTGCTGTCAGGACTGGACTTTTGTTTAGAACTGGACAGTGGCGGCTGGTGCTCCAAATTTTTGGGGTAGCGCAAACAAACTGAAAAGAATGTGAAAAAAACCCCATCAATTGCAGCCACTGTGCCATCAAACGCAGTCACTGTGCCATCAAACGCTGCCACTTTGCCATCAAACGCTGCCACTGTGTCATCAAACGCTGCCACTGTGCCATCAAACGCAGTCACTGTGCCATCAAACGCAGCCACTGTGCCATCAAAAGCTGACACTGTGACATCAAATGCTGACACTGTGACATCAAATGCTGCGACTGTGCCCATTAAACGCTGCCACTGTGCCATCAAACGCAGCCCCTGTGCCATCAAAAGCTGACACTGTGACATCAAATGCTGCGACTGTGCCCATCAAACGCTGCCACTGTGCCATCAAACGCAGCCACTGTGCCATCAAAAGCTGACACTGTTGCCTCGTACACACGGCCGAGAATCTCGTCGTTAAAAACATGTAATTTTTTTCGAAGAGATCCTTGGACAAGAAACTTGTCCCGGCCGAGTGTACACACGCTCATTTCAAAGAACCCGCGGTTCTTTGAATGGAGCGTACGTGGTGACGTCATTGAATACGACGAGCATGCGCTCGTCACATTCGATGCCGTCGCCGCCATCTTGGTTCACCCTACCTATGCCTAGGAAGCTACCGCGCATGCGTCAAAGTCATTTCGAGCATGCGCGGGCTTCCCGGCGAACAGGTAAGTGTACACACACACAATTTTCTCGTCGAGAAACAGGCTGACGAGAATCTCGACGAGAAAATAGAGAGCAGGTTCTCTATTTTCTCGTCGAGATTCTTGTCGCTTTTCTTGACGAGAAACCATACACACGAACGAATTTCTCGGCAAGAAATCTCTGCCAGCAAGTTTCTTGCTGTTTTTTGCCGAGAAACTCAGTCGTGTGTATGAGGCTTTAGACATCAAATGCTGACACTGTGCCATCAAATGCTGCGACTGTGCCCATCAAACGCTGCCACTGTGCCATCAAATGCTGCCACTGTGCCATCAAATGCTGCCACTGTGCCATCAAATGCTGCCACTGTGCCCATCAAACGCTGCCACTGTGCCATCAATTGCAGCCACTGTGCCATCAAATGATGCCACTGTGCCAAATGCTGCCAGTGTGCCCATCAAATGCTGCCAGTGTGCCCATTAAATGCTGCCCGTGTGCCAAATGCTGCCAGTGTGTCAAATGCTGTCAGTATGCCCAATGCTGCCAGTGTTCCAAATTCTGTCAGTGTGCCAAATTTTGCCAGGTAACCCTTTCACCCCCTATTAAATGCTGCCAGTGTGCCCCCCGCCCGCCCGCTCGCCGTCTGCCCGGCACTTACCCTGTCTTGGTGGGGCAGCGGGTGACGGTGACGAGCGGGGTCCTTCATGTGTCTCTTGCACTTCTTCTCCCGTCCTCTCCTCCCATCAGGCGTCCAATAGCAGTGCCTGTTGTGTCAACCAATCAGGTGACAGGTAACCACACCCGAGCAACCTGATTGGCTTAGAGGCGGGTCAGTGTTAGGAAAGCGATTTATTTGATTTCCTAACACAACACTGAGAATTTAGCGAACACACAGCAGATCGCTCGCTGTTTACCCTTTTGGAAGCCTATTAGAGCCCACGGCTCTAATCAGGAAGCCTATTAGAGCCTATGGCTCTAATCAGGCGCTTCCAAAGAAACCCCGCCACTGTAATTCATATGCCCGTCGCCCGACAAGGGTTTGGGCACATGAATAGGGGGTGCAATGCATGAATCTAGCTATGTGAGAGAGTGAGTGACAGGAGGGGGGGGGCGGCGCTCCTGCCCCCTTTATGGACGCACCGCCACTGAACTGGACTCCAGGTTTGGGGTGCTTAATGACATATGGACTATCAATGTGGTGAGGAAAACCAACAAACCTGTGGTTCTCATGCTATGGGTATACCATCCTATGGGTAAACAGTAACTGGTAGAACAATGAAGTGAGCATGCTTTGTGCCAAACAAGGACTTTTCAAACTTTGAGCTTCCATGTCTGTTTCCATTAAAGCAGACAGTGGCTACTCAACAAAACACTGAGATATGTTCTTAGTCCAGTTGATTTTTTTAGTAAAGCTTGCCATTCAGGACAAGGTACAAAAGCTTTGCAGCTACAATAAAATGCAGTTGTTGGTACAAAAGAAAACCAAGAGATTTTCAAAAAACACAGCAAAGCTCTTGAAACCAATTGGTAAAGCACACCAAATACCTATTACAATAGCGATACATAGGTTTGATCCGCCATTCATCTTAGGCATGCCAGAAGTTCATCTGGTGTTCTTGTGTCTGGATTGTGTCTGAATGCCCCCCGCCGCTCTTCAACTACTTACTATTCAATAAGTCCTGGCTCCTACTCTCTATTCAGCCACCAGGAGCCAGAGCTTACAAAGGACTGAGGATTCTCCTTATCCCAATGTGACAGCACTGAGCATCTTCAAGCACTAGAGCCAGGCCCGGACTGGCCATAGGGCAAACCGGGCAAATGCCCGGTGGGCCGCTGCGGCCCGCGGGCCGCCAGTGGCCCGCGACGGCCCGCGGGCCGTCGGACGTCATGCATGTCTCCCCATCATCTCCAATGTCTCTGGAGGCAGCCGGAGTTGGTGGTGAAACGTGACATGACGCCCGGCGGCCCGCCGGACGTCATGTCATGTCTCCCCATCATCTCCAATGTCTCTGGAGGCAGCCGGAGTTGGTGGGCGAAGCTGGGAGTGTGGCTGCCCCCTTCACTCCTCCCACAGACTCCCCTTATGCCACGGCACCCTGCCTAATGCCACCGCAACCTGCCTAATGCCACCGCAACCTGCCCTATGCCACCGCAACCTGCCTTATGCCACCGCAACCTGCCCTATGCCACCGCAACCTGCCCTATGCCACCGCAACCTGCCCTATGCCACCACAAACTGCTCTATACCACCCCAACCTGCCCTATGCCACCACAAACTGCTGTATTCCACGCCAACCTGTTCTATGCCATCGCAACCTGCCCTATACCGCCGCAAACTGCCCTATACCACCCCAGCCTGCCCTATGCCACTGCAAACTGCTCTATACTACCCCAACCTGCCCTATGCCAGCGCAACCTGCTCCATACCACCACACCCTGCCCTATATCACCCCAACCTGCCCTATGTCACCCAGCCTGCCATATACCACCGCAAACTGCCCTATAGCACCCCAGCCTGCCCTATACAACCCCAACCTGCCCTATGCCACCCCAGCCTGCCATTTATCACCCCAACCTGCACTATACCACCGCAACCTGCCCTATATTACACCAACCTGCCCTATATCGCCCCAGCCGGCCCAATACCACCCTATACTTTTGTAGCGATACCTCCAACTAAGGAGGCCGCAGAATTAGATTTGGGCCCTGAGTGCAGCTCCGCCAACCCCCGGCAATAGGCTCTACCCCCTTCTGGCACAGCTAGTACTAACAATCAATGATATATCCTATGCAATATAATAACTAAGCAAGGACACAGTAATGAATTGTAATAGGTAAAGTGTTTTACTTATTTTCTCAATATGGATAAAGGGGTAACAGTAATCACAGTTCAAGATAATCACTCCTAAGGGCAGCGTCCTGCCACTCTAACACACTATGTAGTAACACACGCTATAGGTGCGCCATACGGGCGACCGTTAACTAAGTGCCCTATGGCGCAGTAATCAAACACGCTAGAATCCCCACCAGGCCTGGTTCTAATATTTAACTTAGTCCTTCTTTCTTCACCGGCAGGTCTGTAATGGTGGTGCACTTTAAACAGAGTATAACTTTGTAATCCAAGGGGTATAGAACTTGGTTAAATAAAGCCGCAGGGTCAGTTCTGACAAGGCTCTTCAATAGGGGTATCAAAATAACTTGTAGGCCACGGCAGTCTATAGGCCTATATACAGTAACAGTATCTTAGCTGGGCTTATGCCCTCTCACCCGCCGGACTACGGATCCAGTCCGGGAAACCTCCACCGGCCGTGTCACACACACTCGATCTCTTCAACGATCGGGTCCCCGATCCAACAAGGCTGTAGCGCACAAAGTCAGATGCCACCCAGGCTCGCAGAGGGGGGGTGGAAGGCTCTTTGGTGCAGAGCAAGGCCTCAGGCTTCACGCCTTGCACTCCGACACATCCGCACAGGAGGATCCGTCTGTGAAGTCTCGTGTCCCAAAGAGGCCGAGTCCGGCCTCGCCTCCTCCTTTTATAACCCCTCCCATGAGTCTCTGCGGTGGAACACGTGAAGAATGGGGTTATGGGTGATGCAGTCTCTTCCCATTATAGGGGAACACCCCGCTACACACTCCCCCCACTTAAACTCTTTGGTCCCCAAAGATAAATTTTAACAACAACTATATATAACACTGGACAATTCTGAAAATGATGTTGGGATAGGGGATTCCCACCATAACTGAGGGGTAGAATTCCCTTGCCCACAGGTCACATTATCATGGGTGGCCTGCCTAACTGTGCCAGAGAGTGAGCTGGGGTTGCCCTCCACCAAATGGACAGTGGAGGGATCCGGAATCTCAGCATTTCTCCTAGCAGTGACTACAGAGTCTTCCGAACTGTTCCCCATCTGAGGGTAGGTCAGCTTCTTAGGAGGTCGAATGAATCTTCGAGCCCTTTGCTCTCCTGGAATCTCTGGCTCTGGCGCCACAGGCTCCTCTTCCTCGGAGCAACTATCATGGGCATCTTCCCAGTAATCTGCTGAAGGACTAAAGGGGATGAACTCTGTAGCCTCTGGGTTCAGTGTTTCATCTGTGGTATCTTGGGTGACTGGAAGATCTATGATAGAAGTTCCTGGAGTTGGGGAAGACCACAGCCAATCAAGTTCTCCCTCCTCATCTCCACTAAGTTGGGAGGCTTCTCCATTTTCAGCTCGGGAGGTCTGTGACCGAGTGTTTGGCCTAGGAGTATCCAAGATAGAGGCCGGTTCAGGGGAGTCTCCCACGGGAGGTATTCTAACTGCCTCCGCAAGTGGGAGCAGGTGGTTTCGATGCCATGTCTTCAGTGGGCCTACCTTTCCCTCTGGTTTCACCTTGTAGACAGGTAGGCCCGGCAACTTCCTGCAGATGACATAGGGTTCAGATCTCCATCTGTCTGCAAGTTTGTGCTTTCCGGGGACTCCCAGATTGCGCAACAGTACTCGATCCCCGGGCTGTAGGTCTTGTACCCGGACCTTCAAGTCGAAATTTCTTTTATTCCGAGCTCCCCTTTGATCTGAGGCCGCTTGAGCTTGTTCATAGGCTACTTTCAGGCTGTGTCTGAGCCTGTCCACATATCCTTTGTGGGATGTGGCTGAGGAATGGTCCAGTGAGGTGCCAAAAGCCAGGTCCACCGGTAGTCTCGCTTCTCTCCCAAACATGAGTCGATATGGGGAGTAGCCTGTAGCATCACTGATGGTGCAGTTGTAAGCATGTACTATGGCTGCTATGTGTTGGCTCCAATGTTGCTTTTTCTCGCTTTCCAGAGTCCCCAACATGTTGAGCAAGGTTCGGTTGAACCTTTCCGGCTGAGCATCTCCCTGAGGATGGTAAGGTGTAGTTCGAGTCTTCTTAATTCCCAAAGAATCCAAGAGCTTCCGGATCAGCTTACTCTCGAAGTCCCTCCCTTGGTCTGAATGGAGTCTCTGTGGCAGCCCATAATGGACAAAGTACTTCTCCATAAGTACCTTGGCCACGGTGGAGGCCTTCTGGTCTTTGGTGGGGAAAGCCTGGGCATACCGGGTGAAATGGTCGGTTATCACCAGAACATTTCCTAGTCCACTCAGGTCGGGTTCGAGGCAGAGAAAGTCAATGCACACCAGGTCCATGGGCCCTTGGCTCTGTAGATGGCCCATTGGGGCAGCTTGATGGGGCAAAGTCTTCCTCTGGATGCATCGCGCACATGAGTGGCAGTACTCCTCTACCTCTGCCCTCATGCAGGGCCAATAGAACCGACTTCTGACAAGTTGAAAGGTCCTTTCAGCCCCTAGGTGGCCATGATTGTCATGCAGGGCAATCAGAACAGTCTCCCGATGTTTCTCTGGGAGGAACAGCTGCCACTTATCTTCTGAGTCATCAGAGGGGCCCCTTCGGTAGACCACTCCCTGATGTAACTGCAACCTATCCCACTCCTTCCTCAGCAGGCGAGCTTCTTTTGAAGGTTGACGCATGAGTCTGTTTGGATCCTGATTTCTCAAGGCCTCCAGGACCAATCTCCCCATGGGGTCTTCCAATTGGTCACACCTCAATTCCTTCTTGGACAGTCTTGGTAGGTTGTCCTCTTCCAATTCAGCTACTCCACAGTAGTGTTTGGGGACTCCCACCGTGGTAACTCCTATTTCCTCTGCTCTGGAGCCTCCTCGGGCTTGGAATTCAGCTCCTTGACAAAGGGCCCGCACCCCGTCCGGTGCCACTTGGGTCCAATCTTCTATTTCAATGGTGGGGAAATGAGATCTCCTGGACAGAGCGTCTGCGTCTCGATTCCCCACTCCTGGTCTATACTTAAGGCTGAAGTTGAATCCAGACAGTGCGGCCAGCCACCTGTGTCCAGTGGCGTCCAGCTTGGCCGTGGTGAACAGGTAGGTAAGGGGGTTGTTGTCAGTCTTCACAGTGAACTCCGCTCCATACAGGTAGTCTTTGAGCTTGTCTACTACCGCCCACTTGAGGGCCAGGAACTCCAGCTTGTGAGTGGGGTATTTCTTCTCAGAGGGGGTCAGGCTCCTACTCACATAGGCAACGGGCCGCAATTGCCCCTCGTGTTCTTGGTAAAGTACTCCTCCCAGACCGTCATGACTAGCATCCACGTGCAGTTCATAGGGTTTGGTTGGGTCTGCGTAGGCCAAGACTGGTGCAGTGGTCAGGCTCCTCTTCAATACCTGGAAAGCCTCTTCACACTTCTGATTCCACTGATCTCGGATGGACTCTCCTGGCCTCCTGGGCCCCGAGCCATCCTCTTCTCCTTCAGTCTTGAGCAACTCATTCAATGGTCTAGCAATTCGGGCAAATCCCTCCACAAACCTCCTGTAGTAGGAGCAGAAGGCCAAGAAGGATCTGAGTTCTGTTACTGTGGTGGGCCGTGGCCAGGAGGTAACTGCCTCCAATTTCTCAGGGTCTGTGGCCACCCCTTCTTCAGACATTATGTGCCCCAGATAGTTCACAGACGACTGGTAGAACCGACACTTCTCTGGCGAAAGCTTAAGTCCTTCCTCACTGAGTCTTCTCAACACTTTTTCCAGCCTCTCTTCATGTTCCTCCAAGGTTCTCCCAAAGACAATGACATCGTCCAGGTATACAAGGACTTCGATCAGGTTCATGTCTCCTACTGTCTTCTCCATGAGACGTTGGAAAGTAGCTGGGGCTCCAGACAGACCTTGGGGCATCCGGTCGAATTCAAAGAACCCCACTGGGGTTATGAAAGCTGTCTTCTCCTTGTCTGCTGGGTGCATCGGAATCTGATAGTACCCACTCTTGAGATCCATAACGCTGAACCATTTGGCTCCAGACAAGCTCTGTAGGGCATCCTCTATCCTCGGAGTGGTGTATTGGTCAGGTATGGTTCTCCTGTTGAGAGTCCTGTAGTCGATACAGAGCCTCAATGATCCATTCTTCTTTCGGACCACCACTATGGGAGAGGCATAGAGGCTTCTGGACTCCCGTATCACACCAGTCCTCTTGAGTTCTGCAAGTTGTTCCCTCAGATCCTCCAGATCTGCTAGCGGGACCCGCCTGACCCTCTTTCGGAAGGGCTTATCTTCCTGGAGGCGGATCCGATGGGTGGCACTCCTTGCACACCCCACATCAAACTCATCCTTAGAGAAGATCTTCTCCCATCTATTCAACTGGGCCTTGGCTCTCTCTTTCCAAGCCCTGGACAGATTCGGGTTTTCCATGGACAGCTTCTCCCAAACATCCCCTCCTCCACCTGTCCTCTTCACTTCTGACAGGGTAACAGGGGCCGCCGGGCTCACCTGGCCTAGCAGCATTCTGGCTGGGATTTCCATGGGGTCTTTGGTAGTATTCCTAACACTCACTGGAACTCTATAATGGGCCTTCTTCAGGACCTTCAGCGGAATCACTTCCGGTATCACCTCCAGGCCTGAGGACTCACCCCTTGGGTCTGACTCCAGCATGACAAAGGGACCAGGCTGCTCCCAAGTAAGCTTCACAGTGGCCCTGAGACAGGTTACTTCGCCGGGCTGCAACACTACCCCTTCTCTTCCAAGTCTCCACACCTTCCCTATCCCCTCTCCAGGGGTCTCCCGCTCTTGGACCAGCCGTTGGTAGGCTGTCTTCAGCATGGGATGGATCTTGGTAGCTGCTTGTCTTTCTTCTGTCACGAGAGGGGTCAGGAGTCTTCGGACCAGGTCCGTGTTTGTCCCTATTATAAGGGAATTCTTGTTGGCTCCAGGCGGCCTAGGGCACACAACTGCCAGGGTGTCAAACACTTCGGCCTTCCCAGCCACGGATGGGTCAAAGGTCATTTTGATGGGAAGGTAGCCGTCGTAAGGGAAACTCTGGGTTCAAATTCCCCATATTTCCAGCTCTTCTATCTTCTGGATAGGCAGATGACTCAGGTGCCTGTCGTAGAAGTCCCGGTATAGTAGGGTCACTTGTGCCCCGGTATCCAGGAGGCCCCTGGTGTAGACTCCCTCCACTTGAATGGGCACTATAGGGGATGGGCCTACCAGCTTCTCTGGATATGGTCCGGCAGGAGCCGCCTTCTTCAGACCTTTTCCCTTTGGACTCTCTCTTGTCCTATTCCCTGTGGACTTGAACCTTTCTTGAGCCTGGTATGCACCGACTTCCCTCCTTTTAATGGGTGTAGGAACCCGCTGAGGGGTACTATTATTTTTCTTGGGTGGGCACCCCCTTTGGGGAGTGCTGTGCCTCTCCTGAGGGGTCTCCCCCCTTCCTCCTGGAGTATAGCTTTGTTGAGGGGTATTGCATTTCCCCTTTGGTCTTCTATCTCTCTTTTTGTTTTTTTTCGCATTCAGCTTGGAGTTTACTGAAGATGATGGGCACCCGGTTGACTCCTTCACCGGGGCCCTCTGGAGTTTCCCGCCGGCTTGCGGTTGTCTGGTCTCTTCTTCTTCGGACTAGAACATGTGGTTCGGGTGCTGAGGCAATCGGGAACAATTCCTTCCTTGGACTTTCCTTCTTCTTGGGACACTCTGTGTCTTTTGCTATCAGAGAGGTCAATATCTCTAACACCTTGGACATCTGAGTTTTTAGGGTGTCTATCTCCGCCTCTCTTTCAGGGTCATTACTGGATTGACCAGCACCTGTGCGGGTACAACACTTGTCTTATCCTTCTGCTGGTCCTGTTGCAGCGCCTCCTCATCTCTGATGATTTTTATTAAATCAGCATAAGTCAGCAACATTCCTCCTCCCAAGGTTTTCAGGTGCAGCCAGACTGGATCGGAGCGTAGCGCTCCCTTTAAGACTTGCTTCATTCTTGCCGCATCGGCATCTTGGGGCTTCATCCCTGTCATGGAAACCCTGTCAGGAACAGACGCCCTGGACTTCCTGGTTCCCGCCCCCGCAGGTGACGCCCGAAGGGCTATTTTAACTCCTCACTTGCAGACAGTCCCTGCTGTCTGCTCTACAGCGTTTATCCCAAGTGACCTGATCTGCCTTGTTTACCTGTATCTGACCCGGCTTCCTGTGACCCTCCTGCTATCTGCCTGTACCTGACCATCGGCCTGTTTTCTGACTTCGGTATTGCCTGATCCTTTTGTGCCTCGCTGCCTGCCAGTTTACCCGACCCCGGCTTGTCTGACGATCCTGCCTGACCTTGGCTCTTGTTCACCTGCTGCTGCCTAGTGGTTCCAGTTTACCTGCTGTGCTTCCCGGTCCGGGTCATCTGCTGAGTTCCTGGTTCCTGTCTGCTCATCTGCTGGTTCCTGTCTGCTCATCTGCTGGTTCCTGTTCACCTGTTGCTGCCTAGTGGTTCCAGTTTACCTGCTGTGCCTCCCGGTCCGGGTCATCTGCTGAGTTCCTGGTTCCTGTCTGCTCATCTGCTGGTTCCTGTCTGCTCATCTGCTGGTTCCTGTCTGCTCATCTGCTGGTTCCTGTCTGCTCATCTGCTGGTTCCTGTTCACCTGCTGCTGCCCAGTGGTTCCAGTCTACCTGCTGTGCCTCCCGGTCCGGGTCATCTGCTGAGTTCCTGGTTCCTGTCTACTCACCTGCTGCAGTTCCTGGTTCCTGTCTGCTCATCTGCTGGTTCCTGTCTGCTCATCTGCTGGTTCCTGTTCATCTGCTGCTGCCCAGTGGTTCCAGTCTACCTGCTGTGCCTCCCGGTCCGGGTCATCTTCTGAGTTCCTGGTTCCTGTCTACTCACCTGCTGTAGTTCCTGGTTCCTGTCCACTCACCTGCTGTAGTTCCTGGTTCCTGCCTCCTCACCTGCTGGTTCCTGATCACCTGCGGTAGTTCTTGATCCTGCCAGGCACTCGTACCCCTTCCACCTCCGTGCTTCCTGTTATACCACCAGGGGCCGCCGGTGGGAGCCGTAAGGGAGGCCTCCCTCTGCTAACCGGGCTCGTCACCGTCAGGTACGTGACAGTAGCAGACAGCCATGTCTGAGCCCGAGCAGGGAGCCTCACCTATGGAGGAACTATGCCGACACCTGGCGGGACTGACCGAGGCCGTTAAGAGCCTCCAGCAAGGCTACACTCACCTGGAAGGACAAGTGCGGGCCCTCACCAACCCTGATGGATCTCAAGGGGGTCCACGTGCCTCTACTTCTTCCGCCGGGGCAGGAGCTGCGCCCACGGGGGTCATGCTTCCCCCTGAACCCAGGGTTCCTACACCCGAAAGATTCTCCGGGGACCGGAGCAAGTTCAGGGCTTTCCGGAACTCTTGTGAGTTGTACTTTGCCTTACAGCCCCGCACCTTTTCCTTAGAAGCTACCAAGGTGGGCTTTGTAATTTCGCTGCTTTCCGGAGACCCACAGAACTGGGCCCATCGCCTGCTAGAACGCAAAGATGCATCCTTGGACAGCCTTACACTTTTTTTTGACGCCATTGCCCAATTGTACGAGGACCCTCAGCTCTCGGTCACTGCAGAGAACGCCCTGCGGACCCTTCAGCAGGGACGCAGAGCAGCGGAAGACTATGTAGCTGAATTCAGGCGCTGGAGCGCAGACACCAGCTGGAATGACGCTGCCCTCCGTCACCAGTTTCGTATAGGCCTTTCTGACCCCCTGAAGGACGAACTGGCTAGGGTAGGAATACCAGAAAATTTGAACCTACTGATCGATCTGACAATTCAGATCGACCGACGCCTGAGGGAACGGAGGGTTGAGAGGGCCACGGGCTTCACCCGGCCGACCTGGATGCTTCCCCGGGTCCCCAGTCATCCACACCCAGCTTCTGCAGCACCCTTGACCCCCTCGTACGATGCTCCTGAACCCATGCAGCTTGGGGTCCTCCGCCCTTCCCTTACTCCGGAGGAAAGCCAACGCCGACGCGCGCACAACCTGTGCCTGTACTGCGGGGAGCCCGGTCACTTCGCTAGGAACTGTCCCCTGAAGTTCCGTAAGTGCTTGTCAGTATTCCCTGCTGTGATCAACCCTCAGACTAAATCCTCCTCTCACTTCGCTCTTTCTATCTCCCTGAAGCTCCCAGGAAGGACCCTGCAAGTCGTCGCAATTATTGACTCTGGGGCTTGTAGTTGCTTCATGGACTCAACTTTTGCCCGTACTCAACTTATTCCTCTACTTCCCAAGACCCATGGACTACGGGTTCACCTGGCTGATGGGTCCCTTATCAAGTCGGGGCCCGTGGTCGAAGAGACGGCTCCCCTACCTGTCACTGTCTTCTCCTCTACCGGGGTGCACCGAGAATATCTACGGCTGGATATTATCTCCTCTCCACTGTTCCCCATAATTCTCGGTATGCCCTGGCTACAAGCCCATAATCCTACCATTAACTGGGTCACGGGGGTGATCACGTTTCCTTCCTCCTACTGCCAACGGTCCTGTGGCTCACACAAACCCCCTGGGCCTGCCACCTTAATGTGTACTGACACTGAGGCCGGAATACGTCAGGCCATCCCTGACGCTTACCTGGACTTTCTCGATGTGTTTAGTAAACAGGGGGCAGAGACACTACCACCCCACCGAGCCTACGACTGCCCCATTGATCTACTTCCCGGAGCAGCTATTCCTTTCGGTAGGATTTTCCCTTTAACGGAGGTGGAACAGGGGGCCCTGAAGGACTACATCGATGAGAACCTTTTAAAGGGGTTCATTCGCCCCTCTACGTCGCCAGCAGGCGCAGGCATTTTCTTTGTAGAAAAGAAGGACCATACCCTCAGGCCATGTGTGGACTACCGTGAACTAAATAAGGTCACCATTAAAAATCGTTATCCTCTTCCTCTGGTACCAGAGTTGTTCCAAAGATTGGGAGCTGCCGTTATTTTTACTAAGCTTGACCTCCGGGGAGCCTATAACCTGGTCCGAATCAAGGAGGGCGATGAGTGGAAAACCGCCTTCCGCTCCCGGTTCGGACATTTCGAATATTTAGTGATGCCCTTCGGGCTGTGCAATGCCCCTGCCACCTTCCAGTATTTAATTAATGATGTTCTTCGGGACTTTTTAGATCTCTTTGTGATTGCTTATTTAGATGACATACTAATCTTCTCTTCCTCCCTTGACTCTCATCGCAGGCATGTCAGAAGTGTGTTAGACCGGCTTCGGCAGCATAAACTATATGCGAAGGCTGAGAAATGCGAGTTTGAGCGGGAGAGCATAGCATTTCTGGGATTAATCATCTCTGGCGAAGTCATCAGGATGGACCCACAGAAGATCACCGCAATCTTGGACTGGCCAGCGCCAGTGGATAAGAAGGGAATCCAACGGTTCGTTGGATTCGCCAACTTTTATCGTAAATTCATCCGGGGGTTCTCCGCCATCATTGCACCCATTACTCAGCTAACCAAGCAAGGTACCCGCTTCCACTGGTCCCCTGAGGCCCAAAAGGCCTTTGAGGATCTCAAAGGGCTCTTCACCTCTGCATCCATCTTAAAACACCCAGATTCCTCCCTACCATTTGTACTTGAGGTAGATGCTTCTGAGGTTGCAGTAGGGGCAATATTGTCACAGAGGCAAGGAACCAAGGCTTTGCTTCATCCGGTGGCTTTCTTTTCTCGCAAATTATCTGCGGCAGAAAAGAACTATGACGTGGGAGACCGGGAACTCTTGGCGATTAAGTCCGCCCTGGAAGAATGGAGGTACTTACTTGAAGGTGCTGCTCACCCGATCTTAGTATTCACCGACCATAAGAACTTAGAGTACCTGAAAACTGCAAAAAGACTAAAACCACGACAAGCCAGATGGGCCCTGTTTTTTTCCCGGTTCTCCTTCCATGTGACATACCGCCCCGGTGCCAAGAACACTAAACCTGACGCCTTGTCCCGAATGTTTCATGGATCCAAAGAACTCTCCTCACCCGATACAATCCTCGCTCCTGGGAATTTTCTCCTACTTCAGGAGGACCTACTCTCCCGGATCAGACAAGCCACCACTAGACAGGAACCCTCTCCTGAACTGGATCTGCAAACCAAGGATGGATTACTCTGGCACCAAGACAGGATATTCATACCAGAAGAACTAAAGATAACCGTGCTAGAGCTCTGCCACGATCATGCCCTTGCTGGGCACTTTGGCGTGGCTAAGACCACTGAGTTGGTACAACGTACCTTCTGGTGGCCTCGACTACGCAAGGATTGCAGGAGGTTCGTGGAGTCCTGTACTACATGTACCCGGAATAAAGGGTCCAGATCCAAAGCCTGGGGACTACTGAAGCCCTTACCCGTTCCAGAGAGACCGTGGAAAATGCTTTCTATCGACTTCATAGTTGAACTCCCCCCGGCTGAGAATCACACCACCATCTTTGTGATTGTGGACCGTCTGTCCAAGATGGCACATTTTGTTCCTATGAGAGGGACCCCCTCGGCCCCGGAAACTGCACAAATGTTCATTAAAGAAGTCGTCAGGCTCCACGGGGTACCTGCTAATATAGTCTCCGATCGGGGGGTACAATTTACCTCCCGGTTCTGGAGGTCCCTCTGCAAGACTCTGGGAATAGAGCTATCATTCTCTTCGGCTTACCACCCTCAAACCAACGGACAGACTGAGAGAACAAATCAGACCCTCGAGCAATATTTGCGTTGTTTCTCCTCCTTTGCTCAGAATCACTGGCTCTCCCTGCTTCCGCTAGCGGAGTTCTCCTACAATAACTCCATCCACTCCGCAACTAACCAGACCCCATTTTTTGCGAACTTCGGGTTTCACCCCACATTTCTGCCCAACTCTCTCCCTGAGTGCTCAGTGCCCGCAGTTCTGGAAAAAGTGAATTTCTTCTCCTCTAACAACCAGCTTCTACGCGAAGCCATGGCAAGAACTCAGGAGTATAACAAGACGGTCTACGACAGGAGGAGACGGGGTGAATTAGCGCTGGCACCGGGCGACCAAGTATGGCTTTCCACCATCAATCTAAGATTGGCTTGCCCGTCCAAGAAATTGGGCCCCAAGTTTCTAGGGCCTTTTCCTATCAAAAGGAAAATCAACGAGGTGGCCTACGAGCTGGAGCTCCCCGACTCCCTGAGGGTCCACCCTGTTTTTCATGTTTCTCTATTGAAACCGTCAGTCTCCAACCCATTCCCAGGTCAGACCCCGACTCGCCCTAATCCCGTCATCATAGACGGGGAACAGGAATTCGAGGTAGAAGCTATTTTAGACGCACGAAGAAGAAATAGCCAGAGTCAATTTTTAATAAAATGGAAGGGTTACGGACCAGAGGAGAACTCCTGGGAACCCGAAGAGAACATTCACGCCAAAGACCTGATACAAGCCTTCAGGAGGTCTCACCCCGAGAAGTTTGCTCCTAGGGGCATCCGGAGGCTGCCCCTTGGGGGGGGGGGCAATGTCATGGAAACCCTGTCAGGAACAGACGCCCTGGACTTCCTGGTTCCCGCCCCCGCAGGTGACGCCCGAAGGGCTATTTAAACTCCTCACTTGCAGACAGTCCCTGCTGTCTGCTCTACAGCGTTTATCCCAAGTGACCTGATCTGCCTTGTTTACCTGTATCTGACCCGGCTTCCTGTGACCCTCCTGCTATCTGCCTGTACCTGACCATCGGCCTGTTTTCTGACTTCGGTATTGCCTGATCCTTTTGTGCCTCGCTGCCTGCCAGTTTACCCGACCCCGGCTTGTCTGACGATCCTGCCTGACCTTGGCTTTTGTTCACCTGCTGCTGCCTAGTGGTTCCAGTTTACCTGCTGTGCTTCCCGGTCCGGGTCATCTGCTGAGTTCCTGGTTCCTGTCTGCTCATCTGCTGGTTCCTGTCTGCTCATCTGCTGATTCCTGTTCACCTGCTGCTGCCTAGTGGTTCCAGTTTACCTGCTGTGCCTCCCGGTCCGGGTCATCTGCTGAGTTCCTGGTTCCTGTCTGCTCATCTGCTGGTTCCTGTCTGCTCATCTGCTGGTTCCTGTCTGCTCATCTGCTGGTTCCTGTTCACCTGCTGCTGCCCAGTGGTTCCAGTCTACCTGCTGTGCCTCCCGGTCCGGGTCATCTGCTGAGTTCCTGGTTCCTGTCTACTCACCTGCTGCAGTTCCTGGTTCCTGTCTGCTCATCTGCTGGTTCCTGTCTGCTCATCTGCTGGTTCCTGTTCATCTGCTGCTGCCCAGTGGTTCCAGTCTACCTGCTGTGCCTCCCGGTCCGGGTCATCTTCTGAGTTCCTGTCTACTCACCTGCTGTAGTTCCTGGTTCCTGTCCACTCACCTGCTGTAGTTCCTGGTTCCTGCCTCCTCACCTGCTGGTTCCTGATCACCTGCGGTAGTTCTTGATCCTGCCAGGCACTCGTACCCCTTCCACCTCCGTGCTTCCTGTTATACCACCAGGGGCCGCCGGTGGGAGCCGTAAGGGAGGCCTCCCTCTGCTAACCGGGCTCGTCACCGTCAGGTACGTGACAATCCCTTTCTTTAACACAATCTTGCACAGCAGCCTGTTTAGCCTTCTGACATACTCGGAAAGTTTCTCCTCCGGTTTTTGGAAAGTGTGTTCAAACTGGTAGACCATCTCTGTCACCTTGTCTAATTGACCAAACTCTTCCTGCAGCATAGCTAGACAGTCCTGCGCCGTGCACCCTGCATTCCCAAACCGGAAACTTTTCACTGCTTCTGCACCTTTAAGGCTTTCTAACACTCGCTGCCTCTTCTGTGCTTCAGGCACCTCCCATGCCTCCACCGCCTGTAATGCCTGCTCCACCCAGGTATCAAAGTCTTCTTCCCCTGCCGGGACAGGGAGCTTCCCTGAGAATATTTTTAGTCTCCGGTAGCTAGTTTCCACATGCACCGTACTTGTCTTCTGACATTTGGCTAGCAAATCCCCTATTGCATTTATCAGTTCTGGTGATATAGCAGTGGCCGGTGCAGGTGCCACCGGGGGTGTCGCCCTGTCTTCTCTTTCAGGTGGAGTTCGGGCCGCAGCCTGTGGCGATCCCGTAGGGGATGGTTCCCTTTCTACAGTTATTGCGTGCGCCAGCCTAAATGTTCTGTTGTCTGGCATCCGCAGACACTTGTGCTTACAGGCCTCTGGCATCCCGTCCCAATATTCCACTAATGCGTATTGATATGAGATGTCTGGGTCTGTCTTTATGTCTATCACCCACGGTGTGTGATCTGGGGACACTGAACTCATTAGTTCCTCCACCGTCTCACTCGACCATTTCTCCCCAGGGAGGCTAATGGCTATCGACTGTTTTGGCTCTGTATTAGCGGCTTTGCACCACTCTTCTACCGCTCTTGGATCCATGGGGTCCATGCCGGCACTTCTGGCGTTCGCTTGCTGCATCAGGATCCCGGACGAGCCCCCACGTGTAGCGATACCTCCAACTAAGGAGGCCGCAGAATTAGATTTGGGCCCTGAGTGCAGCTCCGCCAACCCCCGGCAATAGGCTCTACCCCCTTCTGGCACAGCTAGTACTAACAATCAATGATATATCCTATGCAATATAATAACTAAGCAAGGACACAGTAATGAATTGTAATAGGTAAAGTGTTTTACTTATTTTCTCAATATGGATAAAGGGGTAACAGTAATCACAGTTCAAGATAATCACTCCTAAGGGCAGCGTCCTGCCACTCTAACACACTATGTAGTAACACGCGCTATAGGTGCGTCATACGGGCGACCGTTAACTAAGTGCCCTATGGCGCAGTAATCAAACACGCTAGAATCCCCACCAGGCCTGGTTCTAATATTTAACTTAGTCCTTCTTTCTTCACCGGCAGGTCTGTAATGGTGGTGCACTTTAAACAGAGTATAACTTTGTAATCCAAGGGGTATAGAACTTGGTTAAATAAAGCCGCAGGGTCAGTTCTGACAAGGCTCTTCAATAGGGGTATCAAAATAACTTGTAGGCCACGGCAGTCTATAGGCCTATATACAGTAACAGTATCTTAGCTGGGCTTATGCCCTCTCACCCGCCGGACTATGGATCCAGTCCGGGAAACCTCCACCGGCCGTGTCACACACACTCGATCTCTTCAACGATCGGGTCCCCGATCCAACAAGGCTGTAGCGCACAAAGTCAGATGCCACCCAGGCTCGCAGAGGGGGGGTGGAAGGCTCTTTGGTGCAGAGCAAGGCCTCAGGCTTCAGGCCTTGCACTCCGACACATCCGCACAGGAGGATCCGTCTGTGAAGTCTCGTGTCCCAAAGAGGCCGAGCCCGGCCTCGCCTCCTCCTTTTATAACCCCTCCCATGAGTCTCTGCGGTGGAACACGTGAAGAATGGGGTTATGGGTGATGTAGTCTCTTCCCATTATAGGGGAACACCCCGCTACACTTTATTTACCGGGGTCATTTGGGGGTGCGCCTCGTGACCGTGCGCTGCCTGCAGGGCGCTGGGCAGTATAGACAGGAGGGGGGTGACACCATGTTTTGCAGCACCAAGTGACACCAACCCTAGTGATGCCAATGCCCCAGTGCACTCTCAGCTGCGAGTCGGAGCTGCACTCGAGTGACAGTGACACCCGTCGGCACATCAGGGGGCCGGGACCCGCAACGATCCCCTTCTCTCTGGCAAGGTGGCCACGGCACTGATGATCTGATCAGTCTCGGGTCGGCTGTCTCACACAGCCGAGCAGAGTAAAGCCGCCTCCCCCTCCTCCTTTATGTCCAAACAGGGGGAGGGGACCCAACATGCAGTCCCACACTGATCTGAGGTACAATATGGGTCGGAAGGGGGGGTCTGTATTGTAGGGGGGTCTGTATTGTAGGGGGGTTCTGTATTGTAGGGGGGTCTGAAGTGTAAGGGGGGTTCTGTATTGTAGGGGGGTCTGTAATGAAGGGGGGTTCTGTAATCTAGGGGGGTTCTGTATTGTAGGGGGGTCTGAAATGTAGGGGGGTCTGAAATCTAGGGGGGTCTGTATTGTAGGGGGGTCTGTAATGTGGGGGGTTCTGTATTGTAGGGGGGTTCTGTATTGTAGGGGGGTTTGAAATGTAGGTGGGTTCTGTAATGTGGGGGTTCTGTATTGTAGGGGGGTTTGAAATGTAGGTGGGTTCTGTATTGTAGGGGGGTCTGTAATGTGGGGGGTTCTGTATTGTAGGGGGGTTTGAAATGTAGGTGGGTTCTGTATTGTAGGGGGGTCTGTAATGTAGGGGGGGTTCTGTATTGTAGGGGGTTCTGTATTGAAGGGGGGTCTGAAATGTAGGGGGGGTTCTGTATTGTAGGGTGGTCTGAAATGTAGGGGGGTTCTGTATTGTAGGGGGGTCTGTAATGTAGGGGGGTTCTGTATTGTAGGGGGTTCTGTAATGTAGGGGGGTCTGTAATGTAGGGGGGTCTGTACTGTAGGCAGGCGGTCTGTACTGTAGGCAGGCGGTCTGTAATGTGGGTGGGGGGTCTGTATTGTAGAGGGGGTCTGTATTGTAGAGGGGGGCTGTAATGTAGGAGGGTCTGTACTGTAGGGAGGGTGTCTGTACTGTAGGGAGGGGGCCTGTACTGTAGGGAGGTCCAGAACTGCTAGGGGGTGTCTGTGTAACAAACTGGGGAGGGCTGTGTAATGTAAAGGGGTCCAGAGGTGCGGTGCTATGTAATGTAAAGGGGTCCAGAGGTGCAGGGTGCTGTGTAATGTAAAGGGGTCCAGAGGTGCAGGGTGCTGTGTATTGTAAAGGGGTCCAGAGGTGCAGCAGGGTGCTGTGTAATGTTAAGGGGTACAGAGGTACAAGGTGCGGGAACCCCACATCCCATTATTAACCGCCGCCGCCGCGCCCCCCCCCCCCCTGGGCTGCTCAGTCTAAAATGCCCGGGCCTATTTTTTGTCTCAGTCCGGGCCTGACTAGAGCTGTCATATGGAGTGAGTCACATGATCTTCCATACTCAGAAGTAACAAGTATTTTATTGGCTCCCAGCAGCTGAAAGGAGCAGTGGGCAAAAAAGGAAAGGTAAGTATATGCTGTTGGGTATTAAAAAATTCTGATACTTACTACTGCATGGGCAAAGCAAAGATTTTGCTTTATAGTACAGCCACAACCTGAACACTTCAACTTCCACCTGCTACATGTTTAACCACCTCTGGAAGATTTATCCCCAGGGCTTTTTTTCTCAAATAATAGGTGCTGGAACTCAACCACAACCCCCCAAAACCCCTCCCCCCACACACACCATCCAAATCACATCAAATAGTGGGTGTGGTCAGTCAAATTTCACGAACAGTAGGAGGGTCTTAAAGGGGCATTAAATACCAGGATTGCATTACATACAGAGTGCAGAGTTCAGGGCGTTACACACAGAGTGCAGTGTAAACACAGGAACCGGACTTCTGTGTTTACATGTGATTGTGGTGAGCAGGCCCCCCCCTAAGGGTCTGAGCCAGAGGTGGTGGAACTGAGTTCCACCAAGTTCCCCCTGAAAAAAAGCCCTGTTTATTCCCTTTTATGACCAGGCCATTTTTTGCGAAAGGGCACTACGTTACTTTAACCACCTCGCGCCCGCCGTACGAGTATATACGGGCGCAAGGTGGTTGTCAATTGCCGGGAGGCCGTTATTATACGGCCTCCTCTAATTTGGCCACTGGGGGCGCGTGAGCGCCGCCGGCGGCGGCGCGCGCACGTGCCAGGCTCGTCACTGCAATGCCGATGCGCGTGCCTGGCGGCCGCGATGTCCGCCACGTACCCGCGATCGGCTGTTACAGAGGCAGGACGTGGATCTCTGTGTGTAAACACAGAGATCCATGTCCTGTCAGGGAGAGGGGACCGATGCTGTGTCCCTTGTACATAGGGACACAGATCGGTCACCTCCCCCAGTCACTCCCCTCCCCCACACAGTAACAATCACTCCAGGGAACACATTTAACCCCTTCCTTGCCCCCTAGTGTTAACCCCTTCCCTGCCAGTCACATTTATACAGTAATCAGTGCATATTTATAGCACTGTTCGCTGTATAAATGTGAATGGTCCCAAAATAGTGTCAAAAGTGTCCGATGTGTCCGCCATAATGTCGCAGTCACAAAAAAAATCACTGATCGCCGCCATTACTAATAAAAAAAAAAATATTATAAAAATGCCATAAAACTACCCCCTATTTTGTAAACGCTATAACTTTTGCGCAAACCAATCAATAAACGCCGATTGCGATTTTTTTTTACCAAAAATATGTAGAATACGTATCGGCCTAAACTGAGGAAAAATGTTTTTATTTTTTTTAAATTTGGGATATTTATTATAGCAAAAATCAAAAAATATTGCTTTTTTTTCAAAATTGTCGCTCTATTTTTGTTTATAGCGCAAAAAATAAAAACCGCCGAGGTGATCAAATACCACCAAAAGAAAGCTCTATTTGTGCGAAAAAAAGGACGTCAATTTTGTTTGGGAGCCACGTCGCACGACCGCGCAATTGTCATTCAAAGCGTGACAGTGCTGAAAGCTGAAATTTCGCCTGGGCAGGAAGGGGGTATATGTGCCCAGTAAGGAAGGGGTTAACTGACAATTACACGTCGTGGAATGCTGTACAAAAATAAAATTTATGTCCTTATTTCACACAAATAGAGCTTTCTTTTTTGTGGGATTTGTGCTATAAACAGAAAAAGGCAGACAATTAAAAAAACAAAACAACAAAATAAATATATATATTTTTTACTTTCTGCTATAAAACATCCAATACAATAAAAATAAAAATCAAACTTCTTCATCAATTTAGTCCAAAATGTATTCTGCTACATATTTTTGGTAAACAAAATTCCCAATAAGTGTATATTGATTGGTTTGCACAAAAGTTATAGCGTCTATAAACTATGGGATATTTTTATTTATTTATTTTTTACTAGTAATGACGACGACGATCAGTTATCAGTGCTAAAAAATATACACTGTCACTGTACTAATGACACTAACTGGGAAGGGGCTAACATCGGGGGCGATCAAAGGGTTAACTGTGTGAGTAGCCTGTGTTTTTCTAAACTGTGTGAGGTGCTTTTACTAAGGGAAGACATGGATCCTAGTCCCTGCTTTGCAGAGACAAGGGATCCATGCCTTCTCTACTGTCAAAATGGCGATCTTCCTTGTTTATATAGGTAGACAGCCGTTCTGCCTCTCTGCTTGATCATCGGCAGGTGCCGGTACCTGTTGCTGGGCTCCCGCTGTGTGTAGTCACAGTGGGAACGAGCTGCTAGTGGCATGCATGTGCGCCCCCTACCCAGAAGGTGCCGCTCTGTTGCAGTAAAACTGCAATAGGACGGACCTGAAGAGGTTAATGTAGCAAAATTGCCCAGAGTGCTGCGGCTGTGCCTTTAAAGACTGAGCAGGTCTTCCATCCATTACAGAAGGGTTACTGTCTTGCAGCTGAGCACTCTAGTAAGGACAAGTAAGGCCTCATGCACAGAAGACACTTTTCCAACCCTCCTAGAAGCCTTTCCTTCTGGCGGCAGTGTTTTGGAAGAAAATAAGTTTGACGCTTGTAAAAGCGTGTAATGTATTTAGGAGAGTCAGTTGCTTGGGTGCTAAATGCACCTAGCCTTAAGGTGCATTTAGATGCATTTACAGGCGTCAAGCATTTTTTCTGCCAAAAAGCCACTGCTCCTGGATGCACTCTGGCAGTCGTTTATTTTTACCTCTAAACCCCCCCCCCCCCCTCGCCTCTAAACTCTTCTAAATGCTTATATGTGTATGGACACATAGGCTAACATACAGGAACATTTAGAGGCAGGACAAAAAAAAACGCCAGATGCCCCTAGGAACAGCTCAAAAAACATCCAGTGCATATGTGGCCTAAGAAGAGAGGATGCTGTGATCTCTAGTATACTGTGAGTGAATGTCATGTACACTACACATTACAGGAGTACAAGGCAGAAAAAAAGCATTTCTGGCTGGTATGTTCTCTTATCTTAAGATCAGAGAATCCCTTCTGTAATTAATCTCTAGTACCGGTACTTTTTCTGTCATCTCGTGACATTCTTCTTAATAGGATACATGCCCTTATTCTAGTTCCTAGATAGCTTAGATAGGATTTATATACAACCACACTGTGAAGGTATGAGCCTCTGGATTGATCTCTCCTCATTCTGCCACTGGGACACATGAGCATTCGAGGGTTAACATAACAGATATGCAGGGTCCCTTCATTGCTATTTAAAGTGTGGACTGTGCACACTGTGCCCAACTATGAAAAATAAATAACCGTATTAGTGCCCCTGATGCTTCATAGTCATTACTTAAAGGCACATATCCAGAGGTCAATGATCCATACAAGCGTGACAAAAAATTAATTTAAAAAAATCTTACAACCCACTGTTTCAGGACAATCAGTTACACAGAAAATATCAAAGGTTATATCTTAGCTAATAATGAGAAGAAACTATGATTAATACATTAGCACAGGGGTAGGGCAACCCCCGGCACAGGTGCCGCAATCCTCACGCAAAGCCTCTTTTGCCGGTACTCGACTCTCTCCCCATCAGGAGAGCAGCGCAGGGAAGTGTCAGTGAGACATTAATGCATTCCAATTTCAGAATTCCCAACGCCGCACCCGCACTGAGGGGGAGTTACTGTGCCCCCACACATTGTAAAAGATGGGAAACATTGTTTGGTTCTCTAACTTTGCTCTAGCTGCAATCATCAGCTCTTGTGATGGGGAAGAGAGTGGGTGCAGTTTTGCTAGGGGGGTGGTGCCCGTTTCCAGGAGGAGCAGGACTGTCATTGGCCACTGCTAAAGTCAATCACAGTCCTGCTAGCCCCGCCCACCATCTGGAGGAAGATGACTTGCTTGGTTGCCACTATCCACAATCAGGTGACAGTTTGTGGAATTACTGTTGAGCTGCTGAGAACTAGACATGTGCATTCGTTTTCATCCGAATGCATTTTCGTCCGAATTTCAGGTATTTTCGTTATCGTTTTAACAAACGAAAACAAAAGCGCAGAATCCGAAAACTGAAAGATCCGACATAAACGAATGCTTTGTTTTCATTTTCGTTGCGACAACAGTTCGATATAGATAGGAGATTCGACATGACGCTGACAATAACAATCTGTGTCTATCGAACCTGTGGTCGAATGTGCCTAACCTTAACTCTATTAGTCCAAGATTATTCTACATAGAGAGGAAAGATTCAACATTATAGAGAGAAAAGATTCGACATAGAGAGAAAAGATTCGACATTATAGAGAGAAAAGATTCGACATTATAGAGAGAAAAGATTCGACATTATAGAGAGAAAAGATTTGACATAGAGAGAAAAGATCGCTGCTGGAATTGGGTGGGGGAAGTAAAATAAAAATAATGATGATGATGAATGTTATTGGCTGATTGTAACCAAAGAGGAGGAGCAGTAAAATAGCTAGAACTAATTTGACAATTCAACATGAACGAAGAAGATTCGACAAAGCATCGAAAAACATACAAACGTCGAATCTGTCATTGAAGGCTTATGGTGTCTGTCGAAAGTTAGAAGATTCGACGGTGCAGCTAAACTGTAAGATGCTGCAATCGTACATTTCCGGTCAAATGCATCCGCCCATAGGCTATAGAAGAATTCTAATGTTGGTTGACTAGTAATAGTAATTAATAAATATAATTATTACTAGTCATACAACATTAGAATTCTACTATAGCTTGTAGGCGGAACATTCGACCGGAAATGTATGATTGCAGCGTCGTACAGTTTCGCTGCTCCGTCAAATCTTCTTTGAACATTCGACAGACACCATAAGCCTTCAATGACAGATTTGACCTTAATTAATTCAGATTTTCGGACCAATGCTAATTTATAACGAAAAACGAAATAAATAAAAACGAATTTTGGGAGTAACTAAAAAAAATTATTTTTCGGACAAAAACTAAATTCCGAAACGAAATATTTCAGTGTGCACATGTCTACTGAGAACTTTGTTGAAATTATTCCTGAACCTTTGCGTCACTTACTACTGAACCTCTGCACTCTGTGTCCCTTTAAGCCACAGCCAGTATTCAGTGCAATGAAAATCGCACCCAACTTTTGCTGCGGCACAGAGTGCCACACTTTTTCTCAGCTGTGGGGGCCCAACTTATGATCCTGCACACAGGCACACTGCTTTCAGAAAATACCCCTGACCTGAGCTCATCATTGCGAATTCATTTCAGATGCTTGTATGTGACATCACATACAAGAACGTGGGCTGGATGGGAGAGGTGGATCAGCAGGATGAGTGTGCCAGGACAGATAGATGTGTCTCATCTTTGCTTCCTTACACCACTCTGCATATCACGCATATCATAGATGAAAAGAGGGTACAGCGGTGGAGCAGATGAGCAGGAGGGTACAGCGGTGGGGAAAATGAGCAGGAGGGGTTCAGAGGTGGGATAAAAGAGCAAGAGGGTACAGCCGTAGGGCAGATGTGCAGGAAGGTACAGTGGTGAAAGAGATGAGAAGGGGGTTCAGCAGTGGGACAGAAGAGCAGAGGGGTTACAGCGGTGGGACAGATGAGCAGGGGTGTTCAGTGTTGGGGCAGATGAGAAGGGGGTTCAGTGGTGGGACAGGAGAGCAGGTGGGTACAGAGGTGAGACAGATATGCAGGAGGTACATTAGTTGGGCAGATGAGAAAGAAGGTTACAGTGGTGGGGCAGATGTGCAGGGGGGACATTGATCTGAGGTGTGAAGGTGCATGAATTGGGACTGATTTGAGGCGCGAGATTGCAGGATATTAATTTCTCACTACTACTCAAGTAGTTTACAGCATTTTTTTGTTATAAAATCAGCACGCTCAATTTTTTAAAAAAATATTTTTCAAAACACTGTGCCCAAAAGTTTGCCTACCCCTGCATTAGCATTAACATCAAAATATAGCTAAAGGTTCCTGTTCACAGTCTAAACAAATGCCAAATCCAGTTAGTATATGATGCAGAAGCATCAAAAAGTAAACTAAAAACATTTTTTAGCTCCCTGACTGAGCCAAATCTTCTGTTATATGTTTCCCACTCGCTCCCCCTCTCAAACACTGCAGCTCACAATGGGAGGATTTCAGCAACAGAGGGCAGTGCTGTCATTCCACAAAGCAGTGGGCAGCATGAGGTGTGGTCAGGTGCTGATTGACAAGCTACAGGTTTTTGTGTCGGCAGTAAAACACTGATAGCCCCACCCCATGCAACGTTTTTTTATCCCCATGTAATCAGAGCCAGACTAACCTACCGAGATAATGGGAAATTTCAACTGCGCATGCACTGCCACCTCTCGGGAAAGCCCGTACATGCCATTTTTGGACAGGCGGGCACATGCGCAGTGACGTACTTGCGCTGGGCGGCGCCATTTTTAAAAGTAAGTCAGCAGTGGCACTCATCTCTGTGAGGTCTCGGCGGTGGCGTGTGCCTCTTATCACAGCCGGGTAAGACTGGACCTCTCCACAGCCCCCGACCACCTCCTGTTTTTGCTCTGCAGCCTCTGACATCACTTCCTGTACCATGTCCGCAGCCTCTGACATCTCCTCCTGTACCATGTCCGCAGCCTCTGACATCTCCTCTTGTACCATGTCCGCACAGCCTATGACATCTCCTGTACAATGTCTGCACAGCCTATGACATCTGCTGTACCATGTCCGCACAGTCTATGACATCACAGCCTATGACATCTCCTGTACCATGTCCGTACAGCCTATGACCACCTTCTGTACCATGTCTGCACAGCCTATGACATCTCCTGTAACAAGAAAATAATGACGGTATACTGTTGGGAAGTTATAATAATGTTATGGGGCTGGTATGAAACTATTTTCAGGGCTGGTTTTTATTCCCAGTCCGGCCCTGCCTTTAATGCAAGCAGGGACAGCATACATGACAGAGACAACTCGGCTTTGAATTCAGAAGCAGTGCAGCATCTGTGCCACACCATCACAAGAGGTTGCACTAGACTTCCTTTTTCCCTTAGTACTCTCTGCAAAGTCCAAAGCCTAATGCTGCGTACACCCAACCGTTTTTAATGTCATTGAAAAAAAACAAGTTTTTCTCGACGTGATTCTTTTCAAGCCTGCCTTGCCTACACACTATAATGAAAAAAAAATGCTTGAGCAAAGCGCGGTGACGTACGAAATGTACGACGGCACTATAAAGGGGAAGTTCCATTCGGATGGCGCCACCCTTTGGGCTGCTTTTGCTGATCCTCGTGTTAGTAAAGTTTGGTGAGAGACGATTCGCGCTTTTCAGCCTCGTGCTCTTCAGTCCGTTACAGCGTGACGAATGTGCTATCTCCATTACGAAGGCTAGTTTTACCAGAACGAGCGCTCCCGTCTCATCACTTGCTTCTGAGCATGCACGTTTTTTTCACGTCGTTAAAGCCTACACACGGCCGTTTTTCATGACGAGAAAAACGACGACGTGAAAAATGTTTGTTTTAACTGGACAGTTTAGGGGTACATTTATGAATAATGTTGAACATTCTCTAGATGTAAATGGATTATTTTTTCTCCATAATAAAGTGAACAAGCTGTACGTGTGTCAGAACTCAGCACCCAAATGGGGGGGATTTACAGTATTGGTATAGGACTATAGATATACTGTATATAGTGTGTAAACATGGATGAAATAAACATATATCCACAGGTAAAACATTTTTGTGTGCTATATTAGAAATGTTCAGAATGGAAAAATTTGTTTTGTTTCGGATATATCCATTATGTTGCTAATTTTGTTTTGTTGATTCATTTCGGAATTTGTTTAGTTTAGTTTTTCATATAATTTTGTTTTGTTTATTCATTTTCTACAGAATTCCAAATTTTCGGAACGATTAGAATTTGAATCGGTCGAAAAATGATCAACCGATTTGAATTCCGTATGAAGAATAGCTGGTTGCTAAGGAGCGGGCCTGGGAAGCCAGCCACCACGTCCTTAACAAAGGATGACTCTGACAGCTGAAATGTAAACAAAAGAATGCCGGCACTGAACCCCCCCCCCCCCTTAAACTATACCAGGCCACCCCATGCCAAAATGTAATAAAAAAAAAACGGCGTGAGGTCCCCCCCAAAATCCATACCAGACCCTTATCTGAGCATGCAGCCCAGCAGGCCAGGCAAGGGAGGGGGGGGCTCGCTCGCTCCTGAACCATACCAGGCCACATGCCCTCAACATCAACTGTGTGTATAGGATTGTATGGTTGTTTTTTTGTTTTTTTTATTTATTGGTTGAACTAGAGTGCTTTGAAGGGGTCCCCCTTTCATGACCTACCAGGCTGCATGCTCAGATAAGGGTCTGGTATACATTTTGGGGGGACCCTACGCCATTTTTTTTTATTTTGCCGTGGGCCTGGTTTGGATTGGTGGGGACCCCACGCTGTTTTTTTTCCTGAATTTTTCATTGCTGGTATTCTTTTGTTTACATTTCAGCTATTAGTGGGGAAGCCTGCTGACAGCTGATGAGTCATTGGTTGTTAAGTATGCAGCGGTCAGCTTCCTGGCCCGCTCCCTAACAACCAGCTATTCTTCACACAGTATTCGAATCGGTCTGAAAATTTGGAATTCGCTAGAAAATGAATATTCAAAATGAAATAAAACACATTTCAACTAAATTTGTTACTATTTAATTTGGAGATTTGGATACATCTGAATTGTCGAATAACCAAACAATTTCCATTCAGACCGTAACAAATTGCATATGTCTAGGCTATAATATAGGGAACATCTAGAAATATTAACTATGCCTAGGCTGTAAAATTTTCCTAGGGTAAAAAATCAGTGCAGTGCTTGTATTTGAGGGTGTCTAGGCACTCCCGAGCCCATGGACTCATAAGTGTATATCCGTTAAGTGAGGTCCAAGGCTCTATTGACTGCAAATTTCAGAAAATACGGAGTGAGGTTTGCTGATGTCACTACTGTGCTACATATTGTTTTCCTTGCTGGAGGCTCTGAAATGTGGAAGCAAAACCATGCCTCTATCAAGATGACTGCCTCGACACAGAGACACAATGTAGAACGAGGCATGGTAAGTCAGTAATGGGGAAATTATCAGCTGCAGGGAGACCACAAGCCACTGGTGACTAGTTATTTTCCCTCTGCTTGCCTTTTGTGGGCACAGCTCCCAGAATTCAGTTCCTCTTTAAGATATGTGTGCAACATATTGCTTCATGTCTGTTTTAAAATAATCAGGAAAAATCCTGCAAAAAAGCTAGAATTTGTCAGTCATCGGCAACAATCAACTAAAAGAATGTTATCTTTTTGTTTTATACTTGGTAACCTACAAAGGCGTGTGCACAGGGTTTGCCAGGTGTGCCTGGGCACACCCTAATCACCCCGTGTGGCACATTTTCCCCCTGTTTAGACCCCCGATCGTTCACCAAATAAAAAAATGCTCTCCCTTTTTTATTTTTTCTCCTAAAAAATTAATTGTAAAAAATAATAAAAAATCAAATATTAAAAATAAAAGCTACTGACAGGCTGTGCACACCAATGGTAGTGTACATAAGAATAGCCAATGGTGACACTAAAACTTGTTTTCTAACTAAAATTGTCAGGTATATATTTTAGGTCACTGCTACCTGAAAAAGTAAAACTATTTGTGTTAGAATTTCAGGGGGACAAAAAAAAGACAGCACTGTATTTGACAGTCAGAAATAACGATAAAATAATTGTACATACAAATTTTTAATTTTACTTGACCGAGAGTGCGTGGAAGATTGAGTGTCTTAATAAGTCACTGAAGCTTGGTGCACAATCATTACTGCAAAAATGATCTGTTAGTGTGCAACAACCTGAAAGTCACAATATTTTTTACATCAAATTGAGACCTTTTCTGTAGTTTTAGAACTTTTACAAGATATGGGAGACAGTACAGTTACAATACAATTCAATACAGGAGGGCCTGACTCATTAGAGTTTACAATCTAAAGGAAGGTGCAGTTGATACAAAAGGCATTTACTGTTAGAAATGAACTTGTGTAGAAAATAAAAATACAGTTTTTAGGCAGCAGCGGCATGAATTTGTTGGTGAACAACAAATTTAAAAAAAGTTATGGAGGCCAATACATTTTTTAGAAGATGTTTCTCTGATGGATTTTGCAGCGCACAAATTTGATGCTCCACACAGGACTAGCAGCAGACTAGCTCTGTGGTTTTTACAAGGACTGAGAGGAAGTATGTATCAAATTAAAGCACTCAGAAAACCAGAACCTCTGTGCTCTACGATGCTGTATCCAATGATACAACCCCTTCTGACTGACTGGATGTAGGACAAGGGTGGGCTGGCAAATCAAAAGATTTGAGGACATGCTAAACAACATTGAGAATTGTCAAATGTACCAAAAAATTATACATTTGTCTGTGAACTGCCAAAAACGTACTGATGTCTTCATCAAACAAATGGTAGTGAACAGGGCCAAATCCTGGTGAAAACAAAACATGCACACTAATATGAATTAAACTGATTGTAAAGGCAGAAGTTTTTTTTATCTTAATGCAGTCCATGCATTAAGATAAAAAACCTTTTGTGTGCAGCAGCCCCCCTAATACTTTCTTGGTCCAGCGATATTGCTTTGCTGTCCAGGACTCTCCCTCTTGATTGGCTGAGACACAGCAGTGAATGCCATTGGCTCCCGCTGCTGTCAATCAAAGTCAGTGAGCCAACAAGGAGAGAGAGGGGGCGGGGCTGAACCACAGCTCTATGTCTCCATGGATGCACAGAGCAGTGGCTCGGCTAGGGTGCCTCCATAGCAAGCTGGGCAGGAGGGAGTGGCCAGGGGCGCTGGCTAGGGACCAGAGAAGAGGAGGCTTGGGGCTGCTTTGTGCAAAACCATTACAAAGAGCAGGTAAGTATAACATGTTTGTTATTTTTAAAGGACAAAAACTGAGACTAAGTAAAATGTTACTAAACCCAGGAGCCTGCATTCACTATATTTGGTCTTCCACAGAACACAGAACATAAAATTGCAATTATTTTAGTAAATATAACCTGCTAAATACCTTTTCTCATCAGCAGTATATACAGTAGCAATCTTGTGACTTCTATCAGTGTCCGGCCGAGCACTGGTTAAAGCTTGTAGGAGGAATTTCTATTTACGCTCTGACTGTCCTTTGAGACTGCAGCACCCCTGACTTTCTGTCTGGACAGTGCAGATTGGCCCTGTGCTGATCACATGCACCCTCCCAAAAAAACCTCAAAAACTCCAAAAAGCAATACACACCAAACTGAGCATATGCAGAGTGCCTCCAAGGCTCTGTTCTATCAGCAGATGAATTGGGGACAGTAAAAAAGGGGAGGGTCAGAGAAGACAGGATCAAACAGCCTTTTTACACAATGCAGAGGATTAACCCCTTGTGTTCCACAGTGAGTATAACAAGCATGCTTTATTTATACAGACTGATTTTACTGTTGTGGGTTTTGTAACACTTAACATTTTTGAAAATAATAATAATTTTGCAACAAGTTGCTAACTTCCTATCTTTAGTTATCGACCTTTCAGATTAATTTGAGTTTACTGTATATAATTACCTGAATTTTGTTCAGAAGGCCGGAAGACCTTCTGTATTCTCTGTTACAGGCAGTGACTGGCAATGCCAAAACAAGGTTTGAACTTGTTAATGAAGCACACAATGGGTGAGCAAGATAGTGTATTTTGAGGAGAATCAATAGCTGTAACATTGCATTAGCATCAGGCAGCCAGCTGAGGTCTCCACAGTTTGAATAGGGGAGCGGAGGCTAGGGCCCAGCGGGAGGATTTTGCTGGAGAAACAAGACACAAAGTGTGCTAAATAAGGAGGACGTGTCTTCAGTCATGTCTTAGATGTGATTTAGAAAGGTTTATGAAAGAGCTGAGAGAAAGTGTGACTCTATAAGAAGTTGGTATATTTAATTTCATATTCCTACTTAGCAACATGATTTAAAAAAATCTGCAGAAGTAGACAACCTTTGGCTCATCAGCAATTTTGAAACTAGGATTCCCTAAAAGCTACAGGAAAGCCACAAGTTGGTGGAGTGGTACTGTAATGACCATGCTGAAGTGAACAACCTGAAAAAAGGTATATAAACTGCAGTTCCTGTAACCGATATATGAGGACACCAATCTGTCTTCCATATCTGTGCGCCTGTTCATCCTTCCTCCTGGATGACCCAGTCATTTAGCGGGAGTGAACTGACAGGTTATTGCTCACTGTGGCTATAATAATTTAACTGCCAGAAACTATAATGATAGTGAGCATACTGTAGCTCTATTTCAGATTGGATTTTGTTCAGTACAGAGGAACACAGGACATTAGTTACCAGTATCAGAGAACAGGACAGTGTGCATGGCAGCCACGGTGCTGTCCATGACAAGAGTTTTACATTATCTCATAGACTCATGATGGTTATTGGAAACCATAGTGAAATACTAATTGGGACTTACTTAAAAGTGCATCTAAAAATCTTTTTTGTTGTTGTTTTAGATAAGATAGAGAAGGGTTAGTAAACCTGTTAGGTTTTTATTGCCCTCTGTGTCCCTGCTGGAGTGATTTACCCTCTCTATTCTAAAGATCATTGTCCAAGGGCCAGAAAGTAAGTGTAGCGGGGTGTTAAATTTAGGGAGAGGGTATAAAAACGGGCGGCCATCTTCCTTGAGGGTTCTTCTTCGTCCACGCCCAGGCACCATCGGCCTGGGTGTGTGGGCTTCGTCCACGCCCAGGCACCTTCGGCCTGGGTGTGTTGCGGGTTATCTCCGGGTGCCCTAGGCCCGGAGGTGGAGTTCCTGTTCAATCCCAGACACCTTCAGTCTGGGGTAAGGTACTATTTTGAAGGCCCGGGGCCCAGCAACCTTCGGCTGGGGTCCGCTAGGGATCGAGAGCTCCCAGGGTGCCGCCTTGCGAGGGGACCCGTATCTGAGATGAAGAGGCCAGGGAGGTAATCCTTTCCGAAGACCCAGCGCAGAGTCGTGGTGACGGTGAGGGCCTCTGGTAACTCTCCGGAGGGATGGTTTTCTCCTTGACATGGGCCAAATACTTTGAGAAGGTAGTTCACCAGGTCAGTGGCAGTGACTCTACTCGCTTCAAGTCAGTGGCAGTGACTTCATATGGCAAGGCCCTATTCACCAGGTCTGTGGCAGAGACCAACTTCACGCTCTGTGGCAGAGATCGTGTGCCAAAACTGTTCATGAAACCTGAACAGTCTAAAGAAATCATTTGAGTTTGTGCCTGGACCTCCTCCCACCTAAGCTGTCCTGTGTCTTGTTCCAACCTGTCTGCTGTTAAAGAGACTATTTGTTATCCAATGTGAAATAAATATAGAAGTTGGACTTTCAGTTGGTGTGGACAGTTACATTACTGGGGAAAAATAAAGACTTGCATCTATTCAAGGTAGAGGTGAGAATCATCCTCGGGAGGATTCAACTCCAGCTGCAGGCAGGCCCGAAAACTAACACCCCTCAACCTCTCACACAGGAGGGTATGGGCTTGTGGTGCGGTGTGCCTCTCTCTACCTGCGAGGAGCCTAAAAAAATGCACGTAAAGACAGGGGTTTGTGTGCTACATAAGGAAAAATCTAAAAATGTAAGTTACACAAGAATAAATCACTATATCCGAAAAATCTAGTGAAAACATATTAAAACATATTAAACAATAATAAACTTTGTGATAACTGCTAATCCAAAGCATATATACGGTAATCACATAATAAGCAAACAAGGATATTAGAAAATGAAAAATGAAAATGATCGCGAGACTCCTTTGGCTTCATGTACACGGGCCGTTTTTACAACCTCTCCTGAATGATTTAACTTGACAGATAGTAACCCACGTTACAAAAGTCAGTTTTGCCACGTTTACATGTCGCGTTTGCTTTTAGAAGAGTTTCTAAAGAAAACATAAAAGTTACCGCGTTTAGAAGCATTTGGCGCTTGAAATGCCTCTAAACTCAGCTTCTGAACCAATTTTTTTGCGTTCCAAAAAAAGCCTCTTAACTCAACTGCCTAGAAACTAATGTAAATGACTCTGTGTACATGTACTGATAAGAAAACATAGAGGAGAGTTCAGGAGCAGTTGAAAAAAATGCCCAACTGCTCCTAAACGTCCGTTTACCAGTAGTAGTGTACATGAGGCTTTAGGCAGCTGTCATATTCCCAGTATCACGGGCTCCAAGGTACTTCACCAGATATCTCCCTCATATAGATGGTAGTATATACAGGAGAAAGAAGACCCGCACATAGTGTAAAATCTTCAATACAGGTTTAATATGAACAAAGTATTGCACTTACATAAGTCGGCAATTTGAAAGCATTTGAACAACAAACATCGGCCAACATCGAAACAGGAAAACAGTGCGCGCTGACTTCACCACATTACGCGTTTCGTCATAAGCCAACAAAGCTTAATTTGGTGACTTATGTAAGTCTTATAGTAACTTATGTAACTTGACGACTTAATCTGACAGCTGCCAAAAAGAACCTAGCCTTTTGGTAAGCTGCTCTGGAGCTCTTTTCACACACGTAGTGGATGTTTACAGTGGTACCTTTTTTTCTGGGAGACACCCTTTGTTTCAACTTTGCTTGGACATTTTCTTCCTGGTTTATTGGCACATCACTTATATATTTGATGAACTGCAAGCACTTTTTCACACAGACTAATATCCTTGTTTGCTTATTATGTAATTATATATGTTTTATGCTTTGGATTAGCGATTATCACAAAGTTTAGTATTGGTTGATATGTTTTCACTAGATTTTGGGATATAGCGCTGCCTATATTTATTCTTGTGTTACCATTGATGCCTGTTATACCGAAACATTAGGATAGCTGCTTGTTCCCTTCCCCCCTTTTTCTTTTTTTCATTTATTTATGGTGAGCGAGGTTTATCTTTCTTTTTTTCCAATAAAAATTTAGGTTGTCATAGGAATAGTGGAAAAGTCTTCCAATGAAGACAACTGTCTAAGAGAGAATTTCCCTCACTTTGGAGATATTTTCTCTCAGTCCCTGCTGTGTCTAAGAGACACAGTCTGAAATAAAAAAAACTGACAAGTGTGTAAACCTTTTCCTACTCTATCCAAAACTTATAAAAAAAGTTTTGGCTTTAGAAGTACCTACAATAATATCCAGCATTCACCAACCTAAAAATTACTATATAAGTGTAGCACTACCCTCAATTAAGAGAGCTCCTGGTATTGTTTTCGGCCTGTACCATACTGCTGTCAACCCCCCAGAAACTGTCTCTAACCCTCCACTGGCACAGCTGTCCGCAAAAGGGATTGTGGAACCCAATAGCAATAGGAACCACAATATCGCAATAGAGCATACAGTCACAGTTCAGAATTATTTTACCTGTGTTGGCCGTCTCCCTGTAAGGCCTCATGCCCACTGGCGTTTTTACAGCTGCGTTTTTTGCAGCTTAAAAACGCCTGTCCATGTTATTGTAAATATTTAAAAAAAAAAAAAAAAAAAAAAAAAAAAACGTTGGAGCTAAAAACGCGACAGCGCGTTAGTGCGCGTTTTTTGCGCGTTAGTGCGCATTAGTGCGCGTTTTTGCACGTTTTTTGACGCTCGCGTTTTTTTCTGCCTAATTCTGACGCTGAGGAACGCACTGGTCCTGGGTTTTTTTTACAGCTTACAAACGCCTATGCTCTTTACAGCTCAAAAACGCCTAGGTGGGCATGAAGCTATAGACTAACATGGACAGGCGTTTTTAAGCTGTAAAAAACGCTCAAAAACGCGGCTGAAAAAACGCCCGTGGGCATGAGGCCTAACAGTTAACACTCCACACACAAGTTTGCTTAACCATAAAAGTATTTTACTGTATAAGAAATGTCAGGTTAAACCAATTCTCGTTTACTTATGCAGAGCCCTGCAAAAGCCAAAGTTGTAAACATATAACGGTACCAAGATATAATAAAATCTTAGACACACTAAATGTTTTTGAAATAACTATGCTTGCGAGCTTTCCCCCTCATGGGCAATATGGCGCCCAAACAGTGTCACCGTGAGTTCCAGTCAGGCCTGACTACTTTCAAACACTGTCACTCCAATGAAAGGGATGTTCGCTAGCAAACGTTGGTGCACTTAATATTTTTAATCCAAGGGGTATCAAATAAAGTTTGCTGAACTCCGGCTATGCTTTAGGGCATGAAGTTACAGATGATAAAATGCCCAACTTTAACTACGCAGTTACTGCGCAACACGCTGTTCCCTGGTGTGTAGCGCACTGCTCTGATGGCGGTGGGCTCTAAACAAAGGATCACGGGCCTAATAACAGTTAAGAGTCCTGGGCAAGTGCCCTCTCACCCGACCATGCCCAGTCCATTTGGCTGGTTCTGTTGCTGGTGCCCCGGCACACGATCTCTCCACCACTCATAGTCTTCGGTCCCTCAGACAACTGTATGGAAGTCGATAGATGGGTCGACTCTTGGATGCTCTGAGATGTCAGCAGGCTCTCCAGATGAGATCCCTCTCCCTCAGACGAGCAGGCTTTCCAGATTCGGTAGGCCCAGGCTCTCCGGCCTAGACAGCACAACAGGCCCCAACACAGGCTCTGACTTGCTGGGCGGGCGATGTCCAAAGAGACCGTGTGTCACTCCTCCTCCCCTTAAATAACCCTTCCCCAGCAGACCTTGCACCGGGCAATGCACTGTGGGCATACAGCTGCACTGTGGGTATAGTAGTCTTATATAGTATCCACGGCATTGGAGTCCATTTCTCCCTGTACCACAAGTCCCACCATGCACCTTTCCTTCCAAGTCAAACAGTAATCAATACATTGTCAAATAGAGTCCAGGAGGGATCTGGGTTCACTTGCATATAAAGTAGTCCTTATAGCATACCAATAAGTGACACCCCGCTACATAAGATATTATTACATACGGTAACTAATTATACATTATGTATTGTACATTCACCATCTTAGATGCAAATGATATGCATAGAGAACAGCATTTTATTTCCAAATCAATTTTGTCATTGGGTTATATAATGTAAAGTGTTAACACACTGTAGGATAGTTAGAATCAGAATACATGAAATGAAATGAGAGACTTCAATAAGAAATTTGCACAAATGTTCCATATGTAAGCACAATGAATATTTAAGGGTCGTGATACCCTAAAAGCAGAACACCAGCAAGCTGAAGCAGAGCAGCAGAGTGAGAAACAGCTGATGCTTCATTCGGCGGTTAAACAGAATAGTACATGTTAAAAACCCAGTGGAATAAATGCTCTGCACTACTGAATCAGACATCCACGCACACCATTAATTATAAACTCAAACACTTCATTATTGTAATGTTTAAAATAAACAGTGAAATATTCAATGGATTATAAAACACGGCATGGCACCCTTGCCATATTTACCGTATTTATCGGCGTATAACACGCACTTTTTTCCCCTGAAAAATCAGGGGAAAATCGTGGGTGCGTGTTATACGCCGATACTGACATCCCTGAGCTGTCTCCGCTGACTGTGAGCGGAGCGGAGCGAGATACACATAGCCGAATGTACTCCGCTATACTCGGCTTTTCTCGGCTCCGCTCACAGTCACGCCCAGTCCCGCCATTGGACCTGTGTTATGTCCATCATAGGGCGGGACTCGGCGTGACTGTGAGCGGAGCCGAGAAAAGCCGAGTATAGCCGAGTACACTCGGCTATGTGTATTTCGGCGGCGGCTCCGCCCAGTCCCTGCGTCTCCTGCGTCCCCTGCGTCCCCGGCGTTCTCGGCGGCGTCCGCACAGTCTCGGCGCCAATTTTAAAATGATGCACGGCGACACTGGGGCAAGGCTGCACGGCGACACTGGGGCAAGGCTGCACGGCGACTCTGGGGCAAGGCTGCACGGCGACTCTGGGGCAAGGCTGCACGGCGACTCTGGGGCAAGGCTGCACGGCGACTCTGGGGCAAGGCTGCACGGCGACTCTGGGGCAAGGCTGAAATGGACTCTGGGGCAAGGCTGCAATGGACACTGACAAGGCTGCACTGTGACAAGGCTGCAATGGACACTGACAAGGCTGCACTGTGACAAGGCTGCAATGGACACTGACAAGGCTGCACTGTGACAAGGCTGCAATGGACACTGACAAGGCTGCACTGTGACAAGGCTGCAATGGACACTGACAAGGCTGCACTGTGACAAGGCTGCAATGGACACTGACAAGGCTGCATTTAAATGTAAGTTATTTTTCCTTAAACTTCCCTGCTAAAAGTTTTTTTCCCTAAAATTTCCTCCTAAACTTGGGGTGCGTGTTATACGCCGGTGCGTGTTATACGCCGATAAATACGGTACTTCAAAACCTTTATGTGTCTAGATGAGCAGGGTAAGGAGAAAAGCAGCATCAAACCTTAAAATAAATGAATTGTTACTTTTTTCCCCTTTTTTTCTATCCAGGTCAACCTTTGGACATTTATGGGTAATTCCAGCACTATCGTAGAAAAGGGTATATTGGTTGTTTAGAGGTGGTATGCACTACTGTGGAGAGGAATTTTATAGCACCAGTGAAATGTACAAACAAAAAACAAATGAAAAATAATTGATCAATTCTAGAAGTTGGTACAATAGGTGCAGTACAAGGGAAGAAGGGCAGTGAAATTACAAGAGGTCAAATACAAGGGTGTGCTGGAGGCGGACAAGAGTGGGACCACTGAAGAAGAACAAGAGAAGCCGTACGAGGGGTTATCGCCGGAGGTGGAAGGTAGCAGTACAGATTGGAAGGCCATGGAGGTGAGTGAAGGGTGCTACAGGGAACTTGGGTGGATGAGAGAAGCAGTATGGGGGCACTAGAAGCAGATGCAAGGAGCAGTACTGGAGAAAGTATAGGGGCACAGGAGGGCACATCCCTCTACTAATGCTACTAATGGCTGCACCATTCTTCTCAGCAGCCAGCAGGGGGAGACCTAAAGCCAAGCAAGCCCATAGACTTTTATGCAGAGGGCTGATAATCCAGGGAGTGGTAGTTTGAGGTGGCAGCCATATAATGGGATGAACGGACTCTTTACAATACAAATCCCAATATGCACTGTGCAGTAGGAGGAGGAGTTGTAAAGGTAAAGGGTTTTTTACCTGAATGCATTTTCGGCATTCAGGTAAAAAACCTTTTAATAGTAGCTCCCCCGCAGCCTCCCCTAAATTCCTACCTGAGCCCGATCTTGATTCCGCGCTTTGCACGTCTGCTGCAGCTTATTTCCCCTCTCCATGCTCTCACAGGCTTAGATGGGAGCAGCGGGAGCTATTGGCTCCTTTTGCTGTCAGTCAAAACCTGTGAGCAGAGATCAGGGGGCCTGAGAAGAGGACGATCGGGGCTTCCCTTTTATTTATTTAATAGTAAAAAAAACCTCTTTACAATCAATTTAAACTGCCCGGGAAAGCTTTTCCTCTTGGCATCAAGGGAGTTAGAGGGAGAGAACCTCTGTCTGGACGTTTGCCTGCCAGCGGGAGACTATACCGGCAGAGCCTAAAACTGGAAGATACTCTGGGACAGAGCAGCATTGCCCACATCACAGCACCTTCACTGCTGCAGCAGGGAGACTGAAGCATCCACTCAGCCTCTGTTTCCCATCACTGATCATCAGAGGTTTTCAGGCAGAGACAGAGGCCCCTCCTTCTACAGCGAGAGGTCACAGCAGCATCCCGAGGACTGCGGACAGGCCAATTCACCGATTGCTGATACTTTTAGCAGGGACTGAGCCACTGAGAGAGTGGGTTGTATACATCACACAAATACACCATTTCACAGACAGGGTCAGGACATCCTCCAAAATTGTTATTTAACCACTTGCCTTTGGACCCCCTTCCTGCCAGGCCAATTTTCAGCTTTAAGCGCAGTCACACTTTGAATGACATTTGCGTAGTCATGCAACACTGTACCAAAATGAATTTTTATCACTTTTTTCCCCACAAATAGAGCTTTCTTTTGGTGGTATTTAATCACCACTGTCAAAAAAGACAGAACATTTTGAAAGAAAAACATTTTCTTTTCTGTCAGAAAAGTTTTTAAATAAGTAATTTTTCCCCTTCACTAATGTGTGCAGAAGAGGCTGCACTGATTGGCACTGATGAAGCAGCACTTAAGAGCACTGATGAGGTGGCACTGATGAGAAGGCACTAATATGCAGCACTGATGAGCACTGATAGGCACTGGTTGGCACTGATGGGTCACACTGATGGGCACTGATGGGCGACACTGATGGGCACTGATGGGCAGCCCCGATGAGCAGGCACTGATGGGAACTGAAAAGCAGCACTGACATGCATCACTGATGGGCACAAATTGGCATCAGCTGTGATTGGAACAAGAGAGCATCCCGCCTTCCGTCATTTGCCTGTATGATGTTTGATTAACTTTAAGCATTGTTAAAATCACAGCTTCCAGCCAAACTATTTTTTTTTCACTTTGGTATATGTTACTTATGGCAGTGCTCAGCCCCCGTGACATTTGTTTGACAATCCCTTGACTATTAGCCTAGAAAATGGCCTGAACTGTTTTTACCATTCAGCTCCCATTAACTTAAATAGGGTTCAGGTTCTACAGATTTAGTCTTGCACCCTAAACCCTGCTTGAACCGAACCCAGGTGTTTTTGGCTCATCACTTTTGTCAATGGAGTCTGGCTCCTAGGAAAAAAAATCCTGCTGGTTCCTGGATTGGACACCTGAATTCCATCTTAATTTGTCCTCCCTTGCTTTACATAAGCAGTCAGTGAAGAAAAGTCTTCTTACACTGGTGATCACTATAGACGTAAACCCTTACATTCTATTGTAATCTCTAACGAGCAGGGCCCTCTGATTCCTCCTGTATTGAATCATATTGTAACTGTACAATACACTTTACAACATGTTGCCCTCATGTTGTAAAGTGCAGCGGAAACTGTTGACGCTATATAAAACCCGTATAATAATAATAATAATAATTGGATGTCAGTGGGAAATTTACCCTTACATTTGTGGTCATTGTAGGTTGGAGATCAATCGGTCATTGCTCAAGAAGCCCCTAGCAACTTCTGGAGGAACCCTAGGATTCTATGGAACCTGGTTGAGAAAGCCTTCTGTACACGCTGCTTTCATTACAGGTTGAAGCCCATGTGAACAAGGAATACAAACTCCTAATATATTTTGTGCAGAGATAACCTTAAATGAACGTATTAGCTATACTTCATCGCCCTAAAGCTATATTTCGGTCTATTCTGTATTTGTTCTTAGGTAATTGAAGTAGAGAACAACAGTTACAAAGAATAACTTCATTCACGTGTCTTTGCTTAGTGAGTAAATCCCAGAATCCCCTGCACCTGCTGTTACTCTTGACTTGTTTCATGCTGTTCCGTGTGCATGCATGATTTGTCCTGCTATGTGAAACATTGTGTTTGCATTCTCTCCCCCCCCCCCCCCCCCCCTCCGCTGTCTGGATCATTTTCAGGGAACAGGTTGAATTCTGTAAAATAATTCATCTAACATTCACTTGTCATTAAACAGCAGAGACAGAAACACAGCATATTGTCTTTTCAGGAAAACGTCAATCCCAGCAAACAAGGGGAATTTAAATATGACTCACTTGCCAGTAGTAGACTTGTACATAATGTCCCTGGCAAGGCTCTGACCTTCATTCTCTTGCTGACTGCTGTCTCTCAAGGCAGATACTCCCTAAGGAGTATTTCTTGTCATGACAGTATTTCCATCATTGGAGTCACTTACACTTTTATTAACACTATCATTGCTTTTTCTATTCAGTAGGTTTTTATTGGGTTTTTAAAAGGTAGACATAAAAGGCAGTAGTTTATTATGACAAATAGGGATGAGCTTCGTGTTCGAGGCGAACATACGTTCGACTCGAACATCGGCTGTTCGATCGTTCGACGAAGATCGACCGATTTGGGCCGTTCGCGCCAAATTCGAGTGACGCGAATGGCCCACAATGCACTACGCCATCGCAGTGTCATCCAGGCGCTGTGATTGGCCAAGCATGCACTGTGACCCCGCATGCTTGGCCAATCACAGCGCCGGCAGCGAGGAGAGCAATGATTGGCCACAGGCAGGATGCCTGTGGCCAATTATTGCTGAGGGGGTTTAGTACACGCCCCACACTATAAAAGGCTGCCAGCGCGGCGGCCTTGTGTAGTGTGTTCCGGAGCAGGGAAAGAGAAGCATAGGCAGGGACAGTGTCATTTTTTTTCCTTTACTAATCCTGGATTCCTTGTGTTTAGGGACAAATAAGGATAGGTAGGGAGAGTGTCAGTGTGTTATTCTGTGCTAAACCTTGTTTGTAGGGACAGAGAGGTACAGTGAGGGAATATGTCAGTGTGCTATTCTGTTCTAAACCAATCTTGCTGAACCATATTTGAAATCCTTGAGTTTAGGGACAGAGAGGTACAGTGAGGGAAAGTGTCAGTGTGCTATTCTGTTCTAAACCAATTTTGCTGTTCCATATTTGAAATCCTTGAGTTTAGGGACAGAGAAGGACACTCGTGGAAACTATCAGTGTGCTATTCTGTGCTAAATCTTGTTTGTAGGGATGGACAGAGTAGGACAGTGAGGGAAAGTGTCAGTGTGCTATTCTGTTCTAAACCAATTTTGCTGAACCATATTTGAAATCCTTGAGTTTAGGGACAGAGAAGGACACTCGTGGAAACTATCAGTGTGCTATTCTGTGCTAAATCTTGTTTGTAGGGAGGGACAGAGTAGGACAGTGAGGGAAAGTGTCAGTGTGCTATTCTGTTCTAAACCAATTTTGCTGTTCCATATTTGAAATCCTTGAGTTTAGGGACAGAGAAGGACACTCGTGGAAACTATCAGTGTGCTATTCTGTGCTAAATCTTGTTTGTAGGGAGGGACAGAGTAGGACAGTGAGGGAAAGTGTCAGTGTGCTATTCTGTTCTAAACCAATTTTGCTGAACCATATTTTCAATCCTTGAGTTTAGGGACAGAGAAGGACACTCGTGGAAACTATCAGTGTGCTATTCTGTGCTAAATCTTGTTTGTAGGGAGGGACAGAGTAGGACAGTGAGGGAAAGTGTCAGTGTGCTATTCTGTTCTAAACCAATTTTGCTGAACCATATTTTCAATCCTTGAGTTTAGGGACAGAGAAGGACACTCGTGGAAACTATCAGTGTGCTATTCTGTGCTAAATCTTGTTTGTAGGGAGGGACAGAGTAGGACAGTGAGGGAAAGTGTCAGTGTGCTATTCTGTTCTAAACCAATTTTGCTGTTCCATATTTGAAATCCTTGAGTTTAGGGACAGAGAAGCACACTCGTGGAAACTATCAGTGTGCTATTCTGTGCTAAATCTTGTTTGTAGGGAGGGACAGAGTAGGACAGCGAGGGAAAGTGTCAGTGTGCTATTCTGTTCTAAACCAATTTTGCTGTTCCATATTTGAAATCCTTCAGTTTAGGGACAGAGAAGGATAGGCAGGGGACAGTGTCAGTGTCATTGTTGCTAAGCCTCCTGCACAGTATACACCTGAAGGTAGCCCTTATTGCTCTTTTTCCCATCTCCCTGCAGGCCATCCATTAAAATGTCTGGAAGGCAAACAAGGAGAGGCAGACAGTCAGGAGGCAAAAAAAGAGGGCAAGCAGGCTCTGTGTCTGGGGGCAACAGTGCTGGTCGTGGACGCGGTGCATTGTCATCAGCACATGGCCATGGGACACGCTTGTCCTTCTTTTCGGCAGCTGGACATGTTGAGCCACATCATGCCGAAGACTTGGTAGAGTGGATGACCAAGCCCACCTCATCCTCCTCATCCTCTCTCACCCAGGCTCAGGGTACTGGCAAAGCAGCTGCCAAAGCGTCCTCTTCTCTGGTATCATTATCTTCATTAGTCAATCCTTCCCTAGACCCACCATGTCCTCCTCCTGAGGAGTCCCCCGAACTGTTTGAGCACAGTGTTGGGTACATGCTCCAGGAGGATGCCCAGCGTTTCGAAGGATCTGATGATGATACCCAGCTAGAGGAAGGCAGTAGCGTGAGAGCAGAGAGAGGGGATGCTCAAGAAGGACACCAATCTGGCAGTCATGCTCCAGCAGCTGCAGCATACTGCCAGATTGGCTCCAGTGATGAGGAGGGAGGGGATGATGAGGTCACTGACTCCACGTGGGTGCCTAATAGGAGAGAGGAGGAGGAGGAGGATGAGGAGGAGGCACATCTCCAACGAGGCAGGATGCCCTTGAGTGGCCAGCGTATGGGCAGCACACCGACGGAATCACACTGCAGAGCTCCGCCTGTGCAGGGCGCTGCCTCTGCCCGTCATTCAAAAAGTTCTTTGGTGTGGGCCTTTTTTGAGGCGAGTGCATCAGATCGCACAGCTGCTGTTTGCAACATATGTCTCAAGCGTATATCGCGTGGCCAAAACATCAGCCGCTTGGGCACCACATGCTTGATCAGACATATGTTGACCTGCCATGCAGCTCGTTGGCAAGCCTACCTTAAAGACCCACACCAAAGAACAAAGCTGACCTCTTCTTGCACCGCATCAGCTGGGATCTCCAACCCCAGTATACCTTCAGTCCTCTCTGAAACCTGCTCTGAGAGGAATGAAGGTGTAGAATTAGGTGTGTCACAGCCAAGTACTTGCGGGCACTCTGCTAGCAGTACACCAACGTCCGATTCTAGCAGGCAAATTTCCCTGCCCCAGCTGCTGGACCGTCGAAAGAAGTTCACTCCCAGCCATCCACATGCCCAGCGGTTGAATGCTAGCTTGGCTAAATTGCTAGCGCTTCAACTGCTGCCTTTTCAGTTGGTAGACTTGGCCCCCTTCCGTGAGTTTGTGCAATGTGCGGTTCCTCAGTGGCAGGTTCCCAAACGCCACTTTTTCGCACGGAAGGCGATTCCGGCTCTCTACAGGCATGTGGAAGGCAATGTCTTGGCCTCGCTGGACAGGGCGGTCAGCGGTAAGGTGCATATTACGGCTGACTCATGGTCCAGCAGGCATGGACAGGGACGTTACCTTTCTTTCACGGCCCATTGGGTCACTCTTTTGGCAGCTGGGAAGGATGCAGGACAAGGTGCAGTAGTGTTGGAGGTTGTTCCACCGCCACGCCTCCAAAATGCTACTACTGGTTGTGACACACCTCTCTCCTCCACCCCCTCCTCTTCTTCTTCTTCCTCCATGGCCTCTTCCTGTGGTTTGTCCTCGGAACCAGCGGTGCTCCGTAGGCGTTCAAGGGGCTACGCAAGTACGCAGGCAAAAAGATGCCATGCCGTGCTTGTGCTGGTGTGTTTGGGGGACAGGAGCCACACTGGGGCAGAGGTCCTGTCTGCTCTGCAGGGGCAGGCCGAGAGGTGGTTGACGCCACGCCAGCTTAAGCCAGGAATGGTGGTTTGCGACAATGGCACCAACCTCCTCTCCGCCCTCCGACAGGGACAACTGACCCATGTGCCCTGTATGGCTCACGTCCTTAACCTGGTGGTGCAGCGGTTCTTGGGCAGGTACCCGGGCTTACAGGATGTCCTGAGGCAGGCCAGGAAAGTCTGTGTGCATTTCCGCAGATCTTATGCCAGTGCTCGCCTGGCTGAGCTGCAAAAGGAGTTGAACCTGCCCAAGAACCGCCTTATATGTGACATGCCCACCAGGTGGAACTCAACGTTGGCCATGCTGCAGCGGCTGCACATGCAGCAGAGAGCCATCAATGAGTACCTGTGCGACTACGGCACCAGGACAGGGTCAGGGGAGCTCGGGTTTTTTTCACCACGCCAGTGGGGCATGATCAGGGATGCATGTACTGTCCTGGCACCATTTGAGGAGGCCACGAGGATGGTGAGCAGTGACAGTGCATGCATCAGTGACACTGTACCTCTTGTCCACCTGTTGGAGCACACGCTGCGTGGAATAATGGACAGGGCACTTGAGGCAGAACAGAGGCAGGAAGAGGAGGACTTCCTTGCCTCTCAAGGCCCCCTTTACCCAGACAGTGTTCCTTCTGTCCCACCCATCGCACAGGAAGAGGAAGAGGAGGAGGAGGAGGAGGAGGAGGAGGAGGAGGAGGAGGAGGAGGATTGTGTCAGCATGGAGGTGGAGGCTGGCACTCAGCATCATCAGCAGCAGTCTTTTAGGGATGATTTACAGTCCCAAGAAACCAGTGGACTTGTACGTGGCTGGGAGGAGGTGGCTGCGGATCATGTCGTCCTTAGTGACCCAGAGGACTCCGGACTGAATGCCTCAGCTAACCTACGCTGCATGGCCTCCCTGATCCTGCAAAGTCTGCGGAAGGATCCTCGTATTCTTCGGATCAAGGAGAGGGACCATTACTGGCTGGCCACTCTCCTTGATCCACGGTACAAGGGTAAGGTTGCGGACCTTATCTTACCGTCGCAGAGGGAGCAGAGGATGAGACAACTCCGGGAGGCCTTGCAGAAAGGTCTGTGCAACGCGTTCCCAGAGACTGGGAGGCTACAAACTCCTGGTCCTGGACAACGAGTTGCTGAGGCTTCGGGCAGTCAAAGAAGGAGCGGTGGGGAAGGTGGCCGTCTGACCGATGCGTTCAGACAATTCTTTAGTCCGCAGCCCCAAAGTATGATCGGTTCCAGCAACCATCGCCAGCGTCTGATATACATGGTCCAGGAATACCTAGGGGCAAGGTCAGACTTGGACACCTTCCCCACCGAAAATCCTCTGGCTTACTGGGTCTTGAGGATGGATCACTGGCCAGAGCTTGCACAGTATGCAATTGAGCTACTGGCCTGTCCTGCATCCAGCGTTCTTTCAGAACGCACATTCAGTGCTGCTGGAGGATTTGTCACGGATCACAGGGTGCGCCTGTCCACCGACTCGGTTGATCGACTGACTTTCATCAAGATGAACCAGTCTTGGATCACCACCAGCTACCACACACCTGACGCTGATATAACAGACTAATTGATTTTAAAATGTCACATCCCTTCAAGACTGATGCTGATGCTGAGTGCCTGTGCTGTTATGTTGACTGGCTATCCTCCTCCTCCTCCATGATACGATTAATGATGATAGCTTGGAAGATCATTTTGGTTTATGGGTGACGCCACCAGTGGCTAAGGCCCAATTTTTCAGCCCCTGTTTAACAGGGGCGTGTAATTAAAATTTTGGATGCAATACTTTGCAACAGGCCTCATTGCTGTGCTCCAAGTACAGTATCTGTGAGGGGTTGCAGTGTTGTGCCACCAGTGCCTAAGGCCCAATTTTTCAGCCCCTGTTCAACAGGGGCATGCAATTATAATTATTGATCTAATAATTCACAGCAGGGACCATTGCTGCGCCCACCAAGAGTAACTGTCAGGCCTTACAGTGTTGTGGCACCAGCACCACCATCACCACCACCACCAAAGACCCAATTTTTCAGCCCCTGTTCAACAGGGGCATGCAATTATAATTATTGATCGAATAATTCACAGCAGGGCCCATTGCTGCGCCCACCAAGAGTAACTGTCAGGCCTTACAGTGTTGTGGCACCAGCACCACCATCAAAGGCCCAATTTTTACTACCACTGATCAACAATTATATGTTATTACAATTCCTGATATAATAGTTGACAGCAGGGCGTTCCAGCACCCACCAAGAATAACTGTGAGTGCTTTCAGTGTTGTGCCAACACCAACACCTAAGGGGCCAATTTCTGCAGAGTATATACGGCAGGTCCCTACTTTCAAACATCCAACTTACAAACGACTACTACTTGCAAACGGAAGAAGACAACAGGAAGTGAGAGGAAATCTACCCCTTGGAAGGAAAATTCTCTCCTGTAAGAATTAATATGGGAGAAAGGTGTCTCCTCTCTACTGATGCTTTATCACCAATCCTTGTTTCAATACAAACACCACATTTCAAAAACAGTTGTCATTGGGACGCAAAGTGAGGTGAAATGTTCTGAACAGGGGCACAGACAGCAAAAAAAATGTGACAGGGGTGATAACCGTTTCCTATGTTTTCCAAAAAGCTAAAAAAAAGGAATTTGGCATGGAGCTACACTTAAACAATGCAGCTGTTCAAAATTACAAACAGATTCTACATAAGAACAAACCTACAGTCCCTGTCTTGTATGCACCGCCTGTAGACGGCTGTTCAGAGTATATAGGGCCTTTTTTATTTTGTGTGCGGGGTTCCCCTTAATATCCATACAAGACCCAAAGGGGCTGGTAATGGGCTGGGGTAGGGGGGGGGGGGGGGTTGATGGGGTGGCTATGCCATTTTTCCTAAAGATTTTCATCCATATTACCGGGACCAGACATTGCATTAAAGCCGCAAGCAGTTTTAAATGGCTTTTTTTCCTTTAGAAATGTTATTTTGTGCAGGGACAGTTCTAAACACGGGAAACACGTGGCACTTCACAGGCATACTTTAGACACCCCCCAGGTACAATATTTAAAGGAATATTTGACTTTTTTTTTTTCACTTTATGCATCATTAAAATGACTGCTCCCGGAAAACGTCCGTTTTTAAAACTTCTTTTTGCATTGATACATGTCCCCTGGTGTAGAACCCGGGTTCCCAAACTCTGTTTCGGACAATAACATGGATAATAGTCGTTATAATTAGCACTTTAGAATCCGAACGTTCGCATCCATTGTATTTAATAGGGTTCTAATGTTCGTGCGAACTTTCGGTCCGTTCGCGGGTTCTGGTGCGAACCGAACCCGGGGGTGTTCGGCTCATCACTAATGACAAATACAGAGTATTCAAACAGATTGAGAACGTTGCAAACAAGCAGATAACATATAGTAGGCATATGAAATAAGCTTCATATAGATCAGTGGTTCTCAACCTGGGGGTTTAGACCCCCTCGGGGGTCGAATGACGATTTGCCAGGGGTCACTGAATCCTAGACATGTGCATTCATTTTCGTCCGATAGCATTTTCGTCCAAATTTCAGGTATTTTCTTTATAGTTTTAACAAACGAAAACGAACGTGCAGAATCCGAAATCCGAAAGATCCGACAAAAAAATGCTTTATTTTAATTTTCGTTGCTACAACAGTTTGATATAGATAGGAGATTCGACATGACGCTGACAATAGCGATCTGTGTCTATCGAACCTGTGGTCGAATGTGCCTAACCTTAACTCTATTAGTCCAAGATTATTCTACATAGAGAGAAAAGATTCAACATTATAGAGACAGTGTTGGGGTAGACCATTCGACATGAAGATTCGACGAAGGAGCAAAAAACATACAAACGTCGAATCTGTCATTAAAGGCTTATGGTGTCTGTTAAAAGTTCTAAGAAGATTCGACAAGCAGCTAAACTGTACGACGCTGCAATCATACATTTCCGGTCAAATGCTCGGCCCATAGGCTATAGAAGAATTTGAATGTTGGTTGACTAGTAATAATAATTTATAAATATAATTATTACTAGTGTCATACAACATTAGAATTCTTCTATAGCTTGTAGGTGGAACATTCGACCGAAAATGTACGATTGCGGCGTCGTACAGTTTAGCTGCTCCGTCGAATCTTCTTAGAACATTCGACAGACACTATAAGCCTTCAATGACAGATTCGACCTTAGTTTATTCGGATTTTCGGACGAATGCATTTTTTAACTAAATAAATAAAAACTAATTTCGGGAGAAACAAAATAAATTTATTTTTCGGCCAAAAAACTAAATTCCGAAACGATATATTTCAGTGTGCACATGTCTACTGGATCCTGGGCTGTTCCTGAAGCCCGCACCGCTCTCCCAGACTTTTCGCGGCCACCCAGCAGGGCTGTCCCTGGAGCCTGTGGCAGCCCACTCAGCTTCTTCGCTGCCGCTCATTCACTTCATGGCATGGCTGGGGGCAGAGACTAGAGGTCAGCTGACTGGTGAGGAATGTGAAGTGGGAGGGGCTTGAGGAGACCCTATCTCCTGATTTCGACATAGGTGTCACTGCTGTAAGACACCACAGAGCTGGAGACACAGTGAAGCCAGAGACACAATGAGCAACACTACCTGTGAGTTGCCATTAAAAGTCCCCACTACAGTTCTCAGATCAGCAGATGACCTTGATCAAGAGCACCAAAGTTGGCTGATCAGAACTCCCCCCCAGCGCTGCCACTGATCCCATCCCCCGCCAGCACTGCCACTCATCCCATTCCCCTCCCTCACCAAGGAGTAGAGAGAGGAATGGGGGGGGGGGACAAAAAATTAGAATACAGAGAGATAAAAGGGAAAGAAAGGAGAACAGAGAGAGAGTGGTACATCCCAAAATGTGCCATAAGGAGTTTTAATACTGTACGAGTGGAAGGGACTCAGGGAGCGCTAAATGTCTGTGGGTTAGGGGCGCAAATTACTTGTCTTGCCTTGGGTGCTGAAAATCCACGCCACGAAAATTTTACTGTTAGGGGTCCCCACAACTTGGGAAATTTTATCAAGGGGTCACAGCACTAGAAAGGTTGAGAACCACGGATCTAGATCATACTTTAAAAAGTTGCCTCTTATTTGCCATAAAGGATAAACAGAACAACAAAAAAGGAAGAAATATCACTGGTGTCATATATTTATTTTTTTAACCGATTGCCGATCGTATAACCTGGATATACAGCAGCAAGGTGGTTCAGCTGCACCAGATCACAAATCTAGTACCTGATCTGACACTTCCGGGTAGGGGGTGAGCGCCCGCCGCTGGCGACCCGGCCGCGCTGTGATTAAACACAACACATACCGATCACCGGGTGCTGGTCAATGGATTACCGCCGGCACTCAGCGATCGTCATGAATTTACACAAGACAGGGCTCTGGCTATGTAAACAAGCAGGGAATGCAATCTATTACTTCCCCTAGTGAAAGCACCACACAAAGTTCACATAAACACTGGCTAGGTACACATTTAACCACTTCCTTACTGGGCACTTAAACCCCCCTTCTGCCCAGACCAATTTTCAGCTTTCAGCGCTGACGCAGTTTGAATGATAATTGTGCCGTCATACAACGCTGTACCCAAATGAAATTTTTATAATGTTTTCCCACAAATAGAGCTTTCTTTTGGTGGTATTTGATCACCTGCGGTTTTAATTTTTTGCGCTATAAACAAAAAAGACTGACAATTTTGAAAAAAAAAACACAATATTTTTTACTTTTTGCTATAATAAATATCCCAATTTAAAAAAAAAAAAACAATTTTTTATTCTCAGTTTAGGCCGATACGTATTCTTCTACATATTTTTGGTAAAAAAAAAAATCGCAATAAGCGTATAGTGATTGGTTTGAGCAAAAGTTATAGCGCCTACAAAATAGGGGATAGATTTATAACATTTTTTTTGTTTACTAGTAATGGTGGCGATCTGCGATTTTTGTCAGGACTGAGATATTGCGGACGGACAGATCGGACACTTTTGACACTATTTTGGGACCATTCACATTTATACAGCGATTAGTGCTATAAATATGCACTGATTACTGTATAAATGTGACTGGCAGGGAAGGGGTTAACACTAGGGGGCGATCAAGGGGTTAAATGTGTTCCCTGGGAGTGATTCTTACTGTGGGGGGAGGGGACTCTCAAGGGGAGGAGACCGATCGGTGTCCCTATGTACAAGGGACACACCACCGTTCTCCTCTCCCTGACAGGACATGGATCTGTGTGTTTACACACACAGATCCACGTCCCTGGCTCTGTAACTGCCGATCGCGGGTACCCGGCGGACATCGCGGCCGCCAGGCACGCGCATCGGCACCCGCATAATACGTCGGGCACGACTTTTCCCCGTTGCGCGCCCGCGGCGGCGCGCAATGCGGAAGTAAACAGGAGGACGTCCATGGACGCTCTCCCGGCAATTGAGCGCCACGCTGTAGACGTCTTTCATCTATAGCGCGGGCGCCAAGAGGTTAAAAGAGAAGTATGTTTTTATTTTTTACAGAATCATACGTACCTAGGTGAATGCATCGGTCCGATGCTGCATCTGTCTCCCCGAGCGACCGCTGATGGCTCGGTTCTCTCAGCTCCCCAAGCAGAGAGCTGCTGCCTGTCAATCAGCAGTTCTCCGCTCTGCCCCCCCCCACGCTCACTGGAGCGCTGAGCTGTGGAGGGGCGGGGAGCGGCTGTCTCAGGCTCTCAGTGGCTTGCTGAGAGGCTAAGATGGGTGTCAGTCCAGGCACCTGGCGGATCCAGACTTTATTATCATGATGACGCGGGACTTCAGCCCGCTCTCTGCTGAAAACAGGTCACAGGAGTGCAAAACAAATTGCACTCCTGTGACCCATAGGAGAAGCCCAGCCAAACCAGCTCAGGCTGGACTTCTCATTTAACCATTTCATTGCCCTAGATGTTTAACCTCTTCCCAGCCAGTGTCATTAGTACAGTGACAGTGCATATTTTAGTACTGATAACTGTATTGGTGTCATTGGCTCCCAAAAAGTGGCAGTGTCCGAATGTCTGCCGCAATATCGCAGTCCCACTATAAGTCGCTGATCTCCGCCATTACTAATAAAAAATAAATAAAATAAAAATTCCAGTATATATCCCATAGTTTGTAGACGTTATAACTTTTGCGCAAACCAATCAATATATGCTTATTGGGATTTTTTTTTACCAAAAATATGTAGAAGAATACAATTTGCCCTATATGTATCAAGAAATCTGATTTTTTAATTTATTTTTTTATATTTTTTATAGCAGAAATTGTTGGTCTTTTTTTGTTTATAGCACAAAAAATTAAAAACGCAGTGGTGATTAAATATCACCAAAAGAAAGCTCTATTTGTAGGAAAAAAAGGACATACATTTTATTTGGGCACAGCTTCGCATGCCCGTGCAGTTGTCAGTTAAACTAATGTAGTGGCGCTTAGTAAAAAATGGCCTGGTCATGAAGGGGGGTAAACCTTCCAGAGATCAAGTGGTTAATCTATTTCTTTTCATATAGGTACCGGTAAGTATGCAGGCTAACTTTACTGGAAACTGGGAGAGTGACATTATTGTGTTTGTTGATCTAATCATTATAATTACATAATCTCATTTAAAACGAATGAATGTATGTTTTATTTTGGTGCAACAACATACTACAGTATGTCTCTCTTGCATTAACGTTTCATTGCCTGCCTATATGCCCTGTATGTGCAGCTCAGTGTACAAATGTTGGCATTGACGAGATGAATGAACTCCCACACATGGGAGGGAGTGACGTCACCTGGGTTGAGCCAATTAAAATGGCCGAAGAGTGTAGTTTTGCTTTAACCACTTCAGCCCCGGACCATTTTGGCGGGTTAAAGACCAGGCCCCTTTTTGCGATTCGGCACTGCGTCGCTTTAACTGACAAATACGCAGTCGTGCGACGTGGCTCCCAAACAAAATTGACGTCCTTTTTTTCCCACAAATAGAGCTTTCTTTTGGGGTATTTGATCACCTCTGTGGTTTTAATTTTTTGCGCTATAAACAAAAATAGAGCGACAATTTTGAAAATAATGACATATTTTTTACTTTTTGCTATAATAAATATCCCCAAAAAATATATAAAAAAACGTTTTTTTTTCTCAGTTTAGCCCAGTACATATTCTTCTACATATTTTTGGTAAAAAAAAAAAAAATCGCAATAAGCGTTTATTGATTGGTTTGCGCAAAAGTTATAGTATCTACAAAATAGGGGGTAGTTTTATGCCATTTTTATAAAAAATTTTTTTTACTAGTAATGGCGGCGATCAGCGTTTTTTATCGTGACTGCGACATTATGGCGGACACATCGGACACTTTTGACACATTTTTGGGACCATTGTCATTTTTATAGTGATCAGTGCTATAAAAATGCACTGATTACTGTGAAAATGACACTTGCAGTGAAGGGTTTAAACTCTAGGTGGCGCTGTAGGGGTTAAGTGTGACCTATTGAGTGATTCTAACTGAAGGGGGCGTGGCTTGGCGTGTGACGTCACTGATCGTCGTTCCCTATGACAGGGAACAGACGATCAGTGACACTGCCACTAGGAAGAACGGGGAAAGGTTTGTTTACACTTACCTCTCCCCGTTCTTCAGCTCTGTGACCCGATCGCGGGACACCTGCGGCGATCGGGTCTGTGGGTCACGGAGCTTCGGACCGGGTCGCGAGCGCGCCGGCGCGTGCGACCCATGGACAGGTTCTTAAAGGGGACGTACCCTTGTGCCTGTCCGTGCCATTCTGTCGACGTACATCGTCGTGCGGCTGTCCTTAAAGTGGTTGTGAACCCACTTTGTAAACAAACACCTACAGGTAAGCCTAGATTAAGGCTTACCTGTAGGTGCAAGAAATATCTCCTAAACCTACACTGTTTAGGAGATATTTGCAAAAAAAGACATGCACCGATGTCTACGACGCATGCGCGCCGTAGACAACGGTGCATTCACAGGGTTAATCCCATTTACAATTCCGGCTCTGCCGGAATAGACAGCTCCCGCGCGCATGTGCGGAGTGACGTCTTCGCCGCTCCGGCCAATCACAGCGTCGCAGCGGCGCTGTGATTGGCTGGAGCGGCAATACCCGGAAGTAACCTTCCGGGTATCTGAGGAGCGATGGCTGCGGCCGGAGCGGGGGACGAGGATGGCTTCGGGGGTCCCGATCTAAGGTAAGTGATGCATAATGAGCTAGTATGCTAGTCATACTAGCTCATTATGGCTTTGTCTTGCAGGTGATTTAAAAAAAAAAATGTATCTGGGTTTACAACCGCTTTAAGTGGTTAAGTACGGTACAAAAAATGTACACACTCAATGCAACAAGCATATGAGTGGTGCCCCTTGCCAAAATGTAAGTCATTTGTTTATTTTTTCACTATGGTGTCATCTGTTTCCCATGATGATGTAAGCTTGTCTTAGTAAACCAACCCCATTAGCTCAATGTCTTTACTTTGAAAAATCTGTGGTTAGATTACAATTCTACTGTAGTGTGCCTTAAAAAAGGTTGCCTTGTACAGGAAAAGTTGCCATTTACATATAATAGGATGTTTACTTTGCACGGGAAGTTACACTTTACATAATAGGTGGAATAAAAAAAAGGAAAAACAAGGGAGTTTTAATCACTCAGTCTGGATACTTTCACTCCCTTCCAGTCCAGGCCAATTTTCAGCTTTCAGCACTGTTATATTATCAATGACAATTACTCAGGCAACACTATATCCAAATGAAAGTTTTTGTAATTTTTGAGACAAATAGAGCTTTTGTAAGATGGTATTTAATCACCACAGTTTTTTTTTGTTGTTTGTTTTATAAACGAAAAAAATACAAAAAAATAAAAAGTTTTTCTTAGTTAACTATTACATTACTATAACATTTTGCAAATACCATTTTTTGCAGAAATTTAGGCCAAATGTATTCTGCTATATTTCTTTGATAAAAATGTCCCAAATCAGTGTATATTATTTAGTCTGTGTAAAAGTTATAGAGTGTACAATCTATGGTATATATATTTTAAAATCGATTAGTCCTGATGTACTGACTGCCTATCTCAATTCTTGAGGTCCTAAAATGTCAGGACAGAAAAATACCCCCCCCAAAAGCCCTTTTTTTGGAAAGTAGACAATCCAATGTATTTAGTAAGAGGTGAGTTTTTTGAAGTTGTAATTTTTTTTCAACATTTTTAGGAAAATTAAAAAATTATAATTCCACCCCAAAACACATTCTTCTACTCCTCCTAAATATTTTCACAGCCTAGCAGCATAGAAGGGCCCAAAATCCAAGGAGCACCTTTAGGCATTGGAGCATAAATTGCACATCTAACTTCCAGACTAAATATCACGTTTGTAGGCCCTGAAGCACCAGGACAGTAGAAACATCCACAAAATGACACAATTTTATAAAGCAAACACTCCAGGGTATTTTCTAAAAGGCATAGTGAGTCTTTTGAAAACGTAATTTTTTTCCACAAGTTTTTTTTATTTTTTACACAAAATTGTCAATCAATAGGATATTTCTAACACACTTCACAGGCATACTTACAATTCCACCCGAAAACACATTCTTCTACTCTTCCTGAGTATGGCAATAAATACCACGTGTGAGACTTTTCCACAGCCTAGCCACATAGAGAGGCCCAAAATCCAATAAGCATCTTCAGGCTATCTAGGGGCATAAATTATGCATCCAATTATGATCAGGGACACTAACTGGCGGGGATGAGTGACATTATCTCTTTTGTGGCAGTGATTGGGGGACAATATGACTGGTGTGGTGGTGATCAGGGACAATAGCACTGGTGTTGCAGTGATTAAGGACACTGTAACAGGTCTGGAGGTGATTAGGGACAATATGACTGGGGTGGTGATAATCAGGGACACTGTACTGTAACTGGTGTGGCAATGATTACGGGCACTGTAACAGGTGTAAAGGTAATTAGGGACAATATGACTGGTGTAGCAGTAATCAGGGACACTAACTGGTGTGTGTCAGTGATTAATGAGAATATGACATTGTGGTGGTGATCAGGAACACTAAAACTGGTGTAGTGGAGATTAGGGACACTTACTGGTGCGAGCATGTAAAAAAACAAATACATATAATTTCTTATCTTATGTGATTGGTCACAGAGATAACATGGTCCAAGGGCCATGCACAGCACAACATTTGGTGATCAGCTGTGTCGGGTGGGTCACTAATCCCACCGCTGCACGCTCTAGAGAGCGCACACGAGCAGGCGATCTGGGAGGACATATGGGTACGTCCACCTGCATTGGCACTGCTCCTTCACGCCCATTTATGTATTACAGCCAGGCGGGAAGCGGTTAAGGGTGCCGGTCATTGGAAGGTGGATCTCAGCAAAGCTATACCTCATTCACTAGGTTCTGAGGTAAATTATCTTGCAAAGTGTAACTTCCCTTGCAAAGTGAACAGCCGAATTGTCTTTAGTAAATAAACCCAATGCTGGTCTTTTTGACATAACATTTCCACTTGAGATATGCATTTTGTTTATTATATGTTCAGTATGAATTGCTCAAGGTTTACTTCAAGTAATATGTAGAAGAGTTTTTTCCATGAGGCAGGCTAAAAACATTGCAAGTGATGCAGACTGGGGGTAGCAGCCCATTTTAAGGACACCCCACAGTTCCTTTGAGTACCATCATTAGCCCATAGTCTATATGTTGTACATCACTGCCCTATGAGATAACTGGACAGAAAATCAGATGAATTCAGGAATATGGGAGCAACACGATTGGTGACCTGTGAATGATAGTACAAGCTAGGTTACGCAAGTTGTTAGTTGACTTCATACTTGTTTCACTGGTTAAACCTGACCTGAACTGAAGAAAAGTGAAGACTTGCTATCCTAAATCAAGCTAAAAAAAAAAAGAAGGTAATTATGCCTAAGCAGTACCCTATAAAAACTCTGGATGTAAGGGGGTGACTCTGGGGACTCTGATGTAAGAGGGGACTCTGGGAACCCTGATTTAAGGATTAAGGACTCTGGGACCCCGGATGTCTGGTGGGTGACACTGGAGACCCTTATGTAAGGAGGGGGACTCTAGGGATCCTAATTTATGGGAAGTGGACTCTGGGAAACCTAGTGAAAGAGGGGGCTCTGATGTAAGGGGAACTCTGGTGACCCTGATGTCATGGGATGACTCTGGAGACCTTAATGAATGGGGGGACTCTGATGCAAGGTGAAGAGACCCTTAGAATTCTGATGTAAGGGAGGGATGCTTGGGACCTTTATGTAAGACAGAAGGGGGAATCTGGGGACCCTGATGTAAAAAAGGGACTCTGATGTAAGGTAGAGGGACTTTGGGAACCCTGATTTAAGGAGGGGAACTGCAAAGTATAGGGGAGGGCTCTGGGTACTCTGATTGAAAAGGGGACCCTGATGTAAGACTCATGATGTGAGGGGGAAATCTGATGTGAATGGGGGGGGGTCGTCCTAGCTGCTGCACTCTGCTCTGTCAGCCAGCCTGGCAGTGTGTCTTTGCTATTAACCCCACCTGGGGGGATGCCATTTGGCATTATTGCCCTGGGCACCAGATGACCTTGTCCTGGCACTGACTGCACCTCTTATGATGCTTCTTTTTTCCCTCAGCCAGTCAATGTGTCAGGGTTTGGACTTGAACGTGGGCCTTTGCTGTTTCTGGCAATGATTCTGCTCTCTGAGCTATTTGAGATGCTGGACAGCACCCTGTCTGATCCATTGGACAACCCTTCCCTGTGCCTTGACTTCTTCTGAACCTTGAACTCTTTGTTCCTCCTATGAACTTCCTGATTTAAGCCATGTCTCTGTACTTCCTATTTGCCAGATTGTTGTGCTCTCTCCAGCCAATATTTCGCTCTTGTCTATCCTGCTGCCATCCATATTTTTGCTACCACTCTTTATCAACCTTTGGCTTGTTCCTCGATTACGTTTCTGCCTGATCCCAACCTGCAAAAACTTGTTAACGACCCATGGTTTATTTACTGACTACGCTTTTGTTCGATCCTTACCTGATATATCTGCAACTGGACCCCGGCTTGCTCACTTCCTGGTGAGGTGATTCTGAGGACCACGACCTGGTACTAACATGCAGCAAAACCCATCTCCACCATCAGGAGCTCTGGTGAACACTGGTTAGTACTTAGACTCTGCACCTCAGGTGAGCCCACGTCTCCCACCAGGGTGACCTGCTTGTAGTCCTTTCCTGCTGATCGGTGGGAGTTCCCCATCTGCTATAGCTACTGGTCTTCAAGCCTGATCAAGAAACAATGAGCCCAAGATCTTGATCAAGTATGCAGTATTCCAACTTTGCTGGCTACATATTTGTTACAGGATGCCAGGCCTAGAGCTTGTACCTTCAAAGGTCAAAAATTATAACGTCTAGATTTTCTTTTATAATCTACTGTCGTCTGCTTACAACTAAAATACTAACAGCAGTTTAAAAAGTACAAAAACTGAGCTAAAGGCAGTACAAAGTTTAACTGCTATTTAAATGTCAACAGACAACTTCATATTCTAAGCAATAAGATTTTGTGCAGTTATTACTGTTGTGTTTTCTTCTAGCTGCTGTTCAGCAAAACTCCAGCTGTCGACTTCTCTTGCCTAGCATCTAAAAACTGAACTAGCATTCTGCTCACATTTTCTTACCTTGAACAATAGCATATAAAGCTCATCGGCCAGTAAACATGATACATTAGCTGAGAAAGTTAAAGTTTGTTTTGAGCAAGTACTATTGAAGGACCACTGTATAATTGTCTTTAACTTTAGATGGAAGTCTGAACCCCTGTGTGGCTGCTTCAGATCAAATGTACCTATAATCAATTAGCAAGAGAAGCTGATATTCAGTAACTTTAAAAATACCGGTGAGCTATATGGATTGGAATGAGAATCATTCTGTAGAAGACGCGCATAAAAAAACATCCAAACACCAATATGATATGAACTTAATGTTTTGCTGATTCAGAAAAAAAATGTTGCTTGGAATAATACTGATTTATTCCTCAAAACATTTTACACAGAGCCTATTGGGATTTGTATCAGCACAGCTAATAGACTTTTATGCCTTTTACACATGATCGGAATTTCCGAGGAAAAAGTCAGACGGAATTTTTTCATCGGATATTCCGACCGTGTGTGTGCCCCATCTGACTTTTTCAGTCGGAAAGTCCGACGAAGTTAGAAAGAGAACATGTTCTTTTTTTTTTCCGCCGAAAAAAATTTTCTATGGTAAATTCCGTTCGTCTGTATGGAACTCCAACGGAGAAAAAAACACGCATGCTAAGAATCAAGTCGACGCATGCTCGGAAGCATTGAACTTCATTTTTCTCGGCTCGTCGTAGTGTTGTACGTCACAGCGTTCTTGACGGTCAGAATTTGGTGTGACAGTGTATATGCAAGACAGTTTGAATGGAATTCCTTCGGAAAAATTCATCGGAGTTTATCCCGACGGAAAATCCGATCGTGTGTACGGGGCATTAGACTCTATAGACTCTTTTCAAAATGTATGTTTTGAGAATTTGTTTCAAAGCAAAAGTTTATTACTGACAAAGTTATTACATCTATGGGTGATATTGCAAAAGTCAACTTAAGAAGCAGATGGTTGCCTTGAGCGAAACCCTGGCTTCTACTGGCTAAATGACAGCTCTAATATTCACATATGGTGCTAGTGAATTAAAGTATTTATGGTCTGGTGAATGCTGCTTAATTTTGTTCAGCCCTGCTAAAGGTAATGTACTGTGGTTTTGTTCGTGATTTCTTTTATTATTCATGACTTAAAATATCCTAATTAAAACATTTTTGCTGGGTAAATTTAGAATACTGAAATACTGCACTGCTCTGCAAATATGTAAGTAAACCACCTTCAAAGACAAAATTTGAAGAACTCCAAAAAAGATGGGACTAATATGAGAAGCAGTTGTTGAATGCAGGTGTTAGCATTGAATTATGTTATGTACAGTATGTAACGTAATGTATGCATATACCATACAGCCCAGTGCACAGAGTGCAGAGTTCAAAAGAATGTAACCTACAGTCCAGGAGCCATAAAGTATATAACAACAACAATATGTATCACATAGCACAGCATACATAATATAATGAGCAGGACTATAATAATAGACATTACATATTCCTGACAACTGCATCTTGTATGCTGTTCTCCACATTGCACATTCAAGAGTGCTGCACTTGTAGCATGCAAAGCACAGAGGTCAGTGTGCTCTCATGAATAGCTCTCATGAATACTTAGTAAAACCAGCCCCTCAGAAAAGCAACCTTGCTCCTTCTCCAAACCAAAATTTCTTGAAGCCATCGTCCACCTCTTACTCTTGTACCTCTCTACCGTTTACCTCTGCACCGTTCCTTTAAGACTTCTGTAGAATTCTTCCATCATTCATCTGTGCAACCCTACTCCACCACTCACCTTTGCACCCATCTTCCATAGCTCACCTCTGCACCCCACATGCAGAATGAATTTTTATGAATTGTATGTAATATTTATATCATTGTACTCTTACATATTTCTGATGACATGTACTCTATCATCATAGACTGAAGCTACATCTTTGGAAGTTTCAAGCCCTTTTAGTCCCTGAAGAAGATCTACACTGTATGTTTTTGAAATGTGTTGGACACTGTCGGTTGACAGCTTTTGGGCTTCCCTTTCAGCTGGTTTCACATCTGCCCCCAACACATGTGTTTTTTTTATCATCTTGAATTTTTGTTATTTATGTAATTTGTCTTATATATATATATATATATATCAATAAATTTGTAATTTTTTACGATTACTGTTTGTGGTCCATTTAAAATCCCAACTTGAGGAACCTATTTTCTACTACACATGCAGAACCAATCTCTATTTCAATATTTTATTTTTTTATTGTTTTTCACAAAGAGGAAAATACAACAGTGCAAAGTGTACAGGTGTACAATGGAATGTTAAAAAGTTTGTATAAAACAATCAAAGAAGTGCTAAAGAGCAAAATATTCTTCAATATACTGCAGAGTCAAGCATAATGCTCCTAAGAGTAGCATGTAATGGTGGTTGTAACCCGGTCTGTGGTCAAGGAAGCAAGGGAGGGCATATATCAAAATCTATTTATTTATAACATAAATATATAACTATGTAACCAAATTCAAATACAGCACCCAATCACCCCACCGGAAGGGAAGGAGGAGAGGATGCCACAGAGAGATAAGTCTGTGTACAAAGAATACAAAGAAAGGGGTAAGAAAAACAGTACAGGAAGAAAGGGGGGAAGAGGAAAAAGGGAGGTAGGAGAAGGATACCCACCCTGGAGCCTGTCCCTGCCCAACCGCCAGTCCATCATTATTTATATGGTAGCTATAGGTAAGACAGTCAAGGGTTCCAAATTTTGTCAAAGAGCGATTACTTATCTCGAAGTGTACTAACAATTTTTTCATTAGGCATAATTAAAGTAAGTTTTCACTTCAACAAGGAAAAGTCAACCACAGGGCTTTTCCAAACCATGACAATTACTATCTTAGCTGCCAGGAATATGAAACAAAATAACATTTGAGTGTGTTTGGGAATATTTTTGAATATTTCATTAAGAAGAGCGAGTACATCCGGGTTTGAACTGGTAGTCAGAAACTTCTAATTTTGAAGCATGTCCACCACACGTGTAGGACCTTTCCCACCCGACCACACTTCAAGGAGCATAGGGGGAGGTATCAGGATACACAAAACGACTCATCTATTTCCTCACCCAAATCCCTTTCACACGCCAATTAGTAGGACACTTTGGCTGGTGTGCCAAGAAGTACCCTATACAACCCTTGTTGAACCATATCTTGAAAACATACAGTATCTCACAAAAGTGAGTACACCCCCCATATTTTTGAAAATATTTTATTATATCTTTTCATGTGACAACACTGAAGAAATTACACTTTGCTACAATGTAAAGTAGTGAGTGTACAGATTGTATAACAGTGTAAATTTGCTGTCCCCTCAAAATACCTCAACACACAGCCAGTGCCGGGGCAAGGTCACCCAGAGCCCAGGGCAGACATGCCAAACTGCGCCCCCCCCCCCCCCAGGTTGTGCATGGGTAAATGCTCATTAATGCCTAGTAGACATGATGAGAACATTGGACGAAAAAGTGCATTTAGAGCGATTGTCTGATAATCTGATCATTAGTACACATCTTTTGAGAGCTGATCACAACAGTTCATGTAAAAATATCACATAATAAGCACAAAAAAAAGGTCTTGTAACATAACAGAATGAACGATTTTCATGTAAATAGTATGGTATTTGCACGAAAAAAATCTGCGCATACTCTGAAATGAAAAAAATTACAATACATCATTTCTGAAGTTGTATTCTGTCTAATGAGAATTTTTGTAACTTTAGTAACCTATTTTTTCCATATAAGACTAGCAGGGGAAAAAAATTGTCTGATATTCCCATTGTGTGAATGGGCCTTTTATTCTAGGAGCAGAGGATTAAAGTAAAACCACTTAAACCGGCATACTGGCATAGGTGTTTTTTTTTTTTTTCATTCACCCTGTGGGCTGAATTTAAAAAAAAACCACTAAGGCCATGTTCACACTTATGCAAAATGGCAGGAGACTGTGACAAATGTTGATCCATGTGTATCCAGATTTACCTTATTCCTTGCTCCAGTAGGCTTTCTCCAGTGCTGGGACTGGTCCTCTGGAGCTCCTAGGTGACTTGTGAGTGGCTTGGTCACACTCCAGCCTCATCATACCATACAGGGTTAATGTACAGTATAGGATGATGATGTTGAGGTTTGGGTGGAGGGGGAGGGGGAGGGCACTGCAGCTGGCTGGAGCAAGTACAAGTTTTCCCCCAGCACTGCAAGGGTGGACTTTAACACTTTGCTGGAGTTTGGCTGCATCACATCATCTACTGTTTATGGTCAAATCTTTGAATAGGTTAGGAATATACTGGGACATTTCAGGCTCTACATAGATGTATTCCACACACGCACATTATATTTTTTTAAAAGGCATGATTTTCTTTGAGATATAGGGGCTGATTTACTAATAACAGTGCGCTGCGCTGCTTCTAACCTTAATTGGTGCGCCCGATAACTCCTTCACTGGGCGCAGGAAGCAGCGGCGCACTGTTATAGTAAATAGAAATGTCAGCGGCGCTCTATTGAAAATGAATGGTTCCCTATGGGAGCCCATTGATTTGAATAGAGGTCGCCCGGGAAGTCGGATCCGACTTGCGGGCGACTCGTGTGCCGGCTGACACAGGGACAGCGCGACTTTGCGAGGCGATCTGGACACGACCTGAGCGTGCAGCAGCCGCTCAAGTCGTGTCCTAGAGGCGACTAGCCGGCCAAGAATGTGTCCAGCGCGATGTCATCGCGCTGGTCCTCGGCAGCCTCGCTGTCCCATGTTTTGGTATGAATCATGAAGGGGAACTCCAAGCCAAATTTTAATGAAAAAACTGGCCTGGGTTCCCCTTCAGGAGCATGCCAGGCCCTTAGGTCTGGTCTGGATTCTAAGGTGAACCCCCTAAGCCGAAGAACGGCGTGGGGGTCCCCCCCAAAATCCAAACCAGACCCTTAGGTCTGGTCTGGATTTTAAGGTGAACCCCTCAAGCCGAAAAACGGCGTGGGGGTCCCCCAAAATCCAAACCAGACCCTTATCCGAGCACACAACCTGGCAGGCCGCAGGGGAAAAGGGGGGGACGAGAGCGGCCCCCCCTCCCTCCTGAACCGTACCAGGCCGCATGCCCTCAACATGGGGGGTTTGGTGCTTCGGGGCAGGGGGGCGACCTGTGGCCCCCCCACCCCAAAGCACCCTGCCCCCATGTTGATGGGGACAAGGGCCTCTTCCCGACAACCCTGGCCGTTGGTTGTCAGGGTATGCGGGCGGGGGGCTTTTCGGAATCAGGGTGCCCCCTTTAAAAAGGGGGCCCCCAGATGCCGGCCCCCCACCCTATGTGAATGAGTATGGGGTACATCGTACCCCTACCCATTCACCTGGTGGAAAAAAATTGCAATAAATAAACCACACAGCTTTTTAAAGTATTTTATTGCACAGCTTCGGGGGTCTTCTTCCGACTTCGGGGGTCTCCGGTGTCGTCGCCGCCGCTCTCTGGTTTTCTTCTGCCGGGCCACGGCTAACTTCTTTAGCTCTTTTGCTAGCGGAAGCTCCGGTCTTCTCCGTCGCCTTCTCCCCTCTTCTCCTCTCCGGTTCTTCCTTTCTTCTGCCGGGCCTCCGCTAACTCCTTTTAGCTCTTTTGCTAGCAGAGGCCCGGTCTTCTCCGTCGCCTTCTTCTTCTCCCGCTATCCGGTTCTTCTCCGGGTTCTTCTCCCGCTTCTTTCTTCCGCCGGCCCCTCCACTAACTTCTTTAGCTCTTTTGCTAGTGGAGGGGCCGGTCTTCTCCGTCGTCGGCGTCTTCTTCTCTCTTCTCCTTCTCGATGTTGACTCGTCGCTTCCTCTCGCAGTAATGCTACATTTTCAGTCCGCAGAGATTAATATAGGCTTCTCATGATGTCACAGTCACATGTTACGGGGCACATGGCCCCGGAGCATGTGAGTGTGACGTCATGGGAACATGTGACTGTGACGTCATGAGAAGCCTATATTAATCTCTGCGGACCGAAAATTTAGCATTACTGCGAGAGGAAGCGACGAGTCAACATCGAGGAGGAGAAGAGAGAAGAAGACGCCGACGCCGGAGAAGACCGGCCCCTCCACTAGCAAAAGAGCTAAAGAAGTTAGTGGAGGGGCCGGCAGAAGAAAGAAGCGGGAGAAGAACCGGATAGCGGGAGAAGAAGAAGGCGACGGAGAAGACCGGCCCCTCCACTAGCAAAAGAGCTAAAGAAGTTAGTGGAGGGGCCGGCAGAAGAAAGAAGCAGGAGAAGAACCGGATAGCGGGAGAAGAAGAAGGCGACGGAGAAGATCGGAGCCTCCGCTAGCAAAAGAGCTAAAGAAGTTAGCGGTGGCCCGGCAGAAGAAAACCGGAGAGCGCGGCGACGACACCGGAGACCCCTGAAGTCGGAAGAAGACCCCCGAGCTGTGCAATAAAATACTTTAAAAAGCTGTGTGGTTTTTTTATTGCAATTTTTTTCCACCAGGTGAATGGGTAGGGGTACGATGCACCCCATACTCATTCACATAGGGTGGGGGGCCGGGGGCCCCTTTATTAAAGGGGGCTCCCGGATTCCGATAAGCCCCCCGCCCGCAGACCCCGACAACCAACGGCCAGGGTTGTCGGGAAGAGGCCCTTGTCCTCATCAACATGGGGGCAGGGTGCTCTGGGGTGGGGGGGCCGCAGGTCGCCCCCCTGCCCCAGAGCACCGAACCCCCCATGTTGAGGGCATGCGGCCTGGTACGGTTCAGGAGGGAGGGGGGCCGCTCTCTCGTCCCCCCCTCTTCCCCTGCGGCCTGCCAGGTTGTGTGCTCGGATAAGGGTCTGGTTTGGATTTTGGGGGGGACCCCCACGCCGTTTTTTCGGCGTAGGGGTTCCTCTTCAAATCCAGACCAGACCCAAGGGCCTGGTCTGCTCCTGGAGGGGGAACCCATGCCGTTTTTTTATTTAAAATTTGGCCTGGAGTTCCTCCTCAAGATTCATACCAAACACAGTGCCTGCTATTGGCGGGGATCCAAGTCGGATCCCCGTTCATTGAAAGTCGGACATATGTCGGCTTCATGTCGCAGGGCAAAGTCGGATCCAAAGTAGGACAGATGTCGTGTTGCACTAGTGTGAACCCAGCCTAAATACAACTACACTGCTGCTCTCAGCTGCTCATATCACTCTGGTCTCACTAAATAGCTAAAATCGTAAATAATACTGTTTTTGAAGCTTAGGGCGGCTCCTTATCATATACATGCAAATGTGGTAAAACACGGCATGCAAACGCCACAAAGCGCGCCTTTCTAAACGCCACTTTCAACCTTAGTTCAGAACACTTTGCACCAGCGTCCCGTCTACATGGGGCCTAAAAACGCCTATGCCATTTACAGCTCCAAAACGCCATGGTGGCCATGAGGCCATAGGCTAACATGGAGAGATGTTTTTAAGCTGCAAAAAACGCTCAAACAAGCAGTTGGAAAAACGTCCGTGTGCATGTAGCCTTATATTAACCACTTGCGCACTGCCCAGACCAAGTTTCACATTTCAGCGCTGATGCACTTTTAATGACAATTGTGCGCTCATACAACACTGTAACCCAATGAAAATGTTTTATTTGTTGGCACACAAATAGAGCTTGCTTTTGGTGCTATTTGATCACCTTTGTGTTTTAGTTTTATTTTTTTTTCTATAAATACAAAAGACCGAGTTTAAAAAAAAAAAAAAAAAGGATATTTTACCCACTTCAGCACTGGGCCTATTCTGGCACTTCTCTCCTTCATGTAAAAATCATAAATTTATGGCTATAAAATTACTTCAAAACACCAAACATTATATATTTTTTTGGAGCAGACACCCTAGGGAATAAGATGGCGGTCATTGCAAATTTTTATCTTGCTCGGTATTTGCGCAATAAATTTTCAAACGCCTTTTGTTTGCTAAAAATATTACAAAACAGTAAAGTTACGGCCAATTTTTTGGTATAATGTGAAAGATGTTGTTATGCTGAGTAAATAGATACCTAACACGTCACGCTTTAAAATTGCGCACACACATGGCATGACACCAAACTTCAGTAATTAAAAATCTCCCTAGGCGATGCTTTAAAATTTTTACACGCTACCATTTTGGCATTACAGAGGAGGTCTAGTGCTAGAATTGTTGCACTCGTTCTAACGCATGCAGCAATAACTCACATGTGTGGTTTGAACGGCGTTTACATATGTGGGCGGGACTTACGTGTGTGTTCGCTTCTGAGCGCGAGCTACCGGGGACATGGGCGTTTTTTCTTCTTTTTTTATTTTTTTGTTTTTGTTTTTTTATTTTTTTGTATTTTTTACTCTTTTTATTTTTTTTTATTTTTTGGGATCTCTTTTATTCCTATTACAAGGAATGTAAACATCCCTTGTAATAGGAATATGTGTGACAGGTCCTCTTTATGAAGAGATGCAGGGTCAATAAGACCCCGCATCTTTCCTCCAGGCTGGAAAGCATGATATTGTTCCAGAAAAATCACCAATCTCATGCTGACAGCCGAGATCACGGCTTGGTTAACATACGGGAACACGGCATGATGTCATAACGTCGTGCCCGCGCCTCCGACGGTCATAGAGATGACTGATGACCATCTGGTCACCAGTCATCTCCAAATCGTTCTCCGAGCCCCAGATGGCACGGGAGAGCCCGGAGAAGCACCGGATGGCGGCAAGAGGGGGGGGGAACGTCCCCTCCCCCGCCTATAAGAACGATCAAGCGGCGGAACTGCCACTATGATTGTTTTTATTGTGCACAGAATCGCCGGCTGAAAAGAATGATATCTGAATGATGCCTGCAACTGCAGGCATCATTCAGATGTCACCGCACAAAGCCAAGGATGTCATTTGACGGTGGGCGGTAGGAAACTGGTTAATATTTTTAAAAAAGGTAATTTTTCTTCTTCATTGATGTACACTGATGAGACTGCACTGATGGGCACCGATAAGGTGGCAAGGGTGGGCACTGAGAGGTGGCATTGCTATTTGGCACTGGTGGGCAGTGAGAGGTGGCACTGCTAGGTGGCAATGATAGTTGGCAGTGATGGGCACTGATTGGCACCAGTGGCGGGCATTGATAGGTGGTACTGGCAGGGGCTACTAATTGTCACAGATGATGCAGAATTGCCTCTTCCTCTTCGGGCCCCATGTCCCTTGCACATAAGCCGGTGATTTCCTTTTTTTTATGCTCACGCTGTCAGCACAAGGAGAAAACAAAAACCATTACCCAGCTTTTGTTTACATCACGTGATCAGCTGTAATTTGCTGACAGCTGATCACATGGTAAAGGGCAGGGATCGGCCCCTTACTCGGATCTGTCATCACCCGAGTCACAGTGACTCTGTGACCACAGCGCGCGCAAAGGGGAGGACGTTTATTGACGGACTCCCGGCAATTGAGGACCATGCTGTGGCCGTCGATCAGTTATAGCCCTGATCTCAAGTGATTAAAGAGGGTCTAAATGGGCCACTGACATGCATCACAATTCAACTTAGGAATGAGTCTTTGAAAAGTTAAACTAAATAATTTGGCCACTTTATCCTTCCAAATAATTCACTTCCTGTCACATAGCCACACAGGAAGTGAGGGAAAATCCCTAACAATGTCTTTCCTTGGGGACACACAGGTCAGTCTAAATACTTTCCCCATTATGCACATTGCGGGGTACACCACAAATTATTATTAGGTAGTTTGGACTGTGGGGTTCATTTACTAAAGGCAAATCTACTTTGCACTACAAGTGCACTTGCTGTATATCTGAGGGGGACATGCAAGCCCAAAAAAAAAACATCTTTGCTTTTACATGATTGTAACATCCAATCACCAGCACTTTCCCTCAGATTTTCAGCAGCTACACTTTTACTGCAGAGTGGATTTGTCTTTACTAAACCCCAAACTACCCAATGATTTGGGGTGTACACAACAAAGTGCTAGAGTGCAATTTGCTTAATGGGGACACTAGTTAGATTGATCTGTGTGTCCCCAAGAAAAGCCATTGGTAGGGTTTTACCTTCACTTCCTGTTTAGCTGTGTGACAGGAAGTGAAGCCAATGTTAAGAAAAGGAGACAAAGGCCAAACTACAAAAAAAATATCAAAAAAAAAAAAAACACACGCAGGGGTTCTAACACTTACTTTGTTTCCCTCAAAATGCCCACAATTAGAATTGTATGGCCTTGAGCTATTTTTAAGTGCAGTGCTCTAAATCAGTGCTTCTCAAGTACCCCCAACAGGCCATGTTTGCAGGTTTTCCTTCATCTTGCACATGTGCTTTAAATCACAGTCAATGGTTTTGATTTTTGGACAGTAATTCTCGATAAGATAAATTCACAAAACATGTCCTGTTGGGGGTACTTTAGGACTGAGGCTGAGAACCACTGCAGTAAAAAAGGAAAATTGAATACTTACCGCTCTGTATTTCATTTCCTGGTGACGCTCCATGGCAGCACACAATACAATACATGCATATACTACCATGAAGGCACCAGGGTAGACAAATCACACCTGTTTTGTTTTGACATGCCAATCAGCTGTCACATTTGTTGCAAAGAAAACACAAAACAAACATCAAAACTTTACATCTAATTTTATTGTTCAACAAAACAAAAGGGAAGGCAAAATAAAAAAAACATGGTCAATTTGAAACAGTTACAGACTCACAACATCTTGAGAAATTTTTGGCCAAAAAAATGCAGCAGACAATTAACCACTTAAGCCCCGGACCATTTGGTAGCTAAAGGACCAGAGGTGAATTCAGAATTTTGCACTGCGCTGCTTTAACTGTAAATTGTGCAGACATGCAATGTTGTACCCAAACAAAATTTGCGTCCTTTTCTTCCCACAAATAGAGCTTTCTTTTAATGGTATTTGATTGCCTCTGCGTTTTTTATTTTTTGCGATATAAACGGGAAAAGACCGAAAATTTGGAAAAAAATTGATATTTTCTATTTTGTTATAAGAAAAATCGAATAAACTCAATTTTAGTCATACATTTAGGCCAAAATGTATTCAGCCACATGTCTTTAGTAAAAAAAATGTCAATAAGTGTATATTTATTGGTTTGCGCAAAAGTTATAGCGTTTACAAACTAGGGTACATTTTCTGGAATTTACACAGCTTTAAATTTATGACTGCCTATCTCATTTCTTGAGGTGCTAAAATGGCAGGGCAGTACAAAACCCCCCAAATGACCCCATTTTGGAAAGTAGACACCCCAAGGAAATTGCTGAGAGGCATGTTGAGCCCATTGAATATTTTTTTTTTGTCCCAAGTGATTGAATAATGACAAAAAAAAATTACAAAAAGTTGTCACTAAATGATATATTGCTCACACATGCCATGGTTATATGTGGAACTGCACCCCAAAATACATTCTGCTGCTTCTCCTGAGTACGGGGATACCACATGTGTGGGACTTTTTAGGAGCCTAGCCACGTACGGGACCCCGGAAACCAAGCACCGCCTTCAGGATTTCTAAGGGCGCAAATTTTTGATTTCACTCCACACTACCTATCACAGTTTCGAAGGCCATAAAATGCCAAAATAGCACAAAACCCCCCCAAATGACCCCATTTTGGAAAGTAGACACCCCAAGCTGTTTGCTGAGAGGCATGGTGAGTATTTTACAGCTCTCATTTGTTTTTGAAAATGAAGAAAGAATTTTTTTTTTTTCAATTTTCAAAACTTTGTGACAAAAAGCGAGATCTGCAAAATACTCACAATACCTCTCAGCAAATAGCTTGGGGTGTCTACTTTCCAAAATGGGGTCATTTGGGGGGGTTTTGTGCCATCTGGGCATTCCATGGCCTCCGAAACTGTGATAGGCAGTGAGAAGTGAAATCAAAAATTTACACCCTTAGAAAGCCTGAAGGCGGTGATTGGTTTTTGGGGTCCCGTACGCGGCTAGGCTCCCAAAAAGTCTCACACATGTGGTATCCCCGTACTCAGGAGAAGCAACAGAATGTATTTTGGGGTGTAATTCCACATATGCCCATGGCATGTTTGAGCAATATATCATTTAGTGACAACTTTGTGCAAAAAAAAATAAAAATTGTATTTTTTCCGCAACTTGTGTCAACATATAAAATATTCCATGGACTCGACATGCCTCTCAGTATATAGCTTGGGGTGTCTACTTTCCAAAATGGGGTCATTTGGGGGGGGGTTTGAACTGTTCTGGCATTTTATACACAACATTAGGAAGCTTACATCCACTCTTCTAACCACTTGAAGACAAAGCCCTTTTTGACACTTTTTGTTTACATGAAAACATATTTTTTTTTTGCAGGAAAATCATGTTCAACCCCCAAACATTATATATATTTTTAAAGCAAAGGCCCTACAGAATAAAATGGTGGGTGTTGCACTTTTTTTTCTACACAGTATTTGCGCAGCGATTTTTCAAACGCATTTTTTGGGGAAAAAATACACTTTTTTAAATTTTAATGCACTAAAACACACTATATTGCCCAAATGTTTGATGAAATAAAAAAGATGATCTTAGGCCGAGTACATAGATACCAAACACGACATGCTTTAAAATTTCGCACAAACGCGCATTGGCGACAAACTACATACATTTTTAAAAGCCTTTAAAAGCCTTTACAGGTTACCCCGTTAGATTTACAGAGGAGGTCTACTGCTAAAATTACTGCCCGCGATCTGACCTTTGCGGTGATACCTCACATGCATGGTGCAATTGCTGTTTACATATGACGCCAGACCGACGCTTGCGTTCGCCATTGGGCAAGAGCAGGGCAGGACAGGGGTGCTTTTTTTTTTTTTTTTTTTTTTTTTATTATTAATTTTGCTTTTTTATTTTATTTTTAAATTGTTCCTTCCATATTTTTTTTTTTTTTATCATTTTTATTGTTATCTCAGGGAATGTAAATATCCCCTATGATAGCAATAGGTAGTGACAGGTACTCTTTTTTGAAAAAACTGGGGTTTTCTAGACCCTAGATCTTTCCTCTGCCCTCAAAGCATCTGACCACACCAAGATCGGTGTGATAAAATGCTTTCCCAATTTCCCAATGGCGCTTTTTATATCCGGGGGGGGGGACATTCCCTCCCACTGCTTGTAAAAGCAGTCCAGAGGCTAATTAGCCACTAGGATTGCTTTTACATGAAAGCCGGCCGCTGGCTTAAAAGAATGATTCCAAGATGATACCTAAACCCGCAGGCATCAATCTGGTATAACCATTCAAAGTCCAGCAACATACCAGTACGTTGCTGGTCGTTGGACATGTATTGTAATCTTCTTTTTTCATGCAGCCAGGTGGCTGAACGAAAAAAGAGAATGATCGGTGGGTATGCCCACCATTAGAATACCGCCCTTCATCCACCCACTTCTAATGATGGGCATACATGCACCATTTATATATGCCGAAGCATGGGGGCATCCTCCCGCAAAAAAGTTATGCCGCACACACATGGTCGGACTTTTCCACGGGCAAGCCTCCGTCGGAATTTCGACCGTATGTACGGGGCATTAGGAGCAAAATCACTCCTCCGCCCCTGCTGCCCCAATGCTTCGGCATATTTGCTTTTTTTTTTTTAACTGTGGTGGTGAAATCACCTCCTACAGCACTGGAGTCGCAGGGATCAGGCCTGTCTCTGCAAACGCTGCAGTTATGTGTGTTGTGTTTTGTAAGTGACAGTGATCGATCGATACTGCACTTGGGTGGCCTGGGCTGGACGGAGGGGCAAAACGCAGGTGCTAGCAGGTATCTGGGCTGATCCCGCTACCACTGCGTTTTTGGGAACCCTAAACTGCTGGGGACGCTAGTATAGATCTGATCAGATCAGATATTGATCTGTTCAGATACTATACCACTAAGGGAGGTGTATGCTTCATGCGTGGGTGTTAGCGTTACTGGCACTAACCTGACGCTGCCTGGGGTGTGACGCAGACCCTCTCTGATGCTAAAACCTAATTGATATCACCCGCCGGGTGATCAGGGGGTTAAACCTTTATTTGGTTATATACGGCGTGTGCCCTGACACTATAAAAAGCAAACTAACTAACCAGCGTCACCCGTAACACTTATATGATGATCACTGGAGAAAGGGTTAACTAGGGGCAATTAGGGGGTTAAAACCTTTATTAGATAATATATGGGGGTACCTGACGCTATAAAAACCTGCGGCGAACCTAAAAAGAATTACTGGCTACCGATCTGCATCACCGACGCTAAGACAGCGATCAGAAAAATGATCGCTTAGCGACAGTGGTGATAGGGGGTGAAAGGGTTACCTGGGGGGCGATCAAGGGGGTTAAACCTTTATTAGATAATTTATGGGGGTACCCGACGCTATAAAAACCTGCGGCGAACCTAAAAAAAATTACTGGGTACCGATCTGCATCACCGACGCTAAGACAGCGATCAGAAAAATGATCCCTTAGCAACGGCGGTGCTAGGGGGTGAAAGGGTTATCTGGGGGGTTATCAAGGGGTTAAACCTTTATTAGGGGCAGTTAGGGGGCTACACTGGACCTAAAACTAAATGTAGTGACACTTTTACAGTCACAAACAATGGCGTCCCTAGGGGGGGACCAGAGGGGGCCCTGGCCCCCCCAACATTATGCTGTGCCCCACCATGTGCCCCCCCCAAAAAAAAAATATTTTTTTTTCGCTCGGGCTTCTGCTGGGGTAACATAGTCTCTCCTGAGAGGGAGAGCGTCCCCAGTCAGCTCCTGTGGGGGATTCCTCCCCCTCCCTCTGCTCGCTGACACTGCATAATGCGAGCGCTCACACAACCACAGCCACTCAATCTGCTCCTTTCCCTGCATCCTCATTGGCATGGAGAAGAGCGAGTTGCAGGAAGGACTCCACAAGCACTGTGGGAGGGGGGGAGGGGGGCCCAAGCCTTCATCTCAGTTACTGAAAAAACAGACTGATTTCTCCCGTCCTTAGGACAGGAGAACCAGCCTATAAATTCCGAGAGTGGTGACTGCAAGCTGAGCTGAGTGTCAGTCTATGACACTCTTTCACAGCCCAGCGAGTCCAGCCACCCCCCCTCACTCTCCTCACATACGAGCAGGGAGGAATACAGCTCCTCCTCCTCCTTCCAGTCCCGCCCACACTGTCCCAGCGTGCTGTATCTGAAGAGAGGGGATGTGTGGGCGGGAAATATGAAAATCAGCAGCATTCCAGGCTGTGTGTGAATGATGCCTGAGATTCTAGCGTAGACCATGGGTAAGTGTGTGCACTGCAGACTGCAGTACACTGTAATCACTGAACTGCATTATCTCCATCCCTTCTCTCCCCCATCTGTCTCCCTCCCCCTCTCCTGTTCTTTCAAGACATTCACAATTTACTTTCGCTTTCAGTTAGGCAGGGAATATACGCATCCACAGATTGCAGGAAAGAAACTTGCATGATTCCCCCATCAACACAGACAGTGCTGACAGGGGAATATCCCTCCTGCCCAGCAATTGTATTCCCCCAACAAACAGTGATTATCACTAGTGACTATAGCAACCACTAGTGATAATCATAAGAGAATCTGCTCATTAATGGTTCAAATCTCAGCCAGTTCCTGCTGAACCAGCTGAGATTTAAACTGTCTATGGCTGGTCTTAGCTCTTAGGCAGCCCATACATTGATCACTTTTTTTCATTCAACTATTAGGTTGAATGAAAAAAAAAGGAAATTATCCAATTCCCCCATCTACACATTATAGGTGGATGGGGGAATGTTCCCAGTGTGGACCAGTGCTGGAACAACCAGAGTTGCTGTCCTGTCCCGGCTATTCACAGCGCTGGTCTCTGTCTCCATGGCAGCGGCGGCAGCACATTGGAACCTAGTGCTGGTTACTTTATGGGGCTGATGTACAGGAGGGCCAGCTCAATTTGTTGTTAGAGATGGGCTGGGCATGTTCAAAATTCCACATGCCAGAGCCTGCCAGAAAGCCCACACTGCACAGCGCTAATCACAGGCAATGAGACATTTCCCGCTCCGCAGCTCCACAGATCAGGAAATGTCTCACTGTCTGTGATTAGCACTGTGGAGTGTCGGCTTCCTTGTGGGAGATCGGGCATGTGGGATTTTAAACACACCCGAGCCCATCTCTATTGGTTGTAGACAGTTGAGCTCCCTGCAGGTTGCTTAGCAGCAGTGGCGCCTTCTCTGACATGCTGATCGGGATGCAATCCAGGTGATGCTCCTAGTCAAATCCTAGTGTTAAATATCAGTGATTTTATTGATCAAAGCCCACACTTTACAGGCATAGAGCCCACATGGCCGCTGAACATACAGTTTATATATATATATATATATATATGTGGTTGTACTCTTGATGCTAATAAATACTGTGTTTATTAGATCTGACTAGGAGCATCACTAGGATCACATCCCGATCAGCATGTCAACAGAGAAGGTTATACAGCATTACTGCTGCTAGGTGACCAGCTGGGGGCTCGGCTCTCTATAACCAATAGTGCCAGCCTTCCCCTGCATGCACCCATAATGTCACCAGCACAAAGTCCTAATAGACTGCCGCCGGTGCCAAGGAGACAGATGCCAGACCAGCGCTGTCAATAACAGGGACAGGACAGCTGGGGAACCCCACAGTGGCAGAACACCAGGGCCCGGTGGCAAGACAACCTTTGCAACCCTGATAGTTCTCCCACTGCTTTGGACCCTTATATTTTCTTGGTGTGCTGGTGACATATATCTCTTGTTTTCTGCCACCCTGGTGGGGCCCCAGTATAGTAGGAAGGGAGCTCACTACAGAACATGTGAAAGGGCCCGTTGTGGGACCGTAGTAAAGGGCCCGAGGATATATATATATATTTGCATTTTATAGTTGGCCCCCCTACTTTTGTCCCTGTCCCCCCATGTGCCCCCCCTAAATATGAAAGCTGGAGACGCCACTGGACTCACAAATGTCACTGATTGCAGTGATCAGTAAATAAATGGTCACTGCAATCAGTGACACTGTGACTGGGGGCTGGGGGGTGATCTGGGGGGGGGCGATTTATGTGCCTATGTGTGCTGGTGTTAGTGTAGTGTTTGTGCACTAACCTTGATGTCTTCTCTTGTACGGCGCTCGGTATATGTGAGTGCCGCACAGGAGATGACATCACTTCCTCCTGCTTTCTCTGTCTGTGTGTACATTCCACAGACAGAGGGGGCATTTCTATTCGCCGGGAGCGATCGCGGGGGGGGGGGGGTGGCCGGAATCGAACGGCCGTCCCCTCATGTCGGATCGCCCCCCCGCAACGAATTACGACCGCTCACTGTACAGAAGGGGGGTCCGAACTGTACAAAGGCAATCACGTACACTGTACGTGATTGTGCCTGTCGGTGCCATTGTGCCGACGTATATATACAGTGAGCGGTCGTTAAGTGGTTAAATCAAAGTGAACAAACAACACACATTAACAACATCAGAATTATTTCAGGGGAACATTTCCCCCACACCAAAAAATATACAATCCACATAAGTTAACCAATCACTTGTTTTGCAAAGACATAACAAATAAAATACATGTGTTACAAACGCAATAAGGACACCAACATGTACATTTTGCCCCCCACACACACTTGCCTCTTCTTAAGGCAATCGACCGAATGCTCTGTGAGCTTTATATAACATATGTTTGTGTGCTAATGAGGCAATTGAAAACACATGCACAGTCCATGGAACACCCAAAATGCAAGTTCTCCCAATGTAGAGACTGAAATTCAAAGTGGGCACACCTGTTAAGATGTCCTTCAATTTCTTACCCATAAAAACACTCTGAGTGAGCATGCCCAGAAATATCCAGGCGCTGTTCACACACAAAAAGCACGCCAAAAAAAATACCTGGCTGGGCATGTGCAGAACAACACCAATGCAGCTAGCAAAAAATAACCCCCCCCTCCCCCCGTTCAAAATGAAGCACATCATCCAGCATGCTACAAAGTTAGAGATGGGACAATCACCCCTCCCCCCCCACCAACAAATAATATTGCAGTCTATGGGAACTGACTTGTTAATTTTGCTAGTCCCCACTTGGCTGGCTTATCTTCTAGTAAAGTTATTGGCCTTAAAATGGGGGCCCAGGTCCCACCCTAAGGGACATACATCAATGTCACCAATTTGGAAAACACCAAAAACAAAACAAGGAGAAGTGCCTTTAAATATGCCAAATTGCTTAAGGGCCATTTCACACCACATGCAGTCCATTGCGTTTTTTATGCATCCAAAATGCATGGAAAGTTGGTTATATGGTTCTAAATGGCAGTGTTTGTTCCAGTGCGTTCCAGTTCCACCAAAAAAGTAGAACATGCTGCATTTTACCCGCACTGGACTGTACTGGAACGCATCAAAACGCATCATAAACGCACTGGAACGCACAGGAACACACCTAAATGCACCAAAAACGCACTGGAACACACTTGTCCTTATCTATGGTTAATAAAAAAGAGGGGTGAAAAAAAAGCACTGGACTGCATCAAAAACTTACCAAAATGCACCAGAACGCATGAAAAAAGTGCATGCAGAAAAGCACCTGGAACGCATCCGGATTGTGTTTCTATGGTGTGAACTGGCCCTAGTTCACACTATAGAAACACAGTCTGGGTGCGTTCCAGGTGCTTTTCTGCATGCGCGTTTTTGACACATTCCAGTGCATTTTTGAGGCGTTTTTGATGCAGTCCAGTGTTTTTTTCCGCCTCTTTTCACTTAGGACAAGTGTGTTGCAGTGCGTCTTTGGTGCATTTAGGTGCATTGCGGTGCATTTAGGTGCGTTGCGGTGCATTCCGTTGCGTTTTTGATGTGTTTTACTGGGGTCCAGTACAGTTTTGTACCTAAAAAATGCAGCATGACCAATTATTTTTTGGCTTTCTGAAATGCACTGGAACGGACTGCAGTGGTGTGAACTATGCCATTGGCATTAATGTGATCAACTTTCTTTGCGTTTTTCAGGCATCAAAAAAACGCACTGCACTGCATCCGGTGTGAACTGACCCTAAATATCATCCCCGGGGGGTGTCTATAGTATGCCTGTAAAGTAGCACATGTTTTCCATGTTTATAACAGTTGGAGAGCAAAATGACATTTCTAAAGTAAAATAATAGTCATTCCTTGCGGCTGTAATGAATTGCTGGTTCCTGTCAATACAGATAAAAGTAATTGAAAGTCTTTGCTAACCAAAAAAAAAAATGGGTGGGGGTTCCCCCAAATTCCATAACCAGGCCCTTCAGGTCTGGAATGGATATTAAGGGGAACCCCGCTGCAAATTAAAAAAAAAAATGACGTGGGGTTCCCCCCAAATTTCCAAACCAGGCCCTTCAGATCTGGCATGGATTTTAAGGGGAACTCCACCTCAATTTTTTTTAAAAAATGGCGTGGAGTCCCCCTAAAAATCCACACCAGACCCTTTATCCGAGCACATAACCTGGCCGGCCGCAGGGGAAGAGGGGGGGACGAGAGAGCGGCCCCCCTGCCTCCTGGACCGTACCAGGCCACATGCCCTCAACATAGGGAGGATGTCCCCATGTTGATGGGGACAAGGGCCTCATCCCCACAACCCTTGCCGGTGGTTGTGGGGGTCTGCGGGCGGGGGGCTTATCGGAATCTGGAAGACCCCTTTAACAAAGGGGACCCCCAGATCCCGGCCCCCCCTGTGTGAAATGGTAATGGGGTACAAATGTACCCCTACCATTTCACGAAGAAAGTGTCAAAAATGTAAAAAATGACAAGAGCCGGTTTTTGACAATTCCTTTATTAATGTCTTCTCTTTTCTTCCATCTTCTTCCTTCTTCTTCCATCTTCTTTTCTCCATTCGGGTTTCTTCCTCCATCTTCCTCTTTATCTTCCTCTTTCTCTTTCTCTTTATCTTCCTTCTTCCTTCGGTCTTCTCGTCCAGCATCTTGCTCCGGCGTCTTCCTTTCTTCTTTCTTCTCCGGACGCTCCGTTTGAATTGGAGGTTCCCGCTGTGCGACGCTTCAGTTCGCCTCTGGGTCCGCTTACACCCGTGACCCCGCCCCCCTCTGACGCACATGGATTTCACGGGGACTTTCCCTGTGGTGACAGAGGGGGGCGGAGCCACCGGGTGTAAGCTGACCAAGTGGAGAACTGAAGCGTCGCACAGCGGGAACTTCCAATTCAAACGGAGCGTCCGGAGAAGAAAGAAGGGAAGACGCCGGAGCAAGATGCTGAACGAGAAGACCGAAGGAAGATAAAGATAAAGATAAAGATGGAGGAAGAAACCCGAATGGAGAAAAGAAGAAGATGGAAGAAGAAGAAGAAGGAAGAAGGAAGAAGATGGAAGAAAAGAGAAGACATTAATAAAGGAATTGTCAAAAACCGGCTCTTGTCATTTTTTACATTTTGACACTTTCCTTGTGAAATGGTAGGGGTACATTTGTACCCCATTACCATTTCACACAGGGGGGGCGGGATCTGGGGGTCCCCTTTGTTAAAGGGGTCTTCCAGATTCCGATAAGCCCCCCGCCCGCAGACCCCCACAACCACCGGGCAAGGGTTGTGGGGATGAGGCCCTTGTCCCCATCAACATGGGGACATCCTCCCCATGTTGAGGGCATGTGGCCTGGTACGGTCCAGGAGGCAGGGGGGGCCGCTCTCGTCCCCCCCTTTTCCCCTGCGGCCGGCCAGGTTATGTGCTCGGATAAGGGTCTGGTGTGGATTTTTGGGGGGACTCCACGCCATTTTTTTAGAAAATTTGGGGTGGAGTTCCCCTTAAAATCCATACCAGATCTAAAGGGCCTGGTTTGGATATTTGGGGGGACCCCGCACGTCATTTTTTAAAAAAATTTGCAGCGGGGTTCCCCTTAATATCCATTCCAGACCTGAAGGGCCTGGTTATGGAATTTGGGGGGACCCCCACGCTTATTTTTTTTGGTTAGCAATGACTTTCAAATACTTTTCTCTATATTGCCGGGAGCCGACAATTCATTATAGCCGCGGTGCTTTTAAATGGGTTTTTTTCCTTTAGAAATGTCATTTTGCTGGCGCACTGTGAAGTTCAGAGCTGCGCCTGTTCAACTTATGCAAATTGACTTAGGTGACTTGACATTTACTAAGATTTTGCAGGCGCAGTGTCCCGGCGCATTTAAACCATTGAAATTCCCGCGCTGAGCTCAAAAAAACCTCCCGCAGCTCGAATCGGAATTGCCGGAGCAGCGAGCTGGTTTTGAAAAACTTACTTTCCCTCTCTATTTTGCCCATGTTTGTTATTTGGGCAGGTTTCACTATACTTCCTCACATCACCCCACATCACCCCCAATATATTCTCGCTTCCAGCTTCTTTATATTTAGATTTTAACATGCTGTGCGCCAGGTCCATAGTAGCGCACTGAGCGCCTCCTCCCGGGCGCAGAGAACACTATAGTAAATGGGAAATAGGGCTGCGCTACAGGCGCTAATGTTTTGTAAATACCAAAACAGCCATTGCGCACGCAGATGCGCCAATACTCATGGCGCAAACGTTTGGTAAATCAGCCCCATAGTGTATATGTGCCAGTGGCGTAGCGTGGGTTGTCAGCGCCCGGGGCAAGGCAAGTAATTTGCGCCCCCTAACTTGCAGACTTTTAGCACTCCCCAAGTCCTGTCCCTTCCCTTCCTACAATAGTATTGACCAGCCAGATTCCTACACGGACCACTACACTAACCTACCTGATTCATACACTGACTAGGGTTGAGCAGACCCGAACTGTAAAGTTCGGGTCCGTACCGAACCTTTGGGTTTTGGGATCCCGGACCCGAACAATTGACTGTATGTTTGGGTTCGGGTCCGGTGTTCGGCAATATGCATGTAAAGTCGCGCTTGTTTCCCGTGCTTAGAACTGTCCCTGCACAAAGTGTAATTTCTGAAGGAAAAAAAGTAATTTAAAACTCACTCGCGGCTAATAATGAATTGTCGGCTCCCGGCAATACATAGAAAAGTCATTGATAAAAAAAAAAAAAAACATGGGGGTTCCCCAGAATTCAATTACCAGGCCCTTCGGATCTGGTATGGATATTAAGGGGAACCCTGCCGAAAATGTAAAAAAAAAAATGCGTGCGGTTCCCCCAAATATCCATACCAGGCCCTTTAGATCTGATATCTATTTTAAGGGGAACTCCACCCCAAATTAAAAAAAAAATGGCGTGGAGTACCCCCAAAAATACAGACCAGACCCTTTATCCGAGCACGCAACCTGGCAGGCCGCAGGAAAAGAGGGGGGGACGAGAGAGCGCCCCCCCTCCTGAACCGTACCAGGCCGCATGCCCTCAACATGGGGAGGATGTCCCCATGTAGATGGGGACAAAGGGCCTCATCCCCACAACCCTTGCCCGGTGGTTGTGGGGGTCTGCGGGCAGGGGGCTTATCGGACTCTGGAAGACCTCTTTAACAAAGGGGACCCCCAGATCCCGGCCCCCCTATGTGAATTGGTAATGGGGTACATTGTACCCCTACCATTTCACAAAGAAAGTGTAAAAGATTGTAAAAAAAATACAGACACCATTGGGAAAGTCCTTTATTTAAAAAAAAACAAAAAAAACAAAAACATTCCAGCGATGAAATCCAGTATCCCGCGGCGATCCCGATGTTGTCATTGGCTGAGCCTGAGGGGACCGGATGGGGAACTTCCTCGGCAGTGTATTAAATGAATAGACCAGCCCCTTCTAAAGTTCCCCATCAGGTCCGCTCAGCCAATGACGTAGTGTAAGGCTGAAGACCTGATGTGGAACATGAGAAGGGGCGGGTCTATTCATGTATTATACTGCGGAGGAAGTTCCCCATCAGGTCCGCTCATCCAATGACGTATGTAGGGTCTGACATACGAGGGCGGACCTGATGGGGAACTTCATCCACTGTTTAATACATGAATAGAACCCGCCCCTTCTCACGTTCCGCATCAGGTCCTCAGCCTTACACCTACGTTATTGGCTGAGCGGACCTGATGGGGAACTTTAGAAGGGGCGGGTCTATTCATTTATTACACTGCCGAGGTAGTTTCCCATCAGGTCCGCTCAGGCTCAGCCAATGACATTTCGTCTGGACAGCGCTGGACATCGGGATCTCCGCAGGACACTGGATTTCATCACTGGAATGTTTTTTTTTTTTTTTTTTTTTTTTTTTTTTTTTTAATAAAGGACTGTCCCAATGGTGTCTGTGTATTTTTTTTTTACAATTTTTTACACTTTCTTTGTGAAATAGTAGGGGTAAAATGTACCCCATTACCAATTCACATAGGGGGGGCGGGATCAGGGGGTCCCCTTTGTTAAAGGGATCTTTCAGATTCCGATAAGCCCCCCGCAACCACCGGGCAAGGGTTGTGGGGATGAGGCCCTTGTCCCCATCAACATCCTCCCCATGTGGAGGGCATGTGGCCTGGTATGGTTCAGGAGGGGGGGGCGCTCTCTCGTCCCCCCTCTTTTCCTGCGGCCTGCAAGGTTGCGTGCTCGGATAAAGGGTCTGGTCTGGATTTTTGGGGGTACTCCACGCCATTTTTTTTTTTTATTTGGGGTGGAGTTCCCCTTAAAATAGATATCAGACCTGAAGGGCCACTGTGACACATACTGGCGGGCGCCCCCCTAAAATGTTGCGCCCGGTGCCACGGCCCCCCCTGCACCCCCCACGCTACACCACTGGTGTGTGCAATACATCTATGTAGAGCCTGAAAAGTCCCAGTATATTCCTAACCTATTCAAAGTTTACTTTCTTTTTAGTAAACCTGCAAGGGTCAGCATAGGTTTACAGCACAGAATAGCACAGTCTGGAAGGCACAACAGGTTGAGACTCACAAGAGGAGAAACAGCAGTCTGTTATCTTCAGTCTGCCCGAGGAGAGAGGAAAGAGGAAAGCTCCGATGTCTGCTGGGCAGTGTATGTGTAGGTCTGCCTACTCCACCCACCTGTACTGGAGATCTCACTGTCCACTCCAGCCGCCCAGCCTGTCAGGGACCTGTACCCGGGAGAGTGACTGTGTCCTTTCCGGCAAGGGGCGGGGAAGCCTGCAGTAGGTAAGGGCACATTCTCAGCTCTGCTTTTGGACAGGCTTTAGCATCACAGAGGCTGAGACAAAGGGTGATGCTCCAGTGTTTTGGCGCCCCTCCCACACTCCGCCCAGGGCAGTGGCCCCTCCCTCCCTGTACTCACCCTGCACACAGCCATTAATGTCTGAACCGCTGGCAACATAATTGAGTACACCCCTAAGTGAAAATGTCCAAATTGGTCCCAATTAGCCATCTTTCCTCCTCTGTGTCATGTGACTCGGAGGGCGGAGAGGAGGTTGGTGACACATTTGCAGTATTGAATTGTAAGTCTTGTGAACTTGCTGCAGTGCACATCTTCCCTGGCAAGTTGTACACTTGCAGAGCACTTGAAGCACAAGTTCTAGTTGACACTTTTCCAATTTTGCGTGGCAAGTCTCAGCAAGTGCCCTGCAAGTCTCAGCAAGAGCCCCGCAGGTCTCAGCAAGAGCCCCGCAGGTCTCAGCAAGAGCCCCGCAGGTCTCAGCAAGAGCCCCGCAAGTCTCACCAAGAGCCCCGCAAGTCTCACCAAGAGCCCCGCAAGTCTCACCAAGAGCCCCGCAAGTCTCACCAAGAGCCCCGCAAGTCTCACCAAGAGCCCCGCAAGTCTCACCAAGAGCCCCGCAAGTCTCACCAAGAGCCCCACAGGTCTCAGCAACAGCTCCACAAGTCTAAGCAAGTGCCCCACAAGTCTCAGCAAGATCCCTGCAGGTCTCAGCAAGAGCCCCGCAGGTCTCAGCAAGAGCTCCACAAGTCTCAGCAAGAGCCCCGCAGGTCTCAGCAAGAGCCCCCAGGTCTCAGCAAGAGCCCCGCAGGTCTCAGCAAGAGCCCCGCAGGTCTCAGCAAGAGCCCCGCAGGACTCAGCAAGAGACCCCCGCAAGTCTCAGCAAGAGCCCCGCATGTCTATAGCAGGAGCCCCCCAGGTCTACAACAAGAGCCCCCCAGCCAAAGTTATGCAAGTCTCCATTTTAAGCAAGAAAAAAAAAGCAAGCAGCGCAAATCTATAATTCCCCAAATCTGGTGATAGGGAACCCACTGCTATTAACCTTATTCCCTTACTATAAACTAGGGATGAGCCGAACACCCCCCAGTTCGGTTTGCACCAGAACCTGCGAATGGACCGAAAGTTTGCGCGAACTTTAGAACCTTATTAAATAGAGGATGCTTCATCCTCTGCTCCCTCTGCGATGGCAAGATAAGGTCCGCAACCTTACCCTTGTAAAGTGGATCAAGGAGTGTTGCCAGCCAGTAATGATCCCTCTCCTTGATCGCACGAATACGAGGATCCTTCCACAGGCTTTGCAGGATCAAGGAGACCATGCAGCGTAGGTTTGCTGAGGCATTCGGTGCGGAGTCCTCTGGGTCACTGAGGACGACATGATCCGCAGCCACCTCCTCCCAGCCACGTACAAGTCCATGGATGTCTTGGGACTGTAATTGATCCCTTGAAGACTGCTGCTGATGCTGAGTGCTAGGCTCCACCTCCATGCTGACACAATAATCCTCCTCCTCCTCCTCTTTCTGTGTGATAGCCGAGCCAGCAGGAAAACTGTCTGGATAAAGGGGTCCTTGAGAGGTAAGGAAGTTCTCCTCTTCCTGCCTCTGTTCTGCCTCAAGTGCGCTGTCCATTATTCCACGCAGCGTGTGCTCCAACAGGTGGACAAGAGGGACAGTGTCACTGATGCATGCACTGTCACTGCTCACCATCCTCGTGGCCTCCTCAAATGGTGCCAGGACAGTGCATGCATCCCTGATCATGGCCCACTGGCGTGGGGAAAAAAAATCCAAGCTCGCCTGACCCTGTCCTGGTGCCATATTGCAACAGATACTCCATGATGGCCCTCTGCTGTGTGTGCAGCCGCTGCAGCATGGCCAATGTTGAGTTCCACCTGGTGGGCATGTCACAGATTAGGCGGTTCTTGGGCAGGTTGTAATCCTTTTGCAAGTCAGCCAGCCGAGCACTGGCATTATATGACTGGCGGAAATGCCCACAGAGTTTCCTGGCCTGCTTCAGGACCTCCTGTAAGCCCGGGTACCTGCCCAAGAACCACTGCACCACCAAGTTAAGGACGTGAGCCAAACAGGGCACATGGGTCAGTTGTCCCTGTCGGAGGAAGGAGAGGAGGTTGGTGCCATTGTCAGAAACCACCTTTCCTGGCTTAAGCTGGCATCGCGTCAACCACCTCTGAGCCTGCCCCTGCAGAGCTGACAGAAACCAGTGTGGCTCCTGTCCCCCAAGCACACCAGCTCAAGCACTGTATGGCATCTTTTTGCCTGCCTACTTGCGTAGCCCCTTGAACGCCTACTGAGCACCGCTGGTTCTGAGGACAAAGCACGGGTAGAGGCCATGGAGGAAGAAGAAGAGGAGGGGGTGGAGGAGAGAGGTGTGTCAGAATAACCAGTAGTAACATTTTGGAGGCGTGGTGGCGGAACAACCTCCAACACTACTGCACCTTGTCCTGCATCCTTCCCAGCTGCCAGCAGAGTCACCCAATGCGCCGTGAAAGATAAGTAACGTCCCTGTCCATGCCTGCTGGACCATGAGTCAGCGGTAATATGCACCTTACCGCTGACCACCCTGTCCAGCGAGGCCAAGACATTGCCTTCCACATGCCGGTAGAGAGCCGGAATCGCCTTCTGTGAGAAAAAGTGACGTTTGGGAACCTGCCACTGAGGAAGCCTACATTCCACAAACTCACGGAAGGGGGCAGAGTCTACCAACTGAAAAGGCAGCAGTTGAAGTGCTAACAATTTAGCTAAGCTAGAATTCAACCGCGTGTGGATGGCTGGGAGCGAACTTCTTTCGGCGGTGTAGCAGCTGGGGCAGGGAAATTTGCCTGGTACAATCGGATGTCGGTGTACCGATAGCAGATTGCCCGCAAGTACTTGGCTGTGACACACCTAATTCTACACCTTCATTCCTCTCAGTGCAGGTTTCAGAGAGGACTGAAGGTATAGTGGGGTTGAAGATCCCAGCTGATGAGGAGCAAGGAGAGGTCCGCTTTGTTCTTTGGTGTGGGTCTTTTAGGTAAGCTTGCCAACGAACTGCATGGCAGGCCGACATATGTCTGGTCAAGCATGTGGTGCCCAAGCGGCTGATGTTTTGGCCACGCGACATACGCTTTAGACATATGTTGCAAATGGCAACGATGCGATCTGCTGCACATGTCTGAAAAAAGGCCCACACCAAAGAGACAGCAGCACCCTGCACATGTGGAGCTCTGCGGTGTGATGCAGTCGGTGTGCTGCCCTTAAGCTGGCCATTGGAGGGCATCCTGCCTCATTGGAGATGTGCCTCCTCTTCTCTCCTATCAGGCACCCACGTGGAGTCAGTGACCTCACCATCCCCTCCCTCCTCATCACTGGAGCAAATCTGGCAGTATGCTGCAGCTGGGGGAACAGGACTGCCAGATAGCAGTCCTTGTTGGGCACCCCCTCTCTCTGGGCTCACGTTACTACCCCCTCTCACTGGGATCACGTTACTGCCTTCTTCCAGCTGGGTTCCATCATCTGAGCCTTCAAAACGCTGGGCATCCTCCTGGAGTATGTACCTAACACTGTGGTTAAACAGTTTGGGGGACTCCTCAGGAGGACATGGTGGGGCTAGGGAAGGAGTAACTGATGCCATTGAGCCGAGGGAAGAGGCCACTTTGGCAGCTGCTTTGCCAGACAAAGTACCCTGAGCCTGGGTGAGAGAGGATGAGGAGGAGGAGGACGGCTTGGTCATCCACTCTACCAAGTCTTGGACATGTTGCGGCTAACCATGGGCAGCTGCCAAAAAGAAGGACAAGCGTGTCCCACGGCCACATGCTGATGAGCATGCACTGTTTCCACGACCAGCACTGTTGCCTCTAGACACAGGGCCTGCTTTCCCTCTTTTATTGCCTCGTGACTGTCTGCCTCTCCTTGTTTGCCTTCCAGACATACTAATGCCCTGCAGGGAGATGTAGCTGCACAAAAGTGGGATGTATATATATATATATATATCTGTACTGATAATGCAGCTATCAGAATCAACTGCCTGCTGTGGGATTAGTATGGGAAAAGCAGCAATTGATTTCAGTTACAGTCGTTTTAGGTGAAAACTGTGCAGAGGAAAATACACTGAAAATACGTGCAGCTCTCTGCTTGTGGTTTTATTATGAGAACACCACTATAATAGTCACTAACTTTATTCAGGTAAGCTTTAGGTGAACGCTATGCAAAGCACACAGTACACTAGGTGAAACACTGACTGCAGCTAGCACAATCACCTGCCTGCCTGTCACAGTATAGAGAATAACAGGAACGGATCTAGCTAAACTGAATACAGTGTATAAATATTGTGAGGGGGTTAGCTCGGCAGCGGGTGTGTGTGACCCCCGGGATGGGCTCCCCACACAAAAACAGGCCCAGCAGACGGAGGTTGTGGTTTTCAAAATCAAAAAGGTGCGGTTTATTTTCTATTTACAGTGACAAAAACACAGCAAAGCAAAAGAAACATAAACAAAATAAATCCTGGTCAATTTGACCTCTGACTAAACATACAGGTTTCCTAACTAACAACTGGGATCAGCCTAGTGCTGTCCTAGTCCCTAAGTCCCTGGTTTTAAATGTCCAAGCAAATAGCCACACAGGCTTTGTCTCACCGCACAAGGGTTCACTCTCTCCAGGAAGTCCACACAGGTCTGCTTCCAGGCATGAGCTAACATCTAATGAAGCTGGGAGTTCTTATAGAGGCCTAAATGAGCTGACAAGCTTCAGCTGGTCTCATCAACTCCCTGTCTGCACGACGCCCCACACTCTCCCTAGAGGTATGAGTCATCCATGAGCCCACTAGCCTTAGCTGGGCTTATACAACTCTCCACCTAGTTGTATAAGTCGGCGTAAAGCCTGAATCTGGGCGAAATATATCTACCCCCCTGGATGCAACCAGGTGACTTTACCTTCCTGCTGTCACATACCCCCCCCTCTTGTTTTAACCTCGGGGTTGGAACACCAGCAATCAGGCATTCATGTACTCGAGACAAAGCATCCACATTCCCCATTTGAACGCCAGGGCGATGCTTTACTGTGAAGTTGAATTCCTGGAGGGCAAGGAACCACCTATTCACTCTTCTATTTGTTTCCTTGTTTTGAGCCATCCACTTTAACGGAGCGTGATCCGTAACCATGTCAAAGTGCCTACCTAGCAGGTAGTACCGAAGGGAATCTAGAGCCCACTTCACCGCTAAACACTCCTTTTCAACGGTGGCGTAATTTACCTCATGGGACTTCAACTTCCTGCTGAGGTAAATGACTGGGTGCTCTTCCCCGTTCCAGACCTGGGACAATACTGCTCCTAACCCCACATCTGACGCATCACTTTGTACGACAAAGTCTTTAGAGAAGTCGGGTGAGTACAACACTGGCTGGCTACATAAGGCTTGTTTCAAGAATTGGAATGCTGCCTCAGCCTCGGGGGTCCATTTAATCATGACCGACCCTTTCCCCTTCGTCAGGTTGGTTAGGGGCACAGCCTTAGAAGCAAAGTGGGGAATGAATCGCCGATAATACCCAGCGATTCCCAGAAAGGCTCGTACCTGCTTCTTGCTGTTGGGACGTGGCCAACTCTGGATGGCCTCGACTTTGTTGAGTTGGGGTTTTATTACTCCCCTCCCAATGGTGTACCCAAGATATTTGGCCTCCTCCTGCCCAATGGTACACTTCTTGGGGTTAGCCGTAAACCCCGCTTCCCGAACAGAGTCCAGGACTGCTTGCACTTTTGGCAGATGTGAGGCCCAATCTGTGCTATGGACAATTACGTCATCCAGGTAAGCCGCAGCATACTTCCGATGGGGCCTCAGCATCTGGTCCATTTTCCGCTGGAATGTGGCCGGCGCATTCTGTAACCCGAACGGCATTCTTTTATATTGGAACGCCCCGTCTGGGGTTACAAATGCGGTTTTCTCTTTGGCCAACTTGGCCAGGGGGATTTGCCAATACCCTTTTGTGAGGTCAAGAGTCGTCATGTATCGGGCTGTTCCCAGCCGGTCGATCAACTCATCTATACGTGGCATGGGGTAGGTGTCAAATTTTGTAACTTTGTTCAACTGACGAAAATCGTTACAAAATCGCCAGCTCCCATCCGGTTTAGGCACCAACACAATGGGACTAGACCAATCACTTTGGGACTCCTCTATCACCCCTAAGTTCAGCATTTTCTGTACTTCCTCCCGTATTGCCTCCCGTCGGGCCTCTGGGATCCGATAGGGTTTTAACTTCACCCTTTCACCGGGCGGGGTAATAATGTCATGCTCTACCCCAGATGTTTGTCCCGGCAGCTCAGAGAATACCTCCTTGTTGCGAAGCACAAACTCCTTAACCTCCTGTTGTTGGGGTTGTGACAAGGTGGCTGCGATTCCAACCTCAGGAATCACGCAACCAGTTTGAGCTGGTGACCAAGTGTCTGCGACTAGGGACTCCCTATCCCTCCAGGCTTTCAACAGATTAACATGATAGATCTGTTCGGGCTTTCGCCTTCCTGGTTGTCTGACCTTGTAATTCACTTCGCTCACTTTTTCCATTATCTCGTAGGGGCCTTGCCATTTGGCAAGGAATTTACTTTCAACCGTAGGGACCAGTACCAGTATCCTATCCCCCGGGGAAAAGGTACGGGTCTTGGCTCCACGGTTGTACACTCTCTGCTGTGCTAACTGCGCTTGGGCCAAATGTTCCTTCACGATGGGCATTACCTGTGCAATTCGGTCTTGCATCAGGGCGACATGCTCAATCACACTCCTGTGGGGAGAACTCTCACTTTCCCAAGTTTCCTTGGCAATATCCAACAGCCCTCTTGGGTGTCTCCCATACAGTAACTCAAAGGGGGAGAATCCCGTAGAGGATTGGGGCACCTCCCTAATAGCAAACATCAGATAAGGAAGTAGACAGTCCCAATCCTTTCCATCTCTATCCACCACTTTCTTCAACATTTGTTTTAGGGTTTTGTTGAATCTTTCAACCAGCCCATCGGTTTGGGGGTGATACACAGATGTACGTAATTGCGTCACTTTGAACAATTTACATAGCTCCTTCATAACCCGGGACATAAAGGGTGTACCTTGGTCCGTAAGCAGTTCTTTACAAATACCCACCCGGCTAAACACAAGAGATAGCTCTTTGGCTATGGTTTTGGCCGAGGTATTTCGGAGAGGGATCGCTTCTGGATAACGGGTGGCATAGTCCATTATAACTAATATGTACTGGTGCCCCCTAGCGGACTTGATTATAGGACCTACCAAATCCATGGCGATCCTCTCAAACGGGACCTCAATGATGGGTAGAGGGACCAGCGGGCTACGGAAATGTGGCATCGGGGCCGACCTCTGACACACAGGGCAGGAGGAACAATAATTTTCTATGTCCTTCATCACCCCCGGCCAATAGAATCTCTGTAATACCCTCTCTCGGGTTTTCTCTGTCCCCAGATGACCTCCAAGAATGTGCCCATGGGCCAACTCCAACACCAACTTCCTGTACGGTTTGGGCACCACAAGCTGCTCAACGGTTTCTTCTGCCCTTTTTGCCACCCGATACAGTAGGTCCTTCTCTACGCTGAAGTATGGGTAAGTGCAGGTATTATCTGGGTTCACTAACTCGCCATCTATTTTCACTACGTTTTCCCGTGCCTTTATTAGGGCGGGGTCTTTCAACTGTTCTGTGGCAAAGTTTTCCCTGTGAACCTCAAGATCAGAAAACTCCACAGACGGTAGGTTTTCGTCTGAGGAGGTGGGCTCCTCTCCAGTTTCTTGAGTCTCCCCTGCCAATACTGACAAGGGAAATTCCGGAGAGTCCTCACCACTCTCAGGGGAGTTCTGGCTATCACATTCCTGGTACATAGGGGCACCAGTGGGGGGCTCAGGATCATCCCACAGTTCCCAGAACTTCGGAAAATCCCTTCCCACAATGGCGTCATGCGGTAACTGAGATACTAAGCCCACTGGATGAGAGAGGGTACCTTTGGGGGTCTCGAAACACACTGTAGTCACTGGATACTCTCGGGTGTCCCCATGCACACAAATAACAGCTACCTTGCTATTCCCAGAGACCTCTGTTTTAACTAACTCAGCCTTTATCAGGGTCACAAGGCTACCTGAATCCAGCAATACCACAACATTTCTACCATTAACACACATTTTGCATAAATGTTTCTCAGTTCCTCGAATGGCAGTGCATGCGACTGTCGCACACAGCGACTGACGTCTGCCCATCAGAAAGTCACACTGCATGGGTTCCTCCACAACCGGGCAATTTGCTGCAATATGTCCCGCTTGCCGGCAGCGGTAGCAAACGATCCTTCTTGCCGCCTCTTGAGCCGCTGATTTCCCAGGCTGTTCTCGCCAAACTTGGGGTAGAGCTCCCACCCTCTCACTCTCTCCACCCTTACCCCTTGGAATCATCTTATCCGCCCCTGGGGATGGTCTGGTCTTAGGGTGGAAAGTCCGAGTGTCTCTGGAAGAGACCGTCAGGTTCTCTGTAGCCAAGTATTTCTCCACACGATCCACAAGACCATCGGCCGTCTCTGGGTCTCCATGGCTTACCCACTTTTGGATGGCAGTAGGAAGAGCTCTCAAAAACCGATCCATTACAACACGTTCCACAATCTTTGGTGCGGACAAAGTCTCTGGCTGTAGCCACTTTCTGCTCAGGTGAATGAGATCATACATTTGAGACCTGGGGGGTTTTCCAAGCTGGAAAGTCCAGTTATGCACACGCTGAGCCCGGACAGCCAGGGTGACACCCAGCCTTGCCAATATTTCAGCTTTTAGCATCACATAGTCTTTTGCTTGGTTAGGCTCTAGGTCATAGTAAGCTTTCTGCGATTCACCAGTTAACAGAGGAGCCACTAGTCCAGCCCACTGCTCCTCAGGCCACTTTTCTCTTTCAGCGGTCCTTTCAAATGTGGTCAAAAATACCTCTGGATCATCCTCTCCAGTCATTTTTGTCAATAAACGACTCACCCCAAAGGACGCGGTATTAGTGGGACGGCTTTCCTCACTGGTCTGCGGACGTTGCTGCATTACTGCTTCCATCTGTTGTTGTAGTCTCTGCTCTTGCTTCTGCAACAGGTCTATGAAGCGGGCCTCAGATTGCTGCTGGGCTTGTTGCTGAGCCTCCAGACTCTGTTGCAAAGTTGCGTTTGTCTGCTGCTGGGCTGCAAGGCTCTGTTGATGAGCTTGCTGCTGGGCTGCGAAGTTCTGTTGTTGAGCTGCAAGGCTCTGTTGATGAGCTGCAAGGCTCTTTTGCAAACCTGCATTTGTCTGCTGTTGATTGGCATTTGCTAGAGCCAGCTGTTTCAGTATCTCCTCCATGCTGGCTTGAAAAAAACTGCCACTGGTTCTCCACCAACTGTGAGGGGGTTAGCTCGGCAGCGGGTGTGTGTGACCCCCGGGATGGGCTCCCCACACAAAAACAGGCCCAGCAGACGGAGGTTGTGGTTTTCAAAATCAAAAAGGTGCGGTTTATTTTCTATTTACAGTGACAAAAACACAGCAAAGCAAAAGAAACATAAACAAAATAAATCCTGGTCAATTTGACCTCTGACTAAACATACAGGTTTCCTAACTAACAACTGGGATCAGCCTAGTGCTGTCCTAGTCCCTAAGTCCCTGGTTTTAAATGTCCAAGCAAATAGCCACACAGGCTTTGTCTCACCGCACAAGGGTTCACTCTCTCCAGGAAGTCCACACAGGTCTGCTTCCAGGCATGAGCTAACATCTAATGAAGCTGGGAGTTCTTATAGAGGCCTAAATGAGCTGACAAGCTTCAGCTGGTCTCATCAACTCCCTGTCTGCACGACGCCCCACACTCTCCCTAGAGGTATGAGTCATCCATGAGCCCACTAGCCGTAGCTGGGCTTATACAACTCTCCACCTAGTTGTATAAGTCGGCGTAAAGCCTGAATCTGGGCGAAATATATCTACCCCCCTGGATGCAACCAGGTGACTTTACCTTCCTGCTGTCACAATATATATACACAACACCTAGGATGCATATATATCCTCTACACACTGTAACTGCAGCTAACTGACTCGCCTGCCTGCTCTATCTAATTCAATATAAATGACACGGTCTCTCTCTGATATCTCTCTCTTTTAACAACTCCAACACACTACACAAGGCCGCCAAGCCGGCGGCCTTATATAGTGCGGGGCGTGTACTAAACCCCCTGAGCCATAATTGGCCAAAGCCACCCTGGCTTTGGCCAATTACGGCTCTCCGTTTTTTCCGCACTGTGATTGGCCAAGCATGTGGGTCATAGTGCATGCTTGGCCAATCAGCCAGCAATGTACTGCGATGCCGCAGTGAATTATGGGCTGTGTTGCGCCACTCGAATTTGGCGCGAACGGCCCATTAAGTTTGCAATTCGGCGAACAGCCGAATAGCCGATGTTAGAGTCGAACATGGGTTCGACTCGAACACGAAGCTCATCCCTACTATACACATGTGAAATACATTCAATCCAACAATCATATATAATGATAAACCCTGTGTCATTGCATAAAATAATTAATCTTTCATACAAAAAATGATTTGTTTCTATGAAACAAACAATTATACCGCGTACACACGATCGGACATTCCGACAACAAAACTGTTGATCTTTTTTCCGACGGATGTTGGCTCAAACTTGTCTTGCATACACACAGTCACACAAATGTTGCTTGGAAATTCCGAACGTCAAGAACGCGTGGCGTACAACACTACGACGAGCCGAGAAAAATGAAGTACAATGATTCTGAGCATGCTTCGAATTGATTCCGAGCATGCGTGGAATTTTTTTGTGTTGGAATTGGATACACACGATCGGAATTTCCGACAAGAACTTTTGTTGTCGGAAAAATTGAGAACCAGTCCTCAATCAATTCCGACAGCAAATATCCGATGGAGCCTACACACGGTTGGAATATCCTACCTGTAACGGCACCCCAGGTATGAAAGGGGTTAACGCCGTTTAGGATATTCCCTCTCCAAACACACATCCGCTACCGACACTCCAGTCAGGCGACCGAGACCCATAGGAATAATTCTTCCAGAAATACGAGACTCAGGCCTCGTACACACGGCCGAGATTCTCGTCGAAAAAAACATGTCGTTTGACGAGATTCTTGGACAAGAAAATTATCCCGGCCGAGTGTACACACGCTCGATTCAAAGAACCCGCGGTTCTTTGAATGGAGCGTACGCGGTGACGTCATCGACTACGACGAGCATGCGCTTGTCACATTCGATGCCGTCGCCGCCATCTTGGTATACCCTACGTATGCCTAGGAAGCTACCATGCATGCGTCAAATTCATTTCGAACATGCGCGGGCTTCCCGGCGGACAGGTAAGTGTACACACACACTCACTTTTCTCGTCGAGAAACAGGCTGACGAGAATCTCGATGAGAAAATAGAGAGCAGGTTCTCTATTTTCTCGTCGAGGTTACTTGTCGGTTTTCTCGACGAGAAACCCGATAGCCGCGTACACGCGACCGATTTACTCGGCAAGACATCTCTGCCAGCAAGTTTCTTGCTGGTTCTTGCCGAGAAAATCGGTCGTGTGTACGAGGCCAATCGCTCTGTATGAGGTTTCCAACTGGTCTGACACTTTATTGAGAAAAGAACAGGCTTTTATATACACTAAAAGAATACTGTAGTCCAAATGAAAAACTCCACCCACAACATCACACAATGGTCACATAATGAGCCCCCAATACACATTCTGACATCTCTTAGCAGACAACAGGTGAGTTCATTAGCTAATCCCTTTTCAGCTTAAATGACTATGCATAACCTTTAGGTTTCCCAGACTGTCTGTCTGCTTATTTACAATACCCACAATTACAGAGTTAATTATCACACCCCACAATTAAAAGATCTTTAGAATAGTTGGGATTCATTAACATTACACAGGCAGACAGGTGATTGAAGTTGAACACATCAGCCCTTTCAATTAACCTGTTGAGTTCAGGATCAACAAACAGTAAATAGTTGTTTACAGATATCCTGGGGAATATGGTGGATTAATATTACAGACCATTTTAAAGCAATCCAATACATATTCTCGATGTCCATTATTTCCTGGCTCATACTTTCTAAGAACTTCTGGGTTCCACAGGCCCACCCGTTACATCTCTCCCCTTTCGACAGGAGACTAACACAGGAGGAGACCCCAGACGGGTTGACTCCGAAGTTAGTCCATAGTTCCATTCCTCTAATGCCTGGACAACCCATCAGCATTGCCATTTTGCTTACCGGGTCAGTAGCTGATGGTGAAGTTGTAAGGTTGTAGGGCGAATAATGGAATTCAGTTCTGGAACAGTCACTTGCTTTGCTCTCTCAATGGCTCCCAAAACTTGTTGCTGATGCTCTTGGGAAAGGTAAGGCAAAACCTGGCTGCAAATCCCATTTAACCTTTTGACAATTTCAGCCTGTTTGTGCATTTCAATGTTCAAGCCATGGGACATCTCATAATACATGACGTAGTGTCGTTGCATCTCCGATTTCTCAATGGCCAACTTGTCACATTCCAATTTTAAAATGTAAAAAGTGTAAAAAATATTGCGCTGTCTAAAAAGAAAAAAACAAATGTGATAACTCAATATCTGTGCTGCAACCAAAAAAAATGTGGGACACACACAAACAACAATTTAATAAAGAACTAAGGCTGCGCAGCTAAATACTAAATGTGAAAAAAACTAAAATGATTTGTTGTGAAAAAACACAATGTGATATCACCTATGAGTAACGTGCTAAACAATATAACTTAAGGAATACAGGATATTGTTCTATGCGTCTCTAGGTGATAGATGGTACTTAAACTATATTCCTTGGTAATGACACACAAGAGAGTTCAAAGATAGTCCATAGGTAACTTAAAGTCCCCAGAAGGAAGAAAAAAAGATTCCGAACTCTTCAGAACTGTATTAGTGACTTCCAAAATGAAACACCATAGAAGGAGTGATGATATGACAGAAAAAGGAATCCACCACCTTGTCCCTCTCAGGCTGCTTACCAGAAATTCTGATCCCTGAAAGAGATCGGTCTGAATAGGTGGCTGTTATCCCCGCCAAGGGCTCTAATTGGCTCTCTCTGTGCTCTCTATTCATCCAGGTTCCAGTCTGTAGTCCCCAGGTAGCTCCGTGAGTCACATTTAGGGTAAAAGAGAAAACCCCATAGCGTAATCCAATATATAAAAAACGTTTATTATAATAAAAATGCATTCACAGCATGTTGAAATATAAACAGCAATGGTTTGGTGTAAGGCCGGCCGGCTCTCACTACCCGTTGCTTCCGGGATTCGTATCGTGGTGACGTCATATCATCACTCCTTCTATGGTGTTTCATTTTGGAAGTCACTAATACAGTTCTGAAGAGTTCGGAATCTTTTTTTCTTCCTTCTGGGGACTTTAAGTTACCTATGGACTATCTTTGAACTCTCTTGTGTGTCATTACCAAGGAATATAGTTTAAGTACCATCTATCACCTAGAGACGCATAGAACAATATCCTGTATTCCTTAAGTAATATTGTTTAGCACGTTACTCATAGGTGATATCACATTGTGTTTTTTCACAACAAATCATTTTTGTTTTTTTCACATTTAGTATTTAGCTGCGCAGCCTTAGTTCTTTATTACATTCCAATTTTAGACTGTGATATTGGGCCTGATCTAAGGTACATGTCGCAGGAGGAAGTCTTACCCGGGTCTCAGCAGCAAGCGGGTCGGTTCCAGCAGCACGGGTCTGGGCACAGGTAGTCACTGGGTTGGCTTCAGCGGGGCCCATCGGGGCGTTAGCAGAAACGAGGGGGGCCAAATCATTCCCCAGTAGTATATCCGCTGGCAAATCCTTCATCACCCCCACATTCATGTGTCCCGAACCAACCCCCCAATCCAGGTGAACACGGGCAACGGGTAGCCGGAAGATGGTGCCTCCCGCTACTCTTACGGCTACAGTGTCTCCGGTATGTTGGCTCTCTGGGATGAGGTTCTTCTGTAGTAGGGTCATGGTGGTGCCAGTATCACGTAGGCCATTGGCTACCTTTCCATTGACCCAGACAGTCTGCCTGTGTTGCTGCCTGTTGTCCCGGTTAGCTGCTTGTATTGAATCAGCCTCGTGCAGGACGCCCCAATTTTCTTCCTCTTCAACGCAGTGGGCCGCAGGCATGGATGTGCGGGGGCTCCCCCTTGCTGGCTGTCTCCATGACTGGGACTGGATGGCTGGATTCAACGGACAGTCTGGCTTTTTGTGCCCTAGCTGTTTACACCCGAAACACTTGATGGGTTGTGAGTAGTCCTGGGAGTTGAACCTGGGCTGCTGAGGATAAGTGGCCGCTGGAGGTGGTGCTGATGTTGGGTTAGAGGCTGGTAAACTGGGCCGAGATAGTGGATAGCGCTCTGTATATAGTAAAATAATGCCGAGCTGTTGAATTAACCTCTATAGTTCCCTGATAAGAATGAATGATCCTGTGATATTCTAAAATGACATTCTTAACCAGATAAAAACACAATATCTAAAACGAAATAGAATTGTAAAGGAATATATAAATGTGACATATAACTTAGAAAAAGTGCATAAAATCATATGATATCCAATAGCTGTGCTGCAAAAAGTCTAGCTGTGACTTTTGCTAAAATGCTAAAACGAAAATAGTGCAAAGAATATGGTGTCCAATACTGTGCTGCAATAGTGACTTATAATAATAAAAATTGCTAGAACAAGAATAGTGCAAAGAATAAACTCATAAATAATAGTCTTTGGGTGATGCAAAAGTGCAAGCAAAAAAACAGATTGTTTTTGCAATAAATAAACAATGATTAAAGTGCTGGGTGATGTTGTAATTTCCACGCTGTGAATATGTGACTTCTGGATGTGTTATCCTGTGACTCCCACGCTGTGCTTTTAGAGAAAGGTGGCCCCTTACCTCACTGCTGTGAGGTTACAGCATGTAATATAAGCCCTCTGTTGTGCCTGTTGTTATCCGGATGCTGACTGGAACATGGGGATATGTGGATGCCTGGTGGGGGTTAATCCTCTAGCCGTGGGGTCTCCGAGATGATGTGCATGTATGGGGGTTTAAGATATGGAGGCAAGAAAGGCCCAATATAGTGTAGTAATATTTGCTAAAAATATTTATTTTCGTAGATTTCAAAGTATAAATTACTCACATTTAAAAATCACAGTAGTGCATATAAAAAACGAGCGCCGAGCTCGTCCGCGTCACCTCCGGTGCTTGCTACGTCCCTACGCGTATCGTCAATCACGTGACTTCATCAGGGGATGAAAAACAAGCTCAGGAGATGTCTTTATATATGCTATTACAATCTAATAGGCGGCGGCCATTTTCCCGAAGTCCGAGCGCCGGAAATGCTTCGGTGGCCATATTCCTGTATATTGGTGTGCAGTGCTGTGCGTCGCCATTTTGTTGGTTGGCCAAAATGTAAACACGCCAGGGGCATCTTGCACAAGTGTGTGCAGATGTTTAAATATGACTAAAAAGGACTATAAATTACTTTAATTCTGTTAAAAACTGCTTGTAGGTCCCTAAAAAGGACATATTTTTTAAAAGTCTAAAAAATATGAAAAAAATTAAAAGAATTTGTATGAGTAGTACCGGAAATGACTCGGACGTGGAATTTGCAACTGACATATGAGGATAATATAATATAACAATAAAAAGCAGAGAGATGTATTTAGAAGAGAGGATAGTTATTGTTTAGCTTGTTTTAAAAGAATAGTTTAATGGTGGACTTGTCGGGGGTGGTAAAAGGGTGGTAAAACTAAATATCAAACTTATTATAAAAATATTTTAAAAATATTTCTAAAAAATATCCTGAAAAATATATTGAAAAATATATTAAAAACCCTTTTAAAAATTACTCAGAAAACAGTTCAAATCAAATTCTACATTTAATCCACGGGGTGTAAAAGTGTCCAATAGGAAAATCCATTTGGATTCCATTTGACTGAGTGTTCTTATTTTGTGTCCACCTCTCCAATGTTTAGTATATGGTTCTAACCCCCAAAACTTCAACTGTGTGGGGTCTTTATTATGGTGTAGTAAAAAATGTTTTGACACATTGTGTTTGTCGAATCCATTTATGATGTTTTGTACGTGTTCTTTAATTCCTATTCTGAGGAGTCTTTTTGTGCGTCCCACGTACTGTAACCCACAGCTGCATGCTAACATATATACCGCTCCCTCTGTATTGCAGCATGTGAATCCTTTTATGTCATATGTGATGCCTGTACTTTTTGCAGTGAACTTGAACTTTTTTTCATTAGGTTTTTTGGACCTGATGCAAGCATAACAGCGCTTGCATGGGTAGAAGCCCTTTCCTGTGAAAAAAGTTGGACCTTTGATTGGAGGATCTGGTACGTTTTTTACTAATTTATCTCTAAGTGTAGGGGCTCTTCTATATATAAAATCGGATGTGTCGGTAGTGTTTCCTTCAGCTGTGTGTCTGCTAGTAACACGTTCCAGTGTCTTTTTATTATTTGTTCTACTTTTTTGTGCTGTATGCTATAGTCCAGGATCACTGGTACTTTGTCTATAAATAGTTTTTTGTCATTATTTTTTATTAAGTCGCCTTGATTCATCCTTGTTACCTCTTCTATGTCCTTTTCTATTATTTTGGGACTATAGCCTTTTTTGATGAACCTTTTGCCAATGTGTCTGGCTTGTGATGTGAACATATCTATATGTGTGCAATTGCGCCTAAGTCTCATTAGTTGGCCTTTTGGGATGTTGCACAACCAATTCTTATGGTGGCAACTTTCTATGGGCAGATAACTATTTCTATCGACATTTTTAAAATGTGTTTTGGTTGTTATGGTATTTTTCTCTTGTAGTAATTCCAGATCTAAAAACGTAACGGTTTTTTCACTAATCTTCCATGTGAGTTTAATATTCCGGTCATTTTTGTTGAGGTTTTCCAAGAAGAGTGCTAATCCTAATTCCTCTCCTTTCCATAAGATGAAAATATCATCAATGTACCGTTTAAAAATGATGAGTTCATTTGGGATTCTTGAGAAGACGGATTCTTCCTCCCATTGGGCCATAAAGAGGCCTGCTATGCTCGGCGCAAATTTGGCTCCCATAGCAACTCCAGTGCGTTGGAAATAGTAATCTCGATTATGCCAGATATAGTTATTTTTGAGACAAAAGTCTAATCCTTTTATTAGATATTTTCTTTGCACACATGGTAGTTTGGTGTGTTTTCTTAGTCCCCATTTCACGGCCTCGCATGCTAGGTGGTGTGGAATAATTGTGTACAAGGATGAAACATCTGCTGTGGCCATAATCCAAGGGGTGTCTGTTGTTGGAATGTTCTCCAGGAGTTGTAGCATCTGCTTGGTGTCTTTTAGGTAGGCGCGTGTTTCTTGTACTGCCGGCTGTAGAAAGTGGTCAATGTATTCTCCCATTCGTGAGGTTAAAGAATCTATTCCATTTACTATTGGTCTTAATGGCGGGTTGTTACTGTCTTTGTGTATTTTGGGCACACAGTAGATGACTGGAGTCCGACATGACTCTGGGATCAGATATTTTGCTTCCTTCTTGTTCAGTATTTCTCGTTTTAGGCCCAGATGTATTATTTGTTCCTGAGCTTTCCTACACTTAAACATTGGGTTCCCTAACAATTTGTGGTAAGTATCTTCATCTTCAAGTAATGTGTTCATATTATCTTGATATTGTTCTTTGGTGAAAACTACTATCCCTCCGCCTTTGTCCGCAGGTCGGATGACTAGGTCTTTTCTTTTGGTGAGTTTGTTGATACCACTTTTGATGTGTTTGGGCTCCTCTTTCTTGTGTACTTTCAGGTCCATCAGGTCTTTCACTACCAGTTTCTTAAAAACCTCAATGTGTTTATTTTTTTTTATTGGAGGGTTGAATGTTGATTTGTTTCTTAGGTTACTGTGGCTAATGTCTTCTTCTTGAGCTTTTGCTTTGGGTTTGGCTGTGTTGCTAGCCATATATTTTTTGATATTTAGTTTCCTAATATATTTTTGGATTCCTATATAGGTATGAAACTTGTCCAGATTCTTTGTGGGGGCATATTTGAGTCCTTTATCGAGTACCCCTACTTCTTCTTGTGATAGTGGTTTCCCACTGAGGTTAAAAATACCTTCTCCTTTTATTCCCCTTCTCTTTTTCTTTTGTTCTCTCTTTCCTGATCGGCATCCTCTCTTATTTCTGGGCTTCTTCTCCCATTCATGGTCCCTTCTAGATTCCTCGGAGGATAATGATCCCGACCTTTCTCTAAAAAAGACCTGCTCTGTTCTGTTTCTGGACGATATGTCTCTTGTTTGTATTCGTCATAGTAATTTCTTAATGGTGCGTAGTAATTATACGTTGGTATAGGACTACGTTCGTGTTGGCGATATGGGCCTTGGTTATAGGGTCCCCTTCTCTCACCATATCCATAATCTTGGTATGGAATGGGACTTCTTCCTCTCTGCCTTTGTTGATCATATTGTGGTCCTCTCTGTTTGTAGTGGCCTCCTCTATTGTTTCCCTGATCTTGTGGGTATCCTCTATTTTCTCTCTGTTCATTTTGATTTTTTTGCCAATTATTGTGTCCGTAATACGTTTTTTTGTTGTTTTTCCAATGTGTTTTTTTCCAACCATTCTGCGGTGTTCTGTGATTTGGGGGTCTTCTATCTCCTTTGTGGGGTGTGTTGTATTGTTGGTCCCCATTTCCTGTGTGATTTGTGTGGCGTCTTGGTGTCTCTGCCCTAGGTCTTGGTGTGGCCTTATAGGTGTATTTCATTCTTGATTTGGATTAGGGTTCATGTGTTGTGATTGCATACGTACAGTTTTTTCTGGTGTTGAAAATGTTGAAATTGGGTCTGTCCGTCCCAGTTGGCTTTGCCATTTGAAAGTTTGGTCATTTCTGAAGTCATTCATGTCTCTGGAGTATTTTTTGCTTTTTCTTTGTTGTACTTCCTTGTCTTTTTTGGTTAGATCTCTATTTAGCTGTGTAGTTAATGTTATGAATTCTGTGGTATCTTTATATTTGTCTAGTTCTTCCTTTACTTCTGATATGGTTTGGTCTATTTTTTTCATTTTAATTTGTTTTCTTTGTAGTAAAAATGTCAGAAGTTCTAGCCCTTTGCCATTAAAGAATTTAAACCAGTCGTCTATTGAATCTTTGTCTATTAGTCCATCATTCCGTGGTACATCCCATCTTAGCCGTCTCGGCACTATGCTGTCTTTTAAATATCTGTCAAAGGTGGTTATGTCCCACCATGTACTTATCTTTTTCTCCATGTTTTGTCCTAATTTTCGCATTAGGCTTTCTAAGTTATCATTTTTTGTGTTAATAGGTTTGTCAGCATTGAAAATTTCATCTAGATTGATTTACCTCTTGTCTAGAAATGCAAATACTTCCATAGTGGCCGCGTAAATGGATGGTTTAAGGTGTAAATATGGATATAGAAAGTATTTACGCGCTACTATGTGTGAAAAAGGGGGGGGTATTTTACAACTGCTGCAAGGCACTGAAGGGTACTGAAACCATAACCTGAATAGAATGTATATAGTAAAATAATGCCGAGCTGTTGAATTAACCTCTATAGTTCCCTGATTAGAATGAATGATCCTGTGATATTCTAAAATGACATTCTTAACCAGATAAAAACACAATATCTAAAACGAAATAGAATTGTAAAGGAATATATAAATGTGACATATAACTTAGAAAAAGTGCATAAAATCATATGATATCCAATAGCTGTGCTGCAAAAAGTCTAGCTGTGACTTTTGCTAAAATGCTAAAACGAAAATAGTGCAAAGAATATGGTGTCCAATACTGTGCTGCAATAGTGACTTATAATAATAAAAATTGCTAGAACAAGAATAGTGCAAAGAATAAACTCATAAATAATAGTCTTTGGGTGATGCAAAAGTGCAAGCAAAAAAACAGATTGTTTTTGCAATAAATAAACAATGATTTTCACAGCGTGGAAATTACAACATCACCCAGCACTTTGTTTTTGCAATAAATAAACAATGATTAAAGTGCTGGGTGATGTTGTAATTTCCACGCTGTGAAAATCATTGTTTATTTATTGCAAAAACAATCTGTTTTTTTGCTTGCACTTTCGTTTTAGATATTGTGTTTTTATCTGGTTAAGAATGTCATTTTAGAATATCACAGGATCATTCATTCTTATCAGGGAACTATAGAGGTTAATTCAACAGCTCGGCATTATTTTACTATATACATTCTATTCAGGTTATGGTTTCAGTACCCTTCAGTGCCTTGTAGCAGTTGTAAAATACCCCCCCTTTTTCACACATAGTAGCGCGTAAATACTTTCTATATCCAGTGGATAGCGCTCGCTTTCGCCTGACCTTCGAGAGTCCAGATATTTATCGGCCAAAGTAGCCGCTTGCTGTACAGTCCGTGGTCGCTTATCTCGCACCCAATCCCATAATACCGGAGGGGTGTGGTTAAAGAACTATTTTAAGAGTACTAGCTGGGTGATGTCCTCTATGGTATGAGCGTGGCTTCCCTGGAACCAGCCCTTAAGGTTTCGCTGCAAACGATGTGCCCACTCCACGTATGTTATGTTGGTTTGTTTCCGGGATTCTCAAAACTTAATCCGGCTGGCTTCGGGTGTAATGGCAAATCGGCGTCCTTTAGCGTCCTCATCCTCCAGGGCCCGATATGCATCCGCCGCTCTGTCAGTTAAATTACTCGCCAGTAAGGCGACCCAATCTTGGGGCAGTACTTCATGTATCTGGCATAGTCTCTCAAAGTCCCGCAGGAACGCTTCAATTTCCTCCTCTCCTTGCTTAAATAGTTTGAACGCCCTAAAGGGCAACTTACGGAAAGGCGCTGCATCTTTAGGTGTTGTCTCCGATTGCCGTTTTTCCGCCATTCTCCGCTCATGTTGCCGTTCTAGTTCTCTCTCTTGTCGCTCATCCTGCAGCTGGATGTCTCTAATGGCATTCTGTATGGCGGTCTCTGATGGGTTAGCACCATATAATGCCAACCGCTCTCGAACTCGTTGCTGAAACAAGTCTTCAACTGACCGGGGTCCTGCATCACCATCCCTCTGATCCATCTCGGCTAGCTCACTGATCAGGGTGGCCTTGTTCTTTATCCCACCGGTCCCTCCACGGCTCTCAAGTAATTCTTTCAGCGTGGCTTTCCTGCAGGCTGCATAGCTGGTCATTCACTGTGGTGGTTTGGAGTGTCCCAGTAACTGGAGAGAAAATCCCCCCGCTGCCAACCAATGTAACGGCACCGCAGGTATGAAAGGGGTTAACGCCGTTTAGGATATTCTCTCTCCGAACACACATCCGCTACCAACACTCCACAGTCAGGCGACCGAGACCCATAGGAATAATTCTTCCAGAAATACGAGACAACCGCTCTGTATGAGGTTTCCAACTGGTCTGACACTTTATTGAGAAAAGAACAGGCTTTTATATACACTAAACGAATACTGTAGTCCAAATGAACAACTCCACCCACAACATCACACAATGGTCACATAATGAGCCCCCAATACACATTCTGACATCTCTTAGCAGACAACAGGTGAGTTCATTAGCTAATCCCTTTTCAGCCTAAATTACTATGCATAACCTTTATGTCCCCCAGACTGTCTGTCTGCTAATTTACAATACCCACAATTACAGAGTTAATTATCACACCCTACAATGAAAAGATCTTTAGAATAGTTGGGATTCATTAACATTACACAGGCAGACAGGTGATTGAAGTTGAACACATCAGCCCTTTCAATTAACCTGTTGAGTTCAGGACCAACAAACAGTAAATAGTTGTTTACAGATATCCTGGGGAATATGGTGGATTAATATTACAGACCCATTTTAAAGCAATCCAAGACATATTCTCAATGTCCATTATTTCCTGGCTCATACTTTCTAAGAACTTCTAAGTTCCAAGGGTCCACCCGTTACACTACGAACATTTGTTGTCGGAAATTCCGATCGTGTGTACGTGGTATTAAAGTGCAAATAATTTTTGTATGATAGATTTTATGCAATAACAGAGATTATCATCATACACAGAGGCGTAACTAGAACCTTCAGGGCCCCCGAAGCAAGAAACCATAAAGGGCCCCCCTCTCCCGACACCCCCACCCTTACATCACAGCCCGTAGCGTTCCCCTTTATATCGTAGTCCGCAGCGTTCCCCTTTACATCAGCGCTTTCCTTTACATCAGGGTCTTTAGCATTCCCCTTTACGTCAGAGTTCCCCTTTAGATCAGGGTCTGCAGAGTTCCCCTCTACATCAGATTCCATAATTCCCCTTTACATCACAGTCCACAAAGTTCTCCCTTCCAGAGTCCGCAGGGTTCCCCCTTACAGTGTACCCTGGTGAAGAGGAGATCTCTGTGGATCCTGATGTAAAGGGGAACTCTGATGTAAAGTGGAATGCTGTGAACTCAAGTGTAAAGGGAAACTCTGATGTAAGGTGGCCCCTCCCGTTACATCGGAGTCTACAGCGTTCCCCTTTGCATCATGGTCCGCAGCATTCCCCTTTACATCGGAGTTCTTCTTTACATCAGGGTCTGCAGAGTTCTCCCTTGCACTGGGGGTAATCCTTCAGACTTTTATGTAAAGGGTATGATGTGAAGGGGACTCTGGTGACCCCCCATAGACTCTGTGTGGCCTGGCTGGAGCTGTCAAACTGACCTCACCTTCTCCATTGCTCGGGTGCAGGACAGGCTAAGGCAGACCTTGGCTTTGATCTCTGATCCTCTTCTCTTCTTCTCCCGGCTCTCCAACTCCCCCTCTTCATATCACCCGCCCGTTCAGTGTAAATGATCTCATTCACAAATAACATTTGTCACATAGTTGTGGGTTTTGGGCGCCATTTTGTTGAAGACCAATTCCACTCTGTGTATATGGGCAACCTTCAACAAAATGGCGCCGGCAATGGAGACATTTGCTTGGCAGGGGGGCGGGCTCCAGCTGATGGAGAGCTGAGGGGGAGTTGTCCCATCCAGGCCAGCCGGAGTGCGACTCTGCAGATGTTCTGCAGGATTGGTGTGTGCTGACGTATCCTCCTCCTCGAAACGTCACCACGCGGCCATCCCGCCCCCCGAGTCTGTCCAAACCCGACCACGAATTGGCTGTCCTGGTTCCCCCTACAGTGGTGGAACGACAGGGCCCAGACGCGGGGGCGACTGTTGCGACCCTAATAATTCCGCCACTGATTATACATGATTGTTGGATTGAATGCATTTCACATGTGTACAGTAAGGGATTAGGTTTATAGCAGTGTGTTCACTATCACCAGATTATGGGATTATAGATTTGCGCTTCTTGCTTCTTTTTTATTGCCAATTAACTGGTGATCATAGGCATGCACAGGGGGTGTGCCAGGTGTGCCTGGGCACACCCTAATCATCCCAAGCACATTAGTATTATCGCTCTGGGTGCAGGCAGGGAGATGGGAAATATCTCCCTCTGACCGGTTCTGCCATTCATAAAGCGCTACCGTACTTCTCTTTCACTGTATCGGCTCTACCATAAGAGGTTGTGTATGTCTGTATATGTATACACACATGCATGTGTGTTTGATCTTTGGGTTGCGCATCCTAATGCAATAGGCTACACACACCTATGTTGGTGATTCACTGGTACTTAGGTGGCAGCAATCTTATTTAATCCCTCAAGCCCAGTACACACGATCGGTTTTCCCGGTGGTAAAAATCCGCCGGGAAAACCAAGGGGAAAACCGAAAACCTGCTTGGTAGCTTTTTCCCTCTACACACGGCCGGGTTTCCTGGCAGGAAAACTGCCATGAGAGCTTTGGCCGGGAATCCCGGCCGTGTGTATGTTCCATCGGCACTGCCTCGCAGTGTTTCCCATAGTAAATCTGGCAGAAAAAAAACGCCGGGAAACCCGACGGGAAAATAGAGAACCAGCTCTCTTTTTTCCCACCGTGATTCGCGGCAGTTTTCCTATCGGGAAAACTGCGATGAAGCATACACACAGACGGTTTTCCCGTCCAAAAGCTCTCATGGCAGTTTTCTTGGCAGGAAAACCGGTTGTGTGTACGGGGCTTCAATCTTCCATTAATATCTTTGGCACTAGTTTTTCTTGTTGTTTGTCCAAGTGTCGGTATTTAATTGGGTCATTTCACTAATAAGTAAAGAGTGGTGAATTGTCAGAAAAATTGCAAAATCTAAGCCAAAGTGGCTGAAGCTGAAAAAAAGCTCTCATTAAAATATTTTTTGTTCAGATTTTTTGGCCTATATTTTACCATTTCTCTAAAAAAATTACCTCAGTTTACTGAATAGTGCATTAAGACAAAACTGATCTTTATATAAATGTAGCGGGGGTTAACATTTAGGGGGAGTATCTGGGTGGTAGCATGGCCCAGATACACTAATTGTTAGGGATCTATGGCCAATTTGGTTCGTGGAGGATATAATGGTGTTCAGTTCCCTGCGGCCCCTGGGTGGCGCTGTCGCCTTGAGCTGGGGTTATACCATCATTGTAGGGCCCTTTGTGTCCTCTCGCGGCAGTAGTATGGTGGGGCAGGGAACCCGCTGTGCCTGCTGGGAGAGGGTATAAAGGGGCGGACATCTTTTGCACGAGGTCCGGGCCCCAGGCACCTTCAGCCTGGGGGCTGCTGTTCTGTTCGTCCGCACCCAGGTGCCCTTGGCCTGGGTGCGAGGGAGTTTGAGTTCCATCCCAGGCATCTTCAGCCTGGGGTGAGGTACTAGCCAAGGCCTGGGACCCAGTACCTTCGACTGGGTCCCATCTGTGAGAAGATACCTAGGGGCCCACCGAGTGAGGGGACCCGAGTCTTGGGCGAGGAGAACCAGGGAGGTGACCTGGCCTGAAGATCCAGCGCAGCTTTGGCTGGTGACAGTGCAGGCCTCTGGGAACTGTCCGGGATGGATCATCTCCCTAACAGGGGTCGCCATTAGAAGGTAGTTCATGTTCTTTGGTCTTTGCAGAGACCCAGCTACATCTGGTCGGTGGCAGAGACCTCATGGTTCACCAGGTCTGTGGCAGGGACCAACCTCACGGTCGGTGGTAGCGACCGTGCGCCAAAAGTTGTTGTGAACTCCTAACAGCTTCTCTGATCCAAAAGGATTGTGCCTGAACCCTCTCCCCACCAAGTTTGTGTTTGTATCAACCTGTCTGCTTCCAACGAGGCATATTTATCTCTGCGGGAATAAATATAGATGTTGTACTGTCACCTGGTGTGGGCTTACTTTTCTGGGAGCAAAGTGTTCTACATTCACCTATCTACCTGTCATATTTGAAGTGGAATCTCCGGACAGGGACACAGACCCGAAGGTAAAGATCTTAGCTCAAACCTCTACACACATAAGAGGTGCGAGCTGGTGGCAGCACCTCACCCCTCTCCCTGGTCCCCCTGGATGAGTTAACCAGCCGAGAAGAAGAAGGAAGAGAGCGGGTGAGACCACTACACGTGGGGGCTCAGTGTCCGGGATTTGTGTTCCATGTTAATGGAGCTGAAGCTCTCAAAACTTGACTTTTACCCCCCAGAAAAGTTCAGAGGAGGTCGCTACGAGGCACACCCCCCCTGCTCAGTTCGTGGGCGTAACGAGGAAAGGCCCGCAAGGTGTTGCACCAAGGGGGAGGAGTCTGGCCATGTGTGGAGATACACGTGGAGACTTTGGCGCCAGTTCTTACTTACCTTGTCCCCAGGATCCTGCAATGTCCTCCCGCTGTGTGTGTGGGATGTGACTCCGCTCGATCTATCACAGTGCTAAAAACACCATTCCCTGCGAGCGTCGCGGCGCACAGGGACGGAGCCCAGCGCCAAATTCAAAAAGTGAAAAACACAGAACACATACAGTACACTGTAATCTTACAGATTACATTACTGTATCAAATAGTTTCACATCCCTTTTGTCCCTAGTGCTTTGTCCAGTGCCCTGCATGGAGATTAATATTATATATACTGTTCTTCCTGCCTGGAAACTGGAGATTGTCCATAGCAACCAAGAAGTGTCCCTTTACGTCAAGAGTGGCTTTAGACCAGCTAGAAAACAGCGATAATAAATTAGAATCATTTGCAGAACTGAGCGATAGTGATTTGTGATATTAGTCATCAAACACTGAAAGTGACGACAGCGACAATTCAGCAACTAAGCAAATTTCAGTGTTTTTGATTTGATTACATTATTGAATACATTTTATTATTATTATTATTATTATTATTATTATACTGTATTATTATTGTTTGTTATAATTATTTATAGTTACTGTATTTATTGGCATATAACACTTACTTTTTTACCCTGAAAATAGAGGGTAAACTGTGCCTGCGTGTTATACGCAGGGGGCTGTGGAAAGTTTTTTTTCCTGAAACCTCCCTCTTAAAGTTAGGGTGAGTGTTATACGCCTGTGCGTGTTATACGCCGATAAATACGGTATTTATTATATCATCATTTATGATTTTGTGTTTCAAACTTGATCATACCCAGGATGTCTAATGCCGCGTACACACGATCGGAATTTCCGTCGGAAAAACCTTGGATGTTTTTTCCGATGGAATTTCACTCAAACTTGGCTTGCATACACACACGGTCACACAAATCCTGTCGGACATTCCAACCGTCAAGAACGCGGTGACGTGCAACATGTACAACGAACCGAGATCAATGAAGTTCAATAGGCAGTTTGGCTCTTCTGCTTTATTCTGAGCACGCATGTTTTTTTGCGTGTCGGAATTGCACACAGACGATCGGAATTTCCAAAGGGAACTTTTCCAGTCGGAAAATTTGAGAACCAGCTCTCAAATTTTTCTTGGCGGAAATTTAGAAAAATTTCGATGGAGCCTACACAAATTCGAAATTTCCGACCAAAAGCTCACATCGGACTTTTCTTGTTGGAATTTCCGATCGTGTGTACGCGGCATTAGACTCTTGTTTGGGCAGATTTAAGTGTGTTATTCCTAAGAATTACAGGCCTACAATATAAAACGCCAAATTTCCATTCAAAACAATGTACCGCTTTAACCACTTCAATACAGGGCTTTTTGTACCTATTCAATACCGGGCCTATTTTGGCACTTCTCTCCTACATGTACAAATCATCATTCTTTTGCTAGAAAATTACTCAGAACCCCCAATTATATATGTTTTTTTAGCAGACACCCTAGGGAATAAAATGACGGTCATTGCAACATTTTTTCTTGCACAATATTTGCGCAATAATTTTTCAAACGCCTTTTTTAAAAAAAAAAATGGTTTCATGAATTAAAAAACAACAAAACAGTAAAGTTAGCCCAATTTTTTGGGAACATATGAAAGATAATGTTACGCCGAGTAAATAGATACCTAACATGTCACGCTTTAAAATTGCGCACACTCATGGAATGGCGCCAAACTTCGGTACTTAAAAATCTCCATAGGCGACGCTTAAATTTTTTTTACAGGTTACCAGGTTAGAATTACAGAGGAGGTCTAGTGCTAGAATTGTTGCACGCGCTCTAACGCACGCGGTGATACCTCACATGCGTGGTTTGAATGGCGTTTACATATGTGGGCGACTTACGTGTGCATTCGCTTCTGATCGCGAGCTACCGGGGACAGGGGCGTTTTAATTTTTTTTATTATTTATTTATTTATCTTACTTATTTATTTATTTTTTTTACAATGATTTGACTTTTTTTTTTTTTTTTTTGATCACTTTTATTCCTATTACAAGGAATGTAAACATCCCTTGTAATAGGAATGTGTGTGACAGGTTCTCTTTATTGAGAGATGCGGGGTCAATAAGACTCCACATCTCTCCTCCAGGCTGGAAAGCATGAGATTAGTGAAAAAATTTTCACTGATTTCATACTTACAGCCGCAACGGCGGCTTTGTTTACATTTTTGAGACCCGGGCGTGACGTCATCACATCGCGCCCGGGCCTCCGACGATCATAGAGATGACTGGTGACCATCTGGTCACCAGTCATCTCTATGCTCATCACGTGACTCCACCAACGATGCCGGAAGATTCGCTCCGGGTCCCCGATCGCACGGGGGAGCCCGGAGAAGCACCGGATGGCGGCGGGAGGGGGGGGGTGTCCCCTCCCGCCGCCTATAAGAACGATCAAGCGGTGGAACCGCCACTATGATCATTCTTATGGTGCACAGAATCGCTGGCACTTCAAAAGGATATCTGAATGATGCCTCTAGCTGCAGGCATCATTCAGATATCCCCCTACAAAGCCGAGGACGTCATATGACGTCCACCCAGGATGGGAGATCCCATCTGTGGACGTCATTTGTCTATGGCTGGGTAGGGAAGTGGTTAAGCATCAAAAATCTGACATAATCATAACGCCAGGGAGGTTAAACAAGGACCACAACAGGTCTAGTGGCGCTTTGGTATACAAATCCTTAATGGTAGTTCAGGTTCCACTCTCCTCTCCTCGCCTGCATTGAAATCCACAGCTGGTCTGACAAGGCTTTAATATATAGATCCTTTATGGAAAATCACAATCTACTCCACTCTCCTCTCCTAAAAGCGCCACTAGACCAGTTGTGGTTTTTGTTTAAGGTGAGCTGCTAGCATATAAACAAGGAAAAATAAAACATTCCAAATTGTGCTCCACCAATGGGATATTAGGGTTAGGCACTCTTTGATTTCTACCTCTCTGAACTCCATATTAGATCTCATGGATACCACTCACCTCCTTGCACACCATGCCCCAGCACCAATTAAAGAAAAACCTTACACACAGCAGAGAGCAATGATGAAAATTCAGCCATAGTGACCCCTGTGGTGGGATGACTATTACACAACATAACTGAACCAGAACTGGCAGCAGACTTGAAAATGTTTGCAAAGAAAGTTCATCTGGAGTCATGCAATGCAGACCTGCTGCAATTGTGCTGTGCAACAAACTCTATCAACAAAGTCTAGCAAGAGCTTAGCAAGTCATTTTCAAACTTACAGCACAACTACTTGCTATCTGGGAAGAAGATTGCCAAGACCCTGAAACTGAGATGCAGCACAGTGGCCAAGACTATACAGCGGTTTAACAGGACAGGTTCCACTCAGAACAGGCCTCGCCATGGCGGACCAAAGAAGTTGAGTGCACGTGCTCAGCATCATATCCAGAGGTTGTCTTTGAGAAATAGACATATGAGTGCTGCCAGCATTGCTGCAGAGGCTGAAGGGGTGGGGGGACAGCCTGTCAGTGCTCAGACCATATGCCGCACACTGCATCAAATTGGTCTGAATTGCTGTCATACCAGAAGGAAGCCTCTTCTAAAGATAATTCACAAGAAAGCCGCAAACAGTTTGCTGAAGACAAGCAGACTAAGGACATAGATTACTGGAATCATGTCCTGTGATCTGACGAAACCAAGATAAACTTATTTGGTTCAGATGGTGTCAAGCATGTGTGGCGGCAACCAGGTGAGGAGTAAAAAGACAAATGTGTCTTGCCTATAGTCAAGCATGGTGGTGGGAATGTCATGGTCTGGGGCTGCATGGGTGCTGCCGGCACTGGGAAGCTACAGTTCAGTGAGGGAACCATGAATGCCAACATGTACTGTGACATACTGAAGCAAAGCATGATCCCCTCCCTTCAGAGACTGGCCCGCAGGGCAGTATTCTAACATGATAACGACCCCAAACACACCTCCAAGATGACCACTGCCTTGCTAAAGAAGCTAAGGGTAAAGGTGATGGACTGGCCAAGCATGTCTCCAGACCTAAACCCTATTGAGCATCTGTGGGGCATCCTCAAACGGAAGGTGGAGGAGCGCAAGGTCTCTAACATCCATCAGCTCTGTGATGTCGTCATGGGGGAGTGGAAGAGGACTCCAGTGGCAACCTGTGAAGCTCTGGTGAACTCCATGCCCAAGAGGGTTAAGGCAGTGCTGGAAAATAATGGTGGCCACACAAGATACTGACACTTTGGGTCCAATTTGGACATTTTCACTTAGGTAAAAAAAGGAGAATTGCGCTGCCTGTAAAAGAATAAGCTGCTGACATAAACAATAAAACGATATTGTGAAAAAATATAAAAATACAACTAATGCAGCGCTAGCCTAAACAAAGTGAATATCAGTGACAGAAGTAAACCTTAAGGGATAGATACATGGATGTACTCTACCCAAATATTCAAATTGTGAAAAATAAAAAACATGCACTATCTGTTACATCACCATAAGGATCCTTCGGAGAGGGGAGTCGCGAGTGAGAGGGGTATCCAAACTAGAAATGTTTTGGATTTACCAACTCCGCTGTTTCTTTCCATACAGCTTGAATATAGATTGGGACATAAATGCATTTATCAACAAGGCATGACATCTGATGTTTGATATTACGCACATATTTGGTCCCATCTATTTTCTGGCCTGTAATATTTAGAGGGTTAATATTTTTGTGAATATAGCCCTCGTAGTGTCTCTGTATGTATTTAGGTGTTTGGAGTATATATATATATTTTTTATATTTTGGATTTTATTGTTTTTACAATAATGTACATATTTGTACATATTTTATATATTTCTTTGTACAATGGTAATTTTTTGATATATAGCATGTTAAGTCACATTAACTGCTTTTTATTTTCACAATTATTTATGTATGGTACAGTTGTTGCAATATGTGATACATGTGTGGTTAGGTAATCAGGGACCCGATTATCTTGAAAGTCCATTGTCTCACTAGGATTTTATTATCACAGTAGGCTTATCCACATTTGGTCATTTCCCTTATAGTTTATTCCATCCTTGGGTGAATTATCTCTTAGAATGCACAAATGGCTTCCCACGGTGGAAACCGTGAATAGACGATTCCATCTGTGTACAGTTTTATATGTCAGGGTCGATGGTATTTCTGGTCTGCTTTTTGCGGCTAGAATCGGCCATTATGTCTATTAAACTGCACAGCCAGCGTTGGACGTCCTAACTTCCTGGAGCGCATTGGATGCGTTCCAGCCTTGGCGATTGACATCCAACACAGTTCTCACTTGGGAGGATGTTGCTACCTTACCACGTTACAATTCATTGATGAAATTGAGCCCTGTACATTTCCCGTGGTCGCGTGATATTTGCGCATCTTGTGGGGAAAAAAAAGGGGGCCTTCCCCTCTGGGCGGCTTCAGAGGGGAAGGCCATTAGAACGTGATAGCCTCACGTCGGGGGACGCTGTGCATTCCGGGTCTTTGGAGCGCAGTGCGCTCATCTCGATGGTTGGTAGGAGGGGTTTATAGTTCCCACGTGGGAGGATGCTAGTGCGTTGCCACGACAGGTGCCTGCCCGTGACAGGACGTTACACATTAGCCCTCCCCAGGCCCACATGTCAGTACAGGCTGGTTGCCGCATCCCCATTGGCTGGGTGATTGTGGTGATCGGCACGGGTTTATGATGCAATTGGGCAATGTGGGGACACCAATGGTTCCTATATGTCTGATTGCATGGGGCCTAACACATGTGCGCTTTCAATAGCGCACATGGGGGAGTCCCATGATAGTCAGGTATGTGGTGGAGCTTTATATATACAAATCTAATGATTCTTGCCCCCTTGTTTTCTTAGTATCCTTAATGTTTAGAGTAATCACATGTTTGGGGACACATAGATAATAGATTGACATCATCATCCCTCGCCCTAGCCCATGTTAGGTGGTTGCTCATAGGTGGACGAGTATGTGATATATCATTGGTCTGTGACTGTTGGACACTGATTTTGGATCTCAGCTGCCTTGCGTTTACAGACAACCAATAAGTGATAGACACAGTATTTAAATAGCGTGATGCAAGTTAGCAGGCTAGTACTCCAGTTGAAGGGCCATTGCTCGAAACATGTTGGGTTTCTAGTCTGCTGCCACCCTTGATATCACGCAATTATTTCAATTTTTTCCTCGAGGTCCTTTTTTCTTTGTATTTGCATCTCTTAATGTTGCATGTACCATTTTTTACCATGATGATATGCCAATAAAGGCTATACTTTTCTATACCATACCCTGGTTTTATTTACACCATATGGAGCCATCCATTTTTTTCTTTTTATGACATCGTGTTTCAAAGCGGTATTTCCAACGGAGAGTTCATAAAGAGTTACACCCTTTTGGATAATCACCTACCACCACCGCTGTGATACCGGGAGGAGAGGTTCGTGACATCCATATTGGAGCATCTACCTCAGAGTTTCCGTCCAGGCTTATTGACGTCAGATTCACGGTAAGAGTATTCATTACCTACCTGTGTACGGGAGACGTTGGAATACATCTTTACATCTATCCCTGTTGTTTTCAACATGGCTTACAATGTGAACACCTTTAAATCTCACAGTGAATTCAGTATGTCCATTATGGATTAAACACAGACTTCACTTTCTGCTTGAGTTTCCTATGGGACATTTTATTGGAAGACCTATGTGTTTTTGATGTATTATTTTGTCACATGTTCACATGCATTATACATGTTTTTTATTTTTCACAATTTGAATATTTGGGTAGAGTACATCCATGTATCTATCCCTTAAGGTTTATTTCTGTCACTGATTTTCACTTAGGGTTGTACTCAGTTTTGTTGCCATCGGTTTAGACATTAATGGCTTTGTATTGAGTTATTTTGAGGGGACAGCAAATTTACACTAAAATGTGTGAAAATACTGAAGCGCTGCTATGTGTATAAAGACTAATGAGGTGAAACACAGAGCAGCTGCACCATTCAAAATGATCTCAAGCATGAAGGTATAAAATTCTTAAACAATGGAGCGCTTGTGTATAGTGTGCATAAAGTGACGTGCATAATGCAATCAAAAAATATATCAATAGATAGTGACAAATTCAAACATAAAATATATAAAAAATGTATATAAATAAATACAGTCAATATATATATTAATAAAAGTGCTCCTTCACAAAGTGTAATAGTCGATTATTTTATCCGTGTCACCACTTCCCCCACCAGGTGCAATGGCTGCTCACCTTCGACCCCCTTGGGTCATATAAAGCTCTTAAAGACAAATTTTAAGATGGTCCAACCATTTCCTTAGGAGACCCCCTTGGGTCATGCAAAGCTCTAAATAATGTTTTAAAGATGGTCCAGCCATCTTCTAAAATGACTTGGGAAAAGAAAAACAGCCATTCATCGCGCAACAATGTAATTACATTAGGGCCGTAGATAAAAACATATAGTGAGTCAGGGGTGTGGCTACACGGCAGGCTATTGACAATCTGATCAAGCGTGTGTGGAGTGCCGTGTGTTACAGACTTTATTATCAGCCACCTTTGGAAACGGCGTTCGCAAGTGGAGAGGACAGGTAGAGAGTGGTTTATACACTATTTTGTGACCTGCGCTGATCCTGGGTCCGCCGTGACCATCATTCGTTGGTTGTGACAGTGTGAAGTTAATGCTGTGGATTCGGTTGCAGTGTGATTTTGGCTTACTTTACTGGTTATCATGTGAGTGCAATATTTGAAGATTTTGTAGTACCAATAAAACTGACTTTGCAGTATTACACTATCCTTTGCATTTATTTTTTGCATTTATGTGGAGCCTGTTTGAGGATCACTGCATCGGATGTGGAACCAATCCACCTAGTTGAGAGGTGCTGTCTGCTCATTTGCCAAAACACGAGAGTGTAAGGCATTGCATTGCGGTGAGTGTCCTATCTGAAGGGGGTTTGACTCACTTGAACACTGTGGTGTGGTGGAAAAGAAGAAGATTATCATCTAATTTTGAACACTATCACTATACACTTATATGGACTTTATTTGTGCTGTCACTCTATACACATTTTTTGGAATTTTTCTTTATGCCTTTTGTTCATTTTTAAGATTTAAGTACATTTCACTATTACTTTTTTCACAGTTTATACCAATATAATTGTTATATTCACTTAGCGCCACTTATAGTTTGTAATTCTATTTTAGTGTGTTGACTATATTTTTCACAGGGTTATATATATTTAAAGTGGCTGCTGCTAGTATTTGATGCACTGTATTCTTCTGTTAAAATAGCGCGGTGGGGTAATCACTAGGGCGGCTTGTATTGATTACCATTTTTTTAATATAGTGAGTCTTAAGGGGAAAAATTATCCAGCTTGCTTCCAATTTAAAAAGAGAAAAGAAGGCAGATATAGAAAAACTAGAAAAAAACTTCAAATCCCTCAGCCTGTCCCACAAGCGTAATCCTACCTCTGATACCCACGCAAATCTAGAATCCGCTAGAGTAGCACTGAATCTAGCTCTCCAACGCGGACAAACATCTTCGCTGGGTGAGTGGCAGATTCTATTTTCAGGCTGACAAAATTGGCCCACATTTGGCGGCCAAACTTTCCCCCAAAATAAAAACTTTTTCCCTCCCCAAAATCAAGTCCCTATCAGGTACCCTAACCCAGAACCCCAAAAGAATTCTGGAAGCGTTTCACTCCTTTTACTCCAAACTTTATTCCGCACAGGACCCGAATAACTCCAACTCTATTAACTCCTTTCTGGAGGATATAATCCCCAAACTCTCAGACTCACACCACTCCATTCTAGACTCTCCCTTCAATGAAAATGAAGTCCGAGAGGTCATTAAAAATCTTAAAAAAGGCTCAGCCCCAGGCCCTGATGGCTTCTCGGCTCTTTATTACCAAAAGTTTTCTGAAGTCCTCTCTCGTCGTCTGGTCCAGTCTCTACAACTCTCTACGTGAGGGCTCTCCCCTGGAACCAGCAGCCAACCTAGCTTATATCACCGTTATTCCCAAACAGAGGAAAGACCCCAGTGAAGTGGGGAATTATAGACCGATTTCGTTGATTAATAACGATTTAAAGATTATGATGAAAATCTTAGCTAATAGACTGGCTTCCCTCATCGATACCTATATCCATAAGGATCAGGTGGGATTTATCCCTGGGAGGCAGGGGCCGGACCAGATTAGGAGAGTGGTGGACTTAATTTCCCTCATGCAATCCTCTTGGGATGGAGGCCCATCCCAGGAAGGATATATCCTTTCCATAGATCTCCAAAAGGCCTTTGACGCGGTCACCTGGCCCTACCTCTTCACCATCTTACAAAAATGGGGCTTCGGCCCGGAATTTACTAGAACCCTGGAAGCCCTCTATTCTTCCCCTACAGCCCGAATCAATCTACAAGGTCACCTCTCAGACCCATTCCCCATCCTGAAAGGTACCAGACAGGGATGCCCCCTTTCCCCCATCCTTTTCGCCATTGCGATAGAAACCTTGGCATTAGCTATCAGACAACACCCGGAAATACATGGAGTAAAATGTGGTCAATTGACCCACAAATGTGCCTTATTCACCAACGACGTTCTTCTTTTTGTCACCTCCCCAATCATCACCACCCCCAATATTATCCGACTCCTAAAAACATTTGGATCAGTTTCAGGCCTGCAAGTTAACATGACCAAATCAACAGCCCTAAACATCTCCACCCCCCAAGACTTGTTGATAGCTTAAAAAAACACTTCTTCTCCTGGAGCCCATCCTCTCTCCCCTACCTGGGCATTCATCTCACTCCTAAAATTGAGCTTTTACACCAATGCAACTACCCCCCTATGTTTAAGAGTTTTTCGGAAGACCTCTCTCAATGGTCCCTATATAAAATGTCCTGGGTGGGGAGAGTGAATGTGGTCAAGATGACCTTACTGCCCAGAATTTTGTACCTCTTCCGCTCCCTCCCCATACCCATAACAAAGCGTCCCCTAGATAAACTGCAGTCGGTGATTATACACTTCATCTGGGGCAGTAAGGGACATCGTCTTTCCAAGACGGTTCTATTTAGATCCAGGAGAAAAGGGGGACTAGGACTACCTAATCTATGGTGATACTATCAGGCTGCCCAACTCGGACAATTCTCTGTTATTTATTCCAAGGGCCCGAAACCAGACTGGATAGATATAGAAAGACAGGCGACACCCAATCATACCCTAGATTTCCTAATCTGGAGCCCACGGAAAGATCGACCCTCAAATTCTCTCTCCCACACTCTCACATTCCATGACTCTATGTGACTCCCTACACAAACGACTCATATTTTCCATAACCCCCAGTTCCCCCCCAGGTCTCAATATCAAGGCCTTTAGGTGGTGGCTAGACAAGGACCTCTACAGAATAGGGCAATGTTTCAATGGTAACGGCCCTATCACACTTAGCTATTGCATTTCTAAATTGGATATGCCACCTTCTGAAACATTTCGATATAACCAACTGTTACATTTCCTGCGCCAGGTGTGGAAGAGTTCTGAAAACCCGCTCTCTGTAACTCAATATGAGCTTTGGTGTTCCACAGCCGTGGGCGTGAGAGGGGGAATCTTCCTAATCTATTCTGCCTTAGCCGAACCCTTGGAGAAAGCGACCTACATGCTAAAATGGGAGCGAGATCTCCAGTTTGAGTGGGACCTGGACAGATGGCACACAAATTTTGCCCGCTCCTACAGGGGAATCCTCAATAGTTCCCTTGTGGAGGCGGACCTCAAAGTAATTTCCCGTTGGTACCTGGTACCTACCCGTCTCACCAAATTTTACCCTCAGTCCTCTCCACATTGCTTTAGAGGATGTGGCCACATAGGTTCCGAACTGCACACTTTATGGGAATGTCCCAGAATCAGACGGTACTGGAACAGAATCTTCAATCTCATCCGCAAATCCACTGGATACGCAGTGAAATAGGATCCCACAATAGCACTCCTTAATAGCCGAATCCCTGATGTACCCAAATTGACCCAATCCCTAATCCACTTTATCTTCCTGGGGGGCAAGATTACAATAGCCCGTGCATGGAAGTCCCCCTCAGTCTCCTTCCACCTAACCAAACAAAAGATTTCCTGGATAATGTCTCAGGAAAAAAATTTCAACACCATACTCGACACAGAGAAATTTAGACTCACTTGGGAACCCTGGGCCAAATATTTAGGAATCTCTCTACTTCCCTAAGGAACGGATGCCTCTTTCAGCCTGAGCAAGTAATGCGGCTGGCCCATATCCTCTACCCTCCGTGAAGGTCCCCCCCTCCCCTTTTTCTTCTCTCTCAAACCTATTTTTTCCCACTCTCTTTACCCCTCATCCTTCCTCTTCACGCAACTTTCTCCCCTTCTACCCTATGATCAACCTTAGGTTGAACTTGTCCACTATGTGTTCTGGAGTTTGCTATCATCAGTCAAAAAGGAGACTAGTTGTGTACCTTCCTCTATGATCTCCACTTGATTACCATATGTTTCTATTGTTATTACCATGTTTATCTACTTAACATGACTCCCGGTGTGTTATATATCACGGTCAGAGAAGTGTCCAGGCCCTCTCCCTGCAGTTCCCGGTCATACCCCCGGTTGCCCCAAGCACAGCAGGCTCCCATTTGGGGTGCGAAGGGCGAACAGGGGGTGACCTTAAGCAGAGTCATTTAGAATTGTTTTACCTATCAAACCCTGTTCATTCCTATGTTTTGTTTCCCCTATGTTTATGATGGGGATTTCCCTTATATTGCACCAGCTCCTTATATGATCTTTATCCTTTTTTCTGTACAACTGTTATATTTCTTGAATAAACATTTTAAAACTCAAAAAACAAACAAAAACATATAGCGATATCCCACTCACGTGTTACATCATCTTGTATATAGCTTGTATTATGTAAGGCTAACCAGTACAGTGCATTGCAGTGAAGTATAGTTGGGTAATAGGGTAGATGTTCTGTAAAGCGCTCTGTGTAGATGTGGAAATTCACTTTGAACTCCCCCTTATTTTAGTTGCTCTCTTTAGGTATTAAAAAACAAAAATAAACTGCACTTGTGATAACAATGTATGTTGACCTACAAATGGCGATGCAGCATTTGAGATACTAAGCCTTCTTTGACCCCCCGTAATAGGTGGTCAATGCCCTCTGGTACATCCTTTATTGGTGGTGGTTTATCACATGGTAGAAGATTTCAGTTGGTGTATCAACAATCAAGACACACATACATATTTGTGTCACCTGTGTGACTCAGACTCACTTTTTTCTTTTTTTGTTACACATGGTGCAACACTCTTTAGGTATTAGATGTGCAAAAAATAAGGTGAAAGCACATCTAATACCGAAGGATAGTTATGGAAATTAGGTGGAGTTGTAAGTGAACCATGCCCTTACCTTGAGGGATTAGCATTTAGGAGGTTAAAACAGGCAGTGAGAAAATGTGAAATTTCCACCTCACCAGAGGCGTAACTAGAAACTTCAGGGCCCCGGTGCAAGAAATCATGAAGGCCCCCCCCCCCGAAAAAGCATAATTGTGATACTTTTTTTTTTGAGGGGTGTTGGGGGGAGGGGGTGGCATCAGTGGTGGTGTTGAATGGGGGTGACAGCAGTGGTGTCTGGGGGTGTTGCAGTGGCTGTGTTGAGGGGTGGCAGCAGTGCTAGTGTTGAGAGGGGGTGGCAGTGGTGATAGTGTTGAGGGGGGTGGCAGCGGTGGTGTTGAGGGGGGGTGGCAGCGGTGGTGTTGAGAGAGGGTGGCAGCAGTGATGTTGAGGGGGGGTGGCAGCGGTGGTGTTGAGGGGGGGTGGCAGCGGTGGTGTTGAGGGGGGGTGGCAGCGGTGGTATTAAGGGGGGGTGGCAGAGGTGGTGTTGGGGGGGTGGCAGAGGTGGTGTTAAGGGGGGGTGGCAGAGGTGGTGTTGGGGGGGTGGCAGCGGTGGTATTAAGGGGGTGGCAGAGGTGGTGTTGGGGGGGTGGCAGCGGTGGTGTTGAGGGGGGTGGCAGTGGTGGGGGGATGGGATGATCAGTAAGAGGCAGAGGTGGTGGAGGTTGAAATCGATTGCACTGGCAATTTGTCACTTACTTCGTTCAGGCAAGCGATTCCTCCTCAGAACTCTGTCACATGGTGAGCTCAGGGATGCCTTTTCCTCATGGGCACTGTGATCGCAGGAGAGAGCAGCCTCCTCCCCCTTCACGCGATTGGTGTCAGCTGACTTTCTTTTTCAGTGACCGCCCTCGCCTCCCGAGTCCCCGACATCATTCTCTCTGGATAGGGGCGGGGCAGTCCACTCCACTGTCTCAGCTCTGCCTTCTCTCCCCTCATCCTTATTATCGGCGGACAATACCCCCCCTTCCTCCCGCGGCGTAGCTAACTGGCGGGCCCCTCACACTGGCAGATCGACGGGCGGGGGGGGGGGGCCCGTAGTCACCTCACACTGGCGGACGGACAAAGGGGGGCCCGAGGGCCCCCCTAAAGTAGCGGAACTGCGGGGCCCAGTCGCAATTGCGACCACGATAATCCCGCCACTGCTCCTCACTACCTGTCAAATGCCTCTGAATTTTTGCCTCATTTTCTAAAAGCACACCAAAAGTCCTGCATGCTGCCTATTTGGTGCTCTTTCTTTTAGAAAACCCTACAAAAATGTGCAACTTAATAGTAGTCTATGGGACTACGGCTATAATCAGGAGTAACATGCAGGAAAACTGAGTACACCACCACTGCAGCCAAACCACAGCATACCAGTGTGAACCCAAAGGGTTGTTCACACTTGCAGCAGGCACTGTCACTCCACTGAAAAGTGATCCATGCTCAGGTCACTTTTCAGAGGCATTTGACAGGCAGTGAGGAGGTGATATCACATTTCCTTACTGCCTGTTTTAACCTCCTAAATGCCAATCCGTCAAGATAATGTCATGGTGAGCCCACTTAAATGCACATAGAACCAAGTACAATTATAGCCTGAAGAAAGAAAGCTCTACGCTTGCAGTTAAGGAAAGGTTCTGCTTGGGGACAACATATGGAAGAGGGGGAGAGATGGCAGGAAGAGATTGAAGGAGAAGTGGGTCACAGTGCTAAACTGCTCACTCACTCAGTCCCCGGAGATTCATATTTTGGCTGCTTGACTGAAACTTTTCAGTCTACACATCCTCTTCACATATAGAGAGTACGGACGGGTTGCATGGTAGGGAGAGCAGATCCAGCTTCTGGGAATGGGAATGGGGGGAATGTGATGTCCAGGCGCTCGTAGTCCAGGCTCCGTGAGAATGGAGAGCAGACACTCGTGTGGTGTGAGAGATGTAGCCAACATCCCTAGTGCTAACTGTTTAACATGGAGCTCCATGGAAGCGGGATGTTCACAAGGGTAAACGTCCCTCCTTCACATTTTCGTTTCATTTTAGCTTGTTAAAGAAAACGGAATTGATTGTCGTCATAGTTTTGACATGCATCGACCTTCCATGTGCTCCTTGTTGTTAAGGCCAGTTGTAGGTTGGGGCAGTTGCTTTTTGTTTGTACAACACATAAACCACAACTTGCTGGCATTCACTCTTTGGCATCGGGAGTGCTGAAGAGCCCATTGCCCAACAGTATTGGACACTGGTGTGTTTGGAGGGGAACTCCTGTGTTTTTAAGACTCACTTTCAAGGCTCCCCGATTCTAAAGGAATGTGGGCTGGTATTAACATGCTGCCCCTCATACTAGAAGGATACATTCCTGCAAGCCTGGTGTGCCAAGATGGTTAGCTCTGGATGTGGTGGGCTACGCAGCTTTTTATTTTTTTTATTTTCCAAATCCAAACCATTCAAAAATATATGAATAAAAAAGTTAATCCAAGAAATTTGGAAAATACAAGTTGACAGTTCAACCAGGCAAATTTTATTTTCTAACAGGTTGAGAGAATGTCAGATGACTATGCAGGGAAGGTAGGATTTACACTTTTTTGTGGATACAATAAATATTACAACACCATACTATGACCACGACCTACTTCATTGATAAACAGATGTAACAAGTGTTGCAGAATGTAATTTTTCCTGGGCAAATGTCGGGGTTTATATATAGGGTGAATGTTGCTTAAAAGATTTTGGGTGAATTTTGGGTGAAAGTCAGACATTTTACTCAAACTTTAGTAAACATATTTCTTAGTGAACTGACATTTACATTCAAAATATGGCAAAAATCAATAATATAACACATGTTAAATTCAGCTGTTTCCTGCAATAAAGTCTTTAGTGAATTCACCCTATAATTTGCTCTATGTATCTTTCCATTCTCAAGATCACTATTTCTAAACAACAATCTGGAAAGAAAGAAAGCTCTACGCTTGCAGTTAAGGAAAGGTTCTGCTTGGGGACAACATATGGAAGAGGGGGAGAGATGGCAGGAAGAGATTGAAGGAGAAGTGGGTCACAGTGCTAAACTGCTCACTCACTCAGTCCCCGGAGATTCATATTTTGACTGCTTGACTGAAACTTTTCAGTCTACACATCCTCTTCACATATAGAGCGTACGGACGGGTTGCATGGTAGGGAGAGCAGATCCAGCTTCTCCCATTCATGTGGGGGAATGGGGGGAATGTGATGTCCAGGCGCTCGTAGTCCAGGCTCCGTGAGAATGGAGAGCAGACACTCGTGTGGTGTGAGAGATGTAGCCAACATCCCTAGTGCTAACTGCTTAACATGGAGCTCCATGGAAGCGGGATGTTCACAAGGGTAAACGTCCCTCCTTCACATTTTCGTTTCATTTTAGCTTGTTAAAGAAAACGGAATTGATTGTCGTCATAGTTTTTGTCAGTGGACGAAAACGTGGTGTACTTTTCGTTTTGTTTTCGTCACTGTAAAAAGGCCCCCAACGAAGATCTTGACGAAAATGTTTTCCTTGACGAAATTAACACTGGCGATATTGCCATTATTTGAAATAGAAGTAAAAAATAAAAGGGAATCTGGCATCAGATATATTTTTAAAATGCATGTGCCTTAGGGTACCGCTGGAACCCAGAAGGTAAAGATTCATCAAATTAAAACGAATAAAGCATCTTTAAAGCTGTGGTGGGGAGGGTTTGAAGATTGGATCACACACAGAAGCTGACAGGCAGGGAGGGAGGGATGGTGGTGTTTTTATTTATTAACATGTCTTACCCACATGCACTGGTGAAATAATAAGGGCTCCAATGAACCCCTAAACTGGTTCACTGGGGAGGAGGGTGACATACTTCAGGCCCCACATGAGGGGAAGGTAGGTACTGCAACACATAGACTACAACAAAGAAAATTCCCAGCGCAACTTACCAGCCAGTCTGCAACAATCAGGAATTGTACTGTCTAACAGTTCACGTTAAAAACAGGGGTTTAGTTTGCACACATTTGGAAATACGCGTGTAAGCTGCAAAAGCCACGACTAGCCCCCCCCCAGTATTATCTGCAGTCCTAACTTTGAAAGCCTCCATAATAGGAGCACATATATAATAATGGATAGATTGAGGGCAGGTATGCCTGGAGGGAGCCCTGTTTGACATGCATCGACCTTCCATGTGCTCCTTGTTGTTAAGGCCAGTTGTAGGTTGGGGCAGTTGCTTTTTGTTTGTACAGCACATAAACCACAACTTGCTGGCATTCACTCTTTGGCATCGGGAGTGCTGAAGAGCCCATTGCCCAACAGTATTGGACACTGGTGTGTTTGGAGGGGAACTCCTGTGTTTTTAAGACTCACTTTCAAGGCTCCCCGATTCTAAAGGAATGTGGGCTGGTATTAACATGCTGCCCCTCATACTAGAAGGATACAATCCTGCAAGCCTAATGTGCCAAGATGGTTAGCTCTAGATGTGGTGGGCTACGCAGCTTTTTATTTTTTTAATTTCCAAATCCAAACTATTAAAAAATATATGAATAAAAAAGTTAATCCAAGAAATTTGGAAAATACAAGTTGACAGTTCAACCAGGCAAATTTTATTTTCTAACAGGTTGAGAGAATGTCAGATGACTATGCAGGGAAGGTAGCATTTACACTTTTTTGTGGATACAATAAATATTACAACACCATACTATGACCACGACCTACTTCATTGATAAACAGATGTAACAAGTGTTGCAGAATGTAATTTTTCCTGGGCAAATGTCGGGGTTTATATATAGGGTGAATGTTGCTTAAAAGATTTTGGGTGAATTTTGGGTGAATGTCAGACATTTTACTCAATCTTTAGTAAACATATTTCTTAGTGAACTGACATTTACATTCAAAATATGGCAAAAATCAATAATATAACTTAAATTAAATTCAGCTGTTTCCTGCAATAAAGTCTTTAGTGAACTCACCCTATAATTTGCTCTATGTATCTTTCCATTCTCAATATCACTATTTCTAAACAACAATCTGGACAGTGTAGTGTATAGAAAAATTATGCTAACATCTTGAGAGTTCAGCCCTTATATAATTTAGCATTTATTAGTCAAATTACAGGGTAAGCATTTCCAGAAATAATGAATGTGCCATGTGCGCAAGAAATGATGGCTGCTGTCATGCATTGAATGAGATGAAGCTACGATATATTATGAGCCTTGTATGGTTTTTAAGTGTGACAAATTCACCACTGTAACAGCGTATTGTTTAAATGAGCTAAGTGGGATGAATGCTTTGCTGTACTTGCTATTTTGGACAGGATCTTTTATAATGTGAAGAGGAGGTTTCCAATTGTTTTTATTTTCTGACACACACAGCAAAAGCCAAGAAAAATCAACTTATAGTCAGAATAAAAGACTAAAGAGCATGTATAATGTTATGTGCATATGTTGTCTCTTTATTATAGTCAGGACTAAAAAGCAAACATATTCTATAGGGTTAGACAAGTAAATTTAAAATTTAGCAATTTCATATTTTATTCGGCTGTAAGCTGTAAGCTCCTTTTTACCTGTTTTCCAGTTTCTTACTTTCTAACAAAAAAGCCCTGCTTACAGAGATCTGTAGTTCAATCTAAAAGTTACATGGACAAGTGAGTCAGAACAGCGACTTAAAGAGGATCTTCAGTCACTTAAAAAAAAAAAAAAAGTCAGCAGCTACAAATACTGTAGCTGCTGACGTTTAATAAAAGGACACTTACCTGTCCAGGGATCTAGCTCTGTCCTCACCTGGGCCAGTTCTTCATTGGTCTTTGGCTCTCCAGCACCACCCTGTTTACTGTGGGAAGCCAGCTGTGACTTCTTATGGCTTCACAGCCGGCTTCCCATTAATTGGTGAGCTTTGTGAATGGACCCACAGCCTCCTGGGACCTGTGACGTGCCCCAGGAGGTTGCAGTTGGAGAAGGGGAGAACTTGCAGTGGAATCGCCTAGGTGTTTTGGAGTAAAGAGTTCCGCTTTAAGCTGGTCATACACTAGTAAATTTTCTAACAAATGCTTGTACGCGTATTCATACAGCAACTCTTTGCACATTTAATGACTGAACAAATGTCATTCATTAGAACTTTGAAATTTTGTTTGCTTTTAACATTATGTAGCAGGTATTTGAATTTAGGGGGAGCATCTGGGTGGTAGTGTAACCCAGATGCACTGATTGCTAGGGGATCTGAGGCCCTCTTATGGTTCTTGGAGGACTCTGGTGGTGTGAGGTTCCCTGGGCCTATAGGTGGCGTTGTTGCCCGGGGCCGGAGGTGAACTCACACCGCAGGACTGTGCCTTTTTGTCCTCCCCTGGAGCTGGTACAGCGGGGCGAGGAACCTGCTCTGACACGAAGGGAGAGGAGATAAAAGGGGCAGACGCCCTTACCACGGGGTTCAGAGTTGGAGTCGGAGGACGTGGCCGCACCCAGGCACCTTCAGCTTGGGTGCTGGCGTTCCGGTGTTCCGGGCCCAGGTGCCTTTGACCTAGCCAGAGCAGAGATGGAGTCCATCTCAGGCACCTTTAGCCTGGGGTGAGGTACTATGGTGGATGCCTGGGGCTCAGTACCTTTGACTGAGTTCCGCGAGGGTGGAGGAATCCGAGGGGGCGCTAACTCCTTGGGTGCCCGTGTCTGAGTTTGTGAGGTCTGGTGTGCAGAACTTCTCTGGAGAGTCCGGCGCAGCATCGCTGGTGACAGAGAGGCCTCCCGTATCTCCCTTGGACGGATATCCTTCCCCTGACAGGGGCCTTGCTAGCGAAGGTAATTCACGTTCTATTTCACATAGTCAGTGGCAGTGACTATTCGCCACTGGTGATACCACAGTGGTTGGCAAGAGAAGGGAAAGGATTGTGCCTCGACCTATTCCCATTACTAAGTTATTGCAAAAGAATCCAACTTAACTGTGCTGTGTGTTTATTCGCTGAGAAGAATAAAACTGTGTTGGACCTATTCACTGTGTGGAATTCTGGTTACTAGGAGCAAAGGAGTCAGGGACGAAGTACAGGACTTGACTCTACGACACTTACACAAAGCCCGATCTTTCTGGCCTTCACCTCGTCACTATGGAGGATATGGACCATGGTGTATCTCATCCCTCCCCCCAGCACTAACACCCCTAGACAAAAGAAAGACAAGCCAAGAATGAGAAGGGGTGAGAGGGATGAGGCCGCTACAATTACATTTTGGGTTGAATGTAATTTTCTAAACAAAAACTGCATACACTTTCAGAAATCTGTTCATTAGAGAAAAAAAAAATTCCATCCTGCTCCTTTGAATTTTCTTGTCACTGTTGTTGAAAGTGAATGCTTATTGGATCCCACTAACAGTTAGAAAATCGAACAAATGTTCCTAAAACAAAAAATTTCAAACAAAAATTCTACTTATGTATGTCCGGCTTTATTTCAGTAACTTGTCCTTTGCGGATGACTTTGTCCAAGGTTTTAAAGGAGAAGTAGGGCCAAAACTCTTTTGGTCATACTTCTTCTATGGATCACAGTTGCACACTTTGCTCTGCACTCCTGTGATCCAATTTTCAACCAACATTAGGCCAAAGTTCACTGTCAGCTGACATCACCGAGCTGGTTCAGGTTCTACATAGACCCCGCCTTTACAGTCGGGATCCACCTAGATGCCTGGACCAGCAGCTGGCTCAGTGCACTGCTGGGAGACTGAGCCAGTTGTTCCCAACCCCTCCACAGCCCAGTGCTCCAGTGAGCACTGGAGGGGCAGTCTCTCTCCCTCTGCACACTCAAGACTGGGAAATGAGCTATCAGTGATCTTTGATCACTCAGTTCTTGGTCTTTGAGGCAGAGCATCCAAAACGTATCTTTTAATGATGGGCAGGTTTGTCTGAAAGGATCTGATTACTAAGGAGCTATCCCATAGTGCTATGGGTATCAATATTTTAAATATTTATTTATTGTAAAAAAAAAAAAAAACTGACCCAAAACCAATGTAATTTTTCTTATTTCGTATGGGCTTCAGTTTGTATAAGAGGAGTGTGATGAGCAAGCTTTTACAGAGCATTTGCAGAGCCTTCAGCATGCATTTTTGAAGCTTTTAAAGTACCATTCAGCTCCAGTTTGTAAATGTTGAACACTTTAAAGCTTGTTGAATGTCTTGCTGAAAGCGCTGCAAATGCTTTGTAAAAGCTTGCTGTTCACACTGTTATTATACAAGCTGAAACCTGTGTGAAACAAGCCTAAATTAAATTTTTCTCTTCAAGTACAAAAGTTAGGTAAGCAAATTTAAACTACCGTAGTTAAATAATAAAGCTTATGGTCTGTTCAATCACTTGCAGCGCATGCTGTTTTCTTAAGGAGAGATGGGGATCCTAATCTGGACAGCACAGACAACCCAACCACTTAAAGTGGTTGTAAACCCGTTTTTTTTTTTTTTTTAAACACCTGCAAGACAAAGCCATAATGAGCTAGTATGACTAGCATACTAGCTCATTATGCATCACTTACCTTAGATCGGGGCCCCCGAAGCAGTCCTCGTCTCCCCCTCCAGCCGCAGCCATCGCTCCACAGATACCCGGAAGGTTACTTCCGGGTATCGCCGCTCCGGCCAATCACAGCGCCGATCCGTCGCTGTGATTGGCCGGAGCAGCGAAGACGTCACTCCGCGCATGCGCGCGGGAGCCGCCAATTCCGGCAAAGCCGGATTTGTGAATGGGATATTCTCACTGTGAATATTTTGGCAAATATTTCCTAAACCGTGAGGAAAATTAGAAATAAGGGGGGCTACATACCCTAGCCTACCATACATATACACATTTTCCACCACTCAGGACCATTATCCTTGATTTAGTACTCAATTCTCACTGTAGGTATGCATAAGAGCATACCTTGTCGGGACTAAATACTATACATTCAATTAGTACAACAAACTAACCCCAATCCTATTATGAATTTAACGGATTGATACTGTCCCTTTTATTTATTTTTAATCTTTATTTTTAATTTTTAAGGTTAGCATTTATATCTGTACTGTTTGTGCGAACATAACGGGAGAGCATCTGGGCTACGTCACCACACGCATTCTCCACTAGGAGGGAACAGTAGGAGGAGTGGAGGGGCGGGCCTGTAGTGTAGTCTAGCCGCCCCCATTTGCAAATTACCGTGGGAGGAACCCAGATGCTGCCCATAAATAGACGGGACACGCAGCGCGGTGACATCACCTTTGATAACGACTGACGTCGAAACGCGTAAGCGATTGGTTGCTGCAAACGTCCACGTCACTTTCGGGTTCGGGGCAGAGTGTAGGAACGCACGGACAGTTCCTGGATACCACTAACCTGACATCCAGAAGTGCGATATATCCCCGTGCATTGTTTTTAATCGACGGCAACTGAATCGCGTGCAGCATTGCATGTCCACTGCACGAGGATCCTTCTTGTCTAAAGTTTTTTGTCTATGTTAAAGAATTTTTTATTCAATAAATCACCACCGATTTACACTATGGGAGCCCACTTCCTATTTTTTCTTTAAAACCTCCGGAGGAGTTGGTGCGGAGACCAGAGGAAGGAGAGAGCCACCTGTTCTTATAGTGGGATCACAGCGGGAGGACAGTGAGCCGCGCAGCCCGGATACCCCCTGAGACGCCCAATACCCCTGTAGGGGTGCAACCTTTTGATGAGTGCAATCACACTCGGGGGGAGCACCGCTGTCACCATAAATCGCTGTAGGATCGCATGAGCAGGAATCGCACCAAGTCACTTATTCAAAAAATGTTTTCTTTTGAACTGGAGTTTTTACATCTGTGAAGCAGCAGCTGGTTGATTATATTAGAGTAGGCTCTATTGACCCTGAGGACAATCTGTGAGATCCAGGAGTCATTCACTGACTGCCTGCTGAATTATTGTTTGTGTGATTACATACTGATCCACTTCAGCATTTTCCGTAAATTGTGTTCTTTGTTGTGTTTTATGATACTTGATATTTCCTTTATGTGAATAAGTGCAAGGTTGGCCTTTTACACAGCCCAATTATTGGATTGACACACCACAATAGGAACAGAATTATCACTATTTCACACATCAGCATCAGCTGAGGACTGAGATATATAAATATATATATATATATATATATATATATATATTTTCACCACCACTGAGCCTATATTCTTATAGGGTTCCTTACCCATCAGGGTTAGAGGAATACCCTAGGATTGGCTTCATCCTCGCTTTTCTGAGGATCTTATGGATTTCACATGTGATGGGCTCATTTTGATTTTTTTCTGATATTGCTTTTGCTCACTTCACATATTATCATTATTTTCTACACCTATAACAAGCTACATATTCTTATCACAGCTTTAGTCTTTGCACCCCACTGGCTTAACGTCACTTGAAATAGGCAACGCCATCACCCCTACACACTTTCCTCATTTCCAGTCTCCTTTTAGGATACCTTTCCAGGGGAGCAGAAGCCTTTCCATTTAGCGCGGATATCTTTCTTATATATTCCTGCTGAACAGGCCCAGCTCCTGACTGTCAGGGTAGCTCCAGCTAAGCCTAGCTGTGGTTGGAAAGGGGTGTGAGTTTTCTGCTCTCTCTCTTCCATTAGATTTTTTTTTCTGCCCAGGGGCAGAGCCCCCTGAGCACAGGGTTCCCCTCCAGGCAACTGGACCCTTGACTCTGTTCTCTCAATTAAAGGATCCAGAATATTTATGGCCTATGTGGGCCTTACCTACCGAGGAGGACACTCCATAAATATTCTGGCTTAGTCTTTGTTCCTCGACCCTCTAAGTTCTTAAACCATCTAGCCAATTCCAGAAGTGGGGGGGTTAACAAGAACCCAGCCCTTGGAGCTCTGACCAGCACAACCCAAACAATTAACTGCAGCTCCTCTGATTACAGAGGAGCGAAAACTAAATTTGCCTTCTCTGTACACTGAGGGTGCTATACAAATCAGTGTAGCTCCTACTGCAGGGAAATAAGAAACTGTTTGCCTGCCTTCATGTAAAAAAAATTGTGAGCCCAGATTACAGGTTTTAATCATTGTGCCTCCTGCTGCTGAAAAAGCAGTGGTCATTTGAATGCTTTTGCTTGGGAAAGTTTTTATTGCTCTAGGACAATTGCAACCAACAGATCTCCATGGGACGAGGAACCACAAGTCCCAGTGTGCCTTGTCAGGATTCTGACTCCCCTTATCCAATATTTGATGACAGAATATTACGAAACGTGTAGCATCACAATAGATGTTTGTCTATTATCAGGCTAGGAATAGCCAAACATTGAGCTGCAATTAGCTTGACAAATACAAGCTAAATAACAGCACCCACAGCCATCCCTGAGAGTTAGCCTACATTCACACCTGAGCAGAGCGTATTTATGGTATTTTTTACGTTTTTTTTTTTCTTCAGGCAATTTACAAGCATTTTTGTATGTGTATAAAGTTTCAGGAGTTTGTTTTCTGGGCTGGGCAAGGGGAGGAGTGAGGTTCTATAAGGGGAGAGGTTTAAAAATGTGTGTACAAATGTGCACAAACGCACATATTGCTTATGTAACACACAAACCCTTTTGCCTACCTTTGGCTCACTTGCAGGAAAAAGGCACACTGTACTATATGCCCGTACCCTCCTAGTTGAGGAGGTTGAGCAGTGTTATGTATTTGGGTCCCACAGCTAGGTTTCTCCATCAGTTGGTTCTCGTCTCCTAGGATATAGGGACAAGTCTCTGTTTTCCCCCCAAGTAATTCCAATGTCCACACCACTTTAAAACTCCAACGTTGAGTTTATTTTCTCAATGTTCAGCAGATAGGAAAGGGTGGATAGGAGACAGGACAGCAAGGTTTTGAGAGGTAGGTCCAGGCACAAATGGATATCACAATCACTACTCTATCCCAGAGTAGGTTTAGCTCACCCAGATAGTCTCCTACAAAGTGAATCCAAGCAGCCGAAATGATGCTTGGACGTTTGATCATGTTCTTTGTCTAAATGCGATTGGGAGACTCTCTGCCACAGAATCCATCAGATCCCGAACCTCTTAGCTTTGGTACATAAGACAAGTGCCAGCAGCAGCACATTACTCGGCCCTTGGTGGAAGTAGATGAATCCCTCCAGAAAGTTACCGGGCCCCTTCCTTCACCGTGAACTCTCACCGGTCCATCAGAACGGGTCCTCCCCCGGCCTCCTCTTCTTAGAAGCGGGCTCCCTCGCGAGGGACACCCTGGGATTTCTCTTCCTCGATGTGGGCTCCAGCTAAAGGTGCTGGGCCCAATGTTGAAGATGCAGCCCCAGGACTAAAGGTGCCTGGGACTGATGCACACGTGGCCCCATGGCCTGGAGGGCCATGCGCCACGCACTTGGACTGCCCCTTATGTATCCTCTCCCAGCATGCACAGCAGGCCAAACACGCCCACTGTACCGCTGCCGAGAGAGGACACCCCAAGACACAGCACTAATACCAGTGGTTCAACCCTGACCCATTATGGCAGTGCCACCTACAGGCCACAGGGAACTGCACACCAGTGTACCACCTGGAAATAAAATAGCACAACCTATAAATTGAGAACGGTCTGAGCCCAACTACTATCTCAGACCAGCCCCTAAATTTGGGTATATAGCACCCCTAAATGGGGTGGGCGCTACACTTATTTACAAGCATTTTTATTTGAAGTCCATGACAGCAAAATTGCAGAATAAGCTCATGTACTTTTTCAAGCATAGGGCATGGAGCATAAGATGACTGAGAGTACAAATGTGAACAGCAACAATTAGAAAGTTTAGGGTTATGCACGTTGAGCATAGTTAGGCATAGTCAAGTGTAGGGAAATAAGCAGAAAAACACTCAAGTGAGAATTAGGGACTTAAAGGTACACTATTATACCAATGTAGCACTACCCCCCTAGGAGCTGCTGGTTAGTTTTGGTCTGCCGTTACCCCACTGTTCTCCGTGTTGGCTCAAAGTCTAGGGTTAAAGTTGCATAAAACACGGTCGCCAGTCACTGAGTCTTTTCCAATGCTTTTTATTTACCACAACGTTGGCAGAAAGAGGGATGGATGGGTTAGGGGAAGTTCAGGTACCTGATGCAGATCACTGAGGCACCACCTACTATCCTGGAGACAGGCACACTTGCCGCCACTGGATCTTGCTCACCTGGATAGGTCCCTCTCACCGGCCTAGCAGCCGGGATGATGCACGGACAAAAATGAAAAGTCTCTGCCACAGACTTGGTAATTAGAATTTCAAAGTTCAAGCACGACTGCACAGTATGAGAAAGTCCTTTAAGCCGACCCGGCAATACTGTGAGGCAGATTGGTTTGGATTATAAAAAGAAAAATTCGCACTAGGTGCAAAATAATGTGAAGTAATAAATAAATGAATAAGTCCCTTAAGGAAACCTGCTGCTAACACCAAAAAAAACCTTGATATAAAGGTACAAACAAAAATGGATATACAAAATAGTGTAGCGCTGGAAAAAAAACTGTGTATGTCTATACAGTGAATTAAATAAGTGAAAAAAGTATCAAAAACACAAGTAAACAGCACAAATAAACAAATAAAGTTCATAAATGCACGTGAAGAGCGAATAATTGAATGTGTAGTGGGTCTTCCCTCTAATTGGATGATGAAAGTTCCACAGAGAAAATATCCAATAAAACTGGTAGACATTATTGCAACAATAAGTGAAGATCCCGCCACCAAAGTGAGAAATGAAGGCTTACCAAACAGCCTGTGACCGCCCTTCTCAGGGGGGTCAGAACAAGCTTAGCAGAGCGATGTTCACTCCATGGGAGGCAGGAAGACTGCAGTAGGAACACTCCATTCACAGTAGGCGAGTCTCCAGAGACGTGTCTGCACAGCTGATCCAATCCAGAAATGGGAAACACTCTTGATGAATCAGAGTGAATAATCCTCAGCAGATGAAACGAAATCCAAAAAAGAAAAAAGAACTTTCCATAGTGCAGAGTTCATCAAGGAAGTTTTAATTCGATTTAAAAAAATGTACAAGAGAAAGTACAGTTCTCCTATATGCATAAAATAATAAAAGAGAAAATCCTTGCAAGGAAGTAAATTGCTCCGAGTTTCTGTCAAAGACCATTCGCGCGTGCGCAGTGCATGTGCGTGTCGCCCTACGCCGTTTCGTCACATCTGACATCATCAGGGGCACGCCCATACAGGCGTGCACACGCTATTTGTAGCCAAAGGGCCCACTAGGGGTTCTCTCATTGGCTACATGTCAGATTGACAGACGGAGCAAATATTAGCCTCTACATTGATCTCTCAATGCATAGGTCTAAACATAGACATAGTTACACTATGACCCCTAGTGGAGCCTTCGGAAATTGCACCAATTTTAATCTAGTCTCCACAGTGACATCTTGTGGATCATAGTGTAACTGTTTTCAAAAAAACATTTGTTCAGAGATTATTCTAAAACAAGTTAACACTTGATATATATAAATCTTATTTTTTAAAACTTTCGTTTCATATGTTAATTAATCGGGCCCCAAAAAAACTGTATGGGCATGCCCCTGATGATGTCAGATGTGACGAAACGGCGTAGGGCGACACGCACATGCACTGCGCACGCGCGAATGGTCTTTGACAGAAACTCGGAGCAATTTACTTCCTTGCAAGGATTTTCTCTTTTATTATTTTATGCATATAGGAGAACTGTACTTTCTCTTGTACATTTTTTTAAATCGAATTAAAACTTCCTTGATGAACTCTGCACTATGGAAAGTTCTTTTTTATTTTTTGGATTTCGTTTCATCTGCTGAGGATTATTCACTCTGATTCATCAAGAGTGTTTCCCATTTCTGGATTGGATCAGCTGTGCAGACACGTCTCTGGAGACTCGCCTACTGTGAATGGAGTGTTCCTACTGCAGTCTTCCTGCCTCCCATGGAGTGAACATCGCTCTGCTAAGCTTGTTCTGACCCCCCTGAGAAGGGCGGTCACAGGCTGTTTGGTAAGCCTTCATTTCTCACTTTGGTGGCGGGATCTTCACTTATTGTTGGAATAATATCTACCAGTTTTATTGGATATTTTCTCTGTGGAACTTTCATCATCCAATTAGAGGGAAGACCCACTACACATTCAATTATTCGCTCTTCACGTGCATTTATGAACTTTATTTGTTTATTTGTGCTGTTTACTTGTGTTTTTAATACTTTTTTCACTTATTTAATTCACTGTATAGACATACACAGATTGGTTTGGATGCATCCTCCAATTGAGGTCCCAGGCTCCTCTCGAGATACCAGCCTTCTGCTGCGTATTCTCCAAGACGAGTCCTCCCCTGGTTCCTTCAACTGCTCGGCTTCTTCCCGCAGGACAGACAGCACAGGATCACCCTCGAACCAGTAGGCCCCAGATAGCTTCTGGGCCTACCTCCAGTAACGAAACCTCGGGCCAGCAGGCCCCGAGGCAGAAGAGGAGTTGTCACATACCTCCGGCCAGGGTGGCCATGAGGTGAGAGCCTCCTCAGAAATGGCGTAAGTACCCTCTCCCAGCATGCCCAGCGGTATGAACCTCCCGCTAGGTTGCCTCTGGGAAAAAGCACCCAATAAATCTTGGCTTGTTGTACCTTCCAACACGAACCAGAGGTGGCAGCGACACCTGCTGGTAAAGACGGGAAATACAACCAACTCAGCCAAGGATGGAACATAGGCCAATTTAGCCAAAACATAGAATCTGAACCAACTACAGTTCAGACATCCCACTAAATTTAGATAATAGCGCCTGGCCAACAGGAGCAGGCGCTACACCAATAAAAGAATTATAGTATTATATTGTATATTCTTACAAATAGCCACTCTTAAACACACCTGTTCACATTTATGCATCAATTGTCAGCATACATTTTGTTCTGTCTATGCTATTATTGTATAGGTTGAATAGCAATTTACTGTGCCTCACTTTGTGAATAAATCTCATTACGCCTTAAAGTTCTCTTTCTCTGCTAATAACAATGCAATCAGTTTCATCCACAATGCAAATCTATAGTAATTTATTTTCAGTTCCAGACTATTATCTTATAAGCGAAAGTTTCTACCATCTAAATTTAGACTGTTGGATGTTATGAAATATTTATCTGTCTCATACATCTGTTGCCAGTTTGGTGGAGATTGTAGTCTAATAAGTAATGAGAAACACATAGGGACCGATTTACTTCTAACTTCTAACTTTAGCTCGTTCTATTAAGCTTTGACAATAAAACCTAGAAGCTGAGTGGTCATTGTGCACCAAATTTTAGTAAATCTCTACCATAGGGACTGATTTACTGAAGATAGGTGTTTGCTGCTAGTGAGGTTGAGAAGTGGTGCCTCAATGGCAATGCCAAGCTTGCCCACTTATATAGTTAGTTTGGCTTGAAAAAAGACACAAGACTATCTAGTTCAACCAATAAAAGGGGGGAAAAAAATCATACAATCCTATATACACAATCCTATATCGACAGTTGATTGACAGGAAGGCAGAAAACCCTAGCAAAGCATGATCCAATTTTCCCCAGAGGGGGAAAAAAAATTCCTTCCTGATCCCCCGAGAGGCAATTGGATATTCCCTGGATCAACTTTACCTATAAATGTTAGAACACAGTTATATTTTGTACATTTAGGAAAGAATCCAGGTCTTTTTAAAGCAATCGACTGAGCTGGCCAGAACGAGCTCTTGAGGGAATCTATTACATAATTTCACAGCTCTTACTGTGAAGAAACCTTTCCGTATTTGGAGATAAAAACTCTTTTCCTCCAGATGTAAAGAGTGCCCCCTTGTCCTTTGTGATGACCTTAAAGTAAATAACTCAACACAAAGTTCACTGTATGGACAACTTATGTATTCACACATGTTGATCATACCCCCCCCCCCTTAAAGTGTTTGCTACCCCAATACTTCATATTCCTGATATGTGCCTGCTGTACCATTTACTTATATTAGAAAGTATCCTGTTCTCTTTGTATTGCTTATTTTGTGTGAAATCCCTGTTGTTCCTGCCAGCCCCTCTGCTTTCCTAATAAGAACTGACCACACTAAGCAAAAGAACACACTGTGGCCAGTTCTCTACCTATGCTGGAAACTCAGCCTGCTCCCCTCTAATAATCAAACCTGTCCTGACCCCCCCCCCCGCATAGCCTTCCACTGGGAAGCTCAGTGTACGGCTGATTCTTATCCCCCCAGCTCTTAAGTAGCTGAGAACAGAGGGAATATGATCACTTATAAAAAAAGGGGAAAAAAAGTTTTTATATTGTTTTTTTTATATATCTATACACAAGTGTTTTTCCTTTCATTTCTATTTTAAACTGAATGGGTTCTCAAGAGAGAATAAATTAAGCTCCTCTAATCTTGCCTCACAGCCAGGGCCGCCATCAGGGGGGTACAGGAAGTACACCTGTAAGGGGCCGGATGGCCCCCCCCTTTTTTCTTTTTTTTTGTAAGGGGCCCAGAGGTCCCCAGGGGCCCGGAGTTCCCCAGGGCCCCGAATGTCAACCCCCCTTTTTTGTATTTTTTTTATAATTTTTTTATTATAAATTTTTTTATTAACATTTTTTTTATTTATTTATTTTATTTTATTTTTTTGTAAGGGGCCCAGAGGTCCACAGAGGCCTGGAGGTCCCCAGGGCCCCGGATGGAAACCTCCCTTTTTTTATTTATTTTTTATAAAAAAAAATATTATACATTTTTTTATTAATTTTTTTTTTATTAATTTTTTTTATTTAATTTTTTTTTTTTTTGTAAGAGGCCCAGAGGTCCCCAGAGGCCCGGAGGTCCCCAAAGCCCCGGATGTAAACCTCCCTCTTTTTTTTTTTTATAAAAATGATTATTATTATTTATTTTTTTATAATTATTAATTTTTTTGTAAGGGGCCCAGGAGGTCCCCAGGGCCCTGGATGGCAACCCCCCTTTTTTTTGTGTTCGTCAGCACCCAAACCCCCTGCTTCTCAATTCGTGGCACCCCCCCGCTTCTCAATTTGCGGCAGCCCCCCCACTTCTCAATTTGCGGCGGCAGCACCCCCCCCCCTGGTTCTCCTCTGCTCCAGGGGGGGCCCCATGTCTGAAGCTGTGTAAGAGGCCCCAAAATTCCTTGGTTGCCCTTCTCTGCACTTTCTCCAGTACCCCGATATCCTTTTTGTGAACTGGTGCCCAAAACTGAAATGCATATTCCACATGAGGTCTTACTAATGATTTGTACAGGGGTAAAATTATATCTCTCTCTCTCTGGAATCCACACCTCTCCTAATACAAGAAAGGACTTTGCTCGCTTTGGAAACTGCAGTTTGGCATTGCATGCTATTATAAAGCTCATGATGTACCAGAACACTCAGATCCTTCTCCACCACTGATTCTCCCAGTTGTACTCCCCCTAGTATGTATGATGCATGCATATTCTTAGCCCCCAAGTGCATAACTTTACATTTATCAACATTAAACTAATTTGTCCAATTAAAAAGTTGTATTGAGGTCAGTTTGTAAATTGGAGCCATCCTGTAAGAACGTTATTCCACTGCATAGCTTGGTGTCATCTGCAAAGACTGAAATTTTACTTTTATTCCCAGATTCTATATCATTTATAAATATAATAAAAAGTAAGGGTCCCAGCACTGAACCTTGGGGTATACCACTGATAACCTTAGACCATTCAGAGTAAGAATCATTAACCACTACTCCCTGAATTTGTTTTTTTAGACAGTTTTCTATCTATTCATAAACTGGTCTTTCCAAGCCTGTAGACTAAAATGATAAATGGTTTTCAAAATTTCTTACAGATAAATATGTGAAAAGTGTGGCGTGCATTTGTATTCAGCCCCCCTGAATCAATACTTTATAGAACCACCTTTCGCTGCAATTACAGCTGCAAGTCTTTTGGGTATGTCTCCACCAGTTTTGCACATGTAGAGATTGACATGTTTGCCCATTCTTGAGCAAAATAGCTCAAGCTCTGTCAGATTGGCTGGAGAACGTCTGTAAACAGCAATTTTCAAGTCTTGCCACTGATTCTCAATTGGGTTTAGGTCTGGACTTTCGCTGGGCCATTCTAACACATGAATATGCTGTGATCTAAACCATTCCACTGTAGCTCTGGCTGTATGTTTAGGGTTGTTGTCCTACTGGAAGGTGAACCTCCACCCCAGTCTCAAGCCTTTTGCAGACTTTGACATGTTTTGGAAGATTGCCCTCTATTTGGCTCCATACATCTTTCTATCAACTCTGACCAGCATCCCTGTCCCTGCTGAAGAAAAGCATCCGCACAACATGATGCTGCCACCACCATGTTTCACGGTGGGGATGGTGTGTTCAGGGTGATGTGCAGTGTTAGTTTTCTGCCACACATAGTGTTTTGCTTTTAGGCCAAAAAGTTCAATTTTGGTCTCATCTGAGCAGAGCACCTTCTTCCACATGTTTGCTGTGTCCCCTACATGGCTTCTTGCAAACTGCAAATGTGATTTCTTATGTTTTTTTCTCTAGATTTGTGGAGTGCACAACTAATAGTTGTCCTGTGGACAGATTCTCCTACCTGAGCTGTGGATCTCTGCATCTCCTCCAGAGTTACCATGGGCCTCTTGGCTGCTTATACCATGGGCCTCTTGGCTGCTTCTCTGATTAATGCTCTCCTTGCCTGGCCTGTCAGTTTAGGTCGGGCATCACTAAATGGTGGACCGCGGGCCAAATGCGGACCGCCTCGCTCTCCTATGCGGCCTGCCGCGGTACCGCCATTTAGCAGCCTTTTCTCCCCCCTGCCATCTCTGTGATCCTCACACAGAGCCGACAGAGTAAGCCGGGACAGTTCTGGATGGAGGGCGGAGCTGCTGGAGGTAAACAAGCAGGTGATTGGCTGCTAGGATGATGGGCGGCCTTGGCAACCAATCACCATCTTGCCACACCCGCGCACCATCCGAGACATGCAGTGCCTCCCTCCGATCTTCGGTCTGTGCAAGGTAAGTGAGGGAGGGGGCAAAGTTACAGGGAGTGAGGACACTAGTCTGGAAAGCTGAAAAGGAGGAAAGTGTGTGCTGACTCGCTGAGGACATTAAAGTGAAAGTGGAGTTGAGGGCTGTCATGTGGTGGGCTGAGGACATCAGGGTGGGGGGGGCTGAGCGGACTGTGATGTATGGGGGAGATGTGGATATTACAGTGGGGGAAACTGTATTGAATTATAGTTGCTACCATCCAATTGAATGTACTGTACATCATCTCAACTAGTTCATTGGGAATTTACTACAAAAAAAACCACATAAATTTGCAGTTAAAATTTTGAATTGAATTGCTTTCGCTGTTTATTTGGAAAGTTTACCTTGATGCCAATGTAAAAAAAATGTGTCTACCCTTTCTATGGGATGTTGTGGTGGGAATTTGTGAAGAACACCCAGTTCATAGCCTGCCAAAATGTGTTTGTGGTAGTGGAGCTGCTCTGTAATAAAGATGTGGATATTACAGTGGGGGGAGAGATGTGGACATTACAGTGGGGGGAGAGATGTGGACATTAAAGTGGGGGGAATGAGGACAGTAATGTGAAGGGGGCTGAGGATATTAATGTGGGGGGATAATGTAAATAGGGGCAAAGGACAGTACTGGCGGGGGGGTTGGTGTCAAGGAAGTGTGTGAACATTACTGTGGAGGGGGGGTGATATAAAGGAGGACCTGAGGACACGCATCAAGAGGAAGATGACTCTGATGTGCATTGGGGACTGAGGATGCTGATGTAAGAATGGGTTCAGATCTGTACATGTGCATTAGGTGCACATGTCGTGAGTAGGTCAGCCCATTTTAATGGGCTGCACTACCCGCAAGAAACACAGAGAAAGACGTCATTGACATCTTTTCCAAAATAGTGCGGCGGCAACATGCGGTTTGGCACATGCGAAAAGGCGCCACGGGTAACGACATGATGTTCGGACCTCTGCTGGAAGAAGATTTTGCTGAACGGACCTTAGTGAATTTTAATTCATTACCCCTGGTTTAGGTGGACAGCCATGTGTTAGTAGGTTTGCAGTTGTACCATACTCTTTCCATTTTCGGATGATGGATTAAACAGTGCTCTGTGAGATGTTCAAAGCTGGGGATATATTTTTTATAACCGAATCCTGCTTTAAATTTCTCCACAATTTTATCCCTGACCTGTCTGGGGCGTTCCTTGGCCTTCATGATGCTGTTTGTTCACTAAGGTTCTCTAATAAACCTCTGAGGGCTTCACAGAACAGCTGTATTTATACTGGGATTAAATCACACACAGGTGGGTTCTATTTACTAATTAGGTGACTTCTGAAGGCAATTGGGGTAGGGGTATCAGAATAAAGGGGCTGAATACAAATGCAGGCCACACTTTCACATATTTATTTGTAAAAATGTTTGAAAACCATTTATCATTTTCCTTCCACTTCACAATTATGTGCCACTTTGTGTTGGTCTATCACATAAAATCCCAATAAAATACATTTACGTTTTTGGTTGTAATATGACAAAATGTGAAAATTTCAAGGGGTATGAATAATTTTTCAAGGCACGGTATATTTAAAAAGGGATCAAAGTCTTTACCAAGTAACTATAGACCTGTCAGTTTAACTTCTATAATTGGGAAGATACTGGAGAGTTTAAAAAAAGACCACGTAGATGAGTTTTTGCTGGAAAAAAATATTTTAACTTGGTATACTTGGATTTTGCAAAAGCGTTTGACACAGTTCCCCACACATGGCTAATGTGTAAGGTTACGTCTACAGGCCTGGAAAAATCAATTTGTAAATGGATAGAAAACTGGCCAAAAGACCGAATTCAGAGAGTAGTGGTTAATGATTCTTACTCTGAATGGTCTAGGGTTGTTAGTGGTGTACCCCAAGGTTTAGTGTTGAGACTCTTGCTTTTTAATATATTATTAAATGATATAGGGTCTGCAATTAAAAGTACCATTTCAGTGTTTGCAGATGACACCAAGCTATGCAGTGGAATAACATCCTTACAGGATATTTCTAACTAACAAGCTGACCTCAATGCACTGTTTAATTGGGCAACTTTGTGCTAAATGAGGTTTAATGTTGATAACTGTAAAGTTATGCACTTGGGGGATAAGAATATGAATGCATCATACATACTAGGGGGAGTACAACTGAGAGAACCAATGGTGGAGAAGGATCTGGGCATTCTGGTAGATCATCAGCTTAATAATACCATACAATGCCAAGCTGTGGTTTCCAAAGCGAGCAGTCTTTTCTTCTATTAGGAGAGGTATGGACTCCAAAAAGAGAGATATCATTTTGCCCCTGTACAAATCATTAGTAAGAGCTCATCTGGAATATGCAGTTCAATTTTGGGCACCAGTTCACAAAAAGGATATTGGGGAACTGGAGAAAGTGCAGAGAAGAGCAACCAAACTGATAAGAGGCATGGAGGAGCTCATCTATAAGGCAAGATTAGCGGAACTGAATTTATTTTCTCTTGAGAAGAGGGGATCATGGGGGGATATGATCAACATGTATAAATACATAAGTGGTCCATATAGCAAACTTGGTGTTTAATTTTTCACTTTAAGGTCATCACAGAGGACAAGGGGGCACTCTTTACTTATGGAGGAAAAGAGATTTAATCTCCAAATACGGAAAGGTTTCTTCACAGTAAGAGTTGTGAAAATGTGGAATAGACTCCCTCCAGAGGCGGTTCTGTCCAGCTCAGTAGATTGTTAAAAAAAAAAGGCTGATGGGTTTTTGGCTGATGAAGAAGGCGAGGCCGTGCCTTCGAAATGCGTTCTGATTGGCCAGACAGCGTGTGGGCGGCTCCACAGTTTGCAGCCCTGGACCACTCCCACCCAGAGACACACAGTTGACATCTCCATGAGGCTTATCGAGGTTCCAGCTGTGCCTAACACACGACGCTCATGGATCCCTCAATAGAGACTTTCCAGCGGGCCCTCCTGTGATCCTGTGACACTGCATGTGGAAGATCCCACCCGCTCTAGCACTCTGCAAGTGCTCCAACATTTTTCACGCAAGTTTTTAGTGTTGTTTTATACTTATATACTGAATAAATTCCTAAGCTGTTTAAAGGATTGGCTTGGCGCTTCTCTTTCCTCCTTTTGCTTTAGAAAAAAAAAGGCCTGGACTCTTACCTAAATGTACATAATATAGAGTGCCTTGAAAAAGTATTCATACCCCTTGACATTTTCCACATTTTGTCATGTTACAACCAAAAACTAAATGTATTTTATTGGGATTTTATGTGATAGACCAACACATAGTGGCACATACCTGTGAAGTGGAAGGAAAATGATAAAAAAAAATGTTATTTTTTACAAAACAATATCTGAAAAGTATGGCGTGCCTTTGTATTCAGCCACTTTACTCTGATACCCCTAACTAAAATCTTGTGGAACCAATTGCCTTCAGAAGTCACCAAATTAGTAAATAGAGTTCACCTGTATTTAATTTAAACCCACAGGCCTGGTTCACACTGGGGCGACAAACGCTCCGACATTGGGAGCTCATGTCGCATGACGTGTGAAAATCAATGTTTCCCTATGGGAGCCGTCTTAACTGGTCCGACACATGTCGGTCCGACTTTGAGAATGCTCCCTGTACTACTTTGGTCCGACTTTGATCCGACTTCAGCCCATTGACTATCATTGAAGTCGGATCAAAGTCGGACCGCAGTCTTGCATGATCCGACTTTGGCATGCGACTTGTGCTGTGCTGCTCTTGAGGGGGAACTCCAGGCCAAATTTTAAATAAAAAACCGGCATGGGTTCCCCCTCCAGGAGCATACCAGGCCCTTGGGTCTGGTCTGGATTTGAAGGGGTGCCCCTACGCCGAAAAAACGGCGTGGGGGTCCCCCCAAAATCCAAACCAGACCCTTATCCGAGCACGCAACCTGGCAGGCCGCAGGGGAAGAGGGGGGGACGAGAGAGCGGCCCCCCTCCCTCCTGAACCGTACCAGGCCGCATGCCCTCAACATGGGGGGTTTGGTGCTCTGGGGCAGGGGGGCGACCTGCGGCCCCCCCATCCGAGAGCACCCTGCCCCCATGTTGATGAGGACAGGGCCTCTTCCCGACAACCCTGGCCGTTGGTTGTCGGGGTCTGCGGGCGGGGGGCTTATCGGAATCCGGGAGCCCCCTTCAATAAGGGGGCCCCCGGATCCCGGCCCCCCACCCTATGTGAATGAGTATGGGGTACATCGTACCCCTACCCATTCACCTGGTGGAAAAAAATTGCAATAAAAAAACCACACAGCTTTTTAAAGTATTTTATTGCACAGCTCCGGGGGTCTTCTTCCGACTTCGGGGGTCTCCGGTGTCATCGCCGCGCTCTCCGGTTCTTTCTTCTGCCGGGCCACCGCTAACTTCTTTAGCTCTTTTGCTAGTGGAGGCCCGGTCTTCTCCGTCGCCTTCTTCTTCTCCCGCTCTCCGGTTCTTCTCCCGCTTCTTTCTACTGCCGGCCCCTCCACTAACTTCAGCTCTTTTGCTAGTGGAGGGGCCGGTCTTCCCGTCGCCGTCGACCTCTTCTTCTCTCTTCTCCTCCTCGATGTTGACGCGTCGCTTCCTCCCGCTGTAATACTGGCTCTCCGCTCCGCTCCGCATTAATATAGGCTTCTCATGACGTCACAGTCACATGTTCCCATGACGTCACAGTCACATGCTCCGGGGCCATGTGCCATTACCCCATACTCATTCACATAGGGTGGGGGGCCGGTATCCGGGGGCCCCTTTATTGAAGGGGGCTCCCGGATTCCAATAAGCCCCCCGCCCGCAGACCCCGACAACCAACGGCCAGGGTTGTCGGGAAGAGGCCCTGTCCTCATCAACATGGGGGCAGGGTGCTCTGGGGTGGGGGGGCCGCAGGTCGCCCCCCCGCCCCAGAGCACCAAACCCCCCCATGTTGAGGGCAGGCGGCCTGGTACGGTTCAGGAGGGAGGGGGGCCGCTCTCTTGTCCCCCCCTCTTCCCCTGCGGCCTGCCAGGTTGTGTGCTCGGATAAGGGTCTGGTTTGGATTTTGGGGAGACCCCCACGCCGTTTTTTCGGCGTTGGGGCGCCCCTTCAAATCCAGACCAGACCCAAGGGCCTGGTATGCTCCTGGAGGGGGAACCCATGCCGGTTTTTTATTTAAAATTTGGCCTGGAGTTCCCCCTCAAGATTCATACCAAACACAGTGCCTGATATTGGCGGGGATCCAAGTCGGATCCCCGTTCATTGAAAGTCGGACATATGTCGGCTTCATGTCGCAGGGCAAAGTTGGATCCAAAGTAGGACAGATGTCGTGTCGCACTAGTGTGAACCCAGCCTAAACATACAGCCAGAGCTACAATGGTTTAGATCAAAGCATATTCATGTGTTAGAATGGCCTAATCAAAGTCCAATTGAGAATCTGTGGCAAGACTTGAAAATTGCTGTTCACAGCCTCTCTCCATCCAATCTGACAGAGCTTAAAGCGGAGCTCCGCCGAAAAAAATAAATATTAAAAGCCAGCAGCTACAAATACTGCAGCTGCTGACTTTTAATATTAGGACACTTACCTGTCCTGGAGTCCAGCGACGTCCGCAGCAGAGGACGAGTAATCGCTCGTCACTCTGCTGCCCCCATCGCCATCCTCTGTGAGGGAACCAGGAAGTGAAGCCTTGCGGCTTCACTGCCCGGTTCCCTACGGCGCATGCGTGAGTCGCCCTGCGCCGTTCTGACTGGTCCTCCTGTGTTCTGGGAGCCGAGGGGTTCCGATGAGCGGAAGTTCCACTTTAGGGTGGAGCTCCGCTTTAAGCTATTATGCAAAGAAGAGTGGGCAAAAATGTCACTTTCTAGTTGTGCAAAGCTGGTATAGACATCCACAAAAAGACTTGCAGCTGTAATTGCAGCGAAAGGTGGTTCTACAAAGTATTGACTCAGGGGGGCTGAATACAAATGCACCCCACACTTTTCAGATATTTATTTGTAAAAAAAATTGAAAACCATTTATCATTTCCCATCCACTTCACAATTATGTGCCATTTTGTGTTGGTCTATCACATAAAATCCCAATAAAATACATTTACATTTTTGTCTGTAACATGGCAAAATGTGGACAATTTCAAGGGGTATGATTACTTTTCCAAGGCACTGTAACGGGATACTAATATTTATAAAGGCCTGGATTCTTTCCTAAGGGTACAAAATATAGCTGGGTACTAACATTTATAGGTAAAGTTGATCCAGGAAATATCTAAATGCCTCTTGGGGGATCAGAGAAGGTTTTTTCCCCTGATGAAGCAAATTGGATCATGCTTTGCTGGCATTTTTTTGCCTTCCTCTTCATCAACTGTGGGTATAGGATTGTGCATATAGGCTTGTATATATTTTTTTTTCCCTTTTATTGGTTGACCTATATGGACCTGTGTCTTATTTAAACCAGACTAACTTTGTAACTATGTAAGGTAGGCTGAACAGAATTACAGAAATGGTTCAAAATACTGTTTGGTATTTCAACTGTGTATTTAGCTGCTTGCCTGGAGTTCAGCTTCAATTTTATACTCTGGCAAGTATGCCATGGACAAAGTGCAGTCCCACTGTGGGCAGGCACTTAAGAGATGATGATTGAAAATGATTGTCCTGCCATGACAGATGAACTAACCAGGGAACTGGACCGTACAGTGACAGGAACAGGCTCAGACATTTACAAGTGTCCTTTATGAAGGAAAGAGATAAGTGCCAAGAGGATTTGATGCTGTCATATCTATGTGCCCTGTCAGCTTATAAATTGCGTGATTTTCTTCTGCGTATTTTCCATGAAACCAATAGATCTACAGCTACAACAAGAAATAGACCGCTGATCCTCGCACCATCTTAAACATTCAGGAATGGTACACTAGGGAGTCAAGAGCTGATAATCAGATTACAGATCATACTTGCCAAAGCAACACTGTCCCTTGCAAGCCTATTTTTAATGATACTATTGTATTGTTCCCATGGCTGCCATGCTATTTACTGCCGCTTTACTGTATTATTAGTACAATCATAACTCCATGATGACAACTTCAGTCCTGTATTTTCTTTCTTTTAAAACACAGAATTAAGAAGTAATTTTTTGTGTGAAAGGCAAGCTAAAGTAAACATGGAATTAACATAATTGCTTCCTATTCAGCATTTAATCATTAAAGAATGTTAAACTTTTAAATACATAGAAACAATGTATAAGACTGAGTAAATCACAATAATAATGCATAATGGATAAGAAGAAAATTGTTTTCTAAATTATAATTAGAATTACTTAACAATAAGACATAATAGAGGAAGAAGTGAGCATTAGGAAAATTACCTGAGTGCCCCTTTTAAAGAAGTACATGGTGAAAATAAAGAGATCTATTCTTAAAATAGGATTCAGGATAGATAAGCAGCTTATATGTAGGATGTTCTATCTGACCTTCATATTTTCAACACATATACATTATTTTTTATATATCATATGAGCAAAAGCTGGCATCTTTGGAGAACTAAAGGTAAAACTGTCTTGTCCTCTATCTTAAAGCGGAGATCCACCCTAAAATGGAACTTCCGCTTTTCGGATTCCTCCTCACTTTTCTGAGTATTAGTAAACTAAATAAATACATAAAAATATCCCATAGTTTGTAGACACTGTAAACTTCTGTGCAAACCAATCAATATACACTTATTGGGATTTTTTTTCTTCCCAAAGGCATGTAGCAGAATACATACTGGCCTAAATTGATGAAGTAAATTGATTTTTTAAAATTTTTTATTGGGTATGTTTTATAGCAGAAAATAAAAAAAATATATATTTTTTTTAAATTGTGTGTATTTTTTTATTTATGGCGCAAAAAAATACAACAAAAAAAAAAACACAGAGGTGATCAAATACCACCAAAAGAAAGCTCTAATTGTGGGGGGAAAATAACACAAATTTATTTGGGTACAGCGTCGCACGACCGCACAATTGTCAGTTAAAATAACGCAGTACCCTTTTGCAAAAAATGGCCTGGTCACGAAGGGGGTAAAACCTTCTGGAGTTCAATTGGTTAATGCAAGGAATGCAATATGTAAAAAAAATTTTTTATCTTTAGTGTCACTTACCCCATGGCAGTGCTTGCAGATAAACTTGTTAGGAATTATTTCCATTAATGTTACAAGGAACAGAAAAGTAGGGAGAACAAATTAGGAAGACAAAAAAATAGAGGAATAAACCTGCACAAAAACAAGGTAACAAGATTTGAATGGGTTTTCTCTGCGTTCCCACTGCATCTTAATCTTTTTCCACTAGGTTTAAAACTGAACCTGCCACTCTCCTTCAACTTGCCCTCCTAATACATCCATGGCAAACAGGATAGGCAAAGAAGCTCAAGATGGCTTAACATGCTTCAAAAAATACACCCGCAAGTCTGAATGAGCCAAATACAGAGACATTTTTACTTACTATTCTTTTGCAACATTTTAGTTGACAATACATAACAAGTATTTAATGAATAATAAGTAAATACATGCATATAGCATTTGTATCTGCAGTATGTTTCTGTCTCTCACCTGTGGGTTTGTAGCTGTCTGATGACAGATTACTTTTGGTGTTTGAGATGTCTTTGTGGGAAGCCAAGAAAAGGACCACTTCACCCTTCTCATTTTTTATCGGAACTATATCAAGGAGGCACCAGAATGAACCACCTGCAAAAAAAGTATTATAGAACAATTACTCCTTGAAGTGTCATTAAACCCATGTCATTAAAACTTTCAATAAATGTTGTATTCATGCTGTTCATACTCACAAAGTCACCACGGGATTTATTTTCTCTATTCTTCAAAAAAACTGGTTTATCCTGCTGCTCTCTGTCTCCCTCTCCTGTCTATGTCCCCACTGCAGTTGGGAATTTTGCAGAGCAGTGTTGGCAGTTAGTGCACATGCTCAGCTTTCAGTGTATTTCTACCCCAAACATTACCTCTGTCACATATGAGTGTATAAACAGTGTTAAATGACAGCCCACGTCCTCCCTCCTCCTCTATGTCCACTAACCAGCTAAACACAATAGGGGTAGGATATTACATGTAGATTAATAGAGGCTTCACCTTACTGTTATTCTAAGACACAGAATGCAGAAATCCTCCATACCATGTTATTACAATTATTACAGTGCCATTATACTACACATACAGAAATAGAAGGGATAATGTAAATTAATTAGTGTGTGTTTAGTATCACTTTAAGTACAAGAATGTAAATGTATATGTGAACGTCATATAGGACCTTAAAGAAATTCAAGAACAGATTTTATATATATATATAAAGAGAGTTGGTAAAACAATAAAACATTTCAGTCATCTGGATTATTAATTTACACAAAACAGCGCTAAAATTAAAATAAAATAATATTAATAGACCCGTGGTCAAAACCACTGATAAAAAAGTCCAGAACGTAGTGAGTAGGGATGAGCCGAACACCCCCGGGTTCGGTTCGCACCAGAACCTTCGAACGGACCGAAAGTTCGTGCGAATTTTCGAACCCTATTCGTTATAATGGACGCGAACGTTCGAAATCAAAATTGCTAATTACAACGGCCAATATGCATGTTAATGTCATAAAACAGGTTTGGGGACCCGGGTCCTGCCCCAGGGGACATATATCAATGCAAAAAGAAATTTTAAAAACTAAAGTTTTTTCGGGAGCAGTCATTTTAATGATGCATAAAGTGAAAAAAAAAAAAGTGAAATTTTCCTTTAAATATGGTACCTGGGGGGTGTCTAAAGTATGCCTGTGAAGTGGCATGTGTTTCCCGTGTTTAGAACTGTCCTTGCACAAAATGACATTTGTAAAGGAAAAAAAGAAGCCATTTAAAACCACTTGCGGCTTTAATGTCATGTCTTGTCCTGGCCGCCATATGGCTGAAAATCCTTGAGAAAAATGGCATGGCTACCCCATCACCCCCCCCCCCACCCCAGCCCCTTTGGGTCTTGTATGGATACTAAGGGGGACCCCGCACCCAAAATAAAACCCTATACCTACAACCCTATATACTCTGAACAGCAGTATATAGGTGGTGCAAACAAGACATGGACTGTAGGTTTGTTCTTAAGTAGAATCTGAACAGGTACATTATGAAGTGTAGCTACATCCCAAAAAAATCTATTTTTAAGCTTTTTGGAGAACATAGGGAGGGGTTATCACCCCTGTAACATTTGCTGTCTTTGCACATCTGTTCAGAACATGTCACCTCACTTTCCGTCCCAATGACAAATGTTTTTGGAAAAGTGGGGTTTTAATTGAAACAAGGATTGGTGATAAAGCATCAGTAGAGAGGAGATACCTTTTTCCCAAATTAAATCTAACAGGATAGAATTTTCCTTCCTAGGGGTAGATTTCCTCTCACTTCCTGTTTTCTCTTGCCGTTTGCAAGTAGGAGTCGTTTGTAAGTTGGATGTTTGAAAGTAGGGGCCTGCCGTATATACTCTGCAGAAATTTGCCCTATTAGATGTTGGTGTAGCCACAAGACTGGTGGGCACAGGAATGGGCCCTGCTGTGAGTTAATAGATCAAGATTTGTACTTGCATGCACCTGTTGAACCGGGCAGAAAAATTGGGCCTTTGGTGGTGGTGGTGGTGGTGGTGGACGGTGTTGCCACAAGACTGTAAGCCCTCACAGTTACTCTTGGTGGGTGCAGGAATGGGCCCTGCTGTGAGTTATTAGATCAAGATTTGTAATTGCATGCACCTGTTGAACAGGGCAGAAAAATTGGGCCTTTGGTGGTGGTGGTGGTGGTGGACGGTGTTGCCACAAGACTGTAGGCCCTCATAGTTACTCTTGGTGGGCGCAGGAATGGGCCCTGCTGTGAACTATTAGATCAAGATTTGTAATTACACGCCCCTGTTAAACAGGGGCTGAAAAATTGTGCCTTAGGCATTGGTGCTGGTGCCACAACACTGCAACCCCTCACAGATACTGTACTTGGAGCACAGCAGTCACACCTGTTGCGAAGCATCTTTTTAAAAAATTGTAATTACACGCCCCTGTTATACAGGGGCTGAAAAATTGTGCCTTAGGCACTGGTGCTGGTGCCACAACACTGCAACCCCTCACAGATACTGTACTCTGAGCACAGCAATGAGACCTGTTGCAAAGCATTGCCTAAAAATTGTAATTACACGCCCCAACAGGGGCTGAAAAATTGTGCCTTAGGCACTGGTGCTGGTGCCACAACACTGCAACCCCTCACAGATACTGTACTCTGAGCACAGCAGTCACACCTGTTGCGAAGCATCTTTTAAAAAATTGTAATTACACGCCCCTGTTATACAGGGGCTGAAAAATTGTGCCTTAGGCACTGGTGTGGTGGCATGGATCATTGAGGAGGAGGAAGAGGATAGTCAGTGAACATAACAGGACAGTCACTCAGCATCAGCATAGGCAGTCTTGAAGGGATGTGACATTATAAATTATTCCGTTATATCCGCTTCAGGTGTCTGGTAGCTGGTGGTGATCCAAGACTGATTCATTTTTATGAAGGTCAGTCGATCAACCGAGTCGGTGGACAGGCGCACCCTATGATCGGTGACAAATCCTCCAGCAGCACTGAATGTGCGTTCGGAAAGAACGCTGGATGCAGGACAGGCCAGTAGCTCAATTGCATACTGTGCAAGCTCTGGCCAGTGATCCATCCTCAGGACCCAGTAAGCCAGAGGATTTTCGGTGGGAAAGGTGTCCAAGTCTGACCTTGCCCCTAGGTATTCCTGCACCATGTATATCAGACGCTGGCGATGGTTGCTGGAACCGATCATACCTTGGGGCTGCGGACTAAAAAATTGTCTGAACGCATCGGTCAGACGTCCACCTTCCCCACCGCTCCTTCTGCTACTGACCGAAGCCTCAGCAACTCGTCGTCCAGGACCAGGAGTTTGTAACCTCCCAGTTTCTGGGAACGCGTTGCACAGACCTTTCTGCAAGGCCTCCCTGAGATGTCTCATCCTCTGCTCCCTCTGCGACGGCAAGATAAGGTCCGCAACCTTACCCTTGTACCGTGGATCAAGGAGAGTGGCCAGCCAGTAATGGTCACTCTCCTTGATCCGAAGAACACGAGGATCCTTCCGCAGGCTTTGCAGGATCAGGGAGGCCATGCAGCGTAGGTTAGCTGAGGCATTCGGTCCGGAGTCTTCTGGGTCACTGAGGATGACATGATCGCCAGCCACCTCCTCCCAGCCACGTACAAGTCCACTGGTTTGTTGGGACTGTACATCATCCCTAAAAGACTGCTGCTGCTGATGCTGAGTGCCAGGCTCCACCTCCATGCTCACACAATCCTCCTCCTCCTCCTCCTCCTCCTCCTCTTCCTGTGTGATGGGTGGGACAGAAGGAACATTGTCTGGATAAAGGGGGCCTTGAGAGACAAGGAAGTCCTCCTCTTCCTGCCTCTGTTCTGCCTCAAGTGCCCTGTCCATTATCCCACGCAGCGTATGCTCCAACAGGTGGACAAGAGGTACAGTGTCACTGATGCATGCACTGTCACTGCTCACCATCCTCGTGGCCTCCTCAAATGGTGAGAGGACAGTGCATGCATCCCTGATCATGCTCCACTGGCGTGGGGAAAAAAAGCCAAGCTCCCCTGACCCTGTCCTGGTGCCGTAGTCGCAGAGGTACTCATTGATGGCCCTCTGCTGCGTGTGCAGTCGCTGCAGCATGGCCAACGTTGAGTTCCACCTGGTGGGCATGTCACATATTAGGCGGTTCTTGGGCAGGTTCAGCTCCTTTTGCAGCTCAGTCAGCCGAGCACTGGCATTATAAGATCGGCGGAAATGCACACAGACTTTCCTGGCCTGCCTCAGGACATCCTGTAAGCCTGGGAACCTGCCCAAGAACCGCTGCACCACCAGGTTGAGGACGTGAGCCATACAGGGCACATGGGTGAGCTGCCCCTGTCGCAGGGCGGAGAGGAGGTTGGTGCCATTATCAGAAACGACCATTCCTGGCTTAAGCTGGCGTGGCGTCAACCACCTCTCGGCCTGCCCCTGCAGAGCTGCCAGAACCTCTGGCCCAGTGTGGCTCCTGTCCCCCAAACACACCAGCGCAAGCACGGCATGGCATCTTTTTGCCTGCGTACTCGCGTAGCCCCTTGTACGCCTACGGAGCACCGCTGGTTCCGAGGACAGAGCACTCGAAGAGGACATGGAGGAAGAAGAAGAGGAGGGGGTGGAGGAGAGAGGTGTGTCACAACCAGTAGTAGCATTTTGGAGGCGTGGTGGCGGAACAACCTCCAACACTACTGCACCTTGTCCTGCATCCCTCCCAGCTGCCAATAGAGTGACCCAATGGGCCGTGAAAGAAAGATAACGTCCCTGTCCATGCCTGCTGGACCATGAGTCAGCGGTAATATGCACCTTACCGCTGACCGCCCTGTCCAGCGAGGCATGGACATTGCCTTCCACATGCCAGTAGAGAGACGGAATCGCCTTCCGTGAGAAAAAGTGGCGTTTGGGAACCTGCCACTGAGGAACCGCACATTGAACAAACTCACGGAAGGGGGCCGAGTCTATCAACTGAAAAGGCAGCAGTTGAAGTGCTAGCAATTTAGCCAAGCTAGCATTCAACCGCTGGGCATGTGGATGGCTGGGAGTATACTTCTTTCGACGGTCCAGCAGCTGGGGCAGGGAAATTTGCCTGCTACAATCGGACGTCGGTGTACTGCAAGTACTTGGTTGTGACACACCTAATTCTACACCTTCAGTCCTCTCAGAGCAGCTTTCAGAGAGGACTGAAGATATAGTGGGGATGGAGATCCCAGCTGATGAGGAGCAAGGAGAGGTCCGCTTTGTTCTTTGGTGTGGGTCTTTTATGTGTGCTTGCCAACGAGCTGCATGGCAGGTCGACATATGTCTGCTCATGCTTGTGGTGCCCAAGCGGCTGATGTTTTGGCCACGCGAGATACGCTTGAGACAAATATTGCAAATAGCAGTGGTGCGATCTGATGCACTCGTCTCAAAAAAGGCCCACACCAAAGAACTTTTGTGATAACGTGCAGAGGCAGCGCCCTGCACAGGCGGAGCTCTGCGGTGTGGTACAGTTGCTGTGCTGGCCTCTAGCTGGCCTCCAGGGGGCATCCTGCCTCGTTGGACATGTGACGCTGCATCCTCCTCCTCCTCCTCCTCTCTCCCTTCAGGCACCCACGTGGAGTCAGTGACCTCATCATCCCCTCCCTCTTCACCACTAGAGCAAACCTGGCAGTAAGCTGCAGCTGGTGGAACACTACTGCCAGATTGCTGTCCTTCAGCATCCCCTCTCTCTGTGCGCACACTACTGACTTCCTCAAGCTGGGTATCATCATCCGAGCCTTCGAATCGTTGGGCATCCTCCTGGAGCATGTACCCAACACTGTGCTCAAACAGTTCGGGGGACTCCTCAGGAGGACATGGTGGGTCTAGGGAAGGGGTGGCTGATGATGCCATTGAGTACGCGTTGGCAGCTGCTCTGCCAGTACCCTGAGCCTGGGTGAGAGAGGATGAGGAGGATGAGGAGGGCTTGGTCATCCATTCTACCAAGCCTTCGGCATGATGCGGCTCCACATGTCCAGCTGCCGAAAACAAAGACAAGCGTGTCCCATGGCCACGTGCTGATGACGATGCACGACCACGTCCACGGCCAGCACTGTTGTCTCTAGAAACAGAGCCTGCCTGCCCTGTGTTCTTGCCTCGGCACGCTCTGCCTCTCCTTGGCGGTCTTCCAGCCATTGTAGTCGGTAGTGTATATAGTATAAAAAATAGAACTCCTATGTGTGCTCACAACACACTGTAGGTCCTATGGGTGCTGACACTAACACACTATAGGTACTATGTGTGCTGCTGACAAGAAAATATAGGAGCTCTGTTTGCTGCCACTAACACACTAGAAGTCCTATGGGTGCTGCTGAGAAGAAAATATAGGAGCTCTGTTTGCTGCCACTAACACACTAGAAGTCCTATGGGTGCTGCTGAGAAGAAAATATAGGAGCTCTGTGTGATGCCACTAACACACTAGAAGTCCTATGGGTGCTGCTGAGATGAAAATATAGGAACTCTGTGTGATGCCACTAACACACTAGAAGTCCTATGGGTGCTGCTGAGAAGAAAATATAGGAGCTCTGTTTGCTGCCACTAACACACTAGAAGTCCTATGGGTGCTGCTGAGAAGAAAATATAGGAGCTCTGTTTGCTGCCACTAACACACTAGAAGTCCTATGGGTGCTGCTGAGAAGAAAATATAGGAGCTCTGTGTGATGCCACTAACACACTAGAAGTCCTATGGGTGCTGCTGAGAAGAAAATATAGGAGCTCTGTTTGCTGCCACTAACACACTAGAAGTCCTATGGGTGCTGCTGAGAAGAAAATATAGGAGCTCTGTTTGCTGCCACTAACACACTAGAAGTCCTATGGGTGCTGCTGAGATGAAAATATAGGAACTCTGTGTGATGCCACTAACACATTGCAAGTCCTATGGGTGCTGCTGAGAAGAAAATATAGGAGCTCTGTTTGCTGCCACTAACACACTAGAAGTCCTATGGGTGCTGCTGAGAAGAAAATATAGGAGCTCTGTGTGATGCCACTAACACACTAGAAGTCCTATGGGTGCTGCTGAGAAGAAAATATAGGAGCTCTGTTTGCTGCCACTAACACACTAGAAGTCCTATGGGTGCTGCTGAGAAGAAAATATAGGAGCTCTGTGTGATGCCACTAACACACTAGAAGTCCTATGGGTGCTGCTGAGAAGAAAATATAGGAGCTCTGTTTGCTGCCACTAACACACTAGAAGTCCTATGGGTGCTGCTGAGAAGAAAATATAGGAGCTCTGTGTGATGCCACTAACACACTAGAAGTCCTATGGGTGCTGCTGAGAAGAAAATATAGGAGCTCTGTTTGCTGCCACTAACACACTAGAAGTCCTATGGGTGCTGCTGAGAAGAAAATATAGGAGCTCTGTGTGATGCCACTAACACACTAGAAGTCCTATGGGTGCTGGTGAGATGAAAATATAGGAACTCTGTGTGATGCCACTAACACATTAGAAGTCCTATGGGTGCTGCTGAGAAGAAAATATAGGAGCTCTGTTTGCTGCCACTAACACACTAGAAGTCCTATGGGTGCTGCTGAGAAGAAAATATAGGAGCTCTGTTTGCTGCCACTAACACACTAGAAGTCCTATGGGTGCTGCTGAGAAGAAAATATAGGAGCTCTGTTTGCTGCCACTAACACACTAGAAGTCCTATGGGTGCTGCTGAGAAGAAAATATAGGAGCTCTGTGTGATGCCACTAACACACTAGAAGTCCTATGGGTGCTGCTGAGAAGAAAATATAGGAGCTCTGTTTGCTGCCACTAACACACTAGAAGTCCTATGGGTGCTGCTGAGAAGAAAATATAGGAGCTCTGTTTGCTGCCACTAACACACTAGAAGTCCTATGGGTGCTGCTGAGAAGAAAATATAGGAGCTCTGTGTGATGCCACTAACACACTAGAAGTCCTATGGGTGCTGCTGAGAAGAAAATATAGGAGCTCTGTTTGCTGCCACTAACACACTAGAAGTCCTATGGGTGCTGCTGAGAAGAAAATATAGGAGCTCTGTTTGCTGCCACTAACACACTAGAAGTCCTATGGGTGCTGCTGAGAAGAAAATATAGGAGCTCTGTTTGCTGCCACTAACACACTAGAAGTCCTATGGGTGCTTCTGAGATGAAAATATAGGAACTCTGTGTGATGCCACTAACACACTAGAAGTCCTATGGGTGCTGCTGAGAAGAAAATATAGGAGCTCTGTTTGCTGCCACTAACACACTAGAAGTCCTATGGGTGCTGCTGAGCAGGGATGAGCCGAACACCCCCCTGTTCGGTTCGCACCAGAACCTGCGAACAGACAAAATGTTCGTGTAAACTTTAGAACCCTATTAAATACAATGGACTCGAACGTTCGAAATCTAAAGTGTTAATTATAAAGGCTAATATGCAAGTTATTGTCCTAAAAAGTGTTTGGGGACCGGGGTCCTGCCCCAGGGGACATGTATCAATGCAAAAAGAAGTTTTAAAAACGGCCGTTTTTTCGGGAGCAGTGATTTTAATAATGCTTAAAATGAAAAAATAAAAGTGAAATATTCCTTTAAATTTCGTACCTGGGGGGTGTGTATGATATGCATGTGAAGTGGCGCATGTTTCCCGTGCTTAGAACTGTCCCTACAAAAAATGTCATTTTTGAAAGAAAAAAAATGCATTTAAAACTGACTCGCGGCTATTAATGAATTGTCGGCTCCCGGCAATACATACAAAAGTCATTGAGAAAAAAAAAAAAAAAAAAGCGTGGGGGTTCCCCAGAATTCAATTACCAGGCCCTTCAGATCTGGCATGGATTTTAAGGGGAACTCCACCCCAAGTTTAAAAAAAAAATGGCGTGGAGTCCCCCTAAAAATCCATACCAGACCCCTTATCCGAGCACGCAACCTGGCCGGCCGCAGGGGAAAAGGGGGGGACGAGAGAGCGGCCCCCCTCCCTCCTGAACCGTACCAAGCCACATGCCCTCAACATGGGGAGGATGTCCCCATGTTGATGGGGACAAGGGCCTCATCCCCACAACCCTTGCCCGGTGGTTGTGGGGGTCTGCGGGCGGGGGGCTTATCGGAATCTGGAAGACCCCTTTAACAAAGGGGACCCCCAGATCACGCCCCCCCCCTATGTGAATTGGTAACGGGTACATTGTACCCCTACCATTTCACGAAGAAAGCGTAAAAAAAATGTTTAAAAAAACACACAAACACCTTGAAAAAGTCCTTTATTTAAAAAAATAAATAAATAAACATTCCAGCGGTGAAATCCAGTGTCCCGCGGCGATCCCGATGTCCAGCGCTGTCCTTCATTGGTTGTGCCTGAGCGGACCTGATGGGGAACTCCCTCTCAGTATTTTAAATGTATAGACCCGCCCCTTCTAAAGTTCCCCATCAGGTCCGCTCAGCGGACGAGATGCGGAACATGAGAAGGGGCGGGTCTATACATGTATTACCAAAGTGAGAGCAGTTCCCCATCAGGTCCGCCCCCTCGGTATGTCAGACCCGCCTACGTCATTGGCTTGAGCGGGGAACTTCCTTCACTATGTAAATTTAAATTTACATAGTGAAGGAAGTTCCCCGCTCAAGCCAATGACGTAGGCGGGTCTGACATACCGAGGGGGCGGACCTGATGGGGAACTGCTCTCACTTTGGTAATACATGTATAGACCCGCCCCTTCTCATGTTCTGCATCTCGTCCGCTGAGCGGACCTGATGGGGAACATTAGAAGGGGCGGGTCTATACATTTAAAATACTGAGAGGGAGTTCCCCATCAGGTCCGCTCAGGCACAACCAATGAAGGACAGCGCTGGACATCGGGATCGCCGCGGGACACTGGATTTCACCGCTGGAATGTTTATTTATTTATTTTTTTAAATAAAGGACTTTTTCAAGGTGTTTGTGTGTTTTTTTAAACATTTTTTTTACGCTTTCTTCGTGAAATGGTAGGGGTACAATGTACCCCTTACCAATTCACATAGGGGGGGGCCGGGATCTGGGGGTCCTCTTTGTTAAAGGGGTCTTCCAGATTCCGATAAGCCCCCCGCCCGCAGACCCCCACAACCACCGGGCAAGGGTTGTGGGGATGAGGCCCTTGTCCCCATCAACATGGGGACATCCTCCCCATGTTGAGGGCATGTGGCTTGGTACGGTTCAGGAGGGAGGGGGGGCCGCTCTCTCGTCCCCCCCTTTTCCCCTGCGGCCGGCCAGGTTGCATGCTCGGATAAGGGGTCTGGTATGGATTTTTAGGGGGACTCCACGCCATTTTTTTTTTAATTTGGGGTGGAGTTCCCCTTAAAATCCATGCCAGATCTGAAGGGCCTGGAATGGATATTTGGGGGAACCCCACGTCAATTTTTTTTTATTTGCGGCGGGGTTCCCCTTAATATCCATTCCAGACCTGAAGGGCCTGGTAATTGAATTCTGGGGAACCCCCACGCTTTTTTTTTTTTTTTTATCAATGACTTTTGTATGTATTGCCGGGAGCCGACAATTCATTAATAGCCGCGAGTCAGTTTTAAATGCATTTTTTTCTTTCAAAAATGACACTTTTTGCAGGGACAGTTCTAAGCACGGGAAACATGCGCCACTTTACATGCATATCATACACACCCCCCAGGTACGAAATTTAAAGGAATATTTCACTTTTATTTTTTCATTTTAAGCATTATTAAAATCACTGCTCCCGAAAAAACGGCCGTTTTTAAAAATTCTTTTTGCATTGATACATGTCCCCTGGGGCAGGACCCGGGTCCCCAAACACTTTTTAGGACAATAACTTGCATATAAGCCTTTATAATTAGCACTTTAGATTTCTCCCATAGATTTTTCGAATTTGCCGCGAACACCCCAATTTGTTCGCTGTTCGGCGAACGGGCGAACAGGCAATGTTCGAGTCGAACATGAGTTCGACTCGAACTCGAAGCTCATCCCTACTACTGAGAAGAAAATATAGGAGCTCTGTTTGCTGCCACTAACACACTAGAAGTCCTATGGGTGCTGCTGAGAAGAAAATATAGGAGCTCTGTGTGATGCCACTAACACACTAGAAGTCCTATGGGTGCTGCTGAGATGAAAATATAGGAACTCTGTGTGATGCCACTAACACATTAGAAGTCCTATGGGTGCTGCTGAGAAGAAAATATAGGAGCTCTGTTTGCTGCCACTAACACACTAGAAGTCCTATGGGTGCTGCTGAGAAGAAAATATAGGAGCTCTGTGTGATGCCACTAACACACTAGAAGTCCTATGGGTGCTGCTGAGAAGAAAATATAGGAGCTCTGTTTGCTGCCACTAACACACTAGAAGTCCTATGGGTGCTGCTGAGAAGAAAATATAGGAGCTCTGTTTGCTGCCACTAACACACTAGAAGTCCTATGGGTGCTGCTGAGAAGAAAATATAGGAGCTCTGTGTGATGCCACTAACACACTAGAAGTCCTATGGGTGCTGCTGAGAAGAAAATATAGGAGCTCTGTTTGCTGCCACTAACACACTAGAAGTCCTATGGGTGCTGCTGAGAAGAAAATATAGGAGCTCTGTTTGCTGCCACTAACACACTAGAAGTCCTATGGGTGCTGCTGAGAAGAAAATATAGGAGCTCTGTGTGATGCCACTAACACACTAGAAGTCCTATGGGTGCTGCTGAGAAGAAAATATAGGAGCTCTGTTTGCTGCCACTAACACACTAGAAGTCCTATGGGTGCTGCTGAGAAGAAAATATAGGAGCTCTGTGTGATGCCACTAACACACTAGAAGTCCTATGGGTGCTGCTGAGAAGAAAATATAGGAGCTCTGTTTGCTGCCACTAACACACTAGAAGTCCTATGGGTGCTGCTGAGAAGAAAATATAGGAGCTCTGTGTGATGCCACTAACACACTAGAAGTCCTATGGGTGCTGCTGAGAAGAAAATATAGGAGCTCTGTTTGCTGCCACTAACACACTAGAAGTCCTATGGGTGCTGCTGAGAAGAAAATATAGGAGCTCTGTTTGCTGCCACTAACACACTAGAAGTCCTATGGGTGCTGCTGAGAAGAAAATATAGGAGCTCTGTTTGCTGCCACTAACACACTAGAAGTCCTATGGGTGCTGCTGAGAAGAAAATATAGGAGCTCTGTGTGATGCCACTAACACACTAGAAGTCCTATGGGTGGTGCTGAGAAGAAAATATAGGAGCTCTGTTTGCTGCCACTAACACACTAGAAGTCCTATGGGTGCTGCTGAGAAGAAAATATAGGAGCTCTGTTTGCTGCCACTAACACACTAGAAGTCCTATGGGTGCTGTTGGGGTGCAGACCTGTTCTCTGCCAGAAGGGTTAGATTTTTTCGTCTAGAATTATATATGCCTTTTCTGGAGCAGAAGAAAAAAATATGTATAGCCTGATGCTATCAGTGTCTTGAAAGTGATCATTAAGGATGAGCCGAACACCCCCCGGTTCGGTTCGCATCGAGAACACCATTAAAGTCTATGGGACTCGAATGTGAGAAATCAAAAGTGTGAATTTTAAAGGCTAATATGCAAGGTATTGTCATAAAAAGTGTTTGGGGACCCGGGTCCTGCCCCAGGGGACATGTATCAATGCAAAAAAAAGTTTTAAAAACGTCCGTTTTTGCGGGAGCAGTGATTTTAATGATGCTTAAAGTGAAAAAATAAAAGTGAAATATTCCTTTAAATATCGTACCTGGGGGGTGTCTATAGTATGCCTGTAAAATGGCGTGTGTTTTTCGTGTTTAGAACAGTCCCTGCACAAAATGACATTCTAAAGGAATAAAAGTCATTTAAAACTGCTTGCGGCTGTAATGTCGGGTCCCGACAATATGGATAAAAATTATTGAAAAAAACGGCATGGGTAACCCCCCAGCCCATTACCAGGCCCTTTGGGTCTTGTATGGATTTTAAGGGGAACCCCGCACCCAAATTAAAAAAATAAAAGGCGTGGGGCCCCCAGGCCCTATATACTCTGAACAGCGGTATACAGGCGGTCCCAAGAAAGACAGGGACTGTAGGTTTGTTCTTAAGTTGAATCTGTTTGTAATTTGGAACAGGTACATTTAGTAAATGTAGCTCCAGCCCAAAAAATCTATTTTTAAGCTTTTTGGATATCAATAGGGAAGGGTTATCATCACCCCTGTAACATTTGTTTTGCTGTCTGTGCCCCTGTTCAGAAGATTTCACCTCACTGTCTGGCCCAATGACAATTGGATTTTGAAAATTTGGAGTTATTAGGGAAACAAGGATTGGTGATAAAGCATCAGTGGTGACACCTTTTTCCCATATTAACTCTTACAGTAGAGAATTTCCCTTCCTAGGGGTAGATTTCCTCTCACTTCCTGTTGTCTACCTCCGTTTGTAAGTAGGAGTCGTTTGTAAGTCGGATGTTTGAAAGTAGGGGACGGCCTGTATATACTATACAGCCTGCCCTATATACTCTGCAGAAAATTGGGCCTTAGGTGTTGGTTTTACCAGAACACTGTAAGCCCTCACAGTTACTCTTGGTGGGCACTGGAACGGGCCCTGCTGTAAAATATTATATCAAGAATTGTAATTACATGCCCCTGTTGAACAGGGGCAGAAACATTGGGCCTTTGGTGGTGGTGGCGGCACAACACTGTAAGCCCTCACAGTTACTCTTGGTGGGCGCAGGAACGGGCCCTGCTGTGAAATATTAGATCACAAATTGTAATTACATGCCCCTGTAAACAGTGGCAGAAAAATTTGGTCTTAGGCGCTGGTGCTGGTGCCACAACACTGCAACTCCTCACAGATACTCTAGTTGAGTGCAAGAACAAGCCCTGCTGCAAAATATTACAGCAAAAATTGTAATTGCACACCCCTGTTAAACAGAGGTAGAAAAATTGGGCCTTAGGCGCTGGTGCCACAACACTGCAACCCCTAACAGATACTCTAGTTGAGCGCAGGAACGAGCCCTGCTGCAAAATATTACAGCAAAAATTGTAATTGCACACCCCTGTTAAACAGGGGCAGAAAATTGGGCCTTAGGCACTGGTGCTGATGCCACAACACTGCAACCCCTCACAGATACTCTAGTTGAGTGCAGGAACAAGCCCTGCTGCCAAATATTATAGCAAAAATTTTAATTACACGCCCCTGTTAAACAGGGGCAAAAAAATTGGGTCTTAGGCGCTGATGCTGGTGCCACAACACTGAAACTCCTCACAGATACTCTAGTTGAGTGCAGGAACAAGCCCTGCTGCAAAATATTACAGCAAAAATTGTAATTGCACACCCCTGTTAAACAGGGGCAGAAAATTGGGCCTTAGGCACTGGTGCTGATGCCACAACACTGCAACCCCTCACAGATACTCTAGTTGAGTGCAGGAACAAGCCCTGCTGCCAAATATTATAGCAAAAATTTTAATTACACGCCCTGTTAAACAGGGGCAAAAAAATTGGGTCTTAGGTGCTGATGCTGGTGCCACAACACTGAAACCCCTCACAGATACTCTAGTTGAGTGCAGGAACTAGCCCTGCTGCAAAATATTACAGCAAAAATTGTAATTGCACGCCCCTGTTAAACAGGGGTAGAAAAATTGGGCCTTAGGCGCTGGTGCCAAAACACTGCAACCCCTCACAGATACTCTAGTTGAGCGCAGGAACGAGCCCTGCTGCAAAATATTACAGCAAAAATTGTAATTGCACAACCCTGTTAAACAGGGGCAGAAAATTGGGTCTTAGGCACTGGTGCTGATGCCACAACACTGCAACCCCTCACAGATACTCTAGTTGAGCGCAGGAACGAGCCCTGCTGCAAAATATTACAGCAAAAATTGTAATTGCACACCCCTGTTAAACAGGGGCAGAAAATTGGGCCTTAGGCACTGGTGCTGATGCCACAACACTGCAACCCTCTCACAGATACTCTAGTTGAGTGCAGGAACTAGGCCTGCTGCAAAATATTACAGCACAAATTGTAAATGCACGCCCCTGGTAAACAGGGGCAGAAAAATTGGGCCTTAGGCGCTGGTGGCACAACACTGCAACCCCTCACAGATACTCTAGTTGAGCACAGGAATGAGCCCCGCTGCTAAATATTACAGCAAAAATTGTAATTACACTCCCCTGTTAAACAGGGGCAGAAAAATTGGGCCTTAGGCACTGGTGGTGGTGCCACAACACTGCAACCCCTCACAGATACTCTAGTTGAGCGCAGGAACAAGCCCTGTTGCAAAAGATTACAGCAAAAATTGTAATTACATGCCCCCGTTAAACAGGGGCAAAAAAAATGGGTCTTAGCCACTGGTAGTGGTGCCCAGAACCAAAAATGTTCTTAGAAGCTATCAACATGAACATTGAGGAGGAATAGGATAGTCATTTAGCATAACAGGATAGTCACTTAGCATCAGCATAGGCAGTCTTAAAGGAATCTCACATTCATAAAAAAATTAATCGGTTACATCAGCATTAGGTGCTTGGTAGCTGGTGATCCAAGACTGATTCATTTTTATGAAGGTGAGTCGATCAACCGAGTCGGTGGACAGGCGCACTCTGTAATCAGTTACAAAGCCTCCAGCAGCACTAATGGGCGTTCCGAAAGAACGCTGGATGCAGGACAGGCCAGTAGCTCAATTGCATACTGTGCAAGCTCTGGCCAGTGATCCATCCTCAAGACCCATTAACCCAGTGGATTTTCGGTTGGAAAGGTCTCCAAGTCTGATCTTGCCCCTAGGTATTCCTGCACCATGTAAATCAGACGCTGGCGATGGTTGCTGGAACCGATCAGACCTTGGGGCTGCGGGCTAAAAAATTGTCTGAACGCATCGGTCAGACGGCCACCTTCTCCACCGTTCCTTCTGTGACTGACCGAAGCCTCAGCGACACGTTGTCCAGGACCAGGAATTTGTAACCTCCCAGGCTCTGGAAACGCTTTGCACAAACCTTTCTGCAAGGCCTCCCGAAGATGTTTCATCCTCTGCTCCCTCTGCGACGGTTGGATAAGTTCCGCAACCTTACCCTTGTAACGTGGATCAAGAAGGGTTGCCAGCCAGTAATGATCCCTCTCCTTGATACGATGAATCCGAGGGTCCTTTCGCAGGCTTTGCAGGATCAGGGAGGCCATGCAGCATAGGTTTGCTGAGGCATTTCGATCCGGATTCCTCTGGGTCACTAAGGACGACATGATCCACAGCCACCTCCTCCCAGCCACGTACAAGTCCATGGGTTTCTGGGGACTGTAAACGATCCCTTGAAGACTGCTTCTGATGCTGAGTGCTAGGCTCCACCTCCATGCTGACACAATCCTCCTCCTCCTCCACTTCCTGTGTGATCGGCGGGCCCGCAGGAACGCTGTCTGGATAAAGGGGGCCTTGAGAGGTAAGGAAGTCCTCCTCTTCCTCCCTCTGTTCTGCCTCAAGTGCCCTGTCCATCATTCCATGCAGCGTGTGCTCCAACAGGTAGACAAGAGGGACAGTATCACTGATGCATGCACTGTCACTGCTCACCATCCTCGTGGCCTCCTTAAATGGTGACAGGACAGTGCATGCATTCTTGATCATGAGCCACTGGCGTGGCGAAAAAAAGCCAAGCTCTGCGGTGCATCACACCGCAGAGCTCCGCATGTGCAGGTCACCACTGACTCTGCGCGTTTTTCCAAAAGTTCTTTGGTGTGGGCCTTTTTTGAAACATGTGCAGTAGATTGCACTGTTGCTGTTTGCAACATATGTCTGAAGCGTATCAAGCGTGGCCAAAACAGCAGCCGCTTGGGCACCACATGCTTAACCAGACATGTGTCGACCTGCAATGCAGTCTGTTGGCAAGCATACTTAAAATACCCACACCAAAGAACAAGGCGGACCTCTCCTTGCTCCTCATCAGCTGGGATCTCCAACCCCACTATACCTTCTGTTCTCTCAGAAACCTGCACTGAGAGGAATGAAGGTGTAGAATTAGGTGTGCCAAGTACTTGCGGGCAATCTGCTATCGCTACACCAATTTCCGATTGTAGCAAGGCGGACCTCTCCTTGCTCCTCATCAGCTGGGATCTCCAACCCCACTATACCTTCTGTTCTCTCAGAAACCTGCACTGAGAGGAATGAAGGTGTAGAATTAGGTGTGCCAAGTACTTGCGGGCAATCTGCTATCGCTACACCAATTTCCGATTGTAGCAGGCAAATTTCCCTACCCCAGTTGCTAAACCGGCTAAATAAATTCGGTCCCAGCCATCCACATGCCCTGCGGCTGAATACTAGCTTGGCTAAATTGCTAGCACTCCAACTGCTGCCTTTTTAGCTGGTAGACTCTGCCCCCTTTCATGAATTTGTGGAATGTGCGGTACCTCAATAGCAGGTTCCCAAACGCCACTTTATTTCACGGAAGGCGATTCCGGCTCTCTACCAGCATGTGGAAGGCATGGGAGCTCTTTTCCACCAGTTGCGATCAGCAGGATCATGATGTGTCCAAGCGCGCCATTGGTCCTCCCTCATCATCGTCATCCCTTCATGTTCTTCTCAACATGTTAAGGGAAATAGGGATTTTCCATCATGGCCGTCACAGCCTCCGGGCGTGTGTTTCGGGCCCCAGTTCGGCTCCGCCTAGTGACGGCGCCGTGCTTTGCGTGTCTCTCCTCTCTGTGTGCGTCCGCCGCACGGCGATGGCGTCGGACGTCGCTGCATTAGGGATGGAAGTTTAAAACGGCTCTGTTCTTGCCGCAATCCTCTGCCATTCTCCCAGAGTAGGGGACTGAGACAGCCTCTCTTCTTTTTGCTGCTGCCATTTTTTGGCAGCTTGCTGAATAGGACATTCTCTCTGCTCACATCTTGGAATCCCCTCTTCATTTGGGTATGTATTCTCTCTTTTCCCATGTGGACTACGGACATATTTTCTTTCTTTATATAATTCCCGAGGTTTTCCTGTGTTAATTCAATCTTGGTTTATCTACTTTATTTACAGGGGTCTTCCTGTACCATCTTGTGGGTTAATTTGAATATGTATTATTCATCAATGCATCTACTGCCACAATACAATTGTTTCCACCTGAAGGTATTAACCCTTTTAAATTAATAAATTTAGATTTTTCTATTCTAAGTATATTCTAGGTGTCCTTTTGTTTAGACACCTACTTTTTATCTTCCATCTGCAGGTTCTAATAGGAGTTCCTCTCTGTTTCCAGGTAGTCATCTTGGGTGGTTGTTTGTTCTGTCCTCTGTGGCTAGCCTCCCTTACTTTGTTTTTAAATTGCATTAGATCTAAATCTTTTTCACTTCTGCTATATGACCGGTAAGAGCTTTGACCACATCATTCATCTCTATAAATGCAGTGTTATGCAACTATGAATTTTATGTCCTTTTTTGATTGATTATGATTTGGTATTAAACGTTATTGTTTGTTTAATTGTTGTTGCATCTAAAGTTCGATTTTGATGCCTATAAGCTTGGTACTTCATAAATGTATTTTGTCTCAGTGCATTTATATGAATGCTTCATATTCCTCTCTTTGTTTTCAGTACATTAATACACCGTAATAATCATCTCCTGAAGAAGCTCTGAATAGGAGCGAAACATGTTGAGTGTCAAACGGTTGTGTATCTGTACTTTTTTAAAACAATGAATTATGTTGGATATGTAAAAATCTTTTTGTAATAAAATAATCTTCTATTTTTAAAAAAATGTTGTATTGATCATTCATTTGATCACAATTTATTTCTGACACCTTAAAAATCCAGAGGCATGTGACCTCCAGTCCCTCCTTTCTTCTCACTAACATATGGGATGCGGTGTCGATGTCTGTAAATGCTCACTCCCACTCTTTTCTGTGCAGGGGATAATGGCAATTTATTATACAAAAGGATAAGGGCTATTAAAGCACAATATGTTTTCTGACAAATCTTCTCATAGGTAACTAAAATACATTTATCCTGTCTTGTCAAAAACTTGTCCCAAATAGACATTACTCACTGTGCCTAAGGTAATAAATCATACACAGACAATTATTTAGAACATTCTCTACACTAGGTTCCTGTAAAACATTACTGTTTAGAACCTGAAATCTGTGACTGAGAACACAGTAGGTGCAAATATGGTCATTAGTCATGACTGCTTCTATTTAATCAAACTTCAATAACTCTAGGTACTTCATACCATTTCATCTAACTTACTAATGCATTTCATTCACAGCAGAACCAATTTCTAAAATTCAGCTCCCTCCTAGGTATGAAATTTGGAAAGTTGCAGGAAATCAATACATTTCATGTTCTCCCTAGAATAATATATATGTAACAACCGCATTCCATTATTTCAGTTTCCCTGTGTATCAAAATACTGAACGGTATTATGTACTACTTTTTATTATTCTGCTGGTCACGTAAACAAAGGATTTACATTGGGAGACTGTGTTTTTCATTATTGAAGCCCTTCTAAGGTACAGATATGCATAGAACGTCTTCTGAGCTCATTGGTAATGTAACATGCCAATGGAGTTGGCATGTAGGATATTAGGTATCGATACTGTGCCCCCCAGCATGTTACACTAGAGTGCACGGTAAGGTGGAGCCTATGGCTGTACTCAAAGCAAAAAAAATGTGTTGGGCTGTTGTTATGCAGACCTTCTGGAATTAATATGTCACAGTCCTTGACCTGGAACAGTTATGAAGATCAGGAATATCAAAGAAAGGTAAACATTACTATCTGCATGGTAGTGGGCGGAGTTTATGGTGGAGACCTGAAGAGGCAAAGTACTCATGTCCTTGTAGGCTGCCAGAGATATATGCCTAAACACAGGGTATGGCGTTAAGGCGGCACCCTTCGGTATGAGCAACACTTCTCCTGAGTGACTGGTGTAAGACAGACAGGATTGACTTGTCAGGCTCTAGTAGACTTCAACAAAATGGTGGCTGTCTGCACACAGACACTGACTACCTTTTGCATGAATGTGAATAATCTGAGTAAAAGATGGCTTCAGCTCCTGCTCTCCACCTGTAGAGAACTCCTTAGATGCATTTCGTCCTTCTTGGGGCTTAATCGTAGAGGCCTCTGCGATTAAGAACAGAAAGGGTGAAATGCGTCTGAGGAGTTCTCCACAGGTGGAGAACAGAAGCTGAAGCCATATTTTACCCAGATTATTCATATTCATGCAACAGGGAGTTGGTGTCTGTGCGCAGACGGTCACAATTTTGTTGATAATTTCCTCTTTGGCTCATATACAAAGAGCAATTGACTTCTCTTCTTTTGTATTTAAAGGCCACCAGTAGGGGAGCAGCACCATGAAAACCCAGGAAACTGGGAAGCAAAGTTAACTCTTTTCTATTCTGGAGGCACCACCAGATACACTTAATTGTATAACGTAACAGTGCAATAATCGTAGCACATTGCAGTACAACACAGCCAAAAACAATGTAATGCACCTTCCTACATACTTTTTCCAAATCACTGACTTAACGTACTCAAGAGGGCCATTGTGGCAGCTAGGTAATTATCATTTTCAGGAGAGCAGCAATTGCAGCCTTCATGCTTCACTCATAATAGGCATAGAAATAAATGAAAATATGAAATAGTGTAGATAATTAGGAACCATTACTATTATATAGTTGCAGAAGATGCTCAGTTTTAGAGTTATGCTATACATGTATAAACAGAGATAAGACCTGCCATGTCTTTTTGCCACCTTTCCACTTCATGTATTATATCTAGATTCTTGAATGCCATAGAATAAATATTACACATCTATTCAATTACTATCCACAATCTACTTCAGCCTCTCTCAGCCCGAGGTTGCTAGGGGTTCCTTAGCCAATTAGCAATTTCTGCCTCTCAGATAAGTTACTAGTGAAAGCAATGATCTTTTTGGATATCTATGAAGGGGGATTCTTCCCAATGATCACAATTGTAAGGAACATTTGTCCCACTGACCATCATACCATCATGCTAATATACAATTAATTGTATGTAGAACCTTCCTAGATAGGTGCTAGGTATAGATAGATTTAGTGCTGTCTCACTGTGTTCAGTGGAGCTGCGTGTCTTTGTTAGGCAAATTTAGCTTGTCTCACTGTAACCAGTGTATCATTTTGTTGTTGTCAGGCAAATCTAGCTGTGCTCACTGTATCCAGTGCAGCTGATTAATTAGGTCAGCTCAGTGTTCTCAGCTGCTGCTAGTCTGATAGCTCTGGTAGAATTCTCTGGAACATAGGTGTGGAGCAATGCAGATGGCAGTATGAATATGTATGCAATCCCAGGTGGCAGGGCCCTGAAGGCTGCTGGGTAACTGCATAAATACTCTGAGAGACTGAGCTTCTGTTCTTCTCCTGCAGCGGATCAGTCCAGCCTGGAGTGCTGTTGCCCCCATGGCAACACTGCCGTGTGTTTACTTGGATGCTGAAGCTATCGAGAGCTGACCGAGGGGCTGTCTGATGAAGATCTAGTCTGGTATAACTGAAGTTGGATGGAGGCAACCAATTATCACTGGACATTCTGTGAGTACAGACTGCTGTGAGAGATCTTAGAGACTTTTTGGCTGCTGCCACCCGTCTTGTGCTAGAGAGTCAGTTGCAGTTGTGTGTTTGTCCAAAGAGGACATCAGCTGTGTCCTGAACAGCTTAGTCTATCCAGTTCTCTGTGAGGAGATTCTGCTCTGTGGCGCTAAAGAAAGAAGTCTGCTGTTAAAGCAGTAGTAAACTTACAGAAAAAAAAATCACATAGGGGAGTTTACCACCACTTTAAATGCTTCTATTACAAGCCAATTCCACAGTGTGCTTTATGCAAGGACTTTTGTTGCATCTCTGCATTTAGCTGTTTCCATTACAAAGTAAAGTCCTCAGTTTGCTATAAGCAAGAACTTCTGCTTCAGCTTTTCAGAAAGGAGTTCACTGTCCTCAACCTGCATAGATTCTGTTTTTGGAGTATTCCTTTTCCTTCAACCCTATCCAAGTTCTCCAAAAATAAAAACAACAGCCCAAACTGGTTATTGAAGGAAAGTGTGGCTAAAATGGTGTGCCTGGCTTTGGGGCAATCCACTGGGGATGAACCTGGGCAAAACATCAGCAGTTCCTACAGAAGAAAGCTCTACATGTAGATATAGTAATTATAAGCAGGGGTTCCCTAAAACCAGAAAGTTATTTCAAGGGTTCCTCCATGTTAAAAATCTTGAGAAAGTTTGGTCTAGTTTATCTAAAAGTTTTCTCTCAGATGAAGGTCAGTATAGCTTACTAGATTCCCCTCAATTCCCTATTTTCGTTACACAGGATATGACAGTATTGTTACACCTGATCAGCTATAACCAAGGTACTCATATCTGACATTTTTGTCATTACCATTTAACCACTTGCCAAGCGCGTCCTGTACATATACGTCGGCAGAATAGTGCGGCTGCACAAAGCAACAGGTTAGTTGCTTTGAATTTGCCTGCCGCAAGCTCCGTGTCTGTGCCCGCAGGACTCGCGGACTCAATATCCGCTGGTGTCCCGCATTTGTGTCACGCAGCGACAGAACGGGGAGATGCCAGTGTGAACTTGTGACAGGACACTGATCTACTGCTCCCTGTGATCGGGAGCAGTGATCAATGTCGTGTCACTGGTAGCCCAGCCCCCACACAGTTAGAATCACTCCCTAGGACACACTTAACCTCTTCCTTGCCCCCTAGTGGTTAACCCCTTCCCTCCCAGTGTCATTTACACAGTAATCAGTGCATTTTTATAGAACTGATCGCTACATACATATCGGCCTAAACTGAGGAAAAAAATTGTTTTTTTATATATTTTTGGGGATATTTATTATAGCAAAAAGTAAAAAATATAGCTTTTTTCAAAATTGTCGCTCTTTTTTTGTTTATAGCACAAAAAATAAAAACCGTAGAGTTGATATATAAATACCAATTTTTTTTGGGAGCCACGTTGCGCGACCGCGCAATTGTCAGTCGACGCAGTGCCGAATCGCAAAAAGTCGCCTGGTCATTTGGCAGTCAAATCCTCCGGGGCTGAAGTGGTTAAATTTATAGTGCTACAGGTCATAGTATTAGAGATAACCTCCAGGTAGATATAAGTACAGAAGTACTTGAATGTATCTTAATGCCAGCCTTCTGTCATCCTTTGCATAGAAGCATTCAGACTGGAAGAGGACCAGGCAGATCTAAGAGCCAATGAAGTTTTGCTGCATGCACGTGTAATGACAAGGAACACGCTAATTGGAAGTCAGAGCAAAGTGAGCAGACTTGATGATGTATTAGTGTGTTTTTTCTCTTTCAATGTCCAATCAGGATACAGGGGAAATGTTACACCAATGTATTCTATAATTCTAACAGAGAAAGTGGTGTCAGTCTGATTGCTATGCGCTCTGGCAGAGGTGTATGGCTCACCAATATTTCAAATCCATAACACAGGTTACATATTTGTATTTCAAATGTGTAATTGTTTGCCTGGAATTCAGCTTGAGGTTTACAATTTAAAGTCACATAACTGATGGTATTAGCCAGGGGTAGGCAATCTGGGGCCCTCCAGCTGTTGTGGAACTACATTTCCCATGAGGCATTGCAAGGCTGGCAGTTACAATTATGCCCAGAGGCATGATGGGACTTTTAGTTCTGCAACAGATGGAAAGCCCCAGGATGCCTACCCCTGGCCAATAGCATACGTATGTAGGCATTGGACATTCCCCCTGTCACACCCCCTTAAAGGAGAATTAACCCAAAAAAAGATTCATTAAATCCACAAGGGCTTTTTTTACCACTACTATTCCGTCATATTGACTTTAAAATGCAGCAAATTAGAATTTTGATTGAAGGTTTAGCATTGGGAAACACTTTTTGAAAGAAAAAAAGTGCCTATTATATACAACTATATAGATCAGACCAAAATGAGGGACAAATGATGGGGAAAGAGGGGCAGAGGGAAATTGCTCCAAATCAGGGACAGTCCCTCGAAATATTTATTTATTTTTATTTTATTATTTGTATTTTTTATTTTTATTTATTTTTTCTATATTTATTTTCATTTTTTGTGTTTATTTTATTTAATTCGTTTTGGTTTACTTTTTTGTTTTACCTGACGCTTTAATTATATTATTCTGCCATATATTCTTACTGCCATCGTTTGAATTAAAAATATTGATGCCTCCTTTTAAACCATGGGTTCTGGGAAACTGTCCAGATTAGTGAGATTTTGGAGTGATTTGGTCAAATTCCCAGGCTCCCTCTCTCTGACACTGTTTTTGGATGATTAGCATATGGTCTCCATGACCACCAGGCAGTATTTAAGCTCATTACCGTCACTTCAGCTCCCACGCCCTTGATAAAGTCACGTGAGGAGTGACGCAACGTGTCAGGAGGAGGAGCGTAGTGACGTTGACTTCCGGTTTACGTCCGTGACCAGAAGTGTGTACTCCATTTGGCTTTTTTATGCTTGGTGCTTTTACCTTTGTTTTTATGCCATATTTTTTATAATAAACGCCGTTATCGGCTTTTATATACTTACTTCACTATGGAGTACCTCTTGTTTTGTTCCTGAGCCATGGAGTAAGAGAAAAACTCCAGGAAGATACGGTTGGAATTGGTGGAAATGCTGCAGCGATCCCTGCTTACTGAATATACACAAGAGTTGGAGAGCATCATCTTTAGTGCTGGAGATTGATCAAGACTTTATCCGACCCTTTTGGGTCCATCAATAAGGTGAGAGGCTGGTATCATCGGGGGAGGATTGTGAGCATATGCCTGTTATGGTTGATTCCCTATTGATGTGAAAGCTGGACTCCCACGCCTGTTCTTCTCCCTCTCTCCTATTCTTGTTTGCTGGAAATTTTCGTATTTTTTTGGAGATCATTACCCTTTGTGTGAACTTTCTATTATACACTATTTTTTGGGACACATCAATTTTTTGGATACAATATTTTTACATGATTATTGCTTTTTTATGCACATGTATTATTAGTAATTTTTACATTTATTGTGTTATTGGACTATTTATAGCACATTTATAACACGTTTCACTTTAAGCATTTTGCACTTTGACATTTAGCGCTGCTTCAACATTTTTCACTATAAAAACCCAACAACCCTTTATCACTTCATAAAAAACAACCAAAACATTTTGGCTGGACATATGCCTTAAAGTGAACCTGTGATTTGCCCATGCAAGGGAAAGCAACAGGCTCTTTTAACTGCCATCTTCCCAAGCTGCAAATACTTATCTTTTTTTTGGCCTCAAATCAAGAAAGCAGTGTGTTACTAGCCATGAGTTGGAGCTTACATGGGGCTGAGGAAATTCTCTGCTCCACCACATGACAACACTCGGTGCCTATAACCAACCAGCCAACCAGCAAACACCATTGATGTAATTTGGGAGGAAGGGGGAGTAACACAAATTCGGAGAAGCACCGGTTAGCTTTAATGCAATCAAATCTTATTTACATGTATATATTAAACATAACTGGAAGACTATACATTCCCTTACAGTATATTTGAACCCTTACCTTGTATAACAACCCATTCAGTTTAACCACTTGCCATCCAGCCACAGTACATTTACTGTGGCAAGGCAGCACGGGCAGGCTGAATCATTAACATGTCACCAGCTGAGGGGCATGATGCATGCCCCCTGGGGCACGTGGCGTGCTGCTTCCGTGACCGCTGTGTCTGCTCCTGAGTGGCCAGGCTATCACTGATCACTATGCGATCACATGATCAAAATGTAACCACAACTGTTATGAATGGGTTTCCTTCATAACAGCTGTGCTTGGTATTGTGATTCTGTGATTGGCCCTAACTAAGATAACTAATCTATATAATAATATCATAATTTCCCTTGGGATTAATAAAGTATTCTGAATATGAATTGAGTGAAAAAGAAACCAATTAGATAAAACTGCAGCGTTCTTTGAAGATTTACCAAAAGCCTACATTAATAGGGAATGTATACCTTACTACGGGTATTCTATGCATATTGACAAATTAAGAGAAAGGATTACACAGAGTAAAAGGGTTTTGCCTGGAGTTATTACTAAATTTTGTTAAATAGGACAGCCCCAGCTCAGACACTGCACTATAAGTAATAGAACCACACATAAAACAATGATTTTTTGCAAGTATATTATTCTTAGTCATTGACTTAAAAAGAATATTTGGTTTTAAGATTATTTCTTAAAATCAACAAAAATTCATTCATTCTATCCTTAATTAAAAAAATGGCCCCACTTCAATCAGCACCCGGGGATGGATTATTGCTAGAAATTTTGCATGTTACTACAAATGTTAGGCAAATGGAATGCTAATTTAGTCAGATGGAGAATCAGCCTTATGTAAATGTGGATTCTAGATCTCATGGGTGAAAAAAATTACATATTTAACAGACTCTTTATATTTTCCCCTGTCATTTTTATTAAATATATGCAGATATGGGCTTAAGTTTAATGCCAGTGTATTTAACTGAGTTGAAAGCATAAAACCGAGTGAAAATGACATTGCAATGTTGAAATGTTATATTGTGCAGCTATCATCCGAGAGCTTAGCAGTTAATCTGTGGTAACTGTACCAAGTATTTTGAAGAAATTTGTATTTTTTGCCCTTAATTAGTCATTAAATTGATCAGAAATTACAAACAGAGTAGCTGGGAATCATTGAACACTGAGCTAGCAATTACATTTTCATTTGACCTAGCAACCACCAACTGTACAAACTCATATTTGCCCCATTTGCTAATTTTATAGTACAGCAGAGCTTCCTTTAGGCTAGGTTCACACTTCTGCGTGTGGCTGTGGGTGCGGGAATTGCAGCTATACGGCACCCGCAACCACCTGCAGTTAAAATGCACTGCTCTGTGAAAACGTGCGAGGCTGCCAATCATTCTGAATGGTATCCCTACGCATGTAAAACCACAGTGCGTGTGCGGGAGCCACAGGGAAAGTGCATTTGAATGGGCGGCCGCCAAACGCGGCCTGCAAAAATGCATAGGTGTGAACCAAGCATAAAGGAAAAGGTTTTCTACATGTCCCACTTCCAAAAAGAATATCAAAAAAGTTTATACCTCAGTTTAAGGAGTGTAGCCACACAAATAATGCCTTTGGGTGTTGTTGGTGCCTTCACCCGTAAACTTCTAGAGGTACTCTTGATGAAAGCAAGAATTGGTCTTGCTGTAAAAAATGTAAATTTGATGCCCCGGTCACACAGCTGTGGAAACATTTGTCTTTGGGTGTTGGGGGTGCCTTCACCACATAACCTTCTAGAGGTACTCTTGATGAAAGCAAGAATTGGTCTTGCTGTAAAAAAAAAATTACATTTGACGCCCCTGTCACACAGTTGCGGAAAAATTGGTCTTTTTGTATTGGTGGTGCCTTCACCCCGTAACCTTCTAAAGGTATTCTTGATGAAAAAACAAAACATTTTGTCTGGACATATGCCTTAAAGTGAACCTGTGATTTGCCCATGCAAGGCAAAGCAACAGGCTCTTTTAACTGCCATCTTCCCAAGCTGCAAATACTCATCTTTTTTTTTGCCCACAAATCGAGGAAGCCGTGTGTTACTAGCCATGAGTTGGAGCTTACATGGGACTGAGGAAATTCTCTGCTCCGCCACATGACAACACTTGGTGCCTATAACCAACCAGCAAACACCATTGATGTCATTTGGGAGGAGGAATGGGCAAAAATCCCAGTGGTAAGATGTGGCAAGCTCATAGAGACTTACCCAAAGCGACTTGGAGCTATGATAGCCACAAAAGGTGGCTCTACAAAGTATTGACTTTAGGGGGTGAATAGTTATGCACATTGACTTTTTTCTGTTATTTTGTCCTATTTGTTGTTTGCGTCACAATAAAAAAAAAAAAATCTTCAAAGTTGTGGGCATGTTCTGTAAATTAAATGATGCAAATCCTCAAACAATCCATGTTAATTCCAGGTTGTATCTATGCCAAAAGGGGTGAATAATTTTGTAAGGCACTGTATATATGCACAGAGGTGGATTAATGTGAAGATATTACCTTCATTCATCTAGTGATATCACAGATCAACAAATGGACTGTTTGTTTTTCTGCACGATTGTTTGTTTGCACGACTGATTGGGATTTATAAGGACACTGTGTGGAATAAGGAGTATATTGCACTTTATTGCTAGTTTTTAAGGTGTAAACATTTTACTTTGCATATAATTTGTGGAAATTTTACAGCATATTGCACGTTATATATACCCAAAAACATGTATTTGTTTCTTTCAGAACAGACACTATTTCAGGTAATAAATAGAAGAGAAAACGTAGTTACTGTATAATGCAGCACCCAAACTCTCTGAGAGAAGACAAAACAAAAAAACACAAAAGAAGCCAGCTTGTATATGTGCATGGTGTGACTAATAGGTTTACTGAGCTCCTGACAGTTTTCCTACTCTTCTTTAACAAGTCTCTGTCTGCTCTGCAGTAAAAATATCTTTCTTATGGAAACTGTGTTTCCGCATTCTTTCATCCAGTCTTGTGATATTACATTTAAGGGTCTTTACTCCTTTTGATCTTTGACAAGTCTTTATAATCTTTAGTGCAATGTTCCTTGTTCCTAATCTTTACACATAGCAAACATAGGGGAGATGGAATCTATTCAATGAACTGCATTCCCAATTGTGTATTTCAAGGATATACAGTGCTCGGCATAAATGAGTACACCCCTTTTGAAAAGTAAGATTGTAATCAATATTTCAATGAACACAAGATCAATTTCCAAAATTTTGACAAAGGATAATAATATAACTTAGATTACAAAATCCTCAATTTTACTCAAATTAGTTGATGCAAAAATGAATACACCCCACAACAAAAACTAGTACATCTAGTATTTTGTATTACCTCCATGATTTGTAAGGACAGCACCAAGTCTTCTAGGCATGGAATGAACAAGTTAGCAAAAGGTGTAGGTGTTCAATTGGGTTCAGATCAGGGGACATACTTGACCACTGAATCACTTTCACCCTGTTCTTCTTCAGAAATGCAACAGTGGCCTTAGTGTTTTGGATCAGTGTCATGTTGGAAAAGGGCACGGAATGATGGTAGCATCTTCTCTTTCGATATGAGCAGTACATCTGTGAATTCATGATGCCATCAATGAAATTCAGCTCTCCGACACCAGCAGCACTCATGCAGCCCCACAGAAGGGCACTGCCACCACCATGTTTCACTGTAGGCTCCATGCATTTTTCTTTGTACTCCTCACCTTTGTGACACCATACCGTTTTGAAGCCATCAGTTCAAAACACATTTACCTCGGTCTCCCCTTACTCCAGAGTACACAGTCCCAGTAGTCTTCTTCTTTTTCAGCATGGGCCCTGGCAAATTTTAGGTGGGCTTTTTTGTCAGCTGAAAAGACAAGAGTAAAAGGGAGAGTGCACTGGACCTAGTGTGACAACGTTTATTAAAAAAGATATAGACAATTGAATGTAGTAAATTCACATTGTTTAAATAAAAACAAGCGCATCCATAGAGGCTGTGGTTGCTCTCCTGAGTCCAGAAATCCAAGCTGGATGTGAAGCGACTGACAGTCTCTGTCTAATAGTCCTTGAGCAGTCGCCCACAAACTGCACGAGAGCCGCCTGGTCTTAGAGAAGATCCTGGAAAGCAGAGAGACCACACACAAGGACACAGGCACATAATCCTCAGAAGCCAGCTGATAAATGATGCTTGGTGGTTGCTATGACTATGCATTTCAGAGGGCGTGGCCTCCTTCTTCAGGTCTACCATGTGGTCTCAAAGGAGCATTTTACTCTCCTATGAGACCACATGGTAGACCTGAAGCAGGAGGCCACGCCCTCTGAAACGTGTAGTCATAGCAACCACCAAGCGTCATTTATCAGCTGGCTTCTGAGGATTACATGCACGTGTCCTTGTGTGGAGTCTCTCTGCTTTCCATGATCCTCGCTGAGAGCGGGCAGCTCTTGTGCAGTTTGTCGGCGGTTGCTCGTGGACTATTAGACAGAGACTGTCAGTTTGCTTCACATCCAGCTTGGATTTATGGACTCAGGAGAGCAACCACAGCCTCTCTGGATGTGCTTGTTTTTATCTACACAATGTGAGTGTACAACATTAATTTATCTATATCTTTTTTAATAAATGGTGTCATACTAGGGCCGGTGCGCTCTCTTTTACTCTTGTTTTTTCAGCTGTCAGTATTCCGCTGGTTGATTGGGCAGCACGCCATTTTTTGCTGGGGCCAGGTGACTACTGTAGCCCATTTGTCCCCACAAATATAATATAAAAAATATGTGAACACTAGTTTAATAATAATCTTTCAAATCTTATCATTATCATTGTATATTTTTTTACATACTTATTTACAGGTTTAAATGATCCTATTCCCCCTATGCTGTCTCTCTATAGGGTTTGGAGTTGGTTGCTTTTTGCAGTACTGGTCCCTGCCACTGGATGTCTGCTGTATTCCGGACGAGTGTGTGGTCTCCTGTTCTATGGCATTCTCAGTCCATCCACAAGATGGTGCTGTTGGACACCAGTCTTTGTTGAGGACAGGCGAATGGCATCCAGAGAGGATTCTCTCTGGCTCTATGTGCCGTTTTTGCGGTACTGCGCATGCGCAGTCCGAGACCGTTTCCGGTGATGTCATTGGCCAGCGCGCTGTGCTATGACACCACACGGATAGGAGCCAGGCCTATATAATCTGAGCTTTTCCCATTATATGGCTGTATGACGGCGCTGATGATGACGGTTTTACCAACTTGAAGTCTGGAGTGAGGTAAGAACCCTTTGGATGCTTGTGTTATGTGCAATTTGCTACATGCCCTACCTGTGTACTTTGTCTAACCCTCCATATGCTATTGATCCTTAGGGATTTCTGGCTATGGTTAAGCCTGACTAATGTGAATCTACCTCACCTGCTTTTGATTGGACTTCAGGTCCAAATAATGACACGTTTATTCATATCTTTACTATCCTAGCAGAGTGAGTGTTTTTTATTAACCATCTCATCTCAATGGAATACTCATAATGCTGCCTAAGGGCTCTTTCACACGGGCGGATCCCGTCATGATCCACCCCATGAATATCCGCTTACTCAGCGGAGATCGCTCCGGATGACTTGTCCATCTCTGCACATTGTGCAGAAATGGACCAGTCGGATCGCCGCTTTCTCCTATGGGGGGATCGGATGAAAACGGACCGTCTGTCCGTTTTCATCCGATCCGATCCGCAGACGGATGGAAAAGTAGGATTTTCCTCGGTCATGCTAAACGGACTATAGCGGAGACTGATGTCATCGGATGTCAGCAGATGTTCATCCGCTGACATCCGCTATCCCATAGGGATACATGTATGTCCGTTTTTCATCCGAAAACGGATGGATGAAAAACGGACATACGGAACGTCCGTGTGAAAGGGGCCTTAGCCTCTTTCAGTTCACACCCTGTTGTACTGTTGAGAACAGAAATCTAATATAAAGCCATATTTTAGCACTCATATGATCTAAAGCCAAAAACACATGAAGCCACATTTCAGTGAATATTCAGCCTTAACTTGGTTAAAAAACCTGGAAGCGGATTGGTTTCTATGCAGAGCTGCACCTGATTTTGCTCTCTCCAGTTTTAGTAAATAAACCCAACAGTGTCTTGTGCAGTGTTGCCAATCTACCAGATTGAAATTTACTGACACGACACCCAAAATTTACTGGCACAGCCAAGTTTTTACTGACATTTTCAAAAGTTACACAAATGGTGATGACACCACATCGACACAACACGTCCTCTCCTGAGACGCAGTGGCAGTCTCTCTCCATGCCAGGTGGTCCATTCAGTCCAAACAGCACTGACAGTCCTGCTTCCGGCTTGCCTTGCTCCTGTCCAGCTGACCCATTTTGCACACCTCGTGGTGCAATTTAGCCCAATTGTTTTGAGTGGGATATTGCAGCACACAGCACTGTGGTGTGAATTGGCCCTGACAGTACTGTGCCAAGAACTAGGGCTGTCAAATAGAGAGAATAAAGTAACAGTATATATGAAGAGGGCTCCTTGATGCTCAATAAGAACATTACCGTTGGTTTGTGTCATAACAGATAAGGGGAACTATGACAATGATCCGAGATTCAGTTGAAGTTCACAATGCAGTGAACAAGTGGACCAAAAATTAAGAAGTTCTTCGACATGAAGGAAGGTGATTTATTTATGTATCTGTGGTTACATCAAAATGCAACTTTCAATTTCTAATATTTTTTATCAACCAAAAACAACGCAATAGCTTTGCTTTAAAGAGGGACTTCACTCTCTCAATCAACATTTACTATTTTTAATCCTTAGGTTGCTAGCATTAGTAAATACGGGCATACCCCGCTTTGCGGACACTCACTTTACGTACACACGCAAGTACGGACATGCCCGCGAGTGTACGTAAAGTGCCTCGCAAGTACAGACATTCCGGACATTCCCGCGCCGTGCAGCCGCAGTATGACCTGGAGAGGCGGAGCTGCTGCCCGGAGTTGTGAGGGAAGAGGCAAAGAGTTGCCAACAAGCCAGCCCAGCATTGCCCGTCGACCCAGAGGTGCCCGCCAGCCAGCCCAGCATTGCCTGTTGGCCCAGAGGTGCCCGCCAGCTAGCTAGCCCAGAGGTGCCAGCCAGCAAGCCCAGCGTTGCTCAGAGGTGCCGCCAGCCCAGAGGCCCAGAGTTGCTCACCAGCCACAGTCTGCATAAACGTAAGAACTGTACAGTACTGTATAGCCCCCCTCTATTGGCCCTGATCCCCCCACTACCAGTAATGCTTGTAAATGACTATTGCAATGCAGTACATGCATTTAGAAGTGAAAAAAAGTATTGCTTCACTTTAAGTACATTTTCGTTTTACATAAATGCTCTGGTCCCATTGTGTACTTAAAAGCGGGGTATGCCTGTAGATAGGAAAGTATATATTATATTTACTTGTATTACAAACTTTTTTATACATTTCTTCAGTTATTTCCCGGTTTCCAGACCAAGGCAAATTATGTACATACATCCCAGGAGTCTTCAGAAGGGAGGAGAGGAAGAGGGTTTTTCTCAGCTAAGAATTCTCTCCTACATATATGCCTGAGCTAAGGGCAGATGGATTGCAGTAAGTAGAAGCTACATGAATCATCTGCCCTTACTCAAGATGGCTGTGGCTAAAAATGCAAGGGGGGGGGGGGTGTCAATGTAATTTCTCAGCAAAATAAAGCATGGAGACATGGATGGATGGGGGAGTTTGCTTTGAATATTAAAAATGAATTAAATTGTATTTTTGATTTGTGGTGCCCAGATGCATTGTAGTTCTGCTTTTAAGTGTCCGTGCATCAATAAAGTGTCCATGCAAAGACAAACAAAATTAAAAGTGCTCTGTAATTCTATTCCTTTATTGCCTCCTGTGCTTATATCATTCATGATACTCTACCTCTACACCAGAGAACTCACTGAATCACCATAACCACCGATTGGTAGATCATTAAACACTTATGTCTCTCCAGGGGATGGAACCTTCCAGGACAGCCTCCACTCCTTCACTAGTATATCTCAGTTCATATAAAAAGTTCCATTAAAAGAACAATAAAGGCCTCTATAGTGTAAAACCCTTTTTATCTTTTTATTAAAACTGGACCATTAAAATCATATACGCATGGCCCACTTACATTGTAAAATGCATTTTCCTGCATGTAGGTATATAAAGCATTATCTCCTATGGGACAACAGCTCCTGTAAGAGCGTCACCCTATTCAGACCTTACTTCCGGGTGTACTGATGTCACTTTTAGGAGTACCGTGCGGGATGATGTCACTTCCTGATCTGCCCTATTGCGCTTCATCGTCCTAATGTTCTCTTTATAATGCAATTTTACGGATAGAGTGGCCCAGGAGGAAGAAGAGAACATTCGCTAGCATAACTTCAGAAAGCTGCCATTTACATATTAGAGCTTCAGACTCCCAAGGATCTCTACAAGGTATGTGACTATATGTATAGTCTGAAATGTAACCTGAACATACGTCAATTTTAAGTTATAAAGTGACATGTTCACTTTAACCACCCATTCTTTTTTATACAATGCTATCCCTGCACCCCATAGTGTGCAATGTAGCTATTTCCTTTGCTCACTAACCTCCTGCTTCATTGTAGACGAAAATATATCATCCTATCTCCCATTCCTTGCTCAGTTTAGAGCAATAGTGCACTTTTTTTTTTTTTTGTATACAATTTGAAGAGGGGTAATTTAGAGCTTTAATCCATGGTTTCCTGATGTTAATCCCTAGTGTGGTGTATGTTAGTAAACCTCTGTCACATAATATGGCACTGACAAGCAAAGTTGTCTTTACTCCATTGAGATCCCTTACATTTATGTCTTTGAGCAAAACTTTTTACCCCCCTCAAGATTTGTTTACAAGCTGTTACATGGGCTATTACACTTGGGGACGTTCAACGAATGCAACACTTGATACACTTTTGTATTCTTTCAATTTTTGTTCTTCTAGCTCTGGACTTTCCTTTTTACTGTCTGACACTGTAACTAGGAGTTAGTCATCCCATATGATAGTCCCATAGGTTTTCCTTGGACAGAGTAGCATTATTTATTAATTTTCTTGTCAGTTAGTAGCCAGAAGGAAGCAAAGTTTTGAGATCTCTGTAAGAATGCCTGTATTTCATTGTTCATTTGTATTCTGTCTCTGTTGCAGCTTGCAGTATGATGGACAGAAGAAAAACTAATGAAGGATATTCGGTAAAGCAACTGAGCTTCCATATGTCTATGAAGATTTTCAGGTCTTTGGATAACTAGTCCTAGTATGTTACGAACTTCTGTGTTACCCTATGGTCTTTTTGTCTATTATCCATCAGTTGACTGGACAACATTCCAGTTACTTTAGATTTACTAACACTAGAATATTGATCTGAAAGAGTTAAAGAGATACTTTAGCCAAAATAGTGATATATATTAATTTCATATGCGGATAAGATATTTGGAGTTATTTATTAAAACTGGAGAGTGCAAAATCTGGTGCATAGAAGTAATCAGCTTCCAGGTTTTATTGCCAAAACCTAACTGAAGAAGCTGAGGTTAGAAGCTAATTGGCTACCATACACAGCTGCACTAGATTCTGAGTGCACCAGTTTTAGTAAATAAACCCCAATATCTGTCACATGTCAGTTGTATTAAAAAAAATGTGCACCTAGAGAATGTGATTCCTTCATAATTATAAAAATAAAGAAAGTGTACAATTACCGCATAATACCCTAAAACAGCAATTAATACTGTGAAACAATATCTGTTTTTTTGTATCATAAACCACCACTACATATTTACTATTTGTTAAAAAGGGGGAGAGCGGGTAGTGGGACTTTAAATGAAGCACAAGGCAGTAAATTGTAAAGATATGAAGTCAAGCGACTGGGAAAATCATGTTTATTTATATTTTTTTGAACTCATATAACATTTTGGGCATACAGTCCTCTAAACATTAACCTTTAAGTCATTTTGAATACAAATTACATAGCGATCCAGTCAAGTAAAAATTATTACAAAACATATACACTTCACATCTGATATCATCATATACATAGAACAAGGGCATTGATTGATTAAAAACATTAATTGGGTCATGGAGATTAAGCCATGGTATTGTATGATGGAGGGAGTTTGGTGGCTCGACGCGTTTCACGGCATGATAATCGCTCATTAGGAGCAAAACAACATGGGATTTATCTAAAGAGAAAGGATATAGGTAGGTCTAAATATTTGCAGGTATTTATAATGGGATATTGGGGGAAAAAGGGGACAAACTCACTATGATTAAAATGAAAAAGAACAAATTATATGGGGGGGGATGGCCCTTGTGTTTAACTTACATCTGCAGCTGCGCAGACTGCAGCACGCGATTAGGGCCGTAAGCACATGGTGTAGCCCCATCTCCGGGCGTAGGGTGGCTCGGAAGGGAAGCAACACCCATTACAGACAGGTACAAGGCAGGAAGGTGCACGTGAATACCCTGATCCAGGGTGGAAGTGATAACCCCAGGAGGGGACCTGTGTAAAAATAATGGAGATTAAGTGTAGATAGTGGTTGTGGTGGTGTGTAATGTATGGGATGTGTGAAGGAGGAATGGGAAAGGAGGTGTTGAGGTATGTAGGAAGAGAGTTGGGAAAGGGAAATGGGATGAAAAAGAAATAAGAAAAGAAGGGTCGTAGTGAAAGGTGAGGAAAGGGAAAAACTAAAGAACTAAGGGAAGAGGAGGGAGAGGGAAGGTACAAATAAAACACAAAAAAACAAATACACAGCAAGGAATGCACACAGAGAGGGGATAGGGAAAGTGAATGGGGAAGGTGAATATGTACCTGTTGTCAGTCAAAAGCCATATTCGTGGGCATAGGAGTGATCCAAGTGAGAGGGGTGAAGCGTGGTATGTGTAAACCAGCCAATTGAGATGCCTATATAGAGGTGCCCCGCCGCAGACCAGCCCCCCCACACATGCATCAGGCAGGCAATCACAATGAGGGGAGAGGGAACTGCTTTCACCTGGGCGGCTCAGCGGCTCCCATAATTCTACACTCACTTACTTTACTTGACCTCATCCATGTTTCCAGACATATCCATTTGTAATGTCTTACTTCCTGGTCAGACTATAGGTTATGACACAGGAAGGAGTTGACCAGCTGACCTCATTAGTACACACCCTGCATCATCTACCCTCCCATTCCCAGGTGAACGTTTTTGAAATGAAATGCAATCAATCAGTGATCACCCTTCTCACTAACTACACAATATAAAATCAGATTACATAGTGTATGGCCATCTTTATACAAGCACATAGGAAGGAGTGGACAGAAACACTCAACTGTCAAGCCCTGTTCACATCTCTGCATAGTGGGAACTTCCCACATGCGTCTTTTTTTTTGCGAGGTGGGGAGGCAATTTGGAGCATTTTAACTCCTCACACATAGGGCACCCCATCCACCTGAATGGGCTGCCCTACACACAGAAATCACCCCAAAGAAGCTTCAGAACTGTTTTTTAGAGCGGAGCTTGGTGTGTTTTTTACTGTGATTTTTGGTGCCGCGCATTTCTGAAATACAAGGAATTGCACATTTGAATGGTGCCTCATTGTTCCTGTGTTAACGCACCAATTTCACTTTCAGGCCCCATTCACATCTAGTATAGTGGGAGCGCGCATTTTGTGTCTTGTTTTTGCTGTGACACGCATAGGGCAAGCTTGTTGATTTCAATTTGCTGCACTGCATGTGGTTAATGGGACATTTTGGCGTTTTGTGGGTTGTGTGTTTTTTACTGTGCATTTTGCAGCATTTTCCCCTCCTTTTTTCACATGGCAAAACGTGTGTTTGCTTCTGTGTTTGGTGTGCCATTAACAATTAATGGCACTAAAAGTGAAACTAGTAATTTTAGGTGAATAAAGATGGCCATACTCTATACCAGGGGTCTCAAACTGGCGGCCCTCCAGCTGTTGCGAAACTACAAGTCCCATCATGCCTCTGCCTGTGGGAGTCATGCTTGTAACTGTCAGCCTTGCAATGCCTCATGGGACTTGTAGTTTTGCAACAGCTGGAGGGCCGCCAGTTTGAGACCCCTGCTCTATACAATCTGATTGTACAAACATCCATGAAGTTTGCCAACATTGCAATGCATAACAGTTTGAATCTGCTCTCCTTGAAAACATCCAAATTACTGCAGCTGGCAATTACAGATGAAAAGTATTGTACTCAGTTTAGCTTGTTTTCAATTTTCCATGTGGTTCACATAGGACACGACTTTGTACAATTGTTTTGAATCCAGCTGATGGAGTAAATGCTAATATATTCAGATACAATGTTATTTGTATATAAATTAGTTGTTTTTGATTGCAGACAGTATTTAACAGTTGAAGGAACTTATGTCATATACTGTATAACATATTACAATTGAAGACAGTAACATTGTCCAGTGGAGCTACTATTTAAAACAGAAGCCAGTTTTGATCCATTGTAACTTAAAAGAGAAGTAAGGGTTTCTTTATTTTTTTTTATTTACACTTACCTCGTGGATGCAGCATCGGTCTGATGCTGCATCTGTCCCCTGGTGCCTCTGCACTGAAAACTGAATGATCGAACATGATGAAGTAGTAGACTGTCAGTCACAGCTCTCTGCTCATCTCCCTCTACGCTCATTTGAGCGCTGAGCAGTGGAGGGGCAGAGCGGCCGTCTCAGGCTCTCAGCGGCTTGCTGAGAGGCTGAAACGTGTGTCAGTCCAGGCACCTGGCGGATCCAGACTTCCATTGTTGGGATGACGCGGTGCCTGGACTGATATCCGTGATGTCAGCAGAGAGTGGTTTTCAGTCCGGTCTCTGCTGAAAACGGGTCACCGGAGTGCAGAATGAATTGCACTCCTGTAAACCATAGGAGAAGCCCAGCCAAACGAGCTTTGGACTTCTCCTTTAATTCTACAGGGGTGCTGTAGAGGGTCAAGATATTTGAACTCAAACAAATTTGCAAGAAGAACATCAGGGTTCAGTTTTATAGGCATAAAACCTGTATATACAAAAGTCTATGGGCACAACATTTTTGGATCACCAAAAAAACACCTATCTGCTAACTTCCCAGCTTTTATAAAGAGCATTTTTATTTATTGTTCTTAACCTGACTTAGAATATTGTGGCAATTGTAGCAGTTTTTAAAGGGTTTAGCATTGCATTTAGCTTGCGGTTGCAGTGCAGCAAGTTTGATAGGCAGTGTCACCTGTCAACTCCATATGTCATGTTAAATTTGCTACGACTCAACAAATTTCTTCACGACGAGCATATACAAATACACAAAAATGGGAAAGAAACTACCGGTAAACTACCATAAATACACCCCCCCCCAAAAAAAAAATCCCCATAAATAAATCAAATATAAGTTTCACCTATTACAAATCAGCCTTCTATAATTTTGCATCGAAACCTTATGTCGATATCACTCTTCATCCCTAGTTACTGACAGAATCATTTTTCTACCTAGTGCTAATCCAGCTGTTTTTTAAGTTGAACTTTACTCAGAAAATTAAAGAATGCAAACAACCAGGCTTTGTATTGCAGAAGAGACATACTATGGGGTCTATTCATAAAAAAAGTATGTGCGAATGCTTCAAGCGTTCAGACAGCCCTCATGAATAATTGGCATATTGTGTGCATTATATTGATTTTTTCTATGATGGTCAGCTTCATCTACAGTAGTTGCCATGAAGTGGTATTTTCCTTAAATAACTCGATCAGGAAAATATCACATTATGACCACTAGATGGAGCTGGCAATCGTAAGAAATAAACATATTGGACACATTATGGTAATTATTCGTGACAGCTGTGCAAATACTACAACACATTTATTTTATAAACAGACACCTATGTCTTCTTCTCAATGAAGGATGCTTACTTGCCTTCTTGCAATTTTTTCCTTATGGATGTATACTAAACTGTGCCTGAACTTCAGACGAAGACCAGGGGGCAAAGATTTTGCTGCATTCTTATAAGTTACATTGTTCCCAAATACTGCTAAAGGCTACACAAAGCCTCTCTTCTATTTGAAAATGAGCCAGAAAAAAGGAAACAAGTACTGCCACCACATTTTAGGACTGTGCAATATATTATTATTATTATACAGGATTTATATAGTACTAACAGTTTGCGCAGCGCTTTACAACATGAGGGCAGACAGTACAGTTACAATACAATTTAATACAGGAGGAATCAGAGGGCCCTGCGCGTTAGAGCTTACAATCTAGAAGTTAAAAATGGTACTTAGGATATTACTTCAATTGGTAATCCCTCATGCCATTGTGTTTTGGATTTATTTTAAAGCAGAGGTGCAGCCAATATAAAAAAATAAAATAAAAAAATGCAGCTACTAACAGTGTAGCTGCTGACTTTTAATAAGGACACTTACCTGTCCTACTCGCCCGCGATGTCGGTCCCGCCACGGCGATCGATCGCTGCTGGCAGGACGTGGCTCCTCCATCCTGAGTAAGGGAAACAGGCAGTGAAGCCGTAAGGCTTTCACTGTCCGTTTCCTACTGCGCATGCGCCACTCGCACGGCGCTTTGTGAATGGCCGACTTGCCTCCTGGGATACACACAGTTCCCAGAAGGCAGTGCGGCCCATTAACAAGAAGAGGAAACGGAAGGAGAGCCACCGCGGACGATAAGAAGAACATTAGAGGCAGATTAGGGGACTTCCGCAAAGCAACAGACATTTAGGGTGAGTATAATTATTTATTTTTTTCTATTAATTTATTTTTTATTTTTTTATGATTTTTAATATATAGATTTTTTCAGGGTGGACCTCCGCTTTAAATTAGACAATTATTACAGCCACAAAACACAGCATGGAAGCAACAACATGTCCATAAGTAAGGGAGTTTTTAAAGTCGTATCTGAAATGCCCATGTGACAAAAGACAGATGACACTAAGCTATGCAGTGGAATAACATCCTTACAGGATGTCGCCAATTTACAAGCCGACCTCAATGCACTGTCTAATTGGGCGACTATGTGGCAGATGAGGTTTAATGTTGAAAAATGTAATGTTATGCACTTGGGGGCTAAGAATATGAATGCATCATACATACTAGGGGGAATACAACTGGGAGGATCCGAGTGGAGAAGGATCTGGGGGTTTTGGTAGATCATAAGCTCAATTATGGCATGCAATGCCAAGCTTTGGTTTCCAAAGCGAGCAAAGTCCTTTCTTGTATTAAGAGAGGTATGGACTCCAGAGAGAGAGATATCATTTTACCCCTGTACAAATCATTAGTAAGACCTCATCTGGAATATGCAGTTCAGTTTGGGCTCCAGTTCTCAAAAAGGATATTGGGGAACTGGAGAAAGTGCAGAGAAGGGCAACCAAACTGATGAGAGGCATGGAGAAGCTCAGTTATGAGGAAAGATTAGAGGAACTGAATTTATTCACTCTTGAGAAGAGGAGATTAAGGGGGGATATGATCAACATGTACAAATATATAAGGGGTCCATATAGTGAACTTGGTGTTGAGTTATTCACTTTACGGTCAACACAAAGGACAAGTTCTAGCTCTGCTTTTAGTATCCTGTTAGTTTAGTACAGCTACTTTAAATGCTTGTTTATTGTGAGAAAAGTAAGTAATATATTAATTCGATTTATGCAGTAATTTGTTTGAGTTATTCTAAAACTAGTTGGAAGACACAATTACTAGTATAGGGGCTGCTATGAGGATAATACATTTTCCATACAATGCATACATAAAATATTATGGGCCCAACTTTACACTGTGATAAGGATTTTTTTAGACATGCTACTGTAATGTTCAAATATCATTGGCCTCTGCTGAAAAGGACCAACTTTTTTTAAATCATGGATCCTTACCTGGTGCTTTAGCTCTGTGAAATAAGCCTCATGTACATTTTTTTTCAGGTTTTTCTACATCTTTTAGCCTCACCTTCACAATACACACTGGGGTAGATTTTTTTTTCAAATATAAAATTTTTATTAAACACCAAAAAAGGGCAAGGCCCCAACAGTACAAAATAATTGTGAACAGTTCTACAATGTGCAAAGTCCAGGAGCAGAATAAAAAAAAAGACATATCTCCATTTTACATGGTAGCTTTGGACAAAGGCCCAAGCGCTCATAAAATACACAGTGTACTTTCACAAATAGCAAATTCCATGGTGGCGTCAAGAAGCGTTGGGCTCACCCTTATTTCTTTTTCACCTTTTCTAGATAACTTCAGCAACAGTTTGGAATTTATAGTGGAAAAAAGAAAAAGGAAGGATTTACAGCTAGGGAGGAAGGATTAAAATTTGGGGAAGACTAAGATCCCAAGAGGCGTTGCCCCTCGTCAGAGTAAATAAAGATATTCCATATAGTCCAGGTTTCTGTATAAATTTCTCGTCTGTGTTGTGCAGAGAGAATTAAGTCCTCCATCTGTCTTACGTCCTCCACTTTCCTCAACAATTGTGCAACGGTAGGTGGGGACCACTGCTTCCAAAATAGGGGTATACATGCCTTAGCCGCATTAAGCAGGTGGCGGACTAGCGACTTTTTGTATGCTTTGGCCGAGATCTTTGAGTGATGTAGGAGGAAGAACGCCGCATCCTCCGGAATGTCATACTCCGTAAACTTCTGCGTAATGTGGCGGACGTCCCCCCAGAAGTCTCTCAGCCTGGGGCAGGACCAAAAGATATGAAGGAGCGACCCCTCCTCCTCCCCGCAGCGCCAGCAGCGGTCCGAGGAAGAGGGGCATTGGGGTAGATTTACCAAAGCTGGAGACTGCAAAATCAGACTCACTTCTGCATAAAAACCAATCAGCCTTCATGTTTTATTGCCGAAGCCTAATTGAACAAGCTGAGGTTAGAAGCTGATTGGTTTAAATGCAGAAGTGAGCCTGTTTATTCACTCTCCAGGTTTAGTAAATAAACCCCACTGTACATAATCTCCATATATAGATTATGGGTGACAAATGTTAATGAAAAACTTACTTAGAGACGCATTGTCAGATAACCTTTGACAAGGTAAAAATATCCTAGATTGAAATACACAATATGGAACAGAGCAAGAGTCTCGGCTGGTTTTTATTATAGGCTGGAAAAACCTCCTTAGTTCTAACACATTTGCAATTTTTTTCTCTTTAAATGTCAATGGATCATCTTATCCAAAGATTACTAGCACAGTAACCACTGCAGAGCTGATATAGCGAAAGATTTTAATATTATTCGAAACAGCTTTCCCAATTGTCATGGGGACATTCAATTTCTCTTATTACTGTTCTTTCTGATTCCTGTCCTGGACTCTTCACATAAAAGAATATCTGAGAGGTGCAAAAAGCTTCACAAAATGGTAGATGCATTAAATTAATGTTGTAATGTTGCTTGATCAAAGTCATTTGTGGATAAAAATTTTTTTTACTTTGTAGGTTTGGTACATCTGTGCAGTGGCTTAAATCTGTGAAGTCTTGTTTTGGGTAATTATAGCCCAGATTTCAGCCTATTAGTGGGATTGAAATAGAAATTATATTTTAAAGAAATAGTTATCACCAACGCTAAAAAATTTGTCCTCACTAAAAGCCAAAATGTCTCCCCTTTCCCCTTTGAATTTTATAAGAGCTTTTAGTAAACAGGATAAAATCTGAAGAATCCCATAGACTCTGAAGAGCACAAAAACGTGTCAAAGCAAAAAAAAGATTTCTTAACAAACTAATAATTTACCAGAGCTACCTAAAGAGATAAACATATAATAAAGTCCTAAACTAAGATTGCATTCCATTAAATTTCCTTTTAAAAACCATCAATTATGTATTAATTAAATTACTCGAGGAGAATAAGGAAAACATGTCTACCAACAATTACATTAAGCCTTAGTGGGAAAAAAAAGTCTACTACATAATTCATAGTGCAAGGATTTTTGGCAACACTTATTTCAAATTCCTACCTATCTCTACTCTGTAGATAGCAAGCACCATTTTTATATGCACTGAAGATTTTTTATTTATTTAATAAAAGGCTCTACATGGTTCAGTGCAGTGCTTGTCAGTTATTGTAGTGGACCAGCATATATGCATACAAAGGGATTACAAAGCTGCTATTCAGCTGGTAGAACATTTGACTTAGAAAAGCATAATAACACTTCATAAAACATAAATATTTGTTAATTTAATAATATGTCTATATTTTGGCAAATAATTTTTGCCCAGAAGGGATATTAAGAAAGAAACCCTCTTGTTTGGGGACTAATATTCAACACCAAGGCACAACATTCTGGGAGTCTATCGATCATTTTGAGGTGTTTCCATCATAGTGCATTTATTGCCTTGCAAACTTACAAAAATTGAAAAGGTTTAGCCAGAGCTGCAGTGACAGGTTCTGAGTTGTTGTAAAGCAGATGATCGGGTTGGAGGTGGTGGCTCCTATAATTTGGCATTAGTGCATCAAAAATGATAATGTATGTTCAGTGTTGTGGGCAGCAGCTGATATACCATGGACACACATTTTAAATTGAAAGCTCAGTGAACACATGGCATTAGCAGAACATTAGAAGGAGTGAGAGTGACAAATGTTGCAAAAAATATGATATATATATATATATAATCAGGCATAGATTGATGCAGGTGATAGCGTGAATTATTTCAGAAAACATCAAATAACGCTGATATTCAGCTTTTCTCCTTATGTACTTTTACAAAAAGCCACCAATCTTGATGACAGTTTGTTTTTATTCTTCCTCTGTAATGTTGGAAAAATATCAAAATGCAGATATCTACATGGAACTGTAAAGTACACAATCAAAGAATACCATTCCAGAGCAACGAATTCCAGAACAACATTCCAGAGCAAAGGATCTAAGAAGAGCTCGCCCTGCTTGATGACTGTATATATATTGTGGCAATTCTGTGCCCTGCCTTTGTGTGAAAATAGTTAATGACCCAGGATTCTCATCCAGGCAGGTTGAGGGGCTCCAAGAAATTTGTATCCTCATCAGTTGGTAAAAGCTTGTTTGGGATCTGGAGATTCTTAGAGATCTGGGTGTGATGAAATCTCAAATTCGGGGTCTGTGTTTTGAGAACCACCAGCACACTAATTGGGTAGGTGTGTGCTGGATGTTTAAGAGAGACCTGACTAGGGTGCTGGACTCCACCCTGGCAGACAGAGGAGGTCTTTGCTACGGAGTCAAGAGGGCTCAACCTAGGAGAGAGGTGAGAGCCAGTGCAGCACGGACCTGCTAAGTTTATGGACCCAAACCTCTGTGTGAAGGCTGCCTGTAAGAGGCTGACAAGGGCCTAAAGAGTAAGTAGCTAGAGGAGCAGTGATGAATGTGTAAGCCGAGTGTCATTTGTGTTTTTGATGGAAGAGCATGTAAGAAATGTTTAAAGTTGCCGTTCAGCCTGTAGAAAATCTACCGCTTATAAAAGCATAATAACACTTCATAAATGGTAAATAATTTTTTTATTTAATATTATTCCCAACTCAATGTCAAGGCAAAAACATTCTGGGAGTCCACCGAACATGTTGGGTTGTTTGTTTCCACTAGAGCAGGGGTCTTCAAACTACGGCCCTCCAGGTGTTCAGGAACTACAATTCCCATCATGCCTAGTCATGTCTGTGAATGTCAGAGTTTTACAATGCCTCATGGGATTTGTAGTTCCGCAACAGCTGGAGGGCCGTAGTTTGAGGATCCCTGCACTAGAGTGTGCATCTCGTCTTGCAAGCATACAAAAATTAAAGGAACACTACAGGTTCCCTTTTTTTTAAAAAAAACAACAAACATATTATACTTACCTCCACTGTGCAGCTCGTTTTGCACACAGTGGCCCCGATCCTCCACTTCTGGGGTCCCTTGGCGGCTGTCTCGGCTCCTCCCCGCAAGGACTCCACACCATAATGCGAGCGAGCCATAGCCGCCGACTGTATCACTCGGCCCCGCCCCCCGATGTGCCGCGTCATTGGATGTGATTGACAGCAGCGCCAGCCAATGGCTGCGCTGCTTTCAATCCATCCACAGTAGCCAATCAACGGCCAGGCACAGGAACTCGGAGGATGACGGGAGCGAGCGCGGGACTTTTGAGGGGCCAGGTAAGTAAAACGGGGGCTTGGGGGGGGGCCGGTATTGTCAAATGTTTTTTCACCTTAATGCATAGGATGCATTAAGGTGAAAAAACATTTACCTTTACTACTCCTTTAAAAAGGTTTCAAAGCCAGAGTTGTAGTGAAGAAAACCAATCAGATCTCAGTACATGTTCTGACTTGTTGCAAAGCAGCTAATTGGGTTGGAGGTATTATTTGGCAATAGAGCATCAAAACTGATAACGTATGCTCAGAGTTGTGGGCAGCTGTTTACAGCAGACGATATACTATCAGCACTTTAGGGTTAATGCACTAAAGCAGGGGTCTCCAAACTTTGGCCCTCCAGTTGTTCAGAAACTACAATTCCCATCATGCCTAGTCATGTCTGTGAATGTCAGAGTTTTACAATGCCTCATGGGACGTGTAGTTCCGCAACAGCTGGAAGGCCGTAGTTTGGAGATCCCTGCACTAAAGCATAATGTGCTGCTGTTTTGATTACAGCATGATATTTAAAAAATTTTACCACTGAAATCATTTTTTCAGTTTATTAACGGTTTTATGGCTTGGATTAGTTTACTGCATTTTCATTATATTATCGATTTTTGCAGTATTTTGTAATTAAAAGTTAATTTAAAAATATTATCTTTTGGAAGTTGTTAATTGTGAAGGCAGTAGCAAATGAAGCTATTTTCCAGGAGATAAAAAGGTAATTTATTTTGTAAATAGTTATAAACATGACTTTTTCTCTTTTACATCTGTACACTATGTATATGGGTGTACACCACTACTGACATATAATTGCGTAGAGCCACGCACAGACATCCGTGTCTATGGACAGCTGTATGCAGCACTTGGGCTTCCTAGGTTCCGAAGAAAGCTAGAATTTTATATTGTATGCCCCTAATGTGCCCGTGTGCATGAAGTCTTGAAATGACACCTGCGTCTTAGTGAATTTACCCTTTAAAGAGTTGATCCAGCTAAAACTTTTTTTTTAAGTTTTGAATGGAGATGGATTTAGAAGATGGGTTTAGAATCTGAGTGGGATGACAACAGTTTTGCCACACAAAAGGTAGGAGAAAATCTGCAATAGGGATACAGACAGCAATTAAAATCCAGCAAACAAGCTGCTGGGGAGGGCTGTGTTTGTAATTCACACTGGAAAAACCCAGATGAAGGGGGTGCTTGGACCCCTGAAACACATTAAATACTTTTTTGGATTGTACCTTTGGTGTTTATTGGAATAAACTTGTATCTGGATCTCTTAGCAGTGGTATGGTGCTTAAATTTTAATTCTCAAAGCAAAAAAAAACCTGACAGGGGTTCTTTACTTTCCTTACTCTATGGAAAATAAGCATTATTATTTCTGTCTGTGTTGCTGTTGGAAATTTCCCCCCACTCCCTGTCTGTTGAAACCATTCCCCACTCAATCTGGAAGTCAAAAACAAGACTGGACATACACTTTAACCACTTCTCTACTGTGCACGAAAACCCCCTTCCTGCCCAAGCCATTTTTCAGCTTTCAGCGCTGTCACACTTTGAATGACAATTGTGTGGTCGTGCGACGTGGCTCCCAAACGAAATTTGCGTCCTTTTTTTCCCACAAATAGAGCTTTCTTTTGGTGTTATTTGATCACCTCTGCGGTTTTTATTTTTTGCGCTATAAACAAAAGAAGAGCGTCCAGTTTGGAAAAAAAACACTATTTTTTACTTTTTGCTATAATAAATACCCATTTTTTTTTTTTAAATAAAATTTTCCTCAGTTTAGGCCGATACATATTCTTCTACATATTTTTGGTAAAAAAAAAAAATCGCAATAAGCGCGTATTGATTGGTTTGCACAAAAGTTATAACGTCTACAAAATAGGGGATAGATTTATAGCATTTTTTTATTTTTATTAGTAATGGCGGCGATCTGCGATTTTTTATTGTGACTGCGATATTGCAGCGGACACATCGGACACTTTTGACACATTTTTGGGACCATTCACATTTATACAGCGATCCCTGCTATAAAAATGCATTGATTACTGTATAAATGTGATTGGCAGGGAAGGGGTTAAACACTAGGGGGTGGGAAGGGGTTAAATATGTTCCCTCAAAGTGTTCTTACTGTGGGGGGAGGGGACTGACTGGGGGAGGTGACCGATGGTTGTCCCTATGTACAAGGGACGCACCATCGGTCCCCTCTCCCTCACAGGACGTGGATCTCTGTGTTTACACACAGAGATCCACTTTCCTGCTCGTTTCCCGGGCAATCGCGGGTGCCCGGCGGCAATCGCGGCCGCCGGGCACGCGCACCGGGGCCTTGTGAACGCGGCGGCGCGCGCGCGCCTCCTAGCTCGTTTTAAAGGGAGGACGTCATATGACGTCCTCCCAGAACGAGAGTATCCTCCGCCCGCCGTCTATTGACAGTGGGCGGGGGACAAGTGGTTAAAGATGAAATCCAGGTATGGTGTATGTTTACATAGTTACCTTGGCCTAGCTTGCACCAATGTAACAATGTATATGACGTACCTGTATGATGCTCCTGTACGCTGGAAATCAATGATGTAGACACCAGCACTATTCCAGTGATATCCACTTGCTTCAGGGTCCCGTGCTGAGGGGCTGGCCTGATTCTGATTCTGATTCTGATTCTGAACACAAGAAGCCAGCTGCTTTGCACTGGCACTTTTCAGAAAGTGCTTTGAATTTTCTGAATGCATGAAGAACATCTCTGATTGGCTGAGGTGGAGAAGAAGGGCGGTGACACCCAAGCTGAACCAATGTCCAGATTTACCATACCTGGAATTCATCTTTAATATGCAATGCAGATTCCATGCCTGTCTGATAGCTGTCCAGCAAGTTGCAATACCTCTTGCAAAACCACAATCTAGGTCAGCCCACAGCCATGCCTTAGACTGCAGCTCAGTGTGTGGTCAAACTCCAGAGTGCTACTACATTGTAGGTAATAGAACTACTGTGAGTGTGACAGTGGCACTTTCACAAACTTATGATCCACTAAGCTAAGCAGAGATAGATTTCAGCATAGTCAACAATGGTATGTGGCCTAGAACTGCCAAAGTTTCTGACTGTTAGTAGCAAATTCTTATGTAAAAGAAAGGGTTCCACACTGCTGCACTGTCTGCCATTGGGGTCCTTAATGTTGCTGGGCCTTCACAACTGGTAAACTTCTTTCTTGTGAGCCAGTCACTGAGCTGGTTTACTGAGCAAAAATACAATTCAGTCATATCAGAGTTTAACACGTTTGCTATGGTATTTTCAATTATCCCCAAGGTACAACAGAAGTCACAGTGCTAAAACTGATAAAAGTAATGTATAGGAGGAGAAAGGGCTGTGTTGAAAGATAGGTTGTGCTGAATGATACTAGGGGACAAGACTTTTTTTGTCCATGTCTATTTGTTCACCTAATGCCCTGTACACAAGATCGGATTTTCGATGGAATAAAATCTTATGGATTTCTCCGTCGGAATTCTGATAAAGCTGACTTCCATCAGTCTTGCATACACACCATCAGACAAAATTCCGACCGTCCAAAATGCGGTGACGTAAAACACTCCGACGTGCCGAGAAAAATGAAGTTCAATGCTTCTGAGCATGCGTCGACTTGATTCTGAGCATGCGTGGGTTTTTCTCAGATGGAATTCCACACAGACGATCGGAATTTCCCATCGTTTTTTTTCCCATCGGTATAATTTAAAACATGTTCTATTTTTTTTTTTACACCGATGGAAAAAAGACCGATAGGGCCCACATATGATCGTTTTTTCCGATGAAAAAAGTCCATCGGTCTTTTTCATCGGAAAAACCGATCGTGTGTACACGGCATTAGAGTTTACATTCCATAATCTGCATGCTGCACTTTGTCTTAATATAGATGCCTGGGATTACTCAGTGTGGTTGTACAGAGCATGATGCCAGCTATAAATCCTCTGTAAATTAGATCACACAATCTGAGATCATAGAGGAAGTACCAGCTTTGAAAGCTCAGTGAACACATGGCATGAACAGAACATGAGGACGGGTCAGAGGGACAGCTGCTGCATAAAAATATGAATGAAGCCAGGTGTAGAATGATAGAGGTAATAAAGTAAATAAATATACAATAACACCGAATAACACTGAAATCCAGCCTTTCCCCTTATGCTCTTTTGCAGAAAGCCACTAATGAAGATAACTTTTTGTTTTTATTCTTCTTTTTTAACATGTTGGAAAAATATCAAAATGCAGATATCCACATGCAACTGTAAAGTCAAAGATAACCATTCCAGAGGATAATATAAACACTAAGGATCTAAGAAGAAATGCCCTCTTTGATAACTACAGGTGCATCTCATAAAATTTGAATATCATCAAAAAGTTAATTTATTTCAGTAATTCAGTTCAAAAAGTGAAACTCATATATTTTATACCAGTGGTCTCCAAACTGCGGCCCAGGGCCAGATGCGGCCCTTTGCTTGCCTTAATCCGGCCCTTGGGCCAGTATCCCTCCCATTGATACGAGACACTATTCTGACATCTGACACCAACAGTGGAGCAACATTTCACCCACTGACACCACTAATGGGGCACTATTCCTCCCTATGATACCAACAATGGGGCACTATTTCTCCCCCTAATACCATATGTTTAGTCCCACTGATGCTAGAAAATTTTCCACCCCCCCCCCCGATGGCCAAAGTCCGGCCCTCCAAGAGTCTGAAGGACAATAAACCGGCCCTTTGTTTAGAATGTTTGGAGACCCCTGTTTTATACAGATGCGTTACACACAGAGTGATATATTTCAAACATTTCTCACTTAAATTTTTTTGATGGCTTACAGCTAATGAAATCCCAAAATTCAGTATCTCATAAAATTTGAATATTACATAAGACCAATAAAAAAAAAGGATTTTTAATACAGAAATGTTGGCTTACTAAAAAGTAAGTCCATGTACAGTATAGTATGCACTCAATACTTGGTCGGGGCTCCTTTTGCATAAATTACTGCATCAATGTGGTGTGGGCATGCAGTCGATCAGCCTGTGGCACTGCGCTGACTTTGAACTTGACCCACGCCAGCAGATGACATAGCTCCCCAAAGTATCATGGTTTGTGGAAAATGTTGCATTTTATTTGGAAATCAAGCTCCCAGAGTCTGGAGGAAGAGTGGAGAGGCACAGAATTCAAGTTGCATGAAGTCCAGTGTGAAGTTTCCACAATGCGTAATGATTTGGGGAGCCATGTCATCTGCTGGTGTTGATCCACTGTGTTTTTATCAAGTCCAAAGTCAGCACAGTGCCACAGTCTGATCGCCTGCATGCCACACCATATTGATGCAGTAATTCATGCAAAAGGAGCCCCGACCAAGTATTGAGTGCATACTATACTGTACATGGACATACTTTTCAGTAAGCCAAAATTTCTGCATTAATCCTTTTTTTTATGGGTCTTATGTAATATTCAAATTTTCTAAAATACTAAACTTTGGGTTTTCATTAGCTGTAAGCCATAATCATCAAAATTAAAAGAAAGAAATGCTTGAAATATATCACTCTGTGTGTAATGCATCTATATAAAATATATCAGTTTCACTTTTTGAATTAAATTACTGAAATAAATAAACTTTTGATGATACTCAAATTTTATGAGATGCCCCTGTATATCATTTAAAAGCCAATAGTGGAAAAATGGAGGTGGGAACAAATCAGAAGGTACTGCCCATAGTGGCCATTTACATTTCACCTGTACTTCTTTGTAAAAATAAAACAAGCTGATTATTGATAAGACTTTACGCCCTATACATCTTTGGGGAGGATTTACTAAAAATGGTGCACACAGAATCTGGTGCAGCTGTGCATAGCAACCGATCAGCTTCTACCTTCTGCTTGTTCAATTTTAATGTTAGAAGGTATTTTTATCTTAATGCATTCTATGCATTATTATAAAAAGCATTCTGTGTGCAGCAGCCCTCCTCAGCACCCCCCCAACTAATACTTACCTGAGACCCATTTCTATCCAACAATTTCCACGAGTGTCTTAGCTGTCTGTGACTCTCCCACCTAATTGGCTGAGACACAGCAGCAGTGGCATTGGCTCCTGCTGCTGTCAATCAAATTTGGTTAGCCAATCAGGAGAGAGAGGGGCGGGCCAAACCACAGCTCCGTGTCTAAATGGACACACGGAGCTGCGGCTCAGCTTGGGTGCCCCCATAGCAAGCTGCTTGCTTTAGGGGCACTCAACAGGAGGGAGGGGCCAGGAGCACAGAAGAGGCACCCGAGAAGAGGAGGATCTGGGCTGCTCTGTGCAAATCCAGAGCAGGTAAATATAACATGTTTGTTATTTTTATAGAAAAAAAACAAAAAACCTAGAAGCTGATTTCTTACTATGCACAGTTGCACTAGATTCTGTGTGCACCAGTTTTAGTAAATTTCCCCCTGTGCTTCCTAACTGAAGAATTATTCTGCAATGGCAAAAGAAATTTGATCAGTGTGATCTAAGATATTTGTATATAAAGGGTCCAACTTGTACAAGGCTCAGTATTGCTTTCTGACCTTTATCAGAACACTTGCCTCTCAAATGAAATAGACTGCTGAAGACACCTTTTCTCATTTGAATATTTATTTGATAGATACAATTCACAGGTTATGCACCCTTCCTCAAGCAGTGGTTCTTAGAGAGTACCCTGTCTGTCTTATCATAATGAACATGCAGTACTTATGTGTATGGAATAAGAATGAGGCTATAGCATTGCTTAGCATTCCTACTCCAGCGTTGCTGTTTTTCCTTTTCATTCACATGGGGACGCAACTAAAAAAAAGCCTAGAAGAACACAGTCATGTCTCTAATGGATGGGATGAATTGCCTTTGTTGTCACTCTGACGATGAGGAGCTAAGGTCAGCTGGTAGTGATGAAGAAGAAGATATGCTGTCGGTGTGAATGGGGCTCTGACTGACTTATGCGGTCAACACATTATGTAGTATTTAGTAGACTACTGGGTAAAGTGTGTGCAAACCCTAACAATGAACTTCTCTTTTTTGTTCTGTTAAGCATGCTATTGAAAGCAGTTAGTTATATCTGTATGAAATTGCAAAAAGTATCTGGTAATCATGTAAAAAATTCAGACATCATGTGTACACTTCCAGTGTTATATCAAAGAGCCTTTTTCGTTCTTATCTTGGACTATGGAATAATTATGATGAAGAAAGTGGGAGGGATTGATTAGTTTAGCCGATAACTGGTCAGGGTTAACAACACTCAGTCCACAAAAATTGTCAGCCAACAATAAGGCTTGGAAGATCAGGAGGTCAACAGGGTCCTCAAAAATGTAAAACATGGGCACAGGTATGTACTGGCATGTGACTAAGGATCTTTTTTGTACTATGGGTGGTGTAGGGTATACTCTTCTGTCAACTTGCAATGTATTTTTATTTTTCATAGACCTACTTTTTCTTCCCTTGGTCCTCTTCTCCGTGACCGTCCCCGCGGGAACAATGGACCTGATCGCCGCCGGTGTCCCGCGATCGGGTCACAGAGAGGAAGAAGGGGAAGAGGTAAGTGTAAACAAACCTCTCCCCGTTCTTCCTAGTGAGCCTGTCACTGATTGTCTGTTCCCTGTCATAGGGAACAACGATCAGTGAAGTGACAAGCTAAGCCACGCCCCCCACAGTAAGAAACTCACATCAGGGCACACTTAACCCCTACAGCGCCCCCTCCTGGTTAACCCCTTCACTGCCAGTGTAATTTTTACAGTAATCAGTGCATTTTTATAGCACTGTTCGCTGTAAAAATGACAATGGTCCCAAAATAGTGTCAAGTGTTTGATGTGTCCGCCATAATGTCGCAGTCACGATAAAAATTGCTGATTGCTGCCATTACTAGAAAAAAAATTATTAATAAAAATGCAATAAAACTATCCCCTATTTGGTAGACGCAATAAATTTTGCGCAAACCAATCAATAAACGCTTATTGCGATTTTTTTTACCAAAAATATGTAGAAGACTACATATCGGCCTAAACTGAGGAAAAAAAAAAATTTTTTATATATTTTTTTGGGGATATTTATTATAGCAAAAAGTAAAAAATATTGAATTTTTTTCAAAATTGTCGCTCTATTTTTGTTTATAGCGCAAAAAATAAAAATTGCAGAGGTGATCAAATACCACCAAAAGAAAGCTCTATTTGTGGGAAAAAAAGGACGCCAATTTTTTGGGGAGCCACGTCGCACGACCGCGCATTGTCAGTTAAAGCGACGCAGTGCCGAATCGCAAAAAGTGGCCAGGTCTTTAAGCTGCATAATGGTCCGGTCCAAAAGTGGTTAAAGTCCATTCCGGAAATTACATTTTCACACCTCATATATCAGCTGACATATGACATAGTGACCTCAAAATAAGGAACCACTCTGACTGGTTCTTAACCACTTCCCGCCCCGTCAATAGCAGATTGACGTTCGGGAAGTGGTTGTGTTATCCACACTGGACGTCATATGACGTCCTGCGGGATAACAGCCGCCGCGCGCCCGGGGGGGACGCGCATCACGGCGATCGGTGGAGCGGTGGGTCAGTCTGACCCACCGCTACACTGATCTCGGTAAAAAGCCTCCGGCGAAGGCTTTTTACCACGTGATCAGCCGTGTCCAATCACGGCTGATCACAATGTAAACAGGAAGAGCCGTTGATCGGCTCTTCCTCACTCGTGTCTGACAGACGCGAGTAGAGGAGAGCCGATCGGCGGCTCTCCTGACAGGGGGGGTTCACGCTGATTGTTTATCAGCGCAGCCCCCCCTCGGATACCCACACTGGACCACCAGGGAAGCCCCCCAGGACCACCAGGGAACCCCAAGCATGTGGATGGCCAGGTAAGTCCCCCATGGCCATCCACATGCACAAAGAGATAAAAAAATATATGCCAATCAGTGCCCACAAATGGGCACTGATTGGCACCATCATGGCACAAAAAAAATGCATGATGCCCAGCAATGCCAGCCACCAGTCATCAGTGCCACCTACCAGTGTCCATTAGTGCCACCTATCAGTGCCCATCCGTGCCCATCTGTGCCCATAAGTGCCTGCCTATCAGTGCCCGTCCGTGCCACCTATCAGTGCCACCCATAAGTATCCATCAGTGCTGCCTATAAGTGCCCATCAGTGCCGCCTATGAGTGCCCATAAGTGCCGCCTATGAGTGCCCATCAGTGCCGCCTATGAGTGCCCATCAGTGCCGCATACCAGTGCCACATATCAGCGCCTATCAGTGCCCATCAGTGCCGCCTATCAGTGCCCATCAGTGCCCATCATCAGTGCCACCTCATCGGTGCCACCTCATTGGTGCCACCTCATCGGTGCCCATCAGTGTCGCCTTATCAGTGCCCGTTAGTGCCGCCTTATCAGTGCCCGTCATTGAAGTAGAAAAGGTACTTATTTACAAAAACAATAAACAGAAACAAAGAAAAACTTGTTTTTTTTCAAAATTTTCACTCTTTTTTATTTGTTATGTAAAAAATAAAAATCGCAGAGGCGATCAAATACCACCGAAAGAAAGCTCTATTTGTGGGAACAAAATGATAAAAAAATTGTTTGGGTACAGTGTTGCATGACCGCGCAATTGTCATTCAAATTGCGACAGCGCTGAGAGCTCAAAATTGGCTTGGGCAGGAAGCTGTATAAGTGCATGATATTGAAGTGGTTAAACATTAGTGGGGACAGAAGCTATCAAAAAAATCTGAGTTTCGGAGCTAGCAGTTGAGAAAAGTGTCGGATGGTAGCTGTCACAGAGATGACATATATTATTGATTGCAGGTTTAAAGAAGTTAGACAACCTATTGGCTGTGAGTAGATATAACTACCAAAGATTTCATCTTAAGATAAGCTTGAGATCTGAGGAAACCTGTCACTAAAGATGTGAAGTTTGCCAGTACTAACGTCAATCCAAAAACTATAGTTGTAGAACTGTTGTGTTGATCCCCTTCCTCCAGTGGTTTCCGAAACACTGACCCAGAACAATTATGCAGATCTGGAAAGCCAGAGAATAATTATAATTTCATACTGGCATATGTGTTCCAGGTCAGTGGCTTAAAATATTTCAGCTAAAGGGTCAGCATGGCAGCTAGGTAATTAATGTCTCAAGAAGAAGAAGGCCCGCTATAACAATCTTCAATATGTTAAATAGCTAAAAAAATAAAACATGTTAACCTTTTAAAGTGTATATCTACTTTGCAAAGTGAGAGTCAGCTTAGTGAATAGCATTAAACTTTATTCACAACAAATAATTAAATACTGTACAAGTAATCACTTTTTCCTCTAAGATGATTGAGTATCCAAAGTTAACATATAATTTGTTAGTGAATATCCTCTACCACTTACTGTACGTAAACAAACCTACATGTTTCTCTTGTACTAAGTTTTCTTCTAAGGTTCTTCTATTTTTTTCTAGCTGTACTTGCTATATCAAATATATAGTAATCCATTCAAAAGAAAAAGAAAAAAAGACTCCAGCTGCACTGATATATTAGTACTTTCTTCTTTCAGAACTATTTATTTTTAACAATTCTGAAAACCTGTGATAGACCTCTGATCACATTAGACTTGGCTGTCTGTTAACTATGGGAAAAGGAATTGGTGAAAAATGTGGGCGTTAAACGGTCACCTCCAGACACATGAAAATACACTTAACTATAGCGTATAATTTATTAAAGAATACAAAAAACACATATATAAATATGACAATAGGGGGAATAGAACATACATCCATATACATAAAAACAATAGTGTATATACAACAAAATTATTACATAAAAACAGCCGATAGCCAACATGTTTCGTGGTTAATGTATATGTAGCGGGTGTCAAATTTAGTGGGGTGTATCTGGGCTATAGATGGCCCAGATACATTAATTTTAGGGATTTATGGACACTTTGGAGTGTGGGAGGTATGAATGGTGTCATGTTCCCTGCGGTCCCTGGGTGGCGCTGTCGCCAGGGACCGGGGTTGAACTGCCATTCGAGAGCCGTGCCCTTTGTGTCCTCTCGCAGCAGTAGTACGGCGGGGCGGGGAACCCGCTGTGCCTGCTGGGAGAGGATATAAAAGGGGGCGGACATCTTGCGCACAAGGTGAATTCCCCAGGCACCATCAGCCAGGGGGCTGCTGCGGTTCGTCTGTGCCCAGGCGCCCTTGGCCTGGGCGCGTGGAGTCGAGTTCCATCCCAGGCACCTTCAGCCTGGGGTGAGGTACTTTACAAGGAGGCCTGGGGCCCAGTACCTTCGACTGGTCCCGCAAGGGCGAAGCACTCCTAAGGTGCACCCCGGTATTGGGTGTCTGAATCCAGGGCATAAGGGACCGGAGAGGTGACCTCCCCGAAGAGCCAGCGCAGCATTTGCTGGTGACGGTGGAGGCCTCTGGTGACCGTCCGGATGGTCGTCTTCCTCTGACAGGGGTCATTTGTTCTAAAAGAGGTATTTCATGTTCTCATGGTCTGTGGCAGAGACCCATCTTCATCAGGTCAGTGGCAGGCCTCATCCAAGGCCTGTGGGAGGGGCCTCAACGTTCACCCAGGTCTGTGGCAGGGACCAAATTCACAGTCGGTGGCAGCGACTGTGCGCCAAGCCTGTTTGCACTAAACGGAACAGGAGAGACTTTATTCATTGTGTTGTGCCTGGACCTACTCTTTCCTACACCCTGTCTGTTCTTTTAAAGTTCAACCAGCCTACCCATTGATCAAAGCAAATAAAACAGTGTTGGGCTTTTATTGGTGTAGAACTCGTGTTACTGGAAGCTAAGTGTCCCTGTCAGTGATAGTGACAATCATCCTCCATAGGAGAAGCTGAGGCTCCGGCCCAAAACGCAGACCCGAAGGTAAACGGTTTAGCTCATATCTCTGCATACTACATCAGAGAGCCGAGCTGGTGGTGTGCATCTTTACCCCTTCTCCCAGATACCCCTAGACCATATAACCAGCCATAAGGAGAGGGGAGAAGGTGGGGGAAGACTGCTACACGTGGGGGCTCCAAGTCCGGGATTTGTGTTTATGCAATGGAGCCGAAGCTATCGGAGTTTGAACTTTGCAGCCCAGAAGAGTTCCGAGTAGGTCGGCCATATTGGCCACTGCGCCAGCAGGCACACCCTCCCTGCACAGTTCGTGGGCGTGACATGGAGAAAGCCTGCGAACTGGTGTGCCAGAGGGGAGGACTCCGGCCATGTGAAGAGGTGCACGTGGGGACTTTGGCACCAGTTATGCAGTGCACGATGGAGCAGCAATCAGTCACCATGTTCAGCAATGCCTCGTGGGTTCCAGTCTCTAATACTACGAGGATGACTTCAACTGCTGCTCCGATTACAGATACGGGGATTCAGCTCAATCCCCGGGGACGATTCGCCTTGTACACCTGCAAGGATGTTGAGGCCCTGGGTATGATTTGTCCCGGATGTTTGGGACTGGTGGTACAGTTAAAGCCATTCGGGCGCTGTGAGGCCTGCGGGGAGTTCACAATTGAGGTGGAGCAATCCATAGAGAGACCTCGGGTCTTCCACCTCAGCCCTACATCAGGCGCCGCCACTCAACAAGGAGAAGTCAATGCTTGGACAGCCATCCCTCCGCGCACTGTAGAGACCTCCGTGGAGGTCGCGAACAAAGAGATAGAGAATGCAAAATCCGGATGCTGCTTCGGTCACCACAGTTTCCCTACTCCCAGCGCCAACAAGGAAGGTCGGTCTTATGAGAGCTTCCAGCGGCCGAGATGGAGGACAACCCCTGCGCTTCCTGGCCATAAGGAGAGGGGAGAAGGTGGGGGAAGACCGCTACATATATCCGCTTCTTTAAGGCTTGTTTGCTTCATCGTTTTCTGTGTTTAAAAAAAAATTCACATACAGACCAATTTGTACATAATAAAGAATCTATAACACTCCTATAAAAAAAATGGGGGGGGTAGGTAAAAAGGGGTGAAGGGGCGGGAAGGGAAATTAAAACAAAGCAAAAATACCTGATAGCCATCTGAAACATCCGGGTTAAGGGGAGACCAGAAAATATAACCCACATCATGAGCATGCTCTGCTTCAGTATGTCACAGTACATGTTGGCATTCATGGTTCCCTCAATGAACTGTAGCTCCCCAGTGCGGGCAGCACTCATGCAGCCCCAGACCATGACACTCCCACCACCATGCTTAACTCTAGGTAAGACACACTTGTCTTTGTACTCCTCACCTGGTTGCCACCACACACACTTGACACCATCTGATCCAAATAAGTTTATCTTGGTCTTATCAGACCACAGGACATGGTTCCAGTAATCCATGCCCTTAGTCTGCTTGTCTTCAGCAAACTGTTTGCAGGCTTTCTTCTGCATCATCTTTAGAAGAGGCTTCCTTCTGGGATGACAGCCATGCAGACCAATTTGATGCAGTGTGCAGCGTATGGTCTGAGCACTGACAGGCTGACCCCCCACCCCTTCAACCTCTGCAACAATGCTGCCAGTACTCATACGTCCATTTCCCAAAGACAACCTCTGGATATGACGCTGAGCACGTGCACTCAACTTCTTTGGTCGACCATGGCAAGGTCTGTTCTGAGTGGAACCTGTCCTGTTAAACCGCTGTATGGTCTTGGCCACCGTGCTGCAGCTCAGTTTCGGGGTCTTAGCAATCTTCTTATAGCCTAGGCCATCTTTATGTAGAGCACCTATTTTTTCCTCAGAGAGTGTGTTAAACCTGCTCCCTATTCACACCTGAGACCTTGTAACACTAACGAGTCACATGACACCGGGGAGGGAAAATGGCTAATTGGGCCCAATTTGGACCTTTTTACATAGGGGTGTACTCACCTTTGTTGCCAGCGGTTTAGACATTAACCTCCCTGGCGGTATGATTCTGTCTGGAATTTTGTACCAAAAGCGGTACAATTATTTTGCATTGAAATTTGGTGTTAGGTATTTTAGGCCTGCAATTCTTAGTAATTACTTACTTAAACCTGACCAAACAAGAGTCTAGTAGACATCCCGGGTATGATAAAGTTTGAAACACAAAATCATAAATTATAATATAATAAATAACTATAAAAAATTATAACAAATAGTAATGTAATTATAATAAAAATTATTCACTAATGTAATCAAATCAAAAACACAGAAATTTGCTCAGTTGCAGAATTGAAAGAGTTGAAAAATTTGGGCGTTAAACGGTCACCTCCAGACACATGAAAATACACCTAACTATAGCATATAATTTATTAAAAAATAGAAAAAACATAAAAAAATAGAACATAAAAAAATAGAATATGCCTGCCAACTGAGGTTGGTGAATCCATCTGGCATATATCGCTATTGAATTTAACCATACATGAGGATCTACCCATATACATGTATCCTGAAGGTTAGCATTCACTTCCATGTGTTTGTAGTCTCTTGGTTATCCTCTGTTTAGATGCTCCTATTTTTTTATTTTATTTTTTTCCTTTTTCTTCTTTCTTTTCCTTTTCACGCTGCTTCCTATTCTGTTTCAGTGGAATGCATGTTACTTAAACAGGTCTATAGATATCTATATTTTCATACCTTGAGTGATTTATTATTTCCACCCCTCAATTGATGAGTACAGTAGACCTATAACTAAGAGTGCTCTCTATGCTATGTGGTTTTTGTGCTCATGATGTGGGTTATATTTTCTGGTTTCCCCTTAATCCGGATGTTTCAGGTGGCTATCAGGTATTTTTGCTTTGTTTTTCTTTCTCTTCCCATCCCTTCCCCATTTTTTTTTTTTTTTTCAGAGTGTTATTCATTCTATATTATGTACTAACTGTTTCTTTGTTTTTCTAAGCAAGCTTTATTTAGAGAAAATTAAGCGATACAAATGTCTGTTTAGTTACAATAAGGCCCCTTTCACACGGAGGTCCGTTCAGGTCCGCCTGTCAGTTTTTTAGGCGGACCTGAAACGGATCCTCCATGTACCCCTATGGAGGCACGGATGTCAGCGGAGACATGTCCGCTGACATCCGCTCCGCTCCGCCAAAGTGTGACGGAGGAAAACCCTATTTTTCCTTCCGTCGGCGGAGCGGATCGGATGACAACGGACTCTACGGTCCGTCGTCATCCGATTCCCCATAGGGGAGAGTGGCGCTCTGACAGGGCGGTCCCTGCACAGTGTGCGGGGACCGCCCAGTCATCCGTCGGCTCAGCGGGGATCAACGGAGCGATCCCCGCTGAGCAAGCGGAGCTTCACGGGGCGGATTTGCACGGATCCGTCCCGTGTGAAAGAGGCCTAAGTAATATAGCCATGTAAAAAACTTTTCAGAGGGGTACAAACAGGCAGTTTATAACTTCTGAAAGGGAATGTTAAGAACAGTTGGACATACTAGGTACATAACAAAGGTACGCTGAGATTTTAATGTTCTCTCGTTACAACAGTGGTAAGCAGGTCTGATACTGCTTATTTCAATTATTTAAATCAAGGTGTACCGAAGAATAAAGAGCATCATAGTTAACTTGAAACTTGAATTTGTATTGTAATGTTTAGGTCAGTCGTTCTGTGTCGTCTAGTAGTTTGGTTCTACACCCAATCGCAATGGGGGATGTGTTAATTGTACGTGGATGTGTTATAAGCATATATTTCAGTGTGGTTTGTTTAGCGTGTGATAGTAGCAGTGATAATCGGCCTGGAGTCTCAAAAATTGTCTGTGATCCGTATGGATGTGGTCTACCAATTGTTTTTTATGTGTATTTTTGTTTAAACACAGTAAACTATGAAACAAACAAGCCTTGAAGAAGTGGATATATACATTAACCGGGAAACATTTTGGCTATCGGCTCCTTTTATGTAACAATTTTGTTGTATATACACTATTGTTTTTATGTATATGGATGTATGTTCTGTTCCCCCTATTGTCATATTTATATACCGTATATACTCGAGTATAAGCCGAGTTTTTAAGCACTTTTTTGTGCTGAAAATGCCCCCCTCGGCTTATACTCGAGTCACCTTTTTGCGCCTGATCTCCCGGATATTTGGGGAGCCGGTACCGGCCGGCCGTAGGTCCCCTGGACCCCAAACTTGGCACACTTATAGCCCCACTCTTCCTCTATAGGCGTGCAAAGTTTCTTGTCTGGGGGACCTAAGGCCCGGGGAGCACCGAGTTTTCAAACCCGGTCACCCCTTCATAGACTCCTATGTTAAACGGTAATTTCTCTGGTGACTTTGGGGACCCGGTACCGGACGGTCGTAGGTCCTCTGGACCCCAAACATGGCACACATGTAGCCCCACTCTTCCTATATACGTGTGCAATGTTTCTTGTCCAGGGGACCTACAGCTGGAGAGCACCGATTTTTCAAACCCGGGCACCCCTTCCATAGACTCCCATGTTAAACGTCAGTCTAGTCATGGACACAGTGAGGCATGGACACAGTGAGGCATGGACACAGTGAGGCAAAGTGAGGCACACTCTAGGCTTATACTCGAGTGAATAAGTTTTCCCAGTTTTTGTGGTAAAATTAGGTGCCTCTGCTTATATTCGGGTCGGCTTATACTCGAGTATATACGGTATGTGTTTTTTCTATTTTTTAATAAATTATATGCTATAGTTAGGTGTATTTTCATGTGTCTGGAGGTGACCGTTTAACGCCCAAATTTTTCACCAATTCCTTTTCCCATTACTACATTTAGGGATGGCACTCCATGACAATATTATCTAACCAGGTAGGTGGGCCTTGACTATATATACAAATATACCTTACTGGTCTGTTAACTATTTTAATGACTACAACTACTCAGCAGTGATATATCAATAATCAGGCATATCATCAAGCATCTTACAGTAACAAATATGGAATACCTAAGCCCCATCCATATATGTGCAAATCTGACCATTTCAGTATCCAATCATGCAAAAATTAGGACATATGCGGGGTAGGTAATGATAATAGTAATAATAATAATACTAATGAAGATAATAATAATAAATAACAAAAACAACAGTAGTATTCCAAGAAGGCATCTCCCATGTACAGTACATTGCCTTTGAATAGCAAACATAAACCATTTTAGTAGGTGTTATGGGGCATGCTATTGTTCAAGTGACAGGAAAAATAACTCACTGCTAGAAGTTCTTAAGAAAAGAACAGTGCAGATATATTGTTAGAAGAAGACAGTATTACTGTGTAATCAATATATATATATAATGCGCTCTCAATTTTCCCTGGCAGCTGTAACATCCATCTGAACAAAGTGAACTTCATCTTTGTGACAGTCTTTGTACCAGTTTGCTTACTTGGTACAAGACAGACTTTAAATAGAATTTAAAGACCACTGGTTAAGTGGTCTTTAAATTCTATTTAAAGTCTGTCTTGTACCAAGTAAGCAAACTGTTTTCATTTTAGTTTAGAACTGATACCTTCAGAACAAACAATTTATCAGTAATGGGGTCTGCAAAGTATAAGGTACATTTGCAAAGAATAAAAGATATAGGTGGCTATATTCTCTAGCAATTTAAGTGATCTAAGCATCACTAATGATAATGGGGTAGTTTAGGACTAGGGATGAGCTTTATGTTCGAGTCGAACTCATGTTTGACTCGAACATTGGCTGTTCGCCTGTTCGGCGAACAGCGAACAATTTGGGGTGTTCGCGGCAAATTCTAAAAGCTGCGGAACACCCTTTAAAAGTCTATGGGAGAAATCTGAAGTGCTAATTTTAAAGGTTAATATGCAAGTTATTGTCATAAAAAGTGTTTGGGGACCCAGGTCCTGCCCCAGGGGACATGTATCAATGCAAAAAAAAGTTTTAAAAACGGACGTTTTTTCGGCAGCAGCGATTTTAATAAAGTTTAAAGTGAAACAATAAAAGTGAAATATTCATTTAAATTTCATACCTGGGGGGTGTCTAAAGTATGCCTTTAAAGTAGTGCATGTTTCCCGTGTTTATAACAGTCTCTGCACAAAATGTCATTTCTGAAGGAAAAAAAGTAATTTAAAACTACTCGCGGCTATAATGAATTGTCGGTCCCGGCAATACAAAGAAAAGTCATTGAAAGTCATTGAAAAAAAAAATTGCGTGGGGTCCCCCAAAATTCCATTAACAGGCCCTTCAGGTCTGGTATGGATTTTAAGGGGAAGCCCGCACCAGAATTAAAAAAAAATGGATTGGGGTCCCCCCAAAATCCATACCAGATCCTTATCCATGCACGCAACCTGGCAGGCCGCAGGAAAAGAGGGGGGGACGAGAGAGCGCCCCCCCTTCTGAACCGTACCAGGCCACATGCCCTCAACATGGGGGGGGATGTCCCCATGTTGGGGACAAGGGCCTCATCCCCACAACCCTTGCCTGGTGGTTGTGGGGGTCTGCGGGCGGGGGCTTATCAGAATCTGGAAGCCCCCTTTATCAAAGGGGACCCCCAGATTCCGCCCCTATGTGAATTGGTAATGGGTACATTGTACCCCTACCATTTCACAAAAGAAAGTGTCAAAATTTTAAAAACCACACAGACACCGTTGTGAAAAGTCCTTTATTAAAAATAAAAAAGGCCATTCCAGCATTGTAATGCAGTCTGTCCAGTGACGATCCATGAATCTCCAGCGATGCAGCGAGTCTCCAGCGATGAGCGATGCACATCTTCCCTGCAGCGGAGCCTCCCGGCTAATGACGCGCAAGCAGTGTTGACAGTTCTTTTATAACCGAGGTCGGAAACCCCCATGACGCGTTAGAGGGGGCGGGGTTACCCGTTCCGCCCCCTCTAACGCATCACGGGAAACCCCCGTGACGCGTTAGAGGGGGCGGGGTTACCAGTCACGTCACGGGGGTTTCCGACCTCGGTTATAAAAGAACTGTCAACACTGCTTGCGCGTCATTAGCCGGGAGGCTCCGGTGCAGGGAAGATGTGCGTCGCTCATCGCTAGAGACTCGCCACATCACTGGAGAATGATTCATGGATCATCGCTGGACAGACTGCATTACAACGCTGGAATGGCTTTTTTTATTTTTTATTTTTAATAAAGGACTTTTCACAACGGTGTCTGTGTGTTTTTTAAAATATTTGACACTTTCTTTTGTGAAATGGTAGGGGTACAATGTACCCCGTTACCAATTCACATAGGGGAGGGACGGAATCTGGGGGTCCCCTTTGTTAAAGGGTGTTTCCGGATTCCGATAAGCCCCCTGCCCGCAGACCCCCACAACCACCGGGCAAGAGTTGTGGGGATGAGGCCCTTGTCCCCATCAACATGGGGACATGATGCTTTGAGGGGTCACAGACACCCAAAGCATCCTCCCCATGTTGAGGGCATGTGGCCTGGTACGGTTCAGGAGGGGGGGCCCCCCTCTTTTCCTGTGGCCTGCCAGGTTGCGTGCTCGGATAAAGGGTCTGGTATGGATTTTTGGGGGGAAACTCCACGCCATTTTTTTTTTAAATTTGGCGTGGAGTTCCCCTTAAAATCCATACCAGACCTGAAGGGTCTGGTATGGATATTTGGGGGAACCCCACGTCATTTTTTTTAAATTTGACACAGGGTTCCCTTTAATATCCATACCAGACCTGAAGGGCCTGGTAATTGAATTTGGGGGGAACCCCACGCATTTTTTTTTTTCAATGACTTTCAATGACTGTTCTCTGTATTGTCGGGAGCCGACAATTCATTATAGCCGCGAGTGCTTTTAAATGACTTTTTTTCCTTCAGAAATTACACTTTGTGCAGGGACAGTTCTAAGCACGGGAAGCAAGCGTTACGTTACAGGCATACTATACACACCCCCTAGGTACGAAATTTAAAGGAATATTTCCCTTTTATTGTTTCACTTTAAGCATTATCAAAATCACTGCTCCTGAAAAAACCGCAGTTTTTAAATTGATATATGTCCCCTGGGGCAAGACCCGGGTCCCCAAACACTTTTTATGACAATAACTTGCATATAAGCCTTTAACCACTTAAGCCCCGGACCATTTGGTAGCTAGAGGACCAGAGGTGAATTCAGAATTTAGCACTGCGCTGCTTTAACTGTAAATTGTGCGGACATGCAATGTTGTACCCAAACGAAATTTGCGTCCTTTTCTTCCCACAAATAGAGCTTTCTTTTAATGGTATTTGATTGCCTCTGCGATTTTTATTTTTTGCGATATAAACGGAAAAAGACCGAAAATTTTGAAAAAAAATGATATTTTCTACTTTTTGTTATAAGAAAAATCGAATAAACTCAATTGTAGCCATACATTTAGGCCAAAATGTATTCAGCCACATGTTTTTAGTAAAAAAAATGTCAATAAGCGTATATTTATTGGTTTGCGCAAAAGTTATAGAGTTTACAAACTAGGGTACATTTTCTGAAATTTACAGAGCTTTAAATTTATGACTGCCTATCTCATTTCTTGAGGTGCTAAAATGACAGGGCAGTACAAAACCCCCCCAAATGACCCCATTTTGGAAAGTAGACACCCCAAGGAAATTGCTGAGAGGCCTGTTGAGCCCATTGAATATATTTTTTTTGTCCCAAGTGATTGAATAATGACAAAAAACAAAAACAAAAAAAAAATTACAAAAAGTTGTCACTAAATGATATATTGCTCACACATGCCATGGTTATATGTGGAATTACACCCCAAAATACATTTTTCTGCTTCTCCTGAGTACGGGGATACCACATGTGTGGGACTTTTTAGGAGCCTAGCCGCGTACGGGACCCCGAAAACCAAGCACCGCCTTCAGGATTTCTAGGCACAAATTTTTGATTTCACTCCTCACTACCTATCACAGTTTCGAAGGCCATAAAATGCCAAAATCGCACAAAACCCCCCCAAATGACCCCATTTTGGAATATAGACACCCCAAGCTATTTGCTGAGAGGAATGGCGAGTATTTTACAGCTCTCATTTGTTTTTGAAAATGAAGAAAGAAAATATATATATATATATATTTTTTTTTTTTTTCAATTTTCAAAACTTTGTGACAAAAAGCGAGATCTGCAAAATACTCACAATACCTCTCAGCAAATAGCTTGGGGTGTCTACTTTCCAAAATGGGGTCATTTGGGGGGGTTTGTGCTATCTGGGCATTCCATGGCCTCCGAAACTGTGATAGGCAGTGAGAAGTGAAATCAAAAATTTACACCCTTAGAAAGCCTGAAGGCGGTGCTTGGTTTTTGGGGTCCCGTACGTGGCTAGGCTCCCAAAAAGTCTCACACATGTGGTATCCCCGTACTCAGGAGAAGCAACAGAATGTATTTTGGGGTGTAATTCCACATATGCCCATGGCATGTTTGAGCAATATATCATTTAGTGACAACTTTGTGCAAAAAAAAAAAAAAAATTGTCGTTTTTCCGCAACTTGTGTCAACATATAAAATATTCCATGGACTCGACATGCCTCTCAGTATATAGCTTGGGGTGTCTACTTTCCAAAATGGGGTCATTTGGGGGGGTTTTGAACAGTTCTGGCATTTTATACACAACATTAGGAAGCTTACATCCACTCTTCTAACCACTTGAAGACAAAGCCCTTTTTGACACTTTTTGTTTACATGAAAACATTTTTTTTTTTTGCAAGAAAATTATGTTGAACCCCCAAACATTATATATATTTTTAAAGCAAAGGCCCTACAGATTAAAATGGTGGGTGTTGCATTTTTTTTTTCTACACAGTATTTGCGCAGCGATTTTTCAAACGCATTTTTTGGGTTAAAAAATACACTTTTTTAAATTTTAATGCACTAAAACACACTATATTGCCCAAATGTTTGATAAAATAAAAAAGATGATCTTAGGCCGAGTACATAGATACCAAACACGACATGCTTTAAAATTTCGCACAAACGCGCATTGGCGACAAACTACATACATTTTTAAAAGCCTTTAAAAGCCTTTACAGGTTACCCCAGTAGATTTACAGAGGAGGTCTACTGCTAAAATGATTGCCCTCGATCTGACCTTCGCGGTGATACCTCACATGCATGGTGCAATTGCTGTTTACATATGACGCCAGACCGACGCTTGCGTTCGCCATTGGGCAAGAGCAGGGCAGGACAGGGGTGCTTTTTTTTTTTTCTTTTTTTTTTATTATTAATTTTGCTTTTTTATTTTATTTTTAAATTGTTCCTTCCAAGTATTTTTTTTTTTTTATCATTTTTATTGTTATCTCAGGGAATGTAAATATCCCCTATGATAGCAATAGGTAGTGACAGGTACTCTTTTTTTGAAAAAACTGGGGTCTTCTTTTTCCTCTGCCCTCAAAGCATCTGACCACACCAAGATCGGTGTGATAAAATGCTTTCCCAATTTCCCAATGGCGCTTTTTATATCCGGGGGGGGGGGCATTCCCTCCCACTGCTTGTAAAAGCAGTCCAGAGGCTAATTAGCCGCTAGGATTGCTTTTACATGAAAGCCGGCCGCAGGCTGAAAAGAATGATACCAAGATGATACCTAAACCCGCAGGCATCATTCTGGTATAAACATTCAAAGTCCAGCAACATACCAGTACGTTGCTGGTCCTTGTTGGACATGTATTGTAATCTTTTTATTTCATGCAGCCAGTTGGCTGAACGAAAAAAGAGATTGATCGGTGGGTATGCCCACCATTAGAATACCGCCCTTCATCCACCCACTTCCAATGATGGGCATACACGCACCATTTATATATGCCGAAGCATGGGGGCATCCTCCCGCAAAAAAGTTATGCCGCACACACATGGTCGGACTTTTCCACGGGCAAGCCTCCGTCGGAATTTCGACCGTATGTACGCGGCATTAGGAGCAAAATCGCTCCTCCGCCCCTGCTGCCCCAATGGTTCGGCATATTTGCTTTTTTTTTTTTAACTGTGGTGGTGAAATCACCTCCTACAGCACTGGAGTCGCAGGGATCAGGCCTGTCTCTGCGAATGCTGCAGTTATGTGTGTTTTTGTTTTGTAAGTGACAGTGATCGATCGATACTGCACTTGAGTGGCCTGGGTTGGACGGAGGGGCAAAACGCAGGTGCCAGCAGGTATCTGGGCTGATCCCCCTAACACTGCGTTTTTGGGAACCCTAAACTGCTGGGGACGCTAGTATAGATCTGATCAGATCAGATATTGATCTGTTCAGATACTATACCACTAAGGGGGGTGTATGCTTCACGTGTGGGTGTTAGCGTTACTGGCACTAACCTGACGCTGCCTGGGGTGTGACTCAGACCCTCTCTGACGCTAAAACCTAATTGATATCACCCGCCGGGCGATCAGGGGGTTAAACCTTTATTGGGTTATATACACGGCGGGTGCCCTGACACTATAAAAAGCAAACTAACTAACCAGCGTCACCCGTAACACTTATATGGTGATCACTGGTGAAAGGGTTAACTAGGGGCAATCAGGGGGTTAAAACCTTTATTAGATAATATATGGGGGTACCTGACGCTATAAAAACCTGCGGCGAACCTAAAAAAAATTACCAGCTACCGATCTGCATCACCGACACTAAGACAGCGTTTAGAAAAATGATTGCTTAGCGACAGTGGTGATGGGGGTGAAAGGGTTACCTGGGGGGCGATCAAGGGGGTTAAACCTTTATTAGATAATATATTGGGGTACCTGACGCTATAAAAACATGCGGCGAACCTAAAAAAAATTACTGGCTACGATCTGCATCACCGACACTAAGACAGTGTTTAGAAAAACAATTGCTTAGCGACAGTGGTGATAGGGGGTGAAAGGGTTACCTGGGGGCGATCAAGGGGGTTAAACCTTTATTAGATAATATATTGGGGTACCTGACGCTATAAAAACCTGCGGCGAACCTAAAAAAAATTACCGGCTACCGATCTGCATCACAGACACTAAGACAGCGTTTAGAAAAACGATCGCTTAGTGACAGTGGTGATAGGGGGTGAAAGGGTTACCTGGGGGGCGATCAAGGGGGTTAAACCTTTATTAGATAATATATTGGGGTACCTGACGCTATAAAAACCTGCGGCGAACCTAAAAAAAATTACTGGCTACGATCTGCATCACCGACACTAAGACAGCGTTTAGAAAAACAATTGCTTAGCGACAGTGGTGATAGGGGGTGAAAGGGTTACCTGGGGGGCGATCAAGGGGGTTAAACCTTTATTAGATAATATATTGGGGTACCTGACGCTATAAAAACCTGCGCAAACCTAAAAAAAATTACCGGCTACCGATCTGCATCACAGACACTAAGACAGCGTTTAGAAAAACGATCGCTTAGTGACAGTGGTGATAGGGGGTGAAAGGGTTACCTGGGGGGCAATCAAGGGGGTTAAACCTTTATTAGATAATATATTGGGGTACCTGACGCTATAAAAACCTGCGGCGAACCTAAAAAAAATTACTGGCTGCCGATCTGCATCATTGACGCTAAGACAGCGATCAGAAAAATGATCGCTAAGCGACAGTGGTGATAGGCGGTGAAAGGGTTATCTGGGGGGTGATCAGGGGGTTAAACCTTTATTAGGGGGGGTTAGGGGGCTACACTGGACCTAAGACTAAACTTTGGTGACACTTTTACAGTCACAAATGTCACTGATTGCAGTGATCACTAAATAAATGGTCACTGCAATCAGTGACACTGTGACTGGGGGCTGGGGGGTGATCTGGGGGGTGATCTGGGGGGCCTGGGGGGGCGATTTATGTCCCTATGTGTCCTGGTGTCAGTGTAGTGTTGTGTGCACTAACCTGATATCTTCTCTTGTACGGCGCTCGGTATATGTGAGCGCCGCACCAGAGATGACATCACTTCCTCCTGCTCCCTCTGTCTGACACAGACAGAGGGGGCATTTCCATTCGCCGGGAGCGATCGCGAGGGGGTGGCCAGAAACGAATGGCTGCCCCCTCATCCCGGAACGCTCCCGGACACTTAGCCACCGCTCACTGTATAGGAGGGGGGTCCGATCGAACCCCCCAACTGTACAAAGGCAATCACGTATGCTCTACGTGATTGTGCCTGTCGGTGCCATTCTGCCGACGTATATATACAGTGAGCGGTCGTTAAGTGGTTAAAATTAGCACTTTAGATTTTTCATGTTCGAGTCCCTAAGACTTTAACGGTGTTCGGATGTTCGAACAAATTTATTGACTGTTCGCATATTCTGATGCGAACCGAACTGGGGGGTGTTCGGCTCATCCCTATTTAGGACTTAAGGTAAAGTATATTTTATATATTTTCTTTTCTATGTATTATGGTTACAGTAAAATATAAAATGCATACATTTTAATTTAGAGAAATATGTGCTAAATGCAAGCAGTTGCAACTGTGCTTTCTCTTCATAAACCCATTATGCTCTGATGAGCTCATGGGTTCATGCCCCAGGTTGGCATGGTGTCCACCATAGCATTTGCATTGGCAAAGCAGTGTAGGACTGGCCATAAGAGGAATTACCTTGGGGCAATTGGTCAGCTTAAACATGTATTGCAATATATGTGAACTAAAAATCCCTGCTTTACATTTGCATAGTTTGCTGGAAAGGGTGTATAGCAGTCTGCAGAAGGTCCATCCACAATTTATAGTGTTAATATGTGGTCACACCCCTTTAGCACATGATAGTTTAAATATATGTACAAGCTATTGGGATTTGAGCACAGGTATATCTTTTCTCAGTTGCAATGCAGGTCAGTGACCAGACCTGAACCTAGTAGCTCTCCTCCTCCTTATGCCTCTATAGCCTCTATAGCCTAGGTTGGCATGGTGTCCACCATAGAATTTGCAGTGACAACGCAGAGTAGAACTGGCTATAAGAGGACTTACTTTGGCACAGTTGGTCAGCTTAAACATATATTGCAATACGTGTACTAAAAATCCCTGTTTTACATTTGCATTGTTTGCTGGAAAGGGTGTATAGCAGGGTGCAGAGGGTCCATACAGAATTTGCAAGCTTGGATATACACACACAACTAAACAAGTCAGTGGAGTGGCCAATCTCTTTCCCTCTATCCTTGGCTGCCTGTTCAGACAAAACATATACATTTTAATTGAAAGAAAATGCTGGGTCTATGCCAGGGGCTGCGTCATGTCCTACTGTTGGTGTCAGCCCCGAGATCCCATGATACTTCTTATTATTCCTGGAGTAAGGCAGTAACAGGGTCATCTCCCATTTGCTCCACAATGTTTTCGTAGTAACCGGAAACTAAAACGAGGCTTGGATACTGCGAGTAATGTGAATGCGTGGGATTATGGCCAGGGGGAACATACTGAGGGCAGAAATAAACCACTGGACAGACACAGAAGACCAGAGTTAAAATGGCAGTGGCTAAGAACGAGCGGGACCATTCACAAACTCCTTATATATGACAGTAAGTAATATTTTGGAGCATACCACTTGTGGCTTTTTGATTGAAAACAATTAGTTTGATTTATATATTGCTTAAATGGCAGATCATTATCAGAGTTTACTACCGCTTTAATTACCTCCAAGGATTTACATTTTTGTGGTGCAATGACACACATTACCACAATTTTTTTTTTTTTTTTTTTACAAACAATAAAAAGAGAGATATTTAAGTTGAAAAATATGTTAATGTTAAAAAAAAATTACCCCAAACCATTAAGGATTCCGAACAGGGGGGTTTCAGGGGCAGAAAGTTGCAATTACTGTACATAATTACATATACTGGGTACAGCACCACTTGCTTGAGAGATCTGGTACTGCAATATAACCGTCCAATACTCTCTTACTCTAGTTCTCTTCCAAATGAATGTGATTCCCTGGCCAGACTCCAGTGAGTTCAAAGCGTTGTAAGCAAACATGGAAATGGGGTTGTACTTCAATTGTCATGATCTCATGAGCTGAACTGTAAATGTTTTGTAAAATGACAGTTTATATTTTCTGAACTCATTTGTGAAAAGGATATTTGAGTATCTGAACAATGGTTTGTTCAGCATACACACTGTAGGAGTCTGTTTACAATGAACATAATTTTAGGTCATTGTTTTTAACAAATGACAAGTGCTAATTTAGCTGAATGAGCTCTGCAAATAAACATTGCGGTAACTGAGTTTGTAATTAGTTACTGTATATACTCGAGTATAAGCCGAGTTTTTCAGCACATTTTTTTTGTGCTGAAAATGTCCACCTTGGCTTTTACTCGAGTCACCTTTTTGCGCCTGATCTCCTGGACTTTGGGGACCCGGTACCGGCCAAACTTGGCACACATGTAGCCCCACTCTTCCTCTACGAGTGTGCACATTTTTTTGTCCGGGGGACCTACGGCCGGGGAGCACCGATTTTTCAAATCCGGGCACCCCTTCCATAGACTCCCATATTAAATGGTAATTTCTCTGGTGAATTTGAGGACCCGGTACTGGCCAGTCGTAGGTCTCCTGGACCATAACCTTGGCACACAGAAGTGTGCAAAGTTTGTTGTCTGGAGGACCTACTGCTGGGAAGCACCAATTTTTCAAAGCCGGGCACCCCTTCCATAGACTCCCATGTTAAACGTCAGTCTAGTCATGCACACAGTGAGGCATGGACACAGTGAGGGATAGGCACAGTGAGGCATGGACACAGTGAGGCATGGACACAGTGAGGCATGCACATGGACGCAGTGAGGCAAAGTGAGGCACAGTGAGGCATGCATATGGACACCTTAGGCTTATACTCGAGTCAATAAGTTTTCCCAGTTTTTTGTGGTAAAATTAGGTGCCTCGGCTTATATTTGGGTCGGCTTATACTCGAGTATATACTGTATTTTGCATTCCATGAAAATGTTGTCGTTTCATAAGCAGCCAAAGAAGACTGTTATATTATAAAATGTTTCAACCTATTTCTTATCCCTATCATTTGACACCATGTATGAAATCGGGGCCTCATTTATCAAGTGGTCTGAAATAAGAATTGTCAGTGTTGTCCAACAGCGATCAGTCACATGATCACCAATATGTTTGCATGCCCCTATAGTGGCCTGATTGTTGCAAGCAATGCAGACACTCCAATCAGCGCATGCAAAAATAAGCATGTATAATGCTCATAGAAGATTACTAGGCTGTAATTATGAGCTATACTAATTAACAGCAGAAGCAGTAAAGTTCTAGCCTTAGCCAGTTTAGCTCACTGGTAGTTGGCGTTGGTTTCACATACACTGTAACTGGAAGGTTTAGTGACCACTTAAGGACCTCACCTGTTTTTCAGACTCTGTGTTTACACGTTAAAAACAAGTTTTTTTGCTAGAAAATTACTTAGAACCCCCAAACATTATATATTGTTTTTTTTCTAACACCCTAGAAAATAAAATGGCGGTCATTGCAATACTTTTTGTCACACTGTATTTGCGCAGAGGTCTTACAAGCGCACTTTTTTGGGAAAAAATTCACTTTTTTTAATTAAAAAATAAGACAGCAGTAAAGTTAGCCCAATTTTTTTTTTATATTGTGAAAGATAATGTTACGCCGAGTAAATTGATACCCAATATGTCACGCTTCAAAATTGCGCCCGCTCGTGGAATGGCGTCAAACTTTTACCCTTAAAAATCTCCATAGGCGACGTTTAAAAAATTCTATAGGTTGCATCTTTTGAGTTACAGAGGTCTAGGGCTAGAATTATTGCTCTCGCTCTAACGATTACGGCGATACCTCACTTGTGTGGTTTGAACACTGTTTTCATATACGGGCGCTACTCACGTATGCGTTCGCTTCTGCACGCAAGCTCGTCGGGACGGGGCGCTTTAAAAAATATTTTTTTTTGTGTTCTTATTTTACTTGATTTTATTTATTTTTACACATTTTTTTTTTTTTTTTAAATGGGTCACTTTTATTCCTATTACAAGGAATGTAAACATCCCTTGTAATAGAAAAAAGCATGACAGGTCCTCTTAAATATGAGATCTGGGGTCAAAAAGACCTCAGATCTCATATTTAGACTAAAATGCAGTATAAATTTTTTTTTTTTTTAAATTTGTCATTTGAAAAAATTACAACAAAAAATGTGCCTTTAAGACGTATGGGCGGAAGTGACGTTTTGACGTCGCTCCCGCCCTGCTATGGTATGGAGACGGGTGGGGGCCATCTTCCCAGCTAGGAAGAAGACCCGATCACCTCCGCCGCTACCGACGGCTCCGATAAGCGGCAGAGGGCGCGGGAGAGCGGAGGGGGGCCCTCTCCCGCCGCCGATAACGGTGATCTTGCGACGAATTCGCCGCAGAGACCACTATTATCATTTACAGGACCGGCGCCTGAAGAGATGGATACCTCAGTTGTGGCAGCAGCTGCTGCCTTTACCGAGATATCCCTCTTCAAAAAGAGGACGTATATAGTCGTGCGCAGGTCCTTAAGTGGTTAAAGGGCCATGGTGGTCTATCTTTATGCTTTTCAACTGTGATGCATGCCAACTCTTATATACAATACTGTGCTGGTTGGGGCCACTCCAGCGTATACAGAATACAATAGACAGTCACCCCCATGTATTTCTACTCGTGGAGGTACCTGCGTCTATCAAATGATTCCATATAGCATTGTCTTCTGATTGAGCTATACCTACCTTTCCTTAGTCAGATTTTGGTACCCGATATATAATACAGCAATATATACCTACATGCACATCCTGAGATATTTTTTGCCTGGCTCCTGTTATATTCAGAGGGGTTTTCCCTATCCTGGGGATTTATGCTCTCCCGGCGGTTCCTTTCCTTTTTGAAACCCCATGTGTGTTATCCCACCTTTTTGGTCGTCACCGTTCTCTCCTCTGCACCCAAAGTCATTCAGGCAAGCTTACTCTCTATATATGTATGTTCGCAAACACTGTGATACGCGTATAAAATACTTCTAGATACAATGTAACAAGTGATAGTATTGCATGTGTAAATTGGATCTATGTGTAATATTTTGTGTATTTTTGAATTTGTAAATAGCACCCACCCAATCAGTCCTGAAGAAGCAAGCATACCTTGCAAAACGCGTTGATGTTTGAGTATGGAGCAACACACCAGCAGCACACTCGTGTAATCCATTGAATGCTGACCTCACTGGTGGATTCCTATGTACTCTGCAATATATCATGATTTTCTGTGTCCATACCATAGGATTGGGTATCTGTTGACTCTTTGTAGATGAAGGGTGTTTTTTTAATTCCCCCCTTTTTCTATGATTGTTGTATTTTAATGAATATCCAATAAAATGTGTTCTTTTTTAAACATACCGTCTCATGCTGTGCCAATAAAATCCATGTTTTGTCAAGCTTCTCTCCCTATTAGGATGTTGGCAAGGTGAGGGTCCTCCTACCTATATTGCCTAGATGTCACATCAATGCATTGTACGACATAATTTACATAATACCATTAAAATGGCATTCAGCATTGCCAGAATGGGTGGTACCCAGAGTTTAGCTTTAAAGCTGACCTATCCTTTGCCATTGACCTGTCCTTTGCTGTGCAGGGCCCAGCCGTATCATAGAGGAGACAATCAGTCCTGTCATAGCTTTGACCAGAATGGGAAAAGTATAGTATCATGTACATGGGACGTTTTTACAACTTCTCCTGAACGAGTTAACTTGACAGATAGTAACCCACGTTTAAAACATTAGTTTGCCGTGTTTACATGCTGCGTTTTTCCGCGTTTAGAAGCGTTTGAAATCAATTTAATTTTTTTTTTTTTTTTTAAATGGGCAAAAATGAAAAACGCCTATAAACGAAACGCAGCTTAACGCGGGTTACCGTGTTTAGCTGCGTTTGGCGTCTGAAACGTCAGAAACTTCTGCGTCTGAACTAAATTTTTGCCTTCAAAAAAAGACCTATAAAAGCAACTACCTAAAAACGACAGTAAACGAACCTGTGTACATGTACACATAAGATAACATTGAATGAGTTCAGGGGCAGTTGAAAAAAAGTGTCCAACTGCCTCTGAACGATCGTTTAGCAGCAGCAGGGTACATTGGGCCTTAAATGTCAGAGTCTATAAGCACCCCAGCCATTAAACAAGGCTAATTGACAGCCCTTTACACAAAGCAAAGCACTGAAAGCTTGCATAGCATCATATTAGCTGATCAGTGAAATGCTAAGGTCAATGGGCACATACAAGAAGAGAGTTTTATGTCTCTATACAATATTTTTTACTTAGACTTGAGAGCATCATAAATGTAAGTTTTTTCAAAGAGATGTCTTTCTACAACTAAAATGTGGTTGATTGCCAATGTTTTAGATTAAATAATGCCTATATCAAGGGTTCTTAACCATAAGTGGTCAATGGGTGTATTTTAGGGGGTCCATGAGGGTCAGAGAAAATATAACATTTAACATTTATGATACTGCCCTCTCTTGTCCCAATCAATGGTTTCGGTTTAAAAGAAGTTAAAGAAAATGCACCTTGCAACTTTTTGACTGCTAAGCGTCTCTTGACTCATTGGCCCATGTTTACCATTTAAATTTGCATCATCGTTCAGTGCACAAATGCCATTTTGTGCCACTCTTCATAATAGCAAGTACTAATTCTAACTTTCTAGTAGTAGTAATAGTAGTAGTAGTATTGCAGTAGTTGTAGTAGCAGAATTAAAATCGTTCTGTTTTTGCACAAGATGACTGTATTTTTTTGTTAAGATTGTTTACTTTATTTAAACTTTGTGTATGTCATATATGTATGTATGAGGCAATCATATTTCAAAATAATAAAGTACATTTATTACCTTTTGTACCACCATCCCCTCCCCTTTAGAATGTAAGCTCTACGAGCAGGGCCTGTAACTTCTGTATTGAACTGTACTGTAATTGTGCTGTCCCCCCTCTACATTTTAAAGCGCTGCGTAAACTGATGGAGCTATATACAGGTGATACTCGAAAAATTAGAATATCGTGTAAAATTTTATTTTACTAATGCAACTTAAAGCGGAGCTCCACCTTAAAGTGGAACTTCCGCTGATCGGAACCCTCCCCCCCTCCGGTGTCACAAATGACACCTTTCAGGGGGGAGGGGGGTGCAGATACCTGTCTAAGACAGGTATTTGCACCCACTTCCGGGAGTCCTCTCTGCGGGAAATCTGCGGGAAGTACATCACTTCCCGCAGATTCCCCGTTGTGTTCTGGGAGACACTCGGCTCCCAGAACACAGGGGACCATTCAGAACGGCCCAGCGCGACTCGCGCATGCACCGTAGGGAACCGGGCATGAAGCCGCAAGGCTTCATTTCCTGGTTCCCTTACCGAGGATGGCAGTGGGGGCAGCAGAGTGATGAGCGATTGCTCGTCCTCTGCTGCGGACGTCGCTGGACTCCAGGACAGGTAAGTGTCCATATATTAAAAGTCAGCAGCTGCTGTATTTGCAGCTGCTGGCTTTTAATTATTTTTTTTCTGCGGCACCTCCGCTTTAAAAGTTGAAACTAATATATGAGATAGACTCATTACTCATTACTGTGCTTCATTAAGTCCAGGGTCAATGCAGCCGTCTACCAGGAGACTTTGAAGCACTTCATGCTTCCTTCCGCAGACAAGCTCTATGGGGATGCTGACTTCATTTTCCAGCAGGACTTGGCACCTGCCCACACTGCCAAAAACACCAAAACCTGGTTCAATGACCGTGGGATTACTGTGCTTGATTGGCCAGCAAACTCGCCTGATCTGAACCCCATAGAGAATCTATGGGGCATTGCCAAGAGAAAGATGAGAGACATGAGATTGAACAATGCAGAAGAGCTGAAGGCCGCTATTGAAGCATCCTGGTCTTCCATAACACCTCAGCAGTGCCACAGGCTGATAGCTTCCATGCCATGTCGTATTGTGGCAGTAATTGCTGCAAAAGGGGCCCAAATCAAGTACTGAGTGCATATGCATGCTTATACTTTTCAGAGGTCCGATATTGTTTTATGTACAATCCTTGTTTTATTGATTGCATGTAATATTCTAATTTTCTGAGATTGTGGATGTGGGGTTTTCATGAGCTGTAAGCCATATTTATCACAATTATGACAAATCACGGCTTGAACTATCTTGCTTTGCATGTAATGAGTCTATCTCATATATTAGTTTCACCTTTTAGGTTGCATTAATGAAATAAATGAACTTTTGCACGATATTGAAATTTTTTGAGTATCACCTGTAAATCATGTATAATATTAATAATAATACTAATATTCATTGCATGCGAAGTTGTGTTTATTTCAATATTTCTGGGAAGGAGGTCAGATTCTTAAAGAAGTCCTTGTTTTAAAAAAGGTTAAAAACCACTGGCCTAGATGAATAGAGGAAGGGCTTTACCACTCAAAGGGCAACCACTACATACTTTGAATTTCCTTTCTACTGTATCCACTGCCAGTCCACCAGAGAAACGCCCAGTACTGCCAGATATGAAGGAAAACATGACCCTAACCCTGCCATGCCATGCTCTAACTCCTGGTTCCAGAGCATGAAATTGGCCAGATGAGCACTATCACATGGAAATAGGGGGAATGTGCATAGTCATCTGGCACAGGAAGCTGAAACTATCTGAGGAAACCTGGTAGCAGATCAGGCAGATGGAGTAGTGCATGGGCAGCAAGTAAAGTTCCTTTTGTTAATGAACCAGTTTTTTTGCCTTGTATGGAAAAAATCTAAGCTCACACTAAAGGAAAAATCACACAGAAGAGGATCCTGTTCTGTTCTGGATTGCTTACCATTTGATCTGTGATGCTAGTTGCAGGCCAAGAATTTTACTATGCATGATACTTCAGAGCAGGGATGAGCCGAACACCCCCCTGTTCGGTTCGCACCAGAACCTGCGAACAGACAGAATGTTCGCGTGAACTTTAGAACCCTATTAAATACAATGGACTCGAACGTTCAAAATCTAAAGTGCTAATTATAAAGGCTTATATGCAAGTTATTGTCCTAAAAAGGGATTGGGGACCCGGGTCCTGCCCCAGGGGACATGTATCAATGCAAAAAGACGTTTTAAAAACTGACGTTTTTTCAGGAGCAGTGATTTTAATAATGCTTAAAATGAAAAAATAAAAGTGAAATATTCCTTTAAATTTCGTACCTAAGGAGTGTGTATGATATGCATGTAAAGTGGCGCATGTTTCCCGTGCTTAGAACTGTCCCTGCATAAAATGTCATTTTTGAAGGAAAAAAAGGCATTTAAAACTCACTCACGGCTATTAATGAATTGTCGGCTCCCGGCAATACATAGAAAAGTCATTGATAAAAAAAAAAAAAAAAAAAAAAAAGCGTGGGGGTTCCCCCAAATTCAATTACCAGGCCCTTCAGGTCTGGTATAGATATTAAGGGGAACCTCGCCGCAAATTAAAAAAAAAATGTGTGTGGTTCCCCCAAATATCCATACCAGGCCCTTCAGATCTGGCATGGATTTTAAGGGGAACTCCACCCCAAATGTAAAAAAAATGGCGTGGAGTCCCCCCAAAAATCCATACCAGACCCTTATCCGAGCATGCAACCTGGCAGGCCGCATGAAAAGAGGGGGGGACAAGAGAGCGCCCCCCCCTCCTGAACCGTACCAGGCCACATGCCCTCAACATGGGGAGGATGTCCCCATGTTGATGGGGACAAGGGCCTTATCCCCACAACCCTTGCCCGGTGGTTGTGGGGGTCTGCTGGCGGGGGGGGCTTATCGGAATCTGGAGGACCCCTTTAACAAAGGGGACCCCCAGATCCCGGCCCCCCCTATGTGAATTGGTAAGGGGTACATTGTGGAAAAGTGCTTTATTTAAAAAAAAAAAAAAACATTCCAGCGGTGAAATCCAGTGTCCCACGGCGATCCGATGTCCAGCACTGTCCGTCATTGGCTGAGCCTGAGCGGACCTAATGGGGAACTTCCTCCGCAGTCTATTACATGTATAGACCCGCCCCTTCTAAAGTTCCCCATCAGGTCCGCTCAGCCAATGACTAGGTGTAAGGCTGAGGATCTGATGCGGAACATGAGAAGGGGCAGGTCTATTCATGAATTACACAGTGAAGGAAGTTCCCCATCAGGTCCGCCCCCTCGGTATGTCAGACCCCGCCTACATCATTGGCCTGAGCGGGGAACTTCCTTCACTGTGTAATTTACACAGTGAAGGAAGTTCCCCATCAGGTCCGCTCAGGCCAATGACGTAGGCACGGTCTGACATACCGAGGGGGCGGACCTGATAGGGAACTTCCTTCACTGTGTAATTCATGAATAGACCCGCCCCTTCTCATGTTCCGCATCAGGTCCTCAGCCTTACACCTAGTCATTGGCTGAGCGGACCTGATGGGGAACTTTAGAAGGGGCGGGTCTATACATGTAATAGACTGCGGAGGAAGTTCCCCATCAGGTCCGCTCAGGCTCAGCCAATGACGGACATCGCTGGACATTGGATCGCCGCGGGACACTGGATTTCACCGCTGGAATGTTTTTTTTTTTTTTTTTTAATAAAGGACTTTTCCAAGGTGTTGGTGTGTTTTTTTTTTTACATTTTTTGACACTTTCTTCGTGAAATGGTAGGGGTACAATGTACCCCTTACCAATTCACATAGGGGGGGCCGGGATCTGGGGGTCCCCTTTGTTAAAGGGGTCTTCCAGATTCCGATAAGCCCCCCGCCTGCAGACCCCCACAACCACCGGGCAAGGGTTGTGGGGATGAGACCCTCGTCCCCATCAACATGGGGTCATCCTCCCCATGTTGAGGGCATGTGGCCTGGTACAGTTCAGGAGGGGGGGCGCTCTCTCGTCCCCCCTTTTTTCCTGCGGCCTGCCAGGTTGCGTGCTCGGATAACGGTCTGGTATGGATTTTTAGGGGGACTCCGCGCCATTTTTTTTTATGACAATAACTTGCATATAAGCCTTTATAATTAGCACTTTAGATTTCTCCCATAGACTTTTCAAATTTGCTGCAAACACCCCAATTTGTTCGCTGTTCGGCGAACAGGCAATGTTCGAGTCGAACATGAGTTCGACTCGAACTCGAAGCTCATCCCTACTTCAGAGGTATGACCTACCCTGGAACTAGAATACTGTCAGTAGTAGGACAATTCAAGATTCCAACACTGGATGGATGCCTCAGCTAAGAGAAAAAAACAGCTAAATTTACATATTCACTTTAAAGAGGTTGTAAACCCTCAAGATTTTTTCACCTGTAAAAGTGAAAACCCTCCTGTGATGCAGCAGCCCCCCAGAGCCCACCTTTTACTTACCTGAACCAGGTCTTTCCAGCGATGGGGACAAGCACATCAGCTCCAGCAACTGTCTCGGGTCCTGATAGTATAGATAGCAGCGCAGCCATGACGTGGGAGTCGGGGGCGGGACCAAGTCCTGCTGTCTGTGTCAATAGACACAGCAGCAGGATATGGGAGCATGCCCGCACGAGTGCCCAGAGGGAGAGCGGCTCTCAAACGGGGCCCTAGAGAAGAAGAGAAGCCAGGAGAGCCCCTGAGGAACCCCAGAAGAGGAGGATCGGGCCACTCTGTGTAAAACCAACTGCACAGAGGAGGTAAGTATGACATGTTTGTTTTAAAAAAAAAAGATCCTTTAAATATCTTTTAAAGAAACTTTGTTGCACACCTAGAAATGCCTCCAAAGACTTACAGCAGCCAGGAGAAGCCTCCAATTACAGCGAAACACTGGGGCTGTAAAGGCAAGCAAAGCTCTGGCTGTTCTGGGTTATGTTGAAGCTTGCTGCTATCTACCACTACCAGTTTAACATTCCTCTTGGCCTATTATATTAATGGGCTACCTAACTGGCCAATAGAAATGCAAAGAAGTCAGAAAAGAGCAATCAAGGTTCAACACTTTGAGAACGTACCAGAGCTTGGCCTTTTAAATGGCTTGGTTCTAATGGCAGACTTATTAAGATCACTACTCATATATATATATATATATATAGGTAAGTCTAGGTTTAAACCTGCAGTAGCTTTTTAACATTCCTTTTTTCTGTAAATATTTGTTAAAAATGTGTACAAACCACATCCTGATTTAGGACAAGCTTGGTAGTTACTCTTTCTGCTCTGCAAGACTCAGGAGGTCATTACGTTGGACTAGAAAGATCTTTAAAAAATATGTTATCATAGTAAGAATCAGCACTTCAAAACATAAAACATTAGAAGATATCCCCACAAACATCGGCAAAAACATTCTTAAAAATTCTCTTTATAAATACGTGACAGCTGCAAACAGGATTTACATAGTACAAAGAACAGTTGGTGCTTGATATCAACATGTAGACAGCTTAAATAGGTACTAGCCCCATAGTGCCCTCTTGAAAATCCTCACTACTTGTCAGTTCTTTATGGTAAATATGACAGTGATAGAGACAAGAAGAAGAAAGCAATGCAGAGCTAGGAAATACGAAAAACACCACGACACAAAAGAGGAAAAGTCAATCGAAAAAAAGAGACCAAGGAGGAAACAGATGAGTGATGATATGTTTGTTCTTTGTATCACACTACAACGTATAAAAGCTGGCAGAGCTTTGAAGCAGACAAGTGGCGAGTTTCAAACAGTTCTCTGGTGGGAGGTTGTTTTGTTTTGCTTCTTTTTGGAGCGCAGAGCCCAGGCCGTGAATAGAACACGATTTCTTCAAATAGACTCCCTGCAGACATAAGCTACAAGGAAACCTGACGTGCGGTATATAAAGTCTCTGTTGTTGTAATTACCAAAACAAGCAATAGCTGACAGGGATCGGTCACGAGCTGTGCTGAAATGAATGGTCTAAAGATTATGGGTTTTATTCAGTAAGACAGTGCAAATAGCAATCACAAAGGTTAGTAACCCATAGTAGCCTGTCATCTTGAGTGTGTGATGGTGACTGCGCTGTGAGGGAGGGAAGAGGGTAAGGGGAAGGAGGGACTAACTAGCAAACACATCAATAGGTGACAGGTGAACACAATGAAACCAAAAATGAAACTATGATACTGTAAAGGAGCAGTAATATCCTAGTGAAAAATATATAAACATGAACAATAAACAAATGTACAAACACAAAACACATAGGGTCCCAAATGACATAAAGTCCTTATGCTGTGTAAAAGGTAAACCAAGACGTAACCCACATAAATAATAAAGTCTTGTAAAAAGTCTGTGAATAGTGAAAGGGCCTCCACCAAACGGAATGTAACGTGCTGAACCAATACTTCAGTGACAAAAACCTCTATGTGTGCTAGCAGCTCACCTCACTTCTGTTTGATACAGCTGAAGTAGATCTAAGACCAAATCTAAGTGGTGGCAGCAGATCCTCTTCCCTCTAGTGTTGAGATGATCTCAGTGGTAGGTATGCAGTGTTGTAACTAACGCCGTTTAAATAAATGGCGTTAGGTAACGTAGCCACTTTTTGGGGTAACGAGTAATCCAACTGATTACTCTTACCCTCATGGCACCGCCGTTCCCATTACTTGGGCGGCGTTACCCTAATTACATCTACTCGCCGCAGCCGCCGCGAGTAGATGTAATGTAACATTTAACTAACTGCAAGCCGCCGTCTGCCTACCTGAACAGCGTGTCATGCAGACAGACGGAGGCCATTGCAGTTTTCAAAAGCCGCGCCTCCCGAGTCCTCGTCGTCTGTGATAGGTGGAACACTCAATTTCACAGCAGGCAGTGTTCCGCCTATCACAGACATCCTCTCATCCTCGTCTGTGTTATAAGGGATGAGCGGATGTCCGTGATTGGCGGAACACTGAATGCTGGGAAATTGAGTGTTCCGCCTATCACAGACGAGGAGGACTGGAGGAGGCGCGGCTTTTGAATGATGGAATGGCCGGCGGGAGTCGGGATGCCGCCGATCTGAGGTACCATACACGGGCACAGTCAGACAAAAGGGCGCAGTGAAGCACAGGCACAGTGAGGCATTGGGCACACACAGTGAGGCATTGGGCAGAGTGAGGCATGGGCACAGTGAAGCATTGGGCACAGTGAAGCATGGGCACAGTGAGGCATTGGGCAGAGTGAGGCATTGGGCAGAGTGAGGCATTGGGCAGAGTGAGGCACGGGCACAGTGAGGCACGGGCACAGTGAGGCATGGGCACAGTGAGGCATTGGGCACAGTGAGGCATTGGACACAGTGAGGCATTGGACACAGTGAGGCATTGGGCACAGTGAGGCATTGGCACAGTGAGACACGGACGGGCACAGTGAGGCATTGGGCACAGTGAAGCACAGTGAGGCATAGGCACAGTGAGGTATGGGCAGAGGGAGGCATGGGGACAGTACCAATATTATTTATTATTATCCCTCCTATTATTTTTATACACTGAAAAAATTACATGTATATCATCCTTCTACCGCCCCCGCCCCCGTGTATATATAATATAACCAATATAGTTACTTTGCTGAGTAACTAATTACTTTTTCAATGTAGTAACTGATTGAGTAACTCCATTACTTTTTGGAAGAAGTAATTTGTAACTGTAACTAATTACTTTTTTAACGCAAGATGAACAACACTGTAGGTATGTGCCATGAAAGGAAACACAAAACAATATGCACATGGCGTGACACTGTGGGATACATTGCAAGGGCAGAGGGGGATCTCAGGGTGATGAACTCACTTGTCAAAAAAAGAGCAGGGGCAACAATCCACGAGCGCCAAGCTCGTATCCCAAAGCCAGTGTCTGCCTGATGCAATGTATGTCCACTCTAGTTTCTCAATTACCAGCCGATAGACTCAATGAGCATTGAGATCAGAAGGGCAAGAAGGAACTAATAGTGTAACTCCGCATAACATAAAATCATGTTTATTAATAAAATAAGACTCACACTTGTTGTGAAGATAAAAACAAAAATCCCACGAGCGCTGCGCTCATCTCCTGTAGTCAGACTGTGTCTGTACCCGGTGCTCCAATCCCGACGCGTATCGTCAACCACGTGACTTCATCAGGGGATAACGCCTGATGAAGATGGCGCTCGTGGGATTTTTGTACTTATCTTCACAACAAATGTGAGTCTTATTTTATTAATAAACATGGTTTTATGTTATGCAGAGTTACACTATTAGTTCCTTCTTTCCTTTCTGATCTCAACGCTCATTGAGTCTATCGGCTGGTAATTGAGAAACTAGCTTGGACATACATTGCATCAGGCAGACACTGGCTTTGGGATATGAGCTCGGCGCTCGTGGATTGGTGCCCCTGCTCTTTTTTTGACAAGCGAGTGCATCACCCTGAGATCCCCCTCTGCTCTTGCGACGTATCCCACAGTGTCACGCCATGTGCATATTGTTTTGCGTTTCCTTTCATGGCACATACCTACCACTGAGATCATATCAACACTAGAGGGGAGAGGATCTGCTGCCACCACTTGGATTCGGTTTTAGATCTGCTAGCACACATAGAGGTGTTTGTCACTGAGGTATTGGTTCCGCACGTTACATTCCGTTTGGTGGAGGCCCTTTCACTATTCACAGACTTTTTACAAGACTTTATTATTTATGCGGGTTACGTCTTGGTTTACCTTTTACACAGCATAAGGACTTTATGTCATTTGGGACCCTATGTGTTTTGTGTTTGCACATTTATTTATTGTTCATGTTTATATATTTTTCACTAGGATATTACTGTTCACCTGTCACCTATTGATTTGTTTGCTAGTTAGTCCCTCTTTCCCCTTACCCTCTTCCCTCCCTCACAGCGCAGTCACCATCACACACTCATTAATTTTTCTTCTGTTAGGATCAGATCCCTAGGTGACCGTAGCAGTACCCCTTTTATCCCCTTTTATTTATCTGTTTGACAGCGCAGGAGTTCCCCCCCCCCCCCTTTTCTTATAGCCTGTCATCTTACGCCAACCTGCTTATAGTAATCCTAAATTCAGCTGGTTGGTTTGGTTTACTACACTTTGCATACTATCTTTGATATTTATTTGCAATGTCTTACAGTGAGTCTGCAGTAAGAAATATTTTGCAAAACATAGGTGAGGCTGCATAGCAGGGCACTATGCAGCAATTACTTCAGTAAGCACTCTGGAATAGCTAGCTGTAGTAACTATAGAACTTAAGCTGGCTAGTAGTGGCAACAAACCGGATTGATATCATTATTTTCCTCCAAATTCTACAAATAATACCCCAAAATCACAACGTGAAAGAAATTTGTTTGAATTAAAAATAAAAAACAAAAAAATCACATGTACATAAGTATTCAGTTAGACATGTGCAGAGCGGAAAAATGTGTCTAGTTTAGTTTCGGATAGATTTGTTATGTTACTAATTTTGTTTCGCTATGGAATTCCTTTCATTTTCGTAAAATTTTGTTTATTTTTCATTAAAATTTGTTTTTATAAATTTTCTAACGGATTCCAACTATTCAGAATGATTATAATTCAGATCGGTCAAAAAACAGTCGACCAATGAGAATTCTGTGTGAAGAAATATCTGGTTGTTAAGCAGCACGCCGGGAAGCCTTAACAACCATTAGTCATCATCTGTCAGCGGCTTCCTCACTGACAGATGAATATAAAGATAAAGAATCCTGGCAATAGAAAAATGTTTAAAAAATGGCGTAGGGTCCACCCCTTTGGATCTGGTATAGATTTAAAAATAAAAACGCCAAAATAAAAATAAAAACCAAAATCCATACTTATCCTTATCCGAGCATGCAGCCTGGCTGGTCAAAAAAAGGGGGGGCGAGCGAGCGCCCCACCTGAACCATTCTAGGCCACATGTCCTCAAATTGGGGGGTAGGTGCTTTGTTGATGGGGACAAGGGCCTCTTCCCGACAACCTTGGGCTGGAAGCCCCCAGATCCCGACCCCCCCCCCCCAATGTACCAATTTTATCACCAAAAAAAGTGTCAAAAAGTAAGAAATACAGGAAACTGTTTTTGACAAATCCTTTATTAAAAAAAATATATATATATATTGTGTCCCTCGAAGTGCCACTGATATCCCTCAGGGTCCCGTCGACCTGAAAAATAGAAAAATGTCAAAAAGCGTTTTGCCTCCTAAGAGGCTACCCGCCGTATGCCCTCTCTTCGGCTTTGACAGCTCTTATATAGGCAAGGGGCCAGCCACTCAGTTACATCACCCAGAGGAACCGCACCCTTCTGACGTCAGGGGACATCATGTGGCGTCAGAAGGGGCGGTGCCACCAGGTGACGTAACCGGATGGCCCCTCCCCTTGCATATATAAGAGCTGTCAAAGTCGAAGAGAGGGAAAACGGCGGGTAGCCTCTTAGGAGGCAAAGCGCTTTATGACATTTTTCTATTTTTCGGGGTCGGCAGGCGTTGTGATGGACATTGAGGGATACTATTTTTTTTTCTTTTAATAAAGGACTTGTTAAAACCAGTTTCCTGTGTTTCTTACTTTTTGACACTTTTTTTGATGAATGGGTAAGGGTACGAATGGGTAAGGGTATCAACATGGGGACAAGGTGCTTTGCACCCGCCCCCCCAGGTTGAGGGCATGTGGCCTGGCATGATTCAGGGGGGGCACTCACTCATCCCCCCCTTTCCTGACCTACCAGCTCTGCCCCTTCCCACCTTATCTGGGCATGCAACCAATCACCTGCTGGTTATCTTGGAAAGTTAACTCCATCAGCTCTCGCTGTCTATTCAGTCCTGCTATTTCTCTCTCCCATTCTGCCTCCTGCTCCCTGCTCTGCTCTCCTGTGTTAGTGAGAGGCGGAGGCAATCTGGTGGCCAGCCCTGGGTCTCACCCCTCTGGTGACACCCAGATGTGTGGCATCTGGGGCTGACTGCCCCTCCGCCCCCCCTGCTGGTACGCCACTATCTTGCAGGGTCCTCCCTCCCTCTATACTGCAAGGTATAAATCAGGGATATGCAATTAGCGGACCTCCAGCTGTTGCAAAACTACAAGTCCCATCATGCCTCTGCCTCTGGGTGTCCTGCTTTCTGCTGTCAGAGTCTCGCTATGCCTCATGGGACTTGTAGTTTGGCAACAGCTGGAGGTCCGCTAATTGCATATCCCTGGTATAAATGCTCATTTAGTCTAGGGGCAGAGACTAAGGAGTAAATGCTTACCTTGCTCTTTACTCCAGCAAGTTCCCTTCAGCGCTGTGACCAGTCCCCCAGAACTGCCTCTGTAAGCTGTGACCACCTTGGGTTGAATTCCAGCCTCTTTAATAAGCAACTCAAACTCATTGTCCCTGTATGGTAGGTGATGATGCCTAGACGCCTCCCACAGACAGGGGCTTTGGGCTCAGGAGGAGAGCGCTGGAGCTAGCCAGGGCCTGTTCTACTATCCTCAACATAACAACTAATTGGCCCTTTCAGTGCAGGTTTTTTTTATTCTCCCGAAGTTGGGCTTTAAAGAAGGCAAACAGCCAAATACACAGTTGTAATACACAAATGAACTGTCTTACCTGGAAGAACAAATTGTATTTTATTCTGCCAGTTTTCTAAGTCAGACAGCCCTGAACATTTGTTTTTCTTCACTGCAATCAAAGCAACACAGCATGGTCAAGGTTGTATGTGATGTGTTGAATCTATAGACTTGCTAACGTTTTACCTCATTATTTTTTGTGAGACTTTCTGCCATTTTATGTGAAGCAACCTTTTGCTTTATACCCTCAAACGCATACCTTTTTATGTTGCTCAAAATCACAGTAACATTTGCCCTACTTATTACTGGACATTCCTGTTCTTATCTGCTGGACTTTAGGTTTGTGAATATTAGTCGTGAGAAAATGAGAGTTCACTTATGCTAACAGTTCCAAGTACAGAGATTAACTTTTTCCTGTCAAAATGAAATATGTCCATTTTGTTGACTTTAATACCCTGTACGTTTTATGTATTGTGGTTACACCTTGACTCAATCTATCTATGTTAATCACTAATTTTAAAGTGGAGGTAAACCCAGTAAAAAAAATAAAAACACCACCTGCAAAACAAAGGCATAATGAGCTAGTATGCATAGCAGAGGAGGGGCCTGGAGTGTCGGCAGGGGATCCCAGAAGAAGAGGATCGGGGTTGCTCTATGCAAATATATTGCACAGAGCAAGTAAGCATAGGCATGTTTGTTATTTTAAAAAACAAAAACATTTTTACAACCAATTTAAAGCGGAGGACACGCAAAAAAAATAATATTAAAAGCCAGCAGCTAAAAATACTGCAGCTGCTGACTTTTAATAAATGGACACTTACCTGTCCAGGGTACCCGCGATGTGGGCAGTCGAAGCCGAGCAATCGCTCGTCTCTCGGCTGCCCTCGCCGCCATCCTCGGCGAGGGAATCAGGAAGTGAAACGTTGCAGCTTCACTGCCCGGTTCCCTACTGCGCATGCGCGAGTAGTGTGGCGCGTTCCCAGTGGTCCCTGCTGTCTCCTGGGACCAATGTATTTCCCAGAAGGCAGCGGGGGGGGGGCGGGAAGTTGAGTGAGTCCCGTGAGAGTCTCTCACCGGAAAGTGGGTGCAAATACCTGTATTATACAGGTGTCTGCATCCCCCCACCCCCCTGAAAGGTGCCAAATGTGACACCGGAGGGGGGGGGAGGGTTCCGAAAAGCGGAAGTTTTTGGGTGGAACTCCGCTTTAAGTACATACCTAGCTTACATCTGGTTGCTGGTTAATTTTTCTGGTTTATTCCTTCAGCTAATATTTGTCTGAACAGTTAAAGACAAATAGGAGACTAATGACCTTATCTCCCTTTCATTTTGCTCTTTCATTCTATTAGTATATTCATTGTTAGCACATGAGAAAAGAATCACAACTGATTGGCCTCTTGTACTGCTTCTCCCTCAGCCAATCTAAGCTCTGCTGAAAGGAAAAATAGAAAAGCGCCTCTTAGCAAAACAGATTTATTATGTAGCAGAAAATTTGTATCAAACACTTACATCATGGTAAGTTTCAGGTGTCATCCAGTAGGATTAATGTTTATATTGCGTCCAGGATCTCTGACGCTACTCCACGGATTTCCCAGGTCCCGGTTATGGCGGCCGCAAGTAGCCGGGATACAGGCTGGCTTGTCCGTGATAGGAGACAGCAGCGAAAGATGGCAACGGTCGGTCCGGAGAGGAGCGTCTGACGTCAACTGGATGGTGCAGGGAACCACAACGCGTTTCAGAGCATGCGCAGCTCTCGTACAGGGCATGCGCGCTCCTTTCTCAAGTGTACAAGGAGACAGGAAGGACGGATGTTTTAAAAGTAATTCTGCCCGTCAGCGCAGCAGAATTCAATAATTGCTATGACAAGTGTGTTGCATAAAACAAAACGGGAGTTTTAACCCCACTAACTTGGGATAGCTTAAATAGCAGAAAACTAATAATAGAATGTATAATAATATATTAATATATTAATATATTAAAAAATTAATAAAAAAATATATATATTAATAAAAAATATATATATATATAATAAAAGTAATAATAATAATGATAATAAAGGTAATGAATAGTGATGAAATAATATTGCTCATAATAAAATAATTAAAGAAGTAATGAAATAATATTGCTCATAATAAAATAATTATGAAGTAATTAAGGCATAACGTTTATAATAGCAAAAAATTATTATTGTATGATAAAAGCTTTTTAAGGGAATGTCTATATAGACATTTTAGTGTTAAATTTTTTAAAAAAAAAATTAATATATGACAGGGATATGATGCCTGCCAACAAAATATTTGGGTGCAAGCTCTTAAATGTTACGATAAATACAATCAAAGTGATAAAATATAATGAGTATGATATAGGCACAGTGAATAATCATCAATCACTAGTCATTATAGAGGATTGTCAGCGTAGCTGTATACAAAACAAAAGGAAATAATAAGAATAAAATATATATATATACACATATATATATATATATATATGCTCGTGTGCCTATGTGTGCCCACGTGCACACACACGTATAAAGGGACACACATACACATATATGCTAGTGCACGCTAGCGCTCGCCCACACATGCGTGGAGGCTTGCGCTGTGTAACAGAAGAGCTAAAATTAAAAAATGATAATGGTAATAATGGTATTGTATAATTATAATAAATGATAATAAATGAAGGGATTATATATATGTAAATGTGTAAAAAGAAGAAGCCATAAGATTCCTTAATGGAAAAGCACACACATATAGGTGCTGACACTACAATATGTACATGCACACTTGCAACCGTGCATCATAAGGAGAGGGCAAATAAGAAAAGGGGAACATTTTTTAGAGGATCGTGTTAACCTCTAGTTCCTCGTTTAACCCATTCGGCACAAGGGTATTCAGAGTAAAAATCCAATAAGTTTCGCGCTCACACAGTCTGGAAAAACGCTCGGCCTCAGATAGGCCTTTAGGTATGGCTTCTATCACCCAAACCTGTAGGCCCTCCGTGGACTGGCCATGAAATTCCAAGAAGTGCCGTGGTACACTGTGTTCATCACAACCAGTTTCCACAAAGCGACGATGTTTGCCAAAACGCTGTCTTAGTGGGTTAATAGTGCGACCCACATATAGCATTTTGCATGGGCATGTTAGGCAATAAACGACATAATCACTTGAACAGTTGAAAAAATTGTCAAGTTGATAAGTCTTATCCCTATGAGAGAAATTTTTTTGTCCATGTTGGACAAAATTGCAAGTTTTGCACAGGGCTTTATTGCATTTATACATCCCTTTAAGGGGGGCCGGACAAATAGCACTAATTGGTTTAGTGTGTTTTAACTTGCTAGGCGCTATTTTGTTTTTTAGAGTCGGTGCCCTTCTGTAGGTAACTTTAGGTTTATCACAAGCAATTGTAGCTAGGTGGGGGTCTTGCTTCAAGATGTTCCAGTGTTTATGAATGATATGTTCCATTTTTCTATACTGTCCATGGAACCCAGTGACAAATCGAACAACCGGTTTTTCTGGCGATTTTATTCTCTTGGGTTTCTTGCCAGAAAGATAGATGGTATGGGCATGGTCTATAATTTTTTCTGGGTATCCTTTATCCAAAAATGCTATATGTGGGTCGCACTATTAACCCACTAAGACAGCGTTTTGGCAAACATCGTCGCTTTGTGGAAACTGGTTGTGATGAACACAGTGTACCACGGCACTTCTTGGAATTTCATGGCCAGTCCACGGAGGGCCTACAGGTTTGGGTGATAGAAGCCATACCTAAAGGCCTATCTGAGGCCGAGCGTTTTTCCAGACTGTGTGAGCGCGAAACTTATTGGATTTTTACTCTGGATACCCTTGTGCCGAATGGGTTAAACGAGGAACTAGAGGTTAACACGATCCTCTAAAAAATGTTCCCCTTTTCTTATTTGCCCTCTCCTTATGATGCACGGTTGCAAGTGTGCATGTACATATTGTAGTGTCAGCACCTATATGTGTGTGCTTTTCCATTAAGGAATCTTATGGCTTCTTCTTTTTACACATTTACATATATATAATCCCTTCATTTATTATCATTTATTATAATTATACAATACCATTATTACCATTATCATTTTTTAATTTTAGCTCTTCTGTTACACAGCGCAAGCCTCCACGCATGTGTGGGCGAGCGCTAGCGTGCACTAGCATATATGTGTATGTGTGTCCCTTTATACGTGTGTGTGCACGTGGGCACACATAGGCACATGAGCATATATATATATATATATATATGTGTATATATATATATTTTATTCTTATTATTTCCTTTTGTTTTGTATACAGCTACGCTGACAATCCTCTATAATGACTAGTGATTGATGATTATTCACTGTGCCTATATCATACTCATTATATTTTATCACTTTGATTGTATTTATCGTAACATTTAAGAGCTTGCACACAAATATTTTGTTGGAAGGCATCATATCCCTGTCATATATTAATTTTTTTTTTTTTTAAATTTAACACTAAAATGTCTATATAGACATTCCCTTAAAAAGCTTTTATCATACAATAATAATTTTTTGCTATTATAAACGTTATGCCTTAATTACTTCATAATTATTTTATTATGAGCAATATTATTTCATTACTTCTTTAATTATTTTATTATGAGCAATATTATTTCATCACTATTCATTACCTTTATTATCATTATTATTATTACTTTTATTATATATATATATATTTTTTATTAATATATATATTTTTTTATTAATTTTTTAATATATTAATATATTATTATACATTCTATTATTAGTTTTCTGCTATTTAAGCTATCCCAAGTTAGTGGGGTTAAAACTCCCGTTTTGTTTTATGCAACACACTTGTCATAGCAATTATTGAATTCTGCTGCGCTGACGGGCAGAATTACTTTTAAAACATCCGTCCTTCCTGTCTCCTTGTACACTTGAGAAAGGAGCGCGCATGCCCTGTACGAGAGCTGCGCATGCTCTGAAACGCGTTGTGGTTCCCTGCACCATCCAGTTGACGTCAGACGCTCCTCTCCGGACCGACCGTTGCCATCTTTCGCTGCTGTCTCCTATCACGGACAAGCCAGCCTGTATCCCGGCTACTTGCGGCCGCCATAACCGGGACCTGGGAAATCCGTGGAGTAGCGTCAGAGATCCTGGACGCAATATAAACATTAATCCTACTGGATGACACCTGAAACTTACCATGATGTAAGTGTTTGATACAAATTGTCTGCTACATAATAAATCTGTTTTGCTAAGAGGCGCTTTTCTATTTTTCCTTTCATGTCATTTTCCTTGAGTCGGCTTCAACTTGGAGAAGAGCTGCCCTGGGCAACTGAGTTTTTATTAACCTCCCTGGCGGTATGATTCTTTCTGGAATTATGTACCAAAAGCGGTACAATTATTTTGCATGAAAATTTGGTGTTATGTATTATAGGCCTGCGATTCTTAGTAATTACTTACTTAAACCTAAGCAAACCAGAGTCTAGTAGACATCCCGGGTATGATAAATATGAAACACAAAATTATAAATTATAATATAATAAATAACTATAAATAATTATAAAAAATAGTAATCTAATTATAATAAAAATTATTCAATAATGTAATCAAATCAAAAACACTGAAATTTGCTCAGTTGCAGAATTGTCGCTGTCATTAGATTTAGTGTTTGATGACGAATTTCCCCACAAATCGCTATCGCTCAATTCTGCGAGTGATTCTAATTTATTATCGCTGCTTTCTAGTTGGTCTAAAACCACTTTTGACATAAAGGGACACTTTTTGGTTGCTATGGACAATCTCCATTTTCCAGGCAGAAAGAACGATTTTTATTATATAAAAGTGCATGCAGGACACTGGGCAGACCACTAGGGACCAAGGGGGTGTGTAATTATTACATACAGTACTGTAATCTGTAAGATTACAGTATACTGTATGTATACTATGTGTTTCACTTTTTGAATTTGGCGCCCAGTTCCGCTCCCTTGCGACGCTGCGGCTCGCAGGGAACGGAACTAGGAAGTCAGATGGGGACGAAAGTGCCGACACTCGCCGGAGATCTCGCTGGCGATCACAGCAGAGGACATCATCGCTGGATCGCCAGGAGAAGGTAGGGAAACTCCGCTGCGAGCTCTGCAATGTCTACCCCGAGCGTGACTCGGGGTTACCGATCCTAGCATAAAAAAACAACCCCGAGTCACGCTCGGGATTACCGCTAGGGAGGTTAAAGACTTCCTATCCACAATTGTTACTATAGAGTTTTTCAAAACCTTATGCTACCTGCCATCCCTTGGTAACAGTAATAACTTTATGTCCATCTGATTGGAATACTTTTTTTGTTTTTTTGATTTTCAACCTTTGTATAATATCCTTTACACATTTAGGATTAATCGTGTTTGTCTGTGCAGGCTTCCCAAGCGCTTGCATTTGCTATTGTTAATCTAAGCTCTGCTGTACCATGGATTGCAAAACGCTGATGCCAAGACAAATTCAGATACTTACACTGCTTTAATTTAGAAACAAATGCATTATTGTGTTATTGATTACAGAACAGTATTACGTTTTGTCTTTTATATCTGTCTAGCATTCTGCTTTAATGTCAGTAGGATATGGATAGATATAGCCATACGGCTCGCTATCACACACTAGAAAATATTGCATGCTTGTTAATGTCCAATAAATTAGTCTGATTATGCATTTAGTATACTTTGCAAAATGTATAAGGGAAATAATTGCTCTTATTATTTGCCTAATATTGAAAACTGTTTTTGTTGCTGCATACCTTCCTTATGGCGCAGATCTGCAATACCCAACCTAAGGCTTACCTGCTGTCTCACTGTATTTCTTAGCAGGATCTGCTATGCAATAACTTTTTAAAGTATAAGCTTAAAGAGCTCACTGGGCTGTTGTGCTACAGGAATTTTATGCCTAAAAAGATTGAAAAGAAAAAATTATATTTGATGGGGTGCAGGATGGATTGTCATTGTTGTAACAATAAGGCCTCATGCCCATGGACGTTTTAAAAGCTAGTACAGACGCCAGGAAAAAAGCGGCGTTTTTAACTCGATTTTTTCCACGTTTTGCATTGAATTCAATGGACGTAACCCCGCGCTGGCTTTCAGCCGCATTTTTCTTTCTCTATTCCAAATCAATGGCTCCCTATGGGAGCCCATTGATTTGAATAGAGGTCGCACCAGAAGTCGGATCAAGATGATCCGACCTGCGGGGCGACTCGTGTGCGGAGAATCTTGAAGGGGAACCCCGCGAAAAAAAAAAAAAAATTGCGTGAGGTTCCCCCTCAGGATCCATACCAGACCCTTATCCGAGCACGCAGCCCAGCCGGTCAGGAAGGGGGGGGGCGAGCGAGTGCCCCACCTCCTGAACCGTACCAGGCCGCATGCCCTCAACCTGGGGGGTGGGTGCTTTGGGGCAGGGGGGCGCCCTGCAACCCCCCCCAAAGCACCTTGTCTCCATGTTGATGGGGACAAGGGCCTCTTCACGACAACCCTGCCCGTTGGTTGTCAGGGTCTGCGGGTGTGGGCCTTATCAGAATCTGGGAGCCCCTTTTAATAAGGGGGCACCCAGATCCCGGCCCCCCACCCTATGTGAATGAGTATGGGGTACATCGTACCCCTACCCATTCACCTGGGGGAAAAGTGTCAATAAAAAAACACACTAGACAGCTTTTTAAAGTAATTTATTAGGCAGCTCCGGGGGTCTTCTTCCGACTTCTGGGGTCTTCTACCGACTTCTGGGGTCTTCTTCTGACTTTGGGGGTCTTCTACCAACTTCGGGGGTCTTCTTCCGACTTCTCCGCTCTCTCTGGTTCTTCTTCCGCTCTCCGGTGCTTTCTGCCTTCTGCCGTGCACCTCCGCTATCTTCTGCCAGCTCTTTTGCTAGCGGGGGCCCGGTCTTCATCGTCGTCTTCTTCCCTCTTCTCTTCTTGAGATGTTGACACGACGAGGTCTGCCGCTGTAATGCTGTGTGCCCGGCGTGCAACGACTTATATAGGCAGACGCATTATGACGTCGCAGTCCCGGGGCATGATGGGACATCTTTCTTTTTTGGTGTGGGGTTTCCCCCTCAAGATCCATACCAGACCAAAGGGTCTGGTATCGTCTGGAGGGGGAACCTCACGCAAATTTTTTTTTAAATTTTCGCAGGGTTCCCCTTCAAGATTCTCCGAACACGAGTCGCCCCGCAAGTCGGATCATCTTGATCCGACTTCTGGTGCGACCTCTATTCAGATCAATGGGCTCCCATAGGGAACCATTGATTTGGAATAGAGAAAGAAATGCCGGACGAGGCTTAACACAGCGTTAAGCCTTATTACATTGCGTTTTTACACCCTTTGCCGGCGTCTGACGTCTTTACAGCTCTAACGCTGGAGCTTCAGAGCGCACTGTTCCTGGGTTTTTTTTGCAGCTTAAAAACGCCTATGCCATTTACAGCTCAAAAACATCATGGTGGGCATGAGGCCATAGGCTAACATGGAAAACCGTTTTTAAGCTGCAAAAAACGCTCATAAAAGTGGCTGTAAAAATGTCCGTGGGCATGAGGCCTAAAACATATATTACTTTACAGCAGAATAGAGCTCACAATAGGTCTCTGAAAATATCCAACCATTTTTCACCTACGACTGTATGCTTTTACTGCTGCCTGTGTCCCTGTTGGGTAGATTTCCCCTTCAGTTCTTGTGTGGTCTCTTCCATAGGAAATGGGGGATATCTCAGCAACAGAGGCATATACATAAACAAAATCACTTTTTTGGGGGGACAGAATTACAGAATAGCTTGAATCTATCTTGATTTGTTATTTCCTGTGTGTGTTCCATTTGAAGAGAATCCCCCCCCCTTTCTTTTTGGTCTCAGGAACAGCAATAATGAAAAATTTCCCCTGTGTGACACATAATCTTTTAGAGGTTCTAAGCCTCCCCCGCTCTACCAAAAGGGTGCTATTGCACTATGTGCATTTGTTGAGGGAAGATCACCCCTCATTTCCTGTGCTAACCAATACTTAAAGTTCCAGGTTAGTATTAAGTAGGTTAAAGCTGCTCCCACCCACATTCTAAGCCATATATTAACTACCCTGTAAAAGAAAGATGCATGTACTTACCTATTTTCAGGTCACTCCGGTCTGGTCACGTGATCTCCCCAGTTGCCAGTTTCAGGGGAGAGGCGAGATTGCCAAAACCTCTGGAATGCCTGGGGGGTGTCATCACCCATAGCCTTGCTATGGGGCATGCGTTGCCAGCCATCCCTCCTCTACCCTGGAGCCACCTCTGGGAGTTGATCATGTGGCCGGACCGAGGCGCCCTTAGAATAGGTAAGTATCTTCCTTCTACAGGGCAGTTAGTATAGTTGTTAGCAGGTGGGTGGGAGCAGTTTTAAGCTTAGTTAGTACTAGCCTGGATTTCCACCTTAAGAAAAAAATGTTATGGCTTTAAATAAGGAGTTCTGCTCTGTAACTGGCTTGGCTGTTTATGCCTAGTTTTTTGAATCACCAATGTGAAAAGAACACAGAGGCTGACTTACTAAAACTGGAGAGGGCAAAATCTGGTGCAGCTAGGGTTGCCACCTCATCCCTTTAAAACCGAAACAGTTCTGTGGCTGATTAAGGTGGTAATTAAACTCACTTGGTGCCTTATTTGCATTAAATTAGCCTCAAATTAGCCTCAGAACCTGTGTAATTCATATGTGTTCAGGTTTAAAGGAATGAAGTGTCAACCCTAGGTGCAGCTCTTCAAAGAAACCAATCCGCTTTCAGTTTTTTTTTTTGAGTCACAGCTTAATTGAATACGCTGAAATTAGAAGCTGATTGGCTACCATGCACAGCTGCACCAGATTTTTCTCTCTCCAGTTTTAGTAAATCAACCCCACAGAGTACTGTGGGATTACTGGGAATGCTAAAATGCTTGCATTAGAAAGTTAAGTGGAGAGGGAAAAAGATCTGAGTTTGCTAGGGCTTATGGAACACCTATAGTGTCTTTACAAACAAACTGTTGGGTGTGGATAATGGCTCAGACTCTGTCTGACAGAATTACCTTTATCTCCCCAGTGTTAAAGTCACAGAACGTGAATGCCCTTTTTCTAGGCAAAAATCCAAATGCTCTTTCTTTAATGAACGATTCAACTGAAATAACAAAGAGGGTACGTCATTAGGCCGGCCTTGGTTCACTACTGCACTGAATACCTCCCACATGTCATTACATAAGCGCCATTCAGTAGTCTAAAGACCAACCTCTGGTGCAGAGAAAAAGAAGGACTACATATGTCACCAGACTGGATATAAGGCACTTGTAAATGAAAAGAAAAGTATGTACCGGTGGCGGCCCATCCATTACGGGGCACCCGGGGTGCCGCCCCCTCTCTCCACGACACCTCCTATATGACTAATGGATAGATTAATGCATAGCATGAATCTCTTCATGGCCGCCACTGCCACCACCTATTTAGGCGACTGGCCTCTTTTAGGACGCCGGGCGCCTGAATTACAGCGGCGGGGGTATTTTTTTGAAGCACCTGATTAGAGCCATAGACTCTAATAGGCTTCAAAATATGTGGGATTGTGGTCCAGAGCATTGCGCCATGAGCCCACCCAGGTGTTACAACAATATTTGCTGTTGTAACACTGATCCTCAATTCGGACAATCAGAAGTGGGTGTAAGACCCGTTTTCTGATTGGTCGAAAAGAGAAGACTCCTGATTGGCCGCCGAGAAGGAGGGAGGAAACGAGAGCCAGAGCCGTCGCCTGTGAAGAGCAGGAGAACGGGAGAACCACCGCTGCCGAGAGCCCCGGAGAAGCTCCGCATAGATGGGGTAAGTGCACCAGTCCGTCCTATTGCGCGGTCGTGCAATGCTGTACCCAAACAAAATTTACTTCCTTTTTTTCCCACAAATAGAGCTTTCTTTTGGTGGTATTAGATCACCTCTGCGGTTTTTATTTTTTGTGCTATAAACAAAAAAAGTGCGACAATTTTGAAAAAAAAGCAATAGTTTTGACTTTTTGCTATAATAAATATCCCCAAAAAATATATAAAACAATTTTTTTCTTCTACACATTATTTGTAAAAAAAAATCGCAATGAGCGTATATTGATTGGTTTGCGCAAAAGTTATAGCATCTACAAAATAGGGGATAGATTTATGGCATTTTTATTAGTATTTTTTTTTTTTTACTAGTAATTGCGGCGATCTGCGTTTTTTATCATGACTGCGATATTGCGGCGGACACATCGGACACTTTTGTCACTATTTTGCGACCATTGTCATTTATACAGCAATCAATGCTATAAAAATGCACTGATTACTGTGTAAATGACACTGGCAGGGAAGGGGTTAAACACTAGGGGCGATCAAGGGGTTAAGTGTGTCCTAGGGAGTGATGGGCTGCAACTGACATGACAGAGATCACTGCTCCTGAGTCCCGATGACAGGGAGCAGTAGCTCTCTGTCCTGTCACTTGGCAGAACAGGGAAATGTCTTGTTTACATAGGCATCTCCCTGTTCTGCCTCTCCGTTATATGATCGCGTGCCGCCGGCAAACATCGAGTTCGCAGGGCCCGCGGGCATGGAGCGCGCGGCGGGCACACGTGCGCGGCAAATTAAAGGGGACGTACCTGTACTCCCATTTGCTCACCACTGCCATTGTGCCGACGTATATCTGTGTGCAGCGGTCCGCAAGCGGTTAATGTAATAACAAAAATTATATACAGTGGCCTACTTGAATTTGAAACATAGAAATGTTATACATTTTCAGTAGCTTTTAGTGTATTCATACACGAGAAAGATGATTTCTGAATAATTGCTACACATTTCCCTTCGTTTTTGAGTTAGCGAAGACCACAGTGTCCTGTCTTTTCATTTTACACAAAAAGTATGCAAATACCAAATTTTGGGGCATCTGCATCAAACACTTATGTAAGCGAGTGCAATGTCATTTGGTATTTTAATGAATACAAACCGGTGAAAATGTCACCGCTGTGCTCATTTTTATTCATTGTAACCTACCCTTGTCTTTTCCTAGTATTACACTAACAAATTATACAGATAATTTTTTATGGGTATGTCAAGATGGAATACTGAAAATTGAAATTTCTATTTAAAATGTGTTAATTAACAGATATTGTAGTGCCAAATATAATCACCTCTAATCCAAAGACCAATCATTACATAAGTAAAACAATATATACAGATAAGTGTAACTGCCCCTTTAAGTGGGAGTTACCCCTGAACAAATAAATCAAAACTATAGAAAGGTATGGCGCTTACACATACAATACCACATTTCTCAGTGATAAAAAGTAAAATACATTGTGTACTAAGTGATAATTAACAGACAAATCTGAAAATAGAAGAATAAGAAAACATAACAGTGTAAAAAGTTCATCAATGTGCGAAGCCTAGTACCAATCTGTGATTAGACATAAAGCCAGTTCTTTACTGCTAGCATTCTTATCTTCACCACTTGTGCCCAAGATATGCCTGCAATGTACACTCACCAAAGCTCCATGAACCCCCCCCCCCCCCCTCCTTACAGAAGGTCATACTTCACTTAGGTTATCCAATATAGCAGGGATATGCAATTAGTGGACCTCCAGCTGTTGCCAAACTACAAGTCCCATGAGGCATAGCGAGACTCTGACAGCAGCAAGCATGACACCCAGAGTCAGAGGCATGATGGGACTTGTAGTTTTGCAACAGCTGGAGGTCCGCTAATTGCATATCCCTGCAATATAGGGTTCCTCCTTCAAGTTCCACCTCGATCTCAAGGATCATCTGAGTATCTTTATACTCAAGACGGCTTAATAAAAAAATGCCAGAAGGAATTCTTATAGTTTAGTATTTAATAAAAACAATAGAGTGTATAAAAATAGAAATAAAAACTCACATTTTACAGTGCCTGTATTAACGGTACCAGTGAATACAACTTTTGTTGTTTTATCCACCTGCCGCCTCTCCCTCGAATCGGCATGCATTCCAAGCCTCACTTTCATTCTAGATATGACGTCATGCAAAAGTGGCGGTTGCGACTCAAAAGATCCATGTGTGAGCTGCTCAGGCCCTCAGAAGGGATGTAAATCTTCAATGTCCACTGCTATGAGTGCCGGTCTGGGAGAGAGCTTGTCCCGACTCCTGTAATTTCTGGGTAGGAAAAAGGTCTCCCTTAGCTGCATATCTGAACGATCCCTCTGGTCAATATGTTAGTGGCAACCTCAGCCTGGACTCTGACCACGCCATGCCCCAACACATTTCGCTCCACCCCTCGCAGCTTAGTCATGGGAAAATGGCAGTTCCAATACCTCAACGTATGTTTTGCCAAATATGGTTTCTTCAGAAAGGACTTCCAGCCCCACTTCTTGTAGCCAATGTCTTTGATAGGCTTTGGCTGGATAGGGCTGGACGCTGTTCCGAGTTTTACCCACATTTACGGTCCTATGCATTCAGGAATGAATGATAGAAGGGTCACACAGCAGCTAGATGTCCCTATGTGTACTAGGGTTCCAAAAGTGTACCAGTTTCTCCAAATGAAAGTTAAACACTATTATGTTGTATTTTAATATCTACTTAATAGCATCCTTATAACGAACAAAAGCAAATAAAAAAACAAAGCTATTGTGAAGCCCTGGAAACATATCAAGGGCCACACTTATATGTACTAAGTTGACCGCCACTGCACTATGGCACGCCTGTATCCCAGTTTAGCAACATAGATATAGCTATATCAAAAACCTTATTCTTTATAACTTCTGCGCTCCTTTATAAACTAATTCCCCAGATTTCTATAAACACAAAGCTAGCAGCACTGCCAACATACAATATACCATATACAAATGTAGCGACCTCACCCTCCGCTCCCTTCTGACACTTGGCTCTCGTCTAGGGGACCAGGGAGGAGAGTGTGGCGCACCACCAGCTCACACAATACTGTATGCAAAGATGGAGCTAATCAAACCATACCTTCGGGTCTGTGTTTCCATCCAGAGCCAAACCTTCTCTTGAGAATGATTCCCACCGTCCATGCAGGTGGAGGTAGGGTCCTTAGCTCCAAGTAAGTTACTGTCCACACCACTGAAAGTCCAACACTTATTTATTCGTGAGAGCAGACAGGTTGTAACACATTCAGTTCAGACGAGGTGGGGAAGGAAGGTCCAGGCACAAACTTAAACTTGGTTTTCTCCTGTTCTGTATAGCACCAACAGGCTTGACACACAGTCACTGCCACCGACCGTAAGAACTTGAACTACCTTCTAGAAGCGATGGCCCCTGTCAGGGAAAAAAGAGGCATCCATCCGGACGTCACCAGAGGCCCCACCGTCACCAGCAAATGCTGCACCAGGTCTTCGGATAGGGTTACCTCCCTGGCCTCCCTGTCCTAGATTCGGGCATCCACACCGGGGGACATCCTAGGAGCCCTCGATCCCTTGCGGATATTCCCCACTGGCATAAATTGGTCCATGAATCCTAACAATTATTGCATCTGAGCCTGTTACCACTCAGATGCTTCCCCTAAATATGGCCACCCGCTACACATCCCCCCAGTTATTTGACACTGGGCCCCCAGTGTCTGGAACCAATTTATGCCCTCTAAATCAGAGTCAGCATAAATCTAATCCAGAGACAAACTAACCAAAAAGAAGAAAAATATGACAACTTAAAAAAAAATTGTTTGTGCCTGAACCAAAAAGGGAAAGGAAAAAGAAAAAAACAACAACAAAGAACATACACAGAGATAAACCATTCAATTGCATAACAATATAAACTTTTCTTTGCTAAAGAGAAGAAGAAAATTTTTTTGGGCGTCTACACCGGGGGACACCCTAGGAGCCCTCAATCCCTCGCGGAACCCAGTTGAAGGTACTGGGCTCCAGGCCTCCAGAAAGTACCTCACCCCAGACCGAAGGTGTCTGGGGTGAGACCGTAGCTCCGTCTCCGGGCCTAGGGCACCCGGAGACCACCATCACTCACCCCCAGGCTGAAGGTGCCTGGGCGTGGACCCCGAGTGGAAGACGTCTGCCCCCTTTATACCCTCCCACAACAGGCACAGCAGGTTCCCCGCCCCGCTGTACTACTGCCGCGAGAGGACACAAAGGGCACAGCCCTCCAATGGTGGTTCAACCCCGGCCTATGGTGACAGCGCCACCTATAGACCCCAAGGAACTGGACACCATTGATATTCCCCACTGGCATAAATTGGTCCATGAATCCTAACAATTATTGCATCTAAGCCTGTTACCACTCAGATGCTTCCCCTAAATATGACCATCCGCTACACAAAAAAAGCAGCACTCTATCCCAAATTCTAAATAACAAACACCCAATGTGACATAAACAGTTAAGTGTATTCTATAATAACAAATATAGTATTTGTAACTCATATGCAATTTACAGTATATTATTAATACAAAAATGTAGATCCCTAGAAAACACAATGTGAAATCAGTGCCTGACTCTCTACTTATATTCTATATATATATATATATATATATATATATATATATATATATATATATATACAGTATATATACCTGTAGAATATTATACAAAATATGGCTATGTCTATAAGCCTTTTCCAGCTAAAGGCACACACATTTGGGAGCCCTTTGGAAAGTGAAGAAACATCCTTTCCTCTTCCCTTGTGTCAGTCATGTGACATATGATATGATCACATGACATGCCAAACAGGCAGTAAGGTCTTCCAGACTGCAGTGTTTAGATAGCAGAGGGCCTACTTGTTGATCTTTCAAACTTCTGGTGGGGCCAGTAAAGCTACTGCTCTTTTCCTTATTGTTATTGCAGTGCTGACAACAGTAGCGTCACTAGGGGGTGGCTATTTGGGCTATACCCCCGAATCTGGAGCCCATAGCCCCGAGTCTCTTACCGCAGGGGTCCCCGCCTAACCAGCAGGCCATGGCCTCTCTGCAGCCGGGCGGCGAGTGCGGCGAGCAGACGGGCTGCATGAGACCGCCAGGCAGGTGGATGAGAAAAGCAAAGCAAACAGGCGGACGAGCAGAGATGGCATCATCTCTCTTTGCCCGTCCTGCATCACCGCTCTTCCGCCCTCACAAGCAGGCCTCTTCAATCTTGGTGGTGCGGCCGTGATGATTGAAGTGCCAACACCAGTCATTGCCTGCAAAAAATTGCTTACCACCCGCGTGCCCACCCCCCCCCCCCCCCGGCCTGCATAAAGGTTGGTGACCGCTGCTATTTGCTCTAGCCCCAAATCTTTTGCAGACCTAGCAACGCCCCTGGCTGACAAGGCTGACAATAACTAACAAACAATATTTTGCAGTAAAATCCTTTACTGAATGGAAGTTTAGTTAGATATGCAGTGTATTTTTAAGGTCTAAAAATTAAAGGCACTGACATATTATTTAGCAAAGCTTAGTTAAAGGAGCAAGATGGCATGGCCAAATCTATGCTTTTCTAAGAATGATAATGAGCCGTGCTCAGCTCTATACCTCTCCTGAGACTACAAAGCTGATTTTGCAATGACAGGTAACTACACAGAGGTTGCTGGAATTAATCTCCTGTTTTGTTTAACAATGGCAAACAGAGATATGACCTTAAGCCTTACTGTCAGTGAAAAAGTTAAAATATAGATTTACTAAGTCTAATGCTTAGTTTTCACTAGGTAGAATGTGGCCACAGATTATGGAATTAGCAGAGTCATTCCAAAGAAACGGTGCTAGTAAGGCAGTAACTGCAAGGCGCAACCTATCCAGATCAATCTTTGCACAGCGGGGAACAAGACTGCTTTGAACTGAAAACTTGGAAGAACAGATCTGCCATTTGCTGTTTAGATCAATGGCTCTTTGAAGAGTACACTCTCCAGGATTATATAATTAACCCTTTAGAAAACAGGTATTACATATGAAGGTTTATAAACACGCAACTGCTATTATTATTAAACAATGCTTATAAACACAGTCTTACCCGTGGGCCTCGATGCATATGACCATAGTAGGCAGGGAGATACTGATCTTCTTAATCTAGCTCCTTTTACTGGCCAGGATGTAGTGAAAGACTTGTATAGCGCTACAATGTGAACTGAGTTGCCTCAAGGCACTTTTTGAAGCCAGTGTCTTGCTGGCTGGTGTGGTCATTTTACCCCGTAGGATCTTGACACACATACGTACACATAAATACTGGGCCAATTTTGGACAATCCAATTAACCTACCAGCATGTCTTTGGAGTGTGGGAGGAAACTGGAGTACCCGGAGGAAACCCACGCAGACACAGGGAGAACATGCAAACTCCAGGCAGATAGTGTAATGGTCATGATTCGAACCAGTGACCCTATTGCTGCTAGGTGAAAGTGCTAACCACTACACCACTGTGCTGCTGGTTTTAGGAGGCATAATCCCCTGATCTTCCAACATTAATTCGGAAGGATCAGCAGAATCTCTGATCAGTAAAATCAGTAACCTTACAAAAAAATATCTTGTCAACAGGGCCAGAACTATATGTGCTAGGGCCCCATTGCAAAACCATTAAGGGCTCCTTCTGTCCATCTAATCTTCATCTGATCAATTCCTCTTGTTATACTGAATACTTTTTTCTTTTGGGTAAATATTTAGCAGCTCCCAGACTGTCTGGACATAAGTTTTTTCTACTGATTTCTGCATAAGTAACAAAGTAGCTAAACAGTTCTGGGCCCCCTGTGCTTCTGGGCACCGCAGCTATTGCCTAGTCTGCTATAAAAAGAGAGGGTCTTTTGAAGCAGCTTCAAGGGCGACTTTGAAGATATACGAATCCTTTAAATAACATGCCTGAGGATGCCTAAAGCTGTATGTGGTATGTTTTTCAAAGTCAGGCTCAGCAACAGCATTCATTGGCAGCACATATTTGGGATTTTTTTTTCTTCACATTTTTGTAATTAGCTTGATTTTCATACAGCAGTAGCACCCCAATCATATTAATTTTAGTTTGAATTTTTTTATTTTTCAGTTATAGCAACACAAGATTACAGACGACAAAGCAGCCCTGTTCCCACCATTTTATAGTGCTGGGGTTGGCTTATCTAAAAGCCACACATTTCAAACCTGCATGATTCCCCTAAAAACCCATGGAAGCAGTGAACCCAAACGTCAGATCTAAATAAGAAATGAAATTGCCATTGCTTGTGCTAAAAACAATATGGACACACCAACTCTACCTAATAAGGATATTGTTCAATCTAGATATTTCATTATGCCATTGTCCATAATCCTGTCCACCGGTCAGGACCTGGATCTAAACTCGAGGTGTCCGACAGCAACTCTTCTTGCTGAGCCACCTGACATGCTGGACAGCCCTTGTGCCTGATTGCTTAGAAAACTTTTCTTTATGTCTCATTTCTCTTGAACCTTGAAACCTTTGCTCCTCCCATGAACTTTCTATTTAAACCTCTACCTTTGCACTTCCATTTTGCCAGGTTATTGTGCTCTCTCCAGCCAATATCTCCTTCTTGTCATTCCTGCTGCCATCTGTATCTTCGCTACCTATCTTTGGCTTGTTATTCGACTATGATTCTGCTTGATCCTAAATCTAATGTGTAAACACTTGTTGCCAACCTTTGGCTTGTTCATTGACTACGCTCCTGCTTGATCCCTACCTGCTATATCTTCTACTAGAACCCGGCTGGTTCACCTTCTAGTGGGATGATCCTTAGGACTGTGTCCAGATACTAACACGCATCAAAACCCATCCCCAACATTAGAAGCTCTGGTGAATTCTGGTCAGTTGGGTGAGCCTGCGTCATCCACCATGGTTGTATACCTATACTGCTATTCAGTGGGATTCTCTCTACTGCTATAGCTACTGGTTTCTGAGCCTGAACCCTGACCATTGCCCCACCTCTAAATGATATGTTTTTATTACAGTTACTATGTACCTAGTCATGTAGTTTTACAATAGTAATAACCACAGCAATGCTTATTAATCTTCTAAAATTGTAGTGTAAGGCAAACTGCTTGATAGCAAAATACAAGCTGCTTAATCAAGTATGTTAGGTACTGTAATATACTGTTTTCCTGTCTAATTTGCAAACACTAGCTATATGATTCAAGTTTTTATTAAAATGCAAAATGGAGCCCCCGAGTATATCCAACAGATTTGTCCTAGTGCTGACATGTTTTATTTTAAAAACGAGTATTTCTCTGTCTGGCATTTGTTCTCACCAAAACTAATTTAGAAAACAGCAGGTGTGTATAGCACAAATAACACAAGCATTCTGAAAGCCAAAGTATTCTACCCTGCAAATCTTAGCTTTGACAAACTAAGGTGAGCTCTGGCTTGCCCCCATAACCCCTTCAACTTTGGTCAGTGTGTACACCCATTACTATAGGGTACCAGTAATAACTACGGGAGGGAGGAAAAATGAATCAAACTCAATTCTCTATACCTAAGCTAAATTTTGCCTAAGGCTGGTTTCACATGGGCGTTCCATTTTTTAGTTCAGTTCAGTCACATTTTTTTTTTGTTGTAAAAAAACGGCTTAAAAATGGATACAGATGTGAACTGAACTTCAAACACTGTATATAGCTGGTTGCTAAGGAGGGGGCCAGGAAGCCAGTCGCCATGCCCTTGTCAACCGATGAGTCATCCCAGCAGGTTCCCCACTGACAGCTGCATGTAAAAAAAAAAATTCCGGCAAAAACAAAATCATGAAAAAAATGCTGTGCCCCCCCAGTTCATGTGGGTTTTTTCAAAAATGGCATGGGGTCCCCCCAAATCCATACCAGACCCTTATCCAAGCATGCAGCCTGGCAGATCAGGAAAGGGCGAACCATACCAGTCCGCATGCCCTCAACATGGTGGGGTGGGTGCCGTTTGTCACAGAACCCCGTCGCATTCCACTTGATTGCTTCCGTCAGTATACAGCCTCCTCCAGTCTGAACATCAGATATCAGATATTATAGCTGCCCATACAACACTACCCAATACTAGCTTTTAGAAACATGGAATGTTTATTCAAACAAACTCACCAAATATATACCACAGGAGGACACCCCCCCCCCCCCTGATCATATTACCCTAACAATACAAACTGTAACCAAGAACATAATTAACAAAAGCTAATTAACTTGTCACTTATCCCAGCGTAGGTGACTCAAATCCCACCCAGACAATGTTGTGATTAATCAGGTATCCCCACTTCAGGTCAGACTTGGCGGCATCAAACTAAAGTACAATACACATTGTTATAAGTGTAAACACATCCCACAAGGGTTTGCTAGGAGAGACAAAAGGTGTTCCAATTAGCACAATTAACCATACAAACATTGATCTCCCCCCTCCTCAGCCTAGTAGGCAACGAACTATAGCAGGAGTAGCAACTATAGCAGGAGTAGAAGCTTCACTATATCAGCTTGTCGCTGGGGAGGGAGGCCGACTGCCCTGGCTCCCTGGAACTCCGCAGTTTTTGCCGGTGCTGGGCAGAGGTTGATAGCACTCTGCCCTGTTGCCAGCACTTCTGCTGGGTTTCTGTTAGTGGAGACCGCAGGCCCATCCACCGACACCAGATCAAGCTGCAGTTGTGAGGTGCCGATTCATTCTTACCTTAGAGCTCCTGCAGAGTGGATTGTTGTGTGCAGAGGCCAGTAGTGTTCTGCCCTGTTAGCGCTTCAGCGCTCACATCATCCGCTCCAGCTAACTGTTGGGGAGGGAAGACAGTTTCCTTCTGTCATGTACCTGGTGATGAGCCTGGGATGCAGGGAGCGGCCTCTTTTGCACCTCCTACTCCGGAACCCCTGATGGTGGGAACAGGGAGCTCGGGAGTGCGGAGTCGCACAAGTGCCTGTCAGGAACACTGGTGCAGAGGTGGAGCTGGACCTCAGGAAGCTCTGTGCAGGTTTCAGCGGAAGCAGGGAAGCTGGACGGCAGGCAGGCTTGGCACACAGGGAACTGAGGAGACAGACGGCAGACAGCGGGGAGGTGTCTTGTAGTTCCGGGCACTGGCAGGTCCAAACAGGCCGGGTAATCCACTGGCTGGCAGATCAGGTGCAGTGCAAGAGGCAGAGGCAGAGTCGTTATACGGTCCGGGTTGGCAACAGGCAGGCAGCAGGTAGCAGAAGGAGCAGGCGGAAGCAAGGTCAACAAGCCGGGGGTCAGCGGGCAGGCAGAAGGCAAGAAGCGTCAGGAACAAGCCGGGTCACAGGAACAGATCGGTAGGGTAATAGCAGATAGCAGGTGGGTCTTGGAAACGCTGTAGACCAGACAGCAAGGAGCCCCAGCACAAGCCCCAGATTGGCGCCAGAAAGTGTCACTGCGCGCTCCCGCGCGCACCCGCGTGCCGTTACCGCGCATGAGCGTACGCGCTAACGCCAAATCGCCGCTATAGCGCAGGCGCGAACGCGCTAACGCCGATTCGCCACTATTGCGCCGGCGCGTACCCACGCGCGCCGCAGCGTCGCCAGCTTGCAGGTGAGATTGCCCATCATGACATTGCCCCCCTCCAATGGGCAGCCTCCGGATGCCCAACTGGGCCATCTTAACTGGATGGGAGTCTTTGAAGGACTGAACCAATCTTTTGGCATGGATGTTGCACTCAGGTTCCCATGAGTTCTCCTCAGGGCCAAATACCTTCCATTTTACAAGAAATTGGACTTGGTTGCGCCTTTTTCTACAATCCATGATGGATTCCACCTCAAACTCCTCTTCACCGTCAACCAAGATTGGTTCAGGAGGGCCGGTGTCACGTCCCGAGAAGGGATCAGGAACAGTAGGCTTGAGTAGGGCAACATGGAAAACCGGGTGGATCCGGAATGATTCTGGTAGCTCCAGTTCATAGGCCACACTGTTAATCCGTCTCCTGACGGGAAAAGGACCCACAAACTTGGGACCCAATTTCTTTGAGGGACAGGCAAGTCTAAGGTTCAGTGTAGATAACCACACCTGATCCCCGGGTTCCAGATTGAGTTCTCCTCTTCTCTTTTTGTCGAACACTTCTTTATTATATTCTTGTGTCTTAGTCATCGTGTCTCGTAATAACTCATTGTTTGCTCTGAAAAAATCCAATGTCTCCTGGACAGCAGGTACAGCAGACTCCGGGATACAGTTGGACAAGAATGAGGGGTGAAAGCCGTAGTTAGCATAGAACGGGGATTGCTTCGTGGCGGAGTGGACCGAATTATTGTATGCAAATTCGGCCAGCGGCAGCAGAGGTACCCAATCTTCCTGCGAGAACGAAGAAAAGCAGCGTAGGTATTGCTCAAGTGTCTGATTCGTCCGTTCAGTCTGGCCATTTGATTGTGGATGATAGGCAGACGAGAAGGACAAGTTAATCCCGAGAGCTTCACACAGGGCCTTCCAGAACCTGGAGGTGAATTGCACCCCTCGATCCGACACGATGTTTGCAGGGATGCCATGGAGCCTTATGATTTCCTTGACAAAAATTTTAGCTGTCTCAGGAGCGGAAGGCGTACCCCTCATGGGCAAGAAGTGCGCCATCTTTGATAGTCTATCCACAACCACGAAGATAGTGGTGAAAAGCTCCGAGGGAGGAAGTTCTACGATGAAGTCCATGGAGATCATCTTCCATGGCCTCTCGGGTACGGGCAATGGTTTCAACAGACCCCTGGCTCTGGACTTACTTCCCTTGTTTCTGATACATGTGCTGCAAGACTCCACGTAGCTCCTACAGTCCTTTGATAGTTGCGGCCACCAGAACATGCGTTGTAGAAGTTCGGAGGTCTTGAGTACCCCGAAGTGCCCAGCCAGTTTGCTATCATGGCAGGAACTAAGGACCGCGACTCGCAGGCCCTCTGGTACAAAGATTTTGTCCTTGTACCATAAAAGTCCATCCTTGAGCTGTACCTCTGTCCCAGGTGAGGGAGAGATCCCCCTGGATGCTTGCTTGATCCGAGATAGCAGGTCCTCTTGAAGCAAGAGGAAGTTTCCAGGTGACAAGATGGTATCCGGAGGGGCAGGTGTTTCAGGGTCACAGAACATTTGTGAGAGAGCATCAGGTTTAGTATTCTTCGATCCTGGTCTATACGTTATATGGAAAGAGAAACGTGTGAAGAAAAGTGCCCACCTGGCCTGCCGGGGTTTCAGACTCTTTGCCACTCTCAGATACTCCAGATTCTTGTGGTCCGTATAGACCAGGATCGGATGCGCTGCTCCTTCCAGGAGGTACCGCCATTCCTCCAGGGCGGCTTTGATTGCCAGTAATTCCCGGTCTCCCACATCATAGTTCTTCTCCGAATCTGACAGCTTACGGGAGAAAAAGGCAACCGGATGTAAGAAAACCTTGGGCCCCTGTCTTTGGGAGAGAACCGCCCCAACTGCTGTTTCCGAGGCGTCCACCTCCAGTATGTATGGAAGAGCCGCATCAGGGTGCCTCAGAACGGATGCAGAGGTAAATAATTCCTTAAGGGTCTCAAAGGCCGTTTGGGCTTCTGAAGACCACTGGAACCGGACAGTCTGTTTGGTTAGGTTGGTTAATGGGGTGATAATGGACGAAAACCCCCTGATGAACTTCCTATAAAAGTTTGCGAATCCGATGAAGCGCTGTATTCCTTTCCTATCTACGGGCACCGGGCAGTCAAGAATTGCAGCCACTTTCTGGGAGTCCATCGTGATACCCTCCACCGAGATGACAAGTCCAAGAAATTGGATGCTTTGGCGTTCGAATTCGCATTTTTCTGGTTTTGCGTATAACCTGTGCATTCGAAGCCGTGCGAGCACATTCCGAACGTGTTCCCGGTGTTTCTCCAAGGAGGGGGAAAAGATGAGGATGTCGTCCAGGTAAATGATAACAAAAAGGTCAAGGTAGTCTCTAAAAATGTCGTTCACAAAATGCTAGAACGTAGCCGGGGCATTGCAGAGTCCGAAGGGCATGACTAAGTATTCAAAGTGCCCGAAGCGAGTGCGAAAGGTAGTTTTCCACTCATCCCCGCTTCGGATCCGCACCAGGTTATAGGCCCTACGGAGGTCTAGTTTTGTGAAAATGACTGCGGATCCCAGTCTTTGAAACAATTCAGGAACTAAAGGAAGGGGGTATCGGTTCTATATCGTCACTTTGTTGAGCTCTCTGTAATCCACACAAGGTCGGAGGGAATGGTCCTTTTTCTCAACAAAGAAAATCCCTGCCCCTGCCGGTGACGTAGAAGGACGGATGAACCCTTTCATGAGATTATCATCAACATAGATCTTGAGGGTCTCGAGTTCAAGTTCCGTCAGGGGAAAAATCCTGCCAAAGGGGATTTCAGCCCCGGGGAGAAGCTCAATCGGACAGTCGTAACGCCTGTGTGGAGGAAGAGTCTCAGCCCCTTTCTTGCTAAAAACGTCCAGGAAGCTGTGGTATGCTTCAGGAACTGACTGGCGGGCCTCAGCATCAGAGTCCATGCAAAGCAAGGGAGAAGGGGTACTCAAAACTTCCTGCAGAAAATGTTGACGGCAGTAGGGGGAACAGAAACTGACTTCTCCTGATGTCCAATTAATTTGCGGGGTTATGGGCCTGTAACCAGGGCATGCCCAGAATGATGGGGAACAGAGGAGACTTGATGACATCTAGGCAAAGTAACTCCTGATGAGTACTGGCAATGGTTGTGGCCAGCGGTAGGGTCTCTTGTGTGACTGGTCCGGATTTAAGGGTCGACCCATCAGTGAGGTATACAGAAAGCCCTTTAGCTCTAGGGCGCAAAGGAATGTGGTGTGTGGTGGCAAAAGCTAAGTCCAGAAAGCAACTGCAGGCCCCGGAGTCAATGATAGCGCTGACTTGAATATTCCCTCCTGGGAGCTGCAAAAGAATGGGAATCGCCAGGTGAGCAGAATTACTGGGTATAACGGGTAAATGCACAGACGACATGGAGAGGCACTTACGGATCTTCACCGGGCAGGTCCGTACATAATGTCCGGGTTCTCCGCAGTACAGACATAGGTTAAGGGTTCGCCTGCGTTGACGTTCCTCAGGGGTGAGAGAGGGACGGAGAAGTCCCAGCTGCATGGGTTCTGGGTTGTCAGAGGAGGCTGTAGCTGGGAATGGAGGAGCTGAGTTGGCAGAGCTGGGTACCCGGGGCAACATCCAAACCGGGCGAGATGGCCCGGTGGCTCGTTCAGTCCTACGTTCTCGTAGGCGACGGTCAATCTGGATGGTCAGGTTGATCAGAGCATCCAAAGTTCCGGGCACACCCACACGTGCCAGTTCATCTTTGAGTGGTTCAGAGAGTCCCAATCGGAATTGGTAACAAAGAGCAGCATCATTCCAATTAGTGTCTGAGCTCCATCTCCTGAATTCAGAAACATAATCCTCGGCGGGTCTGCGGCCTTGCTGAAGGGCATGCAGGGTTGCTTCGGCAGTGGCTCGTCTGGTGCGGATCCTCGTAAAGCTGTGACATGGTTTGAAAGAAAGTGTCCAAGGTATTAAGTGAAACGTCTTTATGCTCCAAGAGGCGGTGAGCCCAGGCTTGAGGCTCACCAGACAGGAGGGAAATAACGAACCCCACTTTGGTGGATTCCAGTGAAAAGGTCCGTGGTTGCAAGGCAAAGAAGAGCTCGCAGGCATTCCAAAAGGCTCTGTATTTGCTCCGCTCCCCTGAGAATCGCTCAGGCGTGGGTACCTTTGGTTCAGGCGGCATCATGACCACCGAGGGAGAAGTGGAAGTCCCGGTGGAGGAGGAAGCTGAGGAGGATAGGGCCTGGACTCGGCCCTCCAGTCGGGTATAACCCTCTTGCAGGCTTCTGACGGCCTGGGTTAACCCATCCAGGTGTCGGCAAAGTTCCTCCATTGGGTTCGCTCCCTGCGCAGGCTCGGACATGGCTGTCTGGTACTGTCACGTACCTGGTGATGAGCCTGGGATGCAGGGAGCGGCCTCTTTTGCACCTCCTACTCCGGAACCCCTGATGGTGGGAACAGGGAGCTCGGGAGTACGGAGTCGCACAAGTGCCTGTCAGGAACACTGGTGCAGAGGTGGAGCTGGACCTCAGGAAGCTCTGTGCAGGTTTCAGCGGAAGCAGGGAAGCTGGACGGCAGGCAGGCTTGGCACACAGGGAACTGAGGAGACAGACGGCAGACAGCGGGGAGGTGTCTTGTAGTTCCGGGCACTGGCAGGTCCAAACAGGCCGGGTAATCCACTGGCTGGCAGATCAGGTGCAGTGCAAGAGGCAGAGGCAGAGTCGTTATACGGTCCGGGTTGGCAACAGGCAGGCAGCAGGTAGCAGAAGGAGCAGGCGGAAGCAAGGTCAACAAGCCGGGGGTCAGCGGGCAGGCAGAAGGCAAGAAGCGTCAGGAACAAGCCGGGTCACAGGAACAGATCAGTAGGGTAATAGCAGATAGCAGGTGGGTCTTGGAAATGCTGTAGACCAGACAGCAAGGAGCCCCAGCACAAGCCCCTTTAAATAGCCCCAGATTGGCGCCAGAAAGTGTCACTGCACACTGTCTGCCCTTTCTCTGGTACTGTTTCCCAGGTGCACAAATCCTTGTTGGGGAGTAATGTAACGTCAAGGGTGGGCTCTCCGGGTGACGTCATCAGATAGCCACGCCCCATGACTATGTAACAGATGCCAGACAGCGGGAAAAAACACAAGGGAGGAAGACATCTACAGAACAACAGTGGCTTTTTTGTTTTTTAGCGGGTAACCGGCAGCGAGGAAGAAGACAGCAGCTGTAGAAGACGGCGGCAGGAGAGATGGCCCTGGAAGAGACGGCAGTGGGAGAAGACGGCACCGGGAGAGACAGCGGCGGGAGAAGATGGTGGGGGGAGAAGACGGCACTGGGAGAGATGGCGGCGGGAAAAGACGACGGTACTGGGAGAGACGGCGGTGGGAGAAGATGGCACTGGGAGAGACGGCAGTGGGAGAAGATGGCACTGGGAGAGACGGCGGCAGGAGAAGACGGTGGCAGGAGAGATGGCACCAGGAGAGATGGCAATGGGAAAAGATGACAGCGGGAGAGATGGCGACGGCAGAAGATAGCTCAGAGCCATTAATAAAGGATTTGTCAAAAACCGGCTCTTGTTTTTTTTACTTTTCAGTTTTTTTGGTGAATGAGTAGTGGTACAATGTACCTGATACCCATTCACATGGGGGGGGGGGGGGCGGGATCTGGGGGTTTTGTTTTTGGTTTGTGAAAAGGGGGTTCCAAATTCCTAAAAACCCACCACCCACAGACCCCGACAACCACCGGCCAGAGTTGTCGGGAAGAGCCCTTTGTCCCCAGCAACATGGGGGCAAGGTGCTTTGGGGAGCCCCCCCTGCCCCAAAGCATCCACTCCCCCATGTTGAGGGTATGCGGACTAGTATGGTTCAGAAGGGGGGGCGCACGCTCATCCCCTCCCTTTCCTGACCTGCTGGGCTGCATGCTCGAATAAGGGTCTGGAATGGATTTTTTTTATTATTTTATAATCATACTTACCTAGGTGGATGCAGCATCAGACCAATGCTGCAGCTGTCCCCCGGCATCTCTGCACTCAGAACCAAGCAACCCAATGGCTCGGTTCTCACTCCTCCCCAAGCAGAGTGATGCAGCCTCTCTCTCTCTGCAGATGTCAGCATCTCTCCTGCTCTGATCCTCCATGCTCATTGAAGCGATGAGCTGTGGAGGGGCAAGGAGCGGCCGTCTCAGCGGCTCGCTGAGACTGCCATCTGTCAAGGCAGCTGGCGGATACAGACTTCGGAAGTCGGGATGATGCACTGCCTCAACTGATAGGAGTGATGTCTGCGGAGAGCGGACTTCAGACCGCTCTGCGCTAAAAACGGGTCACAGGAGTGCAAAATTTCAGGGTTAGATTTCTGAGCCATTCCAAAGTAGCAGAGATGCCATGGGGGGGGGGGGGGGACTACCCATCCACCACCTTCCATTCTGAAACAACACCATGCAAGGAAAACTCATATTTGGGGGCGTGTCTAAGATGGCGGAGTGAGAGGACGTGCTTTTTAGAGCTCTGCTGCACAATTTATCCTGTACTACCTCCATTCGGCTTTTTCCCCACATAATACCCGCCTGAACGGCGGTGGATGTCTACTAGACGATCCGGGCGCGGCAGGGGGGGTAAGAAGCTTAATTTTCCCCCCGTGGTGTCTCCGGAGACGAGTCCTGCAGTCCAGAGGCCTAGCAGACAGGCGCCTCGTGTCAATATGGCGTCGCAGACGAATGCCCAGGAGGGCCCTGCCACCTCCACTCCTGGCATCCCGGAGGTCATGGCGGCAGTTGCTGCATGTCAGGCCGCGGTGGCCTCTTGCCAGGCGGCCCTGACCAACAAAATTGAAATGGTGCAGGTGGATGTGGGTCTCATCCGACAAGACCTGGACAAGGTCCGCTCCAGACTGACTGAGGCGGAGAGTCGGGTGGGCCGGGTGGAGGACACCGTGGGCGAGAACACCGGGGCGATCCGCTCACTTACCTCTCGGGTGAAGCTGCTGGAGCATCGCGCGGAGGATTCCGAGAACAGATGCCGCAGGAATAATATCCGCATAGTGGGACTCGCGGAAGGCGCCGAGGGTAAGAACTCTACTGCTTTTGCGGAAGAACTGCTTCGATCCCTTCTCCCGGCGGCCCGTTTGTCTCCTCACTTCACGGTGGAAAGAGCGTATAGAGTGCCACCGCATCCCGGCCCGCAGGGTTCCCCCCCCCGTACCTTCATCCTGCGGCTCCTGAACTTTAGGGATCGGGACGAGCTGCTCAGGGCGGCTAGAGCGGCGGGGGAACTGCTACACGGTAATGGCCGCCTGATGTTATTCCCTGATTTCTCCATAGAGACTCAGAAGCTCCGGCGCTCCTTTGATGGAGTTAAAGCAGCTCTCCGCTCCAAGGGCATTAAATATAGTGTACTCTTTCCTGCCAAGCTGCGAGTCATCGACGGAGAAACGGTCCGCCTCTTCGCCACACCGAGGGATGCTGCACGGTGGATAGAAACTCTCCCCCCTCAGGGATGAGGCCAGCGGAGATTCTACTAGTAAGTTAGACCTGTCTGGTGCCGGGACCCCTTGGATTGCCTTACTTGCCACTGTACTTTCTTCAGCAGCCTGCTGTGCTTTGCTGGCCGGATGATTGGATGTCGGCCCCATTCTACTATACTTTCATGCTGACACTCGTGGGGAGTTTACAGCATGGCATGCTCTGGTTGCTGCCTACTGCTGTCTGCATTTCATAACTGCTCTGCATCCTAGAGGGAGTTGTATGGGGGGAACTGACTGCTTGAGCGTAACAGCTGTACAGGAGCACTGATTCCCCAGTTGATCTGGCTGCTGCTCATATCTCCTCCAACTTTCCTTTACTGACTACAACCCAGCCCCCTTTGTCCTGTGCTGGCTATTGAGGGGAAATCTGTTAATTTTTTCTTTTTCAATATATTTTGTTGTATTTTGATCTGCACATTTCTACTGTTGCCCTGTTGAACCGGTTACTTATAAGCAATGAGCCCCTGGTGATACCAGGTGAACTATACAACCCGATTGGTTTATTATAGCAGCATCTCTGGACTCATAGGCTGATCCTTCAGTTGACCCCATTTTGGGCGACTACACCTTACTTTGCCTCAGGGTGTTTGCCGCTTGAACTTGGGCGATGCTGACTCTCTGCCTCTTGGGAAATGTACACACGCCTCCCAGACATTAGTTGCCTTCGGGCTGGTTATTGGGGTAATATGCAGTCTTGCCGTGGGTGGGATCTGCGGGGTGGGGGGAGGGGAAGGTTGGCCGTTGCTGACCCTTTTTATATGCTCCGTTGGGCATGGGATTTGATGTTAAGTTGCTACTGTTTTGTTTTTTGTTTGTTCCTTTATGGCATGGTCGCATTTACACTGTCTATGATTGTGATGTGGGGGGGTCTGGGAGGGGTGCCGCCGGCTGGTTGGACCCTGGAGGTGGTGGAGGGCGAACATCCCAGGCTCACTACTTATTACCCATTATCACACATATGCTACAATGGCTCAGATTTCCATAATGTCATGGAATGTGAGGGGACTCAATTCTGCCCATAAAAGATCCCTGGTACTTAACTACATCAGAAGACACTCCCCTCATATTTGTGTGCTACAGGAGACACACCTCCTGGGATCTCGAATCATGGGCCTTAAAAAGGCTTGGGTGGGTCATCATTATCACGCAACGTACTCCACCTACTCCAGGGGGGTCAGTATCCTGGTGCACAAGCAGCTGGCTTTTCGGCTCTTGGACGTCAGATCGGACCCCGGAGGTAGGTACATTATTATCCATGCCCTGATTGCTAATAACCCGTGTGTCTTGGTGGGGCTCTACCTTCCTCCACCGGCAGATAAGACGTTATTGTATACTGTTATGCAAAATGTGATTGATTACGGGGTGGAGGATGTCATAGTACTAGGGGACTTCAATATGACTGTGACCGCTGACATGGATAGACTACACTCTGTCTCTCGGTGGGTACCTGGGCTGACGGAATGGGCACACACCTTTGTCTTGATGGATACCTGGCGCCACTTTAATCCCTCATCTAAGCAGTTTACTTGTCACTCCAATACGTTTAGAACTCTCTCCCGTATTGACATGATCTACGCCTCCCGATCCCTGCTTAATAAGGTTACAGCAGTGGATATTCTATCTCGGGGCATCTCCGACCATGCTCCCCTACTTCTTAAGCTATCCGTGGGGCCACCTGGAGAGCGGTTGTGGAGGCTATCTAGGTACTGGATTGAGGAGGAGGGTATTCAGGAAGCTGTGCAGGAGGGCATGTGCCACTATTGGCTGGAGAATGAGGGTGTTGCTTCTCCCCTGGTCACCTGGGATGCCTTTAAGGCCTGGACCAGGGGGGAGTACATGGCGCGTATCTCCATCGCTCGTAGGATGGCTGCACGTTCCCTGGAGGAGTTGGAGGAGACGGCGAGAACGACCGAAGCCGCATATGTGGCTAATCCCGATCAGGTGACCTACGGGGCTTGGCAGTTCGCTCTGCATCGGTTGTCCCTATGTAGGGTGGAGGGGACACAGAAATCTCTCCTCTCCACGGCACAAAAGATCTTTGAGTACGGTAATAAGAGTGGTCGGTTAATGGCATGGTTGGCCAGGGAACAGTTTGCCGGTACACACATCGGTGGGGTACGGGATTCGGGGGGGGGTTCTGCTACAATCTCCTAGTGAGATAAATGATAGATTTGCACAATACTACCAACACCTGTACTCCACCAGGGTGAATTATTCCTCTCAGGAACTCTTGGAGTTTCTAGATGGGATCCCTCTTCCCACACTTGGGGACGAGACCTGTAATGCTTTGGAAGCTGATATCACCCTGGAGGAGGTGCAGGTTGCCCTCTCACAACTCCAGGCGGGTAAGACACCCGGGGCAGACGGGCTACCAACGGAATTCTACGCTCAGCATCAGGATCTGCTGGCCCCGCGACTTGTAGCTCTGTTTGCTGGGTCGTTTGAGCTGGAGGCTCTCCCTGCATCCACGTCTGAGGCGGTGGTGGTGTTGATCCCCAAACCAGGCAAGGATCCTGAGAGCTGCTCCTCGTACAGGCCAATCTCGCTCCTGAACGTGGACGCCAAGATACTGGCGAAGGTTTTGGCAAACAGGCTATCTCCAGTTCTGGAAGAGGTGATCCACCCGGACCAGACTGGGTTTATGCCTGGGAAGGGAACTGACATTAATCTACGACGCCTGTTTCTTAATATGTCAATACCTCATGACAACAGTGGTAAGCGGGTCATTGCCTCACTGGACGCTGAGAAGGCGTTCGACTCGGTCGAATGGGTCTTTTTATGGGAGGTCTTGCGCCGGTTTGGCTTCGGGCCCAGGTTCCTTCGATGGTTGCGGATGCTCTACCGGATGCCCTCGGCCCGAATCCGAACTAATGACAGGTTGTCTGTGCCGCTCTCATTGCAGAGGGGCACGAGGCAGGGGTGTCCTTTATCACCAGCCCTGTTCGCACTTGCACTGGAGCCCCTTGCCGTCTCTATCAGAGCCTCGGACAGGGTCCGGGGGTTGAAGGTGGGTTCCCTGGAGGAAAAGCTCTCTCTCTATGCGGATGACGCACTACTATACCTGCAAGATGCGGATGAATCGCTGACGGCAGCTTTAGAGATTTTTGATATTTTCTGCAGATTCTCGGGGATACGTATTAACTGGCCCAAATCAATTATTTTTCCCCTCGATCCGCAGATCGGGGATCCGGTTGGGAGGACACCTTTGCTCTGGGTGGATCAATTTAAGTATTTGGGTATCCAGGTGCGGAGGGAGCTGTCGAGCTATAGGGAACTTAATTTGTCCCCTATCCTGTCCCAGCTTCGGTCCAGGTGTGCCTCATGGGCATCCTTGCCTCTGAACCTCATGGGACGTATAAATCTCTTGAAGATGTTGTTTCTCCCCAAGTTTTTGTACGTATTTCGCAACAGTCCCATCTGGATACCCAACTCCTGCTTTGCGGAAATAGACCGATGCGTGGGATCCTTTATCTGGGGTGGCACAACCCCCAGACTGGCTAAATCAACTCTAATGCTCCCAGTTCGTAGCGGGGGCCTTGCGATGCCGAACTACCGGACATACTTTTGGGCGGCGGTGCTAGTTACAATCCGGTGGTGGTTTGTCCTCTCCAGGAGCAACGCTGCGGTATGCCTGGAGGCGGCGGTTCTGGGTTCGCTCCGGGAATTGGGCAATCTAGTCTACAGGGGGCACAGGGCATATGCTGCTCTCCCGCAGCCGACTCGAACGACTCTGAGGGCCTGGACGGTGGCCAGGCGGGGGCTTTCGGGCCCGCGAGACTGGTCTCCTCTTTGCCCACTGTGGGGGAATCCTAATCTGCCGCATCTCGGGACGGTTCCTGACCCTCAGGTCTGGGCAGGGTATGGGGTCAAGACTCTTGGGGATGTATTCGTGGCGGGAACTCTGATGTCGTTTACAGTCCTCCGGGATAAATTTCATTTGCCCGGATGGATGTACTTTAGGTACCTTCAGGTCCGACACGCTATCGGGGCCCAGTTCCCGTCTCCTCCTGGACTGGCTATGGACCCGCTTGAGGAGGTGCAACTCCCGAAGCCCCTATCGGCTATATATCTGATGTTGCTGAAGACTGGTTCTGCGGGAGTAGAACGACTTTGGGACTTGTGGAAGACCGACATACCAGGTCTTGACAGAGAGGATTGGGATGACTGCTTAGCTGACAGTGCTGCCTTACTGATCTCGACTAGAGAACGGTTGATACAGGTCAAATTCCTGCATAGAGTTTACTTCACTCCCCAGAGAATCCACAAGGTATACCCGCAGCGCACGCAGGATTGTCCCCGTTGTCAGATTAGTGTGGGCACATATTTCCACATGTTTTGGAGCTGTCCTGGGATCGCCAGGTATTGGGCTAGGGTGGTTGACACTATTAATGGCCGCCTCGACCTGACACTCCCTGTATCCCCCGAGCTGGCACTCCTGGGGATCCAGGATGATGATCAGAGACCCCATTATACCAAATTACTTCTTACGTACCTCTTCTTTTATGCAAGAAGGGAGATTGTTTTGCGCTGGAATGCCCCCTCCCCCCCAACAGTGGAGTCTTGGGAGAAATCTATTAATACGGTGCTGCCACTATACAAGTTGACTTACATGTGCAGGAACTGCCCACAAAAGTTCGATAAGATCTGGCATCCTTGGACGGAATAGGAGGGAATGGCCCTCCGACCCTGGACACTGGGGGGTGGGGATGGGGGTACTGCTATGAGTTCTGGTTCGCCTGGGGTATGATTCTATTCAATTGTATAAGTGATGCTATTTTTGGATGATCTACGAAATGCCCTTCTTATGTACTCGTTTATATGGCTTTCTATGTACTGTACTTTCTCTTTTATCTCGGTGTATGACTTGGTCCATTCTGGACTTTTGTGTATAATGCTTGTCTTTTTCTGCCTCAATAAAGGAACATTTTGTTGTTAAAAAAAAAAAAAAGGAAAACTCATATTTGCTGACTGATGGGCATCAAATTATTCCTGGAAATAATTTTCACTTAAAAAATATATACAGTATATAAAAAAAATGGTTACCTTAACATGCACATGAACTTTAATGGCATCCCAGTCTTAGCCTGTAGGGTTAATATTGAGTTGGCCCACCCTTTGCAGCTATAACAGCTTCAACTCTTTTCGGAAGGCTGTCCACAAAATTTAGGAGTGTGTCTATGGGAATGTTTGACCATTCTTCCAGAAACACATTTGTATGGTCAGGCACTGATGTTGGACAAGAAGGTCCATAAAGACATGGATTAGCGAGTTTGGGGTGGAGGAACTTGACTGGTCTGCACAGAGTCCTGGCCTCAACCCTATAGAACACCTTTGGGATGAATTAGAGCGGAGACGGCGAGCCAGGCCTTCTCGTCCAACATCACTGCCTGACCTCACAAATGCGCTTCTGGAAGATTGGTTAAACATTCCCAAAGACACACTCCTAAACCTTGTGGACAGCCTTCCCAGAAGAGTTGAAGCTGTTACAGCTGCAAAGGGTGTGGCTGCACTACTGCTGATCTCCTGAGCTCCAGTGAGGCCTACTGATCCAGGGAGCTTGATTACGCCCTATACCCAGGGTGGATGCAGGAACCTGGGGTGGACCCAGGGGAGGATACCCCGGATGGCCAGAGTACTGGTCCTCCCATACCAGTGTTTGAGGACCTGGGAAATGGCCCAGCTAAAGGTGAAAGCCTGGCAGCCTACAGAAAGAAGGTTTGTGCTAGGATTGCGAGAATCGCTAAGGAGGAAGAAGTACTGGTGAAGTTGAAGTTTGACTTCAAGCATAAAAAAATTGCAAGTGACCGGCTTCACAGTTCTAAGAGGAAACAGATGCGGCCTGAGTTAATGGCTTTGGAGGCCAAAGTGGAAAAGCAGAGTCTGCTGGTGGCCACATTGAAAGAAACCAGCGGTGCTTTCAAGGAGAAGTATGGCAACGATGATCGCTTCCGTGCAATGCGCAGAGGGGCCATAGAGGCCAGTGGAGGGCAGGCATCATCAAAATGCGAGAAGCAAAGGTCAGTGCAAAGCAAAAAAGTTTCTGTGAGCTCGGACTGTGTTTCTGGCCAGCACGCTGGAAAATCTTTGCATCCCGAGCCAACTATCAGTATGCCTGCAGAAAGTGGAGAAAGCTCTGGCACACAGGCTGCGGGTGATCAGCAGTCAGGTGTTTTGACTGGCAGTATGTCATCGGGCCAAGGAAGTTCTGTGCCCTTACCACCGCAGCAGGAAGCTATGGAGCAAGATGATCCATCTGAGCCTGTGGAGGGAGCAGGTATGCTGAACTTCATATCAGAAATGGAATCACCTTTACATGGTCGCAAGTTTTCAGTGTCTGGATCATCTGAGGATGAAGAAGAGGATGATGATGTCCCCCCAAAACCTTTGAAACAACGGGTGAAAGAAAAAAATAGGTTTTTGGCCATGACTTGCCTATACAATGCAATGGAGGTGTAGTTCCTATGGATGGTGCAGTAGAGGGCAGCGGAGAGAAAGCTCAACTCCTGGCTGAGACTTCCACCTGTGTACAGCCAGCCAGTGCAGACTCTGCTGTGAAGAGTGCTGACAAAGACATCTCTACTGCTGGTAACTCTTTAGATACTGGTAATGAAGTAAGAATTACCAAGGGTAATGTAAATGACATTTCTGTGTCAGAAGTCTCTGCTCCATCTGTTCCTGACAATAATGTTGTTACTACTTTATCTAAAGAAGGGTCTGTTACTAAAAGTGATGTGCCGGATGTTGCAAGGAGTGCGGTTATTTCCCATGCTGCAGCACTGTCCCCGGGGTGAGTAGGGCCAGTTATTCTGTGGTCACTAGGAGTGATGTGAGTGAAGGTCAGGCCAATCTGACACCATCTGGTAGCTCCTTTAAACGCCGCAATGTGGTCCAATTGAGGTGGACTCCCACCAAATAGGAGAGATGTGGTAGACCGTATTTTGGGGATGGGTTTTAAAGCGGAGGAGATTTTTGCCCTTATCAGCCCAGTTGGGTCATATGAGTATGATCTCTCCTTTGTCAAGGCGGAAGGTTTAGATGTCTTTTGGGAGAGGTATGAGCAGAGGTGTAAGGAGTCCCCAAGATGGGCAGGTTTGTCACCTAAAGTAGTCTCCCGCCAGCCATTATACAAGAACGTCACCATTCTAGTGCGTAACGAGTCCATTCCTGCTGCGGATCTGGTGGTGTGGTTGAGGAGATATGCGGATGTCCAAGCCCCCTTGAGGAAGGTTGTAGATGACAGGGGGATATGGACAGGAGGATGGACAGTGTTATTAAAACTACATGTCACGGGTAATGTTGTTAAGCACATCCCTTTGTCTGCCTTTATAGGTCGTGACAGGATTATTACCTTTTATGCAGGGCAACCAAAGCTTTTGCTGTGGTGAAAAGGGCCATTTTTCAAGCTCATGTTCTGCGCAGAAATGTTCCCTCTGTCAGGGCTCAGGGCACGTTGCAAAGGACTGCAATAGTATTCGTTGTAATCTTTGTAACAAGTTAGGTCACCCCTATAGCCTTTGCCCTGAAGCCCTCCATAATCAGCCAGTGGTGGTGGAAGAACTGCTGAGGATGGAGGAGGAACGTGGGGGGCAGCAAGGGGTTGGTGGAGCTGTTTCAGCTATTCCTGAGGGGGCCCCCCAGGTGTCAGTTTCCCAATCTGAAGGTGTGACCCCTCTTGTGTCTGCTCCTCAGTCTGTTCTCCCTACTGTGTCAGTGTCTACTTCTGTTGTGTGTTCTTCCCCAGTGTTTCAGGTGCCCAGTGTTCCAAATGTAAATAAGTCATCCAGATTGGCTGAGGCTGCCAAAGGGCCAGATTCATGCCGATCTAAGGTGGCAGCTTCACCTGGGCCATCCCTGAGGCAACGTAAGACCTCTAGTGGAGGTTCTAAGGGGAAGAAGGGGGAAGTTGCCACTGCTAATGATGTAGATGAGGCCTTTCAGGGTGATGTTTCAGGGGAGGAGGGAGAGTGGACCAAGGTGGGCAGAAGGAGGAATAAGGTAGTCCTGACCTCTGCCTCCTCGGTTTCATCTTTAGAGGTGGATGATCTACCTCTGGGAAACAAGTTTGGGTCCTTATCTGAGGGGGAGAAGGAGTCTTCTAATTCCGTGTCTCAAATGGAGGAGGATGAGGTAGAGTGCTCCCTAAAGAGGTCAAGGTCTCCAGTAAAGGGGGAAGGAGCTCAGGCTAAGAAACGCCTACCTTAATCATCCTGATGGCAGTTCCCACTCCGATAAAGGTGGCAACCATTAATGTTGCCAGCATAAAATCTGTAGGGGCTCGTAACATGGCCTTATTTTTGCTCAGGGAGATGGATGCTGATGTTTTATTTTTGCAAGAGACCCGGCTAAATAGCCTTGCCGATGTCCACCTGGCAAAGAGGGAGTGGGTGCGTGGGCCCTCCTTCTGGTCTCTTGCGGCTGAGCCTTACAGCGGAGTTGCAGTACTTTTTACTGGCATGGTAACGTGTCGGCGGGTTATCGAGGTAGAGATTGGAAGGTGTATGGTCTTGGACGTCTCTGTGAAGGGGCATGATCTACGTTTAGTAAATATTTATGGACCACAAACTAGATGGGAGAGGAAATGCCTCTTTACAAAGATTAAGCCTTTCCTTTTTACATCTCGGCAAGTTGTCTTTGGAGGTGATTTTAACACCGTTACTAGGCCCAAAGACAGGAAAGGCTCCACTGACAGCCTGAGATATGATAGCGTCTTTCTTAATACGATAGCCAGGGAAGCAGGTCTGGAAGATGCGCATATTAAGCGTTGCCCAGACAGCACTGGGTACACGTTTAAGCGAGGCAGTTGTGAGAGCAGGATAGACAGGTTTTGTTTTTTTTTAAGGGGGACTCTGCCTTTTTGGCTCCTGAGTGTCGTATGGTGGAGTTCTCTGATCACCTTATGCTGTCTGTTATTCTCAGTGCTTCAGATATGCCACCTAAAGGAAAGGGTATTTGGAGGATGAATTCGGCTCTGCTGGTTGACGAGGAGGTAAGACAATCTTTTGAGGATTTTTTTCAGGCTCAGGTAACCATCCTGGATTTCTGCAGCAGTAAGTCGGAGTGGTGGGAGCTTGCCAAAAGCCGGATTAGTGGGTTTTTCAAGGCCATAGGAAAAAGGAAACAGCTTGGTAGGTACATTGCCTACCAGCAGCTGTGGAGAAAACTTGATCGCCTTGTCTCGAGTGGTGGAAATTCAGGGGCAATCTCTGAGGTTAAACTTCTCCTTAGGAAGTATCAGTATGATCTGCACGCTTCTTTGGTTCTGGAAAGGGATTACGGGAAATATCACTTGCAAACAAAGCGCAGCAGTTAAGATGGTTGTTGGGCTAAGGGATAGTACGGGCTCTTTGACGAAATCCAGGTCAGGGATGCTGGAGGTCTCAAGGTCTTTTTATGTGGATCTTCTGGGGGAGAAGTACCTCGATCGGGCAAAGATGTCAAGTTTTCTGGATTCCACACCAGGTCTGGGAAATAACATTCCGCTGGCAAGTTTGACGGGGGAAATTACAGCAGAAGAGGTAGTCAAAGCTATAGACGGTCTGGCTATTAAGAAAACACCTGGGCCAGACGGATTGACAGCTGAATTTTATAAGACTTTCAAATCCAGCTTGGTATCTTATCTTGTGGAGGTATTTAATGGCTGTCTGCAAGAGGGTTCGCTCCCTCCCTCCATGAGACAATCTGCTGTGATTCTGTTGTCAAAAGGCAGGGATCCCTTGATGATTGAGAATTGGCACCCCATTAGCCTTCTCAATGTCGATAGAAAAATTCTGGCAGAGATAATTTTCTGGCGCTTGTCGTCAGTAGCAGACAGATTGCTTTCTCGTCAGCAGCACTGTTCGGTCCAGGGCAGGAGCACTTTTTCAGCGGTGTTATCTGTCCGGGAGGCTCTGGAACGTTGCAGGGCTGAAGGCTGGGGAAAGTATTTGCTGGCATTGGATCAGGCGAAGGCTTTTGATCGTGTCAACCATGAGTACCTCTGGCTTCTCCTTGACAAGTATGGCCTGGAGGGTGGGTTTATTGGATGGCTTAAGACTTTATACAGAGAGGCAGAGAGCTTCATGCTTGTTAACGGTTGGGTTGGACGGCCCTTCAGGGTTGGATCCGAGGTGCGCCAGGGGTGTCCACTGAGCCCTTTGCTATACGTGTTCGCAATCGACCCCTTCATCAGAAGGCTAGAGAGCGGACCGTTATGCGGGTGCCGGTGGGCATTACTGGTGAGCCGCCCTTGAGGGTTGTAGCCTATGCTGATGACGTTTCTGTCTTTATCTCTGGGACAGAGGAGGCGCAGGAGGTGGTCTCAGTTATAGAGCAGTATTCCGAGGCATCGGGCTCCCAGGTCAACCGTGATAAAAGTGAAGTTTTTTGGATGAGCGAGGGAGGTGAGAGCTTTGCACTTCCGGACACCTTCCTGAGGCCTCAGCAGAAAGTCAAAATATTAGGCATCGAGTTTGGCCCTGATGATTACAGTAAGTCAAATTGGGAAGCCAGGCTGAATGATGCTGATGTCAAGGTGAAATGCTGGAAGGGGTGGCGGCTCTCCTTGAGGGAAAGGGTGGACTTGATTAAGACCTACCTGATTCCTACCTTTCTGTATGTCAGCTTTGTTTGCATCTTGCCAGAGTCCTTCTATAACAGGATTTATAGTTGTTTCTTCCAATTATTATGGGGGAACAGGCTGAATCGTGAGAAACGGAATGTGACTTACCTATCAAGGCGGAAGGGTGGCCTAGGGATGGTCAACCCGGTTGTGTTCTTCTCTCTGATGTTTTTGAAACACAATTTTGGTAACATGCTAGCAGAGAGACCGTCTGGATGGGTAGGTATATTCCAGATCTGGTTTAGACCTTTTCTGAGCTGTTGGGAGAGTGGTGGGCCAGTGAAAAGCCTAAGGATCAAGCATGGTAAGCTCCCGGCTTATGTTGCCCCGTGCCTGAAAATTCTTAAACGGTGGCATGTGACAGCGGAGGATATCAGGTCCCTCCCTAGGAGACTCCTGGGTGAAAAGATTGTGGGTACTGTCTTTCATGCGCCACTGGCCTTAAGGGATTGCCCAGGTCATATTATGAGGGAAGGTTTACGTTTAATAAATTCTGAGCGGATTCCCTTGAAATTTAGGGACCAGGCCTGGCTCGCTTTCCACGGTAGGCTCTATGTGAGGGGGAACGTGAAGTGCCACTCTTTGGACAATCGTGGTTGTCCAAGAGCGGAGTGTCAGGGTGAAGTGGAAACCATGGACCACTTCTTGCTTCAGTGCCCTTTCAATATAGAAGTCTATAAAAAGGTGGGGAGGGCTCTAAATATTCCTTTCTTGCCTAGCATGTCTTATGCTGAGTGGGTGTATGGAGCATTACAGAATCGCAAGGGATTTGATTTGGACACTCTTTTTTTAGTCAGCTTAGTAGTCCGATATTACACCTGGAATGCACGGTGTCAGGTATCCCTTCGGCAGAAAGTCCTTCCTGTTCGGGTGGTGGTGTGTGAGATTCTTGGTGAGGTAGGGAAAATTCGGGGTCTTGAGAAAGACAGATGGCGGCAAAGAGTCTGGATAAAGGCGTAGAGGAATATCAGGCCTGTAGCTGCTGTTTGTTGATCTCTGGGTGTTGGGTTCTTTCCCTGTTTTCTCTCTGGGCACTCCCTTAGATTTTCAAGGATACACATAATTTTTGTAGAAAGGCTACATACACATGATAATCTATGTTTCTTGGTCTGAGTGTTAATCAAGTTGAGTAATGTGTAGTATTTTTGAAGATGTCCGTGCTTGTAGTGATGTGTGTATGTATGTGTATATATATATATATATATATATATGTATATATGTATATGTGTGTGTGTGTGTATGTGTGTGTATATATATATATATATATATGTGTATGTATAGTATAATTTAATGCAGTGATATTTCTCTTGGTGGAAAAAAACGTTTGTTCATATATTATAGGTTGAAGTATGCCTTTATTATTATTAGTCTTGTATACAATATGTTATGCATATATATTAAAAAAAAAAAAAAAAAAGGAAATATATATATATATTCATTTTTTGTATTTTTGTATAAAACAAAAGTTGGAATGTGTTTCTTGTTTGCAAGATTCTCAAAAAAAAAAATTGCCAACTCAATATTGAACCCTACGGACTTATGCTGGCCATACACTATACGAATAATCGTCCGAACCCATTTTTGAAAAATGAACATTCGGCAGTGAGTGCAAACGATAGTGCCATCATGTAATGACCGATAAATCGTTCGGTGGATATAAATGAATCATTTTTTTGTTTGTTTTTTACATATACCTAGTGCAAACAGTTCGGACGGGAAACACATTAACCTTTCAATTTATCGTTCGTTCGGCAGAAAATTTCCAAACTTGTCCTTCCTTTTTTTCGGCTCAAAAACTTCCCAACGATTATCGATTTTGTGCCCATTAACTGGCCGAAAAACAAACAAACGAAATGACCGAATTTTGGCCTATTTTTTGTATAGTGTATGGCCAGCATACGACTGGGATGCCATTAAAGTTCACGTGCGTGTAAAGGCAGGTGTCCCAATACTTTTGGTAATATAGTGTATATAGAGTCTGAAGAAGGTATAAGACTCATTGGGAGTTATTTACTAAAGGCAAATCCACTTTGCACTACAAGTGCAAACTACAAGTGCAAAGTGCACTTGAAATTGCACTGAAAGTGCACTTGGAAGTGCAGTCACTGTAGATCCGAGGGGGACATGCAAGGGAAATAAAAAATAGCATTTTAGCTTGCACATGATTGGATAATAAAATCAGCAGAGCTTCCTCTCATGTCAGATCTACCCCTCAGATTTACAGCGACTGCACTTCCAAGTGCACTTTCACTGCAATTTAAAGTGCACTTTGCACTTGTGGTGTAAAGTGGATTTGCCTTTAGTAAATACCCCCATTGTGTTTGCTAACAGTGTTGCAGCCAGCAAATGATTTTATTTTTCAATACAGACATTTCCTATAGTAGATATATTCTGTTCCATGTGTCAATCAAGCAGCTAGCAAAACAATTTCTAAAAAATTGCATACTGCTTCTAAAAACAGCCAGCCAAAAAAGATTGCATCACTTTTATCAGGGACAGATAGTATAAAATAGACATGGAGGGTCATGGGTCATGGTCTGTGGCAGTTTCTTCTTCTGAACAGCATGGTGCACAGAGCACAGAAAGGGATTGCTGTGGTCCCGGGAAATAGATATGTGTAGCTCTTCGGTATATAGATAAAGCCATTAATCATCTCCTTAGGATGCCTCTACAAAGATTGTCTTTTCTACAAACTTGTATGTTTACATTTAATAGGATTTCTTCCATATGTAGGTGATAAGTGATAACAAATGGTGCGTGATATTGAAAAATTGTTTCTTAAAGTGGATTTTCACTTTTGTAGTCAAACTTGAGAGAACCCATTACATGTTTGTTATGTACCTAAAAATGTAGAAAAAAATATTTCTTACTTTTTAGATTTTAGAGGAGAAGGTGTCATGTCTGTATTTTCTTGTTAGCTCAGCATGATCTGTCCTAAAAGCTGGGCTTGGGACTGGTCAAGTCCAGTTCTCATTAACATAGAATGGAGCAGCTCAACTCCTAAACCTTTAACCTTTTGTTCAGAGAGCAGGGCCGCCATCAGGAATTTTGGGGGCCCCTTCTTACACAGTTTCAGGCATGGGCGGGGGGGGGGGTGCCACGAATTGAGAAGCGGGGGGTGCTGCCGACGCGAATTGTTGAGGTCGGGGGGCTTTGGGTGCTGACAAACAAAACAAATAACAAAAGGACAAAAAAAACAGGGAATGTTGCCATCCGGGGCCCTGGGGACCTCCGGGCCTCTGGGGACCTCTCCTCTGGGCCCCTTACAAAAAAAGAAAATTTTATACAAAAAAAAAAGGGGGGTTGCCATCCGGGGCCCTGGGGACCTCCGGACCTCTGGGCCCCTTACAAAAAAAAAGAATTTGTAAAAAAAAGGGGGGGGGGTTGCTATCCAGGCCCCTGGGGACCTCTGGGCCCCTTACAAAAAATGTTTTTTTTTTTATAAAAAAAAAAGAGGGGGGGTTGCCACCCGGGCCCCTTACAGGTGTACTGCCTGTACCCCCCCCCTGATGGCGGCCCTGTCAGAGAGACATGGGTTGATTTACTAAAACAGGAGAGTGCAAAATCTGGTGCATCTCTGCATAAAAAACAATCAGCTTCCAGTTTTTTTTTGTCAAAGCTTAATTAAACCAGTTGAAGTCAGAAGCTGATTGGCTACCAGCCACAGCTGCACCAGATTTCACACTCTCTAGTTTTAGTAAATCAACCCCAATGTGTTCAAGTCTATTACAACTGATGATATCTCTGTTTCCAGGCAGGGTTAATTATGGTAAACAAAGCTTCCCAGCTCCGCTCATAACAAAGCAAACTAAGTAGAATGTTTCCTTGCTGGAAGTGCCAGATAAAAACATCTTGACCTCCCTGGCGGTACTCCTGAGTGTGGCTCTGGGTTAAATTTCAGCACCATTAGCGGTAACCCCGAGCCACACTCGGGATTGCATTGCAGGATCCTGGTGCAGGTTACTTACATTGTCCCAAGGATCCTGCGATGTCCCCCCGCTGTGACCAAGAGCTGTGTCCTCCGCCTTATGCCCCGTGTGCCAGGCTCCGTTCCCTGTGAGCGTCGCTGACGCATAGGGGCAGAGCCCAGTGGCAAATTCAAAAATGACAAAATTTATAATACATACAGTACACTGTAATCTTACAGATTACATTACTGTATGAAATTATTTCACATCCCCTTTGTCCCTAATGCTTTGTCCGGTGCCCTGCATGCAGTTTTATATTATATACAGCCATAGCCGAAATTGTTGGCACCCCAGAAATTTTTCCAGAAAATCAAGTATTTCTCACAGAAAAGTATTGCAGTAACACATGTTTTGCTATACACATGTTTATTTCCTTTGTGTGTATTGGAACAAAACAAAAAAGGGGAGGAAAAAAAGCAAATTGGACATAATGTCACACAAAACTCCAAAAATGGGCTGGTCAAAATTCTTGGCACCCTTAACTTAATATTTGGTTGCACACCCTTTGGAAAAAATAACTGAAATCAGTCGCTTCTTATAACCATCAATAAGCTTCTTACACCTCTCACCCGGATTTTTGGACCACTCTTCCTTTGCAAACTGCTCCAGGTCTGTCTTATTTTCCCAACAGCAATTTTAAGATTTCTCCATGGGTGTTCAATGGGATTTAGATCTGGACTCATTGCTGACCACTTTAGAACTCTCCAGCACATTGTTGCCATCCATTTCTGGGTGCTTGTTGACGTATGTTTGGGGTCATTGTCCTGCTGGAAGACCCTGATCTCGGACGCAAACCCAGCTTTCTGACACTGGGCTCTACAGTGCGACCCAAAATCCTTTGGCAATCCTCAGATTTAATGATGCCTTGCACACATTCAAGGCACCCAGTGCCAGAGGCAGCAAAACAACCCCAAAACATCATTGAACCTCCACCATAGTTCACTGTAGGTACTGTGTTCTTTTCTTTGTAGGCCTCATTCTGTTTTCGGTAAACAGTAGAATGATGTGCTTTACCAAAAAGCTCTATCTTTGTCTCATCTGTCCACAAGACATTTTCCCAGAAGGATTTTGGCTTACTCAAGTACATTTTGGCAAACTGTAGTCTTTTTTATGTCTCTGTGTCAGTGGTGGGGTCCTCCAGGGTCTCCTGCCATAGCGTTTCATTTCATTTAAATGTCGACGGATAGTTTGCGCTAACGCTGATGCTCCCTGAGCTTGCAGGACAGCTTGAATTTCTTTGGAAATTGTTTGGGGCTGCTTATCCACCATCCGGACTATCCTGCGTTGCAACCTTTCATCAATTTTTCTCTTCTGTCCACGCCCAGAGAGATTAGCTACAGTGCCATGGGTTGCAAACTTCTTGATAATGTTGCGCACTGTGGACAAAGGCAAATCTAGATCTCTGGAGACGGACTTGTAACCTTGAGATTGTTGATATTTTTCTACAATTTTGGTTCTCAAGTCCTCAGACAGTTCTCTTTTCCTCTTTCTGTTGTCCATGCTTAGTGTGGCACACACAGACACACAATGCAAAGACTAAGTGAACTTCTCTCCCTTTTATCTGCTTTCAGGTGTGATTTTTATATTGCCCACACCTGTTACTTGCCCCAGGTGAGTTTAAAAGAGCATCATATGCTTGAATCAATCTTACTTATCCACAATTTTGAAAGGGTGCCAATAATTTTGACAAGCCCATTTTTGGAGTTTTGTGTGACATTATGTCCAATTTGCTTTTTTTCCTCCCGTTTTTTGTTTTGTTCCAATACACACAAAGGGAATAAACATGTGCATAGTAAAACATGTGTTACTGCAATACTTTTATGTGAGAAATACTTGATTTTTTGGAAAAATTTCTGGGGTGCCAACAATTTCGGCTATGACTGTATACTGTTCTTTCTGCCTGGAAACTTGAGATTGTGCGTAGCAACCAAAAAGTGTCCCTTTACATCAAAAGTGGTTTTAGATCAGCTAGAAAACGGCGATTGTAAATTAGAACACTTACAGAATTGAGCGATAGTGAATCGTGAGGAAATTAATTTTATTATACAGTAATTATTATATATATTTTTTTATCATTATTTATAGTTATTATATTATAATTTATGATTTTGTGTTTCAAACTTTATCATACCCGGGATGTCTACTAGACTCTTGTTTGAACAGATTTAAGTGTGTTATTCCTAAGAATTACAGGCCTACAATATAAAACGCCAAATTTCTATGCAAAACAATTGTACCGCTTTGAGACGCAAAAATCTGACATAATCATACCGCCAGGGTGGCTACAATGTGAATAGAGACATGTAACAAATATAAAGTAAAGTAATTATTACCCCAAGTTTCCAGAACATACCATTTAAAGCATACATATACTGTGTGCAGTTAGGGCTTTCAATAAGTGCATAGTAAAGTAGATCTGTAACCTAAATGGACTATCGTTAGCTTGTTAGCAGGGTGAACAGCTCATTTTGTGTTCATAAAATTCTGTTTAATGCATCTCAGTGCCTTCCAGCTCCTTTCAGCCACTTCCTGTCTACATGAAATGCTAGAGTACAGCGTTAGCCGCACATCATTTCTCACAACTTGGTAGTAAACCATTGATCTCCCTCTATGCCCTTTCTTCCCTTACCCCCTTAGTTGTAGTTTTACCATAGTAGTTCTCATAGGTGTGCGCAGCCTATTTCATTAGGGTGTGCACCCTAAAGCTACATATATATGGTCGCGGGACATTGATTTCTCTGCCGGCACAGTGAAAGTTATGGCAGAGCAAGTAAGAGGGAGATCTTTCCTATCTTCCAGCACACAGAGCGATAATGTTAATACGCTTGCAGTGATTAGGGTGTGCCCAGGCACATCCAGAACACCCTGTGCGCACACATATGATGGTTCTCAATTAATCCTTAGAATTTATCTTAGTTTACTGTTTGATATGACAGGACTCACTGTATTTTTAAGTGTGAAATGAATTATTATGTTGCACTGTTGTTAACAAACAGACCATTTTGTTATTTGCTCGATGCATGACTTATACCCTTAAAACTTTCAATAAAGATATATTGAACATAAAAAGTATATGAGAGAAGCCACTGACTATCTGAATGCAGTGTTGGGTCAAGTAGCAGTGAATCAATTCTAAATGAGGTCAACATTGTCCAGTAAGGTACTTGTTTACATTGGAGTGTGGTATACAGTGGGTACGGAAAGTATTCAGACCCCCTTAAATGTTTCACTCTTTGTTATATTGCAGCCATTGGCTAAGATCATTTAAGTAAAATTTTTTTCCTCATTAATGTACACACAGCACCACATATTTACAGAAAAACACAGAATTGTTGACATTTTTGCAGATTTATTAAAAAAAGAAAAACTGAAATATCACATGGTCCTAAGTATTCAGACCCTTTGCTGTGACACTCATATATTTAACTCAGGTGCTGTCAATTTCTTCTGATCATCCTTGAGATGGTTCTACACCTTCATTTGAGTCCAGTTGTGTTTGATTGTACTGATTGGACTTGATTAAGAAAGCCACACACCTGTCTATATAAGACCTTACAGCTCACAGTGCATGTCAGAGCAAATGAGAATCATGAGGTCAAAGGAACTGCCTGAAGAGCTCAGAGACAGAATTGTGGCAAGGCACAGATCTGGCCAAGGTTACAAAAAAATTTCTGCTGCACTTAACGTTCCTAAGAGCACAGTGGCCTCCATAATCCTTAAATAGAAGACGTTTGGGATGACCAGAACCCTTCCTAGAGCTGGCCGTCCGGCCAAACTGAGCTATCGGGGGAGAAGAACCTAAGTGAGAGAGGTAAAGAAGAACCCAAAGATCACTGTGGCTGAGCTCCAGAGATGCAGTTGGGAGATGGGAGAAATTTGTAGAAAGTCAACCATCACTGCAGCCCTCCACCAGTCGGGGCTTTATGGCAGAGTGGCCCAACGGAAGCCTCTCCTCAATGCAAGACACATGAAAGCCTGCATGGAGTTTGCTAAAAAACACCTGAAGGACATCAAAATGGTGAGAAATAAGATTCTCTGGTCTGATGAGACCAAGATAGAACTTTTTGGCCTTAATTCTAAGCGGTATGTGTGGTGAAAACCAGGCACTGCTCATCACCTGTCCAATACAGTCCCAACAGTGAAGCATGGTGGTGGCAGCATCATGCTGTGTTTTTTTTTTTCAGCTGCAGGGACAGGACGACTGGTTGCAATTGAGGGAAAGATGAATGTGGCCAAGTACAGGGATATCCTGGACGAAAACTAGGGATGAGCTTCGTGTTCGAGTCGAACATACGTTCGACTCGAACATCGGCTGTTCGATCGTTCGACGAAGATCGAATGATTTGGGCCGTTCGTGCCAAATTAGAGTGACGCGAACGGCCCACAATGCACTACGCCATCGCAGTGTCATCCAGGCGCTGTGATTGGCCAAGCATGCACTGTGACCCCGCATGCTTGGCCAATCACAGCGCCGGCAGCGAGGAGAGCAATGATTGGCCACAGGCAGGATGCCTGTGGGCAATTATTGCTGAGGGGGTTTAGTACACGCCCCACACTATAAAAGGCCGCCAGCGCGGCGGCCTTGTGTAGTGTGTTCCGGAGCAGGGAAAGAGAAGCATAGGCAGGGACAGTGTCATTATTTTTCCTTTACTAATCCTGGATTCCTTGTGTTTAGGGACAAATAAGGATAGGTAGGGAGAGTGTCAGTGACAGTGTGCTATTCTGTGCTAATCCTTGTTTGTAGGGACAGAGAGGTACAGTGAGGGAAAGTGTCAGTGTGCTATTCTGTTCTAAACCAATCTTGCTGAACCATATTTTCAATCCTTGAGTTTAGGGACAGAGAGGTACAGTGAGGGAAAGTGTCAGTGTGCTATTTTCTGCTAAATCTTGTTTGTAGGGAGGGACAGAGTTGGACAGTGAGGTGTCAGTGTGCTATTCTGTTCTAAACCAATTTTGCTGTTCCATATTTTCAATCCTTGAGTTTACGGACAGAGAAGGACACTCGTGGCAATTATCAGTGTGCTATTCTGTGCTAAATCTTGATTGTAGGGAGGGACAGAGTAGGACAGCGAGGGAAAGTGTCAGTGTGCTATTCTGTTCTAAACCAATTTTGCTGTTCCATATTTTCAATCCTTGAGTTTAGGGACAGAGAAGGACACTCGTGGCAATTTTCAGTGTGCTATTCTGTGCTAAATCTTGTTTGTAGGGAGGGACAGAGTAGGACAGTGAGGGAAAGTGTCAGTGTGCTATTCTGTTCTAAACCAATTTTGCTGTTCCATATTTTCAATCCTTGAGTTTAGGGACAGAGAAGGACACTCGTGGCAATTATCAGTGTGCTATTCTGTGCTAAATCTTGTTTGTAGGGAGGGACAGAGTAGGACAGTGAGGGAAAGTGTCAGTGTGCTATTCTGTTCTAAACCAATTTTGCTGTTCCATATTTTCAATCCTTGAGTTTAGGGACAGAGAAGGACACTCGTGGCAATTTTCAGTGTGCTATTCTGTGCTAAATCTTGTTTGTAGGGAGGGACAGAGTAGGACAGTGAGGGAAAGTGTCAGTGTGCTATTCTGTTCTAAACCAATTTTGCTGTTCCATATTTTCAATCCTTGAGTTTAGGGACAGAGAAGGACACTTGTGGCAATTATCAGTGTGCTATTCTGTGCTAAATCTTGTTTGTAGGGAGGGACAGAGTAGGACAGTGAGGGAAAGTGTCAGTGTGCTATTCTGTTCTAAACCAATTTTGCTGTTCCATATTTTCAATCCTTGAGTTTAGGGACAGAGAAGGACACTTGTGGCAATTATCAGTGTGCTATTCTGTGCTAAATCTTGTTTGTAGGGAGGGACAGAGTAGGACAGTGAGGGAAAGTGTCAGTGTGCTATTCTGTTCTAAACCAATTTTGCTGTTCCATATTTTCAATCCTTGAGTTTAGGGACAAAGAAGGACACTCGTGGCAATTATCAGTGTGCTATTCTGTGCTAAATCTTGTTTGTAGGGAGGGACAGAGTAGGACAGTGAGGGAAAGTGTCAGTGTGCTATTCTGTTCTAAACCAATTTTGCTGTTCCATATTTTCAATCCTTGAGTTTAGGGACAGAGAAGGACACTCGTGGCAATTTTCAGTGTGCTATTCTGTGCTAAATCTTGTTTGTAGGGAGGGACAGAGTAGGACAGTGAGGGAAAGTGTCAGTGTGCTATTCTGTTCTAAACCAATTTTGCTGTTCCATATTTTCAATCCTTGAGTTTAGGGACAGAGAAGGACACTCGTGGCAATTTTCAGTGTGCTATTCTGTGCTAAATCTTGTTTGTAGGGAGGGACAGAGTAGGACAGTAAGGGAAAGTGTCCTATTCTGTTCTAAACCAATTTTGCTGAACCATATTTTCAATCCTTGAGTTTAGGGACAGAGAGGTACAGTGAGTGAAACTGACAGTGTGCTATTCTGTTCTAAACCAATTTTGCTGATCCATATTTTCAATCCTTGAGTTTAGGGACAGAGAAGGAAACTCGTGGCAATTTTCAGTGTGCTATTCTGTGCTAAATCTTGTTTGTAGGGAGGGACAGAGTAGGACAGTGAGGGAAAGTGTCAGTGTGCTATTCTGTTCTAAACCAATTTTGCTGTTCCATATTTTCAATCCTTGAGTTTAGGGACAGAGAAGGACACTCGTGGCAATTATCAGTGTGCTATTCTGTGCTAAATCTTGTTTGTAGGGAGGGACAGAGTAGGACAGTGAGGGAAAGTGTCAGTGTGCTATTCTGTTCTAAACCAATTTTGCTGTTCCATATTTTCAATCCTTGAGTTTAGGGACAGAGAAGGACACTCGTGGCAATTTTCAGTGTGCTATTCTGTGCTAAATCTTGTTTGTAGGGAGGGACAGAGTAGGACAGTGAGGGAAAGTGTCCTATTCTGTTCTAAACCAATTTTGCTGAACCATATTTTCAATCCTTGAGTTTAGGGACAGAGAGGTACAGTGAGTGAAACTGACAGTGTGCTATTCTGTTCTAAACCAATTTTGCTGATCCATATTTTCAATCCTTGAGTTTAGGGACAGAGAAGGAAACTCGTGGCAATTTTCAGTGTGCTATTCTGTGCTAAATCTTGTTTGTAGGGAGGGACAGAGTAGGACAGTGAGGGAAAGTGTCAGTGTGCTATTCTGTTCTAAACCAATTTTGCTGTTCCATATTTTCAATCCTTGAGTTTAGGGACAGAGAAGGACACTCGTGGCAATTATCAGTGTGCTATTCTGTGCTAAATCTTGTTTGTAGGGAGGGACAGAGTAGGACAGTGAGGGAAAGTGTCAGTGTGCTATTCTGTTCTAAACCAATTTTGCTGTTCCATATTTTCAATCCTTGAGTTTAGGGACAGAGAAGGACACTCGTGGCAATTTTCAGTGTGCTATTCTGTGCTAAATCTTGTTTGTAGGGAGGGACAGAGTAGGACAGTGAGGGAAAGTGTCCTATTCTGTTCTAAACCAATTTTGCTGAACCATATTTTCAATCCTTGAGTTTAGGGACAGAGAGGTACAGTGAGTGAAACTGACAGTGTGCTATTCTGTTCTAAACCAATTTTGCTGTTCCATATTTTCAATCCTTGAGTTTAGGGACAGAGAAGGACACTTGTGGCAATTTTCAGTGTGCTATTCTGTGCTAAATCTTGTTTGTAGGGAGGGACAGAGTAGGACAGTGAGGGAAAGTGTCAGTGTGCTATTCTGTTCTAAACCAATTTTGCTGTTCCATATTTTCAATCCTTGAGTTTAGGGACAGAGAAGGACACTCGTGGGAATTTTCAGTGTGCTATTCTGTGCTAAATCTTGTTTGTAGGGAGGGACAGAGTAGGACAGTGAGGGAAAGAGTCAGTGTGCTATTCTGTTCTAAACCAATTTTGCTGTTCCATATTTTCAATCCTTGAGTTTAGGGACAGAGAAGGACACTCGTGGCAATTATCAGTGTGCTATTCTGTGCTAAATCTTGTTTGTAGGGAGGGACAGAGTAGGACAGTGAGGGAAAGTGTCAGTGTGCTATTCTGTTCTAAACCAATTTTGCTGTTCCATATTTTCAATCCTTGAGTTTAGGGACAGAGAAGGACACTCGTGGCTATTTTCAGTGTGCTATTCTGTGCTAAATCTTGTTTGTAGGGAGGGACAGAGTAGGACAGTGAGGGAAAGTGTCCTATTCTGTTCTAAACCAATTTTGCTGAACCATATTTTCAATCCTTGAGTTTAGGGACAGAGAGGTACAGTGAGTGAAACTGACAGTGTGCTATTCTGTTCTAAACCAATTTTGCTGTTCCATATTTTCAATCCTTGAGTTTAGGGACAGAGAAGGACACCCGTGGCAATTTTCAGTGTGCTATTCTGTGCTAAATCTTGTTTGTAGGGAGGGACAGAGTAGGACAGTTAGGGAAAGTGTCCTATTCTGTTCTAAACCAATTTTGCTGAACCATATTTTCAATCCTTGAGTTTAGGGACAGAGTAGGACAGTGAGGTAAGTGTCAGTGTGCTATTCTGTTCTAAACCAATTTTGCTGTTCCATATTTTCAATCCTTGAGTTTACGGACAGAGAAGGACACTCGTGGCAATTATCAGTGTGCTATTCTGTGCTAAATCTTGATTGTAGGGAGGGACAGAGTAGGACAGTGAGGGAAAGTGTCAGTGTGCTATTCTGTTCTAAACCAATTTTGCTGTTCCATATTTTCAATCCTTGAGTTTAGGGACAGAGAAGGACACTCGTGGCAATTTTCAGTGTGCTATTCTGTGCTAAATCTTGTTTGTAGGGAGGGACAGAGTAGGACAGTGAGGGAAAGTGTCAGTGTGCTATTCTGTTCTAAACCAATTTTGCTGTTCCATATTTTCAATCCTTGAGTTTAGGGACAGATAAGGACACTCGTGGCAATTATCAGTGTGCTATTCTGTGCTAAATCTTGTTTGTAGGGAGGGACAGAGTAGGACAGTGAGGGAAAGTGTCAGTGTGCTATTCTGTTCTAAACCAATTTTGCTGTTCCATATTTTCAATCCTTGAGTTTAGGGACAGAGAAGGACACTCGTGGCAATTATCAGTGTGCTATTCTGTGCTAAATCTTGTTTGTAGGGAGGGACAGAGTAGGACAGTGAGGGAAAGTGTCAGTGTGCTATTCTGTTCTAAACCAATTTTGCTGTTCCATATTTTCAATCCTTGAGTTTAGGGACAGAGAAGGACGCTCGTGACAATTTTCAGTGTGCTATTCTGTGCTAAATCTTGTTTGTAGGGAGGGACAGAGTAGGACAGTGAGGGAAAGTGTCAGTGTGCTATTCTGTTCTAAACCAATTTTGCTGTTCCATATTTTCAATCCTTGAGTTTAGGGACAGAGAAGGACACTCGTGGCAATTTTCAGTGTGCTATTCTGTGCTAAATCTTGTTTGTAGGGAGGGACAGAGTAGGACAGTGAGGGAAAGTGTCAGTGTGCTATTCTGTTCTAAACCAATATTGCTGTTCCATATTTTCAATCCTTGAGTTTAGGGACAGAGAAGGACACTCGTGGCAATTATCAGTGTGCTATTCTGTGCTAAATCTTGTTTGTAGGGAGGGACAGAGTAGGACAGTGAGGGAAAGTGTCAGTGTGCTATTCTGTTCTAAACCAATTTTGCTGTTCCATATTTTCAATCCTTGGGTTTAGGGACAGAGAAGGACACTCGTGGCAATTTTCAGTGTGCTATTCTGTGCTAAATCTTGTTTGTAGGGAGGGACAGAGTAGGACAGTAAGGGAAAGTGTCCTATTCTGTTCTAAACCAATTTTGCTGAACCATATTTTCAATCCTTGAGTTTAGGGACATAGAGGTACAGTGAGTGAAACTGACAGTGTGCTATTCTGTTCTAAACCAATTTTGCTGATCCATGTTTTCAATCCTTGAGTTTAGGGACAGAGAAGGACACTCGTGGCAATTTTCAGTGTGCTATTCTGTGCTAAATCTTGTTTGTAGGGAGGGACAGAGTAGGACAGTGAGGGAAAGTGTCAGTGTGCTATTCTGTTCTAAACCAATTTTGCTGTTCCATATTTTCAATCCTTGAGTTTAGGGACAGAGAAGGACACTCGTGGCAATTATCAGTGTGCTATTCTGTGCTAAATCTTGTTTGTAGGGAGGGACAGAGTAGGACAGTGAGGGAAAGTGTCAGTGTGCTATTCTGTTCTAAACCAATTTTGCTGTTCCATATTTTCAATCCTTGAGTTTAGGGACAGAGAAGGACGCTTGTGACAATTTTCAGTGTGCTATTCTGTGCTAAATCTTGTTTGTAGGGAGGGACAGAGTAGGACAGTGAGGGAAAGTGTCAGTGTGCTATTCTGTTCTAAACCAATTTTGCTGTTCCATATTTTCAATCCTTGAGTTTAGGGACAGAGAAGGACACTCGTGGCAATTTTCAGTGTGCTATTCTGTGCTAAATCTTGTTTGTAGGGAGGGACAGAGTAGGACAGTGAGGGAAAGTGTCAGTGTGCTATTCTGTTCTAAACCAATTTTGCTGTTCCATATTTTCAATCCTTGAGTTTAGGGACAGAGAAGGACACTCGTGGCAATTATCAGTGTGCTATTCTGTGCTAAATCTTGTTTGTAGGGAGGGACAGAGTAGGACAGTGAGGGAAAGTGTCAGTGTGCTATTCTGTTCTAAACCAATTTTGCTGTTCCATATTTTCAATCCTTGAGTTTAGGGACAGAGAAGGACACTCGTGGCAATTTTCAGTGTGCTATTCTGTGCTAAATCTTGTTTGTAGGGAGGGACAGAGTAGGACAGTGAGGGAAAGTGTCCTATTCTGTTCTAAACCAATTTTGCTGAACCATATTTTCAATCCTTGAGTTTAGGGACAGAGAGGTACAGTCAGTGAAACTGACAGTGTGCTATTCTGTTCTAAACCAATTTTGCTGTTCCATATTTTCAATCCTTGAGTTTAGGGACAGAGAAGGACACTCGTGGCAATTTTCAGTGTGCTATTCTGTGCTAAATCTTGTTTGTAGGGAGGGACAGAGTAGGACAGTGAGGGAAAGTGTCCTATTCTGTTCTAAACCAATTTTGCTGAACCATATTTTCAATCCTTGAGTTTAGGGACAGAGAGGTACAGTGAGTGAAACTGACAGTGTGCTATTCTGTTCTAAACCAATTTTGCTGTTCCATATTTTCAATCCTTGAGTTTAGGGACAGAGAAGGACACTTGTGGCAATTTTCAGTGTGCTATTCTGTGCTAAATCTTGTTTGTAGGGAGGGACAGAGTAGGACAGTGAGGGAAAGTGTCAGTGTGCTATTCTGTTCTAAACCAATTTTGCTGTTCCATATTTTCAATCCTTGAGTTTAGGGACAGGGAAGGACACTCGTGGCAATTATCAGTGTGCTATTCTGTGCTAAATCTTGTTTGTAGGGAGGGACAGAGTAGGACAGTGAGGGAAAGTGTCAGTGTGCTATTCTGTTCTAAACCAATTCTGCTGTTCCATATTTTCAATCCTTGAGTTTAGGGACAGAGAAGGACACTCGTGGCAATTTTCAGTGTGCTATTCTGTGCTAAATCTTGTTTGTAGGGAGGGACAGAGTAGGACAGTGAGGGAAAGTGTCCTATTCTGTTCTAAACCAATTTTGCTGAACCATATTTTCAATCCTTGAGTTTAGGGACAGAGAGGTACAGTCAGTGAAACTGACAGTGTGCTATTCTGTTCTAAACCAATTTTGCTGTTCCATATTTTCAATCCTTGAGTTTAGGGACAGAGAAGGACACTCGTGGCAATTTTCAGTGTGCTATTCTGTGCTAAATCTTGTTTGTAGGGAGGGACAGAGTAGGACAGTGAGGGAAAGTGTCCTATTCTGTTCTAAACCAATTTTGCTGAACCATATTTTCAATCCTTGAGTTTAGGGACAGAGAGGTACAGTGAGTGAAACTGACAGTGTGCTATTCTGTTCTAAACCAATTTTGCTGTTCCATATTTTCAATCCTTGAGTTTAGGGACAGAGAAGGACACTTGTGGCAATTTTCAGTGTGCTATTCTGTGCTAAATCTTGTTTGTAGGGAGGGACAGAGTAGGACAGTGAGGGAAAGTGTCAGTGTGCTATTCTGTTCTAAACCAATTTTGCTGTTCCATATTTTCAATCCTTGAGTTTAGGGACAGGGAAGGACACTCGTGGCAATTATCAGTGTGCTATTCTGTGCTAAATCTTGTTTGTAGGGAGGGACAGAGTAGGACAGTGAGGGAAAGTGTCAGTGTGCTATTCTGTTCTAAACCAATTCTGCTGTTCCATATTTTCAATCCTTGAGTTTAGGGACAGAGAAGGACACTCGTGGCAATTTTCAGTGTGCTATTCTGTGCTAAATCTTGTTTGTAGGGAGGGACAGAGTAGGACAGTGAGGGAAAGTGTCCTATTCTGTTCTAAACCAATTTTGCTGAACCATATTTTCAATCCTTGAGTTTAGGGACAGAGAGGTACAGTGAGTGAAACTGACAGTGTGCTATTCTGTTCTAAACCAATTTTGCTGTTCCATATTTCAAATCCTTGAGTTTAGGGACAGAGAAGGATAGGCAGGGGACAGTGTCAGTGTCATTGTTGCTAAGCCTCCTGCACAGTATACACCTGAAGGTAGCCCTTATTGCTCTTTTTCCCATCTCCCTGCAGGCCATCCATTAAAATGTCTGGAAGGCAAACAAGGAGAGGCAGACAGTCAGGAGGCAAAAAAAGAGGGCAAGCAGGCTCTGTGTCTGGGGGCAACAGTGCTGGTCGTGGACGCGGTGCATTGTCATCAGCACATGGCCATGGGACACGCTTGTCCTTCTTTTCTGCAGCTGGACATGTCGAGCCACATCATGCCGAAGACTTGGTAGAGTAGATGACCAAGCCCACCTCATCCTCCTCATCCTCTCTCACCCAGGCTCAGGGTACTGGCAAAGCAGCTGCCAAAGCGTCCTCTTCTCTGGTATCATTATCTTCATTAGTCAATCCTTCCCTAGACCCACCATGTCCTCCTCCTGAGGAGTCCCCCAAACTGTTTGAGCACAGTGTTGGGTACATGCTCCAGGAGGATGCCCAGCGTTTCGAAGGATCTGATGATGATACCCAGCTACAGGAAGGCAGCAGCGTGAGAGCAGAGAGAGGGGATGCTCAAGAAGGACACCAATCTGGCAGTCATGTTCCAGCAGCTGCAGCATACTGCCAGATTGGCTCCAGTGATGAGGAGGGAGGGTATGATGAGGTCACTGACTCCACGTGGGTGCCTAATAGGAGAGAGGAGGAGGAGGAGGAGGAGGATGAGGAGGAGGCACATCTCCAATGAGGCAGGATGCCCTTGAGTGGCCAGCGTATGGGCAGCACACCGACGGAATCACACCGCAGAGCTCCGCCTGTGCAGGGCGCTGCTTCTGCCCGTCATTCAAAAAGTTCTTTGGTGTGGGCCTTTTTTGAGGCGAGTGCATCAGATCGCACAGCTGCTGTTTGCAACATATGTCTCAAGCGTATATCGCGTGGCCAAAACATCAGCCGCTTGGGCACCACATGCTTGATCAGACATATGTTGACCTGCCATGCAGCTCGTTGGCAAGCCTACCTTAAAGACCCACACCAAAGAACAAAGCTGACCTCTTCTTGCACCGCATCAGCTGGGATCTCCAACCCCACTATACCTTCACTCCTCTCTGAAACCTGCTCTGAGAGGAATGAAGGTGTAGAATTAGGTGTGTCACAGCCAAGTACTTGCGGGCACTCTGCTAGCAGTACACCAACGTCCGATTCTACCAGGCAAATTTCCCTGCCCCAGCTGCTGGACCGTCAAAAGAAGTTCACTCCCAGCCATCCACATGCCCAGCGGTTGAATGCTAGCTTGGCTAAATTGCTAGCGCTTCAACTGCTGCCTTTTCAGTTGGTAGACTCGGCCCCCTTCCGTGAGTTTGTGCAATGTGCGGTTCCTCAGTGGCAGGTTCCCAAACGCCACTTTTTTGCACGGAAGGCGATTCCGGCTCTCTACAGGCATGTGGAAGGCAATGTCTTGGCCTCCCTGGACAGGGCGGTCAGCGGTAAGGTGCATATTACCGCTGACTCATGGTCCAGCAGGCATGGACAGGGACGTTACCTTTCTTTCACAGCCCATTGGGTCACTCTTTTGGCAGCTGGGAAGGATGCAGGACAAGGTGCAATAGTGTTGGAGGTTGTTCCACCGCCACGCCTCCAAAATGCTACTACTGGTTGTGACACACCTCTCTCCTCCACCCCCTCCTCTTCTTCTTCCTCCATGGCCTCTTCCTGTGGTTTGTCCTCGGAACCAGCGGTGCTCCGTAGGCGTTCAAGGGGCTACGCAAGTACGCAGGCAAAAAGATGCCATGCCGTGCTTGCGCTGGTGTGTTTGGGGGACAGGAGCCACACTGGGGCAGAGGTCCTGTCTGCTCTGCAGGGGCAGGCCGAGAGGTGGTTGACGCCACGCCAGCTTAAGCCAGGAATGGTGGTTTGCGACAATGGCACCAACCTCCTCTCCGCCCTCCGACAGGGACAACTGACCCATGTGCCCTGTATGGCTCACGTCCTTAACCTGGTGGTGCAGCGGTTCTTGGGCAGGTACCCGGGCTTACAGGATGTCCTGAGGCAGGCCAGGAAAGTCTGTGTGCATTTCCGCAGATCTTATAATGCCAGTGCTCGCCTGGCTGAGCTGCAAAAGGAGTTGAACCTGCCCAAGAACCGCCTTATATGTGACATGCCCACCAGGTGGAACTCAACGTTGGCCATGCTGCAGCGGCTGCACACGCAGCAGAGGGCCATCAATGAGTACCTGTGCGACTACGGCACCAGGACAGGGTCAGGGGAGCTCGGGTTTTTTTTCACCACGCCAGTGGGGCATGATCAGGGATGCATGCACTGTCCTGGCACCATTTGAGGAGGCCACGAGGATGGTGAGCAGTGACAGTGCATGCATCAGTGACACTGTACCTCTTGTCCACCTGTTGGAGCACACGCTGCGTAGAATAATGGACAGGGCACTTGAGGCAGAACAGAGGCAGGAAGAGGAGGACTTCCTTGCCTCTCAAGGCCCCCTTTACCCAGACAGTGTTCCTTCTGTCCCACCCATCGCACAGGAAGAGGAGGAGGAGGAGGAGGAGGATTGTGTCAGCATGGAGGTGGAGGCTGGCACTCAGCATCATCAGCAGCAGTCTTTTAGGGATGATTTACAGTCCCAAGAAACCAGTGGACTTGTACGTGGCTGGGAGGAGGTGGCTGCGGATCATGTCGTCCTTAGTGACCCAGAGGACTCCGGACTGAATGCCTCAGCTAACCTACGCTGCATGGCCTCCCTGATCCTGCAAAGTCTGCGTAATGATCCTCGTATTCTTCGGATCAAGGAGAGGGACCATTACTGGCTGGCCACTCTCCTTGATCCACGGTACAAGGGTAAGGTTGCGGACCTTATCGTACCGTCGCAGAGGGAGCAGAGGATGAGACAACTCCGGGAGGCCTTGCAGAAAGGTCTGTGCAACGCGTTCCCAGAGACTGGGAGGTTACAAACTCCTGGTCCTGGACAACGAGTTGCTGAGGCTTCGGGCAGTCAAAGAAGGAGCGGTGGGGAAGGTGGCCGTCTGACCGATGCGTTCAGACAATTCTTTAGTCCGCAGCCCCAAAGTATGATCGGTTCCAGCAACCATCGCCAGCGTCTGATATACATGGTCCAGGAATACCTAGGGGCAAGGTCAGACTTGGACACCTTCCCCACCGAAAATCCTCTGGCTTACTGGGTCTTGAGGATGGATCACTGGCCAGAGCTTGCACAGTATGCAATTGAGCTACTGGCCTGTCCTGCATCCAGCGTTCTTTCAGAACGCACATTCAGTGCTGCTGGAGGATTTGTCACGGATCACAGGGTGCGCCTGTCCACCGACTCAGTTGATCGACTGACTTTCATCAAGATGAACCAGTCTTGGATCACCACCAGCTACCACACACCAGATGCTGATATAACAGACTAATTGATTTTAAAATGTCACATCCCTTCAAGACTGATGCTGATGCTGAGTGCCTGTGCTGTTATGTTGACTGGCTATCCTCCTCCTCCTCCTCAATGATACGATTAATGATGATAGCTTGGAAGATCATTTTGGTTTATGGGTGACGCCACCAGTGGCTAAGGCCCAATTTTTCAGCCCCTGTTTAACAGGGGCGTGTAATTAAAATTTTTGATGCAATACTTTGCAACAGGCCTCATTGCTGTGCTCCAAAAAGATGCCATGCCGTGCTTGCGCTGGTGTGTTTGGGGGACAGGAGCCACACTGGGGCAGAGGTCCTGTCTGCTCTGCAGGGGCAGGCCGAGAGGTGGTTGACGCCACGCCAGCTTAAGCCAGGAATGGTGGTTTGCGACAATGGCACCAACCTCCTCTCCGCCCTCCGACAGGGACAACTGACCCATGTGCCCTGTATGGCTCACGTCCTTAACCTGGTGGTGCAGCGGTTCTTGGGCAGGTACCCGGGCTTACAGGATGTCCTGAGGCAGGCCAGGAAAGTCTGTGTGCATTTCCGCAGATCTTATAATGCCAGTGCTCGCCTGGCTGAGCTGCAAAAGGAGTTGAACCTGCCCAAGAACCGCCTTATATGTGACATGCCCACCAGGTGGAACTCAACGTTGGCCATGCTGCAGCGGCTGCACACGCAGCAGAGGGCCATCAATGAGTACCTGTGCGACTACGGCACCAGGACAGTATGCAATTGAGCTACTGGCCTGTCCTGCATCCAGCGTTCTTTCAGAACGCACATTCAGTGCTGCTGGAGGATTTGTCACGGATCACAGGGTGCGCCTGTCCACCGACTCAGTTGATCGACTGACTTTCATCAAGATGAACCAGTCTTGGATCACCACCAGCTACCACACACCAGATGCTGATATAACAGACTAATTGATTTTAAAATGTCACATCCCTTCAAGACTGATGCTGATGCTGAGTGCCTGTGCTGTTATGTTGACTGGCTATCCTCCTCCTCCTCCTCAATGATACGATTAATGATGATAGCTTGGAAGATCATTTTGGTTTATGGGTGACGCCACCAGTGGCTAAGGCCCAATTTTTCAGCCCCTGTTTAACAGGGGCGTGTAATTAAAATTTTTGATGCAATACTTTGCAACAGGCCTCATTGCTGTGCTCCAAGTACAGCATCTGTGAGGGGTTGCAGTGTTGTGCCACCAGTGCCTAAGGCCCAATTTTTCAGCCCCTGTTCAACAGGGGCATGCAATTATAATAATTGATCTAATAATTCACAGCAGGGCCCATTGCTGCGCCCACCAAGAGTAACTATCAGGCCTTACAGTGTTGTGGCACCAGCACCACCATCACCACCACCACTACCACCACCAAAGGCCCAATTTTTCAGCCCCTATTCAACAGGGGCATGCAATTATAATTATTGATCGAATAATTCACAGCAGGACCCATTGCTGCGCCCACCAAGAGTAACTGTCAGGCCTTACAGTGTTGTGGCACCAGCACCACCATCACCACCACACCACCACCAAAGGCCCAATTTTTCAGCCCCTATTCAACAGGGGCATGCAATTATAATTATTGATCGAATAATTCACAGCAGGACCCATTGCTGCGCCCACCAAGAGTAACTGTCAGGCCTTACAGTGTTGTGGCACCAGCACCACCATCACCACCACCACCACCACCAAAGGCCCAATTTTTCAGCCCCTATTCAACAGGGGCATGCAATTATAATTATTGATCTAATAATTCACAGCAGGGCCCATTGCTGCGCCCACCAAGAGTAACTGTCAGGCCTTACAGTGTTGTGGCACCAGCACCACCATCAAAGGCCCAATTTTTACTACCACTGATCAACAATTATATGTTATTACAATTCCTGATATAATAGTTGACACCAGGGCGTTCCAGCACCCATCAAGAATAACTGTGAGTGTTTTCAGTGTTGTGCCAACACCAACACCTAAGGGGCCAATTTCTGCAGAGTATATACGGCAGGTCCCTACTTTCAAACATCCAACTTACAAACTACTACTACTTGCAAACGGAAGAAGACAACAGGAAGTGAGAGGAAATCTACCCCTTGGAAGGAAAATTCTCTCCTGTAAGAATTAATATGGGAGAAAGGTGTCTCCTCTCTACTGATGCTTTATCAACAATCCTTGTTTCAATAAAAACACCACATTTCAAAAACAGTTGTCATTGGGACGCAAAGTGAGGTGAAATGTTCTGAACAGGGGCACAGACAGCAAAAAAAATGTGACAGGGGTGATAACCGTTCCCTATGTTTCCCAAAAAGCTAAAAAAAAGGAATTTGCCATGGAGCTACACTTAAACAATGCAGCTGTTCAAAATTACAAACAGATTCTACATAAGAACAAACCTACAGTCCCTGTCTTGTATGCACCGCCTGTATACGGCTGTTCAGAGTATATAGGGGCTTTTTTATTTTGTGTGCGGGGTTCCCCTTAATATCCATACAAGACCCAAAGGGGCTGGTAATGGGCTGGGGTGGGGGGGGGGGGGGGTTGATGGGGTAGCTATGCCATTTTTCATAAAGATTTTCATCCATATTACCGGGACCAGACATTGCATTAAAGCCGCAAGCAGTTTTAAATGGCTTTTTTTCCTTTAGAAATGTTATTTTGTGCAGGGACAGTTCTAAACACGGGAAACACGTGGCACTTCACAGGCATACTTTAGACACCCCCAGGTACAATATTTAAAGGAATATTTTACTTTTTTTTTTCACTTTATGCATCATTAAAATGACTGCTCCCGGAAAACGTCCGTTTTTAAAACTTCTTTTTGCATTGATACATGTCCCCTGGTGCAGAACCCGGGTTCCCAAACTCTGTTTCGGACAATAACATGGATAATAGTCGTTATAATTAGCACTTTAGAATCCGAACATTCGCATCCATTGTATTTAATAGGGTTCTAATGTTCGTGCGAACTTTCGGTCCGTTCGCGGGTTCTGGTGCGAACCGAACCCGGGGGTGTTCGGCTCATCACTAACGAAAACCTTCTCCAGAGTGCTCAGGACCTCAGACTGGGCCAAAGGTTTACCTTCCAACAAGACAATGACCCTAAGCACACAGCTAAAATAACGAACGAGTGGCTTCACAACAACTCCGTGACTGTTCTTGAATGGCCCAGCCAGAGCCCTGACTTAAACCCAATTGAGCATCTCTGGAGAGACCTAAAAATGGCTGTCCACCAACGTTTACCATCCAACCTGACAGAACTGGAGAGTAGTGATGAGCCGAACACCCCCGGGTTCGGTTCGCACCAGAACCCGCGAACGGACCGAAAGTTTGCACGAACTTTAGAACCCTATTAAATACAATGGATGCGAACGTTCGAAATCTAAAGTGCTAATTATAACGACTATTATGCATGTTATTGTCCTAAAAAGGGTTTGGGAACCCGGGTTCTGCACCAGGGGACATGTATCAATGCAAAAATAAGTTTTAAAAACGGCCATTTTTCTGGAGCAGTCATTTTAATGATGCATAAAGTGAAAAAAAAAAGTCAAATATTCCTTTAAATATCGTACCTGGGGGGTGTCTAAAGTATGCCTGTGAAGTGCCACATGTTTCCCGTGTTTAGAACTGTCCCTGCACAAAATACATTTCTAAAGGAAAAAAAGCCATTTAAAACTGCTTGCGGCTTTAATGTAATGTCTGGTCCCGGTAATATGGATGAAAATCTTTAAGAAAAATGGCATAGCTACCCCATCACACACCCCCCCCTACCCCAGCCCATTACCAGCCCCTTTGGGTCTTGTATGGATATTAAGGGGAACCCCGCACACAAAATAAAAAAGGCCCTATATACTCTGAACAGCCGTATACAGGCGGTGCATACAAGACAGGGACTGTAGGTTTGTTCTTATGTAGAATCTGTTTGTAATTTTGAACAGGTACATTGTTTAAGTGTAGCTCCAGGCAAAAAATCTATTTTTAAGCTTTTTGGAAAACATAGGGAAGGGTTATCACCCCTGTAACATTTGTTTTGCTGTCTGTGCAATGTGCATCTGTTCAGAACAGTTACCTCACTTTCCGTCCTAATGACAAATGTTTTTTGAAAATTTGGGTTTTTTATTGAAACAAGAATTTGTGATAAAGAATCAGTGGAGAGGAGACACTTTTTTTCCCATATTAACTCTTACAGGAGAGAATTTGCCTTCCTAGGGGTAGATTTCCTCTCACTTCCTGTTGTATCCTTCCATTTGCAAGTATTAGTCGTTTGTAAGTTGGATGTTTGAAAGTAGGGGCCTGCCGTATATACTCAGCTGAAATTTGCCCCTTACATGTTGGTGTTGCCACAACACTGTGAGCCCTCACAGTTACTCTTGGTGGGCGCATGAATGGGCCCTGCTGTGAATTATTAGATCAAGAATTGTAATTGCATGCCCCTGTTGAACAGGGGCTGAAAAATTGGGCCTTTGGTGGTGGTGGTGGTGTTGACACAACACTGTAAGGCCTCACAGTTAGTCTTGGTGGGCGCAGGAATGGGCCCTGCTGTGAATTATTAGATCAAGAATTGTAATTACATGCCCCTGATAAACAGGGGCAGAAAAATTGAGCCTTAGGCACTGGTGCCACAACACTGCAACCCCTCACAGATACTGTACTTGGAGCACAGCAATGAGCCCTGTTGCAAAGTATTGCATCAAAAATTGTAATTACACGCCCCTGTTAAACAGGGGCTGAAAAATTGGGCCTTAGCCACTGGTGCTGGTGCCACGACACTGCAACCACTCCCAGATACTCTAGTTGGAGTGCAGGAATGAGCCCTGCTGCAAAGCATTGCATAAAAAATTGTAATAACACACCCCTGTTAAACAGGGGCTGAAAAATTGGGCCTTAGCCACTGGTGGCGGCACCCAGAAACAAAAATGTTCTTCCAAGCTATCATCGTCAGTCGGATCATTGAGGAGGAGGAGGATAGTCAGTCAACATAACAGGACAAACTCTCAGCATCAGCATCAGTCTTGAAGGGATGTGACATTTGAAAATAAATTAGTCTGTTATATCAGCTTCAGGTGTTTGGTAGCTGGTGGTGATCCAAGACTGGTTCATCTTTATGAAGGTCAGTCGATCAACAGAGTCGGTGGACAGGCGCACCCTGTGATCCGTGACAAATCCTCCAGCAGCACTGAATGTGCGTTCTGAAAGAACGCTGGATGCAGGACAGGCCAGTAGCTCAATTGCATACTGTGCAAGCTCTGGCCAGTGATCCATCCTCAAGACCCAGTAAGCCAGAGGATTTTCGGTGGGGAAGGTGTCCAAGTCTGACCTTGCCCCTAGGTATTCCTGCACCATGTATATCAGACGCTGGCGATGGTTGCTGGAACCGATCATACCTTGGGGCTGCGGACTAAAGAATTGTCTGAACGCTTCGGTCAGACGGCCACCTTCCCCACCGCTCCTTCTTTGACTGACCGAAGCCTCAGCAACTCGTTGTCCAAGACCAGGAGTTTGTAACCTCCCAGTCTCTGGGAACGCGTTGCACAGACCTTTCTGCAAGGCCTCACGAAGTTGTCTCATCCTCTGCTCCCTCTGCGACGGTAAGATAAGGTCCGCAACCTTACCCTTGTACCGTGGATCAAGGAGAGTGGCCAGCCAGTAATGGTCCCTCTCCTTGATCCGAAGAATACGAGGATCCTTCCGCAGACTTTGCAGGATCAGGGAGGCCATGCAGCGTAGGTTAGCTGAGGCATTCAGTCCGGAGTCCTCTGGGTCACTAAGGACGACATGATCCGCAGCCACCTCCTCCCAGCCACGTACAAGTCCACTGGTTTCTTGGGACTGTAAATCATCCCTAAAAGACTGCTGCTGTTGATGCTGAGTGCCAGGCTCCACCTCCATGCTGACACAATCCTCCTCCTCCTCCTCCTCTTCTTCCTGTGCGATGGGTGGGACAGAAGGAACACTGTCTGGGTAAAGGGGGCCTTGAGAGGCAAGGAAGTCCTCCTCTTCCTGCCTCTGTTCTGCCTCAAGTGCCCTGTCCATTATTCCACGCAGCGTATGTTCCAACAGGTGGACAAGAGGTACAGTGTCACTGATGCATGCACTGTCACTTCTCACCATCCTTGTGGCCTCCTCAAATGGTGCCAGGACAGTGCATGCATCCCTGATCATGCCCCACTGGCGTGGTGAAAAAAACCTGAGCTCCCCTGACCCTGTCCTGGTGCCGTAGTCGCACAGGTACTCATTGATGGCCCTCTGCTGCGTGTGCAGCCGCTGCAGCATGGCCAACGTTGAGTTCCACCTGGTGGGCATGTCACATATAAGGCGGTTCTTGGGCAGGTTCAACTCCTTTTGCAGCTCAGCCAGGCAAGCACTGGCATTATAAGATCTGCGGAAATGCACACAGACTTTCCTGGCCTGCCTCAGGACATCCTGTAAGCCCGGGTACCTGCCCAAGAACCGCTGCACCACCAGGTTAAGGATGTGAGCCACACAGGGCACATGGGTCAGTTGTCCCTGTCGGAGAGCGGAGAGGAGGTTGGTGCCATTGTCGCAAACTACCATTCCTGGCTTAAGCTGGCGTGGCGTCAACCACCTCTCGGCCTACCCCTGCAGAGCAGACAGAACCTCTGCCCCAGTGTGGCTCCTGTCCCCCAAACACACCAGCGCAAGCACGGCATGGCATCTTTTTGCCTGCGTACTTGCGTAGCCCCTTGAACGCCTACGGAGCACCGCTGGTTCCGAGGACAAAGCACAGGAAGAGGCCACGGAGGAAGAAGAAGAGGAGGGGGTGGAGGACAGAGGTGTGTCACAACCAGTAGTAGCATTTTGGAGGCGTGGCGGTGGAACAACCTCCAACACTACTGCACCTTGTCCTGCATCCTTCCCAGCTGCCAAAAGAGTGACCCAATGGGCCGTGAAAGAAAGGTAACGTCCCTGTCCATGCCTGCTGGACCATGAGTCAGCGGTAATATGCACCTTACCGCTGACCGCCCTGTCCAGCGAGGCCAAGACATTGCCTTCCACATGCCGGTAGAGAGCCGGAATCGCCTTCCATGAGAAAAAGTGGCGTTTGGGAACCTGCCACTGAGGAACCGCACATTGCACAAACTCACGGAAGGGGGCCGAGTCTACCAACTGAAAAGGCAGCAGTTGAAGCGCTAGCAGTTTAGCCAAGCTAGCATTCAACCGCTGGGCATGTGGATGGCTGGGAGTGAACTTCTTTTGACGGTCCAGCAGCTGGGGCAGAGAAATTTGCCTGCTAGAATCGGACGTTGGTGTACTGCTAGCAGAGTGCCCGCAAGTACTTGGCTGTGACACACCTAATTCTACACCTTCATTCCTCTCAGAGCAGGTTTCAGAGAGGACTGAAGGTATAGTGGGGTTGGAGATCCCAGCTGATGCGGTGCAAGAAGAGGTCAGCTTTGTTCTTTGGTGTGGGTCTTTAAGGTAGGCTTGCCAACGAGCTGCATAGCAGGTCAACATATGTCTGGTCAAGCATGTGGTGCCCAAGCGGGTGATGTTTTGGCCACGCGATATACGCTTGAGACATATGTTGCAAACAGCAGCTGTGCGATCTGATGCACTCGACTCAAAAAAGGCCCACACCAAAGAACTTTTTGAATAACGGGCAGAGGCAGCGCCTTGCACAGGCGGAGCTCTGCGGTGTGATTCCGTCGGTGTGCTGCCCTTACGCTGGCCCCCGGAGGGCATCCTGCCTCGTTGGAGATGTGCCTCCTCCTCATCCTCCTCCTCCTCCTCCTCCTCTCTCCTATTAGGCACCCACGTGGAGTCAGTGACCTCATAATCCCCTCCCTCCTCATCACTGGAGCCAATCTGGCAGTATGCTGCAGCTGCTGGAACATGACTGCCAGATTGGTGTCCTTCTTGAGCATCCCCTCTCTCTGCTCTCACGCTACTGCCTTCCTCTAGCTGGGTATCATCATCAGACCCTTTGAAACGCTGGGCATCCTCCTAAAGCATGTACCCAACACTGTGCTCAAACAGTTCGGGGGACTCCTCAGGAGGACATGGTTGGTCTAGGGAAGGAGTGACTGATGATGACATTGATACTAGGGAAGAGGACGCTTTGGCAGCTGCTTTGCCAGTACCCTGAGCCTGGGTGAGAGAGGATGAGGAGGATGAGGAGGGCTTGGTCACCCACTCTACCAAGTCTTCGGCATGATGCGGCTCAACACGTCCAGCTGCCGAAAAGAAGGACAAGCGTGTCCCATGGCCACGTGCTGATGGCGATGCACCGCGTCCACGACCAGCACTGTTGTCTCTAGACACAGAGCCTGCTTGCCCTCTTTTTTGGCTCCTGACTGTCTGCCTCTCCTTGTTTGCCTTCCAGACATTCTAATGGCCTGCAGGGAAATGGGAAAAGCAGCAATACAGGCTAAGTTAAGGTGTAATATGGTCAGGAGGCACACTCCGCCCGCTGTAAGTGCCGCAAAATCCTGTTTGTGTAACCCACCAGGAAAAAGCAGCCATACAGGCTAAGTTAAGGTGTAATATGGTCAGGAGGCACACTCCGCCCGCTGTAAGTGCCGCAAAATCCTGTTTGTGTAACACACCAGGAAAAAGCAGCAATACAGGCTATGTTAATGTGTAATATGGTCAAAAGGCACACTCCGCCCGCTGTAAGTGCCGCAAAATCCTGTTTGTGTAACACACCAGGAAAAAGCAGCAATACAGGCTAAGTTAAGGTGTAATATGGTCAGGAGGCACACTCCGCCCGCTGTAAGTGCCGCAAAATCCTGTTTGTGTAACACACCAGGAAAAAGCAGCAATACAGGCTAAGTTAAGGTGTAATATGTTCAGGAGGCACACTCCGCCCGCTGTAAGTGCCGCAAAATCCTGTTTGTGTAACACACCAGGAAAAAGCAGCCATACAGGCTAAGTTAAGGTGTAATATGGTCAAAAGGCACACTCCGCCCGCTGTAAGTGCCGCAAAATCCTGTTTGTGTAACACACCAGGAAAAAGCAGCAATACAGGCTAAGTTAAGGTGTAATATGGTCAGAAGGCACACTCCGCCCGCTGTAAGTGCCGCAAAATCCTGTTTGTGTAACACACCAGGAAAAAGCAGCAATACGGGCTAACTTCAGGTGTATAATGTGCAGGAGGCTTAGCAACAATGACACTGACACTGTCCCCTGCCTATCCTTCTCTCTCCCTGCACACAAGGTTTATCAAAGTATATGACACTGACACTCTCCCTGCCTATCCTTCTCTCTCCCTGCACACAAGGTTTAGCAAAGAATATGACACTGACACTGTCCCCTGCCTATCCTTCTCTCTCCCTGTACACAAGGTTTATCAAAGTATATGACACTGACACTCTCCCTGCCTATCCTTCTCTCTCCCTGCACACAAGGTTTAGCAAAGAATATGACACTGACACTGTCCCCTGCCTATCCTCTCTCCCTGTACACAAGGTTTAGCAAAGTATATGACACTGACACTCTCCCTGCCTATCCTTCTCTCTCCCTACACACAAGGTTTAGCAAAGAATATGGCACTGACACTCTCCCTGCCTATCCTTCTCTGTCCCTACACACAAGGTTTAGCAAAGAATAGATTTGACAAGATTTGACACTGTCCCTGCCTATCCTTCACTTTCCCTGCTCCGGAACACACTACACAAGGCCGCCGCGCTGGCGGCCTTTTATAGTGTGGGGCGTGTACTAAACCCCCTCAGCTATAATTGGCCACAGGCATCCTGCCTGTGGCCAATCATTGCTCTCTTCGCTGCCGGCGCTGTGATTGGCCAAGCATGCAGGGTCACAGTGCATGCTTGGCCAATCACAGCACCGGGATTACACTGCGATGGCGCAGTGTATTGTGGGCCGTTCGCGTCACTCGAATTTGGCGCGAACGGCCCAAATCGTTCGTTGTTCGCCGATCAAAAGGGTGCTTTTACTAAATACTGAGCAAAGGGTCTGAATACTTAGGACCATGTGATATTTCAGTTTTTCTTTTTTAATAAATCTGCAAAAATGTCAACAATTCTGTGTTTTTCTGTCAATATGGGGTGCTGTGTGTAAATTAATGAGGAAAAAAATGAAAAATGATTTTAGCAAATGGCTGCAATATAACAAAAAGTGAAAAATTTAAGGGGGTCTGAATACTTTCCCGTACCCACTGTATATGAGTTTGGTAAAGAAATATGCTTCTTGCTCATACTGAAGTAAAAATGAAGCCCTGCAAGCTTAATGAGCAGCTACAAATAGAGGTGATGGGTACAACCTATACAATGGATTAGTGGGATAGTTAAATATTGCCTAAAACTTTTTTCATTTTGGATAGAGTATAGAAGTGTTAAAACTGCTGTCAGGCTTTTATTACTGTCTGTGTGACCACTGGGGAAAAAGTTACATAGTTACATAGTTACATAGTTAGTCAGGTTGAAAAAAGACACAAGTCCATCTAGTTCAACCAAAAAAAAAAAAATGCAATCCCATATACACAATCCTTCACCCACAGTTGATCAAGAGGAAGGCGAAAAACCCCAGCAAAGGATGCTCCAATTTGCTACAGATGGGGAAAAAAGTTATTTCTGATCCCCCCGAGAGGCAATCGGATTTTCCCTGGATCAACGTTTCCTATAAATGTTAGTTCCCAGTTATATTGTGTACATTTAGGAAAGAATCCAGGCCTTTTTTAAATAAGATACTATTTATTTCTTGGCAAGAACCGATATCTTTTTAATTTATTTAGCCATGCTTGAGTTTAGCATTTTGGAACTTTTTTATTTAATTTTATGCTCGGAATTTTAATCCACATCACTTATTCATGTTCACCTATGTCCCCATAGGAGTATCCGTGCGTTTGTAGTTCCGGCTTTTGGACTCCCGGTCCTGGAACTTCCGGTTTTCGCGCTCTCCATGGCAACCGGGTGGATATATAAACATTTGAGTGACGCTCAGGCTCCTCCCACGCTGACAAAGTACCGTAAAGGACGTAACGCGTACAGGGGAGGAGCTATCGTGCGGACATCACCCGCAGCTATCTCGTTACACGCCGATCATAAACGGCTGTTTTTATTGTTTATCTTTTATGCTAATAGTTCGGCTGTGTGTATATATACATGACCAGCCACCCACTATTCTGTAAAATCACTTTTTTAATTCACTACGGAGTACACTTAGATAGTGTTTTTGTGTTTCTCATCTCAATCCTGGATCTTTTGATTCATCACTACATGCAACGCTGCTGGATTGACTGACCATCTCTATCCCATATGCGGATACAAGCGCAGTTGACCATCTGTTGATTCAGAGGTCCACCCTATCCGGTAAGCACATCTACTTGATGGTGGAGGATTTGTCACTTGATTATCCAGTGTTGCAGACCCATCTATTACTTCTCGAGGTGTTTTCGCCCCACACTGTTGGAATCCACTCCATATAGACATATGGACTCAATTTTATTGCGCTGCACTTACCCATTTTTTGTTTACTACTATTGAAGGTGTTGTGATTAACCTTTAAGTGTACAGCTTGCATATTTCTGTTTTTGGTACTCTTATTCACTAGTTGTGTGCACTGATTGTTTTTTATACTTACATTGTCACCAGGGTGACCAGAACTAGTGTCCTCATTGGAAGCTTCCCCCTCTATTATTGGTGACAACCTAAAATTGTGGTATTTTCTTTCACTTTCACTCTTGGTGATAATGGTAAACAGAACAAACAGTTGGCAAAAAAACATAACTGGTGGTCTAATACCTCTCCACTCTGTCAAAAAAAATAATAATTGACCAAATATGGCATACAATTTAATACCATATTATGTAATATTTTTGAATGGCGGCACTAATTAAGTTCTGAACATACTGTACAAAAAGTGGATAACCCCAGCCAAAGAATGTTAACTTTATTATGTACTTAGAACATGCTTCTTCTTATTTGTTTCTTGAAGTCATTCTGAAGAAGCTCAAGAGAACAAAACACGCTGTCCTGATAATACCATAATACAAAGCTTGTATTAGCTAAAAACGGGTCTCTTCATTTACTGCAGGAAAGTCGGACAGTTTGAAGGATTAGCTTTCAATCTATCTTCATATGGCTATCATCCAACACAGTAAGATTGCTTTTGTTAGGACTGTATTTTTTTTATTATATGTATTATCAGTGTTCCCATGAAGTACAGCATTTCAATCATAAGAGATTGTTAGAACTCAAATAACATCTTAAGGACAGGACAGAATATTTTTTTTTACTAAATCTATGCTGGTACAAAATCTGCCTCTTGTTAGGCTATTCCAATACATTTGCTCCTGTTATGTATAATAATGCAGTTCAATAGTCTACAGAGATTTTCAGAAGAGCTAGAAAAAGTAAAAGATCTACTTGGTTATTACAATTTTATCAGAAACTTTCCAGATCAAAAAATTATATTGGGGTTTTTGTCTATTCATACTATACAAGTGCTACATTTTAATTTCTTGTGGGTTAAAAGAGAAGTATGGTTTTTTTTTTGCACATTCATACTTACCTAAGTGGATGCAGCATCAGACCGATGCTGCATTTGTCCCCCGCCGCCTCTTTACTGAGAACCAAGCCACTGAACATCGGCGATGGCTTGGTTCTCTCACCTCCCCGAGCGGAGAGCTGCTCTGCTGGAGCGCTAAGCTGTGGAGGAGCGGCCGTCTCAGCGGCTCGCTGAGAGGCTGAGCCTGCCATCAGTCCAACTAGCTGGCAGATCCAGACTTCCTAAGTCAGGATAACGTGCTGCCTGGACTGACATTGGTGACGTCAGCGGAGAGCGGACTTCAGACTGCTCTCCGCTGAAAACGGGTCACAGGAGTGCAAAACTCGTTGAGAAAAACGACATTCGACGAGAAAAACGATCGTCTGTGGGCTTTCTGTCGTTTTTTTAGACGAGAAAAACGGCATTAAAAACGACGAGAAAAATTAGAACATGTTCTAATTTTTCTCGTCGTTTTTTTTGACATGTTTTCTGCGGCAGTGTTTCCCATAGGGAAACACTGCCGCGGAGCCCACACACGGTCGTTTTTTTCGACCAAAAAAAAAAATGACATTTAAAACGGCCGTGTGTGGGGGGAACAAGCTGTTCCTCGTTTTTAACGTCGATTTTCTCGACGGTGTTTTCACAGTCGAAAAAATCGATCGTGTGTACGCGGCATGAGACCTCCTCTGTAACTTTAAACAGGTAACCTGTAAACATTTTAAAGCGTTGTCTATAGACATTTTTAAGTAACAAAGTTTGGCGCCATTCCACGACTGTGCACAATTTTTAAGCTTGACGTGTTAGATATCTATATACTCTGCGTGACATCATCTTTCACATTATGCAAAAAATATTGGGCTAACTTAAGTGTTTTTTTTTTTTAAATGAATAAAAACTGTTTTGTTTTTTTTCAAAAAAACATGCGTTTGAAAAATTGCTGCACACATACAGTGCAACATAAAAAGTTGCAACGACCACCATTTTATTCTCTAGGGTCTCTGCTAAAAAAAAACATATATATTGTTTGGTGTTCTGAATAATTGTTTAGCAAAAAAATATGATTTTTACATGTAGGAAAGAAGTGTCAGAATTGGCTTGGGAGGCAAGGGGTTAAGTAATAATGAGTACATTATCATTTACAAATGCAGACTTTGAACTTAAATCTTATTGATCTAATTCAGCTAAACACATTCACATATGTGGACTAAACAAATAAAGTTCCTGCTGCCAATAGCAAACAACCAACTAACAAGAATAAGAATCTCTGTCGGGATTTTACTGCTATCTGGTGCTCCATTAGAGAGATTTTCCATCACTTGTTGACCCGGAGACAATGGTTTCACCAGACAGGAAGTGAAGGAAAATCTTCGTCATCAGCTCAGAGGGAAATAGAAATTCCTTCTTTTTTTTTTTTTTTTTTTAGTTAGCTGCAAGAAGGCCTGTTAGTTTCTTGTTTCTAGCTGTGTCTCCCTTGCAGATTCTCCCTCATTTCCTGTCTGGTGAAACCACTGTCTGTGTGACAAGAAGGGATGGGATATCTCTCTAACAGATCTCTAACAGATCCCCAGGGTAGCAATAAAGCCTGACAGAGTTTCTAATCCTCCCCCACTCTATCCTAACCTAAAAAAAAAGTTTTGACTAGATTTACCCTTTAAAGCTGAACCCCAGCCTTAAGCCTCGTACACACGATCGGATTTTCTGCGGACAAAGCGTAGGACTTTTGTCTAAAGAGCGTTGGCCAGGAACTTGTCATACAAACGGCAAAGAATTGTCGGCCAACAAACACGAAACAACGTGTTTTTTCAGCTCTTTAGCGCCACCCTTTGGGCAACTTCTGCTAATGTTGTGTTATGGTTAGCATTGCTTCTGAGAATGCGTGTTTGTACTTTTGAGTTTTGTCTGACGGACTTGTGTACACACGATCGGAAAATCCGACAACACACAATTTTTGGCGGACAATTTTAAAGCATGCTATCCCACATTTGTCCGCTGAAAATCCGACAAAAATTGTCCGATGGAGCATACAAATGGTCCGATTTTCCGACAACAGCCTGCCATCGCACAATTCCCGTTGGATAATCCGATCGTGTGTACGAGGCTTTACTTTAAGCCTTGCCCAGTCTTACTATCCCTGGCCCGCCTATTTCCTTCATTTGAATTCAGTTCTTTCAATCAGAAAGGCTCAGTATCACATGCGGACATTACCTAGGGCAGTCTGCATGTAAATACAGTGGGGTCGATTTACTAAAAGTGGAGAGTGCAAAATCTGGTGCTGATCTGCATAGAAACCAATCAGCTTTCAGGTTTTATTGTCAAAGCTTAATTGAACAAGCTGAAGTTAGAAGCTGATTGGCTACCATGCACAGCTGCACCAGATTTTGCACTCTCCACTTTTAGTAAATCAACCCCAGTGTGCCTAGGAATGTCAACTCACTCAGACTGACATTCACCCATCGTGGCATTTTGATATTTGCATAACTCCTCCCAAGAACCAGCCCACTTCCTTCATCAGGGTTAGGCACTCTTGAGAGGAGTACTGGAGCCGGGTACTGTAATGCTTTCAGGAAGCTATGTACAGTATAGCACCCGTTGGCACCACCCATCAGCCATGATATGCCTGCACTGCCTACAGGAACACAGAGACCAAAAGATAATGTCACCGGGTCTGAAATAAGGTATTTAAAAAAAAAAAAAAAGCCCAATTTAAAAACGTAATTAGCATGTTGACGAGGAGGTAAGAAGGAACCAGGAAAAGCAAAATATAAGCAGATTAAACTTCAGCTTTAAAAAATCATGGAAAGAGTCAAGGAAGGTCATCCTAATCCTCAAGAGGTCAAAATGTTTTGGACTAAATTGCCTTGAACTCTACACTAATTGATCCTCACAGATGGAGGATACGATGTATAACATTTCAAGACAGATGTTTTGGGTTCACCTGTTTTCTCTACCCTGGCTTGCTGGGCTAGCAAAGAGGTGAGGTTACCAGATGGTAGCACTTTTGAAGGCTCCCTGCTCTTCATCTCTTTCACATGCATAATACATTTGCAGGCACTGAAGAGCAAGGCAGCATCCCTGCTGCCACCAGAGATTTGAGAACATATATCTTGTTATAGAAGAACCAGTACACAAGGAGAGCATTGCAGGAAAGTATGAGAAGTAGCATCTGGGAAGCACAAGAGGTGTTGTTCTGAAAAGATGTCTGTCATCACCTGCCACCTGATCAGACCTTCTGAAACTCTGATACAATGAATCATCCAATTAGAAATGCATGAAATGTTTTTGCCTTTAATAAATGAGGCATAGTCACTTAGCTAGCTACTGTACAACATAACCATTGTGTCCTTGGCTGCTTTGCGGATTAGAGTTTGAGTACTGTGAGCTTCACTATGTGAGTCACAAAATAACTACTGAGCACTAGTGATATCTTAAAGTGTTATTAAACCCAGGACCCTGCATTCATTATATCTGGTCTCCCACAGTGCACAGAACATGGAAATGCAATTGTTTTAGTGAATATAAACTGCTAAATACCTTTTCTCATCAGCAGTATAAAGCAGTTTTGTGACTTCTATCAGTGTCTGGTTAAAGCTTGTATGAGGAGTTTTCATGCTTTGCTGACTGTTCTATGAGGCTTAAGGACCCCTGACCCTCTGTCTAGACAGTTTTGATTGACCCTGTGCCGATCACGTGCACCCTCTCTCTCAAAAAAAAAAAAAACGCTCTAGCAATACACACCAAACTGAGCATGTGCAGAGTGACTCAAAAGGCTCTGTACTATTAGGAGATGGATTGGGGACAGTAAAGTAAGTTGAGGATCAGAGAAGATGGGATCAAAGAGCCTTTTCACCCAATGCAGAGGATTAACACCGTAGGTTCCACAGTAAGTATAACAAGCATGCTTTACTGCATATACAGGCTGATTTTACTGTTGTGGTTTTAGTAACACTTTAAATGGCCACTCAAAATACAAAGTCATGAGATAGAGTCAATACAAACAGAACTGACTGGTACACCTTGTTGATGTCTTCTGCTGGTGCCACATTTCCAGACTTAAAGTGGTGTAAAGGCAGAAGGTTTTTTATCTTAATGCATTCTATGTATTAAGATAAAAAGTCTTCTGCGTGCAGCAGCCCCCCTCAGCCCCTCAATACTTACCTGAGCACCATCTTGATCCAGCGATGTTGCACACGTCTTGGCTGCCTGGGACTCTCCTCCTCATTGGCTGAGACAGCAGCGAAGCGCCATTTGCTCCCTCTGCTGTCAATCAAAGTCAGTGAGCCAATGATGAGAGAGAGGGGCGGGGCCAGGCCGCAGCTCTGTGTCTAAATGAACACAGGGAGCTGCGGCTCGGCTTATGTGCCCCCATAGCAGACTGCTAGCTGTGGGGGCAGTCAACAGGAGGGAGGGGTCAGGATCACCGAAGAGGGACCCAAGAAGGGGAGAATCCGGGCTGCTTTGTGCAAAACCACTGCACAGAGCAGGTAAGTATAACATGTTTGTTACTTAAAAAAAAAACACAAAACTAGACTATAGTGTCACTTTAAAGAGTAATTCCATTTTTGTTGAGAAAAAACGGTTTCCTCCTCGGTGATCAATGTACATTGCAGGCATTTTAACAAACAATGTAGCAGATTTCTACCCTTTGTTGCTCTGAAGAAATAGCTGTTCATTTCACTATTGTGTGCTTTGCCAACCAATTCTGAATGGGAGGGTCTGGCTTATTATAATCACAAAGTAATTCTCCTGCACTCGAGTAGTGGGCCTGGGGATGCATAGTACAGATAACTTCTTTCCACGCCAATGGCCTTGCTGCCCTCCTTAGGACAATGGTTATCCTTTAAAACTGTAAAACAATAGCAAAAGAAGGGCACACTGACATAGCGCTTTACCAAAATAGACTTTATTCCGAATAAAAACAGCAATGGTTGTACTCACATACAAATGTAGTATAAAAGCATGTCACAGTGCAAGCTCAGGTCAGATGTTAAGAACCGGTACTGCCAGAAGACCAGGTGGTATTAGGAATGGCTGACGCATTTCGAGGGAGAACCCTCTTCCTCAGACCCAAAGTGATAAATGACCAACCTCTACTCACAACCTGTATATAAAGAGAAAGCGAGGGGCCAAGCCACACTTTGTGTGTTTATGGATACAGGCAATGAAGCTCAGGATCGAGTCCGCAGGTGTGCCACCATAGGAAGCAGCTTCCTATGGTGGCATGCAGAGAATCCAGGAGCGCCAGCAGGGGACCCAAGAAGAGGAGGCTCAAGGCCACTCTGTGCAATTTCATTGCACAGAACAGGTAAGTACCTGTTTTTTATTTCAGCAAAATTATGAATCATATGCCTGTAACTGCTGAGCAGTTTCAGACCAACAAACATAAACATGTTTTCCTGGTTCTGGGCATAAACTTTAGTGTTATAAATACTAACTCTCTACTAAATAAAGAAGACTTTTAGAACAACTCTCTGTCAACTAGTTTTGCATAAACACCCCAGCACTAATGCTGACCTTGGTAGGTGAGGCATAGTTACAGTGAAAAAGTTCCTTTAATGAAGCTGTCAGTTATTATTTGTACAGGTATTAATTGAGCAGCTGGTGTCAATGCAGCTAATTTTCTGTGTCGCCCCCGGGCCTGTTGTCTGCATACACTTTATCAGCTAATAGAGTCATATATGGGATTTTCAGTGCCATAATACGGTAAATACAACTAGAGCTGGCTATACACTACCTGGTTTTATTTCTAAATATTAAATTTGAGCAATTAGACAGACAATCAATTACCTTTGGGTTATGAACAGGAAAGCCAACAACTGTAAATCCTTACTCAGAAGCCACAGGCTATAAATTAATAGTGGTGATTGTAACAAACTATTAGCATGCTGTAAATATTGGAGGGTGGCAGATCATTCAATCATAACCCGTTCCTTTGTAAACTGGAAATGAACCAATTAGCATGCATGCATGACACAAACATGGCTTGCTTCAAAAGCATCTTCTGAACAGTTTGGTTATGGCAGCATAAAACAGCTTATTTAACCTTGAATTAGCCTTTCTCATTTAGCTTAAATCAGCCTTTGTCATTGTGTGGTCAACTAAAAGTAAAGACTTAATTTTTTAGAGATGTGCAAAGCATTCTCGGATTGGATGAGGTTTAGATTGTGATGCCACCACCGTGCTTCTCTTACTCATCCAATCAGAGAATGCTGTGCATTCATTGAGAAAATACAAAGTATTCTCTAAGTAGCACCCATGCTGAGCGAGCAATCTTCTGTGTTCACTATGTGGCAGGGAAGCTGCTGGGTACAGCAGCCAGAGGCCAGCGGTGCCCACTACACTGATTTTCATCTTTGTTTGTGGATCAGCCAAGTGTGGAATATGCAAAAATATCAATACCTAAACTTCAGCTTTAAGTACCCTTGATGTATTTGATTGCAATCTTTAATGTGTATGTAAGAATTTTTTTAATTTTTTTTATATAATTAACAATTTTATTAATTTTTTTTACATAACAGAAAAAAAGAATAGACTCTGGACATCACACAAGACCAAAACAACATACAAATGAAACACATAGCTGCAGGAGGTCTAAAGCGAGTCCAAAAAAGCTACAGTTGTCAATATCTATATTGACCTATATAAATTAAATAGTGAAACAGTCAAATAAAGTAATCCTTCCTCGTTATGCCGATCAGATTCAGCAAAAAGAGTGCTCAGGAATAATTCTGGACCCTAAATAAGAGACCTATATCCAGTTTAATAATCTCACAGAATATCCAGAAAACAATAAACAAAGTTGAAGAAAAAAAAAAGTTTCTCACACCTGGGTACAGAGAATGACAAAATCCAGGTCAATAGAGGCCCGTGGGGCCTTAGGGGGGATCCTCTTTCGAGTGCCAGGGCTCTCACACCTCATTGTGTTGTTCCACTGTATGCCATAAGTGACTAGAAGGTCTCCACATCTTTTACCCTAGTGTATAGCTCACTGGGGGTTTATGGCCAGTGTATTTTCCAGTAAAAAACTACCAAGCACCTTGCGGCTGTCAGGATGTGGGATACTATTTTTTTTGCTGGTTTGGTTAACCTAGGGGGGAGTTTTTGGAGTAAGGGGGATATACAGATTAAGCAATAGCTAGATAAGGTTCTGAACCGAACTCCAATACGATTGCAAGATGGGACATTGCCAATAAATATGAAACAGAGTACCTCGGCATCTGCGACAGAGCCAACAGCAGTCAAAAGTTGAGGGGTGTATGTCCTGTAAACAATCAGAGGTCATATACCAAAAGTAAAGTACCCTATATTCATTCTCTTTATAGAGGGTGCAAAGTGAACTTTTGGATCCCCCACTGTTCTATAGGCAATTTCTCCTCAAGAGCCCCTTCCCATCTGAGCAAGACGGCCTCAGTACACAGCCGCATCTCTCCATCTCCCCAAGCACACATACTGAAAGCAGCAACGCTGCACAGTGGCGCACGGCAATACTATTGCAGGGGGCATCTGTACAGCTCCACCGACGACTTATTGGTGAGAGAGCTTGCCCCTACACACATGTCCAGCCACGGATCAGTGTGGGTCTGAGAGATCACAACATCAACACGCCATTGAGAAGGATTGCAAGACTAATGGGCTACCTGATCCCTGCACAAACTCGTCTGGTGCTAAGAGCGTGGTGATGCCGAAAGAATAACAGTGAAAAACAACCCTCCCGGTTGGTCAATATTCACATAGTGATACATCATCCATCCGGCCCCCACTACTATAACATACAGACCAGACCTGGTCCTCTAAGGCTCTGAGGAAGAGGATTATCCTCGAAAAGCATCAGCCGAATAAGCCGATTATTCACTTTTTATCCCTTATATGGGCATCGTTTTACATACAATATTATTTGTTTTTGTGCAAAATTTTCTTGTAACCTAGCCGCCTATGAATACGTGATATTTTCTGTACATATTTATTTGTTTGAAATAAACGTTTTAAAAGGACTCATGCATCAGGCCCACCCGCCTTGGACTTCCCCTAGTCGGCCAAGGCAGCGGGGCATGCATGAACTATTAATTAACTAATTCATTATTCATTTATTTACTAACACCAGCACGAAAATACCACCAACTTCTCTCTAGAAGCATGTATCTGTGCTTCCCCTGAATATCCATATGATACTTGTTCAATATCCTATAGATATCAGAAACCAAACCTTTCTGAGATGGGTCCGAAAGGAGTCAGTTTAGAGAATCTGAGATTCTGGGTAAAAAATAGGTCATAGTGGTGTATTGGGAGAAAACAAAAGAAGGCTCTATGGGGTAAGTTATGTTAGAATTTTAAAGCATAGTGAATAATGAAATTCGTTTTTAGAATTTCTAATTGTTTGGTACCTTTAAAAAGTCCCATTCCATGTCCTTTAAGCCCAAGTCAATGGGTGACATGGTCCAGTATACATTACCTATAAACCAAATCTTACTTTTGTGTAGCCCGTGTCCTTAACATTTTTTCTAAACATAAAAAAGGAATCTAATTATAATAATAATGTAACACTCAAGGCAATTACAGAATTCCGGGCTATGTTTCTGCTGAGAAAATGTAGAAATTTTCATTATTTACAGGTAAGAATTCACCCGAATGGCATAACTTTATTTTTCATAGGAATAATCTTTTTCCGTTATTTATTCAAGTACATACAGAGTTCTGCTAACAGAAAGTCCGCAGGCCTCTTGATTTCTGTAGCCATGACTCTGCTGGGAGCTTTTGTTCCACACTAAAAACAAGTTGTGTGATTCATTTTTAATAACTTTCACGAAGAAGACCTTTTTACTGGATTGTGTTATGGAGCTGGCCCTGCTTCAAACAGAATGGACAATGATACGAGCAAGGAATTTCCAGGCATTGCTGATGCAGCCCTGGAAGAATTGGGAGATATTGTCAAAACAAAAACCATGACTCCTATGTTTTCTTTAAGGAGATAATATACTAGGATACAGAATGTAAAGTTTACATACTACACAGCTTTCTTTTCTGTACTTAAATGTCTGTTTTAAATTGAAAGGGTCTTTGTGATCAATTTATAGCAAAGTAAAACATTTAAAACACTATTTTGTTTGCTTAGGTCCCAGGATCATCTCCTTCCCTTTGTTTCTATGGCTTATAGCCTAAAGCTGCTCGTAGATATGAAATGAACATCAGACAAATTTTCATTGGAGAACATCAATCAACAAGACTCTAAAACACGTCACAAACAGTGCTGTGCTTGGGGCATTTTAGTGTTATCCCTGAGGTGTGGCCCCGACTTTTTTTTTTGCTGCTGTGATCTGTGACCTGTTAAAGGGTGGCCACATTGACTCTCCATGGTACCATTGTATGTAGGAACGTAGCCACCCTCTCTTGCTCGCGCCTGAGATGGATTAGGAGCTTTGGACTGTAGGATTTGTAATGTCCATAGAGAATGGCACGTGACCGCTACTAACGTGCACTGCTCATTTTAAAGAAACAATGGAACTTAAAACAATGTTACAAGAAGGCACAAAAGCATGCTAAGAAGTAGGGATGAGCCCGATGTTTGAGTCAAACATAAGTTCGACTCGAACATCTGGTGTTTGCCGAATTTAAAACATTATGGGGCGTTCGCAGGAAATTCGAGCGTCCGCGGAACGCCCCAAAATGAACAGTGAGACTGTCAATGCACTGCGAGATCGCAGTGCATTGACGGCTGCTGATTGACCAAAGCATGCACCTGACCTGCATGCTTTGGCCAATCACAACGCACTCTGCTGTGAGAGCCATGATTGGCCAAAGGCAAGGTGCCTTTGGCCAATCATGCCTCAGGGGGCTGAGTCCACGCCCCACACTATGTTAGGCTGCTTACATAGCGGCCGTACATAGTTTTATGAATGAGAGCAGCAAAATGACATTTGTAAAGAAAAAAAATGACATTTGTAAAGAAAAAAATGTCATTTAAAACTGCTCGTGGCTGTAATGTATTGCCGGATTCCGACAATTTAGATAAAAATCATTGAAAAAAATGGCATGCCCCCCCTCCCCGTCCATTACCAGGCCCTTTGGGTCTGGTATGGATATTAAGGGGAACCCTGTGCCAATTTTTTTTTAAATGGTGTGGGGGTCCCGCCTAAAATCCATACCAGGCACTTCAGGTCTGGTATGAATATTAAGGGGAACCCTATGCTAAAATAAAATAAAAATGGCAGGGAGGTCCCCCCTAAAATCCACACCAGGCCCTTCTTCAGGTTTGGTATGGATATTAAGGGGAACCCTGTGCCAAGATTTTTTTTAAAAATGGCATGGGGGTCCCCCCAAAATCCATAAAAGACCCCTATCCGAGCACACAGTCTGGCAGGCTGCAGGAAAAGGGGAGACGAGAGAGCGCCACCCCCTCCTGAACCATACCAGGCCACATGTCCTCAACATGGGGAGGGTGCTTTGGGGTTGGTGGTTGTGGGGTCTGCGGGCAGGGGGCTTATCGGAATCTGGAAGCCCCCTTTAACAAGGGGACCACCAGATCCCGCCCCACCATGTGAATGGGTATCGGGTTCATTGTACCCCTACACATTCCCCCCAAAAAGTGTAAAAAAAGTAAAAAAAAAAACACAAGAGACAGTTTGGGACAATTCCTTTATTAAAAAAAATGTCTATCCATCTTCGATCACAGCGTCGACGACCTGAGAAAAGAACGGAAAAACTCTGCCTCGATGGGAGGCGTCCCCGCGACTAAAGGCTTTTTGCAATGATAGCTGTTATATAGCTGAGGACGGGGCCACCCAGTGATGTAAACGTCAGAAGGGGGCGGGTTTTTTCCATTTTTTTTCTCTCGGGTCGTCGGCACTGTGATCGGAGATGGATTTACATCGCGGGACGTTTTTTTTTTAATAAAGTATTTGTCAAAAACTGTCTGCTGTAATTTTTACTTTTTTCACACTTTTTCCGGTAAATGTGTAGGGGTACAATGTACCCGATATCCATTTGTCTGGTATGGATTTTGGGGGGGACCCCCACGCCATTTTATTTTTTATTTTGGCGCGGCGGTCCCCTTAATATTCAAAGGAGACTCAAAGGGCCTGGTTAATGGTCTGGGGGGGGGGGGAATCCATACTGTTTTTTTCAATGATTTTTATCTATATTGCCAGGAGGTGGATCGGGGCTGCTCTGTGCAAAACCACATTTGTTATTATTATTATTGGTATTTTTTTAATATGAACCTTTAATATCACTTTAAGTTTTGAATGCAAGATTTTTTTTAACACACTGCACCTAAAACAAGGCCCAAAGTAAAACCAGTAAAAGTACTTGATTATCCCTAAAGTCTAGTACACACGGACCGAATGTCGGCCAGTTTCTATTGAACCAGTCGACATTCGGCCTGTGTGTACTGCAGCCTACCTATTTTACTATGTGTAAGCTTACTACCATAGTTTTCAACTTGGATTAGCATCAGCAACTGTATACAGCTAAGCAACACCTGAAAGACATGGTATGCATTCAAAATAAACCAGGACAAATGTCAGAGTCAGAATTAGGTCAGATCAAGGATATGAAGAAGAGATATTTGAGGGTTTCAATGTTTTCAATACCAATCAATCCAGCATTTAAGTCTTTTAAGATACTGTACAGAATGGACACAATATTGATGACTCTAGACTAGTATACAAGAACCAAGACATCACTACTAAAATCTAAAAACAAACCAGAGCAAAAACAAAGCTAACCCAAATGTAGGAAAATTCAGCAATACATGGAGATCTGGTACTATACAGTGGAACCTCGGATTGCGAGTAACGCGGTTAACGAGCGTTTCGCAATACGATCACTGTATTTTTAAAAATCGTAACTCGGTTTGCGAGTGTTGTTTCGCAAAACGAGCACGATTCAGGCCAAAGCAGTGTGCAGTACCGTGTTTGGCCTGAGGAGGGGGGGCGCCTGAGCCGAGCAGAGCCGAACGGCGCCGTTTGGAAATGCACGGAAAGGCCCGAGGACAGTACGGCTGACCTCGGCAAATCTCGGGAACAAAGTCTTTCCGAGGTTTGCCGAGGTGTCCTCGGGCCTTTTCGGCCGTTTCCGAGGCTTTCCGGTGCCCCCCGCCTCTGGCCGCATGCGGTATTGCATGCCATTGAAGTCAATGTGGAACGAATTATTTTCGTTTCCATTGAATTCAATGGGGAAACTCGCTTTGATATGCGAGTACTTTGGATTACGAGCATTCTCCTGCAACGGATTATGCTCGTAATCCGAGGTTCCACTGTATCTAAAGAATATGTTCATCCCAGGCCACTTCCAGACAGGCAGGAGGGCTTTCACTGACTTTCTTACCAGAGGTTTAGATTAATTCTCCCAGACAAGATATTTCTTGGGAATTTTTTTGTCCACTCTGGTGTGCTTCCTGGCTGTTCCAGCTATGACCCTCCATATAGGGCAATGTTTGTCCGTCTATCCCCTTGACTGTTTCATAAGCAACCACTATCTTGTCAACAGATACAGTGGAACACTCTTCTATGCTGTTTTGATTTACTTTGATGCTGTATTATCATACCAGACACAAATTGCTGTTAAGATCATGTACATTGTTTCAATAAAGCTTGTATAAATGTTTTATTCTATATTATGTAATTTTCCATTTTTGACCTTAACCACATGGGCCTAAAATATCCCTAGGGGATTTCTCTTTTCTTTACAAATTTACAGCTCATTTTGGGATGATGGCCTAACCATTTCCTGATTATACCTCGGGTTCTAAATTATATCTGCAGAATAAGAAAACGTGCAGGTAATGGGTCAACAACTTGCATATCACTGCATAGCTTTACATCTCTCTTCCTTTTCTTGTTGATCAGTGTGTATTATTTTAGGGGGCACCTAACGAGCTGCACAGTTCAACTGAACCATGCTCGAGTTTTGATTGTCCCCCCTTCCTCTGCTGGTCTGCACTCACACTGGGCTATAAGCAAGTGTTCCCTGGCATACTTAGATCATCACCTTTGCTAACCAGACTATGGTGATCCCTGCATCTGTTCTCAGTGACCTATGCAGATCTAGGCTCAGGGCCAGATTGTGCTGACACTGAAGCAAACCATACCAGACCACATGTGAACTACAGTATGCCCATGAAGACCTCTTCCGAATGGTTCCTGGGCACAGTACACTTAACCCTTCTTGGGCACGGTTTAGAGCACTCACACTACACAAACAAACTGGACCAAAGGGGTGAATCTTGCCAGGGCATGCTTAAAACTGCCAGTGTGAGCTGTTTTTACTTTTCAAAGTATTTGTATTTCTGTTCTGATCTTGCTTTGTTGCTGTTAAGTAACATTTAGAGGTCTTGTGCCTCCCCAGCCTGTGTGTAGGCAGTTAGTAGTTAACGCTGTCCCAGCGGGAAGTTGGAAGTTAATTTGCTTCTCAGGTTTTTTTCTATTATGCCCTCCTGTTGGGCTTCCTCAGTAGGCCTACTGAGAAAGCCTAATAGGAGGGCATAATGTGCATAGGTGGGAGGTGCCGAACCCGTGACGTCACACCCATGTTATACCGAACATCACCGGTGAGCTGAGGATATGATATGCTTGTTTTTATGCAATTTTTTACAGTGACCACTCATATTGGATCCAAGAGAAGAAGAGATACCGAGATATCCAGAGAAGGAGTGTATAAGGCCTATGAGACTCTGTTATGGGGTATGACACAGGAAGTGAGTGTGCACTTCCAAAAGAGGTGGTGGTTCACTGAACACATTTTTGAAGATTTTTTGTTACAAGTTTTTTTGGACATGGTGGTGTAAAGTTGGGAGGATGTTGAAGCATATTTTTATGGACATTCTTGTGCACATTTTTTTGATGCACAGAGACTAAAGCCCTGTACACACGGCCAAGAATCCCGTCAGGAAAAAAAACTTTGTTTTTCCTGACGAGATTCCTGGCAAGCTTTTCTTGCCAAGCCGTGCATACAGATGGCCATTCAAAAGAACCGCCGTTCTTTTGAATGACAAGAACGCGGTGACGTCATCGACTACGACGAGCATGCGCTCGTCACATTCAATGCCGTCACCGCCATCTTGCTTCACCCTACACTACCCTTGTAAGCTACCGCGCATGCGTCGAAGTCTTATCGAGCATGTGCGGGCTTACTGGAGGACAGGTAAGCTTGTAGCCGCATACACACACACAGTTTTCTTGTCGGGAAACAGGCCAACGAGAATCCCGAAGAGAAATTAGAGAGCAGGTTCTCTATTTTTCTCGTTCGAGATTTCCCGCAGTTTTCTCGACGAGAAAACATATACACGACCGGTTTTCTCTGCAAAAAGCTCACCCAGCAGTTTTCTTGCCGAGAAAACCGGCCGTGTGTACGAGGCTTAAGAGAGACATTTATATTTATTTGGTGTTTCACTTGGTGTTGTGAAAAAGGACATATTATGGTTTATTTGTGAATTGCGCAGCACTGTAATACTTATAATATTTAAAATTAAATACCTTTCTTTTTCTGGATTTAAATATGAAATCTCCCATTTTTTCGATTTATTGGTTCCAATTTATTATGAATATTAAAGCATAGCGTTTTTAATTCTATATATTAGAATGCAGTTGTTAAAGACCTGTTTCAGGGCGATCCCCATTCTCCTCACAGGACTTGGTACTGAAATATCAGATTCCCTCGCAGCATCAGTTTACGTACATGAGGCTGCTACATTTTGTGGCCAAATACCCGCCTCCATCCATCTCATTGCCCCCACAAATTCGGAACTTCTTGACCCAGCCTAAGCCCCATTAAAGGGGAATGTCGCTTATTTATAACATTCTCCAAGACAAACAAACCTTTTCCAAATCCAGCCCTATGCTAAAGTGGGAATCCAACCTCCATACCTCATTTTCCTCTGCACAATGGCGTACCGCATTCCACTCGACCACTAAAGCATCTCACTGCACCAGTCACTCTGAGATAATGATTAAGATTGTCAATAGATGGTACTACACTCCATTTAAATTAACCAAAATATTTTCAACTGCATCCCCCATGTGCTGGTGTGAATGTGGGCAAATAGGGAATCTTTTGCAATGTCTTTGGCACTGCCCCAGCCTCAGTAGCTTTTGGTCCAATGTATTCCGATCAATTTCTTCTTGTACTGCATAATAGCCGGACCCCAACCTGCCATGACCCTGTTAAACCTGGGTACTGACCTCTATCTTGTATTCCAGCGGCCAGTGGTTATCTACACTTTGTCGGCGGCAGGCACACTTATCCTTAAAAATTGGAAATCAAATGTCTCGCCTAACCTGTCAGAGGTAGTGAATATGGTTAATTCCAACTATACTTTCGAACGCCTCATTGCAATTAATACCTTAAAACAAGCTGACTTTTCTCACTCGTTGAGTATATGGGTAAATAAGTGCTCATCTTCCTGATGGGTTCTCACTGGAATTTAATCTTTTTCGACTTATCTTGTTCACTCAACACTCCTGATGTCTTAACATTACTGATTATGAGCGATGTATTTTGCTTTGTACTGCATATTATGTTCAAAGTATTTGTTCTGTTTACGCTTTCCTTTGCGAATTTAAATAAAAATGTATTGCATCAAAAAAAAAGAAAAAAGAATGCTGTATGCACCTTCATCTAATACATCTATTGGTTTACTATATACCGTATATACTTGAGTATAAGCCGACCCGAATATAAGCCGAGGCACCTAATTTTACCACAAAAAACTGGGAAAACGTATTGACTCGAGTATAAGCCTAGGGTGTCCATCTGTATGCCTCACTTTGCCTCACTGTGTCCATGTGCATGCCTCACTGTGCCTCACTGTGTCCATGCCTCACTGTGCCTCACTGTGTCCATGCCTCACTGTGCCCATGCCTCACTGTCACTGTGTCCATGCCTCACTGTGTCCATGCCTCACTGTGTCCATGCCTCACTGTGACTAGACTGACGTTTAACATTGGAGTCTATGGAAGGAGTGCCCGGCTTTGAAAAATCGGTGCTCCCCGTCCCTAGGTCCCCCGGACACTAAACTTTGCACACTTGTAGAGGAGGAGTTGGGCTACATGTGTGCCAAGCTTGGGGTCCAGGGGACCTACGGATGGCAGGGATCAGGCGCACAAATTTGAAGTCGGAAACAGACTCGAGTATAAGCCGAGGGGGGCATTTTCAGCACAAAAAAATTTGCTGAAAAACTCGGCTTATACTCGAGTATATACGGTACTTTATTATCTTACAAGCTGTTTAGTGTTAAAGTGTCTTTTCTCAATCAACACCATTGTAAAAGAAGAACTTTACAGAACCCAAATTATGATACATTTACATGGGTAGAATTTCAGTAATAAAATGCATTATATAGATTTTAGGAAACGTTTTTGGCTACTGAGACATAATATATTCAACAATAAATATTCAATGGTAATGCAGCTTCTAATACTACCAGAAATAACATGATTGCCCCAGCATCATTTCCAGGCAGGTAGAACAGCTGGTCTCGTACCACGTAAAGTGATCCTGGTGACTCTATGCTCATGACTGACAAGCAGTAAATTATTAACGGACGTGGCCTTTTGTTGAAAAATTTCACAAATTAGGTTACACTTCTGAATATTTCAGATTTAAGATGAGGTATACAAGGCTAAGCACAATCAAAGCAATAAAAAAAAATCAATGGTTTCTCAAAGGTAGATTTTAAGGAATGACTGTATTATGTCTGTAGTTGTCTTTGCTTAAAGGAGCACTATACCTTTTTTTTTTTTTGCTTAAAAATAACAAACATGTTATACTTACCTCCACTGTGCAGCTCGTTTTGCACACAGTGGCCCCGATCCTGGTCTTCTGGGGTCCCTCGGCGGCTGTCTTGGCTCCTCCCCGCAAGGACTCCACACCTTAATGCGAGTGAGCTCGCATGGTGTGGAGTGATTGCGGGCGCGCTCCCGTGATACAGCGGCGGCCATAGCCGCCGACTGTATCACTCGGCCCCGCCCCCCGGCGTGCCGCGTCATTGGATGTGATTGACAGCAGCGCCAGCCAATGGCTGCGCTGCTTTCAATCTATCCAGTGTAGCCAATCGGCGGCCAGGCAGAAAAACGAAGAGGATGACGGGGACGAGCATGGGACTTTCGAGGGGCCAGGTAAGAAAAACGGGGGCTCGGGGGGGGGGGCGGTATTGTCGAATGTTTTTTCACCTTAATGCATAGGATGCATTAAGGTGAAAAAACATGTAACTTTACTACTCCTTTAATCTGGATATAATCTAATCATTAGTTTTCAGGGCCGAGTACTTAGTAGTGTTGGTAGCTTTTATTAACAATGGTTAAGTAAGGTAATTATCCTTCTGCAAAGGATAGTTCAGTGTAGGGATTAAATAAACAGTTGGGTATACAAAGCATAAAGGTTAAATCATAGTGTTAAGTTTAGTTTATCGATGTGATAAGCTACGTGTAAGGATGATGTTTCATTGTTAAAGGTTGGGTTCAAGTGTTATGATATATGTTAGGGTTAGGGTAAAGGCAAGCTAAAATTTAAAAACAGAAGTGGATGATTTATCAGCAATGACTCATCCCAGAGACTCGCCTCTTACTGCATGGCTCAGTCTAACATTTCAGTGAGACAAAGGAAGCTTTAAGGCAGGTAGGCTTTGTAATATATGCTTATTCGTAATGTGAGAACAATTTAAAATGCATCAAGGTAAAAAAATATATAAACAAACCAACCCACAGTCCCCTAATTGTTAAAAGAAGGGTGGCATTGCTAAACAATTAAGATTGATCAAAGTTTAGAAACATTTGAGGGAATTGTTTAATTTTAAGGCCTCATGCCCACGGACGTTTTTACAGCCGCGTTTTTTACAGCTTAAAAACGCCTGTCTATGTTATTGTATACATTTTTTGACCTTTTTTTTCACGCGTTTTTTTAGCGTTTTTTAACGCTTCACGTTTTTTTATGCCTAACGCCGACGCTGAGGAACGCACTGGTCCTGTTTTTTTTTACAGCTTAAAAACGCCTATGCTATTTGCAGCTCAAAAACGTCTAGGTGGGCATGAAGCTATAGACTAACATGGACAGGCGTTTTTAAGCTGTAAAAACGCTCAAAAACGCGGCTGTAAAAACGTCCGTGGGCATGAGGCCTTAATGTTAAAGAAAAAGGTAAGCTCTTCATGAAGTTAATTGATGGGGCCATCTATGTCTGGGCCAAAAAAAAGCATAGTCACTCAGTACATCCCTGAAATTCATACACATTCATACACATTTCCCAGTGTGTTTCCCTTTAAAGATACTAAAAGTATAGAAACCGTTATGTTGACCTGACAGAAATCCAGTGTGCTACAATTCCTGTTACTTGACAACATTTTTGAATTTCTGTTCTGATTTTACTCTGTTGCGGTTCGATTACTCCTGCTTGAGCCAACAACCAAAATCCCAAGCTTTGTTGTCAGCCCTGCCAAGTTGGACTAAAGGACACTTCCCCTCTCCTCATCTTCATAATATTAGGAGGGTTTTCTATAGTTCAGTCTCAAGTAGGGCTGATAACACAGCTTGGAATTTCACTGCAGTATAGGTCAGTGATCAATAAAAAGTAAAAGGAGTTGTAAAGGCAAAAGGTTTTTTATCTTAATGCATTCTATGCCAGGGCAGGGCTCCGTGTCTGAATGGACACACGGAGCTCTGACTCGGCTTGGGTGCCCCCTGTAGCAAGCTGCGGGGCACTCAAAGGAGGGAGGGGGTAGGAGCAGCAAAGAGGGACCTGAGAGGAGGAGGATACAGGCTGATTTTTTTTTTTTTAATGATCCTTTACAATCACTTTTTTTCTGTGTTTACATTTTTTTTAACCCCTTAACGACCGCTCACTGTATATATACGTCGGCACAATGGCACCGACAGGCACAATCACGTAGAGTGTACGTGATTGCCTTTGTACAGTTGGGGGGTCCAATCGTTGGGGAGCGATCCGACATGAGGGGACGGCCGTTCGATTCCGGCCACCCCCCCGCGATTGCTCCCGGCGAATGGAAATGCCCCCTCTGTCTGTGTAATGTTTACACAGGCAGAAGAAGCAGGAGGAAGTGATGTCATCTCCTGTGCGGCGCTCACATATACCGAGCGCCGTACAAGAGAAGACACACAGGTTAGTGCACAAACACTACACTAACACCAGCACACATAGGCACATAAATCACCCCCCCAGATCACCCCCCAGCCCCCAGTCACAGTGTCACTGATTGCAGTGACCATTTATTTAGTGATCACTGCAATCAGTGACATTTGTGACTGTAAAAGTGTCACTACATTTAGTTTTAGGTCCAGTGTAGCCCCCTAACCCCCCCCCCTAATAAAGGTTTAACCCCTTGATCACCCCCCAGATAACCCTTTCACCCCCTAGCACCGCCGTCGCTAAGCGATCATTTTTCTGATCGCTGTCTTAGCGTCGGTGATGCAGATCGGTACCCAGTAATTTTTTTTAGGTTTGCCGCAGGTTTTTATAGCGTCAGGTACCCCCATAAATTATCTAATAAAGGTTTAACCCCCTTGATCGCCCCCAGGTAACCCTTTCACCCCCTATCACCACTGTCGCTAAGCGATCATTTTTCTGATCGCTGTCTTAGCGTCGGTGATGCAGATCAGTAGCCAGTATTTTTTTTTTAGGTTCGCCGCAGGTTTTTATAGCATCAGGTACCCCCATAAATTATCGAATAAAGGTTTAACCCCCTTGATCGCCCCCCAGGTAACCCTTTCACCCCCTATCACCACTGTCGCTAAGCGATCATTTTTCTGATCGCTGTCTTAGCGTCGGTGATGCAGATCGGTAGCCAGTAATTTTTTTTAGGTTCGCCGCAGGTTTTTATAGTTTCAGGTACCCCCATAAATTATCTAATAAAGGTTTAACCCCCTGGATCGCCCCCCAGGTAACCCTTTCACCCCCTATCACCACTGTCGCTAAGCGATCATTTTTCTGATCGCTGTCTTAGCGTCGGTGATGCAGATCGGTAGCCAGTATTTTTTTTTAGGTTCGCCGCAGGTTTTTATAGCGTCAGGTACCCCCATATATTATCTAATAAAGGTTTTAACCCCCTAATTGCCCCTAGTTAACCCTTTCACCAGTGATCATCATATAAGTGTTACGGGTGACGCTGGTTAGTTAGTTTTCTTTTTATAGTGTCAGGGCACCCGCCGTATATAACCCAATAAATGTTTAACCCCCGGGTGATATCAATTAGGTTTTAGCGTCAGAGAGGGTCTGCGTCACACCCCAGGCAGCGTCAGGTTAGTGCCAGTAACGCTAACACCCACGCGTGAAGCATACACCTCCCTTAGTGGTATAGTATCTGAACAGATCAATATCTGATCTGATCAGATCTATACTAGCGTCCCCAGCAGTTTAGGGTTCCCAAAAACGCAGTGTTAGCGGGATCAGCCCAGATACCTGCTAGCACCTGCGTTTTGCCCCTCCGTCCAGCCCAGGCCACCCAAGTGCAGTATCGATCGATCACTGTCACTTACAAAACACAACACACATAACTGCAGCGTTCGCAGAGACAGGCCTGATCCCTGCGACTCCAGTGCTGTAGGAGGTGATTTCACCACCACAGTTTAAAAAAAAAGCATATATGCCGAAGCATTGGGGCAGCAGGAGCAGAGGAGCGATTTTGCTCCTAATGCCACGTACATACGGTCGAAATTCCGACGGAGGCTTGCCCGTGGAAAAGTCCGACCATGTGTACGCGGCATAACTTTTTTGCGGGAGGATGCCCCCATGCTTCGGCATATATAAATGGTGCATGTATGCCCATCATTAGAAGTGGGTGGATGAAGGGCGGTATTCTAATGGTGGGCATACCCACCGATCAATCTCTTTTTTCATTCAGCCACCTGGCTGCATGAAAAAAAAAAGATTACAATACATGTCCAACAAGGACCAGCAACGTACTGGTATGTTGCTGGACTTTGAATGGTTATACCAGATTGATGCCTGCGGGTTTAGGTATCATCTTGGTATCATTCTTTTCAGCCAGCGGCCGGCTTTCATGTAAAAGCAATCCTAGTGGCTAATTAGCCTCTGGACTGCTTTTACAAGCAGTGGGAGGGAATGTCCCCCCGGATATAAAAAGCGCCATTGGGAAATTGGGAAAGCATTTTATCACACCGATCTTGGTGTGGTCAGATGCTTTGAGGGCCGAGGAAAGATCTAGGGTCTAGACCCCAGTTTTTTCAAAAAAAGAGTACCTGTCACTACCTATTGCTATCATAGGGGATATTTACATTCCCTGAAATAACAATAAAAATGATAAAAATAAATAAATATGGAAGGAACAATTTAAAAATAAAATAAAAAAGCAAAATTAATAATAAAAAATAAAAATAAAATAAAAATAATGCACCCCTGTCCTGCCCTGCTCTTGCCCAATGGCGAACGCAAGCGTCGGTCTGGCGTCATATGTAAACAGCAATTGCACCATGCATGTGAGGTATCACCGCAAAGGTCAGATCGAGGGCAGTAATTTTAGCAGTAGACCTCCTCTGTAAATCTAACGGGGTAACCTATAAAGGCTTTTAAAGGCTTTTAAAAATGTATGTAGTTTGTCGCCAATGCGCGTTTGTGCGAAATTTTAAAGCATGTCGTGTTTGGTATCTATGTACTTGGCCTAAGATCATCTTTTTTATTTCATTAAACATTTGGGCAATATAGTGTGTTTTAGTGCATTAAAATTAAAAAAAGTGTATTTTTTCCCCAAAAAATGCATTTGAAAAATCGCTGCGCAAATACTGTGTAGAAAAAAAAAATGCAACACCCACCATTTTATTCTGTAGGGCCTTTGCTTTAAAAATATATATAATGTTTGGGGGTTCAACATAATTTTCCTGCAAAAAAAAATATGTTCGCATGTAAACAAAAAGTGTCAAAAAGGGCTTTGTCTTCAAGTGGTTAGAAGAGTGGATGTAAGCTTCCTAATGTTGTGTATAAAATGCCAGAACAGTTCAAAACCCCCCCAAATGACCCCATTTTGGAAAGTAGACACCCCAAGCTATATACTGAGAGGCATGTCGAGTCCATGGAATATTTTATATGTTGACACAAGTTGCGGAAAAAATACAATTATTTTTTTTTGCACAAAGTTGTCACTAAATGATATATTGCTCAAACATGCCATGGGCATATGTGGAATTACACCCCAAAATACATTCTGTTGCTTCTCCTGAGTATGGGGATACCACATGTGTGAGACTTTTTGGGAGCCTAGCCGCGTACGGGACCCCAAAAACCAATCACCGCCTTCAGGCTTTCTAAGGGTGTAAATTTTTGATTTCACTTCTCACTGCCTATCACAGTTTCGGAGGCCATGGAATGCCCAGATGGCACAAAACCCCCCCAAATGACCCCATTTTGGAAAGTAGACACCCCAAGCTATTTGCTGAGAGGTATGGTGAGTATTTTGCAGATCTCGCTTTTTGTCACAAAGTTTTGAAAATTGAAAAAAAAAAAAGAAAAAAAAAAATTTTCTTTCTTCATTTTCAAAAACAAATGAGAGCTGTAAAATACTCACCATGCCTCTCAACAAACAGCTTGGGGTGTCTACTTTCCAAAATGGGGTCATTTGGGGAGGGTTTTGTGCTATTTTGGCATTTTATGGCCTTCGAAACTGTGATAGGTAGTGAGGAGTCAAATCAAAAATTTGTGCCTAGAAATCCTGAAGGCGGTGATTGGTTTTCGGGGTCCCGTACGCGGCTAGGCTCCTAAAAAGTCCCACACATGTGGTATTCCCGTACTCAGGAGAAGAAGCAAAATGTATTTTGGGGTGTAATTTCACATATAACCATGGCATGTGTGAGCAATATATCATTTAGTGACAACTTTTTGTAATTTTTTATTTTTTTTGTCATTATTCAATCACTTGGGACAAAAAAAAAATATTCAATGGGCTCAACAGGCCTCTCAGCAATTTCCTTGGGGTGTCTACTTTCTAAAATGGGGTCATTTGGGGGGGTTTTGTGCTATTTTGGCATTTTATGGCCTTCAAAACTGTGATAGGTAGTGAGGAGTGAAATCAAAAATTTGCGCCCTTAGAAATCCTGAAGGCGGTGCTTGGTTTCCGGGGGCCCGTACGCGGCTAGGCTCCTAAAAAGTCCCACACATGTGGTATCCCCGTACTCAGGAGAAGCAGCAGAATGTATTTTGGGGTGCAATTTCACATATAACCATGGCATGTGTGAGCAATATATCATTTAGTGACAACTTTTTGTAATTTTTTTTTTTTGTCATTATTCAATCACTTGGGACAAAAAAAAAATATTCAATGGTCTCAACAGGCCTCTCAGCAATTTCCTTGGGGTGTCTACTTTCCAAAATGGGGTCATTTGGGGGGGTTTTGTACTGCCCTGCCATTTTAGCACCTCAAGAAATGAGATATGCAGTCATAAATTTAAAGCTGTGTAAATTCCAGAAAATGTACCCTAGTTTGTAAATGCTATAACTTTTGCGCAAACCAATAAATATACACTTATTGACATTTTTTTTTTACTAAAGACATGTGGCTGAATACATTTTGGCCTAAATGTATGACTAAAATTGAGTTTATTCGATTTTTCTTATAACAAAAATTAGAAAATATCATTTTTTTTCAAAATTTTCGGTCTTTTTCCGTTTATATCGCAAAAAATTAAAATCGCAGAGGCAATCAAATACCATTAAAAGAAATCTCTATTTGTGGGAAGAAAAGGACGCAAATTTCGTTTGGGTACAACATTGCATGTCCGCACAATTTACAGTTAAAGCAGCGCAGTACAAAATTCTGAATTCACCTCTGGTCCTTTAGCTACCAAATGGTCCGGGGCTTAAGTGGTTAAATCCAATTTGAAACCCATTTATAATTTTTCTTTCACTTCACAATTATGTGCCACTTTGTGTTGGTCTATCACAAAAAATCCCAATAAAATACATTTACATTTTTGGTTGTAACATGACAAAATGTGGAAACTTTCAAGGGGTATGAATACTTTTTCAAGGCACCGTAATTGCTTAACTTGCATTATAATACATTTTTGGTTTTGGGTTTAATACCGCTTTAAATATTCAAATCTTTTGGAAAAAAGTAATTCTGTAGGCATGTTTAATTCAAATCTGGAACTAGTATTAAAAGAGCATATCCATATCCAGGCTTCAACCTTTACACTACGGTTAGGATAGAAATATGTGAGCTGCTATTTTAGATTTGTCTTTTAAGGGAACAAACTCTGAAGGAGGCAGGATATACCGTATTTATCGGCGTATAACACGCACCTTAATTTTAAGAGGGAAGTTTAAAGGAAAAAACTTTCAACAGCCCCTTTTACATTCCAAAGCCCCCCCCTGCACATTACACAGACCAAAGCCCCCCCTGCACATTACACAGACCAAAGCCCCCCCTGCACATTACACAGACCAAAGCCCCCCTGCACATTACACAGACCAAAGCCCCCCCCTGCACATTACACAGACCAAAGCCCCCCCTGCACATTACACAGACCAAAGCCCCCCCCCTGCACATTACACAGACCAAAGCCCCCCCTGCACATTACACAGACCAAAGCCCCCTGTCAGGAAAGGTTCCATCCACTGGTGGCATTTATTATTTATCTTGCAGTACTGTGGTCCACCAGCAGGTGTCTCCTGGCAGTTTGTAACTGTCAGGAGAATCTTTCCCTGCTGGTGTTGTATTATCTTTTGGACGCAGTACTGGTTTCCACCAGCGGATGGATCCTGGCAGTGTGGAGCAGACTGCCCTCCCTCCGATCAGGTGTGACCTGAAGCTAATCAAGCATTCCTATAAATACCCGGCAGGTGTATACACACACTGCCTTGGTATCGTCCTTGTGCCCTGACCTGTAGCCTGTCTACTTGAACCTCGATTCCTGTAACCTGAACCTGTTGTGTCCGTCCTGATCCCTGCTCTGCAGCCTGGTTGCCCCCCTGCTTGATCCTGTCTCCCTGACCCGATCCATCCATCCGTCCTCTCCCTGTCCTGTGTTCCTTACCCCATCTGCTGATCTCCCTGTGTATGACCTTGGCCTGGCTAACGTTTATGCTTCTGGAATACCCCTTTGTCCATCTGCCTACCTGCTGTGTATGACCCTGGCCTGGCCCTGTTTATGATTCTGGTTTCCCCATTACTTGTACATACTTGTCTGTTACTGTTATTATTTGTGGGTTCTGTTTGGTATTGGTTATTGTGCACTGTGTGGTTTGGAGGTGGTTGTATCTATACTATTTCACTTATCTTTAATAAATCATTATATTTCACTTACACACGTTTGGGTTTCCTTTGTTGCAGTTCACATAGTTCTGATCTTACTTGATATGTGACACCCTTCCCCCCCCCCCGCACATTGCACAGATCCCCGCACATTATGTAGCTCCCCTTTACATTACACAGCAATTTCCCCCTGCACAGTACACAGCTCCTTTACATTGCACAGCCCCCTTGCACCCCCAGGAGACCCCCCAGTCTCCTGGGTCAGCACTTCCAGCGTACTCTAAAGTTTTAAAACAATCACTGCCAGTCACTTCTCGTACATACTGTGTCACTGTTCTTTCCGGCTGGTCACATGATCTCTCTCCTCTGTTTCATGTGACCGCTCTCCTCCTCCAATCTTAAACTACACTCGGAGGGGGAGGAGGAGCTGGAGGAGAGCGAGCACATGAAACAGAGGAAAGCGATCATGTGACCAGCCGGAAGGAAGAGTGACAATCTTAAAGGAGTAGTAAAGTTACATGTTTTTTCACCTTAATGCATCCTATGCATTAAGGTGAAAAAACATTCGACAATACCGCCCCCCCCCGAGCCCCCGTTTTTCTTACCTGGCCCCTCGAAAGTCCCATGCTCGTCCCCGTCATCCTCTTCGTTTTTCTGCCTGGCCGCCGATTGGCTACACTGGATAGATTGAAAGCAGCGCAGCCATTGGCTGGCGCTGCTGTCAATCACATCCAATGACGCGGCACGCCGGGGGGCGGGGCCGAGTGATACAGTCGGCGGCTATGGCCGCCGCTGTATCACGGGAGCGCGCCCGCAATCACTCCACACCATGCGAGCTCACTCGCATTAAGGTGTGGAGTCCTTGCAGGGAGGAGCCAAGACAGCCGCCGAGGGACCCCAGAAGACCAGGATCGGGGCCACTGTGTGCAAAACGAGCTGCACAGTGGAGGTAAGTATAACATGTTTGTTATTTTTAAGCAAAAAAAAAAAAAGCTTTAGTGCTCCTTTAAACTACACTCAGAGGGGGAGGAGGAGCTGGAGGAGAGCGGCCAGAAAGAACAGGGAGAATTAGGTATGTGCGGACTATGACACGCCGGCGGGCTGTCCCAGGGCTAGGAGAGGCGGGACGACCGGCATGACACCCCCGCCCAATCCCCACCCACCCCGTTGGTAAAAAGCAAGCGATATCGGCATATAACACGCACCCACGATTTCCCCCTGATTTTAAGGGGAAAAAAAGTGCATGTTATACGCCGATAAATACGGTATATGCTTTTTACTCAAATCTTTTATTAATCTGGCCATTCAGCACATAACCAGCATATAAAATATGTCATATGTATTGATGCCGCACCATTTTTGTCTGTAGATTTAGAGCTTTATCATTTAATAGTATAAAGCTCTCTAATGAAAACACTAAAACAAGTTTACCTAATCACAACAAATGCAATAATTGAGTTTTACACATCAATACATTTCATGAAGGTGATAACAATATGAATTAACAAAGCGAGCATTGTACAAAAATAGAGTAATAGAAAATCTAAAGTATATCTGAACACAATTCCTAAAATCTCGTTCATACATTTTAAAATGTCAATGTAATTTTTTTTTTTTTTTTAATCAGCTGCTTTTATTAAAACAATACCTGGTAATGCTACTATGAAGGTCCCTGTTCAGATTTTGCCCCTGCACTATGTTCCTTTAACAAGGATTTGATGATTGAGATCACTAGTGACTGTTTCAACACACATAATGTAGGTATTATATTTTATTTTCAAAAATATGTATATTTCAGTAGTTGATTAGGGTTAATATCTAAAGGAATGTAATATATAATATATTCCAATTTGTTACAAATGATCCACTTTTCTATCTAGTCTATTAAATAAAAAAATAAGCTATGAAGAGACACCAAAATTAGTAATATATTAACTCCCATGTTTTCTAAGGTAATTACTTTTTTGGTTTTGGATTTTTAAACACAGTGAACATACCATTTTTATATAATATAATAATATTTCTATACTGACAACCAATTTTAGGGGGCACCCTACACTGATCCCCAATATAACTGGGACATTTACACTGACCTCAACACAACAAGAGTATTTGCATCAACCACCAATGTATTGAGACATTTACACTGACCAGTGATGTAACAGATGCAACCCCCCATCTCTCTACTAATCTCTGCATTCTTATCTCCCTCTCAGTACAACTCTGTCCCCTAAACCCCTCATCTACTTACCTCTGCACTCCAATCCCTGCTTCCCAATCAACTCTGCACACCTTTGCTCACCTCTGCACCTCAAACCCCCCTCTTTGATTACCTCTACATGCCCCCTATACTTACCTGTATGCTGTTCACAGCTTCTAATTGGGTAGCATGCAGAGGAGAGGGCGTAATTTGCATATGAATTGCGGTGGCCGACCTCATTTACATAACAATGCCGACGCAATTTACATATGAATGCCGATCCTGTGGGGGTTAACTAAAGAACAATATCTTTTGTTTCTCTCCCTCTAGCAGCTGAAGGCATGGGAGAAACAGGATTTAGCATAGGACATCGTTCTGCCGCCGAAACGATCCCCCTATCAGCGGCTCTGCTGGTCAGTATTCGCTCCATAAGACGCACAGACATTTCCCCCTGTTTTTTGGAGGGAAAAAAGTGCGTCATGGAGCGAAAAATACGGTAAGTTATTTCCGTCTTGAAATTAACTTACAGTATTGCCGTACACTGCAGGACTAGGGATGGGAGTAGCAAGGGCAGCACTGAGGACCTAAGTGGCTCTACTGCCTTACACAATGGCTGACATGATGAGAGAGTAGAGTGAGCAGTGCTGACCTTATCAGTGTGGTTCCTCCATGACCAAACCATACTGCTTAACTGCAGGGGACATAGAGGTCCATAACCTGACTATGCTGTCTGGCATAGAACCTGGAACATAAGACTGCCTGCTTTTGCTTTATTTATTTTTTCTTTATACTGTTAATCTTTTTAGTTTTTTTTATTTATTATCTCTTTTTTAATACCACCAACAATTACAGTAAGGCCCCTTTCACACGTGCGGACTGTTAAGATCCGCCTCACAGTTTTTTCAGGCGGACATGAACGGACGCTATATATATATATCTCTATGGAGCGACGGATGTCAGTGGTGACATGTCCGCTGACATCCGATCCGCCCCGATCCGATCCGCTCCGCTAAATCCAGACGGATGCAAACCCTATTTTTCATCCGTCTGGCGGATCGGATCGGATGAAAACGGACAGACGGTCCGTTTTCACCCGATCCCCCCATAGAGGAAAGCGGAGATCTGAGCGGTCCGTTTTTGCACAGTGTGCAGAGACGGACTAGTCATCTGCCAGCTCAGTGGGGATGAACTGAGCAATCCCCGCTGAGCAAGAGGATGTCTAAAAACGGACCTGCACGTGTGAAAGGGGCCTTACAGTTTTGATTGTCTCCAGCTATCATAATAATTATCATACATCCTGAGACCCAAGACCTGCTTCTTGTGTCACTCAGGCTCTATTGAAGGGGGTTCAAGTCTTATGATATCCACCACTGGGAGTGCTGGTTTGGAAGGGAGCTTGTCCCAGCTCCTGCAATTGTTCAGGGAGAATAGAAAGTCTGCCTATGGCCGAACATCCATGATATCCTTGAGGTGTGTGTGGCAACCTTAGCCTGGACTCTGACCAGGCCCCCCCCAATGCATTTATCTCCGCCCCCAGAGCTTAGTCATGGAGATCTCCATGACTAAGCTCAGATGGGCGGAGCGGAACACATTGGGGGCGTGGCCTGTTCTGAGTCCAGGCTGAGGTTGCCACACACACACCTCAAAGATATCTTTGATGTACAGCCATAGGGAGACATTCTCTTTTCTCTGAATCATACATCCCTCGTGCATTATAAACGAAATATCTAAAAATCATATATAGTAACTCACTATATATAAACATTCCCTCAATCTTCTAATTTTACTATTGATATCTCTCTATATGACCCATACCATTTCCCTTATGACTCTATTAACACTTTTGACCTAAATTAAATGTTGCACTTTATACCAAAATTACTAATATACTGTGTTTTATTATCCCACACCTAGTAACCTCTCTCTAACTAATTGTAGAGGAACCACCTCCGTAGTATTTAATCATCTGTCCCATATTTTTATAAATTTATCTGGGTTGCCTCTATTTTGGTATACCATATGTTCTTTTTGGATGAATTTGTTTACTGCATTAACCCACAAAGAATGAGTTGGGGGGCTCTTGGATATCCATCTCTGTGCAATACATTTTCATGCTATTAAACAACAGGCAGATAATCGCTGTGCAAATCTGCGATGGAAAAAAACTCTATCCAGCCACCCTAAAACGTATACCTTGGGATCCCTATGCCGAAGCAGAATTGCAAATCTTTTGGAAAGTAAGACATACCGTATTTGCTGGCGTATAAGGCGACTGGGCGTATAAGACGACCCCCTAATTTTCCAGATAAAATTTGGGTTTTGGGATATACTCGCCGTATAAGACGACCCCCTTCCGACTAGCCATGCCTCACCATACCTCACTGTGCCATTGCATACCTCACTATGCCATTGCATACCTCACTGTGCCATTGCATACCTCACTGTGCCCCTGCATGCCTCACTGTTCCATTGCATGCCTCACTGTGCCCCTGCCTGCCTCACTGTTCCATTGCATGCCTCACTGTGCCCCTCGACGATCACATACCTTATCCCTGACATGTAGAATCTCAGTCAGACCGCGGCCGTCCATTTTTCAAAAGCCGCGCCTCCTCCTCGTGCTGTTCTGTGATAGGCGGAACACTCAGCTTCCCTGCAGACACTGTGTTCAGTGTTCCGTCTATCACAGATGCCCTCTCATCCGAGGACGAGAGGGCATCCGTGATAGGCGGAACACTAAACAGAGGCTCTGCTGGGAAGCTGAGTGTTCAGCCTATCACGGAACAGCATGAGGAGGAGGCGCGGCTTTTGAAAAATGGATGGCCGCGGTCTGACTGAGATTCTACGTGTCAGGTACCGGCGTATAAGACGACCCCCGACTTTTGAGAAGATTTTTATGGGTTAAAAAGTCGTCTTATACGCCAGAAAATACGGTATGTTTATTCAACTATGAATTTAGCCGTTTACCTGGAGTTAAGTTTTAAGAAGGTTACCCTAAGTTACTTGTTATTCTAACCCACAACAGTTCTCTTGATGCATCTATTCCATAGTTACAGTATAAAAGTAGAATCTTGCCATTTTATATTAACTGATCTTATGTCCTTGATATAAAGAATCCTGAAATTATATTTTTAATCATTTAATACTACATGGAAACAATTAGCATATGCTAACAACTGACAAGTGATTCACGCAGAAACAGTGCACTGATCTCCTAATGAGCACTCTTACAATTTGTTAACAAGCTTCAGAACAGGAGCAAAAGGGGAAACTCTCAATATGTAGATTTCAATAATGACAACCTGCTTTACAATCAAAGGCTTAAATCACTGTAATCTTCAGCAATGTTTAACATTTATACAGTTTCCACTGTACTGAAAATGGTACATAGATAAACCATATTCTGCACTCACTAAGCTCTGGAGCATAATCATAGACAATGCTTTGAATTCAGCTAAGAATACTAGGTAATATAATGGCGTGCAAATTAATATGCAGAACTTACCTAACAGTCTCCCAGCAGAGGTGGCAAACAATATAATACGATAAGCTTCTCGCACTTAAAAAGTCCCACAGAGACATTGCTAAGGGGTAATTATGGAAATAAATAGACTGCATATATATGTAGAGACTGATGCCTAAATAAATGGTAGTGTGAATTCTAGTGGGTGCTTTGCAAGATGTGCTTTAGGCTGTTACTGTGTGTGTTCTTTCTTTCCTATTGGACTGGCCCTCTTAAGTGGTGCAAGTCACTTTTAAATGCTAATGAATTAAAATGTTTGTTGCCCAAACATTTCATAGTATGATTTGTGCCTGCTATACCATGTCTGTGTATGAAAAAGTATCCTGTTCTCTTTGTTTTGTTTCCTATGTGTGAAATCCCTGGTGTTCCTGTCAGTCCCTCTGCTTTCCTGTTAAAAAGGAGAGCACACTGTGGTCAGTTCTCTAACTATGCTGGGAAATCAGCCCGGTCTCCTCCAATGATCAGACTTGTCCTGACATGCCCCCTTCACAGCCATTCACTGGGAAGCTCAGTGTACTCCTGCTTCTCCTCCACCCAGCTCTTATGCAGCTGAGAACAGAGGGAATGTGATTACTTATAAAAAAGGGGGAAAAAAGGTAGTTATTTTTTTCTATATCTATACACAAATGTTTTACCTTTCATTTCTATTTTAAACTGAATGTATTGTTTTACAAGTTGATCGTTTACAATCACTTTAAGTCAAGATTTATTATTTTTTTTTTAATAAATTACAGCTACCAATTTATTCATTTAAATTTTTAAAGCAGAAAGTTACAATTGCAATATTTATACTAAAATATCAGCTTAAACTGAAAACATATCTAAACCCCAAAACAAAAATATATTACATTACACTTTACCAATCCTTAGATGTGCTGGCTGCTTGTTTTTTTATTTTTGAATCTATTTTCACCTAGTGACCTGGCTAGCAGTACACTTCCAGTCTTAGCTTGGCTATATCTTTGGAGGAGCAACAAAGATGCCCTTGTACAACAGCATTTTTGGTAGTGTTATATGGGCTAATAGATTTTGATAGATATTACAAAAATGACTAACAAATTAAAGCCTAACTCACACTAACACTTTTTAAACTATTACAGCAACAGTTTTTTATTTGTTTTCCTTTTGGGAATTACATTTTAGCTAAATGAAAAAAAGGTTAGCATTGAAAGAACCCGTGTCAGCGTTTAAATGTTTTTACTCAACCCTTTAATTGCCGCTTTTTCTAGACAGTCTGGTCTGTTAAAATAAGTTGTTTATTTCCCTAGTAACTAGCTTTCCCTTGGCCCAAAAAAGAAATAAAATAAATGATCAAGAAAAAAAAAAAATGCAAAAAGGCTCAACAATACATGTACAAATGCTGAAATAAGAGCCTGTAAAAAATAGCAAAGATGCTCTGCTCAAGAGTGAATGCAGACTTTGTAAGCTGCAATATAACAAATGTTTGGTTTTGGGTTTAGATACACCTTATCTACATTTAACTATGTACAGTATATGGCCAATACTTTGTGGACACCTGACCTCACACTTTTATGAACTTGCCAGGTGCATTAAATCAAGCACATAGACTTGCAATCTCAATTGACAAACAATATCACACACAGGTATTTAGACAACTGTGTGCTTTCAATTTATTTTTAACAGTTCTAGAAAGATCTTTGTATTTAGACCAGGTGTATAAAGACGTAAATTAATGAGTTTGGTGTGGCATGCACAGAGCACTGATCTTAAACCTAATGAACACCATCAAGATGAATTGGGAAGCCAACTTAGGGCAAGGTCTTCTCTTTCAACATCAGTATTTGATTTCCCAAATGCTCTTTTGACTAAATGTGCACAAATTCCCACAGACTTACTCCAAAATATTGGAGCTGGCTTTTCCAAACAGCATATTACCTGATGTAATCACTTGACAAGCAGCCCCATACACACTATTAGATTTTCTGCAGATTTTTGTCTTCAGATTTACCAAAACCATATAATATGAGGTCAAACCTTAAGAGTTTCAATTTGGATGCAATCAGACAAGCCCTTGCACTCATGGTTTTGGTAAATCTGAAGACAAAAACCTGCAGAAAATCGAATAGTGTGTATGGGGTCTAAGACAATGGACTGATCAACCCGGTCTCTTGATTTGTATCTAGTCTAAAGCCCTGTACACACGATAGGTTTAACCGATGAACTTTTTTCATCGGACAAACCGAACGTGTATGGGCCCCATCGGTCTTTTTTCCATCGGTGTTTAAAAATAGAACATGGTTTAAATTTATCCGATGGGTAAAAAACCGATAGCAAATTACTATCGTCTGTGGGGAACTTCATCGGATAAAAAACCCACGCATGCTCAGAATCAAGTCGACGCATGCTCAGAAGCATTGAACTTCATTTTTCTCGGCTCATCGGAGTGTTTTACGTCACCGCGTTTGGAACGGTCGGTTTTTTGACTGATGGTGTGTAGGCAAGATTGATGAAAGTCAGCTTCATTGGTTTTCCGATGGAAAAATCCATTGGTTAAAAAACCATAGGAAATCCGATCGTGTGTACAGGGCTTCACATGTTCTGCTTAGACTAGAACTTACTTACTTACTGGCTTTGGGCTTCTGGGTAAGCAACCACTCAGTGTTATTGCTGATTTATATATTTTATATGTCTGTTAAATTTTATGTATGTCTCCTCTAAATATATCACCTGTTTTATAGATTATTCCTCCTGACGAAGCGGCATTAGGACCACGGAACTAGTAGAGGATCTTTAATCTGTGAGGAAATCTCCATTGCCAGATATCTTTTGGGAAAACCTACTAGTATTTGTATACTGTAAGGCTAAAATTTCCCTTTTATCTGTATATTGATTTTGTTCAATTGTATGATTTTTATATGTAATAAATTATATTTTTTACTTAAAGTTGATTGTTTGTTTATCAGTACCAGGATAGTCCACAGCATTCTTTCTGTTGGTTAGAGTGTGTGTAGAGGACAGACTCAGCAACTGCCCTCACCCTCTTTCCTACCCCCCCCCCCCCCCTTCACTCCCATGTTCTGCTTATGATTGACGTAGCCATTATCTCAATTAACAATCAGGTTGAAATATTGAGGAATTGACTGCCCAAGTGATACAAGACTACAATAACATTCTTCAAGAAGACATCAAAGATTTTCAAATCAATGACTAACAGAAGAATGAATGTATTCCTGAAAATAAAAGCATTACATCTTATTGATTTTTACTGAATAGACTGAATACAATTGTTTCAAACCATTTGAGAGACTAATCTTTTTATTCTAAGTACTACATCAGAGATATTTTACAAAATGTAAACCTTTTTTGCCAGGGCAATTTTTATTGCATCTGATAAAATGTTTAAACCTGGAAAGATGTCCTGTCTTTTGGTCCTGTATATACGTGTAAAGTATAAATATATAAGACTGGTGCTTTCAAGGTTAACCAATTTGTATAAAAAGATTAAAAATTTTCTATTTCAGGACCACAATTTCTAACTTTTTCATAAATGTAAAAGCCAAAAAGTGTTCTCAAAGCTTCTTCTTTTAAGCACTACTCGAAGCATACACACATTTGTTTAAGTGATTGATGCATTCCAGCTATACTTATTATTAGATAAATTCCCCACTGGAAAAAAATAGAACAATCGAGCATTAAACATAACTGTGAACCCTGGTTCACACTGGTGCGTTTTGACACACGATTTGACATGTCAAATTGCATGTCAAATCGGCGGCATTTGCCAGCAATGGCACCTTCCTAATCAGTGCAACGCCGCATCTACGGCGCTGCACCGATTTCAAAAAGTAGTTTCTGTACTACTTTTTGCGATTTTGGCCCACGATTTACATTGACATCTGTGAAGAAGCTGCACAGATGTCTCTGTAATCGCGGCCGAATCGGGATTGACAAGCGGGAGTGAAATCATTCCCGCAGCCCAGTGTGAACCTGGGCTGAAACATCAGAGATCAAATATCAGATTTTTGTTGGTATTTGCTACATATTGTATTGAAAATTTTATATATAATTTCTGAACCATTTGAGGCTTCAAAGCTCTATTTGCTAGTCTTATACTAGAGTAGCCAAACAGCCACATCATATGATGAGCTGACAAACATGTCCTCTTCTGTGCTAAGTATGTCAAAGGTTGCTAAATGTAAATTTTGTAATTTTGATATTTTTCCACCAATTACTTATAGACTGTTTAATGCCAGCTCTCTTCTTATCCATATTATTACATTATATATCAAAAGTATTAAAACACAGGAGCCCCACACCACCAAGTGCAAGTGAAAACAAACAAAATAAATCCACATACATGGATTCAGAACCAATCTTTAAGCTGCTGCTAACAAATCCTCATCAAATCAGATCAGAAAAAAATATTAAATGTCACAATAAGCAGTGCTCGTGTAATCAACATGCTGATACAATACAATGTATGCTTGGATCAAACACCAGCAAATAACTCTGGATGATCATAAGCTGACAGTCCATCAGATAAAGAGCAAATGATATGGAGGCTTCAGTGAAGAAGTGATCCACTGTGATAGGCATCCTCAATCACCAGATGTTCACCCAAAAGTGAATACCGCTACTTACGAATTCAACACTTACCAGACATATGCAAGTGTATGGCTCGTAGCACAAATCTCTCTCCACTTCCTTCTGTGTCAGATCATCATCGCTGCAGGCTCATGCGGGTCAGGCTGTGGTCAATCATCTGCAAGTGTGTGGCTCATACTGCAGATTGCTCACTACGCTCTCCCCACCATTAGACCATCTTTGCTGCATACTCATGCAGGTTAAGCTTTGTTCTCATAAAACTAATTGCAGCGCCATAACGTAACTCCATAACAACTTTTATTAACAAAGAAAGCCCCCTTAAAATTGCACTCACACTTTCCAGGTAAATTCAAGCATTGGTGGTACAAGCCCGTCAGATCAACCACCGTATGATGGGGTACAATGCGTCTGCTCTCTTGTTTAAATCTGCGGCTGACATAGGCCTACACATAGAAGGAGGTCTATTCTTTGTTAATAAAAGATTTTATGGAGTTAAGCTATGGTGCTGAAATTAGTTTTATGAGCCCACAGCTTAACCCGCATGAGTCTGCAGCAAAAATGTGTGCTACAAGCCATACACTTGCCTTTGTCTGGTAAGTGTTGAATTCGTAAGTAGCGGTATTCACTTTTGGGCGAAGAAATGGCGATTGAGGATACCTATCACAGTGGATCACATCTTCACTGAAGCCTCCATATCATTAACTCTTTATCTGGTGGATTGTCAGCTTATGATCGTCAAGAGTTATTTGATGGTGTTTGATCCAAGCATACATTGTATTGTATAAGCACATATTACTACATTGACGTCCTTTCTTCCACAGCTTTTTAGATCTACCTAAGCTTACATAATTACATAGTTAGTCTGGTTGAAAAAGACATAAGTCCATCTAGTTCAACCAATAACTTAGAGCTATAGTTCTCAAATTTTAGGTGTAGTATGTATACATGGTTGTGACATCCAATTTTGTGACACAGCCAGAAGAGAAAGTGTTTTTTTGTGTAAAATATTGTGTGATTATGGAGCACATTCGAACACTCAAGTCCTGCAAACCATTAATATGGAACTCAATGAACTATGGAATACATAGACCCCTCTCTTACTACAAGGGCATATTCTAATCCAATAAGATATTTTGTGTCGAAGTGTAGCACACGTTGTTCATTTTTCCTTTTATGCCCTGTACACACGGTCAGTTTTTCCGATGAAAAAAGTCCGATGGACCTTTTTCATTGGAAAAAACGATCGGTGTTAAAAAATAGAACATGTTTTAAATTTTTACGATGGAAAAAAAAACGATAGGAAATTCAGATCGTCTGTGTGGAACTCCAACGGAGAAAAAACCCACGCATGCTCAGGATCAAGTCGACGCATTCTCAGAAGCATTGAACTTAATTTTTCTCGGCTCGTCTGAGTGTTTTACGTCAAGACGTTTTGGACGGTCGGATTTTTAACTGATGGTGTGTAGGCAAGACTGATGAAAGTCAGCTTCATCGGAATTCCGACAGAAAATTCCATCGGATTTTATTCCATCGGAAATCTGATCGTGTGTACAGGGCATAAGGTGGGCCATGAACTTGAGGGCCTGGAACCAAGAGTACCATCCCTGCCATTATTGTTATTATTAGCTTTATATAATGTCCACAGTTTACGCGGCACTTTACAATGTAAAAGGGAGACAATACCGTTACAGCACAATAAAATACAAGAGGTTTAAGAAGGCCCTGATCAGAAGAGCTTAAAATCGAATAGAGTGGGGCAGGTGGTACAAAAGGTTGTAACTGTGGGGAATGATCTGATGGAAGTGGTATACAATTAGTTGGAGGCATGATAGGCTTCCCTGAAGAGATGAGTTTCAGGGATCGCCTGAAGACAGCCAGAGTGGGAGATAGGCAGATTGAGGTAGAGAGTTTCAGAGGATGAGAGAGGCTCTGGAGAAGTCCTGGAGACCAGAATGAGAGGGGAAGACAAGGGAGCTTGAGAGCAGGAAGTCTTGAGAGGAGAGGAGAGGATGGTTTGGATGATATTTGGAGACAAGATTGGTGATGTAGCTGGGGGCAGAGTTGTGAATGGCTTTGTATGTTGTGGTTGGTATTTTGAATTGAATTTGCTGGGCGATCGTAAGCCAGTGTAGGGTTTGGCGGAGAGGGGTGCCAGACACTGTGCGGTTGGTAAGGTAGATGAGTTTGGCAGCAGCATTCATGATAGACCAAAGAGGGGATAGCCTATGGAGAGATAGGCCTATGAGGAGAGAGTTGCAATAGTCCAGGCGAGAGATAACAAGGGAGTGAATGAGTAGCTTGGTGGTATCATTCGTTAAAAAGGGGTATATTTTAGAGATATTGCGAAGGTGAAGTCTACAAGCTTTTGACATCGACTGGATTTGGGGCTGAAAGGACAGGTCAGAGTCTAGGATTACACCTAGTACCCTGGCTTGAAGGGAGGGATTGATGGTTGCATTATTGATGGAAAAGTCATGGATTTATGGTTTATGCTTTTAGAGAGATTTCAGGAAGTGGTGCGACATTCATGCCGATATGTCAGTTAGTAAGTTAGTAATGCGAAAGTAGACTGAAGGAATGAGGTGAGGAGTAGACAGATAGATTTGGGTGTCATCGACGTATAGATGGTATTGGAAGCAGTGGGAGGTTATCAAGTGACCAGGGGAGGAGGTGTAGATAGAGAAGAGAAGGGGTCCAAGAACAGAGCCTTGGGGGACCCCCACATAAAGAGGCAATGGAGAAGAGGAGACAGAGTTGTAGGTGTAGCGACCTCACCTCTCACTCCCTCCTTCTCTGTCAATGTCAATGGCTCTCGTCTAGGGGACCAGGGAGGATAGTGTGACTCACCACCAGCTCACATCCTCCAGTGTGTAGAGGTGTGAGCTATAACCAATTACCTTCGGGCCTGTGCCCCTGTCCAGAGCCAAAATTTCCCTTGAGAATGACCTTTAACTCCCAGAAAGCCAAGTTCCACACCATTGAAAGTCCAACACTTATTTATTATTTTAGAGCAATAAATAGTCCTTTTAGAGCAGACTGGTCAGACAACGAACAGACAAGGTGGTGAGAAAGGTCCAGGCACAAACATGAACTTGTTACCCTCCTGTTTCGGTATGCGCAAACAGGCTTGGCGCACGGTTGCTGCCACCGACCGTGAGGGTGGTCGCTGCCACCGACCGGGTGATTTGGACTTGAGGTCTCTGCCACCGACCATGAGAACGTGGACTACCTTCTTGAGATGCGGCCCCTGTCAGCGGAGTCATCCATCCGGACGGTCACCATAGGCCTCCACCGTCACCAGCCAATGCTGCACTGGATCTCTGGGAAGGTCACCTCTCTGGTTCCCCCTCGCCCTAGATTCGGGTGTCCAATACCGGAGGACACCTTTGGAATCCTCCATCCCTTGCAGGACCCAGTCGAAGGTACTGGGCCCCAGGCCTTCAGAGAGTACCTCACCCCAGACTAAAGGTGTCTGGGGTGGAATCGCAGCTCCGTCCCCGGGCCGAGGGCGCCCGGAGACCACCAGCACTCACACCCAGGCTGAAGGTGCCTGGGCGTGGGCCCTGAGCGGAAAATGTCTGCCCCTTTTATACCCTCTCCCAGCACGCACAGCAGGTTACCCACCCTGCTGTAGCACTGGTGAGAGAGGAAAAAAAGGCACAGACCTACAATGGTGGTTCAACCCCGGCCTATAGTGACAGTGCCACCTATAGGCCGCAGGGAACTGGACACCACTGATATCCTCCACTGGCATAAATTGGTCCATGAACCCTAACAATTGCTGCATCTGAGCCTTTTATCACTCAGATGCCTCCCCTAAATGTAACCACCCGCTACACAGGCAACACTCAGGGAGCACTGTGATAGGTAGGAGGAAAACCAGGAAAGAGCAGAATCTTGGGGCCCAAGGGAACAGAGTTTATTGAGGAGGGGTGGTCAATAGTATCTAAGGCTGCAGAGAGGGCAAGTAGTAGGAGTACGGAGTAGTGGCTCTTGGTTTTAGCAGTTAGTAAATCGTTTATGACTTTTAGTAAGGCAGTTTCTGTGGAGTGCTGCGAGAAAAAGCAATGGCTGTAGACAAAGCCTTCTAGAAGTTTAGAGGTGAATGGAAGCAATGAGATGGGTCTTAGGTTGTTTAGGTTAGTGTAGTTCAGTGAGGGCTTTTTAAGTATGGGAGTGATCTGTGCATGTTTTAGAGGGGAAGGGAAGTGTCACTAGAGAGGGAGACATTAAAGATGTGAGTGAGAAATCATAGGATAGAATAGGAAGGTGACCGTAGTAGTTGTGAGGGAACAGGATCCATGGGACAACTGGTTAGGTGGGTATCTGAGAAAAGTTTTGTAACCTCTTCAGTAGTAGCCAGTTCAAAAGAGGAGAGTATTCACTGCACTTCCTGGTTCTTCCATACTCTTTTAAAAGCATACTAGAATCCACACTTTATTTGCCAGTTATAGTATTTATTCAGATTGTGGGTGTTACACTTTCTCTGTGATGTCCAAGTTTGATTCTTTTGTTTGTAACTTTTTTAACTTTATTGCATGGTTCTTGATCCTTGGCAAAGACCCCTGTCACACCTCTGATTAGTCCAGTTATGCTTAAAGCGGAACTACACTGTATCTGAGCACAAAAAACTAAAATTCTATTTAATTTATTTGTAATATTCAAAGCAAACTCACCCATCCATCTATGTCTCCATGCTTTATTTTACTGAGAAATCATTTTGAAAAACACCCTCTAGCATTTCTGGCTGTGGTCATCTTGAGTAAGCATTTACTTCCTGGAATCCATCTGCCTTTTGCTCAGGAAAAAACCCTCCTCTCCTCCAGAAGACTCCTTGCATGTGTGACATTATTTGCATAGGCATACAAACGAGGAAGTAACTGAAGAAATTACATCTTTTTTTAAAAACTAGTAAATAAGATATACTGTCCTATCTATTTACTAATGCTAGCAGCATAAGGATTAAAAATAATCAATTGATCGAGAGTAATACATAGCTACATAGTTAATCTGATTGAAAAAAGACACACGTCCAAAACACACACAAATATAAATCCTCCATATACACTATCCTAAACCCACAATTGGTCCAGAGGAAGGCAAAAAAAAAACAATAAAGCATGATCCAATTTGCTCCAGTGGGGGGGGGGAATCCTTCCTGATCCCCCAGAATGCAATTGGATATTCCCTGGAGCAACTTTACTTATAAATATTAGTATCCAGTTATAATATGTGCATTTAGGAAAGAATCCAGGCCTTTTTTTAAACAATATACTGAGCTGTCCAGAACCAACTGTTAAGGGAGTCTATTCCAAATTTTCACAGCTCTTACTGTGAAGAAGCCTTTCCGTATTTGGAGATTAAATCAAACCATTTTTCCTCCAAATGTAAAGAGTGCCCCCTTGTTCTGTGATGACCTTAAAGTGAATAATTCTACACCAAGTTCACCATATGGACCGCTTACTGTATGTATTTATGCATGTTGATCATATCCCCCCTTAATCTCCTTTCTCAAGAGGGAATACATTTAGATTCAGCTAATCAAGTGAAGTTCCACTTTAAGCCTTGACTGCTCTCTGTGTTATTTTCTTTAGAACTGTACTGCAGTAATTGATGCAACCTCCCCCTAATTCTGACTACCTTATAGTATTTCACCTGACCTCTGTGGTGTTCAGACACTCTGCCAAAACACAGTTCACTTTAAAAGGCCAGAGCACAGTACTGGATCACACACACACAGGGTGCAACAAAAATGTGGTTTGCTATAGGTAAGTGTGCTGAAGCAGTAGCCAAAATATTTAAACTAGTGAATGACCCTTAAATTATAACAACTTCCTTTTTAACTAATTCCCAATGTATTGTGTCACATATGTCAGGTATAAAAAAAGTTTTATTTTGAAAGACTTTTTTTGCAGCTTAGCATGTAGTGAAACCCCAGCTGGTTACATACTGCAGACTATACACAGTTAACCTTTAAAAAGACTGTGTTGGAAGATATTAATTTCTTTTATAAAGACATCACAAGCTGCTTTGATGGGCTTTGCCAAATATCCTCCAGAGGCTTCAAAGACTGTGAGGAGGTGTCTCCTTGGTAGCTGCCATCGATGACAGATGAATCCTCAGGAGAAAGCCAGGAATGCTGAGTCAGAAGTGACAGTTTCATTTGTACGTGTCAATAACCTATTGTCCATTGCTGAGACCACCAATGTCGCAAATTGTCTCTTTCGTTTAGGCAGGGCAAGCAACCAACACCATTTCACACATAAAAATGTTGGGAGAGCATCAGAATAGTGACAGATGTCCTTAGATGACTTTAGACAGAAAGAAACACCTGGATTTGCTCCTGGTAATAACTACGTTCATGCTCATATTAAAGAATTGTGAAATGTCTTTACTTACCTAGGACTGCACCAGCATTAAATGTAGTTGAACACCTAATAGCAGCCTAATTAAAATATGATTGGGGTAAATATTGTTTTCTATAAATGTGGCAATCAACTTATTTCACAATAATGTGTGTTATTGATTTAATAACCAGGCCCCAACAGAGAGTAAGGCCCCTTTCACACGGGACGGATCAGTCATGATCCACCCGTAAACCTCCGCTTGCTCAGCGGGGATCGCTTCGTTGATCCCCGCTGAGCCGGCGGATGACTGGGCGGTCCCTGCACACTGTGCAGGGACCGCCCTGTCAGATCTCCGCTCTCCCCTATGGGGGATCGGATGAACACAGACCGTCTGTCCGTGTTCATCCGATCCACTCCGCAGACGGATAGAAAAATAGAAATTTTTCTATCCTGAAAAACGGAGCATAGCGGACACGGATAAGATCGGATGTCAGCGGATGTTCATCCGCTGACATCTGCTATCCCATAGGGATATATGTATGTCTGTTTTTCATCCGAAAACGGATGGGTGAAAAACTGACATACGGTCCGCCCGTGTGAAAGAGGCCTAAGGAACAATCACTGCCCCTTGACAACTCACTGGACCCACTAATGCCCCTTTCCTTGTAATCAAGCAGTAAACACAAAATGTGACAATGCATTTTAGAAATTTCCACCAAGCTGCCCTAACAAGCTGTAAATATTTATTACAGACTAATGCCGCGTACACACGATCATTATTCACGGCGGTTAAAAAACCGCCGTGAATAATGACAGAAAAAACGAGGGAACCGCTTGGTTCCCTACACACGGTCGTTTTTCCCGTCATTTTTTCTCTTGACGAGAAAAACGACCGTCTGTGGGCTCCGCGGCAGTGTCTCCCTATGGGAAAACTGCCGCGGAAAAAAATGCTGGAAAAAACGATGAGAAAATTTAGAACATGTTCTAATTTTTCTCATCGTTTTTTATGCCGTTTTTCTCAACGAGAAAAACGACATAAAGCCCACAGACGATCGTTTTTCTCGGCGAAAAAAAAAAATGCAGTTTTTCTCGTCGAGAAAAGCGGTCGTGTGTACGCGGCATTAGGATCTACTCACATCTTTGCAACGCAATGCATAAATTTTTTCCCCGCTTTGTTTGTCGCCCGACAGCATAGGTCAGCCCACTCACTTGAATGGGATGCCATACATTTGACAAATGTGCCCAATTTCCACCTTTTTTTGGCAGTGAGCTATGTGCATTTTTGCAAAGTGCATTTGCCATGCATTTCGTCACGTGTAAAAAACATGCAACTGCTACCTGCATTTGGGCTGCCATTGGGGAATAATGGTACCGCAAGCACAATGTTTTGGTGAATTTTTCAAGTCTTAGAACACGGGCAGCCTTACTGCAGGCCCCCCTCCCACAAGACATGCTTCTATAAAAGATACAAAGTCTTGGGTCTCTGGCACTGCTCTCAAGCCTCGTACACGCGACCGGTTTTCTCGGCAAGAAAACTGCTGGTAGAGCTTTTTGCCGAGAAAACCGTTCGTGTGTATGGTTTCTCGGCAGGAAAACTGCTGGGAATCTCGACGAGAAAAATAGAGAACCTGCTCTCTATTTTTCTTGTCGGGATTCTCGGCAGAGTGTTTCCTGCGGAGAAACCCGGTCGTCTGTATGCTTACCTGTCCAGGGAAACCCGCGCATGCTCGATGAGACTTTGACGTATGCGAGGTAGCATACAAGGGTAGTGTAGGGTGTAGCAAGATGGCGGCGACGGCATTGAATGTAACGAGTGCCGTCTCGTCGCAGTCGATGACATCACCGTTTTCTTGCCATTCAAAAGAACAGCGGTTCTTTTGAATGGCTTTGTGTGTACACAGGGCTTGGCAAGACAAGCTTGCCAGGAATCCTGTCGAGAAAACCGACGTTTTTTATTTCTACGGGATTCCCGTCCGTGTGTACAGGGCTTCACACTTATTTCATGACAGGTCTACAGCTCAAGTGTGGACAGGGAATGTCTGGCAAACTCAATAAGAATCTTATTGCCTGAAGCTTGAAAAGGTCTGCTGTACTACATCTTGTGTACTTCTGCACTATTATCTGTGTTTTTCTGTGCACAAATCTTTAAGCCCTGTACACACAGGCCGAATGCCTGGAGAAAGCAAGAGTACTAACAGGATCACCAGGGATTTCACATGAAGGAAGCAATACAAAGAGAACAGGATCCTTTCTCATGCAAGTACATGGTACAACATGCACATATCAGGAATATGAAGTGTTGGGGTAACAAACACTTTAACATTGAATACAGAGAAGCAACCTTTTGTAAACAGGGCACAGCCTAGCTACTGAATAGTTGTGACTTTATTTTGGTAAGAGCTGAATGGCCAGCTTCCATAGAGCTGTCTGTTTGATTGCAGGCGAGTGTACAGATTTCCCACTTACAACAACCATAGGGGCATCTGAGCCTGTACATTTCTGCTCCTGACACACTATGACCACTTCTAATAGTTAGCTGAACTTCAAATTGGGGTTGCTTCTTTTTTTTCTCTTGCAAAGATTCTTCTGGACAACAGTCCATTTACAAATTGTTCCTTTATTCATCTCTTCAGCTGGACCATCCTACCAGGCCTCTTTTCCCTGTGACATATCTCTGCTGCCATATGCTGCAGTGCATATTGCAGAATGAATTTTCCTACTCTATATCAGACCATGTCAATATTTGATCACTCTGAATACCCGGCTACTTTGTTTACACTCATCTGTAAGCTAAGGAAATGTCATTCTTGGCAAGTTAAAGTCGGACATGTTGGCAGGTGTCAAAAGGTCAACAGGCATCGCTCATCTTGATACAATGTACCCCTTACACATTTATGTGGAAAGGGCCAATATCGGGGGGCCCCATTATTTTTAAAGGGGGCTTTCACATTCTGACAGGAATTACAACCACAAATCTCTTCAACCACCAGGAGAGGGTTTTGGTGAAGTAGCTCTTGTTCTCATCATCATGGGGACAATGTGCTTTTCTAGGGGTTCCCCCTGGCATGTTAACCTCCCCATGATGAGTAGTAAATGTCATTCATCTACAAATCAAATTGTATATTCTTCTTTGTAAATGTTAGCTTTGCTGTGGTACATTGAACACATCACAGGTTTAAGGCAATTCCCCTGCGTGTTATTTAGCCGTCTTACTTCCACTGCCTTGGCGGTGGCGGGATTGGGGGGAGGCTTTTACATAAAGTCTTGGTGGCTGTATCCGCTAAATCACTTTCTGTAAACCCCAGAGTATACCTCTCCGTGTAACCAGCCCCCACCAAGGCAGGTAAACAACAGGTATCTAAAAGACCTAAACCCTCCCCTAAAAAATGTAGCCCACGCCACTCCCGTGTACAAGCACACACTCAGGTAAAACACATGTTAAAAAATAAATGTTACATATTGCTGCACACACCAGACAGCAATAATTCTAGGCCATTATTCAAAAGTAACTCTAAACTGATGACCTGTAGAGGCTTTTAAAGCATTGCCTATAGAAAATATAGGATACCAAAATTAGTTGTCATTTTGCGGTTGTGTGAAAATGTAAAGCTTGACATGTTGGGTATCTAATGGCTCGACACAACCTCATCTTTTATTTCATATATCTTATTGTTTTTAAAAATTGCTTTTAGGAAATATATAATGTTTTTTGGGTTTAACTAATCTTCAGACCTAATATTATTTTTTAAACATATGTGCAGAAACACAAGAATGGCTCTGGCATCAAAAGAGTTAAAGAAATTGGCCATTTTAATATTTTTTCTAAGCATTGTTAAAATTGTTGCTCCCTGCCAAACTTTTTTAAAAAAAATTTTGCAGTATTCCCTAGTACAGTGCCCAGCTACCCGTTCCCTTTTTATGACAATTATTTGTCTATTATCTTTGAAAGTGGCCAGAATTGATTTTTAAGAATCAACCCCATTGCCTTAAATAGTGTTTGTATTTACATTCAGAATTATGTCACAATCTGAAAAACCTCCTGAATCCAGGAAAATTCTGCTCATCCCTTCTCTTGACCCAATCACCCAAATTCACATTGGGGTTGATTTACTAAAACTAGAGAGTGTAAAAACAGGTGCAGCTCTGCATAGAAATCAATCAGCTTTCAGGTTTTAGCCTAGGTTCCCACTGAATGCAGGTTTTAAATCGTGTGAGTTCAAGATGAACTCGTATGATTTTAAACCAGCATTTCAGTGTGAGTTTGGGGGAGATTTGACAGACATCTGTGTGGGTTCAGATGTCTATTGAAATCGCCATTGAAATCGCGAAAAGTAGTGCAGAAACTACTTATGGGAATCGGCGCGGCGCCGCAAAGTCGCCGTCGCACCAATTCAAATGGTCCTGTTGCCGGCAATAGGCTCTGATTCAGCATGCGATTTGACATGTCAAATCGCATGTCAAATTGACCCGATGTGAATGGGGGCTTATTGTAAAAGCTTAATTGAACAAGCTGAAATTAGAAGCTGATGGGTTACCATGCACAATTGCACCAGATTTTTCCCTCTCCAGTTGTAGTAAATCAACCCCATTGTGTACTTGGGTAATTGTTGTGCCAAGAATAAGTTGTTCATTTTCGAAGGGGATGTGGTCACCTGCTTCTCTTTGGGCTAGTGTTGCTGTGCACTGCTATTGTGCCACTCTCACCCCATTGTCTAACATGGCCAAATTCTATTCATAGACACCAAATTTAACAGAATGGCCAATCGGCTGAATGATCTGGCACAGAATTTCTGTTCTTGCCGTTTACTAAACAGCTGTAAAGTTATAAACAATAATGAAAAACAGGTTCAGGATGGTACACACATACATACACTGAAGAATAATGAAAGCTTCACAGACATGAACTCTGCACAGCAATGTCTCTGACTCAGTCAGGGTTACATGTGGTTGCATAGCATAGTCTCTGTTAAACTCTATAACAACAGAAAGTCAAGCTAAGAATAATTTCTTCAGTAACAGTAAAAGGGTTCAGAACACAGCTACTTGTGATTATCCTCTCAAACAGCATCCCTCACAGTAAAGTCCTTAGTAGCTTTGGTAACATGGATGAACAACAAGAGAGACCGAACACCCAAGGACAACAAGCACCCCCACTGAAACTGGAGTACTCTGGTAGCTATCAGGCAGGGGCTCCCCACAGTGGCTGGGCCTTCTGGAGATGCTGTGTGTTGTTAGACTCTAGGCTGGCTGCCTGCATGCCAGTTCTGACAGTGGAGGGCCTCTCACCTGACTGCAGATCACTTGCCCAGCTACCTCTTGAGTCAACCATGTTTGGCTTCTCTGGGTTGCTGGGGAAAGGAACCTGAGGAATTTATACTCCATGAGAGTGTCCAAGAACCCTGGGAGTTAGGAGAAAGTTAAAGTTAAAGGGACTTGCACCTGCATTTGAGCATGATTAGTAAATGAACACTCTGCTACACTCATACTGTACAGATGGCTGAGCACTATGCAAGGTTCTCTAACCTGTACAATCATTTTGTTTTCTCATTGGGGGCTGTCATGTACCAACCCATAGACATTGAATCTTCATCTGATCCATCCATAAAAAGACCAACATATGAGACTGCGATCCACTGTTTATGAGCAGTCTGATATTATTTTGTTATTGGCTTAACATAGATAAATATTGGTAAAAAAGTAGGTGAGAACTATTAGACGAAAAAACATCTCAGTATTATTTTACAGAGGTGACCCTTATAATTGCAAGTATGCGAACGTTAGAGCGAGAGCAATCATTTTGGCCCTAGACCTCCTCTGTAACTCAAAACATGTAACCAGTAAAAATATTTAAAGCGTCGCCTATGGGGATTTTTAAGTAGCGAAGTTTGGCGCCATTCCACAAGCGTGTGCAATTTTTAAGGGTGACATGTTAGGTATCTATTTACTCGGCGTAACTTCATCTTTCACATTATGCAAAAACATTGGGCTAACTTTACTGTTTTTTTTTTAAGCACAAAACATTTATTTTCCGTAAAAAACGCGTTAAAAAAATAGCTGCGCAAATATCGTGCGAGATAAAAAGTTGCAACAACCACCATTATATTCTCTAAGGTCTTTGCTAAAAAAACATATATAATGTTTTGGGGTTCTATGTAATTTTATAGCAAATAAATGATGATTTTTACATGTAGGAGAGAAATGTCAGAATTGGCCTCGGTGCTCCAGAACGCCTGAAGGGGCTCCCTGCATGTTGGGCCTCTGTATGTGGCCACGCTGTGTAAAAGTCTCACACATGTGGTATCGCCATACTCGGGAGTAATAGCAGAATGTGTTTTGGGGTGTAATTTGTGGTATGCATATGCTGTGTGTGAGAAATAAGCTGCTAATATGACAATTTTGTGAAAAAAAAAAAAGAGAAAAAAAAAATCTTGATTTTGCAAAGAATTGTGGGAAAAAATGACAACTTCAAAAAACTCACAATGCCTCTTTCTGAATACCTTGGAATGTCTTCTTTCCAAAAAGGGGTCATTTGGGGGGTATTTGTACTTTTCTGGCATGTTGGGGTCTCAAGAAATGAGATAGGCCGTCAGTACTTCAGGTGTGATCAATTTTCAGATATTGGCACCATAGCTTGTGGACTCTATAACTTTCACAAAGACCAAATAATATCCACCAATTTGTACTTATTTTTACCAAAGATATGTAGCAGTATAAATTTTGGCCAAAATTTATGAAGAAAAAATAGTAATTTGCAAAATTTTATAACGGAAACAAAAAAAAAACATTTTTTTACAGAATTTTCAGTCTTTTTTCTCTTATAGCGCAAAAAATAAAAAACCCAACAGTGATTAAATACCACCAAAAGAAAGCTCTATTTGTGTGAAAAAAAGGACAAAAAATTCATATGGGTACAGTGTTGTATGACTGAGTAATTGTCATTCAAAATGTGAGAGCACCGAAAGCTGAAAATTGGTCTGGTTATTAAGGGGGTTTAAGTGCCCAGTGGTCAAGTGGTTAAAATTAAGTATTTTCTCTCCTTACAACTATTTGCTGTGTTCTACACTTTTCAGGCTTATATGTTCAGTTTTTGCTACCTTAGGCCATTATATATTAATAAAGAGAAAGAAAAAAAGAAAGACATATATTATATATTAATTAGAATGTGTGTTGCATTGTCAAAAAGCGTATTCAACAACCACAGCTCCATGAGTTTTACTGTGTCCATGAAGGAGTATGTATACAGTATACATATTTTTTTTTTAATTTATATTATAATTCTTTTATACATATTTTTTTTTTTTTTAAGTGAAAATTATTTCCAGGGTTAATTTGCTGCCCATCAGTCAGAAAATATGAGTTTTTCTTGCACGGTATGTCAAATAGGAAAGTAGAATCGGTTGACATCACCGAATAAGAATTTTATCATCTTTCCTATCCCTGCAATTGAAAAGGTAATATTTTGCATTCCAGGAATGTGACAGCATGCAAAATGTGTCTCTGCCCACACCACCCTTATTTATGGCTGGCAGGTGGAACCACAGACTATAGTGGGGGATGCAGGCATTTGACACACCTAGAAGTGTTCTGTTGGGTGCTGTAGATTCTACTAGATCTTGTAATACTGAAAGAAAGTGGAGATATGATTCACCAACAGTAAACTGGTACATTTGTATTGAAGTTTTACAATGTATAAAACAATAGCTGAACACAATGATAACAAAGGACCTGTCATTAGCCAAGAGTATTACAGGTTTTATTATCCAAAATCACAACATGACCACATCAATTGGATTGCCAATAAATATGGTACAATAATGTTTTATTGGGATGACCCAACTTCCAGTGGCGTAGCGTGGGTTGTCAGCACCCGGGGCAGGGCAATAAATTTGCGCCCCCTAACCCACAGCTTTTTAGCACTCTGAGTTCCTATAGCTAGTACAGTAGTACTGACCAACCTGATTCTCACACCGACCTACTTGACCACTATACTAACCTACCTGATTCCTATACTGACCTGCCTGATTCCTACACCGACCACTAAACTGACCTATCTGATTGCTATACTGACCACTACACTGACCCACCTGATTCCTACACTGTCCACTACATACCTTATAATTGCTCACTGATTGGTTGCTAGACGATACTGCACATAGGTACCGCTTACCCATTGTTTGCTAGAGGTTACTGCACATCATTACTACAAACTGGTTGCTAGAGGTCACTGCAAAATATTATTGCTCACTGATTGGTTGCTAGAGATTACAGCAGATCATTACTCTTTACTGATTGGTTGCTGAAGGTTACTGCACATCATTACCACTCACTGGTTGCTAGAGGTTACTGCACATTATTAATGCTCCCCAATTGGTAGCTAGACATTGCAGCACATCATTACGGCTCACTGATTGGTTGCTAGAGGTTACAGCACATCATTACAACCCACTGATTTGTTGCTTAAGGTTACAGCACATCATCTCCCTGCCTGCACACCACAGACTGCGGAAGTGACGGGACCCGCCAATAGACAGAAAAGAAGAACTAGAGCTAATTATTAGCAATGAGGGTTGAGGGGTGCGCTGTGTATTGAGTGCAAGGCTAAGGGATGTGCTTTGTATGTAATGCAGGGTTCAGAGGTGCACTGTGTATGGAGTGCAGGGTTAAGAGGTGTGCTGTGTACTGAATGCAGGGTTTAGAGGTGCGCTGTGTGTGGCGTGCAGGGTTGAGGGGGTGCGCTGTGTACAGCGTGCAGGGTTGAGGGGGGTGCGCTGTGTGTGGCATGCAGGGTTGAGGGGGGCGCTGTGTGTGGCTTGCAGGGTTGAGGGGGGGCGCTGTGTGTGGCTTGCAGGTATGAGGGGGTGCGCTGTGTGTGGCTTGCAGGGGTGAGGGGGGTGCACTGTGTGTGGCTTGCAGGGATGAGGGGGGTGCGCTGTGTGTGGTTTGCAGGGATGAGGGGGGTGCGCTGTGTGTGGTTTGCAGGGATGAGGGGGTGCACTGTGTGTGGCTTGCAGGGATGAGGGGGTGTGCTGTGTGCGTGGCTTGCAGGGATGAGGGGGGTGCCTTGTGTGTGGCTTGCATGGTTGAGGGGGGTGCACTGTGTGTGGCTTGCAGGGTTGAGGGGGGGTGCTTTGTGTGGCTTGCAGGGTTGAGGAGGGTGCGCTGTGTGGGGCTTGCAGGGTTTAGTGGGGTGAGCTGTGTGGGGCTTGCAGGGTGGAGAGGGGTGCACTGTGTGTGGCGTGTAGGGTTGAGGGGGGTGCGCTGTGTGTGGCTTGCAGGGTCGAGGGGGGTGCGCTGTGTGCGGAGTGCAGGGTTGAGGGGGGTGCGCTGTGTGCAGAGTGCAGGGTTGAGGGGGGTGCGCTGTGTGCGGAGTGCAGGGTTGAGGGGGGTGCACTGTGTGCGGAGTGCAGGGTTGAGGGGGGTGCGCTGTGTACATCTCCCCCCCCCCAAATACAAAGCTCTTTCCCACAGATTCCAGTTCAGAGCTCAGCCCCAGCCCCCCTCCGGCTGCCATCATCCCGTACAGAGCTTTCCTCTGTGGAGGAGTACTCACAATGTCCGTGCAACTGCCGGTGAGGAGTGGCTTCTGTCTGTGTGGATGATGCCTCATCCTCTTCCTCCTGGCCCCGGTTTCCTCCAGTCCTGGGTGGTTGGTGCAGGGTCAGAGTGCCGGTGTCTTGTTGAAAAACACCGGGGCCGTGTAGCAGCACACTGACAGGCACAGGCAGACTCAGGAGAAGCAGCGGTTGTCGGAAGTCTGGGCTGTGGGGCGGGCTAAGTGGACGGAAAGCATGTCGCACGTGTCGGGATCCTGGACCTCGTGTGGGGAGTGGCTTGTAATGGAAAGGATTCCTCGTGAGTTGCCTGCCCTCCTCCTTCCCCCCCAGTCTATGCACGGTCACAGTGCCTGGGATCATCATGGATGGTCTTCAGTGTTCATTTACTCACTGCTGTGTCAGTGTCACCGCTGGAGCCTAAGCCGGGACTGCACCACAACTTCTTTCTCATAGCGAAGCGGAAGAGCTCACAGTCTCCTAGACTGCACAGCACAGGAGAAGAGCTGCAGGTAACCTGCCGCCTGCTGCTACGCCCCTCAAAATTTTGCGCCTGGGGCGACCACCCCCCTGTCCCCCCACGCTACGCCACTGCCAACTTCCAACTTATTGTCCTCTTGATAAGTACCGAAAGCTACATAAGAAAATAAATCTTAAAACAAGACATGAGGTAAGAATAAAGAAGGAGTTAAGAAAATGACATAAAGGGGGTAAAAGTGGGTACAGGAAGGGGGGTGGGTTAAAGGACCTTGGGGGATGGGAAACTCTCCTCCTGATTCCCTGGGGTATCCAGAAATTATATCTACGAGTGAGTTTTAATCCATTAGAAGACAGTGGGGTGGATTTACTTTGCAAGTGCAGTTGCACTCATTTTCCCCAAGGCTTAGTAAATGTGGTAAAGCTCTGCTGATTTGCATGCAAAACAAAAATAGTTTTTTTTTATTTTCCCTGCACCTGATTGGGTACTGTTTACGAAGTGAAGCTTCAGAAAATTTACATTTACTAAGGAAAATGAGTGCAGCTGCACTTGCAAAGGGCACAGTCTATTTCCCTTTAGTAAATCTACCACAGTGAGTTATCTACAAGTCCCAAACATTTCAGAAAGTTTTTATTGAGTCCCCCAGTGCGGCCATTATTATTTGTTACTTATGTACCAAGTCACTTTGTTCTCGACTTCGGCTATGCTCATTTGTGCACTCCACCAAACTTTAGCCAGTGTCTGCCTAGCTGCTATAAATGACATTTCTTTTAAAGTGTGGGATTTTTTGTGACAGAGTTGCTTTAAACAGCTGTGAAACAGCGACATTAGACTGAAACAAAGAGATAGCTATATAGAACTTTGTCATCAGTTCTGCAGTTGATTAACTTGATAGGCATTGATGAATTAAACTGAAATTCCAAACAAAAGTCATTTTCATGTCTTGCACAGTGGAGCAAGGTTCTTATTGGGGCTTATTTGAGATCTGAAAGTGCAGAAATTGGGGTGATATGTTGTATGAAGGTGCAAGAATGGGTTATGATCTAAGATGTAATGGTGCAAGAATTGGGGTGATCTAAGGTTTGATGGTGCAGGAATTGGGGTGATCTAAGGTTTGATGGTGCAGGAATTGGACTGATCTGAGATTTGATGGTGCAGGATTTGGGGTAATCTGAGGTTTGATGGTGCAGGAATTCGAGTGATCTGAAGTTGGATGGTGTAGGAATTTGGCTGACCTGAGGTGTGAAAGTGCAGAAACTGGGGCTGATCTGAGGTGTACCTGAGTAGCTGTGGGGGGTTGCAGTGTTGTGGCACCAGCACCAGTGCCTAAGGCCCAATTTTTCAGCCCCTGTTTAACAGGGGCGTGTAATTAAAATTTTTGATGCAATACTTTGCAGCAGGGCTCATTCCTGCGCTCCAACTAGAGTATATGTGAGGGGTTGCAGTGTTGTGGCACCAGTGACTAAGGCCCAATTTTTCTGCCCCTGTTCATCAGGGACGTGTAATTACAATTCTTGATATAATATTTCACAGCTGGGCCCATTCCTGCACCCACCAAGAGTAACTGTGGGGGCTTATAGTGTTGTGACAACACCACCACCAAAGGCCCAATTTTTTTGCCCCTGTTCAACAGGTTCATGTAATTACAATTATTGATATAATATTTCACAGCAGGACCCGTTCCAGCACCCACCAAGAGTAACTGTGAGGACTTACAGTGTTGTGGCACCAGCACCACCACCAAAGGCCCAATTTGTCTACCACTGTTCAACAATGGCATGTAATTACAATTCTTGATATAATAGTTCACAGCAGGGCATTCCAGCACCCACCAAAAGTAACTGTCAGGGCTTACAGTGTTGTGGCAACACCAACACCTAAGGCCCAAATTTCTGCAGAGTATATAGGGCAAGCCCCTACTTTCAAACATCCAACTTACAAATGACTCCTACTTGCAAACGGAAGTAGACAACAGGAAGTGAGAGGAAATCTACCCCTATGAACGAAAATTCTCTTCTGTAAGAGTTAATATGGGAAAAACGTGTCTCCTCTCCACTTATGCTTTATCACCAATCCTTGTTTCACTAAAAAACCCAAATTTTCAAAAAACATTTGTCATTGGGACAGACAGTGAGGTGAAATCTTCTGAAGAGGTGCACAGACAGCAAAACAAATGTTACAGGGGTGATAACCCTTCCCTATGTTTTCCAAAAAGCTTAAAAATAGATTTTTTGGCTGAAGCTACACTTTAAAAATGTACCAGTTCAAAATTACAAACAGATTCTACTTAACAACAAACCTACAGTCCCTGTCTTGTTTGCACCGCCTGTATACTGCTGTTCAGAGTATATAGGGCCTGGGGGCCCCACGCCTTTCCTTTTTTTAATTTGGGTGCGGGGTTCCCCTTAATATCCATACAAGACCCAAAATGTCTGGTAATGGGCTGGGGGGGGGGGTACCCATGCCATTTTTCTCAATGATTTTCATCCATATTGCCAGGACCAGACATTACATTAAAGCCTCAAGCAGTTTAAATGACTTTTTTTCCTTTAGAAATGTCATTTTGTGCAGGGACAGTTCTAAACACGGGAAACACGTATCACTTCACTGGCATACTTTAGACACCCCCCAGTTACGATATTTAAAGGAATATTTCACCTTTTTTTTTCACTTTAAGCATCATAAAAATCACTGCTCCTGAAAAAAATGCAGTTTTTAAAACTTTTTTTTTTGCATTGATACTTTTTAGGACAATAACTTGCATATTAGCCTTTAAAATTAGCACTTTTGATTCCGAACGTTCGAGTCCCATAGACATTAATGGGGTTCTAAAGTTTGCGCAAACTTTCAGTCCGCAGGTTCGGCTCGCAGGTTCTGGTGCAAACCGAACCGGGGGGTGTTCGGCTCATCCCTAGCTGTAAACAATATTTGGGAAGAACGATTAGAAGACTGCGGGACAGATTTAGAGAACATCTGGGAGATATTAGGTTGAATAAATCTACAAATGTTGCAAGACACTTTAATAGTCTACATAATGGAGATTTGTCCCTAGTTAAGGTCCAGATTATAGAGAAAGTAACAATACCATTAAGGGGAGGGGATATTTTCCACCTCTTATTAAGAGAAGTATTCTGGATATTTAAATTACAAAGTAGAATACCTAATGGATTAAATTATGAATGGGATGTGACTCACTATTATGATTAGTTTACATTATTTTGGATGGATTCTTTCTTGCATTTTGATTACTCTAGTCATGTCTGTATATATATATTTTTTTTCACATATATTCATATTTACATTTATATTCATATTCAATGAGATGTATTTTTGTTTTTTGTGAATAATATAAACATGCAATTTTTTTATCAGTGCTTTGGATATACAGAGATTATTGTGTGCTATTTATACCTCTGTAATATATATCATTCCCTCATGTTTCTTTCCCTGTTTTTTGATAACATATTAAAATATATTATGTAGGCGCATGCGCGGATGCCTGAGGGAGAAGTCGCATCCCCTTAGAGCTCCGCTCCCGGGTTAAACAAACCGGAGAACCGACCACTGTTTTTCACCGCAAACGGCACCAGCTCCCGCGAATCCATACCAGGTACACTTTGGCGTATTGAGGATGGTCACGAGGGGGCCAAAAACGAAGTATAAGATTGGTATCTCTAAAGATACACCGGCCCGGCAGACATCCAAGATGGCGGCGCCTGGTACCTCACAGACTCGCACACAGCGGGTTCCTAAATCCCTGTCACACAATGTCAAAACTCTGGACACAGCTGGTGAGATTGATTCTGACTATGAAACACCTGAAAATGTTATTCAGTCTAACATGTTTAGACAATTTGAGAAAATGCTTCAGAAAGCTTTGAAACAAACTTCTGACCAGATAACAGAAAAGCTGACAAGGGAGATTAGGGAGCTGGGGCATAGAACAGCTGAATTGGAAATGCGGGTAGATGATATAGAAACTACCACACAGCATTATGATGCTACTAATGAACAGCTTAAGGATGAGAACTCTTTATTACAAAACCGTTTGGAAGACCAGGAGAATAGGGACCGTCGCTCCAACCTAAGAATCAGAGGTCTCCCTGAATCAATCATAGACTTACAGGGAACTATATGTGCACTGTTTCAGGAGCTGTTACCAGGTATTTCACCTGAGAGATTGGAAATGGACAGAGTCCACAGGGCCCTAACTCAACGCAAACCCAATGGACCCCCTAGAGATATTATAGTTAAATTTAATTACTATAAAACAAAGGAGCAAATACTTGCTGCTGCTAGAGGTAAAAACACTCTTGAGTTCCAGGGCAATATCTATCAGCTCTTTACAGACCTCTCCCCTCTAACTGTTACTAAGAGGCGTTCTATGAAACTATTGCTGCAAGTACTTCAAAAGCACCAAACCATATACCACTGGGGGTTTCCATTCTCTCTCCGCTTTACATACTTGGAAACTAGATATACCTGTCGCACGTCCGATGAACTACGGTCAGCCTTAATTGATCTAGGCCTGATGGATCACACCAATTCTAAGGAGCAACCTCGTAGACGTGCGGCTTCTAGATCACCTCCAAATGAAACCGACTTGGACCCAAACCCCTCTGGTTATATCAGACAGAATCTTCATAAAAGAGGACGTTTTGATAGTCAGGCACCGATAAATGTCGACTCAATGGACTGATTGTCCAACTTTCATTAATCTTATCCATGTTTCTCCCCTTTTGTAGGGTACTAGCCCCATTGCTTTATTCTGAATGAAAAGCATTGCACTATCTATGATTGAAGAATTAGAATCCTGTTCTCCATTTTTTTTTTTTTTTTTTTTTTTTTTTTTAGTGGTGTCTTGTTTCTGACAAATATGTCTATTTCTTTAATCTATATGCACATTATATATGCATATTAATTTGTACTTATGAAATATAAATCTAGGTTTTTATTTAGGGTTTTAGTCAGCCAGAAGGTTTATATTTCATTTACATTTTTGAGTCAAGTGTTTTTGGGGTTTTTTTTTTTTTTTTTTCTATTGTTTGTCCCCTTACTGACAAATATGTCTACTTAGTAATTTATATGCATATTATATTGTACTTATGAAATATAAATTTAGGTATTTATTTATTGTTTTAGTCAGCCAGAAGGTCTATATTACATTTACATTTTTGAGACAAGTGTTTTTTTTTTTTTTTATTAAATATGTAATATAAATTTATGTATTTAATTTATGTTTTTGTCAGCCAGAAAGCTAAAATTTCATTATTGCTTCTTGAGACGAGTGTTTCTTGTTTTCTTTATTTGTCTCCTTATAGACAAATAAGTTTATTTCCTTGACTTATATGGTCATTGATATAGATAGACTATCCTCTTCCCTCCCCCTCCCCCCTTTTTTTTTTTTTCTTCCCTTTCCTCTATATTTGCGAGCTTGTTTATTAATTATTTCGCTTGCGTAGACGGTTTGCTTCACAAGTGTTAAGATTAATATTTTCTAGCCTCCTTATGGACGCATTCATCTAGAAATTGACTCAACATAATTCCCGAAGGTGGTATGCTTCCTTTCTCTCTCTTTTTTGTTTATTGCATCTCCAGTCTTCTTGATAGAGAATTATATAAGTTTACTATTATAATACTTAAGTGTTCTCCGGCGTTGTTTTTCCCTCCGGACATTCTTGCGGCCCCCTATGTACCCCCTGACTCCTGCTACTATTATGCAGGAGTCGGTTGGTGACCATGGAACCCCTCGGAGATTTTTTGTTATCTCTCCGAGATGTTCCTGCGCCCTACTAGTACATCATTATTTTATGACATTAATTGCAGTCATTAGGGCTACCTATTTATTTGGTTTCTTCTTTATTCTTTCTTTTCTGTCTTTCCTTTCTTCTCCTCTTCTGTCTCCCTTGGTGGCGGTTCAAACTCATAATATGGGTTTCATTAACCCTTATATAAAACTTACCCTTACTATGTCATGGCCCCCATAAACATTTTGTCCTTAAATGTACAAGGCTTCAACGTTCCACAAAAAAGAACTAAAGCTCTACGTTCCTTTTCAGCTAGAAAAGCTCACATCATTTTCCTTCAAGAAACGCACTTTATCAATAACGCCTCCCCTAAATTTCTTTCCTCCTCCTACCCTCAATTCTACGCATCATCAGCTACAACTAAGCAACGTGGGTCCCTGATTGGATTCCACCGCTCTACACCATTTACCCTTAATACACAAATATGTGACCCTGAGGGTAGATATGTTTTATTAACAGGCTTTATTGCTGATACTGAAGTCACATTGGTTTCGTATTACGCCCCAAATAAGCGTCCTGAAGCTTTTCTATCACATCTTTTCCAACTAATCGAATCACATAAATTTGGAACAATAATATTATGTGGCGACTCCAATACTACCATCTATCCCTTCTTGGATAAATCCCCGTCATCTCCTAACTCTCCTACCCATAAACGGCCCTTTCAATCTCTACTTACTTCTTTTAATTTTGTTGATACCTGGCGGGAACTTAACCCAACTTCCAGAAATTTTACACATTATTCTTATCCACACAAATCTTTTCACGAATAGACCATATTTTCCTCCCCTCTAGTATGCTCCCTGAAGTAATATCCTCTAATATAATCCCATTTCCATGGACAGACCATTGTGCGGTCACTGCTACAATTACCTCTCCAATACCTAGGTCACATGACACCACTTGGTGTATTAACGACTCCATCCTATCTCACCCCTCACACCGTTCAGATATTGAACTGGCTCTTAATGATTATATCTCATTTAATGACACTACTGATGTCTCTGCCCTTACACTATGGGAAGCCCATAAAGCTGTCATTCGGGGCAACTTGATACAAAAGGCGAGATCTATTAAAAGAGATCGCAAGATTCTGTTCACCAAACTTGAAGCAAATTTTAACGCTTGTCATTTGGCTCATCAAGCTACCCCGAATGCAAACACTAACACTAAATTGGAAAGGGCCCGGCTTGAGTTGGATCTTTTTCTGACAGATTCGGCAGACAAACTCTTACGCAAGCGGCAACATACCCTATACCGCAAAGCCAATAAGCCCGATACCCCAATGGCCCACAGCCTCAAGTCTATTGATCGTTCACAAGCTGCATTCCGACTTAGAACCTCCAGAGATGCATACACTAGTAACCCATTAAAGATCTTGGAAATCTTTCAATCTAAATTAGCTAAGCTCTATGACCCTGGCTTAATCTTTGATAAAAACAAAGCAGACACTTTGTTCTCAGATGTTACACTTCCCACAATGACACCAGAACAGTGTGAATATTTGGAGAGTCCCATAACGGCATTGGAAGTTAAAGCTGCTATTAAAGAATTGAAGCCTCACAAGAGACCGGGCCCCGATGGGTTTTCTGCACTATACTACAAACAATTTGATTCGATTTTAACGCCTCTATTGACTAGAGCCTTCAATTCTTTGTTAGCTGGTCATTCGTTCAAAACCGAAACACTAACTTCCATCATAGCAATGATTCCCAAACCTAAATCTGACACTACCTCTTGGTCTAATTACCGCCCCATATCTCTTTTAAATCTAGACATTAAGTTATTAGCTAAGATCTTGGCAACTAGATTAAATAGCATTATAGGTAAACTTATCCATCGTGACCAAACTGGCTTCATGCCCTTGCGTCAAGCAGGGGATAATGTCAGAAGAGCACTTTTATTAATTCATGCCACCAAAAAAAGACGTATCCCAACTTGCCTTATATCATTAGACATTAGGAAGGCGTTCGACTCAATCAGCTGGCCATATCTACAATATACTCTTCAAAAATGGGGTTTTGGGGAAAATTTCTTAACTTGGGTCTCCTCACTATACAGCACTCCGAAAGCTTATATTAAATATATGGGTTACAAATCAGCTATGATAGATATTAGGAGAGGTACTAGACAGGGTTGCCCTCTATCCCCTTTGCTTTTTGCCCTACTTATTGAACCCTTAGCATGTATTATTAGAAATAATCCTAATATCAAAGGAGTGGAATTAGGTGGACATCACCACAAATTGAGTCTTTTTGCAGATGACATCCTGATTTTTTTATCCCATCCCCATGTCTCAGCCCCAAATCTAGTAAATACTTTGGACAAGTTTGCAAAGATTTCTGGATTGTGTGTTAATCATGCCAAATCTAATGCCCTTAATATTTCCCTTTCGCCATCTGAGTTACAACAAGCTCAAACGTCTTTACCTTTCAATTGGGAATTGCACCATATTTCATATCTTGGAGTCCAACTCACTTCCTCTATATCCGACTTATTTTCAGCTAACTACTTACCCTTATTGAAGTCAACTACTAATCTGATGAAACAATGGTCTTCTCTTCCTTTATCTTGGATTGGGAGGATTAATGCTACTAAGATGTGAATCTTACCAAAGTTCCTTTACCTATTCCGAGTTCTCCCCATACATATACCTCCTTACTTCTTGAGGCTCACTCAAAAGAGAGTGATGTCTTTTATATGGGGCTCTACAAAACCCCGTATACCTAGATCGACTCTTTATCTTGATAAATTGAAAGGTGGTCTGGGAATTCCTAACTTTTCCTCATACTACTTTGCTGCTCAGCTAGCACAACTCCCCAAATACCATTCTACAACAGAATCCCCTCTATGGGTAGCGATTGAATCAGTGGATATTGACCCCATTTCTGTGAATAATTTGCTCTGGTTAGCTCCTAAAGATAGACTAAACTTATCTAACCCCGTAACCAAACATTCTATAGCTATCTGGGACAAATATAGATCCACAAAAAGCCTACAATCCACTCATAACCCTCTACTCTCTTTTCTTCGAAATCCCTCATTTTACCCCGCTTGGAAATTTCCCCTATCATTTGCAGCTTGGTCCAGAAGAAACCTACTTCAATTTCACAATCTAGTTTCCTCCAATGATATTCTTACGTTCCCAACATTATGTGATTTATACAAACTCCCCATGAAGGAGCTCTTCCGCTATCTACAAATTAAGAACTTTTATACACCCCTCGTTGATACGGGATCCCCTCTTACCCAAATGACTCAATTTGAACGTATCTGTAACAGTGATCCCCATACTAGAGGATTAATATCACTTTTGTATAAACGCATCAATTCCACATCCGACGATACTTTACCATCCTATACGACTAAATGGGCACATGACATGGATAGAACATTCAGTAAAAGTGACTGGGATAATATATGGTCAGCTACTAAGCATTCCTCGCCAAACTGTTTTGCGTTGGAAACAAATTATAAGGTCCTTTCTCGATGGTACCTGGTTCCGGCCAGGATTGCCAAATTTGCCCCCTTGTACCCAAATCTATGTTTCAGAGGCTGTTCTGAACCGGGCACGCAGTTCCATATTTGGTGGCAATGTCCAATCGCTCAATCCTTCTGGAGTAAAATATTTAACATGGCCTCTACGGCCTTGGAAATACCAATCCCGCCAGACCCGGCACTGGCTCTCCTCAACCTCAAACCTCCTGTATTGAAAAAATCACAATTCAAATTACTACTACATCTCACCACGGCGGCTAAACAATCTATAGCTAAGGCCTGGAAAACCCAAACTTTAGTTGTGGCTGAAACTAAACATAGAATTAACAGAGCCCTTATCTTTTCCAAAATGTCTGCTATTGAAGATAACAACATTACTACATACAATAAAATATGGAAACCATGGATTAAACACTTCTTACCCCCAGATTTTGATCAATTATTGTTGATGCCTTCTTGAAATACTTTAATATTTATCTATTAATATAATATTTAAACGGGGCCTTGATCTGACTGGACCGCCACCTGGGGAGACAACCTTTACCTTTATCTCTATTTTTCTATACCCATACCTTCTTTTCTATATATTTTACTTTTCTCCCATATTTCTTCTTCTTCTCTCTGTACTTCTTCTGTCTTTCTGCTCTGGTTAGTTTTGTTACTTGTGTAATACGGATTTTATACATATGCGATGTCCATTGCATGACTTATATATATACCTTTTAAGTTTCACTTTATCAATCACTAATATCTTTGTGTCTTAAAGATTTGTTAGGAAGGTCTCCACTAAACAATTGAGGTATGACAACGTTCATCTGGTGTATCCTTCTGGATAACCCAGTATACTCTCTAATACTTAATCGAGCCCCCATCTGCTCACAGCTTGCTCCCTTCGGGGGTGAGTGGATGGTCTGGAGGCATGATATTCTATCCTGATTATTGCTTATTTTCATTGCTCTAATCTTTTATACCTCTATTTGTATTGATATAATTGTTAATGAGGTTTATCCTCTACTACCTTTCTTTCAATATGTATTTTTAGTGATTGCTGTATTTATTTACAATTCTATTCTTGATCAGAATGTAATGTTCATTATACTTGCTATTTACTTGTAAAATCTAATAAAAATATTAAACAAGAAAATATATTATGTATCTTTTAATGCGACTTTATGTATATATATATATGTAGCACTTACCCCCATTTAAAGGACCGTCTGGTTTTGTTTTGGGTCTGCAGCAATTACCTCTACAGTGGATCCCTTAGCTCCATTGTCTAGGCAAAAAATCTCTTGTAATAAGGCCAATGTCCACACAGGAGTAAAACCTAATCAGCAAGGCTTTATTCTTTTTCTTTGAATCAACTTGAAGAGAGAGAGAGTAGGAAGTTGAAAGAAGTAGGGGAAGGTTCAGGCACTCAACACTTAAGGTTCAGTGTCTATATTCGTCGCCACTCAAGCCGGAATGGAGCACGGATATCAGAGACGATCAATCCCCCTTTAGGCGAGTTTCCAGGCCTCTCCCCGAGACAGCAGTACCGTTGCTAATCTCCTAGGACTGATCCTCCCCTGGACTCCTTTCCCAAAGATGGGCCCCCTACAAGTGGGCAGCCTGGGATCCTTCTCTGAAGCGTAGACCCTTGCCAGCGGAGCTGGGCCCACGATGCAGCAACAGGGCCTCGGGCTGAAGGTGCCCGAGGCCTAAACACACTCGCGCTCCTCGTGCCATGCGGGCCACGAGGCACACTCACTGGACCAGAGGTCCCCCTGGAATCGCCTCACGCCTAATGGCGTCTGCCCCTTATGTACCCTCTCCCAACATGCACAGCGGGTAGACCACACCCCCTGCACAGCTGCCGAGAGGGGACACCCAAGGTGTTGTGATACCCCCCGTAGTTCAACCTATGCCAGCGGTGACAGTGCCACCTACAGGCAACAGAGAACACTACTGCCAGGCAGTATCACACCCAGAGCAGAGCAATATTGAATCATTGATTGGTCTGAGCCCAACTACCGGCTCAGACTACCCCTAAATTTCCATATAGCGCCCCCAAATATTGGGGGGGGGGGCGCTACACATATATATATATATATATATATATATATATATATATACCTCAAGTGGAACTGGGAACGGATACAATGCAATTTTATGACAATCTCAAGAGTTATGCACTTTTTGCACTTTTTGATTTTATTCTCTTTTTTTTTATTATTATATATATATATAATTATATATATATTATATATATATATATATATATATATATATATATATATATATATATATATATGTGTGACAGGGGTCACTTTGGGCACAGGGTGAGCAAGAAAATAATGGACATTAAGAATATGTCTTGGATTGCTTTAAAATGGGACAGTGATATTTTTCCACAATATTCCCCAGGATATCTGTAAAGAACTATTTACTGTTTGATTATGAACTCAACAGGTTAACTGAAAAGTGACTCCTTCATGATGTTGGGACACATACTGTTAGATGCTAATGTCACCACATCCAGCCCCTACCTGTGTCTGCTAAGATGTCAGATGTGTATTGGGAGACAGTGAGGCTAGCCTAAAGGTCATGTGTCTGAGTCATCACTGTAGTTAATTAGCTCATGTAAATTAGGTCTGGTCAAAGGTGTATTGCCTGAGGAGAATGTAAGAACCTCCTCTCTGTGTGTATAAAACTGGGAGTTTGTCATTAAAGATAGTCAGTCCAGTTGGAAACTTCATACAGAGTGTTTGTCTCATATGTTTGGAAGGATTAATCCTATGGGAAGCGGTCGCCTGACTGTGGAGGATCGGCAGTGGATGTGTGTCCAGAGAGGGAATATCCTAAACGGCGTTAACCCCTTTCATACTTGGGGTGCCGTTACAATATATATATATATATATATATATATATATATATATATATATATATATATATATTTGTTCACTTTTTGATTTTACTTGTGTTGTGTTTTTTCTGTTTGTTTGGAGCAGAGCCAATTAAACACATTCATGTCATTCAGCTGTCTTATTACTATTTAAAGCATGTGACTATTAGTGCTAAAGGGTTATGACTAAGCGCAGAAATTTGTGAAACGCGTCAACCATACTCCCTTCTATGCTGTCATGATGCTGTAACCTCAATGGTTTTTCATGTTGGATGTTTTTATACCAATAAAGCAATTTTCCTTATCCTTGGAGTGCAGTCAATCGTTTTGTCTCCTGCATCAGTTACCCAGATCACGGACTGGACCTGCACCTGATCATTAAGGAAGGTTTTACCATCACCTGGAGCGGTGTTACTCCCTGTTTGTTGTTTGCCGATAGCTAAAGCCCTCTGTTGGCTGAAATCACAGAGGCACTCCACACTCTGGAGAGATCCCGAAAATAATGGCTGTATCTACCTAGATGTCTTGAAGGCAGTTCAGCGCTCCTCTGACAGCCTGAGGCAGCGTCTCCCACCCCTTCTCCTGCCTGGGGCTCCAGTTTGCACTGGAGGGCTGAGGACACAATAGTGACTGAGAGGGACCACTCTGTGGTCAGATCTGACCTGAGAACTGAGCAATCAATGGTTATGTGATCATTCAGTCCTCGGACTTAAAGCCGGTGGGGGACAGCTTGCAGCCTCGGATCAATGCTGCAGCAGGTCAGTAAGAATTTTATGTTTGTTTTTTTATATTCCTGCACTTCTTCTTTAAAGTGGTTGATAAACCGTGGCTGTGTGGCTTGTGAAAAAAATACACCTGCAAGGCAATGGCATAATATGCTAGTATGCATCGCATACTAGCACAATATGAAATACTTACCTTGGAACGAAGCACTCCATCGCTGTACGGTCACCGCTGAGAGAGCCGACAGGTTCCCCCGGTCTGTCGTCTGGATTTGCGTGCTATGTGATTGGCCAGGGCCGCAATGGCAGTAGGCCCGCCCTCGGTTCCGGCACGAAGCTCTGAAGGTCCGGCATAGAACGCATGCGCCGGTGACATAACTGGCTGCATGAAGGGGGAATATCTCCTAAACGGTGCACATTTAGGAGAAAATCATTTTACCTACAGGTAAGCCTTATTAGTAGGCTTACCTGTAGGTAAAAATGACCAAGTGGGATTTACTACCACTTTAAGTAATCCCACGGACCAAAAATTTTTAAAATTTCAAATCCATGTTATAATAACTCACAGCATAAACACAAAAACAAACTAATTATAATGAAAAGGAATGTAGAGGAATTGTATCCCATGTACGGATAAAGAATAATTGCCTGCTGAAAAATAATACAAATTATAATAATAATAATAATCATTATAACAAAGTATATACTGTAATTCCAAAAAAATAATAATTTGAAATTATTAATAAAACATAAATAATGAAAACATTAAAAAATATTGATACACCAACAAAAGTATATGAAATAATATAAATAAAAATAAAACAAAATAAAACAGAGAAAACTATAAAGCCCTGTACACACGATCGGTTTTACCGATGAAAACAGTCCGATGGACTTTTTTCATCGGACAAACCGATCGTGTATGGGCCCCATCGGTCTTTTTTCCATCGGTGTTAAAAAATAGAACATGTTTTAAATTTATCTGATGGAAAAAAAAACGATAGCAAATTACTATCGTCTGTGGGGAACTCCATCGGATAAAAAACCCACGCATGCTCAGAATCAAGTCGACGCATGCTCAGAAGCATAGAACTTAATTTTTCTTGGCTCGTCTGAGTATTTTACGTCACGGTGTTTGGGACGATCGGTTTTTTGACTGATGGTGTGTAGGCAAGACTGATGGAAGTCAGCTTCATCGGATTTCCGATGGAAAAATCCATTGGTTTAAAATCCATAGGAAATCCGATCGTGTGTACAGGGCTTTACTGTAAAAATGAAAAAAATAGAAATAAAAAAAAACATGTTTTTGTAAAAATTACAGCTAATAAATCTCTCAAAAATAAATATAAATCACCATTCAGTCCTTTTGGATACAAGATATCAAGTTATAAATCGACTTAATGTCCTCACATTTCAGCTGAAGCTAACAATCACACCCCTGTTTCAAAGGTAGGACAGAGTCAATGGCCATGTACCTCAGCTGAGACACAAAATGAACCCCCGTAACAAAATGGCAAGCGAGCGGTAACTTCACTTATTTTTTCCTAACATAATTTGTGTCAAGCAATTCTATCCTTGAGCCACTGAGTGGTTTCACTGACATAATAAAGTCCGCAAGGACATTTAATTAAATTTAGCACATAGGAACTCTGACATATCAGATGTTGTTTGATATCAATAAAGTAACCTTGGTGTGGATGACTGAAATATGAACCCTTAATCATGCTAGTGCAGTGTGTACAAGATAAGACAAGCCTGTTTTTTAGGACCCAAAAAGGTAACATGGGTGTCCTCCGCTGGCAATCAATAATTTTATCTGATCAAATGACTGTAAAATGTATGGCCCCGGCGAAATGACTGTATAGGAGATTTAATGAATTCCAGGATCATATAGTTCTCCCTGAAATTATGCAATTCTTCTTAATACAAGCAAAGAACTTATTATATTGTATTACATTGATAGACAAAAGGAATACATGAACATCCACTTCTAACACCAGAGGGGATACAACCATGAGAACTCTCAGACTGAGTAAGTTGAATCTCTATGGCCATAGAGGATATGTTGGGAAAACCCCAAAAATAGTTACATTGATTTATCTTGTAAGGTTTGTTTTTCATTTTGAATTGTTTTTCCCTTTTAAAACCCCTTTAAAAAATGTATTTTTACATTTATATATTTTTTGGTTGCATTTCATGATATATTTATTTTTATTTATAATTGTTTTACATGGTTTTGTTGGTGTATCATTATTGCATTATTTATTTTTTTTACTTATTTTTTATGATTTAATTTTTTGGTAATTTTTCTAAAATATTTTCGTATTTTTCTACAGGTGATTATTGCTTAACCATGCATGGAGGAAAATTCCTCTACATTCTTCATTAGTATATTTTAGGTTTTTATGTTCATGCTGTTATAAGGTATCTATAGAGTTTATGAATCTGAAAATTGTATGATTTCTGTTTATGCTGCAAATTGTATGATTTCTGTTTATGGTGCAACTTTTTTTTTTTTTACTTATATGGACAGTGGGATTGCTGTACTGATCCCGGTTTAGAGATGATAGGAATGTTTGACCATTCTTCCAGAATCGCATTTGTGAGGTCAGGCACTGATGTGGACGAGAAGGCCTGGCTCGCAGTCTCTGTTCTAATTAATTTCAACGGTGTTCTTTCAGGTTGAGGTCAGGACTCTGTGCAGGCCAGTCAAGTTCCCCCCCCCCCAAACTCGCTCATCCATGTCTTTATGGACCTTGCTTTGTGCACTGGTTGCGCAGTCCTGTTGAAACAGGAAGGGGCCATCCCCAAACTGTTACCACAAAGTTGGGAGTATGAAATTGTCCAAAATGTCTTGGTATGCTGACGCCTTAAAGCCTCGTACACACAATCGGATTATCCGACGGGAATTGTGTGATGGCAGGCTGTTGTCGGAAAATCCAACCGTTTGTATGCTCCATCAGACAATTGTTGTCAGATTTTCCGCAGACAAATGTGGGATAGCATGCTTTAAAATTGTCCGCCAACAAATGTGTGTTGTCGGATTGTCCGATCGTGTGTACACAAGTCCATCGGACAAAACTCCAAAGTACAAACACGCATGCTCAGAAGCAATGCTCACCATAACAAAACATTAGCAGAAGTTGCCCTAAGGGTGGCGCTAAAGAACTGAAAAAACACGTAGTTTTGTGTTTGTTTGCCGACAATTATTTGCCATTTGTATGCAATACAAGTTCCTGGCCAACGCCCTTCGGACAAAAGTCCTACCCTTTGTCCACAGAAAATTTGATTGTGTGTATGAGGCTTAAGAGTTCCCTTCACTGGAACTAAGGGGCCAACCCCAACCCCTGAAAAAACAATCCCACATCATAATCCCCCCTCCACCAAATGATTTGGACCAGTGCACAAAGAAAGGTCCATAAAGACATGGATGAGCAATTTTGGGGTGGAGGAACTTGACTGTCCTGCACAGAGTCCTGACCTTTACCTGATAGAACACCTTTGGGATGAATTAGAGCGGAGACTGTGAGTCAGGTCTTCTCGTCCAACATCAGTGCCTGACCTCACAAATGTGCTTCTGGAAGAATGGTCAAACACTCCTAAATCTTGTGGACAGCCTTCCCAGAAGGGTTGAAGCTGTTATAGCTGCAAAGGGTGGGCCAACTCAATATTGAACCCTACAGACTAAGACTGGGATGCCACTAAAGTTCATGTGCGTGTAAAGGCAGGTGTCCCAATACTTTTGACAATATAGTGTATATACAGTATATATATATATATATATATACATATATATATATATATTATATATATCAACTCTATATATTTATGCAATGTCCACTTTTAAAAGTGTTTTTTTTTTTTAGACAGAATAACCTCTAAATTTAAAGCTTCTTTAACAGAGGAAATGGGACACAGCAAAGCTAGGGAGACTGCATAAGAACGTAATCCCTGAAGAGAGTCCATCTGTGTATAATGACTAATATGAACAAACATCCAAATCTGAAACCACTATGGGAAGGATCCACTGAACTGCAGTGATTGAAAGAGGATTTGGAAGAGATGCAAATGCAGACAGCCAGTTAGTGTGATGTGGAGCATTACAGCACAGCAGGGAATCCAGCTAGAAACAGTGTGGACAGAATCTAGAACATGCTGCCTGTATACAAAAACTTTTATTTATATGCTAACTTCCTCTAAATTTATGTCATTTTAAACATACCGTATATACTCGAGTAAAAGCCGAGTTTTTCAGCACATTTTTTTGTGCTGAAAATGCCCCCCTCGGCTTATACTCAAGTCTGTGTCCGACTTCAACTTTGTGCGCCTGATCCTGGCCAAACTCGGCACACATGTAGCCCCACTCTTCCTCTACAAGTGTGCAAAGTTTGTTGTCCAGGGGACCTACAACCGGGGAGCACCAATTTTTTAAAGCCGGGCACCCCTTCCATAGACTCCCATGTTAAACGGTAATTTCTCCAGTAAATTTGGGGACCCGGTACCAGCCGGCTCTAGGTCCCCTGGACTCCAAACTTGGCACACATGTATACCTACGGCTGGGGAGCAATGATTTTTCAAAGCCGGGCACCCCTTCCATAGACTCCCATGTTAAAAGTCAGTCTAGTCACACAGCGCCGGAGATCGGGTAGGGAGATTGGGCACAGTGAGGCATGGACACCGTGAGGCATGGGCACAGTGAGGCATAGGCACAGTGAGGCATGGGCACAGTGAGGCATGGGCACAGTGAGGCACAGTGAGGCATGGGCACAGTGAGGCACAGTGAGGCATGGGCACAGTGAGGCATGGGCACAGTGAGGCATGCACATGGACACAGTGAGGCATGGGCACAGTGAGGCATGCACATGGACACAGTGAGGCAAAGTGAGGCATGGGCACAGTGAGGCATGCACATGGACACAGTGAGGCACAGTGAGGCATGCAGATGGACACCCTAGGCTTATACTCGAGTCAATACGTTTTCCCATTTTTTTTGTGGTAAAATTTGGTGCCTCAGTCCAGTCTCTTTTCTTCATGATCTGATGGATTTTCATTTTTTCACCACGATCCTTAACCCAACTATAATTCCAATTCTCAGAGTAATAAGCACACGAGAGCCCCATACATCTGAAGTTTGATGTGGAACCGCTCTGGCTGACTGGTTAATACTCTTCCACGCTAAGGCCCTTGGCTTGATTCAAATCACCACATTATCAGGCTTTTTTTACAAGGCAAATTAAATTAACCAAGAACCTAACTCTTGGGAGTCTATCAGAAATGATATTTTACTTAATAAACTAAAGAAAACTGGCATTTATTTGGTTGCTATGCACTATTTTACTGTCTCTTGAGCTGACCTTATAAATATTGTATGCAAGAAAAATCTGTCTTCATCCCAGAGTAAAAAAAAAAAAAAATAATAATAAAAATAAAAAAAAATTAAAAAATTTGTTTCACCAATTTGTAGCCTTTCTCTGTTTGAATCCCACCTGTGCAACTCATTGCAGCTTAGGGCATTACAGCATAGAGCAGCCCAATCACTTGAATGGTCTGCCCTATGTGCGATAAACTTGCTAATGTAGCTCTTGCACTTTTTTTGTCAGTGAGCCTCATGCGCTGTTGCAATGCGTGTTCGGGAGTGTATTTCACGTGTTATGCTGTGCAACACAATGTGCATCTTCTACCGGCATTTGGGGTGCCATTAAGAAATAACTTGTTTTCACACATTTTATCTAATAAGTATTTGTCATTAACAGTACATACATTTCCTGTTTCCCACCTATTTCCAATAGTTTTTTAAAGTAAACATAAAGTTTCACCAGCCAAAGCAATCCAGGACAGTCGGCATACGGCAGGTCCCTTCATGTCAAGTCTACTTTCTAATTCAGCTCTAAGTGGGCCCAGAATCCAGTATCCACATTGCTATTTGTTTATAGAATTGCTAAATAACCAATTAAGCCCCGGACCATTTGGATGGCCAAAGACCAGGCCACTTTTTTGCGATTCGGCACTGCGTCGCTTTAACTGACAATTGCGCGGTCGTGCGACGTGGCTCCCAAACAAAATTTACGTCCTTTTTTCCCCCACAAATAGAGCCTTCTTTTGGTGGTATTTGATCACCTCTGCGTTTTTTTTTTTTTCCACTATAAACAAAAATAGAGCAACAATTTAAAAAAAATGCAATATTTTTTACTTTTTGCTATAATAAATATCCCCCCAAAAAAATATAAAAAAAAAATTTTTCCCTCAGTTTAGGCCGATACATATTCTTCTACATATTTTTGGTAATGAAAAATTGCAATAAGCGTTTATTGATTGGTTTGCGCAAAAGTTATAGCGTCTACAAAATAGGGGATAGTTTTATGGCATTTTTATTATTATTATTTTTTTTACTAGTAATGGCAACGATCTGCGATTTTTATCATGACTGCGACTTTAGGGCGGACACATCGGACAATTTTGACACTATTTTGGGACCATTGTCATTTTTACAGCGATCAGTGCTATAAAAATGCACTAATTACTGTAAAAATTACACTGGCAGTGAAGGGGTTAACCAGGAGGGGGCGCTGAAGGGGTTAAGTGTGTCCTAGGGATGTGTTCTAACTGTAGGGGGATGGGCTACGTGTGACATGACACTGATCACCGCTCCCGATTACAGGGAGCTGTGATCAGTGTCCTGTCACTAGGAAGAATGAGGAAATGCTTGTTTACATCAGCATTTCCCCGTTCTTCCTCACCGTGAGACGATCGCAGGTATCCCTGTGGACATCGAATCCGCGGGACCCGCGGTCGGACTCACGGAGCTTGCGGCGGGTGCGCGCCCACAATGCCACTCTTAAAGGGGCAATGTATATATATGTTAATGTGCCCAGCCGTGCCATTCTGCTGACGTATATCGGCGTGACACGGTCCTTAAGCGGTTAAATTGCATTTTATTACTGTAGTGCTCATAGAATATGTGCTGTACCTGCCTTGTATCTCACTTATGTGTATCTTATTGTAAGATATATTTTTTCTGATGCCTTTTGCTAAATTTACAGCGTAATAAATAACAAAAAGAACTAGGGAAGAGTATGTTACCTATTAAAAAATGCCCATACATTAAAAATGAGCTTTAAATGCTGCATTAACTTTATATTATATAGCTAATATTTTTTTTTTTTTTTATGTAGCGCCCTGTTCCTATTGAATAGGGGCTATCTGTAAATTTAATGTTATCTGAGCTGTAAATAGTTCAGAGTGATTATGTAAAGTTTAATTTGCTTCTGTTCCAGTTTGGCTGTGTTGTGCACATTTCCCACTGGCCAGTAAGTGTCGCTGTCACTACAAGCCAGTGTGAGAAATACAGCAAGCCGAGTGCATTGACTGTTCTTTCCCAGAAACAGCCCAGTGGAAGAGTTCTTACTGCTGTGCATTCTGGGAGATGATATTTAAGGGACAGATGCCATGTTTTTGAGGCTCTTCTCTTCTACCCTGGGTTGCTCTTCTACCCAGGGGCCTGCTGGCTCTCTGCCTCATGGCCCTCCTGGCCTAGGGCTGTGACTCTTCTACCTCGGGCCCTGCTGGCTCGAGGCTGTGCTGCTACAAGTGGGTCCAGAAGTTTGTCTGGGGCCTATGTAACTGAAGGTGGTCCTGTGCTGTCTATCCTGCGGGAAGAAGCCACTCAAGCAGAGAATATTCCAGGGGAGGACCTTGCTGGAGAGAACCGAGCTGAAGGCTGGTTTCTCAGGAAGGGCCTGGTGACTCGTTTGGAGGATGCATCAAAGTTAACCTACCTCACAGTACTGCCGGATGGCTTAAAGGATCTGGTATTGTGCAGCTGACCTAAAACGAACTGACTGCTGGTTACACAATCCTGTGGCAGAGGATCATCCAGGAGTTTCCACTTATCGATCGCTAAGTCTGTGGCAGAGACTTTGTCCGTTCTTCATACCGGCTGCTAGGTCGGTGTGAGAGGCCTATCCGGTTGTCGCAGGATCCAGAGACAGAAAGCTGTCTGCCCTCTGGATTTAAGAACCTCATCAGTGATCTGCATTAAGGTATCTGAACTTCCCCTAACCCTCTAACCCTTTACTACTGGAGTTTGTTTATTAAAGAAATTGAGAAAAAGACTGAAGTGACTGGCAATCACATGTATTCAACGCTACCTAACATAGACTCTTAGTTCTGGGATGGTGAAATGTGGGGTAACGGCAGGACCTGAATTTATTCCAGCAGCCATCTAGGGGGTATCGCTACATTTATAAAAAAAAAATATATGCAGTGTTTTGCACAGAGTTCAGGAACTCCAGTTAGATAAGCGTGTAAATGCACTGGAAAGAAACAAGAGTATTGGAAAAAAAAGTCCAATTTGCCACCAAGCGCCAATCAGTTGCTATTTGCAGCTTATTTAAAGAAGAAGTCCAGCCAGAGCTTTTTAGGCTGGGCTTCTCCTCTGGGTCACAGGAGTACAATTAGTTTTGCACTCCCGTGATCCGTTTTCAGCGGAGAGCGGTCTGAAGTCCGCTCTCCGCTGACGTCACTGCCATCAGTCAGGGCAGCGCGTCATCACAACTTCCAAGTCGGGATCCGCCAGCTGCCCTGATTGATGGCATCTCAGAGTATCAGCGAGCCTCTGAGACAGCCTCTCCCCTCCCCTAAACTGCTCGGCGCTCCAATGAGCGCTGAGAAGTAGAGCAGAAGCCATGCTCACTGACAGTCAGAATATCTCTGCTCAGGGAGGAGTGAGAACCGAGCCATCGGCGGTGTTCGGTGGCTCGGTTCCCAGTGCACAGACGCCGGGGGACAGCTGCAGCATCAGCCTGATGCTCCATCCACTGAGGTAAGTATAAATAGCTAAAAAAAAAAAAAAACATACTTCTCTTTTAAATTCTTTTTTATATTCCTATTTACTTTCATTTGTATTCACCATAGTTGTTTTCACAGCTTTCCAAATTGAGGCAAAAAAAGGGCAGCAAACTAACTTGTGAAAATGGAAATCATGGATTCAGAAGCATTTACTCTGCCTAAACTACAGTACTCATTATTTTATAAAAAGTCCTCATAGAGTTGCCAGGATATTATCTTCTTATACATCCCTTTGGCTGCAGGAAATAATTTGAGCAATCCATGGCTCCCTGTAAAGAACCTATCAGGATCATTTCACATTGCAATTGTAAAAATACATGGGTTATGTACAATAACGATAGTTCTTTTCATCCATGTAACTATTATTTGCAGTTCCCTTTGGCTGCATATAATAGTCATTATGAAAAATAACATGTGCTTTATAGCTCTGTGAATTGAGACGATTTATTGTTGATCATGACAAGCGACAACCATTGTGTGGAGATGACAAATAGTATCCCATTCCTGTACTTTGGAAGCTGATGAAGGGTCTCTCTCAAACTACTGGCAGTCATTGAAATACACTGTCTGTGCTGTCAGCAGTTCTTTCCCTGTATATTGGAACAGAGACAAACTGTGCTGTAAGAGCCAGCAAAATCACAAGCAGGCAGGTAGGTTGAGGACTATAATTATTCCCTAGTCACCAGCAGCCGTAAAAGCAAAAATTCTGTGCTCTTCACCTAAACACTGATTCTTTATTGTATACTTAAGCATGGACACATGGTAGAAGAACAGAACTGACAAATTTTGCACTACAAGCAGTAAGTCATGCACAATTAAAGAGCCCTGAACACCAGAAAATAAATCCCTACAAGCCAATCAAAATGAAAGGTGTACATGTAATGTATTAAAGTGGTATTAAACCCCCCAGTGTTTTTTTTTTTATCTTAAAGGGGTTGTAAAACCTCATGGTTTGAAAAAACTTTTTTAGTGCTGCAGCCCCCCAGCCCCCCCCCGTTTTACTTATCTGGATGCTTAAATCCTCCGTCCGGGAACGAGCCCACCATCTGTAGCTGGTGTCTCATGTTCTGATTGAATAGATTGATAGCAGTGCAGCCATTGGCTCCCGCTGTTGTCAATCAAATCCAATGATGCCGTGCCGGGAGCTGGGCCGAGTCCTGCATTCTGTGTGAATGGACACATATGCGGGACTCAGGAGCGCGCCCGCATGGGTGTCCACCAAGGAGAGCGCTTCTCCAACGTGGACACTCGATGCGGGGAGGAGCCACCAGTGCCACTGAGGGACCAGAGAAGAGGTAGATCGGGGCAACTCTGTGCAAAACAAACTGCACAGTGGAGGTAAGTATGACATGTTTGTTATTTTTATTTTTATTTTAAAAGAGGGTTTACAACCCCTTTAAAACCTTGAGCTCAATAAAATAAACATTCCCCAGTGAAATATTGGTTATGATTCTTACACAAGCACTCGCAGTTTACAATTTTCAATGCTGCTTCCCCAAACCTCCAGTCCTCACAGGACTCAACAGTGGACAGTGCAGTCTCCGGTCAGTATATAAGCTTGAAAAAGGGAGGGGGAGAAGGAAGAGGAAGGAACAGGGGTGTGCCTTGCCATCCTAGGCTACAGAGCTGGGTGTTTCTATTAATGTACACAATGTAGGGAGACATAACTCTAGGCCACATATGCAAGGGTGGATCCATAGGATACAGCAAGAGAAAAGAGCCATCCTAAAACGGGAAACCTGGAGCAGCGTTCATGGCACCAACTTAAACCAGAACAAACATAGGCAAGGATGGGTGAATAAATCAGCTGCCGAAAGTGCTTACTAAAAATTTAGGGTTTAATATCACTTTAACCATCATAAGTGGCTGTCATAATAAATAAAATAAATAATAAATTAAAGGATTCTATGGAATGGACAATGACATGTAAAAATATATAATTATTTACATTATAGTAGGTCAGTAACATATAAAGACAAAAGAGGAAAGTGGGTGCCTACAAAAAGTTGTCCCCCTTTCCTTGCAAGTTTTAATCTTTATTGTTATAGAATATTGAATCACTATAGATTCTTTTTCTAAAAATCAACAAATATATACTTTTTAATGCGAAATTGATAAAAAACAAAAAACAAACATTTCAAAGTGGTTTAAATTATTGACAATGAACTAACACAAAATGACTGCATGCTTAGCAGAAATTGCAGACTTGAGTCTATGTGGACTTAGCCCATCTTTGAATGGATTTCAGATCTGGACTCTTGGCCATTCTAAGGCATAAAAATTTTTGTTTTTAAATTAGAACTGTGGTGAGGCTTTCAACTATTTAGATATTTTTAAGAAAATTTAAAAAAAAGAAAGTGTATTTACCCCAGAGTCACTCTCCCCTCCCGCTGCTGTCAATCAAATCCTGTGAGAGGGGGGGGCAGGGCCAAGTCACGCTGTGCCCTCATGAGTGCCCTTTAGGGCTTGCTGAGGGGGCACTCGTAGAAAGAAGAAACAGACAGCTTTGGTGGGGAATTGCCAAAGAGGAGGCAAGTGACCGCTCTGTGCAATATCATTGCACTAAGCAGGTAAGTATAACTTATGTTTTATTTTGGAAAAAAACCCTTTGTAACCACTTTTGCGCAAATGAAATATTCGAAAAGCACATTTTTTATACCTAAACTCCTAAGGGTTCTTTCAGGCTAGCAGCATTCATTCCGATTAGTGGAGAATCCAGGAAAGGACCCCCTGCTGAACCAGAACAAAACAGGGGTTTCAACTATTCCTTATGCTATCCAAAAACTTAAAGCCCTATAGGGCCCATGGCCATATTTTGTCAACGTTATTGATTGGGTGATGTCACTAGTTGCTAAGGATGCTGTGGGTGCCAGCACCTGCTGCTTTTTTACCAACCATTGACAGGGGAAGGAGGAAGCTGTGATATATAGCAGCAGTATTAAAAACATTATGATATATGACACTAAGCTACCACTAAAAAGGCAAAAACTTTTTGCAATTGGACAAACACCTGAACATGCAAACCTTGCTCTTAACCTGGGTTCAGACATTATTGGGAGCTCATCCTTTTTTTTCTTTAAGCCACAAGATGTCCTACATTTCTCTTATTGAATTCCACACAGTGCCACTCAAACTGGAAGATTGAGGACAGACTGGGAGTGCTGGGGGTTATCGTGCTGGGGGTCATGGACAGACTGTGAGTGCTGGGGGTCACGGACAGACTGAGTGCTGGGGGTCATGGACAGATTGTGAGTGCTGGGGGTCATAGACAGACTGTGAGTGCTGGGGGTCATAGACAGACTGTGAGTGCTGGGGGTCATGGACAGACTGAGTGCTGGGGGTAATGGACAGACTGAATGCTGGGGGTCATGGGTCCAGTGTATAATTATTATTGAGGGCTGCCCACTGCTGAGTGAGGACCAAAGAGGAAGAGGACCCTGTGGCATAAATAATATAACATACTGCTGAGGGGACTTTCAAAGGGAAGAGGGGAGTACCTGGAGATCAGACAGATGAGCCCGGAGTTTTTAAAAATAAAACGTTTTGGATTTAGTTATGTTATAAGTTAGCGCTTGGCATAAAGCAGTGTCTGCCACCAGTTAAGTTAACTTATATAGCTTACATAGTCATATAGTCATAGTATTTTCTCCTTTGTTCACAGGGAACAGCATGACCTTATGCATCTTCTGTTCTGGTACACTAATGGTCAACTTTCCTCATATAGGGGGAGTCAAGTGTATCCCCTGACATCACCAAAGGGCCACACATAGTGTACAGTGAATGTAACACTACAGCTTTCTGTATAGACTGCAGACATGCAACAGGATATGGTTAAAGACTACAGGGCATGCCACAAGAGATGATCACAGACTGCGGACATGCTGCAGGAGATGGTCTGAGACAGTAAAATATGCTATAGGGTTTTCTGGAGCCTGGGGACATGCTTCTGGAGACAGTCATAGGCTGGAGACAAATCGCATAAGACTGCTAAATATTACTGTTATTACAGCCTCTTTACAAATCAATTCTTCTACATTTTCTTCCCTAGAACCTGCTTTAAAATTACTTGTACCACATTTGATATTTCTCCCAGCAAAAAAATATCATAAAAATCAGAGGGCAAAAAGCACGAAAAGAGAAAATGGAAGGACAGCACCGAAAAAGCAGGATAGTGTGAAAGAAATAAACCAAGTCATTAATTACTAGATCCATTCTAAACAATGTTTTTCCATCATTGGCCTAAGTAATTACCTATGTAGGGAAATTACAGACTACTGTTTGCAGGGGCCCCAACGGCCACACAGTAAATACCAATGGGCTACAGGTTGGCACCAGTGTTCTACAGGTCATAATCTGAGGCAAGATTCTCACCATTCCTGAGGGTAGGATCTGTCCTGTATGGACAACTTTGCATACAATCATATATTCAGACATACAGGGCTGGACTGGCCCACCGGGATAGCGGGAAAAATCCTGGTAGGCTGCCTGTCCTGGGGCTGCTTTGAGCTGCGGCTGACTACAGCGCTCCCCTCCCTCTCTCTCTCTCCTATGTATCACTCACACCAGGCTTCTCCCGCGCTGTGTGTGAGAGCCGGGTCTGTGTTCAGCTGTGCTGCCTGTAGGAAGGTCCCGCCCCTCTAGACCGACTCGTGTGATAGGCGAAACACTGATTCAATCAGTGTTCCCATCTACTATCACACGAGCAGGTCTAGAGGGGCAGGACCTTTCTACAGGCAGCACAGCCGAACACAGACCCAGCTCTCACACACAGCGCGGGAGATGCCTGATGTGTGTGATCCAGGCAAGTATCTTGTATTGATGGGCTCAGTAAAGCTGCATTCGATTACAGTAAGGCTGCATTCATGGGCTGCATTCATGGACAGTAAGGCTGCATTCATGGGCTGCATTCATGCACAGTAAGGCTGCTTTCATGGGCTGCATTCATGGACAGTAAGGCTGCTTTCATGGGCTGCATTCATGGACAGTAAGGCTGCATTCATGGGCTGCATTCATGGACAGTAAGGCTGCTTTTATGGGCTGAATTCATGCACATTAAGGCTGCTTTCATGGGCTGCATTCATGGACAGTAAGGCTGCTTTCATGGGCTGAATTCATGCACAGTGAGGCTGCATTGACGGGCACAGTGAGGCTGCATTGATGGGCACAGTGAGGCTGCATTGGTGGGCATAGTGAGGCTGCATTGGTGGGCACAGTGAGGCTGCATTGGTGGGCACAGTGAGGCTACATTCATGGGCACCGTAAAGCTGCATTTGATGGGCACAGTGAGGCTGCAATGATGGGCACAGTGAGGCTGCATTGATGGGCACTGATGAGGCTGCATTGATCTCCTGTACCATGTCTGCATTCTCTGACCATGTCTTGTACCATGTCTCCAGTCTCTGACCATCTCTTGTACCATGTCTCCAGTCTCTGACCATCTCTTGTACCATGTCTGCAGTCTCTGACCATCTCTTGTACCATGTCTCCAGTCTCTGACCATCTCTTGTACCATGTCCCCAGTCTCTGACCATCTCCTGTACCATATCTCCAGTCTCTGACCATCTCCTGTACCATGTCTCCAGTCTCTGACCATCTCTTGTACCATGTCTCCAGTCTCTGACCATCTCTTGTACCATGTATGCAGTCTCTAGCCATCTCCTGTACCATGTCTGCATTCTCTGACCATCTCTTGTACCATGTCTGCATTCTCTGACCAGCTCTTGTATCATGTATGTAGTCTCTGACCATTTATTGTATCATGTCTGCATTCTCTAAATATCTATTGTACCATGTCTCCAGTCTCTGACCATCTCCTGTATCATGTCTGCAGTCTCTGACCATCTCCTGTACCATATCTGCAGTCTCTGACATCTCTTGTATCATGTCTGCAACCTCTAACCATCTCTTGTCTTATATCATGTCTGCAGTCTCTGAGAGAGTCTGGAGAGGAGTCAAGAGAGGGAGTGCTGCCAGGATGGGGGTCATGGGAGAAGTCAGACATATGTGGACTGTGGAGAGGAGACTATAGGATAAAACCAGAGCTGGAGCTGACTGACTGATCCACGGTACACCTGAGAGGAGGTCAGTGACAGCGCCACAAGGCCAGTCCGAGGGGGGGTCACTGATGTAAGGTGGGGGAGTGAATACAACAATGTAAGGGGGTGTTCTGATATAAAGGTTTCCCCCTATATTAGTAAACGTACCCCCCTTACCCTAGTGTATTCTTTCTGCGGAAGGTGTTCTCTGGTCAACAGAGTCCCCCTCCCCCCACGTTCCCAGAGTTCCTGATTGAACATGTTCAGCACTTTTAACTGGAATTTGCTTTTATATATATATATATATATATATATATATATGTAGCGCCACCCTCACTCCCCTCTCTTGCTCTTTCTCGTCTGTCTCCGCTCTAGGGGTATCTCAGAGGGGAGGGAGCGGGGACACCACGCCAGGCCTCCACCACATGTATCAGTGCGGTATAGGCAACGTTCTTAATTTACCTTCGGGTCAGTGTTGTGCACCTGGATCCTCCCTCCGAGAGTCACCTTGAGCCATGTCCGTCAGAAATGAGCCCCACACCATTAAAGTCCAACACTCCTTCATTCTCATGCGAATGAACACAAACAGTTGAACTCCCTTGAAGAACAGCACAGGAAAGGAGGTATGGGTGCGAATAGGCCCAGACACAATCGTTCTCCACTTTCTCCCCTGAAAGTGGGTTGCGGTCTCCGCACGAGGGGGAATTTCCTTCCAGGCGGTCTCCGACGAGAGACTCACCCGTCACCGGCAATATGCTGCACCGGGTCTTCAAGTGAGGAGCTCCCCCCGGTCCATTGCGCCTTCCGGATTTGGGTACCCAATCCCTGGGTTCCCTAGGATCTCCTTCCCTCGCGGAACACAGTGTTGGGCACTGAGCTCCGGACCTCCATTCAAGTACCTCACCCCAGGCTAAAGGTGCCTGAGATGGAACACGATCTCCGGTGGTCCTCCAGGCCTAGGCCACCCAGAGGACCGGCACGAAGCACCGTCCGCAGACTAAAGGTGTCTGGGACTACGAACCCCGTGACCAAGATGGCCGGCCCCCTTTATACCCTCTCCCAGCAAGCATGGCGGGTTCCCCGCCCCACTATACCGCTGCCGAGGGAGGACAAAAAGAGGTACGGCACACAGCAATGGTTCAACCCCCAGCCCGTGGCGACAGCGCCACCTTCAGGGTCGCAGGGAATCACACATCACTGGTGTCACCGCCAGATTCAAATTTACACCCGGGAAAGTGCATACCCGCTACATATATATATCCCTAGCCCTATGTGCTTTCATATCTGTCTTCTCTATATATAATACACTCTTCAAATGTGCTTTAAAATGCATGGTTTTCCCTTTTATGAACAAGAAAATAATGACGTTTGCTGTTGGGCCGGTATAAAAATGCTATGGGGCTGGTATGAATTTTTTTTCCAGGGCTGGTTTTTATTCCCAGTCCAGCCCTGCAGACATATCAGGGAGAAATGTTTCATGTGTACTGTATTTTGCTTAGCATTTTTATTAGTTATTTCAAAGTTCCTATACCAAGGAAAATAATTAGTCACAGATCACTTCAGCAACAACTTTTAAACTATTTTTTCACAATGAAATAAAACTCTTTAGACTTTAGACTGTGGAGCATGTCAGTTATAATTATTACCTTTACAACAATACAAAAATAATATTCAGTCTGTCATGGTATTAAGGGCATGGCTTACCTGGAGGGATTGTGGATTACGCTTTGAAATTTCCATATGTACTTAAAACAACCAAAATGTTTTTTTTTAAATCTTTTTAGAGATATTTAAAAAAATTAGCTTGATGTAAAATACAGCAACCCCCCCCCCTTTCCAATATAGATTACCCCAATAAAGATATTTCCCTTCCCTCCCTAAAGTCCACTTACCAAACCTCAAATACAAATAAAATGGGGTGATGTATACCCTAGGGAGCAGGTCACCCAACCATCCCCAAGTCAATAATTTTTGGATCTATTCTAAACAATATATTTCCTTCATTGACCTGGATAAGGAACACACAGACTACTGTTTGTAGGGGCCCCAAGAGCCACACTGCAAATGCCAATTGGCTACAGGTTGGGCACCAAGGTTCTAGAGGTCATAATCTGAGGTAAGATTCTAACCATTCCTGAGGATAAGAACTGTCTTGTATAGACAGTTTTGCATACAATCATATATTCAGACATATCAGGAAGAAATGTTTTGTGTTTGCTGTATTTTGCTTAGCATTTTTATTTGTTATTTGCAAAGCTTCTATACCAAAGCCAAGGAAAGTAATTAGTCACAGATCACTCCAGCAACAACTTTTAAATTATTTTTTCACAATGAAATAATAGTCTTTAGATTTTAGACTTTAGAGCATATCAGTTATAATTACCTTTACAAAAATACAAAAATAATATTTAGTCTCCCATGGCATTAAGGGCATGGCTTACCTAAAGGGATTGTGGAGTATGCTTTATAATTTCCACATATACATGAAACAACTAAAACTTCTTCTCATCTTTTTAGAGATATTTAAAAGATATCAGCTTGATGTAAAATGCAGAACCTCCCAAATAAAGATCTTTCACTTCCCTCCCTAAAGTCCACTTATTAGACCTCGGATACAGTGACAGTGCACAGTGAGGGAGAGTCCTCCCCCTGACTGCGTTTTGTGACAATGCACCTCAGAGACAATGAGGGGCTTCAGGGTGGCTTCCTTCGCTCTGTACTGCTGCAGTATCTGTGGTCTGAACAAGCTGATGGCTACAGTGCTTGTTGCACAGCAGCACCAAAACTTAAGAAAAACAAATTAAAGTCAGACAATCGCAGCATCAGGAGCTAGGGTACCCTGCAAGAGATGCATGACACGTGCTGTGGATGCATGGTGCTTGTGACGCTCCTGACAGAAAGAAAGGGGTGAGGGAAATAGGGAAGAGGTAAGGCAAGGGTTATAGGTTGGGGTGGTTGCCACTTTTTTGTACAGTTGGTTGAATTGTGTGTGGGGACACACTGGATGCCTGTGCTGCCATTGTGCTCTTGGTGGGCATCACGTGCATCCCTGTGCCTTTAACCACTTCCATACTGGGCACTTATACACCTTCTTGCCCAGACCAATTTTCAGCTTTCTGCGCTGTTGCACTTTGAATGACAATTGCGCGGTCATGCTACACTGTACCCAAACAAATTTTTTATCATTTTGTTCCCACAAATAGAGCTTTTTGGTGGTATTTGATCACCTCTGCGATTTTTATTTTCTGCTAAAAGAATTAAAAAAAGACCGAAAATTTTGAAAATAAAACGTTTTTTTTTTGTTTAAGTTACAAAACTTTGTAAATAACTAAGTTTTCTCCTTCACTGATGGGCACTGATGGGGCTGCACTGGCGGGCACTGATAAGGCGGCACTGATGGGCACTGATGAGGCAGCACTGATGGACACCGATGAGGTGGCACTGATGGGCACCGATAGGCGGCACCGATGCGCACCGATAGGCGGCACCGATGGGCACAGATAGGCGGCACGGATGGGCACAGATAGGCGGCACGGATGGGCACAGATAGGCGGCACGGATGGGCACAGATAGGCGGCATGGATGGGCACTGATAGGTGGCACGGATGGGCACTGATAGGTGGCACTGTACTGTAATGTTTTGTACTAATGGATGCCAATCAGTGCCAAACAATAATGCCTGCCAATCAGTGGTGCCCATTGTGGGCACTGATTGGCATCCATTAGGCATATCTAATTGGCATCCCTGGTAGTCTAGGGTGGCATACCTTAAGGTGGGCATCCCTGGTGGTCTGGTGGCCTCCCTGGTGGTCCAGTGTGGGCATCCTCGGGGTTGCTGCGCTGATAATGGATCAGCACAAACCCCCCCTGTCAGAGGAGCAGCCGATCGGCTCTCCTCTACTTGTGTCTGACAGACGCGAGTGAGGAAAAGCCGATGACCGGCTTTTCCTGTTTACATCGTGATCAGCCGTGATTGGACACGGCTGATCACATGGTAAAGAGTCTCCGTAGGAGACTCTTTACCTAGATCGGTGTTGCGGTGTGTCAGACTGACATCCCGCAACAACGATCGCCGCGCTGCGCGCCCCGGGGGGGCGCGCAGCGGCTCAATATCCTGAGGACGTCATATGACGTGCAGTCAGGATATTGAAACCACTTTGCGGCCATCAATTTGCTATAGGGCGGGCGGCAAGTGGTTAAGGAGTATGGGCTTCCTCCAGGCACACCTGCCCTTAATCTATCCATTGTTGTATGAGTTAGGACTGAAGTAAATAGAGGAGCCTTGATGTGGGCACTGCAGCTTGCACATATACTTTCAAATGGGTTGCAGACAAACCTCTCTGTTTTTAATGAAAATTGTTAGACAGGGTCAGTTTGGTTGTTTTACAGGCTGTCTGATAAGTGTGCTGGGAAATCTTTTGTTTGTTATTTGCATTGCCCTTCCATGTGCACCTTACTGCAAAGGCTAGTTATAGGTTGGAGTGGTTGCCACTTTTTTGGACATCCTAGGAACCAGGTTACCCAACCATCCTAATGCAAACATAGCTAGTCAGGGGATCGAATGATGCAAAAGTCAGTAGAATCCATGAAGAGAACCCCGGTGCTCCATAAAGGCATTAAATTGATCCTGTTTATTATTTAATTTGGCCAGAAGTCGCTCCGTCTGCATAAGATAGCAAACCTCTTGCTACCATTCTTTTATAGAGAGGGCCATGGATTATATATCTGCTCTTGCTGAAGAAACAAAATAATGGACCACATCATTACTTACTTTAGATGAAGATAGAGCCTGGGATTCTAGATAGAACAGCGACCTGATGTGTATTTGTAGTTCAGCTTCCTGTGACTCAGTGGTGTACTGAAAACAGCTTTGTGTATTTTTAAATGAAAGCAGTGTATGTACCTCAATTTGACCTGGTGTCAGCTTTTTGCAGTCAAAGTACTGCAGGGCTGTGGTGTGAGAGGAAGGAGCAGCACAGGGAGCCTATCAGTCCATGTGCTGACAAGAAACACCCTGACAGGAAGAAAAAGCAAAGTGACAGAAACAAGAGCTCATCACTGTGCAGGTTCACCTTTCACTGTTTAGTCACAGGAGGGGGGCAGGTTGATTAGGATGACCTGGGCTCAAAGTAAATGGGTGGAATTATATTCACTTTCAGACTGGAGGCAACTAGTAGCTGAAAAAATGTACTGCTGAGGAAATTCCTAGACTGAACGCGAATATTGCAGCAAAAGCTGATATTATTACTTTATTTTTAATATTCTGCTCTATTTTAAAGCGGTGTTAAACTGCAAAATTGCAGCTTACCAACTTGGATGTGGTGGCTGCATTATTTTCTATTTTTTATTTTTCCCCCTTATTTCCACTTGGTAATTCAGCCAGTAAGTGTGTTATTTTTCAATTTTCTGTAACAGACCAAGCGGTCCAGAAAAATTGGTAGTTAGAGGGTTGAGACAAACCATTTACCACTGATAGGGACGATTACAATGATTACATTTTCTTGATATAAAAACATTATCCCAAAAGAAAAAAACTGTTGCTGTAACTGTATAAAACAAAAGCGTTAGCCGGGATTTAGCTTTAATTTGTTAGTCAAGTCCATCTAAATCTGCTAATGCATCTAACACTACCCTCTCCCCAAATTGACAATGTTGCTCTTTTATCCTGAGTGTAGCCATCCCAAGAAAGGGAGTGTGTTACTGGCCAGATCACCAGGTGAAAATAAAATTTAAAAAGCCTAAAAAAGATAACTAATGAAGCCATCATATCAAAGAGTTGGTAAGCTACAATATATTACATTTTTTTGCCACCACATTTCAGGGTTATGCAATATAATAAAGTTTTGCTTTGTTTTTGTTTTTCCAGTTTTAAGGACTAGTACATTGTGATATATTAAATGTATGTTCTTGGGTTTATTTAAACACATTTTAGCATGAAAAGAAACAAAGGAACCATGCTCTTATATTATAAATTACATATCATAAATCACCATAGTGAATAAACAAATAAATATTCATTTGAATTATAAAAAATACATAAAAATTGTGAAGTCCATGTAAAGATCCCCACATGTGAATAACGACCTCAGTGAGTACAGGAAAGGTTCCTCTCCACCCGCATGCAGACACAAAAAGCACTCACCAGACTTACAGTAATTGACCCCTAAAAAAGGGAGTCAAATTATGCATATGGGAAAAAGAAGACAATATGGCAAAACTGGAGCTTTGAATACGCTATCTATATATATATAGACTAGATTACAGCAGTGGTTTGGATTCATTCCTGTGACCTCATGTATGACATCTTGGATTTTCCCATATGCGTATTTAACTCCCTGTAATAGGGGTCAATTAAGTCTGGTGAGTGCATTGTGTGTCTGCTTGCGGGTGGAGAAGAACCTTTCCCATACTCACTGAGAACGTTATTCACATGTGGGATCTATACATGAAATTCACAATTTTTATGTATTTTTTATTATTCAAATGAAGATTTATTTGTTTATTCACTATAGTGATTTATGATATGTAATTTATGATATAAGAGCGCAGTTCCTTTGTTTCTTTTCACGTTTAAGGTGTTTTTTACACTTTACAACACACAGCTTTTTATTGTAGCGTATTTGTTTTTTGATCATTGATTTGCATGGGTTTGGAACCTATTGGTTCCTACATTTTCTTTTAAACACATTTCAAAATTATCCAGTGATGTCCAAATATAGTACATAGTAGACCTCCTCTGTGCCCCAACCAGGTTGTTTTATATGAGAGCAACCACACCCCCAACACATCTTAGCCTGTGACTAGGAAGGAATGAGGAATGACACTGATTACAGGGAAATAAAGGTTTAAGGTTCTGGAGAAGTGACATTCAGCATGATACATCTTACATTTACATTTATATTACATTACATTTACATTTTATTTAGAACAATAAAATAACTTTCTGTATTCTGTATTTTGTGTTTTCTATATTAGACATGAGTTTGGGAGAGATACCCCTTTCGAGGACCCTTTGCAAAGCAGGGTTGGCATCACAAATCACGCATCTCCTTCAAAAAACAAAAATTACTGACTCTGGGATTTTATAATTTTTGTTTTTGTTTTGACCGAAACATCTGATTACCTAATTACTTAAAGGGGTTGTAAAGGTAAAAGTTTTTTCACCTTAAAACATCCGACAATTCCACCCCCCCCCCCCGAGCCCCCGTTTTACTTACCTGTGCCCTCGAAAGTCCCACGCTCTGAGCCTGGCCGTTGATTGGCTATACCGGATGGATTGAAAGCAGTGCAGCCATAGGCTCACGCTGCTGTCAATCACATCCAATGGCGCGGCGCACCGGGGGGGCGGGCCGAGTGATACAGTGAGCGGCTATAGCCACTGGCTGTATCACTGGAGCAAGTCCGCAAGGACTCGCCACCATGCGAGCTCGCTCGCATATAGGTGGTAAGTTCTTGCGGGGAGGAGCCGAGACAGCCGCCGAGGGACCCCAGAAGACCCGGTTCGGGGCCACTCTGTGCAAAACGAGCTGCACAGTGGAGGTAAGTATAACATGTTTGTTATTTAAAAATTTTTATTTTTTTTTATTTACAACCCCTTTAATTAATTGTTAGCAAGAAAACACCATTTATGTGATGCCTCTGTCTTGGAAGTCTATCTGTCCTGAAAACAAAAGTGAGACATTGACAGCCACCCCTCATTACCTACTTAATAGGCAGGTAATAAAGTTTGACTGATCATACTCCTTACTACCATGAAAACAGCCCCATCTCAAAGCATCCTTCCTGCTCCTGAAGAATAGTATGGTGGTTGGTACCAACTGGTAGTGGGGCCACATCCTTGATGCCATCAGATTATCATGCCCCGTGTGCCAACCTAATGACAGGGAGTGGGTGGTTCTGGAAGTGATAAAATGATGGCTTATATTGGTAAGATCCTGAATTTAGGTTCAGTTTATAAGCACATATATTTATAGACTAGATATCATTGTAGCAGTAGTATGCTTGATCAATGATAATTAGCAGAGATACTTAATTCAGTTTTGAAACAAATCAATATTACTAAGCCTTAAATGTAAACACTACATGTAAAAAATCTTTATTTCTATATTTATTTAAGGTTTCCAGTTTTTTTTTTTCCCGCATTACAGCAATGTTAAAGGCAGCTTTGTAACTGTACATCATTTTGAAACTTCAAGATCCTTATAGAATACAACAATGATTCCCTAACTCAAGCCCTGGTATACACCCATGGTTTTGCAATATTGAACAATTTTTTGACCACAATTCACAGAAAACAATACAAATACTCTTGCTGGCAGGTAAGAGTAAAGCCCCGTACACACGATCGGTTTGACTGATGAAAACCGTCCGATGGATGGTTTTCATCAGACCAACCGATCGTGTATGGTACCCATCGGTCTTTTTTCCATCGGTTTTAAAAAATAGAACTTGTTTTAAAATTTTTCGATGGATTAAAAACCGATGGTAATTTCCGATCGATCGTCTATGGGCAAGTCCATCGGATCAAAAACCCACGCATGCTCAGAATCAAGTCGACGCATGCTCAGAAGCATTAAACTTAATTTTTCTCGGCTCATCAGAGTGTTTTACGTCACCGCGTTTGGAACGGTCGGTTTTTTGACTGATGGTGTGTGGCCAAGACTGATGAAAAACAGTTTCATCGGATTTCCGATGGTCAAATCCATCGGACGAAAATCCATAGGTTATCCGATCGTGTGTACGGGGCTTAACAGCTTCAGATCTACAGGAATCTGATCAATACATTAGCAGTGAAGGCCTGTGCACAATTGAATTCTTCATGTAAGAATACCTATTGTAAGGTAAGTTAATTGCACAGAGGATTGTTGAATGTTTTGTGTGTATTCAATCCACTATGCCAGCCCCTATAGGTCAATGGTAATATCAAATAGAAGCCAAGGTCATAGACCTTCTGTTTGGACATTATACTGGCATTATGGAGGACTGGACAAATGATTTACAGCTTAATTTCTACAGGAATCAGATCAATACATAAGCATTGAAGGCCCATGCACAGTTGAAGCCTTCATATAATAATACCTATTCTAAGGTACGTGAAATGCACAGAGGTTTGGTGAACCTTTGATCTACCCATGTATATCCAATCCACCACGACAGCCCCCATAGGTCAATGGTAATGATAAACATAGATCTTCTGTTTTTGGCACTATAATGAGTTTATGGGGGATTGGACAAATGGTTTATACAGCTCTAACAAGCATGGTGGTTCAAATATCTAGATGATGTTTGTAAGTGGCTATCATATGTTCCACACAATTTGCTAACCTCTACCACTTCCCTGACTGTCCCTTTAGAAATGATGGCTGTGGAAAACCTTTAAATGTACTATGTACATAGATTAAATAAAGATTACTTTGATCCTAAGTGCAAGTCATAAGGTCTTCAGCTCAGATTCCTTAAGCTCAACTTTGTCCTCACAAAAATATCTTTCACAAACTTGGGTAAACCTGGTTTAATTGTTTTGGATTGATAGAAAATTATGAAATCCAAAACAGACTTTGCCTTGTGCAGATAACAGTAGCCTATAACATATTTAAATATATATACATTGGCTCATTTAAAATAGTCTGCTGTTTTACAGAATTCTCCAGTTGCAGGCAACATTATATACTAATAATGCAAAAATAATTGTGTTTGTCTTTTCTGCCCATAATCATAGATATTGTTTGATGTAAAAATAATGAGAGGATTCGTTTAGAAATATCAATGGACCCAGGCTGAAAGCACTGCATCTCAGTGGAAGGTCTACAGGCACAGCAATTTATGCATTTTTTTTATCCTGGAGAAAGAAAGCAATTGAGATCATGCAGTTATTTATTACTCACCGCTCTTTCTGTAGAGAAGAATTTCTGTCTTAAATTCTCTTTTCTCATCCAGGGCTTTTTGAATCTGGACTTTAAGCTGCTCACTGGTTTCTTGGCCATAGAGAAACTTGCAGGCACAGCTCTTTTGCATCACCTCAGCCCGGGCGAAGCCAGTTAAGTCACAGAACCCATCCGAGCAATAGACTATGGGGAACAAGTTCAGCACCTGTGCGTTGCCCAACACAAAGTTGCTGTCTGAAATGAGAGGATAGCTCAGTCAGTAAAGTACTTAGACAAACATTTATTTTGTACAATTTTTTTATTTTTACTATTGCAGCAAATAGATAAATTGGGACCAAGGGCCCCTAGCAACCACAGCTGCCATTGGGTAAGCAACTGGTCTGAGCAAACGCACTCCCTTCTACTAACCCTTTTGCAAGAATCAGATCGTCTTTGATCAGAATAACCCTTCTCTTTGTCAGAAGAGGTATGAGGAATAACAATTTAAATACTGTAACTCCTAAATGTTTGTATTGCATTTATACATTCCTTTATTAACATTGGGGATCAAATGGGAATACATATTTTCACACTGACTAAGAAAGAAAAACAAAGAGTATGGTGTTAAAATTCTAAACTAGAAGCAACTTTTAGTTTTTTTCTAACCAAAGGTCCATTTTCACTGCAAACACATATATATATATATATATATATATATATATATACACACACACATACTGTATATATTTTTATATATATATATGTATATTTGTCAAAGAAAATGGTAAATATACCAAAGTAATTATTTATCAATGCTGTATTAACTGTGGAATTTGGTCAGAGACGCCACATGATATTCCTTTTCTGAAACATGAACTAGGACTCGGGATGTTTTACACTAGCGGTATGCTAAGCGCTCTGTTTCAACGTGCCGGCTGGGTCTGCTTTGCCAAACACATCACACAGTTTTTTTTTTTTTTTACTTTATTGAGAATGTACAAAGTTACACTCCATTTAAGTTTCCACACTGCAGCACATTGCTGTGTATTGCAATGTCGTGACATGTGACGCGTTCTGATGCGCTGCACTTCCAGACCGGGCCTTTTCTGGCACTTTTTTTTGCATGTAACAATCCGTATTTTTTGCTAGAAAACTACTTAGAACCCCAAACATTATATAATTTTAAAAAGGAGGCCCTAGAGAATAAATTGGTGGGTTTTGCAATTTTTTATGTCACACGGTATTTGCGCAGCGGTTTTTGCAAACGCAATTTTTGGGAATAAATACATTTTTTTTTAATTTGCATGCAAAAAAACACAATACATAACACTTTTTTTTTGTAAATTATAAAAAAATGATGTTACACCGAGTAAATAGATACCAAACGTGCAACGGCGAAAAAACAATGTCAATTTTACTATCCATAGGCAACACTTTACATTTTTTTTACAGATACCACTTTAGATTTACAGAAGAGGTCTTGTGCTAGAATTACTGCCAATGATATAATGTTCACAGTGATACCTCACATGTGTGGAATATTCGCTGCTTGTGTGCGTGCGGGTCCAATCTTCACGTTCGCCTTAGCACATGAGCATGGAGGGACGGGGACACTTTAAAAAAAATTAAAACATTTTTATTTTTTTATTTTAACACTGTTACTTTAAACTTTTCTTTTATCACTTTTATTGCTGTCACAAGAAATGTAAATATCCTTGTGACAGCAATAGGCATGTGATAGATACTCTTTGTGAAGAGATCCCTCCTATGCCCTTAAAATCATTCAAAACACAAAGATTGGTGTTTTCAAATGCTTTTGAATTTTTTTTTAATGGTGCAGCTGACATCCAGGTAAACAAGAAGTGATTTCAGGTCATCGCTTCAGGGTTACCATAATCAAGAGCCGATCTCTGATCAGCCGGCGGAAGCGCTGGGACAGGAGGGCCAAGAAAACTGCAGAAAAAAATAAAAAATAAAAAAATTAAGTTCTACTTTAAAATTCCGATTCAATTTACATTTAGGCCTGACAAATCACACTAGAAGAAAATACGCAACAAATATAATTTGCAAAGCAGATGTTTCCATTCCAAAATACTGAATTTGCCAGAAACTAAGCTATGCAAGTGATTTGCAATGCTTTTCGTGTAGAGTATTAATATATATATATATATATATATATATATATATATATATATATATATAGTATCTCACAAAAGTGAGTACACCTCTCACATTTTTGTAAATATTTTATTATATCTTTTCATGTGACAACACTGAGGCCTGGTTCACACTGGGGCGACAAACGCTCCGACATTAGGAGCTCATGTCGCATGACGTGTGAAAATCAATGTTTCCCTATGGGAGCCGTCTTAACTGGTCCGACACATGTCGGTCCGACATTAAAAATTCTCCCTGTACTACTTCTGTCCGACTTTGATCCTACTTCAGCCCATTGACTATCATTGAAGTCGGATCAAAGTCGGATCCTTGTCCTAACCATACGACTTTGGCATCCGACATTGTGATTACAGCAGCAGTAAAAGGAATTTATCTCACCCTGGGATTGTTTTGATTGGTCAAAGGACAAGTCAGACTAGCACAATGTCGGATCAAAGTAGTATCCTGTTCATGAATGTCGGATGGATGTCGGACCAATGTCGGACCAATGTCGGACCAATGTAGGACAGATGTCGCAGAGCAAAGTAGGATGAAAGTCGTGTCGTATAGTGTGAACCCAGCCTGAAGAAAATACACTTTGCTACAAAGTAAAGTAGTGAGTGTACAGCTTGTATAACAGTGTAAAATTGCTGTCCCTGCAAAATAACTCAACACACAGCAATTAATGTCTAAACTGCTTGCAACAAAAGTGAGTACACCCCTAAGTGAAAATGTCCAAATAGGGCCCAATTAGCAATTTTCCCTCCCTGGTGTCATGTGACTCATTAGTGTTACAAGGTCTCAGGTGTGAATGGAGAGCAGGTGTGTTAAATTTGGTGTTATCGCTCTCACTCTCTCATACTGGTCACTGGAAGTTCAACGTGGCACCTAGTGGTAAAGAACTCTCTGAGGATCTGAAAAAAATGAATTGTTGCTCTACATAAAGATGGCCTAGGCTATAAAAAGATCGCCAAGAACCTGAAACTGAGCTGCAGCATGGTGGCCAGGACCATACAGCAGTTTAACGGGACAGGTTCCACTCAGAACAGGCCTCGCCATGGTCGACCAAAGACTGAGTGCACATACTCAGCGTCATAGCTAGAGGTTGTCTTTGGGAAATAGACGTATGAGTGCTGCCAGCATTGCTGCAGAGGTTGAAGGGGTGGGAGGTCAGCCTGTCAGTGCTCAGACAATTTGCCACACACTGCATCAAGTTGGTCTGCATGGCTGTCATCCCTGAAGGAAGCCCCTTCTAAAGATGATGCACAAGAAAGCCCGCAAACAGTTTGCTGAAGACAAGCAGACTGACCGGTTACCCTGCCAGGAAAACTGCCAAGAGAGCTTTTGGCCAGGAAAACCGGACGTGTGTATGCTTCCTCGCAGTTTTCCCATCAGGAAAACAGCCGGGTATCCCGGCGGTAAAATAGAGAACCTGCTCTCTATTTTCCCGTCGGGATTCCCAGCGGCTTTTTTTCCGCCGGATTTACTAATACTCTATGGGAAACACTGCGAGGCAGTGCCCATGGAGCATACACACGGCCGGGATTCCCGGCCAAAGCTCCATGGCAGTTTTCCTGCCGGGTTCTCGGCTTTCCCCTCAGTTTTCACGGCGGACTTTTTACCGCTGTGAAAACCGAGCGTGTGTACAGGGCTTAAGGACATGGATTGCTGGAACCATGTCCTGTGGTCTGATGAGACCAAGACAAACTTATTTGGTTCAGATGGTGTCAAGCGTGTGTGTCAACCAGGTGAGGAGTACAAAGACAAGTGTGTCTTACCTACAGTCAAGCATGGTGGTGGGAGTGTCATGGTCTGGGGCTGCATGAGTGCTGCCAGCACTGGGGAGCTGCAATTCATTGAGGGAACAATGAATGCCAACATGTACTGTGACATACTAAAGCAGAGCATAATCCCCTCCCTTCGGAGACTGGGCCGCAGGGCAGTATTCCAACATAATACAGACCCCAAACACACCTCCAAGATGACCACTACCTTGTTAAAGAAGCTGAAGGTAAAGGTGATGGACTGGCCAAGCATGTCTCCAGACCTAAACTCTATTGAGCATCTGTGGGGCATCCTCAAATGGAAGATGGAGGAGTGCAAGGTCTCTAACATCCACCAGCTCCGTGATGTCGTCATGAGGAGTGGAAACCTGTAAAGCTCTGGTAAACTCCATGCCCAATAGGGTTAATGCAGTGCTGGAAAAAAATGGTGGCCACACAAAATATTGACACTTTGGGCCTAATTTGGACTTTGGACTTAGGGGTGTACTCATTTTTGTTTAGACATTAATAGCTGTGTGTTGAGTTATTTTGAGGGGACAGCAAATTTACACTGTTATACAAGCTGTACACTCACTACTTTACATTGTAATTTTTTTTTTGCACTTTACAAGTGTAATTTCTTCATGCAAAGATATAATAAAATATTTACAAAAATGTGAGGGGTGTACTCACGTTTGTGAGATACTGTATATAAAGCAAGAGTCACAATTAAGGAAGACAGCAACTAAACATTTTTAAAGTTAAAGAAAAATGTACTGTAACTAACTTTTCTTAAAATGTTCCTTCCCCCTCCTCTTACCTTTTTTTCCTACCCTGTATAAAAAAGATCTGTATATTTAACTATTTTGAATCTGCTCCAGTCTGGTCACCTGATCCTGCAGCTCTGCCTTTCCTGTGTAAGTGAGTGGCTGCTGCAGGAGACAGGTGGGAGCCCATGGGTGATGTAATGGTTCCCGGAATTTAAAGCTGTTTTCAGGGGGCACACAGCGGACCCACAGCTGCAGGAACACATGCCTGGACTGGAGCTAATAAAAATAGGTAATAATAGGTAAGTACACAAATCTTTTTCTAAGCATCATGAGTAGGAGGAGGGTGGAGGGAACATTTTTAGAATAGTTATAGTTAGGCTTTTGTTCAACTAATCATGTCTTTCTGCTGCCATGTAGACTTAATTGGTAAGGTGCCATTGTTTATTATTTCGCAATCATAGATATGCCTGATGGAAGGTGATTTTCAGTGATTTTCAGTGCTGTAGCTTAAGCTGGCTAGTAAATATCCATATGAAGGTTTGTACAAAAATTTTCATCAGTACATTCAATGACATGATGACTTTGGAATGAATAGACTTTCTTGAACAAAAACCATGTTCATTTTTAGAAATCTGTTAGAGAAAAACTTCCATCCATCAATTTGGTCCCACTAAACATTAGAAAATAAAATGAATGCGACATGTGAGCAGAGAGATGACATCCACATCACCGCTGATCCGCCCTAACAGCCGGTCCGCGAAGGCTGCTCTATCAGAAGTGCGGCAAGCAAGCAGAGGGATTACATCATCTCTCACCGCTTATCCTGCATCACCGCGGTTCCACACTCACTCTGGGATAGGACCGAACAACTGTGCATGTGCCGGTTTACCCGATCGGGCAACGTAGTGCTGGGTAGGCATAGCGAAGAGTTGTAAGTCTTTCACTGCTGTAAAAACTGCTGTAAAAACCCATTACAAATTGCCTTTACCTTTAAATTATTAAAGTGACAAGCTGCATCTGGTATTTTTTGGCGGCAGGCTATATTCATCCTATATTCATCTGGAGGCAGGATAGTGGGTAGCTGCATCTAGTAAAAGGTGACTGTGGCAAGTCACAAGCTTCATCTGGTGGCAGGCAACAGTGACAAGTTGCATTTGGTGGCAGGCGAGGGGGGGCAAGTGACAAGCTGCATCTAGTGGCAGGCGACAGTGGCAAGTAATAAGCTGCATCTGGTGGCAGGCAATGGTGGCAAGTGACAAGCTGCATCTGGTGGCAGGTGACGGTTACATAGTTACATAGTTAGTCAGGTTGAAAAAAGACACAAGTTCATCTAGTTTAACCAAAAAAAAATGGTGGCAAATTACAAGCTGCATCTGGTGGCAGGCGACAGTGGCAAGTGACAAGCTGCATCTGGTGGCAGGCGACAGTGGCAAGTGACAAGCTGCATCTGGTGGCAGGCGACAGTGGCAAGTGACAAGCTACGTCTGATGGCAGGCTACGGTGGCAAGTGACAATCTGCATCTGGTAGCAGGCGACAGTGGCAAGTGACAAGCTGCATCTGGTGGCAGGCGACGGTGGCAAGTGACAAGCTGCATCTGGTGGCAGGGGATGGTGGCAAGTGACAAGCTGCATCTGGTGGCAGGGGGTGGTGGCAAGTGACAAGCTGCATCTGGTGGCAGGTGACAGTGGCAAGTGACAAGCCGCATCTGGTGGCAAGCGACAGTGGCAAGTGACAAGCTGCATCTGGTGGCAGGGCATGGTGGCAAATGAAAAGCTGCATCTGGTGGCAGGCGACGGTGGCAAGTGACAAGCTGCATCTGGTGGCAGGCGACGATGGCAAGTGAAACGCTGCATCTGAAGCAGACGATGTGGCAAGTAATAAGCTGCATCTGGTGACAGGCAACAGTGGCAAGTGACACGCCCAGGGCTACCACTGATTCTGTATTATAGTGAGTTTAACTATTTCATTTTATATTACAATGTAATAATAGAAAAAATGTGCTGCAATCGTTCTCACACCATATCAGTCATGGTATTGTGATGATTGAAGCACTAACACCAGCCATTGCCCTGACAAAATGGCCGCAGAACACGCATCTCAAACACCCCGCCCCCGAACCCTACTCCCCCCCCGGTCCTTGGCAAGATTTTCTTGCACGAAACTGGTCCCCGATGCCAAAAAGGTTGGGGGCCGCTGCTGTAAAGCATATTTTTAGGAGATTGCAAAAATTTACATTTCAGTGGGGATATGCCTTTGATGCATAGGTGGTCGTGTATCAAAGTTGACAAATGTCATTCACTGGAATAAAAACCACACAAGAGACAGGAGGGAAACTGCAGGAATACATTGCAGTCTTTAGAAGAGCAGTAACCGAAAAGGGAGCAATACATCGCTCAAGAATCAGATAAGATACAGCTATTTCATTTTAAGTTTACCACCAAATGCAATAGTATAGACTGTGAAGTAAGTGCAGTAAAATTATTATATTCCCTTTTAACTATTGACACTATACTGACAGTCAATGTCAGATAAATACACAGCTTTAATCAACGTTGTGCATTCTACCCGTCGCAGCCTTTTTAGGGTGTTATCTCATAAGCACTGAGCTGTATATCTTTCCATTTGTGGAGAGAAACTATAGCAATGGCAATATATCTAAAAAAAATATTTAAAATGAACACAATAATACAAAGCTTTATGACCTACTTGAACTGCCAGCTACCTCTTGGAATAGTATCAGACGCCGGTATAATATACAGATTTTAAGATGCAGATAAAAAGATCAAACATTGGAATGCACAGAGGATCTTAGTCAAAGAAAAAGGAAAAATCCGACATACTTTGGGGATTTTATACTAGTGATCATGCTATGAAACACGAGGAAGTCTGGATGAAAGTTTTATAAACCGCATAAACTCCATGTGCATTTGTATTCATGATGGAACTAAATATTGAGGCATTTCAGAGATCAGAGGACTACAGTACACTGAACAAAATTAAAAGCTTTTTCTTGTTTCAGGAGTGGTAGAAAGTCTCAACCACGTTAATGGTAATGCAATCTGAAGTGGCACATATTTTAAACTGGCGCAGTACGACAATGAAGCCCCTTGCATGAATTATTTTCACAAATTGCTTTGGTATATAATCCTTTTGTTCATGGATAAAAGTGGCTGAGTGTATCAATCTGTTTATTATTTGGGATCCATTGAACAATAGTATGCATATAAAATCTCACTGTAAATGCGCATAATGCCATTTAGTAAGAGCTGAGAGCTCTGCTTGAAAAATACTAAAACTCATTTTGATCATACTAACGACAGCTACAGGGTTATGAAGGAAAAATTTGAAACTAGGAAAATGGACTTTGTAGGCACACGCATAGAATATATCAAATTAATTGAAGTTTTTAAATGGATAAAGTTAAAATAATTGTGTACAATCTGCCCCATATAGGTAATCTCGAAGTTTGTCTACTACGGCCCACTTGTGGGCCAGGAACTCCAACTTATGGGTGGGATAGTTATTTTCGGAGGGGGTTAAGCTTCTGCTCACATACGCAACAGGTCTCTGTTGCCCTTCATGCTCCTGGTAGAGTACTCCTCCCAGACCATCATGACTGGCATCCACATGGAGTTCGTAAGGCTTCTTTGGGTCTGCATAGGCCAGAACAGGGGCGGTGGTCAAACTCTTTTTCAGCATCTGGAAGGCGCCTTCACACTTCTCATTCCACTGGTCCTTGACTGACTCCCCCGGCTTCCTGGGGCCTGAGTCATCCTCTTCCCCCTCCGTCTTCAGCAACTCATTCAAGGGTCTCGCTATTTGAGCAAACCCCTCCACGAACCTCCTGTAATAGGAACAGAATCCTAGGAAGGACCTGAGTTCTGTTACGGTGGTAGGTCTTGGCCAGGAGGGGACAGCCTCCAGTTTTTCAGGGTCTGTGGACACCCCATTTTCGGACACTATGTGTCCCAGATAGTTGACTGAAGACTGGTAAAATTGGCATTTTTCAGGTGAGAGCTTGAGTCCTTTTTCACTCAGTCTCTTCAAGACCTTCTCTAGCCTTTCTTCATGTTCTTCCAAAGTTCTGCCAAAGACTATGATGTCATCCAAGTATAAAGGGACCTCTATGAGGTCCATGTCTCCCACAGTCTTCTCCATGAGTTTTTGGAATGTGGCTGGAGCTCCAGACAGACCTTGAGGCATCCGATTAAATTCAAAGAACCCCACTGGGGTTATGAAAGCCGTCTTTTCTTTGTCTTCTGGGTGCATCGGGATCTGATAATACCCACTCTTTAAGTCCATGACACTGAACCACTTGGCTCCGGACAAGCTCTGCAAGGCATCTTCTATCCTTGGAGTGGTATACTGATCCGGAGTGGTTCTCCTATTGAGGGTCCTATAGTCAATACACAACCTTAGTGACCCGTTCTTCTTCCGGACCACTACTATGGGGGAGGCATACGGACTTCTAGATTCTTGGCTCACACCTGTTCGCTTGAGCTCAGCAAGCTGTTCCCTCAAATCTTCAAGATCTGCCAATGGAACCCGCCTAACCCTTTCTCTGAAGGGCTTGTCTTCCTGGAGGCGGATTCGATGGGTGGCACTCCTAGCACACCCCACATCAAACTCATCATGTGAGAAGATCCTCTCCCACCGAGTCAACTGGTTCCGGGCTCTCTCTCTCCAAGCCCTGGGCAGGTTTGGATTCTCCATGGAAAGCTTCTCCCACACTGTACTTTCTCCATCTGTCTTCCCCACATCTGATGAGACAACTGGTGTGGCTGGGCTCACCCGGCCCAATAACAGCCTGGCTGGGACTTCCATGGGACCATCCGTGGTGTTTCTGACACTCACAGGCACCTTGCAGTGGGCCTTCTTCAGGGCCCTCACCGGGACCACTTCCGGGACTACCTCCAAGCCCAAAGGTTCTTCTCTTGGGTCGGGCTCCAACATCACAAAAGGGCCCGGCTGCTCCCAAGTGAGTTTCACTGTGGCCTTCAAGCAGGTTACTTCACCGGGTTGCAGCACTATCCCTTTTTTTCCGAGTCTCCAGACCTTCCCTACCCCCTCTTCCGGGGCCTTTTGCTCTAAGATCAGCCGTTGGAAGGCGGTCTTCAACATTGGGGTAATCTCCGTGACTGGGAGGTTCTTCCTTCTTGTTAGTGGGAACAAAAGTCTTCGGACCAGATCCGTGTTGGTTCCTATTATTAAGGAACTCCTGTTAGCTCCAGGTGGTCGGGGGCACACCACAGCCAAGGTGTCGAACACTTCCCCCTTCCCAGTTATGGATGGGTCAAACGTCAATCTTATGGGTAGATATCCATCATAAGGAAACTTCTCTGTTCCAATTCCCCATATCTCCAAGTCTTCAATCTTCTGGATGGGTAGGTGACTTAGGTGCCTGGCGTAGAAGTCTCGATACAACAGGGTCACCTGCGCTCCAGTATCCAACAGGGCTCTTGTGTAGATCCCCTCTACTTGAATGGATACGATTGGAGAGGGACCCACCAGTTTCTCTGGGTACTGCTTCAAAGGGGTCTCTTTCCTTGGATCTTTGCATTTCCCTTCTTGACTTTCCTTGCTCTTTTTGTCTTTGGACCTAAGTCTCTCCTGAGCCTGGTATGCATTGATCTCTCTCCTCTGTATGGGTGTAACTACCCGCTGAGGGACTTTATTGTCTTTCTTTGAAGTACGTTCCTTCTAAGGAACCCTTGATTTCTTCTGTGGGGTCCTGGCCCCTTCTCTCATGTGCTTCTTATTCAGTATGGAGTTCCTTGATGATGATGGGCACCCGGTTGACTCCTTCACCGGGGCCCGTTGAAGTTTTCCGGCGGCTTGCGGTTATTCAGTCTCTTCTTCTTGGGACTGGCACATACTTTGGCAAGATGGCCAGCTCCCCCACAATTGAAACAGATCACATTTCCTCAATTTTCCAGGGATGCGGGTGCTGAGGTATTCGGGAACAATTCCTTCCTCGGACTTTCCCTCTCTGGTACCCTTGACTCCTTTTCCATCAAGGAGGTCAACATTCCCAGCACTTGGGACATCTCCAACTTCAAGGTATCCACCTCAGCATCTCTTTCCAAGGTCATGGCCGTCCTGACCATCACCGGAGGAGGGTTCACCGTCTCAACTGGTTGGCTCCTCTTTTTCTCCTCCAGCATAGCTTCTTCCTCCCTGACTACTCAGATCAAGTCAGGGTACTCCAGGCTCTTCCCGTCCTGTCTTGTACATAACGCCAGTGCGATGGGATCCAGGGGTTGAGATCCTCTCATCACCTGTTGGACCCGGAGCTCATCCACCTTCTTTGGGTCAATCCCCTTCTTTAAGATCATCTTGTGCAGTATTTTATCTAGGCGCATCATGAACTCTGATAGCTTCTCCCCTGCGTTTTGATAGCAATGCTCCAGTTGGTAGGTAAGTTCGGTGATCTTCTCTGTCCCACCGAACACATTCTGCAGAATGTCTAGATAGTCCTGCGCAGTACAGTCTGTCTTGCTCATCTTGAGGTTGCGTACGGCCTCTAAAGCAGGCCCCTTCAAGCTCTCAGCAATTCTCTGCTTCTTCCTGTGGTCTGGGACTTCCCACTCCTCCAGAGCCTGAGTTGCACCGTCTAACCACTCCTCAAATCCTTCTTCGCCTGAAGGTACAGGTTTCCTTCCTGAAAAAATTCTGAGTTTCCGGTATCCTGATATTTGATAATCTGCCGGGTCTTTCTTGCATTGCGCTATGATTTCCCCTAGAACCGCGCATAATTCTGTACTGAGGGTGCCCTGCGGCGACCTGGGACTCTCTTCTTTCTTTACATCTTTTAGGTTGGGTGGGACGCGTATTAACTTATAAGTTTGTTTATCCACCGTTTCTATGCTTGGCTTCTTGAAGTCTTCTGGGACTCCATCTTTCCATTTTATCAGTACATATGTCAAAGGAGGTTCTGATCTGACATCCACTATCCATGCCTTCTGTTGTGGGGATAGTGACATCACTAACTGTTTCACTGCATCTTCTTGCCAGATCCCTGGGAGTTCTATGATCACTGCCCCATTTGGATCTGTGTTGACTGCTGCGCACCACTTCACTACTTCTAGTGGGTCCATGCTGGTACTTTTTGGCTGCTATTTGCTGCAACAGGATCCCGGACTCACGAGCCCCCACGTGTAGCGCTACCCCCAGTTAAGAGAGCCGCTGATTTGATTTCGGGCCCTGCACGCAGTACCGCCAACCCCCGGCAATCTTACTCGACCCACTCTGGCACAGTCAGTCTAGGGTTAAACTCCTATCACCCTCAGGTGTATTATACTTAATAATTTCTAAACAGTCAGACAACACACTGAGGCAAGGATATAAAATATATATATATCAGCTTTACTGGTAGTGAAGGATTCAAGGTATAACATGCAACATATACATGGGCCTGCAGAGCCCTGCATCAATCAATGTACTAGGTGCAGCACAATAATATGGCGCCACGCAGTGTCCACCACGCGGAGCTATTATGGCGCGTGCTCACCTATGGCGTAGTAACACAAACTTTCTAAACTCCCCGCCTAAGTCAGGCCTGACATGGGATGGAACTGAGTCTCTTTTCCCTAAGGAAGGAAGGTTTCTTCACCGGCCAGCTTTCGTTGGTGCACTTAAAGAAATAACCATTTGTAATCCACATTGGGTGTTAACTTGAAATAACAGGGTAAAACGGGGGCGGTAAGTACTTCAACTCTGTCCCGCTACCGGACCCCCCAAGAAACACTGGTGAGCGAACAGCGGGCCTAGGCAGTCTACAGGCCTGAACACAACTCAGTCTATTGATATGGGCAGGTGCCCGCTCACCACTCCAGGCGCGATCCCAGCCTGGGACTTCCACCTCCTGTGTGTCGCACACAGCGTCTGCTCCGATCGAGTCCTCGATCCAACTCACGTCCTATCACGACGGGTCAGGATCCACCCAGGCTCTGCAGTATGGTGGAAGGCTCTTCGGACTTAAAGCAAGGCCTCAGGCTTCAGGCCTTGCTTCACAGCCGATCCGCACAGGATGACTTGTAACTTGACGCGCCGTGTCCCAAGAGAGCGAGCTCCGCCTCGCCTCTCACTTAAGTAACCCCTCCCATGAGTCTCTGCGGTGGAACCTCCGCCCTGGGGCCGAATGGGGTTCTGGGTAACGTAGTCCTGGGGCCTTAGAAGAGACCCCGCTACATACATTTCTTTAATGATCATGTTTTACCTGCAAGCCTTGCTATTGTCTCAAGTTGTACTTCTTTTATTCTATATATTTCAAATATAGTAATACATTGTTGATGTTCACAGCAGGTTGTATAGCTGGAAAATTAGAGGACATCATCTCTACTACTGATGTTTATATTAAAGGTAAAACATGCAGCTCAGGCAAAGGTGTGTCACGTGACCTGTGACGCAACATGTCTACAATACATTCACAGTTCTCATAGAGATATAGAACTATAGGGTTCACAATGCTTTATGCCACTATATGAACCTATAAAAGAAAGATTAAGATTTGATTTGAAACAGCAGGTGGAAAGGTTGTAAGCAAGAACATGACACGTATTGATGCTACCACACAACAATGATCACTCAGAAGATGCAATTCTGCTACTTTGGATAGAACAGCTGCCATTCCAGAAACAATTTCCTGAACTGATAATTAAAAGGATTTCTTTATTACCTTCTGCTTTAGCTGCCTCACTTACACAGCAATCTGCGTAGCCTTAAAGAAGAGCTATGATGTGTTTTCTGTAGTAGAGATCTTGAATTAGTATTGTACAGTTTAGTGTAAAGTTATTTTTAAGGCGAGTTTCGTATTAAAAGTGTATTTAAAGTGTTTCTTTAAAATTTGTGTACTATGTTTACCGGTATCACCAGTACATCAAATTTTCACTCTCCTGCAGAACTAGAAGTGGCGTTCAGTGCTGCAGGTAGAAATACCATTGAAAGATGTAATCTTACTTCTCATATCAGAGCTAGATAAATTTACTTAAGCGCTCATATGGAATGGTGATATTAAATAAGAGGGGACAGCTGCAATTATGACACCAATAAAGGATTATATATATATAATATACCTGGTTCCGTTCCCTGTGAGTAGCAGCGGTGCATGGGAGCGGAACAGGGCGGGTAATTCAAAATTCTAAAAGTGAAACACACATAAAAGAGGTGATACATTGTAATCTGCGAGGATTGCACTGTATCATCTCAGATCTGACACTTGATCACTGTACAGTGCCCCTTGCCTGCCATTTTACTGTAATTTGTGCCCATAAAATATTTATAACATGGCATGAAAAAAGCGCCACTTTACTACAAAGCAGTGGCGGCTGGTGCTCAAAATTTTTGGGGGGGCGCAAACAAACTGAAAAAAAAAATCAATTGCCGCCACTGTGCCCATTAAACACAGGCACTGTGCCCAAACGCCACCAGTTTGCCCCCTCAAATGCAGCCAGTTTGTTTCCATATACAGCCAGTGTGCCCCCATATATTTACAGCCAGTGTGCCCCCATATACAGCCAGTGTGCCCCCATATACAGCCAGTGTGCCCCCATATATATATATATATATATATATATATATATATATATATATATACCCAGTACGCCCCCATATACAGCCAGTTTGTCCCCATATATATAGCCAGTGTGCCCCCATATACAGCCAGTGTGTCCCCATATATATAGCCAGTGTGCCCCCATATACAGCCAGTTTGTCCCTATATACAGCCAGTTCCCCCCAAATGCAGCCAGTTTGTCCCCCATATACAGCCAATTCCCCCCAAATGCAGCCAGTTTGTCCCCCATATACAGCCAGTTCCCCCCAAATGCAGCCAGTTTGTCCCCCATATACAGCCAGTTCCCCCCAAATGCAGCCAGCGTGTCCCCCATATACAGCCAGTTCCCCCCAAATGCAGCCAGTTTGTCCCCCATATACAGCCAGTTCCCCCCAAATGCAGCCAGCGTGTCCCCCATATACAGCCAGTTCCCCCCATATTCAGCCAGTTTGTCCCCCATATTCAGCCAGTTCCCCCCATATTCAGCCAGTTTGTCCCCCATATTCAGCCAGTTCCCCCCATATTCAGCCAGTTTGTCCCCCATATTCAGCCAGTTTGTGCCCCATATTCAGCCAGTTTGTCCCCCAAATGCAGCCTGCCCCCCCCAGCCCTGCACTTACCTTCCTCGGTCCGCGCCGTCCTCGATGTGTTCTCCCGCCCTCGATGTCGCTTCAGCCAATCAGGTTACCGGTAACCAGATCCGGTGAACCTGATTGGCTGAAACCTCCACACAGTCTTCTTCCAGGAACGCACCCCCGTGCGTACCTGGGAGGAGTTTTTGGAAGCCGAATACAGCGTGAGAGCTGTATTCGGAAAGCCTATCAGAGCCAGCGGCTCTGATAGGCACTTCCAAGTTCCACCCACCGCCGGCCGCCGCTCTAATTCATATGGCCGGCGCTCACCAGGAGGCCGGCCATATGTATAGTGGGCAGCGCGGCAGCATGAATCTGTGTATTTTCTTTCAGTGGCGGTGCGGGAGCAAGAGGGGGCGGCACTCCAGCGCCCTCTATGGACGCACCGCCACTGCTACAAAGGCGCTTTTGGACCAGTTGAGTGACAGCGACAGCGACACGGAGTTGCTCGCAGAACTGAGCGATAGTGAGTCGTGGGGAGATTTGTCGTCTGACACTGACACTGATCTGGCAAGTGACAACGGTGATGATCCTGCACCTGACCTCAGCGATGTGCGCACTTGGTGTTCTATAGACTGCGATACGGACCAGGTAGCGCCCCCAAGATTTCCGTTCACTGGATCACCTGGAATGAAGGTAGATGTTGAGCGTGACAACCCTCTGGCATACCTGCAATTATTCCTCACTGAGGAAGTAATTGAAAAAATTGTCACAGAGACAAATCGCTACCAAGATCAGCAATCCGCTATGCTGCATGCCAGGTTTTCCAGAAGCAGAAAGTGGGAACCGGTGACCAAAGAGGACATCTGGCAGTTTCTGGGACTCATCATTCTTCAGGGGGTGGTGGGGAAACCGCTCCAGAAATGGTACTGGACCACCAATAAGTTACTGACCACTCCGTTTTTTGGCACCGTGATGTCAGAATACCGGTTTTCCCTCATCATGAAGTATTTCCACTTCACGAACAATGAAGAATTAGATGAGGCCACGCATTCTGCGCCCAAACTAAAATAAATCTGGGAGGTATGCCAAATGATTGTGACCAATTTCCAGCGGACCTACGTGCCAGAAAGGGACGGCAGCGTGGATGAAAGTTTAATGGCCTACAAGGGACGCCTAAGCTGGATACAGTTTATTGCATCCAAAAGAGCGCGGTTTGGCATCAAATTCTACATGCTCTGCGAGTCATCCACTGGGTACATCTGGAATTCGGTCATTTACACTGGTAAAGGCACTAAGTTCAACCCCAGGTACAGTGGCTATGGGATGGCCACATCATCTGTCCTTACACTGCTGGAGCCATTGCTGAACCAAGGATATTGTGTTACCACGGACAATTTCTACACGTCTCCGGAACTGTATGAGGTTTTGCTACAAAACAAGACTGATGCGTATGGTACCGTTAGGCCTAACCGACGTGACATGCCATCTATGTTTGCCAAGAAAAAACTCAAAACCGGAGAAATGGTTGCCTTTCAGAAGGGTAAGATGATGGCAATGCGATGGCGAGACAAGAAGGACTGGTGTCTCATGAGTACTGTGCACAATACCTCCACTGCCATGGTCCACACAAAAGGTGGGAAAGATGTGCTGAAGCCACAAGTCATGATAGACTATAATAACACAATGGGAGGTGTCGACAGAGCCGATCAGGCAATGACATTTTACCCGGCTATTCGCAAACAGCAAAATAAATATTATAAGAAGATTTTCAGGCATCTTCTGGAACAATGCCTTTGGAATGCATATATCCTGTACAGAGCAAAGAGTGACATGCCTCTTGTTCATTCTGACTTTATCTGGAAGGTGGCTGAGCAGATTTTTGTCAACCACCAGATGCCATCAGTAGCTGTGAACAGACCCGGACGACGTACTGTTGGCGTTGTCAACCCAGAACGCCTGATTGGTCGTCACTTTATAGACTACATACCGCCAACCGCAAAGAAGGCAGCACCTACCAGGATGTGCGTGGTTTGCTGTTCAAAGAGAGATGGCAATGGAAAGAAAGTCCGAAAAGAAACAAGGTTCCATTGTCCAGATTGTGACGTCGGACTTCGTCCAGTTCCATGCTTCAAAATTTATCACACTCAGGATGTTTATTGAATTTTCTTTGTTTGACATATTTTATTATTTTTTATTACATTATTGAATACAATTATATTATTTATTACATTATAATTCATGATTTTGTGTTTCAAATTTATCACATCTGGGATGTCTACTAGAGTCTTGTTTGGTCAGGTTTAAGTAAGTAATTACTAAGAATTGCAGGCCTACAATACATATAACCAAATTTCCATGCAAAAAATTGTACCGTTCTTGGTACAAAATTCCAGACAGAATCATACCGCCAGGGAGGTTAAAATGCTGCAGTAAAAATGAAACTTCTAATGAAAATAAAATTAGTCAAATCACATTTAAATTGATTCGCAGTTGCAATTTCCGGTACTCAGCTACTTAAAAAAATAAAGAAAAAACTGCCAAAATACATAGTACCCCTACCCATTCACCCAAAAAAGTAAAAAAAATACAGAGACAATTCCTTTACAAATCCATGGTCAATCACAACACCCGCTGCACTGCCGGGAACCCGAAAAAGAAAAAAAAAACACGCCCCGCGCTAATTGACGGCTAACCGTCGAATGCCTCCTCTGCTGTTGGACAGTTCTTATATAGGTATGGGTGGGGCCACCTGGCAACATCACCTGATGGCACTACCCCTTGTGACGTCACAGACTCAGCATGCACGGTTTGTGACATCACACGGGGGGCTGTTACCTATATAAGAACTGTCAAACGCCAAGCCAGCCATTCGGCGGTTTGCCTTCACGGAGGGTGGATCGTTTTTTTCTTGTTCTTTTTCGGGTTCGTGGTGCGGCTGCATTGTGATTGACCATGGATTTTCATTGGGAGACATTGTATTTTTATTTTTTAACAAAGGAATTGTCAAAAACTGTCAGTGTTTTTATAATTTTTTACACTGTTTTTGGTGAATGGGTAGGGATACTATGTACCCCATACTTTTATTCACATACGGGGGGCAGGATCTGGGGGCCCCCTTGTTAAAGAGGTCTTCCAAATTACTATAAGCCCCTGCCCGTAGACCCCCACAACCACAGCCCAGTGTTGTGGGGAAGAGACCCTTGTCCCCATCAACATGGGAACAAGGTGCTTTGGGGGGGGGGCATATTGAGGGCATGTGGCCTGGTATGGTTCAGGAGGGGGGCACTTGCTCACATGGGCATCCGCAGAACTTTTTTCAGGGGGGGCATAATTTTAAGGTCACCCATGCTCTGCCCCTTTTTGACAATATCATTACGGTCAGAGACTTCAAACGTAATACAGGAGATGGTCAGAGACTGCAGACAAAGTACATATACATTACATCCCCATGCACCCAGATACATTACATGCTAATACACACATATTACACCGTTACATTACACCCCCCATACACACACAATCATTAGTATAGAGAACTCCCCTCCAAACAATTTCTATATTGCAAGCTTCAGGTGACATTAAAGATAATTAAATGGATTACTAACCCCAGAAAAGGCAGATGGAAAGCTCCAACAACTGCTGCACAAGCCAAGCAGCTCAGATGTGGCTGGGGCCCCATGCAGTGGGTGTTCTCGGAGCCCCTATCTAGAAGGGAGCGCTGGGCCTCTCATACATGTCTAGGCAGAGCACACACAGCCGGCAGTCCGAGGAGAGGAGATAAATCATTGACTCCCGACCCTGGGACATGCAGCGCGGTGCCCCCGATTGATATGCACACTTGCCTATAGGTAGCACCAGCCCTGCGGGGGGGGCACTTGACCCCCTTGCCCCTACCTGCGGACCTGCCTCACTCATCCTCATGCTTGGGCTGAACTGTTCGCTCAACATTAATGGTGACTAGTCCTTTGCCCTCTGCTTGCAATTCCAGAGTTCAGGTCCTCTTTAAGGCAGTTTGGTGTGAGATTTCAATATGGTGTTTGCATCTATGCAACATTATTACTTAGAGCCTATTATGCAGAATGAGAATCAGCACAAGCAGTTCAGTAATTTGTGTCTTGACTATGCTGCCTACCCATTTCCAATAGGAAGCAATGTGTGACTGTATCAGCACAGTTGTCTCTCTAGGCCTAAATCATAGTGGAAACAACTGTCAGGAGCTGGAGGGTGGGGGACCTGCACAGCATGAAGCATATTTGATAGGTGCTTTGAAGCCTTGGGATTGAGCACATCAAGCAAGATATGACAAATGCCACATTTTGGCACTTGTGGGTGAACCCATTTGCAGAATAACACATTTAAATTTAATTTGAGAGGTTTCTAATGTAAATTAAGATAGATGAGATAGTTGCTACAAGTAATTTAAGCTATTGTCTTACTTCTCTTATTTCAGAAAGATTGTAACTGAATCCATAGAAAATAATGTCAGGAAATACAAAGGATTATGGAAATACATCAAAGACAAGGAGCTTTTTTTTTTTATTACTATGAAAAGGAGGATTACGGCTGAACAATATTTTAAGATTGTTTGACTCTAATTCTGCATGTTATAATTTATGTTTTAAATTTACTATAATAAATAGCTTAAGGCCCGTACACACGATCGGATTTTATGACAATAATTGTCTGATGGATGTGTTGTGTCAGATAATCCGATCGTGTGTATGCTCCATCAGACAATTGTTGGCGGAATTAACAACCACAAATGTTGGCTGTTCATGCTCACCAACTGTCTGACAATAAATCTGTTACGTCGGATTATCCAATCGTGTGTACACAAATCCGTCCAATAAAATCCAAAGTACAAACATGCATGCTCGGAACAAATGCTAAACATCAGACAACCATAGCAGAAGTTGCCCAAAGGGTGGCGTTAAAGGGCTGAAAAAACACGTGGTTTGGTGTATGTTGGCTGAAAATGTTCTGCCGTGTATATGCAGAACAAGTTTACGGACAACGCCCTTCGAACAAAAATCCACGAAAAAGTTTGATGGAAGTCCGATCGTGTGTATGAGGCTTTAGTTTTTTGAAAAGGTAATCTGGTACTTTGTACAGCAATGAAATCCTTCCTAGATTTTTAATGCAATACAGTAACACAGAAAAAGCAAATGGGAATCAAAAATCATTTAGGGCCCTTTCATGCAAGTATTCAGTCTGGATACAACTATCGTTTTTTTAGAGGGATCCAGGCTGGACCACAATGTATGTCTCTGGGCAGGCGTCTTATGTCAGCATAAAAAAAATCGAAAAAGTCTGCTTCTTTTTCCATTTTTGTGGACATAACCAGATCGTCATCTGTTTGCATCCATTTGGTTTATGTCCGTTTTTATGCATGACATATACCTTTGTTCGAAAACTTTTGTCACTAATTGCTAGTTTCTTCAACCACCAAAAAAAATAAAAAAACAGACATTTTAATAAAAAAAAGATGTAAACTGAAACCGAACCTAAGATGGATGTGAAAACTGATATAAACTGATGCAACCTTAATCCGTCTTCATCAGTTTTTCTTAGCAAAAAAAAAACACTGAACTGATGCTGCCCATGTAAAGGTAAGTTCAAATCTGATCAGTTGCTATGAATTGCCACTCCATTTACACTCTATATGCTGCCATGTGTGTTGTTTATAAAATAAAAGCCTGAAAATGCTAAAAAACAAATTTTATATGCAGATGTACTGGAGCATAAGCTGACCAGTCTGTTGGTTGCCATGGTTATGTTGCTCCAGAAAAGAAAAGGCGCAGACCACAGAACACTACCAAATCCTGCGAGCAACTCTAATTTTTCACAATTAAAATGAATAAGGGACTAGATAATGGTTATAATCTGCACGATTACCAGCATTTAATGTGTAATAGGTCTGGGTAACAATCGATCTTCAGGGGATAGCACACAATTTACAATCTTTTAAGCTTCAAAAGAATTGTACACAATTTGTGTAGGCTCATATGGAATCCAATGTACTAGTATAAACTGGATAAGATATTAAACAACGATTGCATAATTTAGAATGTTCTAGCTTTAAATAGATTACATAGCTGGCCACACATTACAATCTTTTCTAAATCACATTTTCATACTGTTGTGTAAGATAGTTATACTTAGTCTCCCTCAAGGACCCAGGAGTAGTTGGAACCTGCACACTCCCTACCGTTTGGCTGCTAAGAGACCTTTCTTTGGGCAGTTCCACTTGCTAAACATTTGTCCAACGCTCCTTGTATCTTTCATTTGCATTCTGGTTGTTATGAGCATGTTTGTGGAAAAAAAAAACATTCATACATTTTCTTCCAGGAATTCTGATACTTTGTTAAAACTGCATGAATACCATGAGTTAGGTCTAATGAGGTGCCTGCCACCTCGTAGACATATCACTATTATTCACATCTGACAGGTTTATTATGCTCCTGGAAGATAACGTCCAGAGCTCCGTCAATGTTAACTGTGGGCTCAGTTCCTTCAAGAGTGGAGTTGATGGAACTGCTATGTCCGCCTCTTCCCTCCTTCTGTCCATTCACAGAAACCTATGAATTATGTGAACTCATTCACAAAATACAAAGGCTTCTAGGAATGGGCAGCAGAGGGGAGGGGCATTTATAGCTGCTGTGTGTACTTTTCTCCTCTTACAGCTGGAGTGTGTCCCTCAGGAGTGCAAGGAACCTGCCACATATCAGTATTAGAGATAAGTTTCAGAGGTGACATGCACCTAATTAGACTTAACCCATAGTGCACCTGCACTTTTATGGAGCCCTGAAGACTCCAGTAGCGTGATGATGTCATGAAAAAGGTTGATGGCGGGCCTAGAGTACAGCACTAGATCACTGGTCACCACCCTGGAAGAGGTGCCACAGAGAGTCACATGGTTGAAGATTCAGGTAAGGTTGCAAGGATTTTTATTTGTAATTGTGAATATGCAGAGCAAGACAACATGTTCACTTTAACTTAGTGCTCCCAAGTAGCATATGCTCAACTTGCTTTTGTTCACCCACTACTCTGTTTAGGTGGAAGTGAAGGAAAGTTCTGTGTAAAATACAAGTTGTTTGAGTTGTAGCTTACACAGGACTTTGGACTTATTGCTGATTGGCCCAGGGTTGTCACATGGAGGGAAAGCAAAGCAAAAAGAAACATAAACAAAATAAATCCTGGTCAGCTTGACCTCTGACTAAACATGCAGGTTTCCCTAACTAACAACTGGGATCAGCCTGGTGCTGTCCTAGTCCCTAAGTCCCTGGTTTAGTAAATGTCCAAACAAATAGCCACACAGGCTTTGTCTCACCGCACAGGGGTTCACTCTCCCTAGACAGTCCACACAGGTCTGGTTCCAGGCATGAGCAAACACCTAATGAAGCTGGGAGTTTTTATAGAGGCCTTAAACGAGCTGACAAGCTTCAGCTGGTCTCATCAACTCCCTGCCTGCACGACGCCCAGCACTCTCCCTAGAGGTATGAATCATCCATGAGCCCACTAGCCTCAGCTGGGCTTCATCAACTCTCTCCCTAGTTGTATAAGTCGGCATAAAGCCTGAATCTGGGAGAAATATACCTACCCCCCTGGATGCAACCAGGTGACTTTACCTTCCTGCTGTCACATACCCCCCCTCTTGTTTTAACCTTGGGGTTGGAACACCAGCAATCAGGCATTCATGTACTCGAGACAAAGCATCCACATTCCCCATTTGAACGCCAGGGCGATGCTTTACTGTGAAGTTGAATTCCTGTAGGGCCAGGAACCACCTATTTACTCTTCTATTTGTCTCCTTGTTTTGAGCCATCCACTTTAACGGAGCGTGATCCGTAACCATGTCAAAGTGCCTACCTAGCAGATAGTACCGAAGGGAATCTAGAGCCCACTTCACCGCTAAACACTCCTTTTCAACCGTGGCGTAATTTACCTCATGGGACTTCAACTTCCTGCTGAGGTAAATGACTGGGTGCTCTTCCCCGTTCCAGACCTGGGACAATACTGCTCCTAACCCCACATCTGACGCATCACTTTGTACGACAAAGTCTTTAGAGAAGTCGGGTGAGTACAACACTGGCTGGCTACATAAGGCTTGTTTCAAGAATTGGAATGCTGCCTCAGCCTCGGGGGTCCATTTAATCATGACCGACCCTTTCCCTTTCGTCAGGTTGGTTAGGGGCACAGCCTTAGAAGCAAAGTGGGGAATGAAGCGCCGATAATAACCCGCGATTCCCAGAAAGGCTCGTACCTGCTTCTTGCTTTTGGGACGTGGCCAACTCTGGATGGCCTCGACTTTGTTGAGTTGGGGTTTTATTACTCCCTGCCAATGGTGTACCCAAGATATTTGGCCTCCTCCTGCCCAATGGTACACTTCTTGGGGTTAGCCGTAAACCCCGCTTCCCGGATAGAGTCTAGGACTGCTTGCACTTTTGGCAGATGTGAGGCCCAATCTGTGCTATGGACAATTACGTCATCCAGGTAAGCCGCAGCATACTTCCGATGGGGCCTCAGTATCTGGTCCATTTTCCGCTGGAATGTGGCCGGCGCATTCTGTAACCCGAACGGCATTCTCTTATATTGGAACGCCCCGTCTGGGGTTACAAATGCGGTTTTCTCTTTGGCCGACTTGGCCAGGGGAATTTGCCAATACCCTTTTGTGAGGTCAAGAGTCGTCATGTATTGGGCTGTTCCCAGCCGGTCGATCAACTCATCTATACGTGGCATGGGGTAGGTGTCAAATTTTGTAACTTTGTTCAACTGACGAAAATCGTTACAAAATCGCCAGCTCCCATCCGGTTTAGGCACCAACACAATGGGACTAGACCAATCACTTTGGGACTCCTCTATCACCCCTAAGTTCAGCATTTTCTGTACTTCCTCCCGTATTGCCTCCCGTCGGGCCTCTGGGATCCGATAGGGTTTTAACTTCACCCTTTCACCGGGCGGGGTAATAATATCATGCTCTACCCCAGATGTTTGTCCCGGCAGCTCAGAGAACACCTCCTTGTTGCGAAGCACAAACTCCTTAACCTCCTGTTGTTGGGGTTGTGACAAGGTGGCTGCTATTCCAACCTCCGGAATCACGCAACCAGTTTGAGCTGGTGACCAAGTTTCTGCGACTAGGGACTCTCTATCCCTCCAGGCTTTCAACAGATTAACGTGATAGATCTGTTCGGGCTTTCGCCTTCCTGGTTGTCTGACCTTGTAATTCACTTCGCTCACTTTTTCCATTATCTCGTAGGGGCCTTGCCATTTGGCAAGGAATTTACTTTCAACCGTAGGGACAAGTACCAATATCCTATCCCCCGGGGAAAAGGTACGGGTCTTGGCTCCACGGTTGTACACTCTCTGCTGTGCCAACTGCGCTTGGGCCAAATGTTCCTTCACGATGGGCATTACCTGTGCAATTCGATCTTGCATCAGGGCGACATGCTCAATCACACTCCTGTGGGGAGAACTCTCACTTTCCCAAGTTTCCTTGGCAATATCCAACAGCCCTCTTGGGTGTCTCCCATACAGTAACTCAAAGGGGGAGAATCCCGTAGAGGATTGGGGCACCTCCCTAATAGCAAACATCAAATAAGGAAGTAGACAGTCCCAATCCTTTCCATCTCTATCCACCACTTTCTTCAACATTTGTTTTAGGGTTTTGTTGAATCTTTCAACCAGCCCATCGGTTTGGGGGTGATACACAGATGTACGCAATTGCGTCACTTTGAACAATTTACACAGCTCTTTCATAACCCGGGACATAAAGGGTGTACCTTGGTCCGTAAGCAGTTCTTTACAAATACCCACCCGGCTAAAAACAAGAGATAGCTCTTTGGCTATGGTTTTGGCCGAGGTATTTCGGAGAGGGATCGCTTCTGGATAACGGGTGGCATAGTCCATTATAACTAATATGTACTGGTGCCCCCTAGCGGACTTGATTATAGGACCTACCAAATCCATTGCGATCCTCTCAAACGGGACCTCAATGATGGGTAGAGGGACCAGCGGGCTACGGAAATGTGGCATCGGGGTCGACATCTGACACACAGGGCAGGAGGAACAATAATTTTCTATGTCCTTCATCACCCCAGGCCAATAGAATCTCTGTAATACCCTCTCTCGGGTTTTCTCTGTCCCCAGATGACCTCCAAGAATGTGCCCATGGGCCAACTCCAACACCAACTTCCTGTAAGGTTTGGGCACCACAAGCTGCTCAACGGTTTCTTCTGCCCTTTTTGCCACCCGATACAGTAGGTCCTTCTCTACGCTGAAGTATGGGTAAGTGCAGGTATTATCTGGGTTCACTAACTCGCCATCTATTTCCACTACGTTTTCCCGTGCCTTTATTAGGGCGGGGTCTTTTAACTGTTCTGTGGCAAAATTTTCCCTGTGAACCTCAAGATCAGAAAACTCCACAGACGGTAGGTTTTCGTCTGAGGAGGTGGGCTCCTCTCCAGTTTCTTGAGTCTCGCCTGCCAATACTGACAAGGGAAATTCTGGAGAGTCCTCACCACTCTCAGAGGAGTTCTGGCTATCACCTTCCTGGTACATAGGGGCACCAGTGGGGGGCTCAGGATCATCCCACAGTTCCCAGAACTTCGGAAAATCCCTTCCCACAATGGCATCATGCGGTAATTGAGATACTAACCCCACTGGATGAGAGAGGGTACCTTTGGGGGTCTTGAAACACACTGTAGTCACTGGATACTCTCGGGTGTCCCCATGCACACAAATAACAGCTACCTTGCTATTCCCAGAGACCTCTGTTTTAACTAATTCAGCCTTTATCAGGGTCACAAGGCTACCTGAATCCAGTAATACCACAACATTTCTACCATTAATACACAATTTGCATAAATGTTTCTCAGTTCCCCGAATGGCAGTGCATGCGACTGTCGCACACAGCGACTGACGTCTGTCCGTCAGAAAGTCACATTGCATGGGTTCCTCCACAACCGGGCAATTTGCTGCAATATGTCCCGCTTGCCGGCAGCGGTAGCAAACAATCCTTTTGGCTGCCTCTTGAGCCCCCGACTTCCCAGGCTGTTCTCGCCAAACCCTGGGCAGAGCTCCCACCCTCTCACTCTCTCCACCCTCACCCCTTGGAATCATCTTATCCGCCCCTGGGGATGGTCTGGTCTTAGGGTGGAAAGTCCGAGAGTCTCTGGAAGAGGCCGTCAGGTTCTCTGCAGCCAAGTATCTCTCTACACGATCCACAAGTTTACCGGCCGTTTCTGGGTCTCCATGGCTTACCCACTTTTGAATGGCGGTAGGAAGAGCTCTCAAGAAACGATCCATCACAACACGTTCCACAATCTCCGGTGCGGACAAAGTCTCTGGCTGTAGCCACTTCCTGCTCAGGTGAATGAGATCATACATTTGAGACCTGGGGGGTTTTCCAAGCTGGAAAGTCCAGTTATGCACACGCTGAGCCCGGACAGCCAGGGTGACACCCAGCCTTGCCAATATTTCAGCTTTTAGCATCCCATAGTCTTTTGCTTGGTCAGGCTCTAGGTCATAGTAAGCTTTCTGCGATTCACCAGTTAACAGAGGAGCCACCAGTCCAGCCCACTGCTCCTCAGGCCACTTTTCTCTTTCAGCAGTCCTTTCAAATGTGGTCAAAAATACCTCTGGATCATCCTCTCCAGTCATTTTTGTCAATAAACGACTCACCCCAAAGGACGCGGTATTAGTGGGACGGCTTTCCTCACTGGTCTGCGGACGTTGCTGCATTACTGCTTCCATCTGTTGTTGTAGTCTCTGCTCTTGCTTCTGCAACAGGTCTATGAAGCGGGCCTCAGATTGCTGCTGGGCTTGTTGCTGGGCTGCGAAGCTCTTTTGCAAACCTGCATTTGTCTGCTGTTGATTGGCATTTGCTAGAGCCAGCTGTTTCAGTATCTCCTCCATGCTGGTTTAAAAAAAAACTGCCCGCATTCTCCACCAACTGTGAGGGGGTTAACTCGGTAGCGGGTGTGTGTGACCCCCTGGATGGGCTACCCACACAAAAACAGGCCCAGCAGACGGAGGTTGTGGTTTTCAAGATCAAAAGGTGCGGTTTATTTCTCTATTTACAGTGACAAAAACACAGCAAAGCAAAAAGAAACATAAACAAAATAAATCCTGGTCAGCTTGACCTCTGACTAAACATGCAGGTTTCCCTAACTAACAACTGGGATCAGCCTGGTGCTGTCCTAGTCCCTAAGTCCCTGGTTTAGTAAATGTCCAAACAAATAGCCACACAGGCTTTGTCTCACCGCACAGGGGTTCACTCTCCCTAGACAGTCCACACAGGTCTGGTTCCAGGCATGAGCAAACACCTAATGAAGCTGGGAGTTTTTATAGAGGCCTTAAACGAGCTGACAAGCTTCAGCTGGTCTCATCAACTCCCTGCCTGCACGACGCCCAGCACTCTCCCTAGAGGTATGAATCATCCATGAGCCCACTAGCCTCAGCTGGGCTCCATCAACTCTCTCCCTAGTTGTATAAGTCGGCATAAAGCCTGAATCTGGGAGAAATATACCTACCCCCCTGGATGCAACCAGGTGACTTTACCTTCCTGCTGTCACAATATATATATATATATATACACACACACACACACACACACACACACGTTGTCAAAAGTATTGTGAGGCCTGCCTTTACACGCACATGAATTTTAATAACATCCCAGTCTTAGTCCGTAGGGTTCAATATTGAGTTGAAAAGTATATAAGAAAAAAGTTGCGCTACTAATGTAAAGGAAATAATGATAGCAGCCAGCATTAACAATAAGACATATTGTGAACAAAAACTGAAAACCAAACAGATGCAGCGCTATAAATAAATAAATAGTGCAACTCTAAAAACGGAATAATGGAGACCAAATAAGTAAGTGTGTCAATCATGAAAAACATATAGCAATGAGTGAACATGCATAGGATCCTAGAGAAAAAAATCTCCTGCTAATATCACATATGGAGAATCAGAGCATATGAAAAAAATATATAAATGAGTAAATCAAATGAATGATGCATACGTGAACACAGTGCCACAAATGACATAAACAAACAAAATATACTGTCCGTGATATAGTGCTAAATACAAAAAAATGGACATAATGAGTGAGTTCATATCAACATTCAAGGTCCCACTCAATATTGAACCCTACAGACTAAGACTAGGATGCCATTAAAGTTCATGAGCGTGTAAAGGCAGGCATCCCAATACTTTTGACAATATAGTGTACAGTATATATATATATATATATATATATATATATATATTATTATTTTTTTTTTTTTTTACTTCAAGCTATCATAGGTACCAGAATCTGTTTTGATATCATTCTCCTGTAATCTTCCATCTAGCAGCACTCAGACTGGTAGAGTGAAGATCAGCAATCAGCCAGCCAGGGCCATATTGCTTTGCATAGTGAATACGCGGGAGTACACAGGATGACCTCATCAGTGGACTGCTTCTCCTTTACTGTCCAATTATAGATGCAGGACAAGCTGCTAATTAAACTGCATTATTTAACTGCAGTTCAGTGAGGTCATTTATCTGGCTATGAGTCCTCTCAGGGGCGCCTGGATTACAGGATTATCTGAACAAATTACAAATCCTTTAGCAGGTATAACATGCACTTTCATTTTGTAAACTTTGCATGTAATTCATACTAAGCCATACAAATGCATGCTTCTTTGAGCTCAGAAAGTGATTTTAAAATGAACAGTGCTTTAACTAGATGCTGGTTCAGTTTATGAAAAAAAGAAGGCCCGAACCAGAGACAGTGAAAAAGAAAGAAGGGACAGCAAATACTTCTACTGAAGTGCCAGTGTAAACCTTATGTATTTTAAAACTATTGTCATTGATAAATAACGTTCTATTAACCACTTTGCGCCCGCGCTATAGACAAAAGACATCTACAGCACGGCGCTCAATTGTCGGGAGGGCGTCCCTGAACGTCCTCCTGGGTACTAGATCCCTGCGCGCCGCCGTGGGCGCGCATCGGGGAAAATCTGTGCACGCAGCATCACGCGGGTGCCAATGCGCGTGCCTGGTGGCCGCAATGTCCTCCAGGTACCCGCAATCGCCATTTACAGAGCCAGGGATGTGGATCTCTGTGTCATTGATCTTCTGTCAGGGAGAGAAGACCCATGGTGTGTCCCTTGTACATAGGGACACCGATCGGTCCCCTCCCCCAGTCAGTCCCCTCCCCCCACAGTAAGAATCACTCCCAGGGAACACATTTAACCCCTTGATCGCCCCCTAGTGTTAACCCCTTCCCTGCCAGTCACATTCATACAGTAGAGAACAAAGAAGAAGCACACCGCTCCAGGCAGAATCAGGTGTAAGGTAGATCACAGGTGCAGACCTCGGCTCACCACCGTGGAAGACGAATAAAACAATAAATTGGTCGCACTGGAACTCCACCTTATCTTGATGTCATCTTTATTGTCAACAGGTTCAGACAGATACAGGCAATAGTAGACGCGTTTCACAAGCGATAGCTTGCTGGTTCTATCGCTATCGCTTGTGAAACGCGTCTACTATTGCCTGTATCTGTCTGACCCTGTTGACAATAAAGATGACATCAAGATAAGTTGGAGTTCCAGTGTGCGACCAATTACATTTATACAGTAATCAGTGCATATTTATAGCACTGTTCGCTGTATAAATGTGAATGGTCCCAAAATAGTGTCAAAAGTGTCCGATCTGTCCGCCGCAATATCGCAGTCCTGACAAAAATCGCAGATAACCGCCAATACTAGTAAAAGAAAAAAAAAGTCATAAATCTATCCCCTATTTTGTAGGTGCTATAACTTTTGCGCAAACCAATCACTATACACTTATTGCGATTTTTTTTACCAAAAATATGTAGAATATATATCGGCCTAAACTGAGAAAAAATATATATATATATATATTTTTTTTTTTATTGGGATATTTATTAGAGCAAAAAGTAAAAAATATTGTGTTTTTTTTTAAAAATCTCAGTCTTTTTTTGTTTATAGCGCAAAAAATTAAAACCGCAAAGATGATCAAATACCACCAAAAGAAAGCTCTGTTTGTGGGAAAAAAAGGACGTAAATTTTGTTTGGGAGCCACGTTGCACGACCGCGCAATTGTCATTCAAAGCGTGACAGTGCTGAAAGCTGAAAATTGGCCTGGGCAGGAAGGGGGTGAAAATGCCCGGTATTGAAGTGGTTAAACAGACAGAGATTTGCATAGGCCTTATATCAGAGTAGCTACAGCTTATTTGACTGATGTAAAGATCATGATGACCATAGCAACAATTCTAATATCTAGGGCTGCAACTAACGATTATTTTAATAATCGATTAGTTGGCCGATTATTGTTTCGATTAATCGGTTAATAACCATTAAAAAAAAAAAAGGGTAATTTTGCTGAGATTTGCATTTTTACAAAATTTTTTTGGCCAATTTGTTGTTGGGCAGACTAAAAAACACAAATTGCCGCAAAAACACATTATTACATGCTTTTCTGCAGCTTCTCGATTGAAGTATATTGAACCAAAAAAACTAAATAGCACCGTTTTGCGTTAAAAAAAGTCCTCGCCCTTTCCAAATACGCAGCAGCTTAAAAAAATCATGGATGTGAACGTGTCCCATAGGAAACCATGTAAATGACCTGTAGTGTGTTTCTGCAAAAAGCACCAAAAAAACACAGAGGTGTGACCCAGGCCTGAGATGTTGAGTAACATAATGGGGTTAAAAAAAACTAAAATTAGTACAAAAAGAGCAAATAATCGCTACTGTAAGGGGTTCATTTTTTACTGTGGGACAGTGAAAGTTATATTTACAGTAGCGATTTGCTCTTTTTGTACTGTAAAGGGCTTATTTTAGTTTTTTTTAACCCCATTATGTTACTGGCCGATTAATCGATTATGAAAATAGTAATCGATTAATTTCATAATCGATTAGTTGTCGATTAATCGATTAGTTGTTTCGGCCCTACTAATATCCCATTGCAAAACTTCAGGCAAACAATTTTTCACAGGCTTGTTGCCAGTCCACGGTAAATGCTTGTCCCTAGAAAACCAGGACAGATGGGAGCTATATTTTATAGGACACATATGGTGCCGAATTTCATCTAAAATAAATCCCCTGCGTGGTGAAATGTTTGTAGATCAGTTATTACCAGTGAAATTTTTAACAGTTAAGCTTACATTTACAAAGAGATAAAGAGATATACATTGCAAATAAATGTACAGAAAGCATTTGATCCACTGTATTATGTAATGCCTCTCGTTAGTCATATATGATGACATGTTATAAGCCCCTTAATTAATAAAGTAGTTGTCTTTGTTGATTATTAATGATCATGCTAATTTGAGCACATTAAGCTAACGCCAACCTGACACACTGCTGTGTAATGCCCCATACACACGATCGTTTTTCTTGCCATTTTTTTTCTTGCCGTTTTTCACGTCGTTTTTTTTCATGTTTCCTCTCAAGCCTGTCTTGCGTACACACGATCATTTAAAAAAACGATCAAGCAAAGCGCAGTGACGTACAACACGTACGACGGCACTATAAAGGGGAAGTTCCGTTCGAATGGCGCCACCCTCCATGTTAGTAAAGTTTGTTGAGCGACGATTCGCTCTTTTCAGTCTCGTGCTTTTCAGTCCGTGACTGCGTGACGAATGTGCTATCTCCATTACGAACGCTAGTTTTACCAGAACGAGCGCTCCTGTCTCATACTTGATTCTGAGCATGCGCGTTTTTTTTCACGTCGTTAAAGCATACACACTATCTTTTTTCACGTCGTTAAAAAAAACGACATGAAAAACGACGTGAAAAAAGAGAGCATGTTCGAAATTTTTAATGGCCGTTTTTCACGTCGTTAAAAATGCTCTGGAGCCTACACACGATCATTTTTAATGGCCATTTTTTTTTAATGGCATTTTTAACGGCATGAAAAACGATCGTGTGTATGGGGCATAATTCTTGCGATTTTTTGCTGCAGTATCTGCAAGCGAGGACTGGAAACTTTTGGCCTGGAGGCCCAGTAAAACCATCTAGCATTTTTACAGTAGGGACAGATTTCTGTGAGATAAAAAAGTGTAACAAGCAAAATGTTACATGATGATATCTCACAGCAACAAGGCAAGTTTAAGCTAGAAGATTGCCGTTTGTCAAACACTTTGATGGCAGGTCTCAGCAGAGAGCAGATAATGCCAAGGATGTGTCATTGACTACGGGTCCTGCTCTGTTTGATGTCTGAAGAGCGAAGGGCCACCAGTCAAACATACAGTATGTCACTGGCCTAGAAGTAGCAGACATCGCCCCCCCCCCCCTCTTCCGTGGCAAAATATTTTTTAAATCACCTTTCAGCAGGGTCACAGCACACATTTATGACAGAAAATTCTCCTCAGCGGGGTCACAGGGCAAATATACTGATTGGAAAGTCTCCTCAGCAGGGTCACAGGGCAAATTTACTGACTGGAAAGTCTCCTCAGCGGGGTCACAGGGCAAATTTACTGACTGGAAAGTCTCCTCAGCAGGGTCACAGGGCAAATTTACTGACTGGAAAGTCTCCTCAGCGGAGTCACAGGGCAAATTTACTGACTGGAAAGTCTCCTCAGCGGAGTCACGGGGCAAATTTACTGACTGGAAAGTCTTCTCAGCAGGGTCACGGGGCAAATTTACTGACTGGAAAGTCTCCTCAGCGGGGTCACAGGGAAAATTTACTGACTGGAAAGTCTCCTCAGCGGGGTCACAGGGCAAATTTACTGACTGGAAAGTCTCCTTAGCGGGGTCACAGGGCAAATTTACTGACTGGAAAGTCTCCTCAGCGGGGTCACAGACAACATTTATGGCCTATGGCGGGGTCACAGAGTGCATTTACTGAAAGAAATGTCTCTTCATTGGGGGTCACAAAGCACATTTACTGACTAGAGTCACTTTAGAGGGGTCACAGAGCCCATTTGTGACGGAAAAATCTCCTCACTGTACCCCTAAAGCCTCAGTCAGCCCCCCCCCAGACAAATGTACTTTATATAGAGCTGTGTCAGAATGTCGTGCTCTGACCTGTGCGGAGAAATGGACAGGGATGACTCTCAGTCCCTGGTAAAAAAGAATAAGAAGCGCCGGTCTACAGGTTCTCCCCGCTCTGCCACCAACCATCACTGCAAACACGTGTCCCCATCCCCAAGACAACGCCGCTCCTGCTTGTCCAGCCAATTGTACGGCAATCATGAGCCTTTGCACCCTGCAGAGTGCAGCCTCCTGTCACTATCTACTAATGAGCCGGCTGCGAGGAACAAGGGGGGGGGTGGAGGAGGAGGACAGGAGGGGCGGAGGAGAACATGGAGGAGACTGGGGGAGGAGCACACAGGAAGAAACAGCTGGGAATGCTCGGTGCGGCGGGGAACAGCTGTGAACACCGATCTCCAGCGGCTGTCAGCTAAAAATCTATACTAAGAGATCGGTGTTCACAGCTGTTCCCTGCCGCACCGTGCATTCCTGGGAGATCGCAAGGCACTTGCGGGTGTGCGGGAGCTGCCGCAGAAATGCGGGAAACTCCCGCACCTCACGGGAGACCTGAGATGTATGAAGTAGGCCCTAGCTCAGTTTTCCCTGAAAGTCTGGCAGTAGGCTGGCTGGTGGTAGAGCAAATAAAGGTCTTAGATCTGTCTATACATGGAAGAGTCTGGTGTTTCAGGATGCACTATCAATCCCTCATGCACAGCCAATCTCCCGATTACTGGCTATGGGGCAGCTTTAAAGAGTAAAATGTTTCAGAACTCCAACAAGTGAGCATATTTAGTGGGGTGAATCAGTTTAGGATTAGCTTCTCTGACATTTTTTCTTTAATCCTTTCTCCTAATTATCTCTAATCCAGTTACCTACTTCTCCCTGGATCTTGGACTTCCCCATCTCTGCCCATCAGCAAATCACAGTTTCCTTTGCTTTTTGTGCCCTTGTCTTTACTATCAGTTTAAGATCAGTTTATTAACAGTTAAAGTGGTTGTAAACCCTTACATACAGTATACCTAGTAAGTGACTGGCCTCTTATTTTTATTTATTTTTTTGCTCCATGCCTCCCTGACTAAATGAGTTTAGAATAGTTTAGGATACACCTTCATTTGAATTTTTATGCTCTATTATATTTGTATGCTTTTTCTTTTTTTCACTATGTGTATAAAAATTGTAATCATTAAATCACTGGATTTACAAAGCGTTAACTGTTTCCTAAAAGCAGAAGCTGTTAGGTATCTCTGTCTGATTGAAACCAAAGCAGATAATAAAGTTGGTAAATTCCTTTTAGGGAAGCGATCAGGGGAAGATTGTTTTTTTTTTTTTTGACACTGAAAAGTCGAGATTTTTATAAATATTTAACTTTGCTGCATGTATGTAAATACAGCAATTAAATATTAAATATTAAATCCATAGCACTTATACTTTTTTTTTCTTTACTACCATTCCTACAATTAATCTCATACTTCTTGAATAAATTGGACTAAAACACTTTTTGCAGTAGTTGATTTTATTATATTATTTACTAGCTCACACTACACTGCATGTTGATTTTTTTCATGTTTATTTTGCCTAATGATGCCTCAATCATACCTGGACATCCGTAGCACATACTGTCCCCATATAGGTAAAAATCTGCATTGTTAGTCGAACTTTAAAACTGCAAAGTACAGTGTACTGGTTCCCTGTCTCTCTTCAATATTTTCTCAGTCACTGACCCGGAATACATGTACAACAAGTGAAGCCAAAACCTCTAATCTATATGTTTGTTCTTGGTAAATTACCCATTGTAATAAAGCCATTGGATCAACATAACTTAAAGGGGTTGTAAAGGTTCGTTTTTTATTTTCTAAATAGGTTCCTTTAAGCTAGTGCATTGTTGGTTCACTTACCTTTTCCTTCGATTTCCCTTCTAAATGTTTTTTTTCTTTGTTTTCTTTGTCTGAATTTCTCACTTCCTGTTCCACCTCAGTAAGCTGTTCAGTAAGCGGTTCTGGCTGACTCCACACCACTCGGATGATGGTGTGAAGTTTAGTGAAGAGAAACAGGAAGTGAGAAATTCAGACAAAGAAAAAAAAAACATTTAGAAGGGAAATCGAAGGAAAAGGTAAGTGAACCAACAATGCACTAGCTTAAAGGAACCTAATTAGAAAATAAAAAATGAACCTTTACAACCCCTTTAATTTCAAAAGGAGAAGTGTGCACTGATGTACATCTCAAAGTTGTAAATAAAGATGCCATCAGCAAATCAGTTTCCTTTGTTTTATGTGCCCTTGTTTTCACTACCAGTTCAAGAGCAGTTTCTTTGCAGGTAAAGTGACTGGCCTCAGGTGATACACAGAGATGAAACAAACCCTCCTACATAACTTGTACCTGTTTATCTGCAGTCTTCTCTTCTATACAACCATTCAAAGTTCTAAATTTCTAAAGCTTATCTGAGAGTCCAGAAAAAGGGGGTGGAGAGTTGAAATTACACTCTGCATAGCTCAGCGAAGGAGAGCTCTGAGAGCTGATTGGAGGGAAGAGTCACACGTCCCTCCACACAGCACACAGAGCTGAGGCTGTCAATCTGCTGGAGGTCCCTCCCTTGTCATCATTTTTCTCTTGGTGTCAGGGAAACTGAAGTGACTCATGCTGATAGCAGAGGAAGAAGGCAGCAGACAGAAGTGACACTTAGTGCTCTTAATTGAGACAAGTAAACACTGTAGAATGATATGCTTTGTTCATATTTTATTTCTGATATTTGCAACTACTTTAAACTGTCCATACATCTATAGATTTCTAGAATTCAGCCTGCAGGGCAGATAGAAGAATCTCTCATTGTGGTATTTGTATTTTTACAGTCAGCGCTGCTTTCAGAGCACTTGAACAGTGTCTGCATCTGACTGGATGCCGGCACTGTTCAGTCAACAGTTTTCCACCTGGCCATAGCCGTGAAACATGTAGAAGATTTGATTACTCCGGAGGTGTTGTTTCTCTACAAGCCCAAGTATTGGTATTTGAGACTTGAGATATTGGCTACAACTGCATATGTCTGTTTTATAGTGAATGCAGGGCTCTGGGCTTAGTAACACATTAATAAAGCATAGACAGCTGAGTTGATGTAAAGGCGAGCACAATAACATTGGGTATCTTTGTCTCAAGGAAGGATCATCCCTTCATTTCTTATCCTAGCTTCACAAGACTAATCTCCCCAGTAATACTCACTGACAGCAATAAAACTTGACTGAGGTTCTAACCTTGCTCTACTCTTTTCAAAACTGAAAAAGAAAGTTTTGGCAGGATTTGGGCTTTCCCGCAGATCAAAATATTAAAATATTGTATACCATTCTATTTTCATTTTGATGAAATTATAAAAAATTGACATATGTTTTCTTTTCTTGGAGGAAAATAAGAACAATAACTATACTTCGTCTAAATCCTATGAGTCAGACATGACTGGTACATCACTTGGTACAGATAGGAAAGCAGCTACAAAATTGAGCATTTTTCTTTTCTGTTTTTTTTTTTTTCTTTTACAGTAGCACACAAATACCCAGAAAAAGGTGAGAAATTAATAGATTCACTCATAATTTGGATGTCAGATAAACTTATTGACACATGGAAGCCTAGATAAAAGTACAGTGACTAAGGTATAATAGATGTCCCCAACTTAAAACCCTTACCTGCAAGACCATCCCAAAGCCAACCTCCTCAACAATCCCACCAACACCAAAACTTGGAGTCAAAATAGCCACTACAGCCTTTAATTAACGTATAACTAAAGGTTTTTTATTAGTTTTGCACATAGTATAGAGGGATTAGAACAACTGTGGAAATTCACCCTCTCTATTTGTCCTGTTTACCATTATAATTGAAAGTGAAAAGAAAAGAAAATCCCACATTTTGGGTTGTCCCCAGAAATGTAATAGAAGGGATTTTCTCGGCAAGAACCAGCAAGAAACTTGCTGCCAGAGCTTTCTTGCCGAGTAAATCGGTCGTGTGTACGCGGCTTTCAGGTTTCTCGTCAAGAAAACAGGCAAGAATCTCAACGAGAAAAATAGAGAACCTGCTTTCTATTTTCTCGTCGGGATTCTCATCGGCCTGTTTCTCGATGAGATACCCGAGTGTGTGTACACTTACCTGTCGCCGTGGAAACCCGCGCATGCTCGAAATGACTTTGACGCATGCGCGGTAGCTTCCTAGGCATAGGTAGGGTGTAGCAAGATGGCGGCGACGGCACCGAATGTGACGAGCACACGCTCGTCATAGTCGATGACGTCACGCGTTCGTGCTATTCAAAAGAACGGCGGTTCTTTTGAAAGGTATGTGTGTACACTCGGCCGGGACAAGATTCTTGTCCAAGAATCTCGTCAGGAAAAACTACAAGTTTTTTCCTGACGAGATTCTCGGTCGTGTGTACGAGGCTTTATTCTTTTCAAAATGAAAAAAGTTTTGTCTTTAGTTCTACTTTAAATATGTAACAAAAAATTATCAAAAAATTCCTTTAAAACAGAAATAGGCACTGAACACATTTCCAAATATTTTATCTACATAACTACTTAATTGTACTGTACATAGGTCCCCAGTGACAACACACCCACATGAATAAAAATATCCCAACTATCCGCAGAAACCTCTCCATGTCTCAAATTTCTAGTAAACCAACAGATAACCGAAATGCTCCTGAGGACACCATACCATGGATGGGTCCCCTACGATTAGACGAACCCTGAGCTTTTAGGCCACCAAAGATCCCAACCTCCTGCTGTGACAACCAACATCAAAGTCACTTTGAAAATCCACCACCTCCTGAACACAACAAAGCTCCTGTTGGACCACCGTTGACCACCAATTAGGTAAGTGATTGCAACATTCAGACCAAACATTAGCCCCTTCTACTTATATCCACTAGTAAGTTAGTCATGTATGCCCTCCACTTATTACACTTTATTTTAACTTTTATGCTAATGTTCTATTTCTTTTTTCACTATGTGTTTACAATTTTTATTTACTTAGTACAGGGTGCACCCATAAAACTAGTTTCCTAAAAGCAGAAACTGTTTGCGATCAAAATTTTGGGGTAAAGATCAGGGTAAAATTCATTTTCTTGTATAAATGTTTAACTTTGCTGTATGTATGTCATATCAGGAGCTCAAAAAAAGCAGAAAATACATTACCAAGTCATACCGTACGTTTGTTCATGGTCAAATCAGACATGCTAAGACAGAATCCTAACAATGGATGGATTATCTGATCTAATTGCATTGTGATGTCCGACAATGTGTTAATTAAACATATATTTCACCCATAATTTATAAGTAAACCTACATTTTCAGCCCACACTGAATTCTACTTAACTACAGGCAAGCATAATTCATTTATAGTTGGAAATCTATTTGCACATTCTTTTACAGTTCACATATCCAAAAGCAGAGTATCTTGAACCCAAGACACATCTTTCTTATCTCATTGTATCCATTAACACTTATTAGAGAAGTAAGTAGGTTGGTTAACTGGAATTGCAGATCTGGAGTTCTTGCAGATAGCAAGCACAAGGTCAGGACATAAATGGCTTATAAATATAGTGTTTCTAACAGTAAAATTGTAATACTGCAAGAAAATAGTATGGAAATTATGCAGTGTCAGAGTATCCGATTTTAGTAACTGATTAGAAGAACGTTTTAGTATCTTGCTTTTAAAATTTTACCTTCCTGGAAAATGTTTTTGAAGAGGTCCTCAGACAAGTTAGGGACTATGCCAAGTCCTTTGATGTCTGTCTTCACAAATTAAACTATTAATAGACAAAGCTGTTTACACCATTAACTACTGCTACTTAAAGTGGTTGTAAGCCCTCAGGGACAACTTTTACCTACAGGAAAGCCTAGATTAAGGCTTACCTGTAGGTGCTTGAAATATCTCCTAAACCTCCGCGGTTTAGGAGACATTTGCAATGTCCCCGAACGAAGGCCTCTTCTGCGCATGCGCCGACTTGAAAGGGCATGCTGTTTCAAGCTGGGGTCATGCCGTGACAGGTGGCTCCAACGCGCAGAAGTGACGTCACGAGACTCCGGCCAGTCACAGAGCCAGAGTTTGTGGCCCCGGAAGGAAGAGGGGCAAAGAATGGACGCTCGCTGCCAGCGAGGAAGACGGGGACATCGCAGGCTTCTCCTGCAGGTAAGTGTCACATAATGGGCTACTATGCGATGCATAGTAGCCCATTATTCTTTACCTTTGCAGGAAAAAAAAGAGGAAGTAAAACCCATCAGGGTTTACTTCCTCTTTAAGCCCCATATACACTATTAGATTTTCTGCAGATTTTTGTCTTCACATTTCCCAAAACATGCAGTGCAAGGGCCTGCCTGATTGCATACAAATTGAAACTCTTAAGGTTTGACCTCATATTATATGGTTTTGGCAAATCTGAAGACAAAAATTTGCAGAAAATCTAATAGTGTGTATGGGGAATCTTATACTTTTAATTAACCATATAAACCTTATGTTCCAGTCTGATCTTTTTATAAAAGATAGACAGTATGAATTCTTGTAACTTACTATTTGTCATTATGCACTGTACACTGAAAAGATGATTTTGGGGTAAGAAATGTTCCCTTCATGTACAGTAACTAAAGACTATTGCTCTTCTGAAATGCTGAATTGTCTAATAAACTTTTCTGTTAAAAAAAAAAAAAAAGACTATTACTCTTGGTTTCTAAATTGTTTGGAATGGCTGATATATTCGAACAGTGTGGTTTAGTCAGATTTACAACTAAAGCCTCGTACACACGGTCGGACGTCCATCGGACTTTTCCGTGGTTTTTTGTCCGAACGGAGTTGGTTGGGAACACCCATAGCATACACACGCTAGGACTTTTCTGCAAACTTTCTTAAAACTTCTTACAACATCACATGTTTTTTCTGCTCTTTTCTGATCTTTACTGCCACCCTTTGGTCAACTTCTGCTATTGTTGGTTGATTTTAACATTAGCTGTTTTGTCCATCGGACTAAAGTCCGATGGTTATCTGTACACACGGTCGGACTTTGCTCCATCAGACTTTTGTTGGGCAAAAGTTTGTCCGTTTGCAGACCCAACTTTTGTCCGATGAATTTCAAAACCAAACGAAAAAAGTTTGTCCGAAGGAGCGTACACACGGTCAGATTGTTGGTCCAACTTGCTCAAAAGTTGCTCAAAAGTTGGGCAAAAGTCCGACCGTGTGTACGGGGCTTAAGGAAAACTTGCGCTTGCATGTAATCTCTCATCCCCAATCCCTTCGGAAAATGCTTGTTGCTTGGATGGCATGGCAATTTCGTTTCTTCAATACGTTAAAGAGGAACCTCAGTGCAAACTTAAAAAAAAAAAAAAAAAAATATGGCATCTAAGGACTTAAAGTGATGCTAAAGACAGAAGTTTTTTTTATCCTAATACATTCTGTGCTTTAAGATAAAACACCTTCTGTGTGCAGCAGCCACCCTAAGCCCCCTTATTACTTACCTGAACCCCACATCGAGACAGCGATGTCCAAGAGGGCCTCGGCCGTACGGGACTCTCCCTCTTGATTGGCTAAGACACAACTGCGGGGCCATTGGCTCCCACTGCTGCCAATCAAAGTCAGTTAGCCAATCGGGAGAGAGAGGGGTGTGGCTGAAAAGGAGCTCCGTGTTTGAATGTACACACAGAGCCATGGCTCGGCTCGGGTGCCCTCATTGCAAGCTGCTTGCTGTAGGGGCACTGGACAGGAGGGAGGGGCCAAGAGAGCCGATGAGGGACCCGAGAAGAGGAGGATCTGGGCTGCTCTGTGCAAAACCACTGCAACAGAGAAGGTAAGTATAACTTGTTTGTTATGTTTAAAGACATTTTTTTTTACTTTAGTATCACTTTAATTTTGTCAGCGAATCATTTATTTTTACAGCACTCACTTATGTTCTGTTGGGTGAACATTTGCAGCAAGAGCAGCTGAAGCAAGTGCCTGTTCTCTTCCTAGATCTCCAGCAGAACGAATACGAACTCATCATGCCCTGCAAACTCACACATCTGCGCACAAAGCACACAGTGTGGCAAATCATTGTTTACACAATGCAATAAATTATTCCTGCAGCTATAGCAGCCGGGACATGCAAAGAGCATAGGAGAGGAGGAGCCGTCGGTCATTGAAGTGATGGGAAAAGGTTGTCGCGGGAATGCATGATTCAAAAGTGGGCAGGGCAAGGGGAGCACCTTCTTATAAAGCTTTGCTTTCTCTCCCAAGGACAGTAATCTCCCAATATGAAAAAAAAAGGTGCCCAGAGACTCTTGGTAATTGTGACGATGCTATCCCAGGAGTCAACAGGACTAAAGATTACATAATTTGCCTAAGCAAAAAAAAAAAGGAAGTAGAGGGGTACAATCAAGAATTAGGGTATTTGGAGTTATTTTATCCAATTATGTTATAGGAGGGGATGATAATTTCAATTAGAGGAACTTTAAAAACAGGGTGAAGGCTCGCTTATAGGTATTGTCCCGAACAAGCACACAGGTCAGGAAAGTCAAATTGAATTCAAAATCTCTGATGTACATACTTGTTGGGGGTTACCGAATCAGAAAGAACTGAAACAACAGATTGATGACCTGGTAACTAGCATTTCTTTCTCGTACATCACGGGACACAGAGCGACATAGTCATTACTAATGGGTTATATAGATACCGTCAGGTGCTGGCACTGGCAACTTCCAAAACCGGAAGTACCCTCCCCTATATAAGCCCCTCCCATCCGGGAGCACCTCAGTTTTTTGCCAGTGTCTAAGGTGTTGGCCAAGAAGAAACATGTGTTTTTCACTGAGCTTGCGTACAGGTTCTTTTGGGCCTCAGTAAGCTATTCCGGATCCGACCAAAAAAGCTTCATAGCTAAACGGTCGGTACCCGGGCCTTGCAGAGAAGAGCAAGGTTTTGCCTGTAATGCTTCTCTTAGGAGAGCTGGACCCTGGGATCCAGAGCTCTGGTCATACCCACGACCAAGATGTTTTCTGTGCAGGGTGCTATACAGGTCCAGGGGAGTGGAATCCTTGGGAACCCGGTCCCTGAAGGTTTGATTACAATGCCTGCCGTGATAGGTGAAGTTTGGGCTTTTGTGGACCAAACAAGGTCCTGCGGCGGGGAACAGGTAAGTGGGGGCCCCCAGGAACTTGGTTCTATTGGGGGACCCCCAAGCCTAATTTGTCTTTCTGTCTGTTACCTAATGGTATTCCCGCAAAATTCTGTGCATGCCTGTAACTACTAAAAAAATGTAATAATTTTTAATGGTGGTCAAGAAAAAAAAAAAAAAAAAAAATTTTTTATATATATATTAGACTGCGGTACCTGTGTTTGTCCACTAGAGGCCGCTGTGGAACGTTTCTTGTCATGTGGACTAGTTTCTTCTCATCAGAGCAAGTCCAGGCAGATGGTGAGTTCTCTTATGGGAAACTGCTTCCTCTGCCATGTTGCAATGCTCGTCCATCCCCCGGCCTGCGGCAAAGGGGCCCTGGCTCTTGTCCCTGGTTTCCATATTTGAAATTAGCGCCGAGGGCGCACGTGGCTGCGCGCGTGCGCGTGCACGCGCCTCTATATATAGAGGTGAGCCGGGAAAGGGGGCGGAGCCTGGGGGATGACGCTCTGTGCGCGCCGCAGCGCTTCTGCGCATGTGCGGGCGTCCCAGCATGTTAAAAACCACAATTTTGTGTGGTGAGCTGGCTATGAAGTATAGAGACAGAGCTGGCAACATTTAAAGAAAGGCATACAGCAAGCGGTTGATACAGGCATCCCCTAGAAAGGCACATTAGTAGACACCAACTGTCTCTTATAGCAGCATTTATGCTAGACTATTGTCAGTAACTGGTGTATTTCGGCTGGAATACCTCAGCTTTGTGGCTTAGGAATATGCCGTCTAAAAACTCCGGGACTAGAAATTCCAGGAGGAATAGGGGGTCTCCATCGGGCTCTGAGGATCGTGGGCATGCTTCGGCTGCACCAGTCTCCCCTGAAGAATCAGAGGTTAGTGACCGTAGAGCACCCTCAGGAGTACCTGGTACTGTGGCTGTCCTCAGTTCACCTGCTCCTGTGTATGTAACAGAGGAGGTTTTTTCCTCAGCTCTGGGAGGGCTGGAAGAGAGATTGTCAGCATTGATCGCGGCTTCCCTGTCACAGGAGAAAAGCGCCCGATCTCCGTCTCCTCCCTCAGAGTGCCTGTTAACAGAGCAACAGTCCCATACAGGGATCGACCTACCTGAAGGGGATCAGGATGAGGTTGATTCGGTTGTAGAGGAATCAACAGTGGAAGAGCCGTTCTCAGCATCACATGCTGAAAGGTTATGGGTTCAGTCCCTGACTAATATGGTCCGATCAGCATTTAAAATGCCCCTTGCGGAGCCATCATCCACTTCTGTCTCCTCGTTGGGGTCGCTAAAAGCTCCCCAGACTGTTTGTTCCTTTCCGATCCATCCTTTACTGGAAGGGCTCATTTACCAGGATTGGGAGCATCCTGACAAAATATTTACTCCCCCCAAGAGATTTCCGGTGGTCTATCCCATGGAGGATAAGTTCATCAGAAAATGGAGGGTCCCTACAGTGGACGCAGCCATCTCTTGTGTGAATAAATCACTGACATGTCCGGTGGATAATGTCCAAATGTTCAAGGACCCAATAGATAAAAAATTGGAGTCCTTATTAAAATCTGCTTTTTCTACAGCAGGATTGGTGACACAACCAGCAGTGGCAGCTATTGGGGTCTGCCAAGCAGTGAAGGATCAGTTGAAACAGGTCTTAAGGGACTTGCCAGATCAGCAGGCTCTTGCCCTAGCTGATCTACCTAGAGCCTTATGCTTTGCGGTGGACGCTATAAAGGATTCAATCCATCAGGCCTCCCGCCTTACGCTGTCTGTAGTACATATGCGCAGGCTTCTATGGCTCAAAAACTGGTCTGCTGAAGCTCCCTGTAAAAAATTGCTGGTCAGCTTCCCATTTCATGGTGAACGCTTATTCGGGGAAGACCTGGACAAATATATCCAGAGAATTTCCAGCGGTAAAAGTACACTTTTGCCGGTTAAAAGTAGAGTTAGAGGTCCCTCTTTTAAGAGGCCTGCTTCTCCAGTCCCTAGGACATCGGCTGTGAAACAGTTCCGACGGCCTCCTCGGTCAAATCCCGGAGGTAAAAATCAGGGACAATTGCAGGGTAACAAGAAGCCCTGGAGCAGGAGAGGTACAAAACCTCCCCCAAAGTCAAATGCATGAAGGGTTGCCCCCACTCAATCGGGTGGGGGGAAGACTTCAGTTGTTCACAGAGACCTGGCGGGACACGATCCGAGACAGATGGGTGCTCTCCGCAGTAAATCTGGGATACAAATTGGAGTTAAAAAACTCCCCTCCTTCCCGCTTTATAAGGTCAAACGTGCCAAGGGATCCCCAGAAGAGAGGATCCCTCCTGTTGGCACTAGAACAATTATTGCTCCAAGCAGTAATTATAGAGGTTCCCCTGGAAGAATGGGGGTTCGGGTTTTACTCAAACCTCTTTACAGTCCCGAAGCCAAACGGGGACGTGAGGCCCATATTAAATCTAAAAGGGCTAAACAAATTCCTACATATCAGGACTTTCTGGATGGAGTCGATCCGATCGGTAGCCACTGCCCTACAAGGGGAGGAATGGTTAGCCTCGATCGACATCAAAGATGCTTATTTGCACATTCCCATCTTTCCAGCCCACCAAAAATTTCTACGCTTTGCGGTAGAAGGGTGCCATTTTCAGTTCAGAGCCTTACCCTTCGGTCTGGCCACAGCACCAAGAGTGTTCACAAAAATTCTGGCCCCATTATTGGCCAATCTAAGGACACGAGGTGTAACGATAATGGCATATCTAGACGACTTGTTGCTGATAGACCACTCAGTGGAAAAACTAGAAGTGGTTGTTCACGAGACAATCAAGTATCTGGAATATCACGGTTGGATTATCAACCGAGACAAGTCAGCCCTAAAACCAGTCAAAAGTCTGGAATACTTGGGGCTAAGGCTGGATTCAGACCAGAGAAAAATTTTCTTGCCTCAAGAAAAGGGGTCGTCTTTGAGAGATTTGATCCACTTAGTGGGTTCAAAAAGACAGCCATCCATACACCTGTGCATGAGGCTGCTGGGAAAAATGGTGGCATCATTCGAAGCAGTACCCTACGGTCAATTCCATTCAAGGAAGTTGCAAAGGGCCATACTGTCAGCCTGGAACAAAAAAGTTCAGGCTCTGGACTTACCAATGTCCTTGTCCCCTTCCGTTCGCAAGAGTCTCCGCTGGTGGTTGGTTCCCCAGAATCTGGAAAGAGGGAAATCCTTCAGTCCGATTTCCTGGAAGGTGGTCACTACAGATGCCAGCCTTATAGGCTGGGGAGCAGTACTGGAGCAATGGGCTCTCCAGGGCAGATGGTCAGATGCGGAAAAGGCCCTGCCCATCAATCTCTTAGAGATACGAGCAGCCCGGTATGCCCTAGTAGCATGGACATCCAAACTCCAAGGGTCCCCTGTCAGAATTCAATCAGACAATGCCACAGCAGTGGCATATATCAATCATCAGGAGGGCACCAGGAGTCGTGCAGCCCAAAGGGAAGTAAATTACATCCTGAGATGGGCAGAAAGATATGTCCCAGCCATATCTGCGGTATTCATTCCAGGAGTGGAGAATTGGAAGGCGGACTTTCTAAGTCGCCAACAATTATGCCCAGGGGAATGGTCCCTTCATCCCGAGGTTTTCCGGACAATATGTCAGCGGTGGGGAACACCGGATGTAGATCTGCTAGCATCCAGATTCAACACAAAAGTGGACAGGTTTGTCTCTTGGACAAGGGATCCCCTAGCTTGCGGCTCGGATGCCCTAGTGTTCCCTTGGGATCAGTTCAAGCTGATATATGCATTCCCACCGCCACAATTGTTACCTCGATTACTCCGCAGAATCAGGGTAGAAAAGAAACCAGTGATTCTGGTGGCTCCAGCGTGGCCCCGAAGAGCATGGTACGCGGAGATTGTAAAAATGTCTGTGGGGAGTCCTTGGACCCTCCCACATCGTCCGGACCTGCTTTCGCAAGGACCGATATACCACCCTTCCTTACCAGCCCTAGGTTTGACGGCCTGGCTATTGAAGCCCACATTCTAAAAAAGAGAGGGCTCTCTAATGCTGTGGTATCTACCATGATCAATGCCAGGAAGCCGGTATCCAGGCAGATCTACTATAGAATCTGGAAGGCGTACATCGCCTGGTGTGAGGCCAAGAAATGGCATCCACGTAAATACGTAATAGGTAGGATTCTGGACTTCCTACAATGGGCTGTAGATAGGAAGCTTGCCTTGAGTACTATCAAGGGTCAGATTTCGGCCTTGTCAATATTTTTTCAAAGGCCCTTGGCTTCGCATTCACTAGTCAAAGCCTTTATACAAGGAGTGATGCGTATTAGTCCTCCGGTTAATATTCCCATATGTCCATGGGATCTAAACTTGGTTCTGTCAGTTTTACAGAAACAACCATTTGAACTATTACAGCATATTTCCTTGGTGCTTCTCACCAGGAAATTGATTTTTCTAGTAGCCATTTGTTCGGCTAAAAGAGTGTCGGAATTAGCAGCTATGTCCTGTAAAGAGCCATATCTGGTTATCCATAAGGACAAGGTAGTGTTACGTCCTCATCCAGCCTTTCTTCCTAAGGTGGTATCGAGGTTTCATTTGAACCAAGATGTGGTTCTTCCTTCTTTTTTCCCCAAACCAACTTCGGTAGAGGAAAAGTTATTGCATTCTTTGGATGTAGTAAGAGCAGTTAAAGCTTATCTAAAAGCCACTGCTCAGATTCGCAGAACGGATACTTTGTTTATTCTGCCGGAAGGCCCCAGAAAGGGTCAGGCAGCGTCAAAATCTACTTTAGCCAAGTGGATTCGACAGGTCATAATACAAGCCTATGGCTTGAGAAGGAGACCGCCTCCGTTCAAAGTTAGAGCGCACTCCACGAGAGCAGTTGGAACTTCATGGGCAGTGCATCACCAGGCCTCCCTGGCTCAAATCTGTAAGGCCGCAACATGGTCTTCAGTTCACACGTTTACTAGGTTCTACCAGGTGGACGTTAGAAGTCAGGAGGATGTCGCCTTTGGGCGCAGTGTGTTGCAGGCCGCAAAAGATCCTCATGTCTGATAGCGCTCAGCTTATATATGGTGTATCCCCCCCCTCATTTGGCATTGCTTTAGGACATCCCATTAGTAATGACTATGTCGCTCTGTGTCCCGTGATGTACGAGAAAGAAAATAGGATTTTTATAACAGCTTACCTGTAAAATCCTTTTCTTGGAGTACATCACGGGACACAGAGCTCCCGCCCCTCTTTGGGGACACTTATTGCTTTGCTACAAAACTGAGGTGCTCCCGGATGGGAGGGGCTTATATAGGGGAGGGTACTTCCGGTTTTGGAAGTTGCCAGTGCCAGCACCTGACGGTATCTATATAACCCATTAGTAATGACTATGTCGCTCTGTGTCCCGTGATGTACTCCAAGAAAAGGATTTTACAGGTAAGCTGTTATAAAAATCCTATTTTTCAACAGATGTTGGCCAAAAGGACTTGAGCAGTGTTAATCAGATTTTATCCCTTCCTGGAAGTCGCCTCTTTGGGTGCTGCACAAGAGATTTGTAGCAGCTTAGTTGTGCTACTGAAACTACTAGCAACTAACTGATAAACAGATAGAATAAATGGCTCCTTATGAAGTAAGCTACACAAGTATCATGCAGTGGCATCTTGTAGCAATCAATTGCGGATTGTGATTGGAGCATTGAAAAATCATGCAAAATGATTTCTACTACAAGCTTCTGCATGCTACCTGTGTAGCTTATTCCGTAGGGAGTCATTTTCGCCTTCCGTTTGGCAGTCAATTGCTACACTTAGAGATTAATTAGCTGCAATTTTAGTAGCATGACTGAGCTACTAAAAAAAAACTCCCATGTAGATTTAGCCTAATGAGATGACTGCCAACAAGTGTATAAATCTCTATGTAGCAGGAGATTAAAATCACCCATGCAGCTCTAGCCTAAATAGTTTCTCAGTACAGGTTTCTTTTATTTATTCTAACATGTAAAATACCCAATGTTTTGTTATGAGTGGAAAACTATACAAGACCCATGATGTGTTAATTTTAAAGAACGAAACCCATGCTCTCAGGAGCGGCCAGTCCATAAGGGGCGCAGGGGCACTGCCCCCCTAGTTTGCATGCGGGGGTGCAAGCGGGGTGCCGGACTCATAGGTTTTTTCTATGTTTTTATTTTATGAAGCCACATGATTAGAGCCAGAGGCTCTAATTGGCTTGAAAAAGGTCAAGCTCGGGGTGCGGTGCACCCTGAACCCACCCACTTGTGACACTAGTGAATCAATATTCGCTATTGTCTTCTGGTATCTCCTCCCAGCCAATCAGGACAAGAGGCAGATCGGGTTGGCCAGGAGGAGAAGCCGAGGAAGCTGCGGAGCTGCTGAGTTCGAGTGACCGTGGAGGGGTAAGTGCGGGGGGACCGTGGAGGGCTAGATGCGAGAGACCGTGGAGGGCTGAGTGCGGGGGACCATGGAGGGCTAAGTGCGGACCTGGGGGGGGGGTTTGGTTGCTGCCACCCCCCAAAAAAAAGTTAACACCAGCCACCACTGCATGCTCTAGTTCATGAGAGACTCATAGTGGTTCAATGATATAGCTGTGACATTTCAAGAAGCCTAAGAATAATGTATGGAGCCCTGGATGATAGAGCAGATGGTTGCAGCCTTGGATCAACAAGCCTTGAGGTCCAGGAAAAGTTGTGCCAGTTGCAGTTTCACCTATTTCAGTTTGTAAAGGTATACCACTGATGCCAGTTAATTCAGCGATGACTTTACCTTACTGCCCAATACCCATTACCCACCTATCCATTTCTTTTGCTGCTTATTCCTAGCAAAACAGCTCACAATAAATATCAAGAAATAGTAATTGGTTTCCTGATGATGGAATGGAAAGCAGAGAATTGGAGCTGAAATATCTTACCAAATCCTATTATTTTCATATCATTTACTGATCTGTTTAAGCTTTTATTAACTATCACAATGCTCAGTTCATTGGTTTTGAAGAACTTCCTGCACAAAGTCTGTCTTGTCTTTACTGTAATACTGTGAAAACTGAATGATCAATTAAATTCCTAATATTAAATTAAACTCCATCACTCATATCTTACAGGCACAATCTATGTTCTCTTTCGAGTTGGGGACACGGATGGAGCTCTTGTATTTTGCATGTGTGTTTATTAGGGCTTTGGAAATGAACTATTAATTCCTCGATTAATCGATACATTTTTTTGATCGATCAAAATTCTTTTGATCGGTACTCACCTCTCCGCCGGCTTCCGGGTCTTCAGGGAGTTCTGTCGGAGATCCGGTGACGTCACGGACACCGGCGGGGCTTGCCGTGTCCATCTGATGAAGGGCTCCTTTGCTGTGCCTTCATATCTGCATGCTGGCGGGACCTTACTATCTGCCACACGCAAGGGCTGTTACACTTCCCTCTATCAACCTGGGATTCTACAGCCATCCACTTGGAGATGTGATAGTTCCCTTCACGGGACATCTACATGCCGACGGACTGATGTTAACCCCTCCTCATCTGGATTCAACAGTGGTATCGTTGTACAAATTTTTCGACCAGTATCATACTTAGCTACATGTTTTTATGACTGCTTTTGCTACCGTTTGGTATTACTCGCACCATTTTTACAGTTTATGTAGCTACATCGATTTTATCTCCAGTGCAATATTCCCATTGAGCGCTGCCTTTGTGTGTTTTTTGTATCCTGCTATCCATTTTTCCAGTGGTTGGTAGCTGCACTGGGAATTGGCCTGCAAGGAGATCAGCTAAAAGTAGTTGGATCTGTATGTGCATTAAAATTAATCGAAATGAGTCGATTAATCGATTAAAAAAAAAAAACATTAATCGAACACGAAAATTTTAATCAGTAACAGCCCTAGTGTTTATCAAACATCTATGTTAGAGAACATATGATCTAGGACTGGGAGAAACATGGTTCCAAGGTCCAGCATGTAGGCAAGTAGAGTAATGTAATAATGGCATTGTGGAAATGGAAAGTAATTCAATTTAGACTGCAGCCACTCCTGTCTCCTCATACTATATAGTTTGACCTCTGCACTGCTGCAGTAAAGTATGATGTACAGTTTGAGGGATTACACTGTAATACTCAAGATGATCTGTTTTTATTAACACAATAAAATGACCCCCAATCCACACTTGCAAAAGTAAAGTAATATTGCCATACTTTGACGGATTTGACACAAATCGGATCTTTTTATACAACAATGAATGTGAATTTCATTGAACATTCACCGGTAGTGAATCAATCATGGTTATTTAAAACAAATGCACCTGGAAGATTTACTTGCAGTAAAGGTTAATGAATGTCAGATTCTGTGTTTTATAAATATGCCCCTAGATTTGAATTAAATATAAATCTGTGCCATGCAGTATTACTCAAACCACTGTGCAATATGTGCTTCAAACCATGCATTAAATAAACTTCCAAAAAAGTTTTTTATAATGTCCATTTTCCATAAGTGAGAATAAAAATAAAAAGCATAATAGGTAGAAAAATCACTTGTCAATATGAAAATCTCAGTGCTGTCCCTACATATATATATAGTAAGTGAAATTTATAACAGTGGCGGCTGGTGCTCAAAATGTTTGCAAACAAACTGAAAAATTAAACTGTTGGTAATGCAGGACTGTAAATAGCCATTTATCAGGTGATTATGTATTATTACTGCTAGCTAAAACTGTGCCCATCAAATGCACCCTCACTGTGCCCATCAATTGCAGCCTCACTGTGCCCATCATATACAGCCTCACTGTGCCCATCATATGCAGCCTCACTGTGCCCGTCATATGCAGCCTCACTGTTCCTGTCATATGCAGCCTCAATGTGCCTGTCATATTCAGCCTCACTGTGCCCATCATATACAGCCTCACTGTGCCCATCACAGTAGACCAATCACCTCTACATTTCAAGTAAAATAAAATAAAACCACTTAACATAAGGTGTCCTCATCAGAGCCCCCTTTTACACCAGGTGTTCCCATCAGAGTCCTCCTTTACAACATGTGTCCCCATCAGCATTCTCCTATACAACAGGTGCCCTATATCAGATGTCCCCATCCAATTCCACCTTTACATCAGATGTCCGCATCAGAGTCCTCCTTTACATCAGATGTCCCCATCAGAGTCCTCCTTTACATCAGGTGTCCCCATCAGAGTCCTCCTTTACATCAGGTGTCCCCATCAGAGTCCTCCTTTACATAAGATGTCACCATCAGAGTCCTCTTTTACATTAGATGCCCCATCAGAGTCCCCCTTTTACATTAGAAGTCCCAATCAGAGTCCTCCTTTACATTAGATGTCACCATTTTGTTTGGAATGGACCTTATAAATAGCGCTACTGCATATGTTTATTATTTAAGGATTATTTGTATGTGAATTGCACTTTCTTTATATGTAGGGACAGTGCTGGGATTTTCAGATTGACAATTTAGAAAGGATATTTTATTCAGAGTCCCCATTTACAGCAGATGTCACCATCAGAGTCCCCCTTTACAGTAGATGTCACCATCAGAGTCCTCCTTTACAGTAGATGACCCCATCAGAGTCCTCCTTTACATTAGATGACCCCATCAGAGTCCTCCTTTACATTAGATGTCATCATCAGAGTCCACCTTTACATTAGATGTCACCATCAGAGTCCCACTGATGGTGACATCTAAGGGGAGGGTAATGGGTACAGAGGGCATCTCAAAGTTGATACAATGTGATGCATGTATAAATATGGATGTATTTTAAGCAGATGTTTTGTATTGGAGAAATTAATAAAGAATATATATTTTTTTTTTAAAAAGAGTCCCACTTTACAGCAGATGTCACCATCAGAGTCCCCCTTTACATTAGACATCACCATCAGAGTCCTTCTTTACATTAGATGTCCCCATCAGAGACCCCTTTACATTAGATGTCCTCATCAGAGTCCTTTACATTAAATGTCACCATCAGAGTCCTCCTTATATTACATTTCCCCATCAGAATCCCCCTTTACATTAGATGTCCCCATCAGAGCCCTCCTTTACATTAAATGTCCCCTTCAGAGCCCTCCTTTACATCAGATGTCACCATCAGAGCCCCCCTTTACATTCAATGTCCCCATCAGAGCCCTCCTTTACATTAAATGTCCCCATCAGAGCCCTCATTTACATTAAATGTCCCCATCAGAGTCCTTCTTTATATCAGATGTCCCCCCTCTCCCCCCCCCCTCGTACTTACAGCTCTCACACAAGTTGCCCGTCATCCATCTTCGGACAGCCAAGATGAGTGAGAGAAACCAGAAGAAGTGAAGGCACAGGACCCGCTAATCACACACCACAGCAGGGAACAATACTATAGAGGGAGCGTTAAGGGCGCAGAGCTCAGTGCCCCTGAGGACTTTCTAAAGGAAAACAATAGTGCTTCTTGTTTGCAATCACATGATTGCCAACACATCATGCTTCCCATAGCAGCTGTGTGTCCGGTGCCCTGCACACACTTAAAGGGCCTTTTCATTTTTATTTTTTTACAGTGATTGCAGCATGTCATGCTTCCCATACACCTATTTGCATTTTGCACTTTGAAGAAAAGCACGTTTGCACTTTATTTCAAGGATTTTTTTGTTTTTTGTTTGGAATGGACCTTATAAATAGCGCTACTGCATATGTTTATTATTTAAGGATTATTTGTATGTGAATTGCACTTTCTTTATATGTAGGGACAGTGCTGGGATTTTCAGATTGACAATTTAGAAAGGATATTTATGCCTTAATTTCATCAGCAGTCCTCATACTAGATATTGATATATATCTATATAGATATCTATATGTATAGATATCTATATAGATATATATCAATATCTATATATATCTATATAGATATAGTGGAACCTGGGATTGTGAGTAACGCGGTTACTGAGCGTTTCGCAATACAAGCACTATATTTTTTTAAATCCTGACTCAGTTTGCGAGTGTTGCCTCACAAAACGAGCAGGATTCAAGCCAAAGCAGTGTGCAATACCGCGTTTGGCCTGAGGTGGGGAGGGGGGGCGCCAGAGCTGAACAGCGCAGATCGGAGCCGTTCTTAAATGCTCGGAAAATCTCGGAAATACTCCTTTCCCGAGCCTTTCCAAGGTTTTCTGAGTTCAGCCGAGGTGTCCTCTGGCCTTTCCGAGTGTCTCCGATGCTCTCCGACACCCCCCCACCTCTGGCCACATGCGGTATTGCATGCCATTGAAGTCAATGCGGAACAAATTATTTTCGTTTCCATTGACTTCAATGGGAAAAATCGCTTTGATATGCAAGTATTTTGGATTACGAGCATTCTCCTGGAATGCATTATGCTCGTAATCCAAGGTTCCACTGTATCTATATCCATTATACAACACATTGCTGTAGTGTGGGTACACACCTATTAAGAAAAATCACTTCTCAATATGTGTCAGTGTTCAATAATTCTATTATTTTCTATCCATATATTGATAATACACACAGGGGGTTAATTATGAAAGGCAAATCCACTTTGCACTACAAGTGCAAACTACAAGTGCAAAGTGCACTTGAAATTGCACTGAAAGTACACTTGGAAGTGCAGTCGCTGTAAACCTGAGGGGTAGATCTGAAATGAGGGGAAGCTCTGCTAATTTTATTATCCAATCATGTGCAAGCTAAAATGCTGTTTTTTATTTTCCTTGCATGTCCCCCTCAGCGACTGCACTTTCAAGTGCACTTTCAGTGCAATTTCAAGTGCATTTGTAGTTTGCACTTGTAGTGCAAAGTGGATTTGCCTTTTCGTAAATAACCCCCACAGTGTCTAGCAGTTTCCAATATCCTTGTCAGTCCACCAAAAACTCCACCATGCACTTTATATGTCTCCTTTGCCACCACTCTAATGCTCTCACCTTACTTTTTGACCTAAAAAATCTTTTATGTCCAATGAGTTTTCCCCTTTAACCGCTTAAGGACCGCCGCACGCTGATGTACGTCGGCAGAATGGCACGGCTGGGCACATGGGCGTACAGGTACATCCCCTTTAAGAGCCCAGCCGTGGGTCGCGAGCGCGCCACCTGCGGCGCGCTTGCAACCCGGTCCTCTTCTCCGTGACCGTCCCCGCGGGAACAGCGGACCCGATCGCCGCTGGTGTCCCGCAATCGGGTCACAGAGAGGAAGAACGGGGAGAGGTAAGTGTAAACAAACCTCTCCCCATGCTTCCTAGTAAGCCTGTCACTGATCGTCTGTTCTTTGTAATAGGGAACGACGATCAGTGACGTCACACGCTAAGCCACGCCCCCCCACAGTAAGAAACACAAATCAGGTTACACTTAACCCCTACAGCGCCCCCTCCTGGTTAACCCCTTCACTGCCAGTGTCATTTTTACAGTAACCAGTGCATTTTTATAGCACTGGTCGCTGTAAAAATTACAATGGTCCCAAAATAGTGTCAAAAGTGTCCGATGTGTCCGCCATAATGTCGCAGTCACGAAAAAAATCACTGATCCCCGCCATTAGTAGTAAAAAAATTTTTTTTATAAAAATGCCATAAAACTACCCCCTATTTTGTAAACGCTATAACTTTTGCGCAAACCAATCAAACGCTTATTGCGATTTTTTTTTACCAAAAATATGTAGAAGAATACGTATCGGCCTAAACTGAGGAAAAAAAATGTTTTTTTATATATTTTTTGGGGATTTTTATTATAGCAAAAAGTAAAAAATATTGCATTTTTTTCCAAATTGACGCTCTATTTTTGTTTATAGCGCAAAAAATAAAAACTGCAGGAGGTGATAAAATACCACCAAAAGAAAGCTCTATTTGTGGGAAAAAAAGGACGGCAATTTTGTTTGGGAGCCACGTCGCACGACTGCGCAATTGTCAGTTAAAGTGACGCAGTGCTGAATCGCAAAAAGGGGCCTGGTCCTTATGCTGCATATTGGTCCGGGGCTTAAGTGGTTAAGGGGGTCTATCTCCTCACGACTGGACTCCCTTCACAGAATCATACTGAACTCTCCATACAGACTTGTCTAAGACAGGTATATGAATTGGGTGCAAGCGCTAACATTTCCTTGACAAATTTAAAAGGGTGCCTAGGTATATCTAACATTATTGGTTCAGTGGTATAACTGCCCTTTGCAAAACTTTTCAAGTTGGCTGCCCAAATAACCGGGTGGCAAATACAACCATCACTAATTGACAGAAGCCTGATTCACATGAATTATGCTATTGATTTGCTCGATAACCTGCTTGCTATGTTTTTAGAAATGTGACATTGATCTAGAAATAAAAGCAAAACCAGGCATAAATAAATTTCTGCTCAGAAAAATAAGCCTTTAGAAAAAAAAAAAAAACTCTGACTTTATATAAAATCTGGACCTGAGAAGAAAATATGATTGAAAGCTTTACACATACATATTGAACTATATCACTGAACATACTGTATACTTTTAATTGAAACTGGTAGCCTCTGCTTTTTCAGTACAGTTAGATTATTTCTGCATATCCCCACCATGAGAACAAATCTAGGGCTAATTCTGATTTATCTTGCAGCAGTAAAGTAACAGAAAAGTGCATCTCTTTGTGGTACTTACAGCATGAGGGTCAGCTTAATCTTAGATATCATGCCTTGCCACGTTTCTTTCTGAATGACTTACTCAATGCAATACCCATGAGTCTTAGCTACAGCTCTTCAGATTAATGAAAGCAAATGTTATATCCCCTCAGGTGTGTGAAATGAAAAGTTAACACAGCCAGCTGTTAAATATGCCCATTTAGCACAAAAGTCACTGTGTTACAATGCTTTATTGAAGGTAAAACTACACATCAGTCAGCTAGGGGAAGGCACAGTATATATTTTAACAGTTAGGAAGCTAGAAAATGATAACTGTTGTTTTTTTGCAGGCAATGTTTGCCTTCCACCTGCCAGATACTTCTAAACTTTACTCTAACATATATTAAATGCCCTTTCTAGAAAAAAATTGACCTTCTGGCACCATTTGTAATCTGAAAGTTGTTAGTTAATATGCAATATATATATATATATATATATATATATATATATATATATTGTGACAGCAGGAAGGTAAAGTCACCTGGTTGCATCCAGGGGGGTAGATATATTTCGCCCAGATTCAGGCTTTACGCCGACTTATACAACTAGGTGGAGAGTTGTATAAGGCTAGTGGGCTCATGGATGACTCATACCTCTAGGGAGAGTGTGGGGCGTCGTGCAGACAGAGATGAGGAGACCAGCTGAACCTTGTCAGCTCATTTAGGCCTCTATAAGAACTCCCAGCTTCATTAGATGTTAGCTCATGCCTGGAACCAGACCTGTGTGGACTGTCTAGGGAGAGTGAACCCCTGTGCGGTGAGGCAAAGCCTGTGTGGCTATTTGTTTGGACTTTTACTAAACCAGGGACTTAGGGACTAGGACAGCACTAGGCTGATCCCAGTTGTTAGTTAGGAAACCTGTATGTTTAGTCAGAGGTCAACTTGACCAGGATTTATTTTGGTTATGTTTCTTTTGCTTTGCTGTGTTTTGTCACTGTAAATAGAAAATAAACCGCACCTTTTTTTTGATTTTGAAAACCACAACCTCCGTTTGCTGGGCCTGTTTTGTGTGGGGAGCCCATCCCGGGGGTCACACACACCCGCTGCCGAGCTAACCCCCTCACAGTTGGTGGAGAACCAGTGGCAGTTTTTTTTTAAGCCAGCATGGAGGAGATACTGAAGCAGCTGGCTCTAGCAAATGCCAATCAACAGCAGACAAATGCAGGTTTGCAAAGGAGCCTTGCAGCCCAGCAGCAGACAAACGCAACTTTGCAACAGAGTCTGGAGGCTCAGCAACGAGCCCAGCAGCAATCTGAGGCCCGCTTCATAGACCTGTTGCAGAAGCAAGAGCAGAGACTACAACAACAGATGGAAGCAGTAATGCAGCAACGTCCGCAGACCAGTGAGGAAAGCCGTCCCACTAATACCGCGTCCTTTGGGGTGAGTCGTTTATTGACAAAAATGACTGGAGAGGATGATCCAGAGGTATTTTTGACCACATTTGAAAGGACCGCTGAAAGAGAAAAGTGGCCTGAGGAGCAGTGGGCTGGACTGGTGGCTCCTCTGTTAACTGGTGAATCGCAGAAAGCTTACTATGACCTAGAGCCTAACCAAGCAAAAGACTATGTGATGCTAAAAGCTGAAATATTGGCAAGGCTGGGTGTCACCCAGGCTGTCCGGGCTCAGCGTGTGCATAACTGGACTTTCCAGCTTGGAAAACCCCCCAGGTCTCAAATGTATGATCTCATTCACCTGAGCAGAAAGTGGCTACAGCCAGAGACTTTGTCCGCACCAAAGATTGTGGAACGTGTTGTAATGGATCGGTTTTTGAGAGCTCTTCCTACTGCCATCCAAAAGTGGGTAAGCCATGGAGACCCAGAGACAGCCGATGGTCTTGTGGATCGTGTGGAGAAATACTTGGCTACAGAGAACCTGACGGCCTCTTCCAGAGACACTCGGACTTTCCACCCTAAGACCAGACCATCCCCAGGGGCGGATAAGAGGATTCCAAGGGGTGAGGGTGGAGAGAGTGAGAGGGTGGGAGCTCTACCCCAAGTTGGGCGAGAACAGCCTGGGAAATCAGCGGCTCAAGAGGCCGCAAGAAGGATCGTTTGCTACCGCTGCCGGCAAGCGGGACATATTGCAGCCAATTGCCCGGTTGTGGAGGAACCCATGCAGTGTGACTTTCTGACGGGCAGACGTCAGTCGCTGTGTGCGACAGTCGCATGCACTGCCATTCGAGGAACTGAGAAACATTTATGCAAAATGTGTGTTAATGGTAGAAATGTTGTGGTATTGCTGGATTCAGGTAGCCTTGTGACCCTGATAAAGGCTGAGTTAGTTAAAACAGAGGTCTCTGGGAATAGCAAGGTAGCTGTTATTTGTGTGCATGGGGACACCCGAGAGTATCCAGTGACTACAGTGTGTTTCGAGACCCCCAAAGGTACCCTCTCTCATCCAGTGGGCTTAGTATCTCAGTTACCGCATGACGCCATTGTGGGAAGGGATTTTCCGAAGTTCTGGGAACTGTGGGATGATCCTGAGCCCCTCACTGGTGCCCCTATGTACCAGGAATGTGATAGCCAGAACTCCCCTGAGAGTGGTGAGGACTCTCCGGAATTTCCCTTATCAGTATTGGCAGGGGAGACTCAAGAAACTGGAGAGGAGCCCACCTCCTCAGACGAAAACCTACCGTCTGTGGAGTTTTCTGATCTTGAGGTTCACAGGGAAAACTTTGCCACAGAACAGTTGAAAGACCCCGCCCTAATAAAGGCACGGGAAAACGTAGTGAAAATAGATGGTGAGTTAGTGAACCCAGATAATACCTGCACTTACCCATACTTCAGCGTAGAGAAGGACCTACTGTATCGGGTGGCAAAAAGGGCAGAAGAAACCGTTGAGCAGCTTGTGGTGCCCAAACCTTACAGGAAGTTGGTGTTGGAGTTGGCCCATGGGCACATTCTTGGAGGTCATCTGGGGACAGAGAAAACCCGAGAGAGGGTATTACAGAGATTCTATTGGCCGGGAGTGATGAAGGACGTAGAAAATTATTGTTCCTCCTGCCCTGTGTGTCAGAGGTTGGCCCCGATGCCACATTTCCGTAGCCCGCTGGTCCCTCTACCCATCATTGAGGTCCCGTTTGAGAGGATCGCCATGGATTTGGTAGGTCCTATAATCAAGTCCGCTAGGGGGCACCAGTACATATTAGTTATAATGGACTATGCCACCCGTTATCCAGAAGCGATCCCTCTCCGAAATACCTCGGCCAAAACCATAGCCAAAGAGCTATCTCTTGTTTTTAGCCGGGTGGGTATTTGTAAAGAACTGCTTACGGACCAAGGTACACCCTTTATGTCCCGGGTTATGAAAGAGCTGTGTAAATTGTTCAAAGTGACGCAATTGCGTACGTCTGTGTATCACCCCCAAACCGATGGGCTGGTTGAAAGATTCAACAAAACCCTAAAACAAATGTTGAAGAAAGTGGTGGATAGAGATGGAAAGGATTGGGACTGTTTACTTCCTTATTTGATGTTTGCTATTAGGGAGGTGCCCCAATCCTCTACGGGATTCTCCCCCTTTGAGTTACTGTATGGGAGACACCCAAGAGGGCTGTTGGATATTGCCAAGGAAACTTGGGAAAGTGAGAGTTCTCCCCACAGGAGTGTGATTGAGCATGTCGCCCTGATGCAAGATCGAATTGCACAGGTAATGCCCATCGTGAAGGAACATTTGGCCAAAGCGCAGTTGGCACAGCAGAGAGTGTACAACCGTGGAGCCAAGACCCGTACCTTTTCCCCGGGGGATAGGATATTGGTACTTGTCCCTACGGTTGAAAGTAAATTCCTTGCCAAATGGCAAGGCCCCTACGAGATAATGGAAAAAGTGAGCGAAGTGAATTACAAGGTCAGACAACCAGGAAGGCGAAAGCCCGAACAGATCTATCACGTTAATCTGTTGAAAGCCTGGAGGGATAGAGAGTCCCTAGTCGCAGACACTTGGTCACCAGCTCAAACTGGTTGCGTGATTCCTGAGGTTGGAATAGCAGCCACCTTGTCACAACCCCAACAACAGGAGGTTAAGGAGTTTGTGCTTCGCAACAAGGAGGTATTCTCTGAGCTGCCGGGACAAACATCTGGGGTAGAGCATGACATCATTACCCCGCCCGGTGAAAGGGTGAAGTTAAAACCCTATCGGATCCCAGAGGCTCGACGGGAGGCAATACGGGAGGAAGTACAGAAAATGCTGAACTTAGGGGTGATAGAGGAGTCCCAAAGTGATTGGTCTAGTCCCATCGTGTTGGTGCCTAAACCGGATGGGAGCTGGCGATTTTGTAACGATTTTCGTCAGTTGAACAAAGTTACAAAATTTGACACCTACCCCATGCCACGTATAGATGAGTTGATCGACCGGCTGGGAACAGCCCGATACATGACGACTCTTGACCTCACAAAAGGGTATTGGCAAATCCCCCTGGCCAAGTCGGCCAAAGAGAAAACCGCATTTGTAACCCCAGACGGGGCGTTCCAATATAAAAGAATGCCGTTCGGGTTACAGAATGCGCCGGCCACATTCCAGCGGAAAATGGACCAGATGCTGAGGCCCCATCGGAAGTATGCTGCGGCTTACCTGGATGACGTAATTGTCCATAGCACAGATTGGGCCTCACATCTGCCAAAAGTGCAAGCAGTCCTGGACTCTGTTCGGGAAGCGGGGTTTACGGCTAACCCCAAGAAGTGTACCATTGGGCAGGAGGAGGCCAAATATCTTGGGTACACCATTGGGAGGGGAGTAATAAAACCCCAACTCAACAAAGTCGAGGCCATCCAGAGTTGGCCACGTCCCAACAGCAAGAAGCAGGTACGAGCCTTTCTGGGAATCGCTGGGTATTATCGGCGATTCATTCCCCACTTTGCTTCTAAGGCTGTGCCCCTAACCAACCTGACGAAGGGGAAAGGGTCGGTCATGATTAAATGGACCCCCGAGGCTGAGGCAGCATTCCAATTCTTGAAACAAGCCTTATGTAGCCAGCCAGTGTTGTACTCACCCGACTTCTCTAAAGACTTTGTCGTACAAAGTGATGCGTCAGATGTGGGGTTAGGAGCAGTATTGTCCCAGGTCTGGAACGGGGAAGAGCACCCAGTCATTTACCTCAGCAGGAAGTTGAAGTCCCATGAGGTAAATTACGCCACCGTTGAAAAGGAGTGTTTAGCGGTGAAGTGGGCTCTAGATTCCCTTCGGTACTACCTGCTAGGTAGGCACTTTGACATGGTTACGGATCACGCTCCGTTAAAGTGGATGGCTCAAAACAAGGAAACAAATAGAAGAGTGAATAGGTGGTTCCTGGCCCTCCAGGAATTCAACTTCACAGTAAAGCATCGCCCTGGCGTTCAAATGGGGAATGTGGATGCTTTGTCTCGAGTACATGAATGCCTGATTGCTGGTGTTCCAACCCCGAGGTTAAAACAAGAGGGGGGGGTATGTGACAGCAGGAAGGTAAAGTCACCTGGTTGCATCCAGGGGGGTAGATATATTTCGCCCAGATTCAGGCTTTACGCCGACTTATACAACTAGGTGGAGAGTTGTATAAGGCTAGTGGGCTCATGGATGACTCATACCTCTAGGGAGAGTGTGGGGCGTCGTGCAGACAGAGATGAGGAGACCAGCTGAACCTTGTCAGCTCATTTAGGCCTCTATAAGAACTCCCAGCTTCATTAGATGTTAGCTCATGCCTGGAACCAGACCTGTGTGGACTGTCTAGGGAGAGTGAACCCCTGTGCGGTGAGGCAAAGCCTGTGTGGCTATTTGTTTGGACTTTTACTAAACCAGGGACTTAGGGACTAGGACAGCACTAGGCTGATCCCAGTTGTTAGTTAGGAAACCTGTATGTTTAGTCAGAGGTCAACTTGACCAGGATTTATTTTGGTTATGTTTCTTTTGCTTTGCTGTGTTTTGTCACTGTAAATAGAAAATAAACCGCACCTTTTTTTTGATTTTGAAAACCACAACCTCCGTTTGCTGGGCCTGTTTTGTGTGGGGAGCCCATCCCGGGGGTCACACACACCCGCTGCCGAGCTAACCCCCTCACAATATATATATATATATATATATACAGTTAGGTTAATATATATTTGGACACAGGCACAATTTTCATACTTTTGGCTCTGTATGCCACCAGAATAAAAATAGAATTAAAAGGAAGCAATCCAAATGAAAAGTGCAAACTTTCAGCTTTAATTCAAGGAGTAAAGCATAAATATCAAGTACAAATTTTAGGAACTGCAACCATTTTTTTACACCCCCCCCCCCATTTTCAGGGGCCCAAATGTAATTTCAGATTACGAATGGTGACAGAAGGTCAATTATTTTTCTAGAAATATAATCATAATTAAAATGTTAATTTTTAATATTTTTGGGGGGATCCTTTACTGGCAATGATTGCCTGAAGCCTGAAGTTTGAAACCCATGGACATTACAAAAGACTGGGTTTCCTCCTTTCTTATGCCAGGCTCTAACTGCAGCTGTCTTCAGTTCTTCTTTGTTTCTGCCTTCAGTTTTGCCTTCAGCAACTGAAATGCATGCTCAATTGGGTTGAGATCAGGTGATTGACTCAGCCATTGCAGAATATTCCACTTCTGTTCCGTCAAAAACTCCTGGGTTGCTTTTGCATTGTGTTTTGGATCATTGCCCATCTGTACTGTGAAGCACTGTCCAATCAACTTTTCTCTAAACACTGCAGAATTCATCTGGCTGCTTCTGTCTTCTGTCACATCATCAATAAACACCAATGACCCAGTGCCACTCGAATCCATGCATGCCCATGCCATCACACTGCCTCCACCATGATTTACATATGACGTTGTGCGCTTTGGATCATGATCTGTTCCAAGCCTTCTCCACACTTTTTTTTTCCTGTCATTCTGGTACAGAATAATCTTTTTTTCTTTTTTTTTTTTAAATATCCTTTATTATTTTCTCCAATACAAAACATCCAATAAAAATATAGCATCCGTGTATAACATACAACACATTGTATTAGCTTTAGTGTGCCCTCTTTTCCCGTTACCCTCCCCTTCCCTCCCCCTATATTTAGACTATACACACAGATATCCTACAACCAACACCGTCACTATTTTCTATTTTCCAGGGTGGAGGGTACTATTCCTTATTTATTTACTACTACTCCCTCTCTCTTCCTCACCTTGTTTTTTGTGAGACTAACTTCCATCTACTACTCTGAGCCTTTCTCCCCACCCCCCTAAGGCGGACATCCTGTTCTGCTCAACCAAGGCTCCCACAGTGTTATAAATTTATTAAAGTTACCTCGTCTTGTAAGAACTAACTTTTCTTTCCACACTGTCACATTTATTACGTTGGCCCATTCTGCTGATGTCAGTGGTTTCAATGATTGCCAATTTTGTGCTATCAATTTTCTGGCCTGGTACAGGCACCTCAGTGCCGCTACTCTAGTGTTTGTTTAATCATTCTTCTCCTCCATATATCCCAATAGGCATACTTTAGCCTCCAGTTCCAATGTGGTCCCGAAGGTTATGTTTATAATGTCCAGTACCTCGGCCCAGTACCTATATAATTTCGGGCATTTCCACATCATGTGTATGAGGTCTCCTGTTTCTTAACACCTGGGGCATTTATCATCTGGTCTCCTTCCAAACATATGCAATCTCTTTGGGGTATAGTAAACTCTGTGCACTAAAAATAAATGAGATACCCTCTGCAATGGGGAGAGTTACACCAATGCGCCTAGTTCCAGTATCCGTGTCCACTGTTCACGGATACTGGAACTAGGGCCATTGGTACAGAATAATCTTAGTTTCATCATGTCTGGATGTTGCAAATGGGTTTTACCATAGAGAGGATCCTATGATCATCCACCACTGTTGTCTTCCATGGACGTCCAGGCCTTTTTATGTTGCTGAGCTCACCAGTGTGTTCTTCTTTCCTCAGAATGTACCAAACTGTTGATTTGGCCACTCCTAATGTTGCTGCTATCTCTCTGATGGACTTGTTTTTGAAGCGTTACAATGGCCTGTTTCACTTGCATGGACAGCTCATTTGAACACATGATGTAGGTTCACAGCAATAGATTCCAAATCCAAATACCACACCTAGCATCAACTCCAGACCTTTTACCTGCCTAATTGATGAAGAAATAACGAAGGAGTAGCCCACACCTGGCCATAAAACAGCTTTTGATTCAATTGTCCAATTACTTTTGGTTCCTTGAAAAAGGGGATGGCTATTCTTAAAAGCTGTAATTCTTAAACCCTTCCTCCTATTTGGATGTACATATCCTCAAATTAAACCTGAGAGTGTGCATTATATACTGTATTTATCGGCGTGTAACACGCACCCCAACTTTAAGAGGGAAGTTTCAGGAAAAAAACTTTCCACAGCCCCCTGCGTATAACACGCAGGCACAGTTTACCCTCTATTTTCAGGGTAAAAAAGTGAGTGTTATACGCCAATAAATACAGTAACTATAGCTTGAATATGTTTTGGTAAATACCTGAAAAAATAAAATTATATATATATATATATATATATATATATATATATATATATATATATATATATTCATTTTCTGAGTTTTGATTGACTCAGTGGAAAAGCACCCAAAGGTCTCTTTCTTTATATTATTTTCAGTTGTTGGTTTGGAATTCAGTTTTTATTCCTAACCCCTTTAGGTAATAAATAGTAGTAAATCACTGCTGCTTTTAGTGCCCCACTTAATGGCTGATTACAAATTAGGGTAATCATTAAATATATATATATATATATATATATATATATATATTGTAAATATTTTATTATATATTTTCATGTGACAACACTGAAGAAATAACACTTTGCTACAATGTAAATTAGTGAGTGTACAGCTTGTATAACTTGCTGTCCCCTCAAAATAACTCAACACATGGCCATTAATGTCTAAACTGCTGGCAACAAAAGTGACTACACCCCTAAGTGAAAATTTCCAAATTGGGCCCAATTACCAATTTTCCCTCCCCGTTGTCATGTGACTCATTAGGGTTACAAGGTCTCAGGTGTGAATTGGAAACAGGTGTGTTTAATTTGGTGTTATCGCTCTCACTCTCTCATACTGGCCACTGGAAGTTCAACATGGCACCTCATGGCAAAGAACTCTCTAAAGATCTGAAAAAAATAATTGTTGCTCTACATAAAGATGGCCTAGGCTATAAGAAGACTGCCAAGACCCTGAAACTGAGCTGCAGCACAGTGTCCAAGACCAAACAGCGGTTTAACAGGAAAGATTCCACTCAGAACAGGCCTCGCAATGGTAGACTAAAGAAAAACGATATATTTTTTCAAAATTTTTGGTCTTTTTTTTTTGGGGGGGGGGGGGGGGGGAATAAAAAACCCAGAAGTGATTAAATACCACCAAAAGAAATCTCTATTTGTGTGAAGAGAATGATACAAATTTCACATGGTTACAGTGTAGCATGACGGCACAATTGTCATTCAAGGTGTGACAGCGCTGAAAGCTGAAAAATGGCCTGGGCAGGAAGGGGGTGTAAGTGCCCTGTATTGAGGTGGTTAAAAAACCTGCCTGTTCGCCCATTTTTGTTTTGACCAAAAAGTTCCACTTTAAAGGTTCATGTATTCTGTCTAGGATGCAACGCTATGGATATTAAATAGGCACATCAATGTGTACTGTCACAAGTGATACTAATGTGTTCAATCCCACTGTGAATCCAATATACTTGAGCTACACTTTAGAAAGCTGCATAATATTTCCCTTTTTTTTTGGTCTTTTTCTGATGTTAAAAGTATGATTACCTTCAGCTTAATGTATTCATCTGCGCTTGTCAGAAATTCTAGACAGATATAAAAAAGACTAGATCCTTATATTAAAGAAAAATGCTACATGTATGTTTAAACTGTAATATGCCTATTTTTCAAGTGTTAGTTTACTGGTCTGTTAACTAAGAGCAGAGTGCTCTTAGCCAACCTGTCAAACAATCGAATGACTGCTGTGATAAATAATCACATGTGCAGCAGCATGGCAGTTGCAGATCAAACATAAGGATAAGATGGCAGCTTCCTTAGCTGAAAAGGACATGAGGGTTTACTTCCACTTTAAATTTTTGAGATAAGGATTGCTTCAGTATGCTTCAAAAGGTTACACTATATACTGTATATACCGTATTTATCGGCGTATAATGCGCACCTACATTTTAAGAGGGAAGTTTCAGGAAAAAAACGTTTTTAACTAAACAACTTTGAATTAGGTCAGTGCCCATCTGCAGCCTGATCAATGCCCATCTGCAGCACATCTCACCAATGCAGCCTGATCAATGTGTCCTTATCAATGCCCATCTCATCATGCAGCCTTATCAATGCCCATCTCATCATGCAGCCTTATCAATGCCCCTTTTTAGCCTCAATGCAACCTCACCATCAATGCAGCCTGGACAGTGCATGAAATCGCAGAGCCGTCATCTTCTGTTCGACTCACACTTGGCACTGGCAGTCACACAGACACACACAGTCCCGCCATGCCATCGGCATTGGACCAGCTCCTGTCATAGACAGAACACTGGTGCAATGCCAGTGGCGGAGGCGGGACTGTGTGTGTGACGTGAGAGCAGAACAGGAGATGACGGCTCGTGAATTCTGGCTGTGTTCGTCCCCCTCCTTAGCTTCAAGGTACACTATCGGCATGCGTATAACACGCACCCGCGATTTGCCCCCTATTTTCAGGGGGAAAAAGTGTGTGTTATACGCCGATAAATACATTTATAGATATAAATATATATCACCTAACTATTATGTGTGACAGTAGCAATGTTCAGGCAAGTTGGCATCACACTGTAGAGAGCTGAGCAACATACAGTGAGATATCCAGTGTGTGGGAGGCAACAAAAACTTAAATAGCCAAGAATTAATCAGATTAACATTAGATTAGAACATTGTCATAAGTTTATATTTATATGCCAAAAAACAATAAAAATAAAGTGGACTGGACTGCTGTCTAAAAAAAAAATATAAGAAATACATAGCCGAGGAAAAGTAAAAACAAAAAAATCAGCCCTTGCTGCAACTTACCTTTAAAGTGTCAACTACAGTAATTCATTATCACTACTAGAGGTCACCAGTATTCCAGGTCAAATGACAGCCAACATTTATTAACCAAATGCCCTTGAGGCCAGGCTGTCTTGAACCTGCTACCTATGGAATGCCATCTCAACAGCCTGGACTCAAAAACGAAGAAAGGACCATTGCCACTACAGGGGAAGATACTGAAATCTGCTCTAATACACTTAATAAAGCAGGATGCTGGGCTCCCCCTAACCCCCTACATCCCCTCTTACTATTCACAGGAATAGAAAAATAAAAAAATGTACTTTTTACTTAAAGCCCAAGTCTGGGCAACCCCCCCCCCCATATATCAATATAGCATTAATGTAATTATTTTGCAAAAATAAAACAGCTTTCCATTTATTATACACACGCTTACTGCATGCTCTTCATAGCTGTTTAAAAACACTGCTTGGTTACTTCTGCCTTACTTCCTGGGCAGACTTTAGGTGATGACAAAGGAAGGCGTTGACCTGCTGAGGGTAGATGATGCAGGGTGTGTGCTAATGAGATCAGCTGGTCAACTCCTTCCAGTGTCATGACCTATAGTCTGTGAACAAAGGTGAACTTAGCCTTTAAGTGCATCACAAATACTTACTGTATTTATTGGCGTATAACACTCACTTTTTTACCCTGAAAATAGAGGGTAAACTGTGCCTGCGTGTTATACGCAGGGGGCTGTGGAAAGTTTTTTTCCTGAAACTTCCCTCTTAAAGTTTGGGTGCGTGTTATACGCCTGTGCGTGTTATACGCTGATAAATACGGTACTTAAACCCGATCTCAATCCAGAAGCTCTCTTAGCTCTCTCTCCTCATTGAACAGAGAGGCAGCAGCACGAACCATTGGCTTCTACTGCTGTCAATCACAGCCAGTAAGAAGAGAATGGGGGGCAGGGCCGAGCTACACTGTGTGTCAATAAACAGACACAGGCTCTGGAGCAAGCACACGAGTGCCCCCAAACCAAGTAGCTTACTATAGGGACATTAGGCAGGGGGATAAGTCCAGAGTTCAGGCGGAGAGTCCCAGAAAAGGAGGATCGGGGCAGCTCTATGCAAAACCATTGCAGGTAAGTACAACAAGTTTGTTATTTAACCACTTAAGGACCGCCTCACGCCGATATACGTCGGCAGAATGGCACGGCTGGGCACAAGCACGTACAGGTACGTCCTCTTTAAAAGCCCAGCCGTGGGTCGCACGCACGTGGCCGTCGGCGTGCTCGCGACCCGGTCCTGAGCACTGTGATGGCGCCCACGGACCCGATCACCGCTGGTGTCCCGCGATCGGGTCACAGAGCTGAAGAACAGGGAGAGGTAAGTGTAAACAAACCTCTCCCCGTGCTTCCTAGTGAGACTGTCACTGTTCGTCTGTTCCCTGTCATAGGGAACGACGATCAGTGACGCCACACGCCAAGCCACGCCCCCACACAGTAAGAATCATACATTAGGTCACACTTAACCCCTTCAGCGCTCCCTACAGGTTAACCCCTTCACTGCCAGTGTCATTTTCACAGTAATCAGTGCATTTTTATAGCACTGATTGCGGTAAAAATGACAATGGTCCCAAAATAGTGTCAAAAGTGTCCGATGTGTCCGCCATAATGTCGCAGTCATGATAAAAATCGCTGATCGCCGCCATTACTAGTAAAAAAAATATATTAATAAAAATACCATAAAACTGTCCCCTATTTTGTAGACACTATAACTTTTGCGCAAACCAATCAATAAATGCTTATTGCAATTTTTTTTACCAAAAATATGTAGAAGAATACGTTTCAGCCTAAACTGAGGAAAAAAAATGTTTTTTTATATATTTTTGGGGGATATTTATTATAGCAAAAAGTAAAAAATATTGCATTTTTTTCAGAATTGTCGCTCTATTTTTGTTTATAGTGCAAAAAATAAAAACCTGAGAGGTGATCAAATACCACCAAAAGAAAGCTCTATTTGTGGTAAAAAGAGGACGCCAATTTTGTTTGGGAGCCACGTCGCACGACCGCGCAATTGTCATTTAAAGCGACGCAGTGCCGAATCGCAAAAAGTGGCCTGGTCCTTTAGCTACAAAATGGTCCGGGGCTTAAACAAAAATAAATAGCATTTAGAATGACTTTATTCCTGATTCTTCCCTCTTCTTCCGTGCACAAGAGGTTCCTTCTTTGGGTGTTCATGTCACTGCCTGCATTACTTGGATACTTCCTACTGGCTGTCCAACAATGGGGCCCTTTTAGGATCCAGAAGAGGAGTCTTATAGGTGACATCAGAATAAGGCCACCATTGGGGATCTGCCTGCATGGGCACATCTAAATTACTGGATTATCAGTCCCATGCACCTTGAAACAGTGATTTCAAGAAACCTGGTTAGTGGACTAAGTTTAGTAAAATTTGCTTTAGAAGGTTAAGAGATGGCCTTTAATATATTTTTTCTTTTTTTTTTACACACTGTAAATTTCTTGGTGGTTGGTTGTTGAGACACAGACTAAAATGTATCAGAATTTAGAGTCTTAACAATTTCACACTGCAGGATACAGCCACATTATTATGGGGTCATACAGGTAGGCCAGGCCAGCTAAACAAACAAGAAAATATTTTATAGTTAGGCAGTGACCATATAAATGCCTGTAGAGAGTTTGTATTCTTTTCCATTAGTACCTAACACAATTTGTTGGGTAATTTAAACCACATCTTGTATAGGCTACCTCCTTTATTATATTCATGTCGGAACAACCATGCACAGTATTATTCCACTATATTTTCCTTTCTGATTCTTAAAAACATACATAAATTGGTAACATGAACCATATTAGGATGCTCAGGGGACTTCAAGCAGATGGAGGCTCAAGCTGTAGATCATAACACTCCGTAATGAAAACAGCAACATTACCCCCCCCAGTTCTTGTTGGAAACGGAACATATACTGAGTGTTCTTGACTATTAGCAGCATGTGTGATTCGGAAAGGTCTCAACAGAGCAGAGCCATTGATTAGAGCTATTTGCTTCAATTTGTCTAGGATCTGGCTGCATATTGTAAGGAAGAAAAATTCATAACAGATTGTTTCAACATGCAAGTACTGCTATTTTCTATGTTTGGTTGGAATGGGTTGTAGGTGACACAGCACCAGTGCTACCTAGTTAATATTCAGTGATAAAGTGACTTAGTGCGTTTAGAAATTAGTAGCAGTGGTGGGGGCCCCCTGAACAGGTCCTGGGCCCAATAGTGAGTAGACATGTGCGATTAGTTTCGTACGAATCGGAAATTCGTACGAATTTTTCGAAATTCGTACATTTTTACGAATCCGAATTACGAATATTTACGAATACGAATTCTGTACGAAATACGAAATTTCGTTTACGAATTTCGGCTCCAAATTATCCGAATCCAAACTACCAAATAAGGAATTTCAACTAATATGAAAGAAATTATAGCGGATATAACGAATGATTCGAATGAATTCGAGATTCAGTATAACGAATATCGACACTCTACGAATAATAACGAATTCGTTTTCGGTCCAAATTTCTTTACTACAGAAACATGTGACTGTTGGTTGACCAATCAGAGGTTTTTTTCTGATGCTGAGGCCTACAGGGCAGGCCCGATCATGTGACTTCCCTTTGTGGGTTAGTTAGTGTAGTGGAGCAGATCACACAATTATTTGTCTGTGCATCTGAGTGAATATCTTTGCAATCCTTTGATTTTCGTTGTTCATTTTAGTTTATATCTCTTGTAGTGTGCGAGTGTATCATCTGTTAGTGTTTAGTTTCTGGTTTTATTCGTTTTTTGGTTGGTTTTGAGAGATAATTTTCTTTTTTTATTTCTTGTTTCATTTAGTTAATATTTTGATATTTTCTGTTGGTCTACTTATTTTTTTTGTACATTTGGTGATTTTGGTGTTGGTTTGCTGCGATCAAAATCATATTTTTTTTTTGTCTATATTTTTCTAACTTTTAAAGGAAAAATGAGCAGCAAACAAGGCCAAAAAAGCAGCAAGAGTGCTGCTGGGAGAGGGAGAGCTATGAGCAGTGTACATGAGCAGCAGGTGGGACGTTCTGTCTCTGTGCCATGACATACAGGGGCGGAGACTATAGCCAGTGCCACATGTCAAAAACAAAAGTAAAAAAATCGAGATTTCGAATAGTTACGAATAACCGCAATGTATTAGAAAAGTATGAATCCATTCGAAGCACGCAGCGCCACTGTCAGACATGTAAATTTACGAATCAACGAACCAAAAAAAAGTTACGAATGTACGAATCCATTTGAAGCACGTTAGACAGCGCCATTGTAAGAGACACATAAAATTACAAATCAACAAACAAAAAAAAATAACGAATTTACGAATCCATTCGAAGCACGTTAGGCAGCACCATTGTAAGAGACACGGAAAAATACGAATCTACAAACAAAAAAAAAGTTAGGAAAGTAGGAGTTGTGTCCAGAATCAACGAAAACAATGTACTCTACCGAAATTACGAATTATAAATCAACTAAAAATAAGGCTTTCAGAAATTCCTAATCATTTGTTATTATTCGTTATTATTCGTAGAGTGTCGCTATTCGTTATCAAAATTAACGATTCGCACGAAATTCGTATTTCGTATAAATCGGAATTAAATTCCTACACGAATTACGATTTTTTTAAAATACGAAACAGAACAGAACGAAACAAAACGAATTTTTTTACAGCTCCCATGTCTAATAGTGAGATGTGCAAATGTGCAAGTATTCAACGTCCAAAAAAGGCCAATATAGTGAAAAAATATAAAAATCAAAATCAGCATAAACCTTCACAAACCATAATCAAGTGCTGCCACCAGGAGCAGTGTGTAAAAATACTGATATGTCCAAATAGGTTTGAGCAATAGAATTAATATAAAGTGCACATATGTTAAATATACTGAGATGTAACTAGATTCCAGCACCAGGGACAGTCACTATAGCCCACTGTTGTGGGTTCTCAGCTCCTATGTGAGAATGAATGTCCGTGGGAATATGTTAATATCTCTTAAGCCCCGTACACACGGTCGGACTTTTGCCCAACAAACTTCGTTTTGAGCAAGTTGGACCAACAATCCGACCGTGTGTACGCTCCATCGGACAAACTTTTTTCGGTTGGTTTTGGATTTCATCGGACAAAAGTCTGCAAACGAACAAACTTTTGCCCAACAAAAGTCAGATGGAGCAAAGTCCGACCGTGTGTACAGAAAACCATCAGACTTTAGTCCGATGGACAAAACAACAAATGTTAAAATCAACCAACAATAGCAGAAGTTGACCAAAGGGTGGCAGTAAAGATCAGAAAAGAGCAGAAAAAACACGTGATGTTGTAAGAAGTTTTAAGAAAGTTTGCAGAAAAGTCAGAGCGTGTGTATGCTATGAGTGTTCCCAACCAACTCCGTTCGGACAAAAAACCACGGAAAAGTCCGATGGAAGTCCGACCGTGTGTACGAGGCTTTAGGCAGTTCAAACATTAATAGCGAACTTGAATAAAAAACTATGGCAAAACAGAGAATAGATGAGTGACTTCTGTGGATGTCCTTTTGATTCCCGGCAAATTTCAGGTGACACTTGTGCTCCCCCTCCAGGTTCCCCACTCACCAACAGTAGAAACCCCTGCAGGGGAGACAGGCACATAGAGTGGGTAATTCTTATGCCTCGGATGGCTGTGTTTTCCCCCTCTACTTCACCGCTCGGTTCCCGGGGTTTGCTGTCCTCCTTCCTGGGTTCTGTGTCAGCTGGTTGCAAGTATCCTCAAAGGACCAACAAAAAACAAGCTACCATAGCGTAATCCAGTTGGTTTATTTATAAAAATTATCTAAAAACAAAGTACCACTTGTCTGCAAACAAGCGGATGAGAAAAATAAGCTTAAAATGTAAAAAAAATGTTTGAATATCCCGCACACGCTGCCTGGGATCAGCTGGATCAGCGGCGTGCATTTCACCGCTTGGATCCTGGCAACCGGAAGTGACGTGTCGACGTGAAGGACCAATAACCTGACGCGTTTCGTCATGTGACTTCTTCTGAGGCGATATGGTCCTATCACGTCACACGTCTGTTATAGCGAACAGCCGGTGGGTTCCTCCCCTAATGGGGATGTGTTGACGCTGGTGGAGGCATGTCTCGGCCCAAGGGTACCTCCCATCGGTAGCTTCCATAACTCAGCGCTACTAAATTAAGGGATCCCGCCCGCTCCTATAGTAATCCCCTAGTGGTTAAATAGAAGTTTGCTCTCCACGGGCCGTTTGCCATATACAAGGCTACTGTTATTATTAGCATCCTAAAAATCCTAAAAATGCCCTAAAAATAGGAATAGGAATAAAATGATCTTATAGAACACATCTTGGAGGGGTGGTATTAATTATAAGAGCACTCTAGATCAGTGTTTCTCAACTCCAGTCCTCAAGGCGCCCCAACAGGTCATGTTTTCAGGCTTTCCATTATTTTGCACAGGTGATTTGATCAGTTTCACTGCCTTAGTAATTACTACAGACGTTTCATCTGAGGGAAATCCTGAAAACATGACCTGTTGGGGCGCCTTGAGGACTGGAGTTGAGAAACACTGCTCTAGATGGACGAAGAAATGGGAGTGCATAAGACTTTTATGGGGGGAACATGGTGTTTCCACTAATCTATTGTATATGTCCTATCTATGTGGTTACCTGTGTATACCACATGCACCAAAGTGGTGTATTTACATAGGTGCTCCGTGATCTTAGTACCGATGGGGGGATTATTTTCCTTTCCCTGCTAATCTAATAAATGATGGAGGGGAAGAAAAATGTGTTAGTGAGATTTGTAATGTTTTAGATATGTGGGGCCTATAGCCTGTGCTAAGCGTAATCTTCACTTTTCTTGCTGTATGGTAGGTTTTAATTGTACAATCCTACTGTATGGAAGAAGCATTAGATACTGCATAGGGGTTGGTTGCAATATCTAAAGCAATATGTTGCTTATAATGGATTAACATAAATTGGATAGTGGAAATACAGAAAGGAGAGCCAAACCAAAACTGGATAAAAGAGTGTAAGATAATTGTAATTGTTGGTAAAAAAAATTATATAAAACCAGCCAATGTGTTTCAGGGACAACACTACTCCCTCTTCATTGGGGCTACAAGAAAAAGAAAAAATATAGTCATAATGGGCTACAATTTTTTTTTACCAACAATTAAAATTATCTTTGACTTCTTTATTTATCTTTGGTCTAGTGCACTTTTCTGTATTTTTGGCTACTGTTGGGTGCCCATCAAGAAAAGCCTTGTTGTGTGGGAGCTTCCTCACCAGAGCTGTTAAGCTTGTTTTCCTTCATCTGACTACACATTCAAATCTACAAGTTCAGCACCACTTTGAGTTTGGTGTTCTGGAAAAGGTAGAATACAATAGCATCTTGTTTCAATTTTTATTATATGCTAACTTTTTATGAAACAAAGTTTGCTAAACTTTTAACTCTCAGATGCTAAAAGCTAAAATCAGATTTTTTGTTTATATCAGAAAAAGGGATGTACAAAAAGACAATCACTTGCAAATTATTGCATGCTAAGCGCACATGTGCCATGACGGATTCATTCAGAAAATTCCTAATTACTATTGAGGTCTGACAACACATGGCATTTGTCTGAATGGTGTCAGCCCTGCCCAATTGTCTTTTGTCTTTTGCTAAAGTATGGAATGCCCACCCCTTCCCTCCCCTCATGTCCACAATATAGAAATATAGGACAGCTCTAAATTTTTACATGATCAGCAGTTTTTTTCTTTGCACTGTTTGAACAAATAGAACAGAACACGTTCAATGGTATAATTAACAGATCAAGAGAGAGAAAATAAGAGTTAATTGTTAGGGTATATTTTTATGTATAGTTTTTCTTTAAGTGAAAAACAGAGAAAGCACAGTTGCAAACTAATGCAAATGTCACTTGTTTTTTCTTGGAAAAAACGTGACTGAACTGAAATGATGAAATGAACGTTCCGCGTGTGTGAAAGGGGCCTAAGGTGAACAAGTTTATTTATGCAGTTCCAATTTTTATTTCAGGCTGTTTTGCTTCATTTGGTAGGTAATGCAGGCCACCCCTACTTCATGGCTCTAAACTTAAATAGCGTGGCTTCTGGCATGGACTTCACACCCCCGATGACATCAGGTATGACGAAACTAGTAGGGTGGAGTCTATGCTCAGGCTCACCATGCTAGTTCTTATATTGATCTGCAGATTGTTTTTTATCCTGGAACTTTTTATCTCTGACTGATTGGACTTGTGTTATCCCAATAAACAATCACCGTTTTACGCTATGTTGCTGTTTTTTCCTCTTTTTTACACGTCACCTGGGAACGAGAGACAGAGAGATCAGCCATTTGAACTGATTTATCCTGCCTACATCCAGAGGATGGATTCTATGCATTGTATAAACCCACGCTTTACTAGGCTCTAGAAAGTGGAAGGTGCACTTGAGGTGTTTAGTCATTCATTACCACTGAGAAACGAATATTCAAGAACATTTTCACTTCATTTTGGATTCCTATATGGACTGATCACTGTCACTTTGGAGCAGCAAGCATGACACCCAGAGTCAGAGGCATGATAGGACTTGTAGTTTTGCAACAGCTGGAGGTCCGCTAATTGCATATCCCTGGTTTATTGTATATACACATATATACATTTATATTTTTTGTGTGTTTTTGTTATATCACTCCTTTTAGCGTGGCAATCTTGGGTCCCTTATTATTTATTTATACACATATTGTGAGATAGGGGTTGTTTAGCTCAAGTGGTAAATGCGTTTTTTCAGCGATTCAAGCCAGTCAGGAACTATATTTAAGGGCATGGTAGCCCATTTTTATTAAAAAAGGCAAAATAAAAGTCCAAACAAAGTTTTCCCACGCAGGGGTTCTTCTCCATCAAATACACATAACAGAAAATGCTAGCCCACCTGGCTCTCTGTAGCAGTACTTCTGCACTTTCCTGGTCACCCAGACCACCAGACTCCTCGAAGTAGACGGCTTCCCTTTAGCGTCCACAGCTCTGCCTCTTGCAGTCACCAATGTTCTGGCTGTCACCTACAGCCTCTCTGACTCCTGAAGACCTCCTGTCTCTTGTTGTGGAGCCGTCTCCAACTGGGAGCCATGAGGTCTTCCCATACACTCATTATAAGGGCTGTGCTCACCTGACCACACACCCTGCTGGTAATCAGCAAAGTCTGGACACAGGGTTGGAGATCCCATCCCTCCCAAGACACTGTGGAATCTCCAAACTACAAAGCCCCTTTCCAGAATACCAAAACCTGGAGAAAGCTGCGAAAGCAGTCTTCTCCAGTCCACATCTACGCTCTGTAGTCTTGCACCTTGCAAATGTGCAGACCCTGTGTCCAGCAAACTGTCCATTTTACCGTGACAGTAGCTCCTACTGTCACAATATGTTCTGTTGTGTGACTGTCAGCTGCTGTTTTTGATTATCAAACCTTTTTATCTGCGCTATTACTATATACATTTTTCCATTTTTCTCTAAACAAACCCCTGATGTCTCACTTTGGAGACAGAGAAAGGATATAGATTCCCCAATCCCTTGTCTGCAGCCTCATCTGTACCGCAGATGAATGAACAGGAAGCGCTCTGTACAGAGACTTCCTGTTCATTCACAAACTGACACATAGTAAACATGGTTTTCAGCTATGAATGAACACAGAAGTGATCGGTACCGGTCTCTCACTGTGTTTATTCAGGAAAGGACAGTAAATATTACATATTGGCTTGTAAGGTGCCTGAGCCCCCTAGTGAACTGATGGGGCTTGGGTCTCCGTATATGATTGCTTTATCGCCAGCCCTGAGTGTGATGCTTCTTGAAATCAAATAAAAAAAGGAGCACTGCCAAGGGACCCCAGAAGAGGAGGACTGGGGCTGCTCTGTGTAATGCCATTGCACAGAGCAGGTAAGTATCACGTTTTTTTATTTTAAAGGAAAAACACCTGAAGGTTTAATGTCGCTTTAAAGTCAAATTATTTTTATTTTTTTTATCAAAACTTTTTGATTTGTTGATGTATAAAGTGATTATATAGACGTATACCAAATATTGACAAGACCAAAAGCAGCTGCAATCGGTCAAAGGTACAGTATACAGATCATCAAATATGAACATATAGGTTACAATTCACCTAGGCATAACAATATTTTTTCTTTTTTTAAATGAGCTGCTAATAGCAGAACATACAAGCTCTAGCTGTTGTTTTTATAATGTTTCTCCTCTGAGCATCCTCCTCATACTGCCTTTCGGTAGCACTGGCCAAATTCAGGTTCTGTATGTAGGTGCCCCCTGTGCCTGCTGGGACCTATGGAATCCTGCTGGAGTCTCCACAAATGCGTGCTCCTTTTAGACCAACAATCTTATATGTTGCTGTTCCCAGGAATGCACACTCAGGCAGAGCGAGAGGAACGCCTCATCTTCAAAGCCACACCTTTCCTCTTCTTCCATAGCAGTGATTGACAGCCGCTCCCACGTCTGTGTGGCTTTGGCTCTGTGTTTCTCTTGGGAATGACCGCATGTAAGGTGGTAGTCCTAAATAGGAGCACGCAGATTGTGTGAACTCCAGCAGGACTCCATAGGTCTCAGCAGGCACAGTTTTACTGTATTAAAAACCTTGTTTCAATATATAATTTGTATATATCCATGTACATAGGGCTGGACTTTTATCTTCTTATTTTACTAATGATTGGAAACAATGTACTCTCTACAGCACTGAATGGTTAGAGGCCGCGGTAGCTCAAAAGTGATATGGTCCAGAAATATTTAGACAGAATACAGTAAAGGTGGATAAAGCACTTGGACCAGAAGGCATACACCCACGGATCCTAAAAGAATTGAGCTCTGTCATTTCAAAGCCATTGTTTCAAATTTTTAGGGACTCTGTAATGACTGGAATGGTAACAATGGATTGGCGCAGGGCCAATGTGGTGCCTATATTTAAAAAGGGATCAAAGTCTTTACCAAGTAACTATAGATTTGTTAGTTTAACTTCAATAGTCGGGAAGATACTGGAGAGTTTAACAAAAGACCACATAGATGAGTTCTTGCTGGAAAAAAATATTTTAGGCAACAGACAGCGTGGATTTATGAAAGACAGAATTGATTTTTTTTTTTATGAACAGGTAAGTAAAACCTTGCTCAGAGGGGTGGCTGTGGACGTGGTATACTTGGATTTTTCAAAAGCGTTTGACACCATTCCCCACACACGGCTAATGTGAAGGTAAAGTCTACAGACTTGGAAATATCAGTTTGTAAATGGATAGAAAACTGGCTAAAAGACAGAATTCAGAGAGTAGTGGTTAATGATTCTTACTCTGAATGGTCCAAGGTTATCAGTGGTGTACCCCAAGGTTCAGTGCTGGGACCCTTACTTTTTAATATCTTTATAAATGATATTGGGTCTGGGATCAAAAGTAACATTTCTGTCTTTGCAGATGACACTAAGCTATGCAGTGGAATAACGTCCTTACAGGATGTCTCCAATTTACAATCCAACCTCAATGCTCTGTCTAAATGGGGAACTATGTGACTACTACTATGTAGAAAATGAGATTTAATGTTGATATATGTAAAGTTATGAACTTGAGGGCTAAGAATATTCATGCATCATACATACTAGGGGGAGTACAACTGGGAGAAGCTATAGTGGAGAAGGATCTGGGGGTTTTGGTAGATCATAAGCTTAATAATAACATACAATGCCAAGCTGTGGTTTCCGCAGCGAGCAAAATCCTTTCTTGTATTAAGAGAGTTACGGGCTCCAGAGAGAGAGATATAATTTTGCCCCTGTACAAATCATTAGTAAGACCTCATCTGGAATATGCAGTTCAGTTTTGAGCACCAGTTCAAAAAAGATATCGGGGAACTGGAGAAAGTGCAGAGAAGGGCAACCAAACTGATAAGAGGCATGGAGGAGCTCAGCTATGAGGAAAGATTAGAGGAACTACATTTATTCTCTCTTGAGAAGAGGAGATTAAGGGGGTATATGATCAACATGTACAAATACATAAGGGGTCCATATAGTGAACTTGATGTTGAGTTATTCACTTTAAGGTCATCACAGAGAACAAGGGGGCACTTTTTTTTTTTTAGAGGAAAAGAGATACGGAAAGGTTTCTTCACAGTAAAGCCCTGTACACACGATCGGTTTTACCGATGAAAACAGTCCAATGGACTTTTTTCATCGGACAAACCGATCGTGTATGGGCCCCATCAGTCTTTTTTCCATCGGTGTTAAAAAATAGAACATGTTTTAAATTTATCCAATGGAAAAAAAAACGATAGCAAATTACTATTGTCTGTGGGGAACTCCATCGGATAAAAAAACCCACGTATGCTCCGAATCAAGTCGACGCATGCTCAGAAGCATAGAACTTCATTTTTCTTGGCTCGTCTGAGTGTTTTATGTCACGGCGTTTGGGACAATCTTTTTTTTGGACTGATGGTGTGTAGGCAAGACTGATGGAAGTCAGCTTCATTGGATTTCCGATGGAAAAATCCATCGGTTTAAAATCCATAGGAAATCCGATCGTGCGTACAGGGCTTTAGAGCTGTGAAAATGTGGAATAGACTCCCGCAGAGGTGGTTCTGGCCAGCTCAGTAGATTGCTTTAAAAAAAGGCCTGGATTCTTTCCTAAATGTACATAATATAACTGGGTACTAACATTTATAGGTAAAGTTGATCTCAGGGGATCAGGACGTTTTTTTTTTGTCCCCTGCTGTAGCAAATTGGATCATGCTTTGCTGGGGCTTTTTGCCTTCCTCTGGATCAACTGCAGGTATAGGATTGTGTATATGGGATTGGATAATTTTTATTAATTTTTTATTGGTTGAACTAGAAGGACTGGTGTCTTTTTTTCAACCTATCTGAGTAACCAAGTGATTTGGGATGCTTACATTCGGAGCTGGGTAACAGCAGTTTTTATAAAATAAAGAGGTACTTTTTCTCTTAAATTATTACTTGACTTGATAAAACTAATATGTTCCCAAATAAAGAGCAGTGTGAATTTTAATGATAAGTCCATTTTAACCAGTGAGCTAATTATTACGTTAATGCATAATGGTATTTATTAATCACAAACAGTATGTACAAGTAATGAGATCTCTTCAGATGCAATTATCCCATGTTGCATCATAACGGCTTCTTCAAAATGATAAAAGTAAAAAAAAAAAAACACAAGTAGGCAATTAGGGCTATTCTAGGCAGTCTCAGTTCTGTAAAGTACAGAACTATAATAGGACTGTAAAACTGGCAGAACACCAACTGGATAGTACTGTTCAAACAGAAAAATTCATAATATACTGCAGCAGCAAAGCAGTTAATGATATTACTGTACACTGACAATGCTTGGATGACAGAGTGCTCTGAACAGCTTGTACCTAGTACAACATAATTCCCATTAGAATGGAGGAAACATAAGGCCATTTTGTATTATGATACAATAGTGTCTCAATTGTAACTGCAAATATCACTACCACAAAGCAATTCATTTCTTCTTCCTAGTTAGCTTTGTGACATCTCCCTGAAAATGTCCATTAGAGCCCTCCAAAAACAGTTTGTAATGTTATTGTAATGTTTCCCTTGGGCTGCATTTACTATATTTATATTAAGATGTTCATTTTGCAATTTCTATTTTTATCATACAGGACAACAATACAACTGGGCTTACTTAGTATGCAATACAGCACGCAAATGCACTAACCCCTTGCAGCCAATGAGGTTAGGGTTATTTCTGTTTGCATATATATTATTGCATATATTATATATTATACATATATATATATATATATATATATATATATATTATTATTAATATTTTGATTAATAAGGTTATAAAAAGATTAGAAGTTTACACAGTGAGCACCATGCAAAAAAACTATTAGGGGTTATTTACGAAAGGCAAATCCACTTTGCACTATAAGTGCACTGCAAGTGAATCCAAGGGGATGATATAAAATGAGGGGAAGCTCTGCTGATTTTATTATCCAATCATGTGCAAGCTAAAATGCTGTTTTTTATTTGCCTTGGATGTCCCCCTTGGATCTACAGCACTTGAAAGGTATCTTGATATAGTGTGGTCTTACCCCGAAGGGTCCCAACACGCTTACAAACACATACTAGGGCCAATTTAAAGACAGGATCTGAGTAACCTACCAGCATGTCTTTGGACTGTGGGAGGAAACCCATGCAGGCACAGGGAGAACTCGCAAACTCCAGGCAGGTGGTGTCGTGGTCGGGATTTGAACCAGCAACCCTATTGCTGCTAGGTAAAAATGTGCTATCCACTACACCACTGTGCTGCCCGTATAACTTTCGTAAATAACCCCCAATGTATGAAGAAATTGGCATTCTCATGTGGTTTTGGAGGTATTGGTTTGATATTTCCTTCTGCACGTATCAGGTTTTAAGTAAAATTTTTCCAGTCTGATAAATTCTGCTTATAAATAGTAATTGTGCATTTAATTTTCTAAAAATGATTTGTGTTTAAGGCTGATCTCCAGACAAACTAAATGAATGGTCGAAATACATACGGTATATGTTAGCTAGTTTGCCTGCCAAAAAGATGTGTGTAACTGTCCCCTCCACATCCTCCACACCCGTACTGTGCAATTCAACAGTAAAAACAGAAGCAGCAAACCAATGGGATCATCTCTCTGTCACTCTCCTCTCTCCTCCTATCACCCTTTGGGCTGCTTTTGCTGATTTCGTGTTACCGCGTGTTAGTAAAAGTTTGGTGACAGACGATTTGCGCTTTTCAGTCTCTGTGCTTTTCAGTCCGTTACAGCATGACGAATGTGCCATCTCCATTACGAACGCTAGTTTTACCAGAATGAGCACTCATGTCTCATCACTTGCTTCTGAGCATGTGCGTTTTTTTCACGTCGTTAAACAACGACGTGAAAAACGACGAGAAAAATTAGAGCATGTTCCAAATTTTGAATGCCCATTTTTCGTGAAAAATGCTCTGGAGCCCACATATGATTGTTTGTAATGACCAAATAAAAAAATGTAATTTTTCTCGTCATGAAAAACGGTCGTGTGTACGCGGCATCAGTGTTTTTAAAAAAGACAGTTGATTGATTCTCCACCAGGGAATGTTTGGTGAATAAGATCTCATTCACTGCTTTTTAAATAGACCCATCAGGAGTGTGATTTTTTTTTTTAAAGCCTAGTACACACGGCCGGGATTCTCGTCAGGAAAAAACCCGTCGGTTTTCCTGACGAGATTCCTGGCAAGCTTTCTTGCCGGCCGAGTGTACACACGTACGATTCAAAAGAACCACAGTTCTTTTGAATGGCACGAACGTCACATTCGATGCCGTCGCCGCCATCTTGCTTCACCCTACTTATGCCTTGGAAGCTACCGCGCATGCATCAAAGTAATTTCGAGCATGCGCGGGTTTCCATGGAGGCAGGTAAGTATACACACGCTCGGGTTTCTCGTCAGGAAACAGGCCGTCAAGAATCCCGAAGAGAAAATAGAGAGCATTTTTCTCGTCGAGATTCTGGGCAGATTTCCTCAAAGCCTTGTACACACGCACGGTTTTCTCGGCAAGAAAGCTCTCCCAGCAGTTTTCTTGCCGAGAAAACCGGTCGTGTGTACGAGTCTTAACTCTCTTGCACCAAAGACACTGCTCTCTACAAGGAGTGGATCATTTGCCTCCTCTACTTATGTTAATTGTAATTTATGGAAGACTGGTTTGGTCTTATTGTCTCAAGCTTGTAATCTATACCACAGTCAACTAATAAATGCATATCTTTTTGCAGGAAAAAAATAATCATTTTTTTTTCTTTTTTATTGGGAGCCTGGAAAGCATTGCACCTACAATCAGCAGATCATGAGTGCAATGCAGGGCTCTTGCAGACTCTGGGTGTAAGGCTTCATGTACATGGGACGTCAAAAGGGGGCGTTGGATTTGTAACATGTTACATGTTACACCTGGAATATGGGTGTAACATGTAACATGTTACAAAAAGTGAACTTATGCTTTTAACCCCTTGACCATCTCATGGCCTGTGCACACAGATGTTTTTTTTAGAATCTGTTCAACTTCCCTGATCATCTGGCTACACAAGCAAATTTCATTTAATTAAAGGGGTTGTAAAGGTTTGTGTTTTTTCACCTTAATGCATCATATGCATTAAGGTGAAAAAACACCTGGCAATCACTGACACCCCAGCCCCCTTGTTTTACTTACCTGAGCCAGTTCACCTGATTGGCGCGTCCCCGCCGTCCTCCTCTCCACGGAGTCCCGGCTTTGATTGGATAGATTGATAGCAGCGCAGCCATTGGCTCCCGATGCTGTCAATCAAATCCAATGACATGGGCGCCGGGGGGCGGGACCGAGTCATACACTCGGCGTCTATGGACGCCGAGTGTATCACTCAGGAGCGCACCCGCAAGAGCCGCAAGAGACGCCGTGGGACCCCAGAAGAGGATGTTCGGGGCCACTCTGTGCAAAACGAGCTGCACAGTGGAGGTAAGTATGACATGTTTGTTATTTAAAAAAAATTTAAAAAGGAAACCTTTAGTATGACTTTAACATATAGTCTATGACTTAAAAGGATTTGTTCTTTTTTCTTTTTTTTTTTTACAAGAAGAAAGGGATTTGTTCTTTAAATCTTTATGTGTTCTTTAAATCTTTATGTAATATGTTGAAAATAACATAGTTTTTCATGGTAATTTCCATATTAAATAACATAAATTTGCTCTGTAAACGCTCATGGACATGGCAAAATACTGACATCTATGGGGTAGGGTGACCACATTTCCAAAATACCATTCAGGGACACCCTCCCCCCCCTTCCCAAAAATCAGCTTGTGCTGTAATGAATCACAGCACGGTGATTGGACACAAGAGGCGGGATTTATGATTTCTCCAATCACAAGCAGGGGGCGGGGATTGTGCTCCTCCAGGCATTCCCGGCCAGGACAAGTACTGTCAGTGAGTAAAGCGGTGATGTGGCTGCCTTTTTTGGGGGCATCAGATTGGCCCGGGGGGGGGGGGGTGGCTGTGTCAGTTTCATTCCGGGACACTGTATTGTCCTGGAATGAAGGTGCCCGGGACAGACCTGCAAAATCCGGGACACGTGGTCACCCTACTATGGGGTCTTGCTGCCAGAAAGATGCTTGAATGCATGTAATCGTCACTTATTGTTTCTATTTAAACATACTGCACAAGAAAACACCTAGTGCCAGAGGCACAGTGAACCCCTTAAATGGACAGACTAGGTGAGTAAAAAAGTACAAATTTTATTGAGATATCATAAAGATAAATGACAAACAGTGACAACAAAGACATATATAGTGTAATATCAGATGAAATCAAATGTAATTGCGATACAAAGTTAAAAAAAAAACACGTCATGTATGTCAGACAGTGGCTGCCCTTATAGAGCAGCCTAAGCACACAAAGGCGTGGACACCTTACATGTTTCAGACCATTGTAGGTCCTTCTTCAGAGATTATTAAGTCGAATGGGTAATAAATTCTACAATGTAAATATATAATTGTAGTGTCATAGTAACATAAAAAACAAAAAACTTTTTATTGTCATCTATTTATTTTTTATTCATATTCTTTTTTTTATTTTCATTATTTCCTTTTCCCTATTTTTTTTTTCTCTTTTTTTTCTCAGGTCTTTTTAGAAAGTAATTTTATGAGTATTTAACATTTTTACATGCTTGCTCTTCCATATTTCTATTATGTATGGTGATTTTTAGATTAGCAGTAGAGGGTGCTCTCAGTTATCATGGAGATGAGCCACAAAGGGAGTCTATTGCTTGCAAGGAGTCAGCTTCCTGTTATGCCAGGTGCACATGGGCCGAATATTGGCAGAAATCAGCCAGTACAGTCAAAACCGGCCAACGTTCAGCCGGTGTACGGTGTACAGCTGCCTGTCTTACAACCATCTTCTGTTGAATGAGCATGTTGGAAAACCAGCATTCAACCAGCATCAGATCAGCGCTTACCAGTGTGTTCTGGCAGGGGTCCCCCTGTCAGAACACAATAGCACAGCAGGGGAGATCGCTGTACTAACACCGATTGTGTTAGTACAGCGATATCTCGGTTATTTTTTCATTCAGCCGCTGGGTTGAATGAAAAAAACATTTGTATTGCGACAAGAAGCAGTAAAGAAGAACCATTGTGTTTCTCTGAAAAGCAGAAAGACAGCCCTACATATGTAATGAGCTGTTCGATGTACATACTGTATATCTATTAGACATGTGCATTCGTTTTCGTCCGAATGCATTTTCGTCCGAATTTCAGCTATTTTCGTTATCGTTTTAACAAACGAAAACGAAAGCACAGAATCCGAAAACCGAAAGATCCGACATAAACAAATGCTTTATTTTCGTTTTCGTTGCTACAACAGTTCGATATAGATAGGAGATTCGACGTGACGCTGACAATAACAATCTGTGTCTATCGAACCTGTGGTCGAATGTGCCTAACCTTAACTCTATTAGTCCAAGATTATTCTACATAGGAGAGAAAAGATTCGACATTATAGAGAGAAAAGATTCGACATAGGAGAGAAAGATTCGACATAGGAGAGGAAAGATTCGACATAGGAGAGAAAAGATTCGACATAGGAGAGGAAAGATTCGACATAGGAGAGGAAAGATTCGACATAGGAGAGGAAAGATTCGACATAGGAGAGGAAAGATTCGACATAGGAGAGGAAAGATTCGACATAGGAGAGGAAAGATTCGACATAGGAGAGAAAAGATTCGACATAGGAGAGAAAAGATTCGACATAGGAGAGAAAAGATTCGACATTATAGAGAGAAAAGATTTGACATTATAGAGAGAAAAGATTCGACATAGGAGAGAAAAGATTCGACATTATAGAGAGAAAAGATTCGACATAGGAGAGAAAAGATTCGACATTATAGAGAGAAAAGATTCGACATAGAGAGAAAAGATCACTGCTTGTGGGCGGAACATTCGACAGACACCATAAGCCTTCAATGACAGATTCGACCTTAATTAATTCAGATTTTCGGACGAATGCAATTTTTAACGAAAAACGAAATAAATAAAAACGAATTTCGGGAGTAACTAAATAAATTTATTTTTTGCACGAAAACGAAATTCCGAAACGAAATATTTCAGTGTGCACATGTCTAATATCTATATGCCCATGCCATAGATGTGCTCAATCAAAGACGATAGGCTGAACAACCTGAGTCCCCTGTCCTTATACAGACTGCCTGATCTGTGGGAGAAAAGCCACAAAGATCTGACCTGATCGTCCTTGAACTGAAATTGTCATTGTATTTATCAGCTGGCACATTCTAATCTTGCAGCAAGCGGTCAATAAGGCTTGAGTATTAGTTGTATTTTATGTAACTGCAAATGAACTTCACTTATTCAATGGCTTTATGAAAGCCTCAGATTTGACGGAAAGAATACCGTTGTGTAATGGCATGTCTGCTATTCAAAAACGTATCATGCAGAGCTGGATGAATTTTAAAGAACAAAAAAATAATACATTCTGATGCTTAGTGGTGCAGTTTAAAAGACCAGTCAGCCATAAAGAAAAACAAAAATGAGATATTTGGCATTTTATGAAAATATAATGTGTGCTTTTTTGTAATATGTTTACAGCCAATTCAAGGTAAAAGTGGTTCAAGTGTGTCAGTTATTATAATTAGTATTACTAAACAGGGTGTCTGGATCTCCTTGTCAGCAGAGCTTAATAGCTGTCTGCACTTCTTGCAGATAAACAGGTATTTTTGTGTACTTGCAGGATCTTTAATGGCTCAGGGAGTAAAAGCAAGCCGTTAAGCCGCAATACCACTGCTAAAGGAGGCCTATTCGAGTGAATAGGGCCACAGCGCAATGGCCCTGCAACCAAGTGTTGTAGCGCCAGTGGATCTGAATTTTGAGGGTTAATCCACCTCTCAAATGCCCTCTATGGATCGCTTTTCAGAAGGGCAGGAGTATAAATGCACCTATGAACGAGCCTTAAAGGGATAAAACACAGGGATATGTGCATGCAAAGCAGAAATGTACTACATGTTTTTCTATGCCTTACCATATGCTTTAGAAGTGGTTGTAGATATTAGCCACACTTGCAGTACATTTGGTGGCGGCTGGTGCTCAATATTTTGGGGATGGGGGGCGCAAGAGATCAGTGACCCCCCCCGCAACGGGAGATGGACAACAGCGATCAGTGGCCTTACCTTAGGAGGCCGATGCTGCTCCTTGCTCCAGCTTGCGAGGGAAGAGCCAAGACCGTTGCTTCTCCTCCCTGCCGAACAGGCGTTGCTTCTCCGGGCAGGAAGTGGGTCCTGAGACCCAATTGGCCGGGAGTCCTAAGACTCCCAAGCCAGTCGAGTCTCAGGACCCGCTCCCTGATTGGCCGGGAGGAAAAACAGGAAGACAATAGTGAATTTGAATTTGCTATTATCACACAACTGGGTGGGCTCAGGGCACAGTGCTCTGCGCCCCAAGCCCACCCTTTTTTAAGCCAATTAGAGCCTCAGGCTCTAATCATGTGCTTAAAAAAAAGAAAACCCCATTGGAATCCATGCATCCAGCACCTTGCATGTAGATTAGGGGCAGGGCACATGGATTAAAGGGGCGGCGCCCCTGCGCCCCTAATGGACGCCACTGAGTACATTATTATTATTATTATAATACAGGATTTATATAGTGCCAACAGTTTACGCAGCACTTTACAATATAAAGGGGGGCAATACAATTACAACACAGTTTAATACAGAAGAAGTATGAGGGCCTTGCCCATGGAGCTTACAATCTAAAGATTGTCTCCAGTGAGTCAGCTGACTTATAGACTTGCATTGTGAGAAAGAGCAGTAGTAAAACACAATTAATGTGTAGCACAGCAAAACAAGAAGCACAGTCTGCATTTTTAGAAAGCATATATTGCTGTCTCCATGTACATATATTTTCTGTATATAAAAACTATATACAGTTAAAATATATACATGTAGCACTACCCCCGTAGGAGCTGCTGGTTTAGATTTGGGTCAATGCACGTTACCCCACCATTCTTTGTCTAGGGGATGAGAGTCTATACACTTCAGGAGAAACTTCAATGTGCACACAAGTTGTAAATCTTTTTTCTTTGCTTTTATTTCACACCAACTTGCAGGGGAAAAGGGCGGAGGGCTAGGGGAAGTTCAGGCACGTGATGCAGACCACTGAGGAACTTTAGGTTTCAAAACGACACTAAACAAAGTACACATACCACTTTCCTTCGAGTGGAAGTTGCTCACCCAGGTAGACCTCTCTCACCGGCCTAGCAGCCAGGGTGGAGCACGGACCCAAAGTCTCTGCACAGACTTGATGAAAGTAGAACAGGTAGACAATCCTCTGCCACAGGATTGGGCGATGTGGACAAATTATAACTTGGTCCTCTGCCAAAGGACTTAGCAAGTGTTCAGCCGAGCAGTATCAGAGCCTTTAAGCCGGACCGGCGATACTGCAGGGTAGCATTCGGCTAGGGTGCATCCTCCAATAGAGTCGCCAGGCCTCCTCCCAAGATACCAGCCTTCCGCTGGGTTCTCTCCAGGACGGGTCCTCCCCCGGTTCCTCCATTTAGTGGCTTCTTCCCTCAGGACAGACAGCACAGGATCACCCTCGAGCCGTAGGCCCCAGACAGGACATCTGGGCCTACTTTGCAGGTGCACAGCCTCGGTCCAGCAGGCCCCGAGGCGGGGAAAACGAGACAGGCAGCGACACATGCCTTGAGCCAGGAGGGCCACATGGCAAAACGAGCCCAGAACAATGGCGTCTGCCCCTTAAGTAACCTTCCCCAGCATGCTCAGCGGGGAGACCACTCCCACTGAGCTGTTCCCGGGGAAAGATACCCAATCCGCTCTGGCTTGGTTGTGTTACAAAACTGGCCTGTGGTGGTAACGCCACCTACCGGCGAACAGCGGGAAATTCTTCCAACACAGCCACAGCCGAAACAGAGGCCAATTTAGCCTTCACAATCAGATCTGAGCCAGTAAGTGGCTCAGATACCTACTAGATTTAAATATAGCGCCTGATCATCAGGAGCAGGGCGCTACATACAGTTATATAGGTATTCTGCATAAAAATCATATGAATAAACAAGGAATTTAAAGTATCACACATAGGTTGATAAGAATATTTACATCAAGCTTGTCATACCTGTATATATGAACAATAAAAGATTATTATTTTGTTTAAAGTATTCGCTTGAAATATGTTAACTGCCGGGGTTGACCTTTTGAAAATGCTATCCATTTGTCTTCAATATTTTGAGACACTGACCTGGAACAAGCACGTAGCAGAAGTCCGAGCAAAGTCAAACACCTGATGTGCATACTCTTGTTCCCTGACGCAAAAAGTGGTGAACCAATTGGATCAGCAATTTAATTAGAAGAGATCAGTCATGACAGCTTACATGTTTTTTTTCAGTACAGGTTTTCTTTATCAGTAGAAAATATTCATAACTCTGCTGCCTCCCTTCCCCCATACCAGTGTCCTGTCCCCCCCTTTTCCCCCATACCAATATCCTCTACCCCCCTTCCCCATATAGCAGTGTCCTCTGCTCCCCCTTTCCCCCCATAGTAGTGCCCCCTGCTCACCCTTTTCACTCATAGCAGTATCCTCTGCCCTACTTCCCTTCATATCAGTGTCTTTTACCAACCCCCCTTCCCCCTCATAGCAGTGTCTCCCCCCCCATAGCTCTGCCCCTTTCACAACACCTCCCACACAAGCATAAGCATTCTCCTACCTATTTTTGTAGACCAGGGGTGCCCAACCAGTGGCCCGCGGAGCCCTCTGATGTGGCCCGCGAACTTCTGCTCTGGGATGGTGGTTTGGCAAGCCCAGATCGCAGGTTGCTGACCCGTCATCCCAGAGCATCAGTGTTGTGAATGAAGCCGGTGGTAGAGAAAGCAAGCAGCTGCAGAGCAGAGCCACATAAGCTGATGCTTCCTGTATAGCGCCAGCTCCTGTCACAATCGATACCAAATGCACTCTGTCTGGGACTGCAACAGCCGGGGAAAACTGAATGGAAGACTGTTATTAAAGGTAAGTTTATTACTGAAATCACAGTGTATATATGGGCATATCTGTTTTGCAGTGGTTACTAGGCTGCTTTCAAACTAATCCGCAGGTGCAACGCAGTGAACCTGCAGGTTACCTGCACTAAGCCTTAAGCCTTGTACACACGGTCAGATTATTGGATGAATTTCTGTCAGTTTTTGTTGGATGCTAGTCTCAAATCGTAAGTGGAGAGGGTACTCACCATCAGAAAATTCTCTGATGACAGAATTCAACGTCAGAAGTGACGTAATGTATTGAATTGTTTTGTATGTGTTCTTTCATTTCTGAGCATGCCTAAAAAAAACAAAAAACAGAAGGATCTGTCCCCTTCCGTCTGGGCGGATTGAATTGGAGGGCCAATAGAGTAGCGTGGGCTGTGTCCGTGTCTGTTCAGCATAAGCAGCGTGGACACAGACCTGTCATCCGCCAATTCCACTCATCATTCCACTCATTTTGGCCTGTGACCAGTTACCAAGTCGCTTCAGTGGTTCTCGCTCTTCAAAAGGTTGGGCACCCTTGGTGTAGACAGAGGAGAGAGTGGAAGGCAGCACAGCTCAGGACAGGGAGCGGGAGCTGCTGGAATTAACTTTTCATATTAAGAATAAGATTATTGGTTGCTAGGACCACCCTGTGTCCTAGTAACCAATCACCTGCTAGTTAACAAAATAATTTAACTTGGCCAGCTCTCGCTCCCACTCCTGCCCTCCGTCCTGAGCTGTGCTGCCTCCCACTCTGCATAATGCCATGAGGATAAGAGCGGCAGGGGCAGCGGTGGAGAAGGAAGGCAAGGGGACGGGAGGACCGGCATCTATGTGGCCAGGGGGAGGCAAAGCAGGGATCTGTTCGTGATCTACCTGTCGCCTGTCGGCGGTCGACGTGTAGATTGCGATTGACAGGTTGCCGTCCCCAAGAGTGCCTGAGCAACAAGTTACAAAATGTCTTTTGTCAATGAATATATGAAGCACTATGCTAATTCGTACACATGTCGTAAAATAACAATTTTTCATGGTAAATCATCTTGTCCATTAAAAATGAAAGTCGGACTCCAACTTGAGCTCTTACAACCCCCCCCCCCCCCCTCCTTAACTCCTTTGGAGCACCCTGTACCTTTTATTCATTTTCAACAAAATCAGTATACATTTCTTTAATCCTATAGTCTTCTTTCTGCTCATATGAAGTCGCAGGTCTTATTACCTAAATGATGCAGGAAACAACACCACATAATGATAAGGCACTGTTCCCTTCAGCATTCCCCTCTGAGTGCAAGACAGCTAGATAACATAACCTGTAAGGGGTAGGTCTCTGATGCTCTGGGTTTACAGTAAGTGGGTTGAATGATGTTGATCGTCATTCAACCTGGAAGAGGATCAGCATTGAATGACTGGAGCCATGAGTCTAAAGGTAGGGTAAGAATCGCAGGTCAGAGATGCCATTTATTTATTTTTTCAGATGTTGGACTACTAACGTTTTCCAAGCAGTTGGGCTTTAACGTTATCCAAGCAGTTATTGTCTGTAGCACACTTGATAGCGTGACTGCAACAGTTCTTTAATGTAATGGTTCTCTAGCAACATACTGTACATGTACACTGGCCTATTGGTTACCATTATTATTTATGACGTTTTTTATCACACAAAGATTCTTTTACATGAACAAGACTACTAAGAATTTTGACAACATGGCATATGAAACATTAAACCCCTTATAATATCACTGGCTGATCAAACAGTGTATGCCTCCACAGAGAGCATTTTTCGTTACAAAACTGATAGCTCTACTTTGCTCCTGAAAAGATTTTGCTGCACTACCTGTCAGTAATGGCTTTTTCTTTGGAACCTCAGATAATACACACTGTGGACACAAAAAAGAAATGTCCAGAGTTTGATTAGCAGTCAAGTTAAAAGGGCTAAGGAGCTTTGTGAATCTCTGAACGAATGCAATAATACCATGGTGGTTTTTGATGCCGATAGTTTTCATGTTTTACAATGTGTGCTGTGAAAGTAAAGTTAAAGAGGAAATGTAAAGGTTTTAGACATTTCAGAGCATCCTGTTTATTAAATAGATCATGACCAACCTTTATTTTTATGAGGAGCCAAATCTTCTATTCCATACATCTTGGACGAGGCATATAATATAGTGAAGGGTTCAGATTATGAATTTATACATTACACATGATGAAATATGGCAGATTATGAGGCAATTACCGTATTTATCAGCGTATAACACGCACAGGCGTATAACACGCACCCTAACTTTAAGAGGGAAGTTTCAGGAAAAAAACTTTCCACAGCCCCCTGCGTATAACACGCAGGCACAGTTTACCCTCTATTTTCAGGGTAAAAAAGTGAGACCCCGTGTCTAAGGGACAAAACAGTGGCGACAAGGATTGTGGATTTTAGCACACATGGCCTTCATAGGGTTTATTCAACCATTTGATCCTGCTGCTGAGTCATGGAGCTCCTGGGGGGAGAGGCTGGAGCAGTATATAGAAGCAAATAGTGTGGCTGCAGAAAAGAAAGTTGCAGTTTTCCTCACAACATTGGGTCAAGCTGCATATGGCACTCTTAGAGACCTAATTTCTCCAGACAAGCCAGCTTCTAAGCTCCTGCCTGAGTTAATTCAGAAGCTACATGAGCACTACAACCCAAAGCCATTAGAGATTGCAGAGCAGTTGGTGACCATATTCCTGAGGAGCCCGGACATGTGCCTGCAGTTGCAGAGATTGATTTGTCTGTTGGACACCCACTGACACCTCCAGAACCTTTAACAGCCTCTACCCCTCCTAGTGCTGTGCCACTTCGTAAGTCTGCCCGCCAAAGATGTCAAACTCCTCGTTGGCAAAGCACTGAAATCTTACGGGACACTTTGGAGGTCAGGAAACAGAGACAAAGGGCTCATAACGTGATGCCGGAGCAACAGAACTGAGTTGGAGATACTATTTGCTGAACTGATCCTGCTTGCCTTGTTATTTTATGTGTTGAGTATTTTATGTGTTGAGTATTTTGTTATCTTGTTATATTATTTTTTTTCCTATTGTTTTTTTTTTTTATGGGAAAAAGATGAGGTGTGATGTTTGTGCTGGAGCACTGTGTGACCCTTATCCATTTTCTCCTGATGCATGCTGGGGGAGGGGCTGTACCAGGAGGTAAGAGAGTGTGTGTGGAACTGGGAAGCAGCAGCATGATATACAGAAGGGATTACATCTGGTAATGACAGAAGCCTGTTGTATTAGGACTCCATGTAACAAAGTCATCATGTTCTGAGTGAGTAATAAACCCTCTCCATGGTTAAGAAGTTCATCCGGCCTGTGTGTAACTTGCTGAGCAGATACTGGCAGCATTGCTAGCAGCACCCTGAGAGACCTCGCGTCTAAGGGATATAACACGAGTGTTATACACCAATAAATACAGTAGTTCGTTTTCTGTACTCCTTTAAAGTAAACCGATTCCAAAGTTCAAAAAATGAAATGAACAAAAAATTTGTTATAAATTACATAAGCAGAGGTCATCCTCACTGAGAGCCAAATGTGAATCTGATCAAAAAGTTTAAAAACATAGCTAGTTAGACACAAATGTAGTGTGAAATTATTGTAGTTGTAGGTGGATGATGGTTGCATTACATTTATATTTACACATGTGTGTTGAGGCTTCTCATAACTTCCATTGTCTTCATATAAGAAAAAATATATAGTCGCGCTAACTTATGAATATAAACATAAGCCCACCACTGAGTAATTGAAAAAATTGTTTCCAAATCACCACAGTGATAAATTATGTGAGTGCTCAGTGAAGAACAATAACTAAACAATGTAAACAAAGCATATAAATTAATAATAATACAAACTTAATTAATAATATTATTACATGCTTGTATAGGACCCTTAAATGATCAAGTCTAAAGTCCATACAAAAAAACACACCCGTGATCAAGTGTCCATACTAGATAAAAAAGAAAAAAGGAAAAAAGAAAGAAAACAAAACAAAAACGATTCCAAATCTTCTTGTATTCGTGACTTTCACCACCACCAGTAAAAATTCCTGCTTACCAAAAAGCGATGGTCCCCTATGACGGAGGACCCCAAACAGCCTCAAATGGTAATCAATAGGACTCCAAGCTTCAGTATATGTTGAGCCTCAATTAATTTGGTAGCCAAAACGCTCATATACCATCATGCAGTACTCGATGCGGAACATGAAAGGAAGGGAGGACACTACATAGTGTAAAATCCTTGGTGGATGTTTATTTAAAAGAAGAAAACATACTTACAAAAATGCAGTTTAAAAACAGCCTTAGAAGTGTGACAGCGCCGACCGGTCAAAGGCGCTAGTCACACACATACGTCCGTGGAAGTCGAGCAGTGGAGGGTGACGTCAGCACAAAGCTCGTATCCTGCCCTACGCGTTTCGTGAAAATTCACGTCGTCTCGGGGCACGGGCGATGGGCTGCGTCACCCCCTCTTTATAGGGAACACAAGAACTCAAGGGTCCGGCCCGAGGGAGGGCGCGCGCGCGCGCACCTCGCGCCGCGAGGTAACCACGCCACGCTATCGCATCCGCCAAACAGCAAAAACAGCGGATGCGCGCGCATCTCTCCCCACGAGGAAACCAAGCCTCGTTTGCAAATACATACCGTGCGCGTCATCACGCCAAGCGGGATGACGAAAACATGGTGGGGAGTATGCCGCACATACGCGTGTCCATGGCAACAATGGCCACGGCCGCAATACGCGCGCCACCCAAGGGGGAGGAGCCTCCAGGTGTGTCACAGGAGACAGTAAGACCCACAACCTCCGCCGCAACCATAATGTGCGGTGAACATAATGGGACCTTAAACTGCTCCAAATTTAACAACCTAACTATAGAGGACATATACATACATGAATAAAATATAAAACATAAATGTCATAACAATATCTAAAACCATACATGTTTAAAAATACGTAGATAAATTGCCTCATAATAGTTAATAGTCCTTAAATGATAATAAAATCACCAAGGTTACAACAGTTACCATCTAATCTCGTCCCTCTTACAACCCCGCTTAACATGGTCAAATGTCCATTACAAAACGGGAAAAAGAGACGGAAATAAACGGTTAAATTTAAACGGAATAAGGAAAAGAGGAAGAAAAAAGTGTGCATACAGCACAATCTGCATCTCCCAAAAACTATAATTCAATATAATTCAATAGTCCACCCCAAACAGCCATTATAAAAACACAATTAACTGATTGGCTAGATTGAAGAATTGTCCCTAAACGATAACAACAGAGGTATCAGATTCTCTTTTGAGGCCAGTCAGGAGTCAGTACACTATCTGGATTTGAAAATTTCAGTGGTTGATGGCAAATTTGTTACGACCACTTATTTCAAACCAACTGACAGGAACTCATATATTCCGCTTGACAGTTGTCATTATGCCCCTTGGTTGAAGGCCGTCCCCCAGGGACAATTCACCAGATTGAGACGTAACTGTACAGACTTAGAGGCTTTCAAATGCCAGGCCGAGATCCTCTCTAAGAGATTTGTTGATAAAGGTTATCAACAGAGTGATCTGTCTCAATTGATACAATCTGTCAGTGAGATCGATCGAGAATCATTGTTGGCTGACAGGGAGAGGGTGGTTAGGGATGGTAAGTTTTCTCTTCCATTTATTACCACCTACTCCGTACAGCATCAGACCATTAAAAGTCTGATACGTAAGCACTGGCATGTGTTAACCAGTGATTTAGTGTTGGCACCGTCCCTTCCAGAGAGACCAGCTATTGTATTTAGGGGGGCGTCTACACTGTCCAGTAGGGTGGCCCCAAGTGTCCAGGACCCCCCACGGGCCAATAGAACATTTCTAGAGAACTTGACAGGATACTATAGATGCAAAAAATGCCAAGTGTGCAGCCTGAATAGCTGCAGGGATAGGAAGATTAGCCATTTTTCTTCAACGAGCACGGGCCGTTCCTATGAAATCGAACCCTTTATTACTTGTTCATCTTTGGGGGTTATTTACCTCATACAATGCCCTTGCGGTCTCCAATACGTGGGGAGGACCAAAAGGGCAGTAAGGGTGAGACTTAACGAACATATAGCGAACATACGCAAAGGTTTCGATAAACACTCTGTATCCAGGCACTACGATCAAGTTCACAAGAGAGACCCGTCTGGTACACTATTCATCGCTATTGACAAATATAGACCCCACTGGAGAGGCAGCTCGCTTGTGAGAGAAATCTCCAAGCAGGAAATGGCATGGGTATACAGGTTGAGAACTTATGTTCCGCATGGACTCAACGTGGACACCGATGTCAACGCTTTTATTAACAATTCTTGAATCAATCTAGCCAATCAGTTAATTGTGTTTTTATAATGGCTGTTTGGGGTGGACTATTGAATTATATTGAATTATAGTTTTTGGGAGATGCAGATTGTGCTGTATGCACACTTTTTTCTTCCTCTTTTCCTTATTCCGTTTAAATTTAACCGTTTATTTCCGTCTCTTTTTCCCGTTTTGTAATGGACATTTGACCATGTTAAGCGGGGTTGTAAGAGGGACGAGATTAGATGGTAACTGCTGTAACCTTGGTGATTTTATTATCATTTAAGGACTATTAACTATTATGAGGCAATTTATCTACGTATTTTTAAACATGTATGGTTTTAGATATTGTTATGACATTTATGTTTTATATTTTATTCATGTATGTATATGTCCTCTATAGTTAGGTTGTTAAATTTGGAGCAGTTTAAGGTCCCATTATGTTCACCGCACATTATGGTTGCGGCGGAGGTTGTGGGTCTTACTGTCTCCTGTGACACACCTGGAGGCTCCTCCCCCTTGGGTGGCGCGCGTATTGCGGTCGTGGCCATTGTTGCCATGGACACGCGTATGTGCGGCATACTCCCCACCATGTTTTCGTCATCCCGCTTGGCGTGATGACGCGCACGGTATGTATTTGCAAACGAGGCTTGGTTTCCTCGTGGGGAGAGATGCGCGCGCATCCGCTGTTTTTGCTGTTTGGCGGATGCGATAGCGTGGCGTGGTTACCTCGCGGCGCGAGGTGCGCGCGCGCGCGCCCTCCCTCGGGCCGGACCCTTGAGTTCTTGTGTTCCCTATAAAGAGGGGGTGACGCAGCCCATCGCCCGTGCCCCGAGACGACGTGAATTTTCACGAAACGCGTAGGGCAGGATACGAGCTTTGTGCTGACGTCACCCTCCACTGCTCGACTTCCACGGACGTATGTGTGTGACTAGCGCCTTTGACCGGTCGGCGCTGTCACACTTCTAAGGCTGTTTTTAAACTGCATTTTTGTAAGTATGTTTTCTTCTTTTAAATAAACATCCACCAAGGATTTTACACTATGTAGTGTCCTCCCTTCCTTTCATGTTCCGCATCGAGTACTGCATGATGGTATATGAGCGTTTTGGCTACCAAATTAATTGAGGCTCAACATATACTGAAGCTTGGAGTCCTATTGATTACCATTTGAGGCTGTTTGGGGTCCTCCGTCATAGGGGACCATCGCTTTTTGGTAAGCAGGAATTTTTACTGGTGGTGGTGAAAGTCACGAATACAAGAAGATTTGGAATCGTTTTTGTTTTGTTTTCTTTCTTTTTTCCTTTTTTCTTTTTTATCTAGTATGGACACTTGATCATGGGTGTGTTTTTTTGTATGGACTTTAGACTTGATCATTTAAGGGTCCTATACAAGCATGTAATAATATTATTAATTAAGTTTGTATTATTATTAATTTATATGCTTTGTTTACATTGTTTAGTTATTGTTCTTCACTGAGCACTCACATAATTTATCACTGTGGTGATTTGGAAACAATTTTTTCAATTACTCAGTGGTGGGCTTATGTTTATATTCATAAGTTAGCGCGACTATATATTTTTTCTTATTTGTATGCACTGTTAGTTTTCAGAATAGTTGCTGCTTTTTCCCTTTGTTTGTTCCTAGGCATTTGATATATCTGCCTAGTTCCATACCTGTAGCGCAATTTCTTTTTTCACTTTCTAACATTGTCTTCATATACCTTCCCGCTCAACATGTATGAGGCTTTACAAGTATAATGAGAATTTTGGGAAGATACCTACAAGTGTACTGTGAAGAGAGATTAAAGTGGATATAAACCCAGATAGGTTTCACACATCTAAAGAATAAGGCACACCACCAGAAATTCATTTATAGGGAAAATGCTTTAAAAATAAAGTAATAAATAGCTTTTATTTATTTTAATTTCTAGGTCACGTGACTTTTGTTCTTCTTTTCACCTCTGCAATGCCACATTGAGGGCTGGGCTAAGCACCAGATAGCAATCCCTGTGGGGTAGATCTTATGCTTGACTGCCAGCTCCGCTCAACTTTGCATGGCCTATCTGAAAAGACTGAAGTGACGTCACCAGGACCTGTGACCTGGCTTAGCCTAGACCAGGTAGAAAAAAGGGGGAGAAAGTTGAAGGATCAAAAAGTCCTTCAGCAAAATAATTCTTCTACAAGGCTCAACTGGTTATACAGACTTATAATGAGTGAACCGCAATTAGTGAAGTAGAAAATTTCATTAATTTATTCAATTAGTTTTAAACAAAACACAACATCAAGAACACCTGATTAAAATGAGACTAATCAACAAAAACACTAAACAAGGATGGCCACCCGATCAACCATACACACCGAATTCATTCATCCGCTAGTGATCTTTAATAGTAATACCGGTATTGAAAATGTAAAAAAATTGTTCATCAATATCAATTGAATAATCCTGGTGAATGGAGATAATTGCTTGTCTCCACTTGGGGCTATGGGAGGAAGAACTGGTGTACACATCCACCCTCTATCGTGAGCATAGCCATCTATGGCTAAGATTCATTGACGATGTGATCATGCTATGGGGTGGGTCCCCAGATGAACTTAAGCTATTCATGAGTGAACTCAATTTAAATGATAGGAACATTAAATTGACCTACACATGGGACCAGCAGAGCCTTTCCTTTTTGGATCTATCTATATCAGTCATTGATGACCAATTGTCTACCAGGACTTTTAGGAAGGACACAGCAGCCAATAACCTCCTCTTTGCTGGTAGCCATCACCCCAGGTCACTAATACAAGGAATTCCAGTGGGGCAATTCTTAAGAAGCAGAAGAAACTGCTCTAGGGATGATGATTTCCACACAGAGGCGAGCCAGTTATATAGCAGATTTAGAGATAGAGGATATTCACATGGCTGCTTAAGAAAAGCCAAGAGAAGAGCCTTCCAAACTGATAGAAAGGACCTGCTAATTAAAAAGAAAAAAGAGAAAGAAACTCATTTACAAGCTCCTATTCGTATCATCACTAAGTATGGTACCCAATGGGAACAGGTCAGGAGTATACTCAGCCAGCATTGGCATATCCTGTCAGAAGCCCCTATCCTTGGCGAGTTTGTGGGTGACCGTCCCCTGCTCACTGCAAGGAGATCCCGTAATTTAAAAGACAGTCTTGTTCAGTCTGAATATGTCAGGTCAACCAAACCAAATTGGTTGACTGATTTACCCCCCCTTAAGGGCATGTATGCCTGTGGGAGGTGCTCCATATGTAAATATACAGACCGCACTGATGTGTTCACCAACTCAGATGGTACTAAAACCTTTAAAATTACCAACTTTATCAATTGTCTTACTACCCGAGTTATATACATGTTATCCTGCCCATGCGGGAAAATATATGTGGGAAAAACAAAACGACAATTAAGAATTAGAGTTGGTGAACACATCCAAACCATAATGAAAAAAGATGACGAACGGCGACTTTCACTTCATTTTCTGAAATACCACGACGGTAAACCGGATGGATTAACTGTTAAGGGAATCTACCGCCTAAACCTTCCCCATCGACGCGGTGATTTTGATCAAATTTTATATAGAAAAGAAAAAATGTGGATATACAATTTGGACAGTATGCAGCCGGCTGGGTTAAACAATGAATGTAATTTATCCGTGTTCCTTGATACCTAACTGATCTATTGTGGTCTGGGTACTAGACAAAGTTTCAATTTTTCAGCCACTATTAGGGCTGTTAAATCTAGTGCTAATGACAGAAACATACCTAGACAAAAATACCCTCAATCCACTAGTGGTCTCAGTATATGAACCGAGACAAATCATTTGTAGAAATATTCAACTAACCTTCATAAACTAACAGCAGTTTGTGCTTAATATGGAGATAATCTATCTTTGGTTAACAGTGAAATATACGATTTAACAGGGTTACATGAGAACGATGGCGTAATATGAACAGCTTGATCGTCCTGTCATATACACTTATCACCAAGGATAAATAGAACCGTGAGGAATAGTCTTGAGAATTAAGTAGTATAGTATTGATTGATTCAATCGGCAAATTCTGCCAACTAAGGACTTTTTGGCGATATGCCTACTTTTTTATTCTATATGTTCTTTCTATTACTGTGCCTCAGAAAACAACTGTAGAAAGTTTCTCACTATAGTGATGACCGATCTTGGCTTAATGGGGAAATATGCCTCTTAACATGGCTACACGAGAGTTACGGTGTGATCTGTACAGCACGATCAGCTAGTCACATATATATTCACTGTATAGAATGAACTAACCTTGATGATTTTTGATGAGAACAGATTGGCTTAGTATTGACCGATTGAATCGGTAAGTCCTCCCAACTAAGTGCTCTTGTCATAGGCCCACTAGTATATACTTTAGGCTATTCTATTATTGTGTTTCCATCGCTTTGTCCAATTTTTGATTTATCTATGTGATTTATTTGTTCTGAAACCGATGAGCTGAGTGCCTTGATAGTTTATAACCGCAGCAAAGACTTACTCTGGTAAGCGGCTATTGTTTCGAAATAATATTGATAGATTAATTATGGACAATGCGCTTAACAGTTCCCTGTATGGTTACTCTTGGTACAATGAAAAGGCTGACTGATAGGTTGAGAAGATGGAATAATCTGTAATTAACGAAAGCATTTATTAATGTCCATTGGATGTTCTCTATATAAACTACTGCTATAAAATGTCCTGTTATTCGTATACAGACCATACCATTTTCTCACTACCAGATTCTGTCTATTATCTTGACAGATCTGATCGTTACGTGTATTGCAACCACTTTGGTGCAATTAGGATACGTTTTGACTGATCTCCAAACATTAGAGGTACTCTAAAGTTGTGAACTTTTAAAACCTGGGTAATCCGCAATAATAAAGTTTGATGCACTAGTTTTCGTTTCACAGAAAAAATTCCCCCTCGTTTTTTATTTATTTTTCCTATAGTCTTCAGTGACATATTTGTATGAATTAGCACGAATGGTGGTGTGATTGATCCACATAAGTAACAGGTGATTATATTTGAAACACCTGTTTAAATCATCTATATTAGGACAGACACCAGACCAATGCGCATGCTCCGATGAAGCTTGATGAAAGAGAAACATGTAAGCAGTTTAGCAGTTTGATGCTACATTTTATGTAGTTCCTGAACATGGATGTTCCACCCATATGACTAACTACTGAATCATCTGCCCCGATCATAATACCATTGCCTCTTGATGTGAAGATACTTCACCGGCACGTTAAATACCTAAGCTCTACAACTCCGGCAAGGTCTACAGCTACTCTATGGAGACATCTACGGATCCAAGTAAATGAATGGGTGTGAAGCAGCCCCACACAACAGAATTTAGATGTGAATCATTGAATCATCACCGGATTGACACGCAGTAAATTGGTGAGTGTTTGTTACATATGGGATCATATGCAAACCAAAAGACTATTGATCTGGATGGCTGAGTGACCGAGTGACCCAGTGAAGACATCTAAGGTGAGCTGTAGGATCGTGTTTTCAGCATCAGGCACTATTCTCATAGCATGCTCCTGTGTACACTATGTCCAGCCAAGCTATCCTTTTGTCACCCAGTAAATATGCGTGAACACTAACCGGTCCACCTTTTTGATTCACCTAATAGACCAATCCGGTAACCATACTCTTGGAGCCATTATTTGAATTATCTCCATTCACCAGGATTATTCAATTGATATTGATGAACAATTTTTTTACATTTTCAATACCGGTATTACTATTAAAGATCACTAGCGGATGAATGAATGCGGTGTGTATGGTTGATCGGGTGGCCATCCTTGTTTAGTGTTTTTGTTGACTAGTCTCATTTTAATCAGGTGTTCTTGATGTTGTGTTTTGTTTAAAACTAATTGAATAAATTAATGAAATTTTCTACTTCACTAATTGCGGTTCACTCATTATAAGATTTATTAGAAAAATTTTTCCATAAAAAGTTCACACAGTATGAACATCCAAAACAAAACTCCAAAGCATAACAAAGAAATCCAAAAAATCCACACTCTAGAATATAAGTAGGCAGCGTGATAGGAACAGCAAGAGCTGGTGTATTTGTCCCGACCGGTTTTGTCTAATAAGACTTCTACTGGGGTATACAGAAACTCTCTGTTCCCCACGCTTTTATAGAGAAAGGAATGTAGTTTTAAAATTAAACACAGCTGATCACTCATTGTATTTCCCGCTTCCGGGATCACCATACCCTATTGCTAGAGCTGATAATAATGTGAATCCAGCCCCTAGTGGGATTAGCCAATAGTGTCACTTGTACCATGGAAGAGCTCCGCCGCATCATCCACTCTCAGTCTCCTGGCTGTCAGCGTGCGGGAATACATCAGTACCATGTGACTATCTCTTGCAATACATCATCCGCATAGTAGTCTGGGAAATGTAGTCACAAAGAGGGCCATAGGCCATAATCACGCACAGCATTATCCGGCATTGACCCCACCCCCATGCCTTCATTCCCACCAATGATAGAACCGGAGTGCACAATCTCGCAACAGACATTAAAGCAGCGTAAGCCGAGATGTGCTCACGGACAGATCCAAATGCTCCGGTCGTCATGGTGATATGCACAGAGGGCGGCCGCAGCGGAGGTGTGTCTTTGGTACGTCATCTGTCTCGATTACTCGAGCTTCCACCCTGAGGCATGTTGGGAAGTGTAGTTTTAAAGTAAGAACGGAAGGAAATTAATAATAGTAAAGTAGTTAGATAGATACGGTTGTTCTATCCCTCAATACTTATAAGAGGGAGGGGGAGAGAACCGCAAACCTCTATCATACATCGATTTTATAATCAGTCTCGGAATCAGAAATTGAACTAAAAATCAAAATGTTCACTATTGTTGGCAACCATCAGAGATTAATGGGTATTATAAAATAAAAAATTAAAATATATTAATTAAAAAATGGGCTTGGTGTCCCGGATAAGGAACTACACCTATACAGCCTTCATAATGGCATGGTACCGCTCCAATAAATGTAAATAATCATAAATCCAATATAACTTGAGTGTCATATATTAACAATATGGTATGGGCATCATATGCCACGTATCAAAGGAAACGGTTCATGGATGTATTAAAATGAGAATGCACATAAAATAGAATAAACCATAAAGATGTATAACAGATTATAGAAACTATAATAGTATCATCTTCATAGTAACATAGCAACCACTATAGAGAGATGCACTTTGACATGCATCCAATGTAACATAAATGTCCTATATATATAATGAATATGGCATAGGTATCAAGTAGAGAGGCAGTTCATAGATGTATTACAGTAAAAAATGCACACAAAAAAAGGAAGAGGAATAAACCACAAAGGTGTATACAAAAATGGGTCAAGCCTTATTTATAAAAGCGTTAATGTCCCAATCAACGTTTAGGCCATAAGGACTGTAACACTTAAGCTGATATATCCAGTATGTTTCTAATTTAGAAACCCCTCTCAGGCGGGATTCACCCCTCCAACTAGGGACAAATTTGTCTATGATTTGAAACATAGTACCTTTGGGGTTCTTATTATGGAATTCTAAATAATGTCGTGGGACACTGTGATTTGTTTTGCCCTTTTTTATGCTGGTTAGATGTTCCCCCACTCTTATTGAAAAAGTGCGAATAGTGCGACCTACATACTGTTTCCCGCATGGGCAGGTAAGTAAATATACTATATATTTTGTCGCACATGTTGTAAAGCTTTTCATTTGATAATCAATCCCTGTGGATGTAGACCTAAAAGTGTCCGTTTTTCGTTTTCCACAAATGTTAATTTGACAAACCTTGCATTTTCTGCAGGGATAATATGCCTTTAAGTGTGGAAAAAAGGCTGGTAATATTGGTGGATCAGAAACGTTGGGCGCAATGCGATTTCTCAGTGAGGGTGCCCCTCGATATGTTACGCCCGCTTTTTCAGGAAGTGTGGGTCCTAGAATCTGGTCATTTTTCAAAATTTTCCAGTGTTTCTGAAATATATCCCTTATTTGTCTGTGTTGGACAGAGTATGTTGTGTAGAAAGACCATTTATACTTCGAGTCTTGGATAGGCTTAATTTGTTCTCTAACTAAAGAATCCCTCTCAATCCTAGCAACTTGTTTGATCTCCTCCTCTATAACGGAGGGATGGTAACCCTTATCTACAAATCTGGACTTAAGTATACTAGCCTGACAGTGGAAGTCAGAAAGGTTTGAGCAATTACGTCTAATCCTTAAAAGCTGACTTCGGGGCACTGATTTTAACCATGCTGAATGGTGACAACTATCGACCGGAATGTACCCATTCCGGTCCGTTGGTTTAAAAAATGTCCTAGTTTCTAGCTTACCATTATTAGGGAATATTTCGAGATCCAAAAAATGTATAGACTTGAAACTGGCCTCATAGGATAGGCTGATACCCACATCATTGTTATTCAGAGTGGACATAAATTTGTTTAAGGAGGTCTCATCACCCCTCCACAGGAGGAGGATGTCATCTATGTATCGAACCCAGAGGATGATCTCGGGTCGATCGTAAGCATAGATGACATCCTCCTCCCATTTGGCCATAAAGATGTTAGCCAAACTGGGAGCAAATTTTGCGCCCATGGCAACCCCCTTTTGTTGTAAAAAGAAATCACCATTATGCCAAAAGTAATTGTGGTGGGTTGCAAAATGTAAAAGATCCATAATATATCTTTTCTGCGTGCCCGAAAGGTCATTAACTCTAGACAAAAACAGACCAACAGCTGACAAGCCTAATTCATGTGAGATGCTAGTGTACAGTGAGGCAACGTCTGCTGTCACGAGCAAGATGTCCCTACTGTAAGTAATCTGCTGCAACAGTGAGATAACATGACGGGTGTCCTTTAAATATGATGGAATTGATTTCACAATAGGTTGTAGATGAAAGTCTATATACCTCCCTATCCGTGAGGTTATCGAATCGATTCCACTAATAATTGGGCGACCCGGAGGATGTTTGGCATCCTTATGTATCTTCGGCAGATAATACATTACAGGAATGCGTGGGGCAACAGGAACTAAATAACTTTTTTCCTTCTTGTCAAGAATCCCCAATTGTGATCCGGTGTCGACAAGATCTAATAGAGCTATTTTATAGCTCTGAGTGGGGTTACCATTCAAACGAGTATAAGTTGTGGTATCGCTTAGTATCTTATTCATTTCGAGGTGATAGGCTGTCTTATCCAGAACAACAATACCGCCCCCCTTATCGGCAGGGCGTATCGTCAGATCCTTTCTTTCACATAAGGATCTGAGGCCAGTTTTTATCCTAGGGTCATTGTAAATACGTTTTTTAGGGAGCGCCTCCAAGTCCTTCAAGACTAGGTCCCTAAACACCTGAACTGAGGGTGCTATAGGGCATGGTGGATTGAAAAGTGAGGGATTAGAGAATCCTGAATGTACCATAAGTGAATTGGTTTCAGGTAAAGCAGGTCTAGTGGGATTGGAGATAAAATATCTTTGTATGTTTAATTTACGCACATATTTGTGTACATCTATGAACGTAGCAAACTTATTTAGATATTTAGGGGGGACATATTTAAGCCCTTTATTTAAAACAACTTTATCCGGATTTTTCCTGGTTGGATTGCCATTGATCCTGGGAGGAGGTGTCCTATAGATCCTGGTCGTCTCTACAAAGCCTGGCTGTCTGATCCGTCCACGAAGTGGACAAAGTCTTGAAGATCCACCGCCGTACGGTGTGTTGTATCCATCCCAGCTGGTAAGAGTACCTTATCTCTCCCCCATTAACACAAGGTGAAGGCACTCCCGGGTGTTACCACGTATATCCACATTGAACATCCATATCTACGTATTCTATAACAATCCCATATTGGACTTTGGTCTTTTTGGATGGTACTTTGTCTATTGTTAGACAACTACAGGGACATATACTCATCTTTGATGTCTGATAGAAATATAATTCTAATTTCACTGGTTTAGGATTATCACTCTATTGCTATTCATGTTTCACAACATAATATTTGCATTATAATTTTTGTTGTACATTAATATGTTGGTTAAATACTTGTAATCACAGAAGGATTACAGACACTTATTTATGCTATATATGTATTTCTATATTTTTCACTAATTTCGAAATATATACCAGCATGGGTTTTTGATTAAATTAGAATATTTTTCACACCCTACTATATTTAGGACTTTTATCCTAAATTCTCATTAGCGCCACACTTATTATATATTTACACTTAATTAATTTTGTCTGATTTTGGTGTTTGGCTGCTGTTGCTACAATATTTTGGGTTGGCGCAGTATTATATAATTTTATTCACTCATTATAAGTCTGTATAACCAGTTGAGCCTTGTAGAAGAATTCTTTTGCTGAAGGACTTTTTGATCCTTCAACTTTCTCCCCCTTTTTTCTATATGGTTTTGCAATTCAGAGGCCAACTTGATGGATAAACCCCTAAATTATTGGGTATTTAATAAATAGTGGTTTTTATACTTAGCAAATCACTTATATTACCTAGCATTATACATTGGATGAGCTTAATACATACCTACCCTTTTGTTTTTTCTTTAGCCTAGACCAGGGCCATGCTGAAAAATGGAAATAAAGGTGCGAATTTTGGTGTTTAAACTGCAAGCTCCGATGTCATCACATGGTTGGAAGACCAAAATGAAAGTATTTTTTAAATGGGACAGGTGTTTCATTTTCATACTAGTAGAAATGACAGTTGGAAGTTGATTTCTTGCTATGGGCAACAAATAACTTTTCTAGATGGCATACTTTCATACATTAGCCATTTTAATGTGTTCACAGTCATTGGTGGTGTGCAGCATCCACCTCAGTCAGAGAGAAACAATAACATGCTATTACTAAAATGTTTTATAGCTGCTGAAAATGGAACATAATGCTGTCTAGATACTTAAATCAATTTGATGTTGGTGATTTTGTTGTTATTTTCGAGCTAATTTCATTAAGTATTAATGAAAACTGACTTCATTTCGACTCCACCTTTGGGAGATATTTAGATGTAATGATATAGGGTAGTGTAAATTGGATGTAGCAATTTGGCTTACAAGAATGAACAACACAGCAGTTAATTAAACGCTGATAAGTTGCACTACAAAACAAGATATCCCTATCTGGTGAGGCCATAATGTTTGCTATGCCTTAAAAACGTGAGGGACCTGGGGGCCTAGAATACTGTAGAGAATGGGTTGCAATCCCTATAGATTACAGACATAAAAATGTACCTGTGCTTTTCCCATGCAGGGCAACATATACTCTCCCCAAAAGAATATACTCACCTTTCCTTTGCTTTCCCCCCCTCCTCATTCTATTCAGCTGCTGGGAAGAGGAAACGAGGACCTTGAGTTACCCCAGAGCTCACACAGGGCCCATGACTGTTTTCCCTCTCCCATGTAGCAGTGTTGGGCTAATGACCAATGCTGTCGCATGGGGAAAAGGGAGTGAGCCGCATGCATTTTCATATCCAAAAGTACCAGTATTTTTTCTTTGCTTCCAGCAGAAAAATGGAGAAGCAGGGGAGTGAAGTACGATAAGTACTAAAATTAACTTGTCACTGGGAAGAGGAAATGAGTACTTGTGTAAACCTTGAAGCCTAGTACACACGGCCAGGAATCTCGTCGCAAAAAAAAATTTGTTTTTCTCGACGGGTTTCTTGTCAAGCTTGACGAGATTCTTGTCAAGCTTTCCTTGCATGCACACTGTCAATCCAAAATCTCGTCGGTCTAAAGCGCGGTGACGTACAACACGTATGACGGCAGTATTAAGGGGAAGTTCCATTCTCATGGCGCCACCCCTTGGGCTGCTTTTGCTAATCTCATGTTACTGTGTGCAAGTAAAAGTTTAGTGGGAGACGATTCGCGCTTTCAGTCTTCGTGCTTTCAGTTCGTTACAGCGTGATGAATGTGCTATCTCCATTACGAACGCTAGTTGATTCTGACCATGCGCAGTTTTTGAAGACTCGGAAAAGCATACACACGAACGGTTTTCTCGTCCAAAAACAGTCTGACGAGAATCACAACGAGAAAATTGAGACTCCCGACGAGAAAAAAGAATGCAGGTTTTCTTTTTTTCTCGTCGACGAGAAACCATACACACAAATGGTTTTCTCGGCAAGAAAGCTCTCCCAGCAGTTTTCTTGTGGAGAAAACCGGTCGTGTGTGCAAGGCTTGAGTTACCCCAGAGCTAACACAGGGCCCATGACTGTTTTTCCTCTCCCATGTAATGCCCTGTACACACGATCAGATTTTCCGCCAGAAAAAGTCCGATGTGAGCTTTTGGTTGGAACCTCCGACCGTGTGTAGGCTCCATTGGACTTTTGCTGTCGGAATTCTCAATTTTTCCGACGGGAAAAATTCAGATCGGAAAATCAGATCGTCTGTAGCAATTCCGACGCGCAAAATTCCGATGCATGCTCGGAAACAATTCGACGCATGCTCGGAAGCATTGAACTTCCTTTTCTCGGCTCGTTGTAGTGTTGTACGTCACCACGTTCTTGACGGTCGAAAGTTCAGAGAACTTTTGTGTGACTGTGTGTATGCAAGCTAAGCTTGAGCGGAATTCCGTCGGAAAAACCATCCAAGGTTTTTCCGTTTGAAAATCCGATCGTGTGTACGCGGCATGACAGTGTTTGGCTAATACAATTTTTTCGTTTTTGTTCCCAGCAGATAAATGGAGAAGCAGGGGAGTGAAGGAAAGATAAGTACTAAAATGAACTTGTTGCTGTGAAACACATCTATGCTTTTTGTCATTTCTAATTTGTTTTGAAGGTGCAAGTTTTAGGGCTTTCATCTAGATAATTTCTTCACTGCTTAGTGAGTCACTGGCTAGGAAAAAATGCAAATGATATGGTACATCACCTCACCAGGTATGTGGAAGGCACATGCTTGTTCTACCTTAAAATGATAGTGGCAATGGGCAATAGAGATACGGAAGAGCACAAAATTAGGAGAGAAGTGCTTCATGAATTTAAAGCAGCTCAACAAATCTAGCTTGGCAGACAAATTGCATTTCTCAGATTTCTCAGATTTTCATGGAATATGCAAGAAATACTGAAATATATTAGCCCTAATTTATGCAGTTCATGAATCCTGACACTTGTATATTCAGTCATTTCTATCAAATGTATCATATTTTTTTAATATTTCTTTATGTATTTATTTATAAGTAGTGCATATTTTGAAGGTGCATTTACAAATATTTGTCTTACATTCATTTCAAAGACCAGTGGGAATCTGTAATATTTTGAATCTAAATGACTGAATGCTATTATTAGTAGATTTTTACCTCTCAATGCTTACATGATTTCTTTAATTATTATAAACTTGAATTCTGTCCTTGTCTGAACTTTTCTAACTGACAGTTAGCCTGGTTTAAGTGGCAGTTTTTAGCCCTGGCCTAAGAGGAAAGACACTTCAGCTTCCATGAGGCCCTAAGAGTTTGACACTGCCATTAGGGCTGAAACAATTAATCGATAATGAAAATCATTGTCAATTAATTGGTCTAACGGCACGCACCTTCCTCCCTGCCAGTCTAGTCTCCATCCCAGTGTTACAATCCTGTGTACAAGCCAGCGGTGCCGCTGTATTCTCATGAGAAAATGGCAGCGCTCATGTGACCAGGCACGTCTGCCTCTCTCCTCCTCGCTGACGTCAGCAGGATATTCTCAGCCCCGCCTGCTGCTGCCCCGAGGGAATAGAGAGAGAGGAGAGAAGCAGCCGTGAGAGCCGAGCTGCACATGCAATATAAGGTATCGGCTATTACTCAGTGCACTGTACTGTGAGAGTGAACTTGGCAAAACATTAACTTAGGTATTTCTGTGAGGACAACAAGTCCCCCATCATAAGTATTTCTGGGGGGGTAGTGCCACATCATTGGTGTTCGGGGGGTGGAATAGTGCCCCATCATTGGTGTTCCTGGGAGGGGTAGTGGATAGTGCCACATTAATGTTCCTGGGAGGGGAGGGAATAGTGCCCCATTGGTGTTCCTGGGAGGGGGGAATAGTGCCCCATCATTGGTGTTCCTGGGAGGGGGGGAAATAGTGCCCCATCATTGGTGTTCCTGGGAGGGGGAATAGTGCCCCATCATTGGTGTTCCTGGGGGGTATGGTGCCCCATCATTGGTGTTCCTGGGGGGAAACAGTGCCCCACCATTGATGTTCCTGGGGAGGAATAGTGCCCCATCATTGGTGTTCCTGGGGGGAAGGGAATATTGCCCCATCATTGGTGTTCCTAGAGGGAATAGTGCCCCATCATTGCTGTTCCTGGTAGGAATAGTGCCCCATCATTGCTATTCCTGGAAGGAATAGTGCCCCATCATTACTGTTCCTGGGAGGAATAGTGCCTCCATCATTTCGGTTCCTGGGAGGAATAGTGCCCCATCATTGCTTTTCCTGGGAGGAATAGTGTCCCATCATTGGTGCTCCTGGGGGGGGGTAGTGCCCAATCATTAGTGTTCCTGGGGGGGGGAATAGTGCCCCATCATTGGTGTTCCTGGGGGGGATAGTGCCCCATCATTGGTGTCAGTTTGAAAAATACACAGACCTCTCCTTCCCACACTCCGGTCCAGTTCCTCCAGCCCGCTCTCCCCCTTTTGGTTCTGGTCCCCTCTCCAAATAAACTCAGTTTCTATCGCAACCCCCTCTGGTCCAGTTCATGTCCTACATGCCTCTCTTCCAAACTCCCTCCCTCCCTCCCAACCTACTCCCTCTAACGCCTGGTCTCCAAACTAGCTAACTCCCTCCCACCCTCTAGTACGGTCCCCTCTCCCATTCAGGGCCAGCCCCCTCACTGCATTGTCAGTAATGAATGAAGAATTTACTTTAGTAGTTATGTTATGATGCAGTTTGAGTGTAACACTCCGTTTTTTTCATTATTATTTGAAATAAACCAAAAATTTGCATATTTTTTTTTTATATGATTTTAGCTGATGAATCAAAACAATAATCGTTAGTTGGAGCCCTAATTGCCATTTTATTCTCTAGGGTCTCTGCTAAATATATATATACGTTTTTTGGGGGTTCCACGCAGGGGAGGGCTGCCCGCCTTAGGCCTGGGGGGCAAGTCCAGTCAAGTGGCCCATTGAACCGTCGAATCAGCTCACCATCCATGGCCCACCTGGTTTTTCAATGCAGCCTCACCAGTGCCCATTAGTGCAGCCAACTTCAGTGCCCATCAATGCAGCCTGAACACTGGGGCAGGTTACATGGGGTGTATGGGGAGGAGATGGGGGTCAGATAGGGGTGTCAAGTTCTCTCACCTCAGCGATCTCAGCTCAGCAGGTCCTTTCATGCCACGGTCTTCTGGGGGAGTAACGCTCCTGATCTTGGGGTCAAGTTGCAGCCAGCGCCCAGCCCTGCAGCCCTGCGTCCCGACTCCCTGCCTCTGCCTGCTTCCAAGAATCCGGTCCCAGGGAGTTGTAGTTTCCTCTGCGCTGCTGTGTTTTCCACCCACCAGAGGCTTGAGTGCGGACTACAACTCTCGGAATGCAACAGCTAGTGGTCGGCCGCCATGGCCATGCCCCCAGCCCGACTTCCTAGACCAGAATAAAAAAGAAAAATGGTAGCGGGCAGCGGCTGCTGGCCATTTTTAACATAAGTTAGGGTGGCCTGGGAGGCAATTGCCACCCTGCCCCCTGGCCCAGCCCTCCCCTGGTTCCACGTAATTTTCTGGCAAAAAATATGGATTTTAACTTGTAAGCAACAAATGTCATAAATAGGCTTACGCATGAACGGGTTAAGAAGTGTGCTAGAAATAAAGTAATAAAATGATCTTAGTATGTATTATGATAGTTCATAGTTCTTCTGCTTGAGGCATGTAAGAAAGAATATTTGCCCTTGTAGTATGAAAAGTCCCTGTCAAGACATACTGTAATAATAATAACTTCATCAGATAACTGGAGGTCAATGTGGGGCTGAGTTAAACATACCGAACCAATAGCCATGTTTCAAATCCAGCCCTATTAGTGGGCATCCAGTATTAGTCAGCAGTAGGGATGAGCCGAACACCCCCCCCCCCCCCCGGTTCGGTTCGCACCAGAACCTTCGAACGGACCGAAAGTTTGCATGAACGTTAGAATCCTATAAGTCATTTTAATGATGCATAAAGTGAAATATTCCTTTAAATATCGTACCTGGGGGGTGTCTAAAGTATGCCTGTGAAGTGGCACGTGTTTCCCGTGTTTAGAACTGTCCCTGCACAAAATGACATTTGTAAAGGAAAAAAAGCCATTTAAAACCGCTTGCGGCTTTAATGTAATGTCTGGTCCCGGTAATATGGATGAAAATCTTTGAGAAAAATGGCATGAAAGTAGGGGCCTGCCGTATATAGTCTGCAGAAATTGGCCCCTTAGATGTTGGTGTTGCCACAACACTGTGAGCCCTCACAGTTACTCTTGGTGGGCGCTGGAATGCCCTGCTGTGAACTATTATATCAGGAATTGTAATTACATGCCATTGTTGAACAGTGGTAGGAAAAATTGGGCCTTTGATGGTGGTGCTGGTGCTACAACACTGTCAGCCCTCACAGTTACTCTTGGTGGGCGCATGAATGGGCCCTACTGTAAATTATTAGATCAAGAATTGTAATTGCATGCCCCTGTTGAAGAGGGGCAGAAAAATTGGGCCTTTGGTGGTGGTGGTAGTGTTGCCACAACACTGTAAGCCCTCACAGTTACTCTTGGTGGGCGCAGGAATGGGCCCTGCTGTGAATTATTAGATCAAGAATTGTAATTACATGCCCCTGTTGAACAGGGGCAGAAAAATTGGGCCTTAGGCACTGGTGCCACAACACTGCAACCCCTAACAGATACTGTACTTGGAGCACAGCAATGAGCCCTGTTGCAAAGTATTACATCAAAAATTGTAATTACACGCCCCTGTTAAATGTATACTGTGCCACTAACTCCTGCAGATGCCTGTATTAGAGAACAGCAATGCCGGTATATACAGGTGTACACTGTGCTACTAACTCCTGGAGATGCCTGTATTAGAGAACAGCAATGATGGGTATATACAGGTGTATACTGTGCCACTAACTCCTGCAGATGCCTGTGTTAGAGAACAGCAATGACGGGTATATACAGGTGTATACTGTGCCACTAACTCCTACAGATGCCTGTATTAGAGAACAGCAATGATGGGTATATACAGGTGTATACTGTGCCACTAACTCCTGCAGATGCCTGTATTAGAGAACAGCAATGACGGGTATATACAGGTGTATACTGTGCCACTAACTCCTGCAGATGCCTGTATTAGAGAACAGCAATGACGGGTATATACAGGTGTATACTGTGCCACTAACTCCTGCAGATGCCTGTATTAGAGAACAGCAATGACGGGTATATACAGGTGTACATTGTGCCACTAACTCCTGCAGATGCCTGTATTAGAGAACAGCAATGACAGGTATATACAGGTGTATACTGTGCCACTAACTCCTGCAGATGCCTGTATTAGAGAACAGCAATGACGGGTATATACAGGTGTATACTGTACTAGGGCACACAACACCCACTAACTTCAGCAGATGCCTTTATTAGAGAACAGCAATGACGGGTATATACAGGTGTATACTGTACTAGGGCACACAACACCCACTAACTCCAGCAGATGCCTTTATTAGAGAACAGCAATGACGGGTATATACAGGTGTATACTGTGCCACTAACTCCTGCAGATGCCTGTATTAGAGAACAGCAATGATGGGTATATACAGGTGTATACTGTGCTGGGGCACACAACACCCACTAACTGCTGCAGATGCCTGAGAAAAGAACACACGGTCCCTGCCTGCCTATCTAGCGTAGAGAACAGCAATAAAGTGTAGATCCAGGTGTATACTGTGCTGGAGGCACACAACACCCACTAACTCCTGCAGATGCCTGAGAAAAGAATAGAACATAGAACACACTGTCCCTGCCTATGTATCTCTTTCCCTGCACGCCGGAACACACTGCACAAGGCCGCCACGCTGGCGGCCTTTTATAGTGTGGGGCGTGTACTAAACCCCCCTGAGCTATGATTGGCCACAGGCATACTGCTTGTGGCCAATTATGGCTCTCCTCGCTGCCGGCGCTGTGATTAGCCAAGCATGCGGGGTCACAGTGCATGCTTGGCCAATCACAGCCCCGGGATTGCACTGCGATGGCGCAGTGTATTGTGGGCCGTTCACGTCACTCGAATTTGGCGCGAACGGCCCATAACGTTCGATCTTCAGCGAACAATCGAACAGCTGATGTTCGAGTCGAACGTATGTTCGACTCGAACACGAAGCTCATCCCTAGTCAGCAGTGCTAAGAGTCAACATGGACCCGGGTTAGGCAATTTTTCTACACCCCTCACTGTACCAATACCACTGTAATTTCCCCTCACACTAGATGCTTATGTATAATACTTTTTAGACTGTACTAAATGTTGTATTTAGCCATTCCCTAATATATTTTTTATACAGCCGGTTCTATAAGTAAAGCACACCAATGAGCCCAGCAGCCAAACCAGAGCTAGATAAATAGAGTGGCCCTCATTCAATTTAAGCACTTGAGTCCCTAGGTCTTTTTTCTTCTGAAATCCAAATTTTAGAGCATTTTTTTTTTATTTCAGGAATGTTTTGATTGATTGATGTTTCATTTTGTCTACCCTACTGTATTACAAATAGTTTTTTTTTCTTCAGAACAATAGGGCTTTATTGTAGTAGCAACTTTAGATACATATGTGTTTCAAAAACGATTTCCTTGTTTTTTATTGGGAGTAAATAGCAAAATACTAGAAATAAATGCATGTTTTTGTAATTTTTCCCAAAGCAAGCAATGTTTACGTCATTTGTGCATCCCCATATATTTATCACAAAATATAATGAACAAAGTTGGCTGATTATTTATTTATTTTTAGTTTTGATATTATTTTTATCTACTATACAAAAATATCTTACAAAAATAAAATTGTTGATTAAATTGGAATCACATTAGTGTAACTTTTATGTAACATAGCAGAATGATAAAGCTCAAAGCATAGGAATGTGTTTCACTTTAGGGAAGCTTTATTGTCCTTTTGTCACTACAGTACATTAAGATGCATGCAGGGAAAAAAACTGTTTGCTTAAATTGTTAGTGCAACAATGAGATATGAATAAGTTGGGTTGAGGTTGCCACAAATTAGTAGAATGGCAACTTTTTCACAGTGTTGAGACTGCTAAAAACTCATTGAGTTTTTTATATACAGTGCCTTGAAAAAGTATTCATACCCCTTGAAATTGTCCACATTTTGTCATGTTACAACCAAAAATGTAAATGTATTTTATTGGAATTGTATGTGATAGACCAACACAAAGTGGCACATAATTGTGAAGTGATAGGAAAATGATAATAGGTTTTCAATTTTTTTTTACAAATAAATAGTGTGGCGTGCATTTGTATTTAGCCCCCTTTACTCCTTGCCTTCAGAAGTCACCTAATTAGTAAATGGAGTCCACCTGTGTGTAATGTAAGCTCAGTATAAATACAGCTGTTCTGTGAAACCCTCAGAGGTTTGTTAGAGAACCTTAGTAAACAAACAGCATCATGAAGGCCAAGGAACACACCAGACAGGTCGGGGATAAAGTTGTGGAGAGGTTTGAAGCAGAGTTGCAGAATAATAAAATATCCCAAGCTTTGAACATCTCACGGAGCACTGTTTAATCCATCACCCGAAAATGGAAAGAGTATGGCAAAACTGCAAACCTACCAAGACATGGCATCGTTTTTAGTTGTAACATGCCAAAATGTGGAAAATGTCAAGGGGTATGAATACTTTTTCAAGGCACTGTACGTGAGCATTTTCAGAGATACATTACAGAGCAGTATATGTATATATAAATGTATATCTACTGCTTTGCAGAAGCAAATCACTTAATAAAAGTGATCTATTGCTGACTGCACTCAGCCAGCGATAGCCCACTACAGCAGTAATCTCCTGCTGTAGGGAGAGAATGGATGGGCTCCGATCAGGATAGAAAGTGCGGTGATGTCACTTGTTACATTACTATACTCCCGATGTAAACGCTATGTGAAAGCTTTCCCATTCAGTGACTGCTGGCAGTTCCAGCATAAACCCCTACTGGAACTCATAGGAGCTGTTGATTCTCAATGACATTTTAAAACGGCAATAGGATGAGTAGCCTCTCTCCCAGTACCACTTTAAAATGCCATTGGGGACTCAAGTAGTTAAGTATTTGAATTGAATGAGGCCCCAGATATTCTCTGGTTGATAAAAGCTATTTTCTTCATACAGGCATACCCCGCTTTAAGTACACTCACTTTACATACACTCGCGAGTAAGGACATACCCGCGAGTGTATGTAAAGTGCCTCACAAGTACTGTACAGACATTTTGCAGCCACAGTAGAAGGAGCTGAAGCTCCAAGAGCATAGCCCGCCCTGTTCCAGTGTGCCCCTGACACCCCCACTACAGTCCCTGAGATCTCAACTACAGCTCCTGACACCCCCACTACAGCCCCTGACCCCCCACTACACCCTAGAAGTGAAAAAAGGTATTGTTTCACTTTAAGTACATTTTCGTTTTACATACATGCTCTGGTCCCATTGTGTACTTAAAAGTGGGGTATGCCTGTATATCTTTGCAACTAAATACTTGAGGAAATTATTTATGGTAAGGATTGTGTAAGTTTTAATTGTTACAATAATCTTAGTTCCAAATGTGTAATAATCTTTTTTGAAAATATGTACATGCATCCCTTAGCTGACATAACGTGGCACCTTAAAGAATTAATTCCACTTAATTCTGCTGACTGTTTTATTTGACTTTGACATGCCTTCTGTATACCCTGCATCCCTCCGTCACACTGAATCTAATAAAATTGCCTGGACCCTACTTTGACAAAGCCTCACACACAAAGTCTGACTCTAGGCTTGATGATCGGATTTAAATTGCATGTTTGTGCTAGGCACATCACATTTCAGCTTCAGACACACTGACATAAAGCAAATCAGCTAGAAAGAAATACAGAATCAATAAACCCTACTTAAATCAGGATCTGCAAAATACTTTTTAACGACTCAGTTGTAAATGTTGTAAACCAATTGTAAAACAGTCTAGAAGCAAATACACATCTGTGAGTTGAGTTTTGACCTGAGATAGAACTATCAGAGCCAAACTCTATACATAATCTGTTATTCCTGGTGTGATGACTTACATTCACAAAATGTGTTTACATCAATGTATAATAAAGTAACAATCAGTTAGACACCAAGCATGTCTATATTACAAGGTGCAGAAGGGTGATGGGATGTATCACACCTCCTAAGAGAAATATACATAGGATTCATATCATATTTAGTGTTTATCAAATTGTAATTTCCTTCTTTTCATTCATTCTTTTAATATGTTGATTGTCAGATTGTGTAACTGTGTCATCTGGAAATACAGATTAGTTAGAGTAACTAGCATTGTGGGAGTTTAGGTTGAGCATCATAAAATACTATCCAGTCTCTTCAGCACACCCCTCAGACCCTTTGATTGGCTGTGTAAATTTTGTAAATGTCCATCTACATAGATCTAAAAAGTTGGCTGCAATAGAAAGCTGGGGCGCTTGCTTACTATGCTTACCACCAGAACTATGAAGGAATGCTGAGTCATTTATAAGAGCTGGTAACTCTGGTTTATCAGATGGGACTGCTCTGCATGGAACAAAAGAGCAGTCGATTTTTGCTAAGTATACTTCTAACTATTTATTTCATTTATATTATTGTTACTATTGTTATAGGGGTTGATTTACTAAAACTGGAGGGTGCAAAGTCTGGTGCAGCTCTGCATACAAACCAATAGGCTTCCAGGTTTTTTGTCAAAGCTTAATTGAGCAAGCTGAAGTAAGAAGCTGGCTAGTTTCTTTGCAGAGCTGCACCAGATTTTGCACTCTCCAGTTTTAGTAAAATAAGCCCTTAGTGTCTGTTTTGTCATATATTTTCTGTAAATATTTATTGAAACCTTTTATTTTCATAAAAACAATATTTTAAAATTATTCAAACTAAATTTCTTAATGTTCTAATTAAAAATTAAACGATCTTTGCCTCTGTGAGAGCTACTGCATTTTAAAACTCTGTTACATTCCCATATGAGTATGGCAATTCTTAAAGGTCAGAATTGCAACAGCAGATGCTGAGCTTCAGTGTGTGCTTCTATTTCTGGTGGCAGCTAACGATTGTGTGTATCAAGGGTTAAATGTGGAGTTCTAGGCTCCATACACACAGGACACTCAAAAAAGTTGTTCTGAACATCAGATTGCTGGCAGGAAAACGCTGCTTTAAAAACGTGATTTTATCAGCGTTTTGCAATGCCGTTAATGCGCGTTTAGCGGTGCTAGCTTTTAGCCGCGTTTCTCTGCCTCTATTCAAAATCAATGGTTCCCTATAGGAGCCCATTGATTTGAATAGAAGTCGCACCAGAAGTCGGATCATCATGATCCGACTTGCAGTGCGACTTGTGTGCTAAGGATGAAGGGCAACCCCGCCAAAATGAAAAAATTGGCGTGGGGTTTCCCCCCTCAGACGATACCAGACCCTTCGGTCTGGTATAGATTTTAAGGGGAACCCCCTTTGCCGAAAAAACGGCGTGGGGGTTGTGACAGGAGTCACTTTGGGTCGGGGGTTTGTGCGACTCAGCATGCCCTGAAGAATTCTGGAGGGTTCTTGTCCAGTTTCCCCGACGCCTCTTATGTGTAGATCACCCTGTGTCTCTAATAGGGGCACAGGGTGAATGAGAACCCCAGTCTGATCTGTGCTAGGCAGATTCAATGCTGTATACAATGTATATAATTCACACATTTCCATTTTGAACTGTGAAATGTGAAATTAACCTGCCTATATTGATCTCCTTCATGCTGAATAATCAATCTCTACACAGAGTGCAATACCTCACAACTACTTTTTCTGAAAAGAGAGAAAAGTGCAAACACACAACATAACATTGCATTTTCCTGATATTAACATCTGCAGATGCATATTAGCAACCACCATACTCCACAACACTGATGATTTTCTCATCAAATAACAGGCTGATGTTTGACTTTAATAGCCTTACAGCCTGCAGTTATAGCCCTCACTCAATGTATGCTGGCTATGTCCAGCCTGCCTTTCCTTAGTATTAATATGCAGGTTCTCCCAAACTGGAGGCAACCAGAGCACTTTTTTACGATATCTGCAATTGTGGACATTTTCATAGAGCTTTGAATAACATAACTGGAGTAACCCTTGACCCTAGGCAGTACTCATGTCTCATGCACATTTAACACCACTGAGAAACCAAAGAAAATGGTTTCATGCTAAAATACTTTTCATATACAGTAACACCTTGGTTTGAGAGTAACTTGGTTTGAGAGCATTTTGCGAACAACATTTTTAAATACATTTTGACTTGATATACAAGCGATGTCTTGATATACAAGTAGTGTCATGTCACAACTGAGTATAAAAGAGAAGAGAGGCGCCTCTAAGTGTAGCAATGTGGTTACATTTAATGAAGGTACAACATTTAGCAAGTCACATGGTTGATGATTTAAACAGGCACATCTAAGTATGCAGGCAAGCTGGGTAAAGCTGTCTACATAGACCAGCCTCCGCACCGCCATCAATGTCATCCCTTCCATGCTGGGCTCCACGAGCGATTCAAGCCTCGCTTTTAGGGTAGTCTTCCCTGTCACGTTTGCAGACTGACAGCATTGAGAGCTGGGGGTGTGGAGGACAGTCTATGTGGACAGCTTTACCCGGGATGCCTGTATACTTAGATGTGCCTGTTTTAATCATCAACCATGTGAGTTGCTAAATGTTGTACCTTCATTAAATGTAACCGTATTGTTACACTTAGAGGCGCCTCTCTTATCTTTTATAATCTGTAGCTCCTGCTGGATTTTGCGTCTAACCCCCCGTGGAGGCTTCCATTTGTTTATGGTTACACAACCTATAACATTGCTATAATTTTTTTATATGGACTATAAACTAAAAGACCTATGGACCTCACCTGAGTTACCATTATTTCGTATGGGGAAATTTTGATATACAAGTGCTTTGGATTACAAGCCTGTTTCCGGAACAAGGTTTTACTGTATAAGCCTTGAAGAGAGTTACTATATTGACTCAATTCATAATACTCATTGAAATATATAAATAGACCTTAATTAGGTAGCTATTCACAAGTATGATGCTTCAGTTATTTTAATGGCTGAAGCTTCTGTTTTACTTTACCTAGAATGATACAGACGTATAATGTATACTGCTAGCAGTGACATGCCCCCACAATAAATACAGCAGGATCATTTACACAGTGCAAGAGCACTGGGAATTTGCAGGAATTTGACAGTTGTTCAACTCAAGTCCTACCTTCCAAAAAAAAAAAATACGTACATGTAGAAACAATGTTCTATTTGACAGTTAGAATCCATTACCCCTAGGAAGCTAATTAACCTGGTACTGAGTTTGACTGTATCTTCAGTACCATGAAGTCTGAATACATTTTCTGTTCAATCTAATTTTATTGAGAATATTTCCATATACGATTAAACAGCAATAGATAATTTACACATACCAAGACAACCAAAAAAGCATACTGCATTATAAAGATGTACTTTACATAGTATAAGACATATAACATATAGACACATGTAAACACCCCATGAGAACCTTTACCCATATATGACATGAACTAATCAAAATACTATTGGGGAAAGTATACCAATACAAGAACATATCTATAATAATAAAAAAATAAAGATAAAAAAAAGAGTGATATACCGGACTACTCAGATTGTTAGACCCCTGGAAAGAATAACCATATCATATCTTCAACATACCATGGTTTACTAATCCCCATTTTCAACTCCTACAAAGGTTGTAAGACACATCACACAAATAAAAAAAATTGGATGGGATAAAAATAAAAAAATAAAAAGAAAGAAATTAAAGGCCCGAAAAGACGTAGAAGGGAAGGGAAAAGTAAAAATAAAGCAACCAGGAATGGGCACTCAGACATCACCTCGCTCATCCCAACTCTAAACCAGGTTCAGGTCTTATAACGAACCCGTAAGAATATTTCGCAATTTCAGGAGATTCCCTGAGCAACTTCCAAGGGAGCCAGTTTTGACAACATTGTTCTTATGTGTTTCCAAATCACGTGAAAGTAGTTGATCCTCCCAAACCATGAAGATTGGGCTCGATCATACTTCTTGAGACCTTTATTGTGCGCTGCATAAGAGGATGATCATCTTCCATATACAAATTGGTGAGATCTGAGGGAATTCTAACACCTAAATATTTAACCGTTGAAGCGCAGATTTTAAATGGGAAATTATTCCCAAGAGCCTGAACTTGATGTGGTAAAAGAGATAAGAATTTCTGATTTACATAAATTTACTTTAAAGTTACTTAGGGCTTCAAAACGCTGAAATTCATACAAAATAGGGGGAATGGACACAAGTGGGTTGGTGACATAGAGTAGCAGATCATCAGCAAATACTGCCAATTTTACCTCCTGTTCATCTATTGGTATACCAGTAATAAAAGAGTTTTCTCTAAGGGCTGTTACCAGATGTTCCATTACGAAGACAAACAGAAGGGGAAACAGTAGACTTCCCTGACGAGTACCATTTTCGATAGAAAAACTCTGAGACAATGATAGATTGATCCGTATTTTGGCACTTGGATTAGCATAAAGTGCCATCATTTTTTGTAATAGAACTGGCCCAAGTCCTATTTACACCAAAGTTTGTTCCAAAAATTGCCAGCCAGCGCGATCAAATGCATTCTCTGCATCAACAGAGAGAAGGCAAGCTGGTATTTTTGCTCTTTGGACATAATCAATGAGCAATAGAGATTTTAGCGTGTTATCACAGGCTTTTCTCTTCTGAACAAACCCAACTTGTCTATGTACCAGACTCGGAATAAGGGGTTGAAGACGTGAAATAATCAATTTGGCATAGATTTTAACATCTACCCCTATTAAAGGTATACAGCAATAGCTAGAACAAAGCTGTAAGTCCTTATCCGATTTAGGGAGTAACGTGATATGGGCCTCAAGTGTCTGAGGTGGGAACCCATTAGTAGCAGATATACTACTGAACACCTGGAGCATAAACAGTGTTATATGTTCCTTATAAGTCTTGTACAATTTTGACATGAATCCATCAGGGCCGGGAATTTTACCCACCGGTGTTTTAGTAATCACTTCTAATAGTTCCTTATGTAGGAAGGAAGAATCTAAAGCATTCCCACTATCCTCATCTGGTTTTGGAATGGCAGTTTCATGTACACAATCCTGTATACGGCGACTACGAGAGTCTAATTCCGCGTACACACGATCGGATGTTCCGTTAACAAAACCGTGGATTTTTTTCCGACGGATTTTCGCTCAAACTTGTCTTGCATATACACGGTCACACAAATGTTGACGGAAATTCCGATCGACAAGAACGCGGTGACGTACAACACTACAACGAGCAGAGAAAAATTAAGTTCAATGATTCCGAGCATGCGCCAAATGGATTCCGAGCATGCGTAGGATTTTTGTGCGTCGGAATTGGATACACACGGTTGGAATTTCCGACAAGATCTTTTGTTGTCGGAAAAATTAAGAACCAGCGCTCAATCATTTGTTGTCAGAAATTCCGACAGCAAATGTCTGATGGAGCCTACACACGGTCGGAATATCCGACCAAAAGCTCACATCAAACATTTGTTGTCGGAAATTCCGATCGTGTGTACGCGGCATCAGTCTATGGGAGATAATGGTGGAGCAAGATTGTACAAAGCTGCAAAATAGTCACAAAAAGCCTGTTAGAGGGAGTGTGGGTCTGAAGTGATTTCCCCTGATGGCAACCTAATACTCAGTATAAAGGTCTGGGAGGAACGGGGCTGTAATGACCGAGCCAGTGGTCTCCCAGACTTTTTTTCCATATCTGTACCTACCTAGGGCATGTCTATGTTGACAGCTACTATGTGAGACCTCTAGAATCTGCAGTAGTGATGACTTTTTCAAAGATATATCAGCCAACAGCTCTGGGGACATTTTAAGTGAAGTCTCAAGAGAGCAAAGCTTGGACAGAGTGTCTTGAATAACTGCAGATCTTTCTTTTCTAAGACGGGCACCATGTTGGATAAACAATCCTCGTAGCACCGGCCTCAGAGCTTCCCATTGTCGGGGCAGGGAGGTCTCGTCATGTTCATGGTCAGCAATAAAGTTTTGAATCGCTACCACAATTGCCTGATGACAAAGTGAATCTGACATTAGAGTTTAATTTAAACGTCAGGACCAGTCAGTAGGCTGGGTCCGTGGAGGGTATATTGTCAAAAAAATAGGTAAATGATCAGACCAGATAAAAGACCCGATATAAGGGGAATAATGTGTATAATTCAGATTTTTAGGGTTTAGGGTACGCCAAAGATCAAGCAATCAGTGTTCAAACAACTGTTTTCTAAGGGCACTCAGACGGCTGTAGGAAATGTTTGATCGCTGAGAAGTGGTATCTAACCGAAGTTCTAACACCAGGTTCAAATCCCCTCCTACAAGGATAGTACCTTCTGTAAATTCTGTCAAAAGGTGAAGGTACCGTGTTATTGACGTTATTTGATCATGATTTGAAATAGAGATTGGCAATTGTAAAAACTTTGTTCCAGAGCTGAAATTTAAGAAAAAGATACCGGCCACATGCTCCAAAGGTAGTATTGGCAGACGTTTATGAATGGCGATGGAGACTCCCCTAGTCTTGGAGGAAGACATAATACTATGAAACCGTCTGGCGTAGTATCTACGGGGGCATGTACGAATATCATTTGCTCTAAAAATGGGTCTCTTGAAAAAGTATAATATCTACCCTAGATTTATGAAGAGCATATAGAATCTGGCCTCTTTTGATTGATTGTTAATGCCATTAAGGTTATATGAACAAAGTTTCAACAAGGATGGCGAGGACAAGTCAGGTGCCATTTCCTGGCTGCAGAAGAAAAAAAAACAAGAACAAGGGAATGAGACAGAATGAAACTCTCTCTGGGCCCGGGACTACCCCGAAACCAAAATCTTAACAGGGAGGTAACAGACTATACATAGAGGGTAGTAGACAAAGCACAATAAGGAATGGAATTCAAATTATATACTTTCAATACCCATGCTGTAGGAATGGAAGGCAGAGTTATTGAAAGAATGTAGTTCACAATGGTTGATCTACCGAAAATGTGCACAAAATTTGTTTGTTGACACTCTTCCTAAAGCAAGTGTAATTTTTTCAGTTTTGGTCAAATTAAATGGGTTGGAACCATCACCCGTCTTTTGTGATCTCAGACTCCATTCATGAGATCTCAGTATTGGAGTTATTGGCTCTGCAACACTGCCGCAGCTATTACAAATCCAAAGTAAGAAGGTGATTGTCACTCGTCCTCTTATATTCCCAAACAAACAACAAGCAAATTACCTAACATACAACAAATATGTGTCTATTTAAAGCCAAATCTTTTTTGGATAGAGTGAAGATGGGTTTTTCACCCCTCTCAGATTTTTATTGCTGTCTGTGTCCTTGTTAGAGCTGGTTCACACACAGGCGGCACGACTTTGGGGGCGACTTGGCAAGGCGATCTGAAGACGACTTCAGAAGCGACTTGCAAAATGACTTCTGTATTGAAGTCAATGCAAGTCACCCTGAGCGGCCCCCAAAGTCATACAAGAACCTTTTTCTAAGTCAGGCGACTTGCGTCGCTCCTATTAGAACCGTTCCATTGAAGAGAGCGGAGCGCGACTTGTCAGGTGGCTGAGTCGCCTGACAAGTCGCCCTTGTGTGAACCGGCTCTCGGGGGGAGTCACTTCATTTTGTCCTGGTGACCACTCACTTAAAGTGGAACTTTAACCATAACAACTTGATAAAAAATAATGTTCTTTAGCAAGGAACATTCATTGTACAATATTAAAGCGGAGCTCCGCTGTAAAAAAAATATTAAAAGCCAGCAGCTACAAATACTGCAGCTGCTGACTTTTAATATTAGGACACTTACCTGTCCTGGTGTCCAGCGACGTCGGCAGCAGAAGACGAGCAATTGCTCGTCACTCTGCTGCCCCCACCGCCATCCACTGTGAGGGAACCAGGAAGTGAAGCCTTGCGGCTTCACTGCCCGATTCCCTACGGCGTATGCGCGAGTCGCGCTGTGCCAAGCTCACTGGTCCCCGCGGTGTTCTGGAAGCCGTGTGTTTCCCAGAACACAACGGGGGGGGGGGGGGGAGGGAGTGACGCACTATCCGTAGATCCCCGCAGAGTGGACTCCCGGAAGTGGGTTCAAATACCAAGACAGGTATCTGCACCCCCCTCCTCCCTGAAAGGTGCCAAATGTGACAGGGGGGGGGGTTCCAATGAGTGAAGTTCCACTTTAGGGTGGAGCTCCGCTTTAATTATGCTACCAGAATTAGTGTGTTCTGTAAATTGCCTCCATCATTGCTCCTGTTTCTTCTTTCTGGAGGCTGTTATTTTGCTGAAGCCCAAAGCCCCAGCTGTAAATCATAAAGTGGAACTAAACCCATTGATTTACCAGTTTCAAAAAAACAGTTTGATTTGATTGTGTCCTCAACCAAACTGTCAAACCATCAAATGTCTGGTGTCATAACTGATCACACGAGCAGCACCATGGCAGTTGCAGTTCAAACAGAAGCAGCTTCCTGCACTTTAAAGTGGTTCTAAAGACGGAACTTTTTCCTTAATGCATTCTCTGCCTCCTTGTAATGTCCATCATAAGCTCCTTTTCACACTCACTTCTGTTTGTTTGGAATGAACAGTGCATGCTAGTTGTGGTCATTTCACTTCTCTATGCACGCTACACATCCTTAGTCCATAGTCCACAATCTATCTCTAGCAAAAGAGGGTAGCTATGTTCCTACATACACCATGGAGAGCAAACATAGCCACCCTCTAACAGGATGTCAGATCACAGCAGAAAATAAAAAATGAATTGAGTTAAGAATCAATACTTTTTTTTTAACCTGAGTTTAGTGTTATTTTAAAGCGGAGGTCCACCTAAAAAAAAAAAAAAAATATTAAAAGCCAACAGCTACAAATACTACAGCTGCTGACTTTTAATAAATGGACACTTACCTGTCCAGGGTGCCCGCAATGATGGCAGCCAAAGCAGAGCAATCGCTCGTCTCTCGGCTGCCCCCGCCGCCATTCTCGGTGAGGGAATCAGGAAGTGAAGCGTTGCGGCTTCACTGCCCGGTTCTCTACTGCGCATGCGCGAGTAGCGCGGCGCGTCCTCACAGGTCCCCGCTGTCTCCTGGGACCAGTGTGTTTCCCAGAAGACAGTGGGGGTGATGTGAAGGGGCGTGACTCCTGCGGGAGTCTATTCCTGGAAGTGGGTGCAAATACCTGTATTAGACAGGTATCTGCACCCCCCTCCCCCTGAAAGGTGCCAAATGTGACACTGGAGGGGGGGAGGGTTCTGAAAAGCGGAGGTTCACTTTTTGTGTGGACCTCCGTTTTAACTTTCCTACATTACTCTGCCACCAGACCGCTCAAGATTCTTGTGCAAGTTTTCACTCGCTCAGAATTTTTCAGTGGGCTGGTGGTAGAATAGACTGTTAGGGAAGTGCAAAAAAAGGTACTGGTGCCTTAGGGTTTTTCTGTAACACGGACTTGTTAAATTGGCTAGTAATGGCAAATTACTGGTTCATTTAATGCATATTGAAGACGTAATTACTCAAAATAAGCTACCGATATGTAATTTTTTGTAAAAAATTGAAAATAAAAGGTTTGCTCTGTAACTAAAGGTTGAAACATATTTTTTATTACATACTGTAAGCGCAAGAATATCGTTAGAATTCAGTGCTACCTATTTATAAGTATGCTTGGTCTGTGTAATACAGTTCTTCTGTGCGAAGACTATTTGCTCAAAGGATTCGTGGAAATCAATAAGAACAGCAGTCTGAACCGATAATGACTATTGTGATTTTGTATTTATTTAAGCCAGAATATTACAAAACTTCAACTGTGCTAGGGAGTAAGGACCGCTTAAGTGTGAGCAGTACACAATGATTATTTTAAAAATTCCCCCTATTATTCTATTATACAGTATATCATTTTTTTTTCTACTGGTTGAATAAGGTGGACTTGTGTCTTTTTTCAAGTGACTGAAAGACTGACCAGTGAGTCAAAGTACACCTGCTATGGAAGAAATAAGGAGGCTCCTTTACTTTTTCTAAAAATGCTAGTTGACAGGCTATTTATGTCTTCTATACTTCCAAGCCACTGACCCCAAATAAGCATGCAGCAACTAGAAGTTGGAGAAAGGTCAGAATTTCACATCTCTTTATTTGTTCTGGGTTAATGGCCTCAGTCTAATAACCAAGCAACTAGCACTTTCAGAAAATTAGGGAAGCAATGGCTGGCCACATTTCTTGCAGGACAGATTTACTTTAAAGCGGTAGAAAACCAACGTTTTTTTTTTTTTTTTTAAACCTGCAATGCTTACTAGCACTATATGTGAAACTTATCTTAAAATGAAGCCCTCCAGCAGCGCACTATCACCGCTGTCAGGGCTTCCATCTTCACCTGGTCTTCCTTATAGGTTGGCGGGCTCCAGTCCTTTCACTGGATGAGCCGCGATGACGTCACTCCCGCGCATGCACTCGGGAGCTGCTGCTCGCGGCACAGGGCTCTGAAGGAATGGCGCGGTATGTCGTTCCTTCAGAGCGCATGCTCCATCTACATCACTGGCGGCTTCACAAGTAAATATCTCCTAAATGGTGCACATTTAGGAGATATTTACTGTACCTATTGGTAAAACTCGTTCATGGGAGTTTACTCCCACTTTAAAGTGGTTGTAAAGCTCAGACATGAAATATGAACGAAGCACGATCTTCTATACTGTGTACTTGCCTCTATCCAAAGCACCAAGTGTAATTTCTCTCTGCTTCCTCATTCCTGTGTTATCAGCCTGAGTCACTTCTGAGAGGTTTTCTGAACACCAAGAAATAAAAAGATGACAGGAAGGAGAGCTCCAGCACACAACCTATGATTCATATCCTTATCTCTGCATATTTACTGTGTACTGTTTGCGTCTCTTCTCTCCAATCAGGGCTCGGAGTTTCCCTCACTGAGCTCTGCTCTGTGAGACTTCAGATCAAAGCCCCCTGCTGCGAGAGCTGCGGAAAAAAACCTTTGATCTGTGTGTTTTTAGAAATAAACAGGTGCAACTTATGTAGGAGGATTTGTTTCATCTCTGTGCATCACCTGAGGCTAGGGTTGCCACCTTTTCCTCAAGCCAAACCCGAACACTTTAGCGGTGCATGGCAAATTTTTAGTGGTATACACTAAAGGATTTTAAAGACCTGGAGGAGAGCAATAATGTGTCACGGTTAGCAAGGATGGTAACTACTGGTACCATCCACTGCCCTACTGACACTGTCCACCTCCCTCCCCACAGACTCCCCTCCCTTATATCGGTCCCCCTTCGATTAGATCAGGGAACCCCCCATCAGAGTCTCCTGCCCCGAAAGACCCCCATTAGACTGCCTTACCTAGAGCCGCTTCAAGCCAGGAAGTGTGGGAGCTGGAGTTTGGGGGTGGAGCTCCTCTACTGTAGTGCTGTTTTCCTTCCTTCCATTGGTGGGAAGCCTTGGGGAGAAGTGTGTCGGCAAGTCTCAGGATTCGGGACACATTCGAAATGGTGCGCTCACTCACAGGGCTGCTGTTAGCAATTATTGGGGCCCCATACAGCCATCCTCATGGAGCCCCCACCCCCTGAGGAGGGAAAGAGGTGGGGGGAGGGAGGTGAGAAAAGGGAAGGTGAGAGGAGGAGGTGAGAAAGAGGCGGCGGTAAGAGAGGAGGAGGTGAGGGGGTGAAAGAAAGGGGGGAGGAGGCAGGAGAGAGAGGGGGTGAGAGAGAGAGAGGGTGGGGTGAGATGGTGGGGGTGAGAGGGGTGGGGATGAGGATGAGAGGGTGGGGGTGAGAGAGGGGGGATTAGAGAAAGAGTGGTGGGTGCGAGAGAGGGGGTGAGAGAGAGTCTGAGAGAAAAAGTGAGAGTGAGAGTGAGAGAGAGAGAGAGAGAGAGAGAGAGACACACACACAGGGAAAGGGGGGATTACACAGGAGGGGGGGAACTGACACAGAGGAAGGGAGTGACACAGAGGAGGGGGGTGACAGAGGGGAGGGCTGACACAGAGGAGGGGGAGCTGACACAGAGGAGGGGGAGCTGACACAAAGGAGGGGGTGAGGAGGGGGGGTGACACAGAATGGGGGGGGTGACACAGAGGAGGAGGGGGAGCTGAAAAAGAGGAGGGGGAGCTGAAACAAAGGAGGGGGAGCTGACACAAAGGAGGGGGTGAGGAGGGGGGGTGACACAGAGGATGGGGGGTGACACAGAGGAGGAGGGGGGTGACACAGAGGAGGAGCTGACACAGAGGAGGGGGAGCTGACACAGAGGTGGGGGAGCTGAGGGGGGTGACACAGAGGAGGAGGGGGAACTGACACAGAGGAGGGGGAACTGACACAGAGGAGGGGGAGCTGACACAGAGGAGGGGGAGCTGACACAGAGGAGGGGGTGAGGAGGGGGGTGACACAGAGAATGGGGGGGTGACACAGAGGAGGAGGGGGAGCTGACACAGAGGAGGAGGGGGAGCTGACACAGAGGAGGGGGAGTGGAGTGGGGTGACACAGAGGAGGAGGGGGGGTGACACAGAGGAGGGGGAGCTGACACAGAGGAGGGGGAGCTGACACAGAGGAGGGGGAGCTGACAGAGGAAGGGGGTGACACAGAGGAAGGGGGTGACGCAGAGGAGGAGGGGGGGTACTGACACAGAGGAGGGGGAGCTGACACAGAGGAGGGGGAGCTGACAGAGGAAGGGGGTGACACAGAGGAAGGGGGTGACACAGAGGAGGAGGGGGGCACTGACACAGAGGAGGGGGAGCTGACAGAGGAAGGGGGTGACACAGAGGATGGGAGGGTGACACAGAGGAGGGGGGCTGACAGAGGAAGGGGGTGACACAGAGGATGGGAGGGTGACACAGAGGATGGGAGGGGTGACACAGAGGATGGGAGGGGTGACACAGAGGATGGGAGGGGTGACACAGAGGAGGGGGGTGACACAGAGGAGGGGTGGTGACACAGAGGAGGAGGAGGGTGACACAGAGGAGGGGGGTGACACAGAGGAGGGGGGGTGACACAGAGAAGGGGGGGGTGACACAGAGAAGGGGGGTGACACAGAGGAGGGGGGTGACAGAGGAGGAGGAGGGGGGTGACACAGAGGAGGAGGAGGGGGGTGACACAGAGAAGGGGGGGTGACACAGAGGAGGGGGGTGACAGAGGAGGAGGAGGGGGTGACAGAGGAGGAGGAGGGGGGTGACACAGAGGAGGAGGAGGGGGGTGACACAGAGGAGGAGGAGGGGGGGTGACACAGACAGTGGAGGAGGAGGGGGGGTGACACAGAGGAGGAGGAGGGGGGGGTGACACAGAGGAGGAGGAGGGGGGGTGACACAGAGGAGGAGGAGGAGGGGGGTGACACAGAGGAGGAGGAGGAGGGGGGTGACACAGTGGAGGAGGAGGGGGGGGTGACACAGTGGAGGAGGAGGGGGGGTGACACAGAGGAGGAGGAGGGGGGTGACACAGAGGAGGAGGAGGGGGGGTGACAGACAGTGGAGGAGGGGGGGTGACACAGAGGAGGAGGAGGGGGGTGACACAGAGGAGGAGGAGGGGGGTGACACAGAGGAGGAGGAGGGGGGTGACACAGAGGAGGAGGAGGAGGGGGGTGACACAGTGGAGGAGGAGGGGGGGGTGACACAGTGGAGGAGGAGGGGGGGTGACACAGAGGAGGAGGAGGGGGGATGACACAGAGGAGGAGGAGGGGGGGTGACAGACAGTGGAGGAGGGGGGGGTGACACAGAGGAGGAGGAGGGGGGTGACACAGAGGAGGAGGAGGGGGGGTGACACAGAGGAGGAGGAGGGGGGTGACACAGAGGAGGAGGAGGGGGTGACACAGAGGAAGGGAGGGTAAGCTGACAGAGCAGATGAGATCTCAGGAGAAACACATTGTGAGGCAGGACTCCGGGAGCAAGCAGGCGCGATGATCGAATCCACAGTCCAGCCCCGCCCCCGTCTCCACACGTGACCAGCACCAGCTCCGCAGGGCCATTCCCAGACCCCCATGTCTACCGCTCGGCCCGCCCCGCACATGGCCCATTCAGCCAATTACAGGGCACCTGCTGGCTCAGAGCGCACCGTACCACGGCTGTGTGACAACAATGTTATGATAGTGGGCACGAGATCATGCGCGCAGCGCGCTGCCTCTCTAGAAGTTGCGGCCGGGGACAGAGATCTGGCTGCCACTGGCCACAGGACGTTGGAATGTGTTCCCGGGTTTCCAGCGGGTGGAAACCCGGGCACATGTGTCAAAACCCTTACTGTCCGGGTCAAAACCGGACAGGTGGCAACCCTACCTGAGGCTAGTCACTTCACTAGGTATATGGCTGGGTTCACACTGGTACGATAAACGCTCCGACATTGGGAGCTTATGTCGCATGATGTGTGAAAATCAATGTTTCCCTATGAGAGCCGTCTTAACTGATCCGACACAAGTCAGTCCGACTTTGAAAATGCTCCCTGTACTACTTTGGTCCGACTTTGATCCTACTTCAGCCCATTGAATATCATTGAAGTCGGATCAAAGTAGGATCCTTATCCTAACCATCCGACTTTTGACATCCGACATGGTGATTACAGCAGCAGTAAAAGGAATTTATCTCACACTTGGATTGTTTTGATTGGTCAAAGGACAAGTCAGACTATCACAAAGTTGGATTAAAGTAGTATCCTGTTCATTAAAGTTGGATGGATGTAGGACCAATGTAGGATTAATGTAGGACTGATGTCGCAGAGCAAAGTAGGATGAAAGTCGTATGACTGTCGTGTAGTATCAGTGTGAACCCAGCCTTAGTGAAAGTTCTCAAATTTAAAATTTTGGGACATATAACATAAATAACATGTTGGATTATATAGGACACATTTTATGTTTATCTACGTGTAGCAATACCCTCTTCAGGGCCGCTGATTAGTTTTGGGTTTTGCACGTTACCTCTTCAGCTGCGTTGTCCGGGTAGGAAAGTCTGTAATAATGCAATGTCCACACCGATGTAAAACCTCAAACAGTTAGGCCCCTTTCACACGGAGGTCCGTTCAGGTCCGCCTGTCAGTTTTTTAGGCGGACCTGAAACGGATCCTCCATGTACCCCTATGGAGGCACGGATGTCAGCGGAGACATGTCCGCTGACATCCGACCCGCTCCGCTCCGCCAAAGTGTGACGGGGGAAAACCCTATTTTTCCTTCCGTCGGCGGAGCGGATCGGATGACAACGGACTCTACGGTCCGTCGTCATCCGATTCCCCATAGGGGAGAGCGGCGCTCTGACAGGGCGGTCCCTGCACAGTGTGCGGGGACCGCCCAGTCATCCGTCGGCTCAGCGGGGATCAACGGAGCGATCCCCGCTGAGCAAGCGGAGCTTCACGGGGCGGATCTGCACGGATCCGTCCCGTGTGAAAGAGGCCTTAGGCTTTATTTTTCTTATGCAGTAAACTTTGAGAAGTAGAAGGCATAGAAGAATAGGGGAAGGTTCAGACACTCGCCACAAAAAGTTGACTAAAGTAGAAGTCCAAAGTCACTCACCACTCTCAATGTTAGAGTGGGTATTGGTCACCCGGATAGTCCCCTCTCACATGGCCTAGCAGCCGGGATGACACATGAATCAGCAAGAGGGCAGTCTCTACCACAGGCTGCGCAAGGTAAAGAAGGTCTCTGCCACAGACCTGTTTAAATGTACAAAGTCTCTGCCGCAGACCTGTTTGAAGTGGAGCAATGGATAGTCCAGGAATCCTCTGCCACAGGATTTCAAAGTCCCAAACTTCCAGCGTTGCAGTTAAAACGCCTTTAAGCCAATCCGGCGAACTGCAGGGCTTGTAATATAGCGGATCCCTCCTTGCCAAAGTTATCAGGCCTCACCCGAGACAGCAGCACTTTGCCAGTCTCCTCCAGGGCAGGTCCTCCCCTGGTCTCCCTCGCCAAGATAGCTTCCTCCCCATGTGGACAGACAGCTTGGGATCCCCTCTCCGACTGTAGGCCCCCGCCAGATCAACTGGGCCTACTGAGCAGCGACGCAGCCTCGGGCCAACATGGCCCCGAGACCAGCACCACACACACATGCCTCGCACCATGAGGGCTGCGGGGCGAGAGAACGGGGCCAAACAATGGCGTCTGCCCCTTAAGTATCCCCTCCCACCAGGCACAGCAGGTCGACCACTCCCACTATACCACCGCCGAGAGGGGCCACTCAATGTACAATGATCTGCCCATGTTCCAACAGGTGCCTGAGGTGGTAACGCCACCTACAGGCAAATAGGGAAATCACTACCAGGCAAACCATAATTGAGACAGAGGCGAAATTAAATATAATTATCACCCATCTGAGCCCATCTACTGGCTCAGACATCCCTCTAAATTTAAATAGCGTCCCAACCTTTTGGGATGGGCGCTACATACAATAACTATGTAGACAAATTAGCCTAAAGCATCAGCTCACATAAAACTACAGGCTACACATTAAAGATCTAAAAGATTTTTGTCATTTCGGTTCTAGCGGTATAGGAACATTTCAGAATGTGTTTACGAAGGTTATTAGCAGCCCAACGTAATTTTGGGATGTTGGTGTAAAATTGTGGTGTAATATGAAGTATCAGATTATGCAAAATGTCAAATATGCCATTCAGCAGGAATATGTACACACTGTGGCCCTTTACAATAATAGATTTAATTAGAAGCAGTCTGGCTTTCCAACCATCTGCCCTCACACTGTGACCAGACTCACCTTGTCTCCAGGAAACATCACAAGAGGAAAAATCAATTCTCATATCAACTATGACTCAAACTAGCCACAATGGGATTTGTTAATTCTATAAAAATCCCATAGGATCACCCTAATTATAGAAAAAAAAGTCTAATCAATCTGTGATCTTCTCCACAACTTTAGACAACCATTTAACCTTATTGTCAAAATCAGGAAACTAGAGAAGAATTAGAAGTACAGTATATTAAAGCCAACAAATAAATGATCTTAGGCTACCCTAACGTTACTTATACTGTTTCTTGTTATAATAGCAAACTGTTTCTTAGTATAATAGAAAATAAATATTAACCTATTTACACAGCTGACATTAAAGTGGTTGTAAACCCACTTTTTCAACTTGCACCTACAGGTAAGCCTAGATTAAGGCTTACCTGTAGGTGCAAGAAATATCTCCTAAACCTCCACGGTTTAGGAGATATTTAGTTAAATGACAGGCGCCGCTGTCTACGGCGCATGCACGCCGTAGACAACGGCGCATTCATGGGGTTAATCCCATTCACAAATGTGGCTACTTCCCAGCAATCACTGGGCGTAGCCGAATGTGACGGCTCCCGCGCGCATGCGCATAGTGACGTCTCCGCCGCTCCGGCCAATCACAGCGCCGGAGCGGCGCTGTGATTGGCTGGAGCGGCGATACCCGGAAGTAACCTTCCGGCTATCGCCGCAGAGATGGCTGCGGCTGAAGAGGGAGACGAGGACGGCTTCGGGGGCCCCGATCTAAGGTAAGTGATGCATAATGAGCTATTATGCTAGTCATATTAGCTCATTATGGCTTTCTCTTACAGGTAGTTAAAAAAAAAAAAAAAATGATATAAGGGTTTACAACCACTTTAAAACGAAACTTCACATGTAAAGGGAAGTTCCGCTGATCCTCCTTCTTCCCCCTTCCTCTGACTGCGGGAGGTTAAAAAAAGTCCTGCAAGCAGCATCTTTGGGCTGCTTTTGGAGCGGTGTATAAACTGCTCCTATAGCGCTCCTGCCCACTGAAAGCACCTCGGCAGCGAGTAGGAAAATTAGGCACCCTTGCTATTTGAGCTCAGTGTCAGTCAACATCAGGCCAGAGGGCTTTGGAGGGACCTCTGCTTTTTAGGGAACTCCATTGAAAGCACCCCCACTATGCTGAGGGGCATGAGGGCTGGTATCAGTATAGGAGGTGAGCTGTATGCTTGTCGCTCCTTTGTTACCTGTATGTCTGCTGTGCCAGGCTAGTTAGTTCAGAGATGGGGGGGCAAACTGTTGATTAACAGGATGAATCTCATTTGATCCAGTTTTTGGCAAACAAATCTTGTTTGAAGAGGGGCAAAAACCACTGTTGTGGCAGATTCTTTATGATCATATAGTATATATATATTGTGAGGGGGTTAACTCGGTAGCGGGTGTGTGTGACCCCCTGGTTGGGCTCCCCACACAAAAACAGGGCCAGCAGACGGAGGTTGTGGTTTTCAAAATCAAAAGGTGCGGTTTATTTCTCTGTGTACAGTGACAAAAACACAGCAAAGCCAAAAAGAAACAAACAAAATAAATCCTGGTCAGTTTGACCTCTGACTAAACATGCAGGTTTCCTAAACTAACAACTGGGATCAGCCTAGTGCTGTCCTAGTCCCTGGTTTAGTAAAAGTCCAAACAAATAGCCACACAGGCTTTGCCTCACCGCACAGGGGTTCACTCTCCCTAGACAGTCCACACAGGTCTGGTTCCAGGCATGAGCTAACATCTAATGAATCTGGGAGTTTCTTATAGAGGCCTAAATGAGCTGACAAGGTTCAGCTGGTCTCATCAACTCCCTGTCTGCACGACGCCCAGCCCTCTCCCTAGAGGTATGAGTCATCCATGAGCACACTAGCCTTATACAACTCTCCACCTAGTTGTACAAATCGGCGTAAAGCCTGAATCTGGGCGAAATATATCTACCCCCCTGGATGCAACCAGGTGACTTTACCTTCCTGCTGTCACATACCCCCCCCTCTTGTTTTAACCTCGGGGTTGGAACACCAGCAATCAGGCATTCATGTACTCGAGACAAAGCATCCACATTCCCCATTTGAACGCCAGGGCGATGCTTTACTGTGAAGTTGAATTCCTGGAGGGCCAGGAACCACCTATTCACTCTTCTATTTGTTTCCTTGTTTTGAGCCATCCACTTTAACGGAGCGTGATCCGTAACCATGTCAAAGTGCCTACCTAGCAGATAGTACCGAAGGGAATCTAGAGCCCACTTCACCGCTAAACACTCCTTTTCAACCGTGGCGTAATTTACCTCATGGGACTTCAACTTCCTGCTGAGGTAAATGACTGGGTGCTCTTCCCCGTTCCAGACCTGGGACAATACTGCTCCTAACCCCACATCTGACGCATCACTTTGTACGACAAAGTCTTTAGAGAAGTCGGGTGAGTACAACACTGGCTGGCTACATAAGGCTTGTTTCAAGAATTGGAATGCTGCCTCAGCCTCGGGGGTCCATTTAATCATGACCGACCCTTTCCCTTTCGTCAGGTTGGTTAGGGGCACAGCCTTAGAAGCAAAGTGGGGAATGAAGCGCCGATAATAACCCGCGATTCCCAGAAAGGCTCGTACCTGCTTCTTGCTGTTGGGACGTGGCCAACTCTGGATGGCCTCGACTTTGTTGAGTTGGGGTTTTATTACTCCCCTGCCAATGGTGTACCCAAGATATTTGGCCTCCTCCTGCCCAATGGTACACTTCTTGGGGTTAGCCGTAAACCCCGCTTCCCGAACAGAGTCCAGGACTGCTTGCACTTTTGGCAGATGTGAGGCCCAATCTGTGCTATGGACAATTACGTCATCCAGGTAAGCCGCAGCATACTTCCGATGGGGCCTCAGCATCTGGTCCATTTTCCGCTGGAATGTGGCCGGCGCATTCTGTAACCCGAACGGCATTCTCTTATATTGGAACGCCCCGTCTGGGGTTACAAATGCGGTTTTCTCTTTGGCCGACTTGGCCAGGGGAATTTGCCAATACCCTTTTGTGAGGTCAAGAGTCGTCATGTATCGGGCTGTTCCCAGCCGGTCGATCAACTCATCTATACGTGGCATGGGGTAGGTGTCAAATTTTGTAACTTTGTTCAACTGACGAAAATCGTTACAAAATCGCCAGCTCCCATCCGGTTTAGGCACCAACACAATGGGACTAGACCAATCACTTTGGGACTCCTCTATCACCCCTAAGTTCAGCATTTTCTGTACTTCCTCCCGTATTGCCTCCCGTCGGGCCTCTGGGATCCGATAGGGTTTTAACTTCACCCTTTCACCGGGCGGGGTAATAATATCATGCTCTACCCCAGATGTTTGTCCCGGCAGCTCAGAGAACACCTCCTTGTTGCGAAGCACAAACTCCTTAACCTCCTGTTGTTGGGGTTGTGACAAGGTGGCTGCTATTCCAACCTCCGGAATCACGCAACCAGTTTGAGCTGGTGACCAAGTTTCTGCGACTAGGGACTCTCTATCCCTCCAGGCTTTCAACAGATTAACGTGATATATCTGTTCGGGCTTTCGCCTTCCTGGTTGTCTGACCTTGTAATTCACTTCGCTCACTTTTTCCATTATCTCGTAGGGGCCTTGCCATTTGGCAAGGAATTTACTTTCAACCGTAGGGACAAGTACCAATATCCTATCCCCCGGGGAAAAGGTACGGGTCTTTGCTCCACGGTTGTACACTCTCTGCTGTGCCAACTGCGCTTGGGCCAAATGTTCCTTCACGATGGGCATTACCTGTGCAATTCGATCTTGCATCAGGGCGACATGCTCAATCACACTCCTGTGGGGAGAACTCTCACTTTCCCAAGTTTCCTTGGCAATATCCAACAGCCCTCTTGGGTGTCTCCCATACAGTAACTCAAAGGGGGAGAATCCCGTAGAGGATTGGGGCACCTCCCTAATAGCAAACATCAAATAAGGAAGTAGACAGTCCCAATCCTTTCCATCTCTATCCACCACTTTCTTCAACATTTGTTTTAGGGTTTTGTTGAATCTTTCAACCAGCCCATCGGTTTGGGGGTGATACACAGATGTACGCAATTGCGTCACTTTGAACAATTTACACAGCTCTTTCATAACCCGGGACATAAAGGGTGTACCTTGGTCCGTAAGCAGTTCTTTACAAATACCCACCCGGCTAAAAACAAGAGATAGCTCTTTGGCTATGGTTTTGGCCGAGGTATTTCTGAGAGGGATCGCTTCTGGATAACGGGTGGCATAGTCCATTATAACCAATATGTACTGGTGCCCCCTAGCGGACTTGATTATAGGACCTACCAAATCCATTGCGATTCTCTCAAACGGGACCTCAATGATGGGTAGAGGGACCAGCGGGCTACGGAAATGTGGCATCGGGGCCGACCTCTGACACACAGGGCAGGAGGAACAATAATTTTCTATGTCCTTCATCACCCCAGGCCAATAGAATCTCTGTAATACCCTCTCTCGGGTTTTCTCTGTCCCCAGATGACCTCCAAGAATGTGCCCATGGGCCAACTCCAACACCAACTTCCTGTAAGGTTTGGGCACCACCAGCTGCTCAACGGTTTCTTCTGCCCTTTTTGCCACCCGATACAGTAGGTCCTTCTCTACGCTGAAGTATGGGTAAGTGCAGGTATTATCTGGGTTCACTAACTCGCCATCTATTTCCACTACGTTTTCCCGTGCCTTTATTAGGGCGGGGTCTTTTAACTGTTCTGTGGCAAAATTTTCCCTGTGAACCTCCAGATCAGAAAACTCCACAGACGGTAGGTTTTCGTCTGAGGAGGTGGGCTCCTCTCCAGTTTCTTGAGTCTCCCCTGCCAATACTGACAAGGGAAATTCTGGAGAGTCCTCACCACTCTCAGAGGAGTTCTGGCTATCACATTCCTGGTACATAGGGGCACCAGTGGGGGGCTCAGGATCATCCCACAGTTCCCAGAACTTCGGAAAATCCCTTCCCACAATGGCGTCATGCGGTAACTGAGATACTAAGCCCACTGGATGAGAGAGGGTACCTTTGGGGGTCTCGAAACACACTGTAGTCACTGGATACTCTCGGGTGTCCCCATGCACACAAATAACAGCTACCTTGCTATTCCCAGAGACCTCTGTTTTAACTAACTCAGCCTTTATCAGGGTCACAAGGCTACCTGAATCCAACAATACCACAACATTTCTACCATTAACACACATTTTGCATAAATGTTTCTCAGTTCCTCGAATGGCAGTGCATGCGACTGTCGCACACAGCGACTGACGTCTGCCCGTCAGAAAGTCACACTGCATGGGTTCCTCCACAACCGGGCAATTGGCTGCAATATGTCCCGCTTGCCGGCAGTGGTAGCAAACGATCCTTCTTGCCGCCTCTTGAGCCGCTGATTTCCCAGGCTGTTCTCGCCAAACTTGGGGTAGAGCTCCCACCCTCTCACTCTCTCCACCCTTACCCCTTGGAATCCTCTTATCCGCCCCTGGGGATGGTCTGGTCTTAGGGTGGAAAGTCCGAGAGTCTCTGGAAGAGGCCGTCAGGTTCTCTGTAGCCAAGTATCCCTCTACACGATCCACAAGTTTACCGGCCGTTTCTGGGTCTCCGTGGCTTACCCACTTTTGAATGGCGGTAGGAAGAGCTCTCAAGAAACGATCCATCACAACACGTTCCACAATCTCCGGTGCGGACAAAGTCTCTGGCTGTAGCCACTTCCTGCTCAGGTGAATGAGATCATACATTTGAGACCTGGGGGGTTTTCCAAGCTGGAAAGTCCAGTTATGCACACGCTGAGCCCGGACAGCCAGGGTGACACCCAGCCTTGCCAATATTTCAGCTTTTAGCATCACATAGTCTTTTGCTTGGTCAGGCTCTAGGTCATAGTAAGCCTTCTGCGATTCACCAGTTAACAGAGGAGCCACCAGTCCAGCCCACTGCTCCTCAGGCCACTTTTCTCTTTCAGCAGTCCTTTCAAATGTGGTCAAAAATACCTCTGGATCATCCTCTCCAGTCATTTTTGTCAATAAACGACTCACCCCAAAGGACGCGGTATTAGTGGGACGGCTTTCCTCACTGGTCTGCGGACGTTGCTGCATTACTGCTTCCATTTGTTGTAGTCTCTGCTCTTGCTTCTGTAACAGGTCTATGAAGCGGGCCTCAGATTGCTGCTGGGCTTGTTGATGAGCTTGCTGCTGGGCTGCAAGGCTCCTTTGCAAACCTGCATTTGTCTGCTGTTGATTGGCATTTGCTAGAGCCAGCTGTTTCAGTATCTCCTCCATGCTGGCTTAAAAAAAACTGCCCGCATTCTCCACCAACTGTGAGGGGGTTAACTCGGTAGCGGGTGTGTGTGACCCCCTGGTTGGGCTCCCCACACAAAAACAGGGCCAGCAGACGGAGGTTGTGGTTTTCAAAATCAAAAGGTGCGGTTTATTTCTCTGTGTACAGTGACAAAAACACAGCAAAGCCAAAAAGAAACAAACAAAATAAATCCTGGTCAGTTTGACCTCTGACTAAACATGCAGGTTTCCTAAACTAACAACTGGGATCAGCCTAGTGCTGTCCTAGTCCCTGGTTTAGTAAAAGTCCAAACAAATAGCCACACAGGCTTTGCCTCACCGCACAGGGGTTCACTCTCCCTAGACAGTCCACACAGGTCTGGTTCCAGGCATGAGCTAACATCTAATGAATCTGGGAGTTTCTTATAGAGGCCTAAATGAGCTGACAAGGTTCAGCTGGTCTCATCAACTCCCTGTCTGCACGACGCCCAGCCCTCTCCCTAGAGGTATGAGTCATCCATGAGCACACTAGCCTTATACAACTCTCCACCTAGTTGTACAAATCGGCGTAAAGCCTGAATCTGGGCGAAATATATCTACCCCCCTGGATGCAACCAGGTGACTTTACCTTCCTGCTGTCACAATATATATATATATATATATATATATATATATATATACTGTGTACAGGCCCGGACTGGGACAAAAAATAGACCCAGGCATTTTAGACTGAGCAGCCAACTTTTCCAGGGACGGGGGGGGGGGGGGGTCGGTAGACATTCGCGCGGAGATGGCTGGTGTCGGTCCTCTACACTGTAATGTGCAGGGACACTGTGATATAAAGGGAACTGCACTATAAAGGGGAACTGCAATGATTACAGTGCCCCTTTACAGTGCAGTCCCCTTTATAGTACAGTGTCCCAGTCCTATTGTGGCCAAACAATGCCAGTACTGTCTGTCTCCTATTGTGCCCACAATGCCAAGTGACACTGACCTGCTCTCTTTCTGGTGGTGCGGTACAGCGTGGCTCTCTCTCTTTGGTGGTGCGGGTACAGCGTGGCTTTCTGTCTCTCTGGTGGTGTGGGTACAGTGTGGTTCTCTCGCTGGTGGTGCGGTACAGCGTGGCTCTTTCTCTGATGGTGTGGTACAGCGTGGCTCTCTCTCTGGTGGTGCAGTACAGCGTGGCTCTATCTGGTGGAGTGGGTACAGCGTGGCTCTCTCTCTGGTGGTGCGGTACAGCGTGGCTCTCTCTCTGGTGGTGTGGTACAGCGTGGCTCTCTCTCTGGTGGTGCGGGTACAGCGTGGCTCTATCTGGTGGTGCGGGTACAGCATGGCTCTCTCTGGTGGTGCGGGTACAGCGTGGCTCTCTCTGGTGGTGCGGTACAGCGTGGCTCTATCTCTGGTGGTGCGGGTACAGCGTGGCTCTCTCTGGTGGTGCGGTACAGCGTGGCTCTCTGGTGGTGTGGGTACAGCGTGGCTCTCTCTCTGGTGGTGTGGTACAGCGTGGCTCTCTCTCTGGTGGTGTGGGTACAGCGTGGCTCTCTCTGGTGGTGCGGTACAGCGTGGCTCTCTCTGGTGATGTGGGTACAGCGTGGCTCTCTCTCTGGTGGTGCGGTACAGCATTTCTATCTCTGGTGGTGCTGGGGCTATTAGTTCCCCCAGCACAGTCCTCTCTTTTGTTTTCCATGTCTCCTGTAGTAGCTGCTACAAGCACTCCTCAGCTTGTTTCCGGGTTTTCTCTTTCACCCCAGCAGAGTGCATGCTGAGGACTGTAGTCTGCTCCCTGCTGAGAACAATTGGGCCACCTATCTCTGGGACTACATTTCCCATGATGCCCCTCTTGTTGCTTCTGATTGGCCCTCTGCTGTGGCCAATGGGGAGGGAAAACAAACAGACAGGAAAGCCTTCTCTTCTACTGCTGCCGACATGAGAAGGGGAGGGGGGGCGAGGGGGGAATATCGTGACAGCAGCCTGCAGCTTTCTCCACCGTGCGGACGCTCATGCCTGGAGGAGGAGAGCGGAACTGTCAGTGCGGCTCTGAGGCTGAGCTTTGTGTGAGAGAGACACACAGCTCAGCCCATGCAGCCGTCAGTTCCACCAGAGATGACACAGGCACGGCCGCATGGCGGTAGGCGAGCGGTGGCTGCGGCCTGTGTTACCCATGTTCAGGCCGCGGTCGCCGCTTACCTCCCGCTGTGCGGCCTGATCATCAACAGGCAACAGAGCGGGCGGCCCCGGCCCACCGGGCAAATGCCCGGCCTGCCCTATGGCCAGTAGGGATGAGCTTCGTGTTCGAGTCGAACATACGTTCGACTCGAACATCGGCTGTTCGATCGTTCGACGAAGATCGAACGATTTGGGCCGTTCGCGCCAAATTCGAGTGACGCGAACGGCCCACAATGCACTACGCCATCGCAGTGTCATCCAGGCGCTGTGATTGGCCAAGCATGCACTGTGACCCCGCATGCTTGGCCAATCACAGCGCCGGCAGCGAGGAGAGCAATGATTGGCCACAGGCAGGATGCCTGTGGCCAATTATTGCTGAGGGGGTTTAGTACACGCCCCACACTATAAAAGGCCGCCAGCACGGCGGCCTAGTGTAGTGTGTTCCGGAGCAGGGATAGAGCAGCATAGGCAGGGACAGTGACTTTTATTTCTTTCTTGCTTAACCTGGATTCCTTTAGTTTAGGGAAAGAGAAGGATAGGTAGGGAGAGTGTCAGTGTGTTTTGTGCTTGTGCTATATTGTGCTTAAAAAAAACATTTTTTCTAGGGACAGAAAACTGTAGGTAGGGAGAGTGTGTCAGTTTCTTTCACTGTCAAAGTCCTTGTTTCCAGGGACCTGGAAGGACAGTGAGGTAATTCTCCTTGTGCTAAATTGTGCTTAAAAAAAACATTTTTTCTAGGGACAGAAAACTGTAGGTAGGGAGAGTGTGTCAGTTTCTTTCACTGTCAAAGTCCTTGTTTCCAGGGACCTGGAAGGACAGTGAGTGAATTCTCCTTGTGCTATATTGTGCTTAAAAAAAACATTTTTTCTAGGGACAGAAAACTGTAGGTAGGGAGAGTGTGTCAGTTTCTTTCACTGTCAAAGTCCTTGTTTCCAGGGACCTGGAAGGACAGTGAGTGAATTCTCCTTGTGCTATATTGTGCTTAAAAAAAACATTTTTTCTAGGGACAGAAAACTGTAGGTAGGGAGAGTGTGTCAGTTTCTTTCACTGTCAAAGTCCTTGTTTCCAGGGACCTGGAAGGACAGTGAGGTAATTCTCCTTGTGCTAAATTGTGCTTAAAAAAAACATTTTTTCTAGGGACAGAAAACTGTAGGTAGGGAGAGTGTGTCAGTTTCTTTCACTGTCAAAGTCCTTGTTTCCAGGGACCTGGAAGGACAGTGAGGTAATTCTCCTTGTGCTAAATTGTGCTTAAAAAAAACATTTTTTCTAGGGACAGAAAACTGTAGGTAGGGAGAGTGTGTCAGTTTCTTTCACTGTCAAAGTCCTTGTTTCCAGGGACCTGGAAGGACAGTGAGGTAATTCTCCTTGTGCTAAATTGTGCTTAAAAAAAACATTTTTTCTAGGGACAGAAAACTGTAGGTAGGGAGAGTGTGTCAGTTTCTTTCACTGTCAAAGTCCTTGTTTCCAGGGACCTGGAAGGACAGTGAGGTAATTCTCCTTGTGCTAAATTGTGCTTAAAAAAAACATTTTTTCTAGGGATAGAAAACTGTAGGTAGGGAGAGTGTGTCAGTTTCTTTCACTGTCAAAGTCCTTGTTTCCAGGGACCTGGAAGGACAGTGAGTGAATTCTCCTTGTGCTATATTGTGCTTAAAAAAAACATTTTTTCTAGGGACAGAAAACTGTAGGTAGGGAGAGTGTGTCAGTTTCTTTCACTGTCAAAGTCCTTGTTTCCAGGGACCTGGAAGGACAGTGAGGTAATTCTCCTTGTGCTAAATTGTGCTTAAAAAAAACATTTTTTCTAGGGACAGAAAACTGTAGGTAGGGAGAGTGTGTCAGTTTCTTTCACTGTCAAAGTCCTTGTTTCCAGGGACCTGGAAGGACAGTGAGGTAATTCTCCTTGTGCTAAATTGTGCTTAAAAAAAACATTTTTTCTAGGGACAGAAAACTGTAGGTAGGGAGAGTGTGTCAGTTTCTTTCACTGTCAAAGTCCTTGTTTCCAGGGACCTGGAAGGACAGTGAGGTAATTCTCCTTGTGCTAAATTGTGCTTAAAAAAAACATTTTTTCTAGGGACAGAAAACTGTAGGTAGGGAGAGTGTGTCAGTTTCTTTCACTGTCAAAGTCCTTGTTTCCAGGGACCTGGAAGGACAGTGAGGTAATTCTCCTTGTGCTAAATTGTGCTTAAAAAAAACATTTTTTCTAGGGACAGAAAACTGTAGGTAGGGAGAGTGTGTCAGTTTCTTTCACTGTCAAAGTCCTTGTTTCCAGGGACCTGGAAGGACAGTGAGGTAATTCTCCTTGTGCTAAATTGTGCCTAAAAAAAACATTTTTTCTAGGGACAGAAAACTGTAGGTAGGGAGAGTGTGTCAGTTTCTTTCACTGTCAAAGTCCTTGTTTCCAGGGACCTGGAAGGACAGTGAGGTAATTCTCCTTGTGCTAAATTCTGCTTAAAAAAAACATTTTTTCTAGGGACAGAAAACTGTAGGTAGGGAGAGTGTGTCAGTTTCTTTCACTGTCAAAGTCCTTGTTTCCAGGGACCTGGAAGGACAGTGAGTGAATTCTCCTTGTGCTATATTGTGCTTAAAAAAAAACATTTTTTCTAGGGACAGAAAACTGTAGGTAGGGAGAGTGTGTCAGTTTCTTTCACTGTCAAAGTCCTTGTTTCCAGGGACCTGGAAGGACAGTGAGTGAATTCTCCTTGTGCTAAATTGTGCTTAAAAAAAACATTTTTTCTAGGGACAGAAAACTGTAGGTAGGGAGAGTGTGTCAGTTTCTTTCACTGTCAAAGTCCTTGTTTCCAGGGACATGGAAGGACAGTGAGTGAATTCTCCTTGTGCTAAATTGTGCTTAAAAAAAACATTTTTTCTAGGGACAGAAAACTGTAGGTAGGGAGAGTGTGTCAGTTTCTTTCACTGTCAAAGTCCTTGTTTCAAGGGACAGAGAAGGACACCTGAAGGTAGCCCTTATTGCTTTTTTCCCATCTCCCTGCAGGCCATCTATTAGAATGTCTGGAAGGCAAACAAGGAGAGGCAGACAGTCAGGAGGCAATAAAAGAGGGCAAGCAGGCTCTGTGTCTGGGGGCAACAGTGCTGGTCGTGGACGCGGTGCATTGTCATCAGCACATGGCCATGGGACACGCTTGTCCTTCTTTTCGGCAGCTGGACATGTTGAGCCACATCATGCCGAAGACTTGGTAGAGTGGATGACCAAGCCCTCCTCCTCCTCCTCATCCTCTCTCACCCAGGCTCAGGGTACTGGAAAAGCAGCTGCCAAAGCGTCCTCTTCCCTGGTATCAATGTCAGACTCATCATCAGTCACTCCTTCCCTAGACCCACCATGTCCTCCTCCTGAGGAGTCCCCCGAACTGTTTCAGCACAGTGTTGGGTACATGCTCCAGGAGGATGCCCAGCGTTTCGAAGGGTCTGATGATGAAACCCAGCTAGAGGAAGGCAGTAGCGTGAGAGCAGACAGAGGGGATGCTCAAGAAGGACACCAATCTGGCATTCATGTTCCAGCAGCTGCAGCATACTGCCAGATTGCCTCCAGTGATGAGGAGGGAGGTGATGATGAGGTCACTGACTCCACGTGGGTGCCTAATAGGAGAGAGGAGGAGGAGGAGGATGAGGAGGAGGCACATCTCCAACGAGGCAGGATGCCCTTTGGTGGCCAGCGTAAGGGCAGTACACCGACGGAATCACACCGCAGAGCTCCGCCTGTGCAGGGCGCTGCCTCTGCCCGTCATTCAAAAAGTTCTTTGGTGTGGGCCTTTTTTGAGGCTAGTGCATCAGATCGCACAGCTGCTGTTTGCAACATATGTCTCAAGCGTATATCGCGTGGCCAAAACATCAGCCGCTTGGGTACCACATGCCTGACCAGACATATGTTGACCTGCCATGCAGCTCGTTGGCAAGCCTACCTCAAAGACCCACACCAAAGAACAAAGCGGACCTCTCCTTGCACCGCATCAGCTGGGATCTCCAACCCCACTATAACTTCAGTCCTCTCTGAAACATGCACTGAGAGGAATGAAGGTGTAGAATTAGGTGTGTCACAGCCAAGTACTTGCGGCCACTCTGCTAGCAGTACACCGACGTCCGATTCTAGCAGGCAAATTTCCCTGCCCCAGCTGCTGGACCGTCGAAAGAAGTTCACTCCCAGCCATTCACATGCCCAGCGGTTGAATGCTAGCTTGGCTAAATTGCTAGCGCTTCAACTGCTGCCTTTTCAGTTGGTAGACTCGGCCCCCTTCCGTGAGTTTGTGCAATGTGCGGTTCCTCAGTGGCAGGTTCCCAAACGCCACTTTTTCTCACGGAAGGCTATTCCGGCTCTCTACCGGCATGTGGAAGGCAATGTCTTGGCCTCGCTGGACAGGGCGGTCAGCGGTAAGGTGCATATTACCGCTGACTCATGGTCCAGCAGGCATGGACAGGGACGTTACCTTTCTTTCACGGCCCATTGGGTCACTCTTTTGGCAGCTGGGAAGGATGCAGGACAAGGTGCAGTAGTGTTGGAGGTTGTCCCACCGCCACGCCTCCAAAATGCTACTACTGGTTGTGACACACCTCTCTCCTCCACCCCCTCCTCTTCTTCTTCCTCCATGGCCTCTTCCTGTGGTTTGTCCTATGAACCAGCGGTGCTCCGTAGCCGTTCACGGGGCTACGCAAGTACGCAGTCAAAAAGATGCCATGCCGTGCTTGCGCTGGTGTGTTTGGGGGACAGAAGCCACACTGGGGCAGAGGTCCTGTCTGCTCTGCAGGGCCAGGCCGAGAGGTGGTTGACGCCACGCCAGCTTAAGCCAGGAATGGTGGTTTGCGACAATGGCACCAACCTCCTCTCCGCCCTCCGACAGGGACAACTGACCCATGTGCCCTGTGTGGCTCACGTCCTTAACCTGGTGGTGCAGCGGTTCTTGGGCAGGTACCCGGGCTTACAGGATGTCCTGAGGCAGGCCAGGAAATTCTGTGTGCATTTCCGCAGATCTTATAATGCCAGTGCTCGCCTGGCTGAGCTGCAAAAGGAGTTGAACCTGCCCAAGAACCGCCTTATATGTGACATGCCCACCAGGTGGAACTCAACGTTGGCCATGCTGCAGCGGCTGCACACGCAGCAGAGGGCCATCAATGAGTACCTGTGCGACTACGGCACCAGGACAGGGTCAGGGGAGCTTGGTTTTTTTTCTCCACGCCAGTGGGGCATGATCAGGGATGCATGCACTGTCCTGGCACCATTTGAGGAGGCCACGAGGATGGTGAGCAGTGACAGTGCATGCATCAGTGACACTGTACCTCTTGTCCACCTGTTGGAGCACACGCTGCGTGGAATAATGGACAGGGCACTTGAGGCAGAACAGAGGCAGGAAGAGGAGGACTTCCTTGCCTCTCAAGGCCCCCTTTACCCAGACAGTGTTCCTTCTGTCCCACCCATCGCACAGGAAGAGGAGGAGGAGGAGGAGGAGGAGGAGGATTGTGTCAGCATGGAGGTGGAGGCTGGCACTCAGCATCATCAGCAGCAGTCTTTTAGGGATGATTTACAGTCCCAAGAAACCAGTGGACTTGTACGTGGCTGGGAGGAGGTGGCTGCGGATCATGTCGTCCTTAGTGACCCAGAGGACTCCGGAGCGAATGCCTCAGCAAACCTACGCTGCATGGCCTCCCTGATCCTGCAAAGTCTGTGGAAGGATCCTCGTATTCTTCGGATCAAGGAGAGGGACCATTACTGGCTGGCCACTCTCCTTGATCCACGGTACAAGGGTAAGGTTGCGGACCTTATGTTACCGTCGCAGAGGGAGCAGAGGATGAGACAACTCCGGGAGGCCTTGCAGAAAGGTCTGTGCAACGCGTTCCCAGAGACTGGGAGGTTACAAACTCCTGGTCCTGGACAACGAGTTGCTGAGGCTTCGGCCAGTCAAAGAAGGAGCGGTGGGGAAGGTGGCCGTCTGACCGATGCGTTCAGACAATTCTTTAGTCCGCAGCCCCAAAGTATGATCGGTTCCAGCAACCATCGCCAGCGTCTGATAAACATGGTGCAGGAATATCTAGGGGCAAGGTCAGACTTGGACACCTTCCCCACCGAAAATCCTCTGGCTTACTGGGTCTTGAGGATGGATCACTGGCCAGAGCTTGCACAGTATGCAATTGAGCTACTGGCCTGTCCTGCATCCAGCGTTCTTTCGGAACGCACATTCAGTGCTGCTGGAGGATTTGTCACGGATCACAGGGTGCGCCTGTCCACCGACTCGGTTGATCGACTGACTTTCATCAAGATGAACCAGTCTTGGATCACCACCAGCTACCACACACCTGATGCTGATATAACAGACTAATTGATTTTAACATGGCACATCCCTTCAAGACTGATGCTGATGCTGAGTGCCTGTGCTGTTATGTTGACTGGCTATCCTCCTCCTCCGAGTCCTCAATGATACGATTGATGATGATAGCTTGGAAGATCATTTTTGTTTATGGGTGCCGCCACCAGTGGCTAAGGCCCAATTTTTCAGCCCCTGTTTTACAGGGGCGTGTAATTACAATTTTTTTAGCAATAATTTGCCATAGGGCTCATTGCTGTGCTCCAAGTACAGTATCTGTGAGGGGTTGGAGTGTTGTGGCACCAGTGCCTAAGGCCCAATTTTTCAGCCCCTGTTTAACAGGGGCGTGTCATTACAATTTTTGAAGCAATACTTTGCAACAGGGCTCATTGCTGTGCTCCAAGTACAGTATCTGTGAGGGGTTGTAGTGTTGTGCCACCAGTGCCTAAGGCCCAATTTTTCAGCCCCTGTTCAACAGGGGCAGCAAATTACAATTCTTGATCTAATAATTCACAGCAGGGTCCATTGCTGCACCCACCAAGAGTAACTCTGAGGGCTTACAGTCTTGTGGCAACGCCACCACCACCACCACCACGAAAGGCCCAATTTTTCAGCCCCTGTTCAAAGGGGGCATGTAATTACAATTCTTGATCTAATAATTCACAGCAGGGCCCATTGCTGCACCCACCAAGAGTAACTGTCAGGGCTTACAGTGTTGTGGCACCAGCACCACCATCAAAGCCCCAATTTTTACTACCACTGTTCAACAATTATATGTAATTAAAATTCCTGATATAATAGTTGACAGCAGGGCGTTCCAGCACCAACCAAGAGTAACTGAGTGCTTACAGTGTTGTGCCAACACCAACAACTAAGGGGCCTATTTCTGCAGAGTATATACGGCAGGTCCCTACTTTCAAACATCCAACTTACAAACGACTCCTACTTGCAAACGAAAGAAGACAACAGGAAGTGAGAGGAAATCTACCCCTAGAAAGGAAAATTCTCTCCTGTAAGAATAAATATGGGAGAAAGGGGTCTCATCTGTACTGATGCTTTATCAGCAATCCTTGTTTCAAGAAAAACACCACATTTCAAAAACAGTTGTCATTGGGACGGAAAGTGAGGTGAAATGTTCTGAACAGGGGCACAGACAGCAAAACAAATGTTACAGGGGTGATAACCCTTACCTATGTTTCCCAAAAAGTTTAAAAATAGATTTTTGGGCTGGAGCTACACTTCAACAATGTACCTGTTCAAAATTACAAACAGATTCTACATAAGAACAAACCTACAGTCCCTGTCTTGTATGCACCGCCTGTATACGGCTGTTCAGAGTATATAGGGCCTTTTTTATTTTATGTGCGGGGTTCCCCTTAATATCCATACAAGACCCAAAGGGGCTGGTAATGGGCTGGGGTAGGGGGGGGGTCATGGGGTAGCTATGCCATTTTTCTTAAAGAATTTCATCCATATTACCGGGACCAGACATTACATTAAAGCCGCAAGCAGTTTTAAATGGCTTTTTTTTCCTTTAGAAGTGTCATTTTGTGCAGGGACAGTTCTAAACACGGGAAACACGTGGCACTTCACAGGCATACTTTAGACACCCCCCAGGTACGATATTTAAAGGAATATTTGACTTTTTTTTTTTCACTTTATGCATCATTAAAATGACTGCTCCCGAAAAACGACCGTTTTTAAAACTTCTTTTTGCATTGATACATGTCCCCTGGTGCACAACCCGGGTTCCCAAACCCTATTTATGACAATAACATGCATAATAGTTGTTATAATTAGCACTTTAGAATTCGAACGTTCGCATCCATTGTATTTAATAGGGTTCTAATGTTCGTTCGAACTTTCGGTCCGTTCGCGGGTTCTGGTGCGAACCGAACCCGGGGGTGTTCGGCTCATCACTAATGGCCAGTCCGGGCCTGCCTGTGTGTATATATACTGTATATATATAGTACAGTACATCTAAGCAACTGCTGAAAAGAAAATGACTAGACTCGCTGCCTAGGGATTGTATTGTTTTCCAGGTTATAGCATTTCTTTCTTCCAGAAAAGTAAGGCTTTTGCTAATGCACGCACACATATTCTCAGTAAAACACTATGGATCTTAAGTGCCAATATACTTTCACCTAAAATAAATAGTTGGGCTCAATTCACAGCCCTGTCTTCCCCAATACAATTTTGTGAAAACTGAAAGAGAACTAACAGACAAAAACACAGCAAAGAAAAAGAGAAGACAGCATATGGAACTTGTTCTGTACAAAAACATATTCTCTATCCTTAGTGAAACAGAAATAAAGCATGCTCCTCTGGGTGTTTTTGATGCCTTTTCTCTGCTTTTCTATGTTCAGCTTACATTTTTCTCTTGGGTGTTTTTACAAAAAGTAATAAAAAAGAGATGGAGCTACAGACAAGTTCTTAGACCCCATATACACAGGCATTAAAAAGGCACTGAGACCAAAATTATATATCTGTTACAGGGATTCAATATACACCAGCATTCAGTAAATGACTCTCTTCGCCTTGCATTGAATCATGGCAACATGTAATTTACCTGCAGTATTTATTAAATATGATGCCATTTTGCTTGCATCCCATGGCACAAGAGTTTAAGTCAATCAAGCTTACTATGGCACATGCAATGGACTTGTGTTTGCATACTGTGCAGTGGCAGGTAGTGCTTCATTTTTTTGGGGGGCGGGGGGGGGGGGGCGACAAACAAACCTCCCCCATGCCAGGTCTGCACGTACCCCATCCAGGTCACAGGCGGCTTACCCAGCTTCTCCTTCTCTTAAGACCTGCTTCCTATCTTTATTGGCCAAGAGGAGAAGCAGGAAGACAATAGCAAATGTTTATGTGGGTGGGCCGGGGGGGCAGTACTCTGCGCCACAAGTCAAACCCTTTTGAAGCCAATTAGAGCCTCAGGCTCTAAGCATGTGGTTAAAAAAAAAAAAAAAGCTTGTAGAAATGTATGCGTCCGGCGGCCAGCATGGAGATTAGGGGCTGGCGTATGAAGATTAGGGGGGGCAGCGCCCCTGCACTGCTTAGAGCTCTTTCCCACAGGTGTTGAAATTAAGCAGTTGGGTTGTATTTTTTTTTCATTTCCCAACCGCACATCGACTCCATCAAAATTGTTAAAATAGGGAGCAGATGGAGGTGTACACACTGCAGCGTTAGCATTTCCTTGTGTTGAAGCAAGGCCAAAATAAAGCTGCTGGCATGTGTTGTTTATCTATCTACGGTATCCATACACAGTAGGGATTACACACAGCCGTATTCTGTAATTGTATGTAATAAACGTACTCTACTATAACTTGTGCAACCAAGGTCTGTGGTCTTCCTATGAAAGAAAATTGATTTGAAAATTGCTACACTGTGATATATTATAGGAAGCACAGATCTGTGTTTTAAGTCACTGTTTGTAAAAGATGTCACCTAAATCTAGACAGCTCACATACTAGAATTTTACTGTAGTAAAAAAACTGCCCAGCTTAGCTAAGCAGTGAAGCCCTGAAGTTTATTATTATTTATTGATCCCTGACTTGCTTATCTTGATTGACACACTGTGTAGAGATACTTACAGTGATTGTAAATGATCACCTTAAAAAAATAACCCTTTCAGTTTAAATAGAAAAAAAAAAGGCAAACATTTGTAAATAGATATAAAAAAAAAAATTATAAATATATTTTTTTCTCCTTTTTTAAAGGTGGTCACATTCCTTCAGTTGCCTCTGCTTTAGAGCTACGGGGAGGAGAAACAACCGGACACTGGTCTTTCCAGTGAAAGGCTGTGCGGGGGGGGGGGGGGTGTCAGGACAAGCCTGATCATTGGAGGAGAGCAGGCTAGGGAACTGACCACTGTGCTCTCCTGCTTAGTGTAGTCAGTTGTTAACAGGAAAGTAGAGGGACTGGCAGGAACAACAGGGATTTCACACAAAGGAAGCAATACAAAGAGAACAGGATACTTTTTCATAAAAGTGCATGGTACAACAGGCACATATCAGGAATATAAAATGCTGGGGCAACAAACACTTTAATTATGACACGCAATCATCACAGCTATTGAAGGTACTATAAAGCTAGTATTCAAAAATAGCAATTAACTATTTAGTAGACTTCTTTTTATAAAATATTTTGTTTTTTCTTGTGCAGTTGAATGTAATACTACAGCACTAAACCAACTAAGGCTAGGTATATACACTGGGACTTTACTTTTGAATGTCCAGTCCAGTAGTGTATTTAGGTTTTGTGCTGCCCTAGGCCTGACTAAACTCGTGCACCCCCTAATTTAAATAGGACACACCCCTTCCTGTCAAGGCCACACCCCTTTCCGTTTAAGACCCACCCTGAAATTTTCGAGTTGGGACACTAGTTCTTAGGGCCTGGGTGGGGGGGGGGGTGGAGCAATGGATTCCCTTAATTTTCTGCATAGATTTACTCTCACTTCCTGTTTGGCTATGGGGCAGGAAGTGAAGGGAAATCTCTGCAATGGGACAGGGATGGTAAAAAATAAACTGACAGGGGCTATAACCCTCCCTTAAAAGGAAAAAAAGTGTTGCCTATAGTTTTACTTTAAGCACAAATTTCTGATAATTTTATGGAGAGGACTAAGAAGATATAACCATGCCAATGGCGCAGCAGAAAACATATAGCACAGTGAGGAAGGTTTGTGGTCAAGAATGATAGGACGGTCAAAATTAGAAGCAGCTTGCGTTACACTAACAGTGTAGCACAAGCCGGCGGGGACTTTTTCCGTGCTGCTCCCCTGCAAAGTGCTGCCCTAGGCCTGGGCCTTGTTGGCCTAGGCCAGGATACAGCGTTGGTCCAGTCATTAAAGGAACCCTGTGACTAGGGTTGTCCCGATACCGAGCATTTGCGTGAGTACTTGTACTCGCGCAAATGCTCCCGAAGCTTCACCCGATACTTTTTTTTTCTTTCAGTGTAGAGTGGCCAGAGAGGGCGGGAGGAGTCAGTGGCTGGGGAGGGCTGGGGAGGGCTGGGGAGTGCGGGCGGAGTCTGGCTGGAGAGGGCGGACAGAGCCTGTGGACGGAGAGTGCAGGCGGAGTTTGGCTGGAGATGGGGCGGGCAGAGTCTTTGAAGGAAATGCGGGCGGAGTCTGGCTGGGGCAGGCGGAGTCTGGCTGGGGAGGGCGGGCACAGTCAGTGGACCGAGTCGGCGGGGGGAGAGCGAGTCCCTCACCTGAAGTTGAACGTGGTAAGCTGGCAGGGGTGCAGGGCGTAGTCGCCTCAGGATCGGTGACCGGTGCTGTCACATTCGGTCACCGTCAGCGGCTGAACGTCCATCTTGGTACACCCTGCAGTCGGCTGCAGTAAGCAGCAGCAGACATCTTGTTACACCCAGCCCGAGCTATATGGGCTGGGTGTAACAAGATGTCCACTGCTGCTTACTGCAGCCGAGTGCAGAGTGTACCAAGATGGACGTTGCAGCAGTTTTTTTTTTTATAAATCCTGTGTCATTTTTTGCAGCATTTCAGTGCCAGCCACCTATCAGTGCCCACAAGTGCTACCTATCAGTGCAATCAGTGCCATTTACCAGTGCCACCTATCAGGTGGCACTGGTAGATGGCACTAATTGCACTGATAGGTGGCACTTATGGGTACTGATAGGTGGCACTGATTGCACTGGAAGGTGGCACTTTTGGGCACTGATAGATGGCACTGATTGCACTAATGGTGCAATCAGTGCCATCTATCAGTGCCATCTATCAGTGCCCACAAGTGCCACCTATCAGTGCAATCAGTGCCATCTATCAGTGCCCACAAGTGTCACCTTTCAGTGCTATAAGTGCCACCTTTCAGTGCTATAAGTGCCACCTATCAGTGCCATCTATCAGTGCCCACAAGTGCCATCTATCAGTGCCACCTATCAGGGCCCACAAGTGCCATCTATCAGTGCCCACAAGTGCCACCTATCAGTGCCCACAAGTGCCACCTATCGGTGCAATCAGTGCCCACAAGTGCCACCTATCAGTGCAATCAGTGCCACCTATCAGTGCCCACAAGTGCCACCTATTAGTGCTACCAGTGCCCATAAGTGCCACCTATCAGTGCCATCTATCAGTGCCCATAAGTGCCACCTATCAATGCCATCTACCATTGCCATCTATCAGTGCCCATAAGTGCCACCTATTAGTGCCATCCACCTATTAGTGCCCATCAGCGCCAGTCACCAGTCAGTGCCCATAAGTGCCGCCTATCAGTGCCAGCCACCTGTCAGTGCCACCTATCAGTCCCCATCTTTCAAACTGTCACATGACATTGAAAAAAAAGTATCGGTAATCGGTATCGGCGAGTACTTGGAAAAAAGTATCGGTACTTGTACTCGGTCTTAAAAAAGTGGTATCGGGACAACCCTACCTGTGACTAAGGAACCCAAAGGCAAATGGCAACAACCTGTGGCCCCACAAATGCCAGCCAAATTCAAACATGGGGTGTCCACCTCTTTTCAGGGGCTATAATGCCGTAGGATCTTTTATGCACATTGGTGGGACTGCCCTGAGATAAAGAGGTGTCTTCTAATTAATCTCCTGTTCTTCCCAGCTGCAGATCATTACATTTTGCTTGTGTCGTCATGTAAAGACATGGATCATTTTCCCTATTTTTTTCTGTTTTAAATTCTATAACTGTATACAGTCCTTCAAGGTAAAGGGCTAGAGGTATTACTAAGGACAATATATGTTTCAAGAATCTAAAAATCTTTTTAGTAGTAAAAGAGGTACTGTATGTAATAAACCCTATAAAGTTGTGTTGTCCTGATTTAAAGCAACTCTGTCACTAAAAAGAAATAAAACAAGACCCTGCAAAAGAAGACTATAATACTTATCTAAAAGACAACTGAAAAAAAAAATATTGTTGCGCTGTCAGGAAAACCTCTAATTCAATATATAGTGTATAACAACCAAAAAAAATAATAAAGCCCTAATAAGGAAATATCAAAGTCCACCAAAAGTGTGCAAAATCTTCATGCAGCTGCTGTGCACCAACCACCAAGTGTTTATAATGGCACGTAGCTAATCCTTAGACCCCACAAACTCAAGAGGTCTAAATCAGATCCCCATGGATGGATGGCTCCAGCTCTCTTCCTCTCACACTTCATCAAGCCTCACTCTCTCATGAAGGGTATGCCCCAAAAGTAATCACTGGATCGCTTCTCATATACTGGCCTCAGCAGCAAAAACACATACCAAGGAAAGATCAAGGAATTACCCAAGTGAAGTACCGTTTAAAAAAACATTTATTAATAAACCAAGTGGGTACTCAAAAAACAGATAGTATGACAAGCATACCGCACAGCAGCGCCGACTCTCTAGGCAGGCGTTATAATATCCCCGCTAAATTCTGCCCTATGCACGTTTCATCCAACAGGACATCGTCCAAGGGGCAAGAGAGTATAATACTTATTTGTTTCATTGCCCATAGTTTGAATATTAGCTTTTTCAGCATCCAACATTTTACCAAATGCTGCATTTCCATCAGCCAGTTATTAAATCACTACTCTGTTGCTTTAGTGGGAGATGCACTTGTAAGTGTGGGATGCTGAAGATACTGTCAGCATCCATTGCTTAACAAGATAACAAGATCATAGGCTTAACAAGATCATAGGCATGAGTAGCGGGACAGATAACTAATAATGCTTTTTTTACATTTTTATGACATAGTCACTTTAAATTCTAAGCACATATAATACACTATATATATATATATATATATATATATATATATATATATATATATATATATATATATATATATATATTATTATTATTATAATTATTATTATTATTTATTTATTTATTTCATTTTTAATTCTTTGTAAAAAAAGTTTCCAACAAACTCCTTTAAGACATAAATAGCAGTAATGTTTCATAAAATAAAAAAAAGAAACAGTATTAGAAAATACCATGAAGAACATGTGCAAATAAAACAATATTCAAGAGTACAAAATATAAGTCATCTACAAAATACCTGCAAAGGAATACTATTTGAAAGCGCCAAGCTATTCCAAGTGGAAAACACAGGGGTGTACAGAGTATCCTTAATACTAGCTGGTATCAACATGAGTCATTGGAATGAAAGCACAGTGTGGTTCATTAGAAGGAATAAGAAACTTCTACATACTACAATACTGCTCAAAATAAAGCCCTGATCCAAACACGGACCAGATACCTGTTTTTATGTAATAATAAGAGGGGATGAGAAAAATAAAGGGAAAGAGGAGAGAAAAGGAGAAAGAGAAAAAAAAAGGGGGGGATTATAATGTTGCCATTTGCGGGACAATGGAAAGTTCAGGGAGAAGTCAATCCCCAAAACAGGTTTCCAGTCGGGCCTTGCTTCATCAGAATAAATGTTCCAACAAAGCCAAGTTTTTTAGTATCACTCCCATCTATCCTGAGCGGTAAACACTAATGCCCTGTACACAAGATCGGATTTCCGATGGAATAAAATCCAATGGATTTTTCAATCAGAAATCTGATGAAGCTGACTTCCATCAGTCTTGCCTACACACCATCAGTCAAAAATCCGACCGTCCCAAACGCCGTGACGTAAAACACTCCGAGCCGAGAAAAATTAAGTTCAATGCTTCTGAGCATGCGTCGACTTGATTCTGAGCATGCGTGGGTTTTTTCTCCGATGGAGTTCCCCACAGACGATCGGAATTTGCTATCGTTTTTTTTTCTATCGGTAAAATGTAAAACATGTTCTATTTTTTTATACTGATGGAAAAAAGACCGATGGGGCCCACACACGATCGGTTTGTCTGATGAAAAAAGTCCATCGTTTTTTTTTCATCAGAAAAACCGATCGTGTGTACGCGGCATAAGTCTTCCAGCTTGTTGATGTCCTCTACCTTGTTGAGCCACAACAAGATAAAGGGGGGGGGGGGGGGTTAGGGTCTTTCCATCACAAAGCAATGCAGGCTTTGGCGGTGTTAAGCAAATGGCGGAGGGCCGATTTAATATATATTATTATTATTATTATTATTATTATAATATACTACCACTATTAAGAGTGGCTTGGCAGTTCCTGTAAATTATATATGTCTAAGCATCTCATTCTCATGTAAGAACACTCTGTTAATACAATCCGAGTGCATTGTGACATCTGTCAGGCTGTAAATTTAGACCCCACCTAAATTTAGTAGGTTTTGTCTACCTGTCAAAACCTCACTCATTTTCTGATCATCTTTTCTATCTGAAAGTATAAATAGTTTACTGAGGTGTGAAAAGTTATTCATAGACAGATATACAGTATCTATTCATGCTTAGCACAAGTCTAGGTTTTTAATTCACAATCTGTGTCAGCATCTCTTATGTATACTGTATAGTTGTACATTTGGTGTGTTATAAAGATATTCACATTTATTGATAAAAAATAAATAAAACATTTTAATTTTCTATGACAGCAACGTGTGTCGACATGCCCTGCCACAAAAATGAAAAAAAATGGTGATAGTCCAAGGAACATGACATCATAGAAAATAGCGCTGATTGAGGCAGAGTCTATGGAATATTAAACACCCTCGTATTTTTCCTGCAAGCGCTGGCCATTGGGATGCAGACTCAGGCATACCTCAAAAGGCACATTCTCTATGTCCTTGGCACAGCAAAGGGCAGATTGCTTCTGAAACCTATTCAGGTTTTTTTTCCCTGTATGCAAGGCCCATCCCCAGAAAGATCACTGCACACAGTCTACAGTATGAAAGCTATAGCATTTCTGCCTAATTACCATACTGCCAGCACATATATTGCAATATTCAACAGTCAGAAAGCTCTTCTTTGTTGTCTGCTGCAGGGAACATAAATAAGCAGATCTTTTTCCTTGCTGTGCATTGTAGATGTCTTCCGAGTAAAAAAAATAAAAAATGTGCAAAGTAAATTACATGGGACATAACAGCTAATTGCATAGAGTGCACCATTGGAGATTGGAGAATGCTTGGATAGACTAGCCACTTAGGAGGCCAGCAAACATAACCAAATGATAGCTGTATACACATCAAAATAGCATTGTTATGCACTGTTGTGTTTACAAAGGCTTCTTTTGCTCTTTAATCATTAAAAAATTGTATTCAAGCTTTTTTTCTTACATGGTGTTCAGAAAGGTCATGCATATGCGTCTACGCTGGACAAAAATCATTCTTGCACCCATTAGGCTGCAGCCCCAGCCTGAGTTGTTTAATATACAAGGGGTCTTCAAAGATTTTCCACATTTGAGGGCTTTTGTGATACTCGATTTAATAAAATATTTAAATACAAAAAGTTTCCACACTTTTATATACTGTATATAATAGAGTTTAAAAAGTGCAGAAACTTTTTGAAGAACCCTCATTACAACAACCTTTTTTTTCTCTATCAACCAATTAGGTGAACAGAGGCTTACCTGCATATGGGGGCGTGCAGGAAGGAGCTTGATGCTAGCTAATCAGGGGGGAACAATCTTAATCTGGAGAACTTTTCTTACCTGCCTGATTGCCAATACCCCTGAGAGAGTGGAAACCTAGAAGATTAAGGCTGATTTAGCCAAATATGGCCATATAGTGTGATTATCAACTTATGTCTATATCAAAGATTATATAGCACATCAAAAAGACTTTACCACAATATAAAAGTGCCAATGCCAACATGTTTTGAAGTCTCAAAGTCTCCTTTCTTCAGGGTTTATGAGAAGGATTGTGCAGAAAATGGTTGCAGGAGTGTAACTGCTTTTCGTGTATTTAGCAGGTGTACCCCAATGATTAGCAAAGAACATCGATACACACCAACAATGTAGAAACATCCAGTGAGTTTACTGAGCAAGCAGTACTAACAGCACACACATAGGCAGCCTCCCATTTAAGGCCATTTCACCCTCTACAGGACTTAATCATAGAGACAGACCTTCAATGTGCAGTATAAGAGCGGAGGTGGGATCCTGAGATTTGGCACAAGCTACACTGCAAAACAGAGGAGTGCAGAGGGATGCTTTTGAGCAGTGGTGCAGCTCACCTGCTCTATGTGTAACCAAATGTCACAGTTTGTAGCTGGTTTACGTGCCAGTCTGGATGCTTGACCTTGGGCTTAGCATGTGCCATTAATGGGACTATCACCCTTACCAGCTGCAGACTATGTCCTAGGACCATATAAACACATACCTATATAAATCACTGGAGGAAACGTATGCCCTGTAACGTAAGCCTGATGCACACGGGCCAAATATTGGCAGGTATCGGCCGGTTCAACAGAAACCAGCTGACATTTGTCCCGTGTGTATAGCAGTCGTCCGGCTTTTGTTGAATGGGCATGCTGGAAAAACAACAGCCGATTGGCAGCCAACAGCTGCAAGCACTGACTGGTGTGATCTGGCAGGGGGGCAGACACCCTGTCAGAACACAATAGCTCAATGGGAGATCGCTGTACTAACATTGCATAGTTAGTACAGTGAACTCCTCAGGGTTTTTTTCGTTAGCCCCCTGGGTTGAACAAAAAAAAACTGTCAGTGTGTACCAGGCTTAAAGGGGTTGTAAAGGTTTGTTTTTTATTTTCTAAATAGGTTCCTTTAAGCTAGTGCATTGTTGGTTCACTTACCTTTTCCTTAGATTTCCCTTCTAAATATTTTTTTTCTTTGTTTTCTTTGTCTGAATTTCTCACTTCCTGTTCCTCCTCAGTAAGCTGTTCAGTAAGCTGTTCTGGATGACTCCACACCACTCGGATGATGGTGTGAAGTTTGGTGAGGAGAAACAGGAAGTGAGAAATTCAGACAAAGAAAAAAAACATTTAGAAGGTAAATCAAAGGAAAGGTAAGTGAACCAACAATGCACTAGCTTAAAGGAACCTAGTTAGAAAATAAAAAACAAACCTTTACAACCCCTTTAACAGTTTGTTTGCTACATAGTCCTTCCCATGTGCCCAGAAGAAGAACGTTTTTAAGACCGTTGAAACGCGTTGACACTTATAACCAATTTAAATAGGTTTCTCCAATGCATACCTGTTTGACAAATTTCTTTTGATATTTCATATTTTCCTCACTCCATGACTGGACTAAAGGTCCTGTGAGCAAAGCCTATAGTTTTGAGATCAAACTTCAGTTTACTACTGTGATACACAAATATTTTAATTGAATCCACCCCAAGTTTGTTTCCTACTGTGCCATATATTGAGAATATTGTTGTCAGACATTAAGTAACAATCATCTTTTTTATTTTTTCCATTACTAACAAACCTAGAGGATTGTGACCTATGGACATCTCTGCTTCTATTTCTGTATTCCAAATTGAAAAGTAAGCCAATATTCCTGAGTCTCCTGGAACTGTACTTTCAAGTGGAGGATCAGAAGATTGAGGACACAAAGATAAATGGAACTGATACAACACACTCGCTTCTCTGTGTTCCTCCTGTCCCCACTTCATGTGTTCACGTGTGTTTGCCTTTAATAATTCTGTTGACAAAAGTGCAATTTTTCCAAGAAAATTTCGGGCATTGTGTAGATATAATAGCCTCTTTAAAGTTTCTTCTGTCCTTTTCTATTATCTTTCTTCAATGTGTCTCATATAACAACACCATGGATTTGAGCAGGGACAGAAAAATTGCTCACCACACATAGTTTTACTGAAATCAATTCACCTTTAAACTAGACAATAAAGCATGTGGCTGTTTAAACAGGAATCGTCATTTGCATGGGCTTGACTTTATATGTACTGAACATTTAGTTATTCGCTTTGCATATATTTGTTACATGTACTTTTTCATTTCCTGTCTAACAAGTAGATTTTGGTTTAGTGCATACTGAGTGTAAGAAGCTGATTTATTTATTTTTTTTGGGCACCTATATTGGCTTTCATAGTAAAAAAAAAGTGCTAACTGGACTAGTATGTATGGATAGGTGCCTAACCATCCCATAAGCCCACAGTGCTTGCACTGAAGATGTGTGCATGCCTACCTTATTACCATGAAGCTACTCCAGGTTTGCTTTAACCACTTCAGCCCCGGACCATTTGGCTGGCCAAAGACCAGGCCACGTTTTGCGATTCGGCACTGTGTCACTTTAACTGACAGTTGTGCAGTCGTGCGACGTGGTTACCAAACAAAATTTACGTCCTTTTTTTCCCACAAATAGAGCTTTATTTTGGTGGTATGTGATCACCTCTGCGGTTTTTATTTTTTGCGCTATAAACAAAAATAGAGCGACAATTTTGAAAAAAATTCTATATTTTTTACTTTTTGCTATAATAAATATCCCCCAAAAATATATAAAAAAAAATTTCTTCAGTTTAGGCCGCTACGTATTCTTCTACATATTATTGGTAAAAAAAAATCGCAATAAGCGTTTATTGATTGGTTTGCGCAAAAGTTATAGCGTCTACAAAATAGGGGATAGTTTTATGGCATTTTTATTAATATTTTTTTTTTACTAGTAATGGCGGCAATCAGCAATTTTTATCGTGACTGCGACATTATGGCAGACACATCGGACAATTTTGACACCACTTTGGGACCATTGTCATTTTTACAGCGATTAGTGCTATAAAAATGCACTGATAACTGTAAAAATTACACTGGCAGTGAAGGAGTTAACCTGTAGGGGCGCTGAAGGGGTTAAGTGTGACCTAGGGAGTGAGTCTAATTGTTAGGGGGCGTGGCTTGCTGTGACATGTCACTGATCGCTGTTCCCGGCGGCAATTTAAAGGGGACGTATATATATGCCCATTTGCGCAGCCGTGCCATTCTGTCGACGTAAATAGTCGTGCGGCAGTCGGCAAGCGGTTAATATAATCAATATGTTCTGTTGGTAGCATTATTTCTATAATCAGCATTAATGTATACAGGGGGGAAATAATAATTTGATCCCCTGTAGATTTTGTAAGTTTGCCCATTTACAAAGAAATGAAGGGTCTATCATTTTTATCATAGGTGTATTTAAATGATAGAGACAGAATATCAATCAGAAATCCAGAAAAAACACAGGATGCAAATTTTATAAATTGAGTTGTAGTACAGTGAATAAAATAAGTATTTGATCCCCTACCAATCAACAATAATTCTGTCTCCCACAGACTGACTACAGTATGTGCTCATGTAGTACACAGATTAGTCCTGTGAATTTAACCACTTCAATACCAGGCACTTTCCCCCCTTCCTGCCCAAGCCAATTTTCAGCTTTCAGCGCTGTCTCTTTTTAAATGACAATTGCGTGGTCATGCAACACTGTACGCAAACAAAATTTTTATTATTTTGTTCCCACAAATAGAGCTTTTTTTGGGGGGTATTTGATCTCCTCTGGGGTTTTATTTGTTGCTAAACAAATAAAAAATGACCAAACATTTAGATTTTTTTTTTTTCCTTATTTCTGTTATAAAATTTTGTAAATAAGTACGTTTTCTCCTTCACTGATGGGCACTGATGAGGCTGCACTGACGAGCACTGATAAGGCGGCACTGACGGGCACTGATAGGTGGCACGGATGGGCACTGATGGACACTGATGGGTGGCACTGATGGGCATCACTGTAAAGGAGGCACTGGCAGGCATTACTGATGGGCACTGGCATCATTTTTGGGCACGGATTGGTATCCCTGGCGCCATGGGTGGCATACCTGGTGGTCATCGGTGGTGGTCATCCCTGGTGGTCCTGGTGGCATCCCTGGTGGTCCTGGGTGGGCATCCTCGGGGGGCAGACCCCCCTGTCAGGAGAGCAGCCGTTTGGCTCTCCTCTATTCACGTCTGTCAGATGCGAGTGAGAAAAAGCCGATACATGGCTCTTCCATTTACACCGTGATTTGCTGTGATTGGACACGGCTGATCACGTGGTAAAAATGCATTCCCTGAACTATAGGCAAAACTTTTTTTCATTTTGGATAGAGTAAGAAAGGGTTATAACTGCAATCATATTTTTTTTTCCATCTGTGTCCCATTACAGAGATTTCACTTCACTTCCTGTCCCATAGCCAAACAGGAAGTGAGAGGAAATCCCTGCAGATTAAGGGAATTCCTTGGGGACACCTAGATCACCATAACTAGTGTGCCCACTGGAAAATTTCCCCTCTATTACTTTTTTGGGGACAACCCAAAATTTGGGATTTTCTTTTACTTTCACTTTTAATGATAATTATAAAGTGGACAAATAGAGAGGATGAATCTCCTTAACGGGGGCATAGACTGCAATAAAAACTAAAAAGCATTCTAATCCCTCTAATCCAAAAACTAAAATAAATTTTGCCTTTAGCTATGTTTTAAGTCAGGGGTACCCAACCTTTTGAAGAGCGAGGGCCACTGAAGCGACTTGGTAACCGGTCGTGGGCCAAAATGAGTGGAATGGGCGCATGATATATCTGTTTCCACGCTGCATATGCTGAATGGACACGGACACAGCCCACGCTACTCTATGGGCCCTCCAATTCAATCCGCCCAGACGGAATGGGACGGATCCCCTTCTGTTTTTGTTTTTTTTAGCGGATCGGATTGGAGGTAAGCGAGGGTAAATGGACATAGAGGTGAATGGAGGGTCCGATTGGGTCCTAAGGCTGCTTTCACACTGATGCACCACAGTGTACCGGTGGCTTTCCTACGGGTTAGCTGCACTTTGCCATAGACCTCTATTATATCCTGCAGGTGTGGTGCAATTTATGAAAGTGCACCAAACCCACAGGTAACAGAAGTCTATGGCTTAGTGCAAGTAACCTTCAGGTGCACTGTGCTGCACCTGCGGACAAGTTTGAAAGCAGCCTAGTAACCGCTGTAAGCAGATATGCCCATAACTGTAATTTCAGTAATAATCTTACCTTTAATAACAGGCTTCCATTCAGTTTTCCCCGGCTGTTGCTGGCCCAGGCAGAGTGCATTTGGCATTGATTGTGGCAGGGGCTGGCGCTATACAGGAAGCATCAGCTTATGTGGCTCTGCTCTGCAGCTGCTTGCTTTCTCTACCACCGGCTTCATTCACAACACTGATGCTCTGGGATGACGGGTCAGTAACCTGCAATCTGGGCTTGTCAAACCACCATCCCAGAGCAGGAGGTCGCAGGCCACATCAAAAGGCTCCGTGGGCCACATGTGACCCCCGGGCCACTGGTTGGGCACCCCTGCTTTAAGTTAAAAAAATGTTTAGGCTTTAGAACAACTTTAATGTAATTTCAATAGTCATGCTCAATATTTCTAAATCTACAGCTTTTCTACTTAAAGTGGTTGTAAACCCTCTCTGACAACTTGCACCTACAGGTAAGCCTAGATTAAGGCTTACCTGTAGGTGCAAGAAATATCTCCTTAACCTACACGGTTAAGGAGATATTTGCAGAAAACACTGCACCGATGTCTACGGTGCAAGTGCGTCGTAGACAATGGCGCAGGCGCACTGAGTGCATAATGAATGGAACATGCCGGGATCGCAGGTTTTCTGAATGGGTGAATGCCGGCCCCGCGCGCATGTGTGTGACGTCATTGCCGCTTTTGCCAATCACAGCGCCGGAGCGGCGATACCAGGAAGAATCTCCGAGGGGACATGGCGGCGGCGGCGGAGGGGAACGAGGAGGACTTCAGGGGCTTCGATTTCAGCAGGTAAGTGCTATGCATACTAGCTCATTATGCTTTTCTCTTGCAGGGTCTTATTTTATCCCGTTTTTTCGGGGGGTGGGGGGGGGTTACTTCCTCTTTAAAAAGCTAATGATCCTCCCATGAAGATCCATGTTCAAGCACTTTCTTTTATTGGGTGGCAACGCTATTTCCCTCTCTCCCAATTGTGCCCTTGTGCTGTCACACAGTCTCCTAAAATTAATACAAGTGGCCATTTCAACATATGTTAACACCAACTTGATCCACTGTTGTTACCACCAGGAAGCATGCCCTAAAAAATGTCATGCAGCCATTGCTGGTGCATGTAAACATGAACAAAAAAATTAAATATATATCCTATGTTTTTTTTTTATAAGCATGTGTTAATCATGCACAGTGCTCTATCAAACTACATGCTATTTCGTTTCAATCCTTGATCTCTTTTAAGGATGGGCTCGGGCGTGTTCGCAACTCCAGGTGCCCATGCCCGCCAGGAAGCTGACACCCCGCAGCACTAATTACAGGTAGTGAGATATTTACCGATCCACGGCCGCACAGGTCGGGAAATGTCTCACTGCCTGTGATTAGCGCTGCGCAGTGTCAGCTTCCTGGCGGGCGCGGTCGCGGGCACCTGTAGTTGCGAACTCGCCTAAGCCCATCCTTAATCTCTTTCATTCCAAAATTTAGAAATAGTACTAACGTATATACTATGGAAATGAGCTATAAAGGAAACAGTACAGTATTTGTTGAAAAATTGATCAAATTGTATTCCTTATCTTGTACTCCTAAATCCAATCATAGCATGTGACAAACCCCTACTTCATTTGTCAGCACCCTTGAGTGAACATGAGCTAAATTAGTAATCTGTCACACCTAAACACACTCCCACACCTGTCAACATAGGAAATCAAAGAGCTGATCTAACGTAAGAATTCCACAGGGCTTTAAAAACCTAGGGACATTAGTCTTTTAATGACCTACCTAGGAAAAAAGGAAGACCAGATTATCTTTCAGCTTTAGGTTTCCAACCACATTCTTAAACGGCGCACACACAGCAGATATTTCACTGAGACCAAAGGGTAACTCCACTTTCGTAAGAAAAAAATAAAATAAAAATGATATAGCATATACAATTGTGACACAAGACATTTCCTTTTCAATCTGCAGTGTTGTAATTTTTTTTGCAATGCAATATGGCTACCTGGAGGTGTTCTGTAAACAAATGGTGTACAGAACGCTCCCCAAGTATGTAATTTCCTGCTTAGGTGATTGGCTCACTAATTTTTCCAGAAGTCTGCACTAAGATACAAATTCGATTTTGAGCATCTCCTGCAATAAAACTGCATTTTTGGTGAGATACTCCCAAAGGGAGATCATGTCTAAAGGGATGCAGCCCCTATAACTTTCCTTATAAGAGCCCTGCAGGTGCAGCAGCTCATTGATAATTACAAAACTACTTCTATATAGATTGATTGAGCACATGGACACAGACAAACAGCTATTTCTCCAGAATAACAAAAGGTAGGAATCTGCAATAAAGGTTGTTAAAGTCCTTGCAAAGTACATAAATCACCCAGAGGGAAATATTTTTTTCTCAACAAAAGGGAAGTTACTTTTTAAACTACCAGGAACAACCGCACGCTTTCTTCCTAACCCAGCCAATGAATAGAGATGGTGCAATTATGGGGAAAATGTTCTTCCTTTTTTATGGATATGAAGCAACTATTGATTATGAGTCTCAAAGGCTTGCCAGTCATTTCAGACAATCTCTTTAGGCAGAAACAGGCACTTTATATGTTTAAAGGCACAGACTATATGTTTTTTTGCTGGCTTTACCAAAGTGTGACTGTCATAGTTGATAATCAACCAAATGTTTTTTTTCATTGTATTATTGGGCCATACACAGTGCCAGATTCAACTCTGTGGAGGCCCCAAGGCAGTCGGAACCTTGGGGCCTCCCTTTCAGGTTTCTGGAGGTTTCTCATGCACCCGCTAGATGGAAATGACCATCATTACTGTACATTACACATACATAGGATGCACCAAGATTTTTTACAAACTGACAGCTGAAAGAAGCCGAGCTTTTAATAAACAAACTGTATTGTGAACCTGATGTCTGTGGTTTATTTATTGGGTACATTATATTAATACTGTATTTCTCTATAGAGTCTTTAAAGTGGATGTAAACCCGATTCATGAAATTTGAGGCGAAAGAAGGTTGTCTGGACTGCCGCACTCTGATGAAGCGTTTTATTTTCAAAAATTAAAAGTTCCAAAAAATCAAAGATAGGTCATACAAAATCCATCAATAAGCAATGAACATAGAAGGGACATACAGGGCAAAGGCTGACGCGTTTCACATCAGAATGTGATGCTTACTCATAGCTGAGCTGAGCAGTATTTCGTTATCTCTCTTCAACAAGCTAAGTCCCATAGCTCTAAACAGTTCCTCTGTTATCAGCCTGATAACTCCTGACAAATTCTCTGACCCTTTAGACAAAAGCAGCCTGAATCTTCAGTCCGGGGAGATTGCTAAAAGTATATACTCGAGTATAAGCCAAGTTTTTCAGACCTTTTTTTAGGGCTAAAAATAGCCCCCTCGGCTTATACTCGAGTCAGTGTACCTGTTGGGTCGCGGGCATCCATTTTTACATGTATATCTGATGTCTTCACATTTATATACTGTTTAGAAAGTTGAGATTGTGTTAGGAGATTTTCTCTTCCTGGTTAACACAGAGTGTGATGTCTGGAGAAACAGCCAAGATAGCTAAAATTGCTGATTGCAGGAAAGGCACACACCCCCTCTCATCATAGGCAGAGACTCTCAGAGGTGTTTTGTAATAGGACCTGCTCTCTGCTATTCTACCGTATATACCCGAATATAAGCCGAGGCTATAATTTTACCACAAAAAACTGGGAAACCGCATTGACTCGAGTATAAGCCTAGAGTGAGAATGCAGCAGCTACTGTAAGCGGAAAAGAGGGTCAACAATGCCCATTTGCAGCTTCACTGTGCCCATTTGCACGCCTCACTGTGCCCATTTGCAACCTCACTGTGCCCATTGCAACCTCACTGTGCCCATTGCAGCCTTACTGTGCCCATTCTCACTGTACCCATTGTAGCCTTACTGTGCCCATTGCAGCCTTACTGTGCCCATTCTCACTGTGCCCATTGCAGGCTTACTGTGCCTATTGCAGCCTTACTGTGCTCATTCTCACTGTGCCCATTGTAGCCTTACTGTGCCCATTCTCACTGTGCCCATTGCAGCCTTACTGTGCCCATTCTCACTGTGCCCATTGTAGCCTCAGTGTACCTGTATTCTTAACCGGCTGCGGGCATCCATTTTTCAAAAGTCGCGGCTTCCTCCTGGTCCCGTTTCGTTCCGTGATAGTCAGTGTACCTGTCGGGTTGCGGGCGTCCATTTTTCAAAAGTCGCAGCTTCCTCCTGGTCCGTGATAGGTGTTTGACACTGTGTTCTGCTACCGCCTATCACGGAGGTCCTCTCATCTTCGGACTTTCCCAGCAGACACTGTGTTCAGTGTTCTGCCTATCATGGACGTCCTCTTGTCCGAGGATGAAAGAAGGTCCGTGATTGGCGGAACACTGAACACAGTGTCTGCTGGGAAACTGAGTCCGAGGATAAGAGGATCTCCGTGATAGGCGGTATCGGAACACAGTGTCAAACGCCTATCACGGACCAGGAGGAAGCCGTGACTTTTGAAAAATGGACGCCCGCAACCCGACAGGTACACTGACTATCACGGAACGAAACGGGACCAGGAGGAAGCCGCGACTTTTGAAAAATAGATGCCCGCAGCCGGTTAAGAATACAGGTACACTGAGGCTACAATGGGCACAGTGAGAATGGGCACAGTAAGGCTGCAATGGGCACAGTGAGAATGGGCACAGTAAGGCTACAATGGGCACAGTGAGAATGGGCACAGTAAGGCTGCAATAGGCACAGTAAGCCTGCCATGGGCACAGTGAGAATGGGCACAGTAAGGCTGCAATGGGCACAGTAAGGCTACAATGGGTACAGTGAGAATGGGCACAGTAAGGCTGCAATGGGCACAGTGAGGTTGCAATGGGCACAGTGAGGTTGCAAATGGGCATAGTGAGGCGTGCAAATGGGCACAGTGAAGCTGCAAATGGGCATTGTTGACCCTCTTTTCCGCTTACAGTAGCTGCTGCATTCTCACTCTAGGCTTATACTCGAGTCAATGCGTTTTCCCAGTTTTTTGTGGTAAAATTATAGCCTCGGCTTATATTCGGGTATATACGGTAGAATAGCAGAGAGCAGGTCCTATTACAAAACACCTCTGAGAGTCTCTGCCTATGATGAGAGGGGGTGTGTGCCTTTCCTGCAATCAGCAATTTTAGCTATCTTGGCTGTTTCTCCAGACATCACACTCTGTGTTAACCAGGAAGAGAAAATCTCCTAACACAATCTCAACTTTCTAAACAGTATATAAATGTGAAGACATCAGATATACATGTAAAAATTATGTAGGGAGATTTGGTTCATCTCTGTTTATCATCTGCGACTGTTCACTTCACTGGGTGTATGGGGGATTTACATCCACTTTAATGTAATGTTTTTGTTTCTTTGAATTGATTCATTTTTTTCTATCTTTTGTAAACAATTTAAGAAAGCTTCATTGTAATTTTCTTCCAAGATCAATATTATTTTAATCTGTTGTCGTGGGGCCCTTAAATTGTGTGGGACCCATAGGCCAGTGCCTACTATGCATGTTTGGTAATCTGGCACTGGCCATACACAGCCACTACACCTATAGACAGCTCTAAATGTCTGTTAAATCAACAGTTGTCAAAGAAAAAATGAAATACAAAATTAAGTCAAAGAGATTATACCCCACACCCTCTGAGGATGCCCATGGGGTGAACAACAGCCAGGGCAGGCATAAAATAATTTGATTGTGAGCCTCCTCTCATTGCATTGTTTGTTCACTACCACCTGCTTGGACTATATCACCAATATGGCTTGTATGTTGTCTTACATACAATAGACCCAACAACTTTACACACAGATACAGCCTAACATGGTGCACTGCCTATCCAACTACTTTTGCATGTATGCAGGAGCATTCGGTGCATGTTGCCCCAAAGTACATTATTGATTTCTGGTGGAGTACCAAAGGGGGCTGTTATTACATTAAGAGCCACAATGAATCATTGCACATATGTTCATTTGAGGCACAGATTTATGAGCTATCTTCTTGTATGCTATGTGATTGGAAAACGTTTATCAGCATCTGTATAGGCACAACTGGACAGCCCTTCAAGTGACAGAGACTGCTGGTTGTTTGTCTAAGCGATCTGCGTATAGTGTGGAGTACAAAGATCAATTTGCATTCTCTCAATGAATGCAAATCCTTCCCTGATTAGACATGATGAAGACCGTGATGTCACCATCTCGCCTCTCCACCTCAACCAATCAGAGAACACTTAGCATTCTCTCAATGAATGCAAAGCGTTCCCTGATTAGACATGATATAGAGGCTGTGATGTTACCATCTTGCCTCTCCACCTCATCCAATCAGAGAACACTTTACAATCCACTGAGTAAATACAAATCAATCTCTGAATGGCGCCTGTGCTGATCAAGTGACCTCCTGTGTTTAGAGTGCAGCAGGGCAGCCTCTCAGCCAGGAGCGACCCGTTCATTAGGGGCGCCCGGGCAGTGGATAGATTCATGCATAGCCTAGCATGAATCTATCCACGGCCGCCATGGCCACCCGCTATTAATGTGTCTGGCCCCTTTTGGGTCACCAGGCATTTGAATTAGAGCGGCAAGGTTTTTTTTTTTAAGAACCTGATTAGAGCCATAGGCTCTAATGGTCTTCAAAATAGGGTGGACTCGGAACGCAGAGCATTGCGTCTGGAGCCCACCCAGGTGTGTTGCAACAGCGAATGAAAATTTGCTGTTGCAACATTGATCCTCCTCCCGGCCAATCGAGAAGCAGGTATGAAACCTGTTTCCCGATCGTCCAAATCGTCAGGCGATCCTATTAGACGCCTAGCGCCGGGAGGAGAAGAGAGGAGAGACCGCAGAAGCTGCTTCAGGAGAGGACACCAGAGCAGCTTTCCCCAAGCCCGCCACGCTCTCACCGCCCGCATCCAGGGTAAGGACAGCGGGTGGTGGGGGGGGCTGTGTTAGTGCCTTGGGGGGGAAGTGCCGCTGCACCCAAAAAAAAAAACACCAGCTGCTGGAGTAGCAGTGTCTACTACAGTGATTTCCAGCTTCTAGAGCACATGTGTCAAACACAAGGCCCGCGGGCCGAATCTGGCCCGCCAGGCCATTTCATGCGCCCCTTGGACCCAGTACTTTTGAACTCAACTCTGCACTATGTATGTAGCGCACCCCTGAACTCTGCACTTTGTGGAGAGGGCACCACTGAAGCTGCTGAGATTTCCCCTTTAAGATCTTCCCACTGTTGGTGCAATTTAGCCACACCCACCGGTGGGGTGACATGGGTGAGTTCCTGCACCCTGGATACATTTATATAGTTTTACAGATACAACTGGTCCTTTGAGGGCAGACATAACACTGAGGCAGCACACAATGAGATTGAGTTTGACACCCCTGTTCTAGAGGGATCCCACAGGTATGGTATATGCTGGACTAATGTTACTATGTAAAAATGCAATGCCTGGAATTCCTCTTTAAAAATGTCTATTGAACCAAGAGATCGCTTAAACTAATGAGTGTGAAACTACTGGAGTGTTTACATGCATGTTTGATGACAATACAAATTAATTATAATGGATCTCCTATTTGCTTGAAGTTGATTTTAATGATTTTTCTACACAATTTTTGTTGGTCAAATATTGATCTACATAGTAACAAAAGACTGGATTGTTTATAACAGTGTGTAATGCATTATACAGATTTAGGATATATATATAATTAATGGGTATTTTTGTAGCAGATTCATGGAATTCATTTAACCGTATTTGATGTATATTTTCAAAATATTCGAATAAAATAAAATAATGGTGTGCCCTGCCTGCGCTCCTGGCTCCTCCTCTCTTCCAAGTGTCCCCATAGCAGCAAAGAAAAAGGAGAAGCACACCGCTCCAGGCAAAATCAGGTGGAAGGTAGATCACAGGTGCAGACCTCGGCTCATCACCGTGGAAGACGAATAAAACAAGAAATTGGTCGCACACTGGAACTCCAACTTATCTTGATGTCATCTTTTTTGTCAAAAGGGTCAGACATTCACAGGCAACGGTAGACGCGTTTCACAAGCGATAGCTTGCTTGTTCACAACCATAGCACTTGGGGCACTTGTGTGGCTCAATCCGCAGCTGGGATGTGTGCGTCTATTGGCACACACAGCGCAACTCTGCTCCACCCCCCCACTTCCGCTTCACTGGATATGATTGGCAGCAGCAGGATCCAATGGCCCCAGCTACTGCTTCCGTGTCTAGTATGGAGAGAGAGCGCTTAGGCACAGTGGTGGATTGAGATTGGGCTCAAGTAAGTATTTGGGGGCTCATCACAGAAGGTTTTTTTTAGGTTAATGCATAGAATTTATTACTTTCTGCCTTTACTGTCACTTTAAGCTTTTCTGTATCTATGTAAAACAGAATAAAATAAAAATCAAGATATTTATAAGAAATATTGCTAATTATTGTTGTTTCAACAAAAAAGCAATATCCAATGAACTTGTCTAAAGCATTGTTCCCTTGTCTCTACTTTCCAGACACTGAAACCAAGAATAATATTAATAAACAATATGTCTTCATAAGTATTTTTTCTTCTTATGACCTGTACATACATGAGCCTTTTCCAGTATTATTTTGTTTCCCAAGGGGTATGTTCCATAGTGACATCAATTATCTCTTAAGCACAGAAGCACATTGCATTTCCCTAAAGGGTGAGGAGACACAGCCATAGACTGGGACAGCAAGTAAATGTCTTTAAAGGAATATTCTTTAAGAATGTATCACTGTCCCTCAGATAAAACATATTATACTCATTCCAACCACAAGCAACATTGCCTGTTCTACCCATCAGTCCTGGACAGACATCCAACTAACCAGAGGCCATAGAGAGAATGCAACAGTTACCATAAAACCATCCAACAAAGCTGTGACAATAAAGAAGGCCACTGAACCTCCTTTAGGGAAAGGGAGCCTTGACTGCTGGAAGCATGGCATCACTGTGGGAGTGACCCTAAAAGGGAAGTTAAGTAGCTCCTTTAGGATTGGCTACAAAGACCTAAGATGACTGGGTGGAGCCTGAACTCTACGAAAAGGCTACACTTGGGCACATCCAACTGCTCTGAGGAGATTCAGCTGTCACAAGAGTTGCCACTCTACCGCCTGTTGTGATGTTTTGTCACAGCTTTATTGTTATAAAGTTTTAACCTTGCCAGCAATTGATGTTGCTTTATGGGCTATGTCCTCAAGTTAAATTCTAGAGTCAGTCTAATGCCTGTCTGGTACTGATGGTAAGGACAGGTCGCTTAGGGTATGGGGTCAATTCTCTAACGTTTGCGATAACACAGATATCACGTGACTCATTTTCATAAATGATCGTATGCGGTAAATAAAGTCAATCTCGCATAAAAAAAAGTATGCAACATTTACCGTAAAATAAAAAAAATGTCCCAGTAAATATCGTTTAAAAAGCTCTTAAGTCCAATTCACAAACGGAGCAAAGAGTAAAAAAACATGCAATATGTACCACCAGAGTTTTGCTGGCGGTATCACATGCAGTATTTATCAAAAAACAGCGTGGGGGTCGGGCAGACTCCCACGCTGTTTTTTTTATACAAATAAACGGTTCCTAAGAAGTGGGCCGGAAAGCCGGCCGCTGTGTCCCTAACAATGGATGACTCATCAGCTGTCAGTGGGTTCCCCGCTAACAGCTGAATGTAAAAAAAAAAACATGCCGACAATTAAAAAATGTTGACAAAAAAAACAGCGTGGGGTCCTCCCCCAGTCCTTGTCTGGTATGAATTATAAGGGGAACCCCACTGCAATTTTTTTTAAAAAAACAGCGTGGGTTCCCCTCCAAAATCCATACCAGACCCTTATCTGAGCATGCAGTCCGGTAGGTCAGGAAAGGGGGGGACAAGCGAGCACCCCCCCGAACCATACCAGGCCACATGCCCTCAACATGGGGGGGTTGGTGCTTTGGGGAAGAGGGGCCCCATCCCCACAACCCTAGCAGGTGGTTGTGGGGGTCTGCGGGTAAGTGGCTTATCGTAATCTTTAAGCCCCCTTTAACAAGGGGGTCCCCTTGTTAAAAAAAACAGTGTCCCTCAATGTAAATCCATTGTCAATCATGCCCGAAAAAGAAAAAAAATGCTCCCACTGTCCATGAAGGCTGCCCGCCTATTGCAGGCTCCGCCGTTTGACAGTCCTAATATAGGTAAGTGTAGGGCCATCTGGCGACATCACCTGGTGGCACTGCCCCCTTGTAACGTCACCAACCCAGCATGCACCTGCTGACAGCTGACGGGTCATCTGTTAAGGATGCGGTGGCCGGCTTCCCGGCCAGATCCTTAGCAACCAGCAACCAGCTCAATGCAAAAAATCACTGCATTAGATAATGCGGTAATTACCACTAAATCAAACAAATACCCCAATCGATATTTAGAGTAAAATTCTGATTTGTCGCAAATGTTATTTTACCAATTTTTTTGACCATTATTTAACGCTTAGTAAATGGACCCCTATGTGAGTTTATGTTTTATGGATGCTTACAGTGTAACTGTGACTGGCATTGTTGTTTGGTACATTTGGAAAGTTGTTATTTTTGCAAAGTTCAATAAAGCAGTGGCTTTGCCCTATTTCCAACTTAATCAGCTTCCTTGTCTTTTTGGGGGGCAATGTATTGGTTTATTAGTTGGTTATAAATGTGCCTATGCTTCTCAGCAGTCAAGAAAAAAGGGGATGGATGAGTGGGGAGCAAACTAGCAAACTGTAGAAAACTTAAAGTGGGTGAAAACCTATACATATACCCTGTGAATTGACCCTTATGTGAGTTTAGAAGAGGAGGATCTTGGCTGCTCTGTGCAAATCATCTTCACAGAGCAGGTAAGTATATCATGTTTGTTATTTTTAATATTACAAAAACTGAGACTTTACAATCACTTTCATTGTAATTTCCTTTCAAGATCAAATCAATAGTATTTTGATCCATTGTCACAGGGCCCTTAAACAGCATGGGGCCCGTAGGCCGATGCATAATTTGACTTTTTGGTAATCCGGCATTGATTGATGTGCTAAAAAAGCACAGCAAGCCAGTAATAAGGGAAAGATCAACTGCAGGGAAACCCCAGTAAATAGTCCTTTGCCCTCTGCCTGACTTTTATTTTGCACATATTCCATAGTTCTGTTCCTTCTTAAAGGATAACTTGTGGGGAAAAAAATAGAAAATAAAAAAATAATAATATAGCATATACAATTGCAATCATATTGTAATTGAATGTTTGTTAACAATAAACCTTTCCTTTTCACTCTGCAGCTCTGTAATTGTCTGTGAAATGCAATGCAATATGGCTACCTGGAGGTGTTCTATACACAGAATGTATACAGAACACCCCCCAGATATGTCATTTCCTGCTTGTGTGATTGGCTCATTTATTTTCCCAGAAGTCTGCACTAAGATACAAGTCAGACATCAGGCATCCCCTTCAACAAAAATGTAATTTTTGGTGAGATACTCCCGATAGGAAATCACCTCTAAAGGGATGCAGATCCTGCAATTTTCCTCATTAGAGCTTTGCAGGTGCAGCAACTGGTCTATAATTAAGACCCCACTCCCATTAGACTCACTTCTGCACTCACTTCAGGGATTTCTTCAAAATAACAAAAGATAGGAATCTGCAACAAAGTTTGTCAAAATCCTTCTAATGTACATAGAGTTACACTTTAAGGCTAATAGGTCACTCTATCCCTATGCTATATTTCCATCAGCCAAGATTCCTTTCACTGTAGCTCAAACCTACATTGGCATGGTACTGTGACATTACAGTGCCTTGAAAAAGTATTCATACTCCTTGAAAATTTCAACATTTTGTCATGGTACAACCAAAAACATAAATGTATTTTATTGGGATTTTACGTGATAGACCAACACAAAGTGGCACATAAGTGTGGCGTGCATTTGTATTCAGCCCCCTTTACTCTGATACCCCTAACTAAAATCTAGTGGAACCAATTGCCTTCAGAAGTCACCTAATTAGTCCACCTCTGTGTAATTTAATCCCAGTATAAATACAGCTGTTCTGTGAAGCCCTCAGAGGTTTGTTAGAGAACCTTGTTGAACAAACAGCATCATGAAGGCCAAGGACCAAGGAACACACCAGACAGGTCAGGGATAAATTTGTGGAGAAGTTTAAAGCGGGGTTAGGTTCTAAAAAATATCTCAAGCTTTGAACATCTCACGGAGCACTGTTCAATCCATCATCCGAAAATGGAAAGAGTATGGCACAACTGCAAACCTACCAAGACATGGCCGTCCACCTAAACTGACAGGCTGGACAAGGAGAGCATAATCAGAGAAGCAGCCAAGTTGCTCATGGTAACTGTGGAGGAGCTGCAGAGATCCACAGCTCAGGTGGGAGAATCTGTCCACAGGACAACTATTATGCCGCGTACACACGGTCGGAATTTCCGATGGAAAAAGTCAGACGGGATGTATGCCCCGGACTTTTTCCCTCGGAAATTCCGACTGACTTATATAGAGAACATGTTCTCTTTTTTTCCGACGGAAATTCCGTTCTTCTGTATGAAATTTCCGACAGACTAAAAACCATGCATGCTCGGAATCAATTAGACACATGCTCAAAATCATTGAACTTCATTTTTCTCAGCTCGTCGTAGTGTTGTACGTCACTGTGTTCTTGATGGGCGGAATTTGGTGTGACCATGTGTATGCAAGACAGCTTAAGCGGAATTCCATCGGAAAAAACGGCCAGAATTTATTCCGACGGATAAAACGGTCATGTGTACATGTTCTCTTTTTTTCCGACGGAAATTCCGACTTGCATAAGACGTGCACTCCACAAATCTGGCCTTTATGGAAGAGTGGCAAGAAGAAAGCCATTGTTGAAAGAAAGCCATAAGAATTCCCAGTGCAGTTTGCAAGAAGCCATGTGGAGGACACAGCAAACATGTGAAAGAAGGTGCTCTGGTCAGATGAGACCAAATTTGAAAGTTTTGGCCTGAAAAGCAAAACACTATGTCTGGTGGAAAACTAACACTGCACATCACCCTGAACACACCATCCTCACTGTGAAACATAGTGGTGGTAGCATCATGTTGTGGGAAAGCTTTTCTTCAACAGGAACAGGGAAGCTGGTCAGAGTTGATGGGAAGATGGATGGAGTCAAATACAGAACAATCTTAGAAGAAAACCTGTTAAGCCCTGTACACACGATCGGTTTTACTGATGAAAACAGTCCGATGGACTTTTTTCATCGGACAAACCGATCGTGTATGGGACCCATCGGTCTTTTTTCCATCGGTTTTAAAAAATAGAACATGTTTTAAATTTTTCCGATGGATCAAATACCGATAGCAAATTCCGATCGTCTATGGGCAAGTCCATCGGATAAAAAACCCACGCATGCTCAGAATCAAGTCGACGCATGCTCAGAAGCATTAAACTTCATTTTTCTCGGCTCATCGGAGTGTTTTACGTCACCGCGTTTGGAACGGTCGGTTTTTTGACTGATGGTGTGTAGGCAAGACTGATGGAAGTCAGCTTCATCGTATTTCCGACAAAATCATCGGATTAGAATCCATAGGATATCCGATCGTGTGTACAGGGCTTTAGAGTCTGCAAAAAACTTGAGACTGGGAAGGAGGTTGACCAGCAGGACAACAACCCTAAACACACAGCCAGAGCTACAATGGAATGGTTTAAATTCATGTGTTAGAATGGCCCAGTCAAAGTCCAGACCTAAATCCAATTGAGAATCTGTGTCAAGACTTAAAAATTGCTGTTCACAGACACTCTCTATCCAATCTGATAGAGTTTAAAGCGGAGTTCTACCCAAAAATGGAACTTCCGCTTTTGGGGTTGGTGACCCCCTGACAAGCCACATTTGGCATGTTATTTTTTTGGGGAAGGAGCAGGTATCCTGTTTTACAGGCACCCATCTCCTACTTCCTCCCTTGGCTCCACGGCGCCGGAAGGAAGATCACCTCTCCCCCCTCCCTCCCTGCAATCTTTTGAGACACATCACAGGTCCCAGAAAAATTGCCCAGCCATTCACAGCGTGCAGCGCTGCTCGTGCATGTGCAGTGCTGCTCGTGCATGCGCAGTTCGCGCCCAGCTGTGAAGCCACAGCTGGGCGCCCACAGTTAGAATGCCCGAACCTCAGAGAGGAGGGGGAGATGAGCGAGGTTTCCTGCACCCACATCGCTGGACTGTGGGACAGGTGAGTGTCTGATTATTAAAAGTCAGCAGCTACACTTTTTGTAGCTGCTGACTTTTAAATAGATGGAACTCCACTTTAAGCTATTTTGCAAAGAAGGATGGGCAAAAATGTCACTCTCTAGATGTGCAAAGCTGGTAGAGAGATCCCCAAAAAGACTTAAAACTGTAATTGCAGCAAAAGGTGGTTCTACAAAGTATTGACTCAGGGGGGCTGAATACAAATGCACGCCACACTTTTCACATATTTATTTGTAAAAGAAAATTTAGAAACATTTTATTTTCCTTCTACTTCACAATTATGTGCCACTTTGTGTCTATCACATAAAATCCCAATAAAATACATTTAAGTTTTCGGTTGTAACATGACAAAACATGGAAAATGTCAAGGGATATGAATACTTTTTCAAGGCACTGTATTTCTATATGGTGTTGAACTTTACACAGTTGGATAAAACATGGGTTAAGCCTTCCTTTCTTGGTCTGCAGTTTCATCACTTTTTCATCACACGACCGTTTTTAATGTCATTGAAAAAAACTATGTTTTTCTTGACGTGATTCTTCTCAAGCCTGCCTTGCCTACACACTATCATGAAAAAAAAAATGCTCGAGAAAAGCGCGGTGACGTACGAGATGTACGACGGCACTATAAAGGGGAAGTTCCATTCGGATGGCGCCACCCTTTGGGCTGCTTTTGCTGATCCTCGTGTTAGTAAAGTTTGGTGAGAGATGATTCATGTTTTTCAGCTTCATGCTCTTCAGTCCATTACAGCGTGACGAATGTGCCATCTCCATTACGAACGCTAGTTTTACCAGAACGAGCGCTCCCGTCTCATCACCTGCTTCTGAGTATGCACGTTTTTTTCACGTCGTTAAAGCCTACACACGGCTGTTTTTCATGACGAGAAAAAAGACGACGTGAAAAACGACAAGAAAAATTAGAGCATGTTCCAAATTTTTAATGCCCATTTTTCACGTCGTGAAAAATGCTCTTGAGCCCACACACAATCGTTTTTTAATGACCAAATTAAAAAATTGCATTTTTTGCGTCGTGAAAAACGGTCGTGTGTACGCGGCATAAGGTCTCATGCACACAGGGCCTATTTACTGTCACTTTTTTTACAGCTTCAAAATGCCTCTCCATGTTATTCTATGTGTCCATGTACACATACGGTTTTAGGAGCTGTAAATGGCATAGGCGTTTTCAAACAGTAAAAAAAAAACAAGGCCAGGGCATTCTGGAGCAGCAGCACCTGACGCAGCTTAACGTGTGTGAACGCTGTATACAGCGTTAAGCAGCGTCAAACGTTTTTAAGCTGTTGTAATTGGATTTGGGAGTGGAAAATAGAAGAGGGCAGAGAAACGCTGCTAAACGATAACGCGGCTAAACGCGCATTAACGCCAATGCAAACCGCTTCTAAAAGCGTGTTTTTACAGCCGCTTTTTCCTGGCGTCATTACTGGCTTTACAGCTGTTTTTTTAACGCCCTGTGTGCATGAGCCCTAAATGGCACCATTAAATCAAATCTATATGGGCTTGGCATTCACGATTGGATAAACCAGTGTTTCTCAACTCCAGTCCTCAAGGCGCCCCAACGGGTCATGCTTTCAGGCTTTCCATTATTTTGCACAGGTGATTTGATCAGTTTCACTGCCTTTGTAATTCCCACAGCTGTTTCATTTGAGGGAACTCCTGAAAACATGACCTGTTGGGGCGCCTTGAGGACTGGAGTTGAGAAACACTGGGATAAACCATTGGATTCAACTTGCATTTTATGCCTTCAGAAATTTTATTTCCCAATGATCCAGATGTATGTGTTATATTTATTAAAGTGGTTGTAAACCCACTTTATAAACAAAGACCTACAGGTAAGCCTATATTAAGGCTTACCTGTAGGTGCATGAAATATCTCCTTAACCTACACGCTGACGTCACGCGCATGTGCATGGGGTTAACCCCATTCACAAATTCGGCTAGGTCACAACATTCGACGACGTAGCCGAATTCGACGGCTCACGCGCGCATGCGCGGAGTCACGTCTTTGCCGCTCCGGCCAATCACAGCGCCGGAGCGGCGCTGTGATTGGCTGCAGCGGCCATACCCGGAAGTAATCTTCCGGCTATCGCCGCAGCGATGGATGCGGCTGAAGAGGGAGACGAGGACGGCTTCGGGGGCCCCGATCTAAGGTAAGTGATGCATAATGAGCTATTATGCTAGTCATATTAGCTCATTATGCCTTTCTCTTACAGCTAGTTAAAAAAAAAAAATAATAATTTAGGAGGGTTTACAACCACTTTAAACTTTTATTGAGTGCATCATCATACATAAACATAACCCATAAAAATAAATAAAATACACTGTAAGTATGCCACAGCTACTTGCCATTCTTCTATAAACAGGACAAACTGTATGCCCAGAATCTCAGTGTATTCATTTTCCTGCTCTGAAGTAACACCATTCAGAATAACATGACACTCTCATTAAAAAGCTGCCAGCATGTGCAAAAATGAATACCCGACTCTGACTTCTCTCTATTCTTCTATTAACCCTTTACTTTTTCAATCTGTTTTCTCAGCAAGAAATCTCCATTCGTATGACCCCCCCCCCCCCCAGCAGACATACCTCATTAATTCTCTAATAATTGCTTTATATCTGGTATCAAACAAAGTGCTATGATAAAAAAAAAAAAATTGGCGACTGTATTACTTGACTTTTGCTGCTGCAATTACTTTTAATTTGCTGTTTAATGGAAGGTGTTGGAAAGTAAAGGAAAGATTGTTTGTCATGAAAGGGCTAAGAAGCTTTTCTGCATTACACAAGTACACAGGTGCCTAAATGCCAAAATATACAGCATGCTACCTTTATACTTTGCATTTATAATGGAGTATGAGAGACAGTTCGATGCGCTGCAACTCCAATACAAAGAGAAAACGCATAACCGCTTGTAGAACTAAAAGGCTTCATGAGGTTGTTGTTTTTTTGGGGGGTTTTTTACGGAGTAGAGAATTTTACTTCGCACAAAGTTCAGTTTTTGAACAAGGCGAAACTGAGTTCACATCAATTATTCAATAATTTGCAAGCAAAAACATTTTTTTTTTTTTTTAATTTTCCCTTGCACATGATTGGGTATTTAAATTGTGCATAGGTTCACCATCAGGGATGAGCCGAACACAGCCCCGGTTCGGTTCGCACCAGAACCTGCGAACAGACAAAATGTTCGTGTGAACTTTAGAACCCTATTAAATACAATGGACTCTAACGTTCGAAATCTAAAGTGCTAATTATAAAGGCTTATATGCAAGTTATTGTCCTAAAAAGTGTTTGGGGACCCGGGTCCTGCCCCAGGGGACATGTATCAATGCAAAAAAAAGTTTTAAAAACGGCCGTTTTTTCGGGAGCAGTGATTTTAATAATGCTTAAAATGAAAAAATAAAAGTGAAATATTCCTTTAAATTTCGTACCTGGGGGGTGTGTATGATATGCATGTAAAGTGGCGCGTGTTTCCCGTGCTTAGAACTGTCCCTGCAAAAAATGTCATTTTTGAAGGAAAAAAAGTTATTTAAAACTCACTCGCGGCTATTAATGAATTGTCGGCTTTTATCAATACATACAAAAGTCATTGATAAAAAAAAAAAAAAAAAGCGTGGGGGTCCCCCAGAATTCAATTACCAGGCCCTTCAGGTCTGGAATGGATATTAAGGGGAACCCCGCCGCAAATTTCAAAAAAAAAATGCGTGGAGTTCCCCCAAATATCCATACCAGGCCCTTCAGATCTGGCATGGATTTTAAGGGGAACTCCACCCCAAATTTAAAAAAAAATGGCGTGGAGTCCCCCCAAAAATCCATACCAGACCCTTATCCGAGCACGCAACCTGGCCGGCCGCAGGGGAAAAGGGGGGACGAGAGAGCGGCTCCTGAACCGTGGGGACAGCCTCCTGAACCGTACCAGGCCACGTGCCCTCAACATGGGGAGGATGCCCCCATGTTGATGGGGACAAGGGCCTCATCCCCACAACCCTTGCCCGGTGGTTGAGGGGGTCTGCGGGCGGGGGGCTTATCGGAATCTGGAAGACCCCTTTAACAAAGGGGACCCCCAGATCCCGCCCCCCCTATGTGAATTGGTAAGGGGTACATTGTACCCCTACCATTTCATGAAGAAAGTGTCAAAAAATGTAAAAAAAACACACAAACACCTTGAAAAAGTCCTTTATTAAAAAAAAACAAAAAACATTCCAGTGGAGAAATCCAGTGTGCCGCGGCGATCTGATGTCCAGCGCTGTCCGTCATTGGCTGAGCCTGAGTGGCCCTGATGGGGAACTTCCTCCGCAGTCTATTACATGTATAGACCCGCCCCTTCTAAAGTTCCCCATCAGGTCCACTCAGCCAATGACTCGGTGTAAGGCTGAGGACCTGATGCGGAACATGAGAAGGGGCGGGTCTATACATGTATTACAAAGTGAGAGAAGTTCCCTATCAGGTCCGCCCCCTCGGTATGTCGGACCCCGCCTACGTCATTGGCCTGAGCGGGTAACTTCCTTCACTGTTTAATTTAAATTTACACAGTGAAGGAAGTTTCCCACTCAGGCCAATGACGTAGGCGGGGTCTGACATACCGAGGGGGCGAACCTGATGGGGAACTTCATTCACTGTGTAATACATCTATACATGTATTACACAGTGAATGAAGTTCCCCATCAGGTCCGCCCCCTCGGTATGTCAGACCCCGCCTACGTCAATTACACAGTGAAGGAAGTTCCCCGCTCAGGCCAATGAGGTAGGCGGGGTCCGACATACCGAGGGGGCGGACCTGATGGGGAACTTCTCTCACTTTGTAATACATGTATAGACCCGCCCCTTCTCATGTTCCGCATCAGGTCCTCAGCCTTACACCGAGTCATTGGCTGAGCGGACCTGATGGGGAACTTTAGAAGGGGCGGGTCTATACATGTAATAGACTGCGGAGGAAGTTCCCCATCAGGTTCGCTCAGGCTCAGCCAATGACGGACAGCGCTGGACATCGGATCGCCGCGGGACACTGGATTTCTCCGCTGGAATGTTTTTTTTTTTTGTTTTTTTTTAATAAAGGACTTTTTCAAGGTGTTTGTGTGTTTTTTTTACATTTTTTTACACTTTCTTCGTGAAATGGTAGGGGTACAATGTACCCCTTACCAATTCACATAGGGGGGGCCGGGATCTGGGGGTCCCCTTTGTTAAAGGGGTCTTCCAGATTCCGATAAGCCCCCAGCCCGCAGACCCCCACAACCACCGGGCAAGGGTTGTGGGGATGAGGCCCTTGTCCCCATCAACATGGGGACATCCTCCCCATGTTGAGGGCATGTAGCCTGGTACGGTTCAGGAGGGGGGGAGCGCTCTCTCGTCCCCCCTCTTTTCCTGCGGCCTGCCAGGTTGCGTGCTCGGATAAGGGTCTGGTATGGATTTTTGGGGGGACTCCACGCCATTTTTTTTAAAATTTGGGGTGGAGTTCCCCTTAAAATCCATGCCAGATCTGAAGGGCCTGGTATGGATATTTGGGGGAACTCCACGCATTTTTTTTAAAATTTGCGGCGGTGTTCCCCTTAATATCCATTCCAGACCTGAAGGGCCTGGTAATTGAATTCTGGGGGACCCCCACGGTTTTTGTTTTTTTTTATCAATGACTTTTCTATGTATTGCCGGGAGCCGACAATTATGTATTGCCGGGAGCCGACAAAAGTTTTAAATGACTTTTACTCTTTCGTCCATGGACCGACACAGCTTCTCTATTGACAAAGTGGGTATTATCCGTTAATTAGGAGTGACTAGGCAGAAAAACTTGTAAAAAGTGTTGCATCACACCTTCTACAGTACCGTCCAGGGGGCGGACCCTCTGGGTATACCCTCTCAGTCTGCACATCGCAGATCAGTTTTTTTCTGTCTAGCAAGGAGTAGGACATGGCTCCCTTCGGGCCCATTGGTCCGGGGAAAAAAGATATATATATATATATATTTTTTTTGCTACATTTGTTGTTTCCTGCGATCTTCGATCAACTGCCGACTGGGTGACAGGCTGGATCCTCGATCCTTGTAGTCTCCCCAGTTTCGGCCATCGAGCGTGTGCCGACCCTAGCTACGCGCTGGGTTTTCCACGACATGCCCGTCGCTCCACGGGTGGCCGGTGAGCCTACGCTCCAGGGCCTGCATCGGACCGCTCAGCTTCGGCTGACCTTACGGCCGAGTCGCAGCAGCCTGGCCGGTGAGCTTACGCTCCAAGGCTTGCATCGGACCGCTCAGCTTCGGCTGACCTTACGGCCGAGTCGCAGCAGCCTGTCCGGTAGCGTCATGCTCCAGGGCATACATATGATCGTCCCTTCTGGGTCCAATCACAGCATGCCTGGCCAACAGTCACCTTCCATGCGCGGACGATGATCTGTTTGGAATGTCTTCCAGCAGAATACATGCAGGATAGGTAAGTAAAACTCCCCTGCCTCGGCTGGGTGATTTAGCTGGACATTCCTGGAGAGATCAAGTAAGTGGTTGTGGCCCCTTTCTTCCCTCTCTCCCTGCCTTTCCCTCCTCCCTGGGCTTCTAGCTAAAGGTTGCTGGGTGCTGGGGGTCACCTAGGGGGTCCCACTGGAGCGGGGCTGGCTGTAACTAACATTTAAAAGAAATGTCATTTTTACTTACCTGTGTTTCTGTGTCTCCATGCTGTCGGCGGCCATTTTGAGGTGGTCCATGCCAAGTTTGGCCTCTTGTAACTGCCTGGCGGCCATCTTCCTGTGGTTCGGCCACACCCACTGGCCCCTATCAGGTGATCGGCGGCCATGTTTGTCCACCCTGTATGCAGATATTGCCGTTCGGCGGCCATCTTTTTGTGGGCTATGGCTGCCTGACCTCTATCTTCTGTCGGCGGCCATTTTCTTAGAGCCCACATTATCTTCCATACAGACGTTTTTGGCAACCATTTTGCGAGAGCCTCCGGCCTCTAGGGTGCATTACACTGGCGCGAAAATTCACACAGGAAGTGCTGATAAAAGAAGCAGACTGACACAGCAGCAAGGGGACAGCATCACAGGCGCAGCATAGCAGTACCTATCCAGGGTGGTGAGTCCTCTGGGTGACCCGGCCTCTCTGCAGCACAGGAGGGTGGCCTATTGATATCTTGCTTGGAGCCCTGTGAGTGTCAGCGTGTGGTCAGCATGGCATCTGAGCCAGATGTCTTCTCCCCTGAAACACCAGATTTAGCAGCTGGTGTCCCTGAGGTGTCTATGGACGCTATGTCTGCAATCCTAGAGGCGTTTGCTGCCAGGGTGGAAGCAGCACACGGGAATACAGGGGGTAATAAACGCCCCCGTCCCCTGCAATCTTCTGGGGATATTTCTGATGCAGAACCAGGTCCAGCTACGGCTCATGGCCCAGATTCTGATGCATCAGAGACTGCAGACCGTGACCGATCAGACAGTGAGGAGGACTCCAAGTCCAGGTCAGTACGCGAGACGGCTTTGGTATCTGACCTTATTACTGCAGTGCGGGATACGCTAAAGTTGGAAAGGACTGAAGAAGTAGCAGATACTCCAGTCCCCTTTGGGTTTCGTAAACCTGCCCGCACTGCTAAGGTGTTCCCTTGTGTGTCTTATTTTGACAAACTCTTATACAAGGAATGGGAGAACCCACTGAGGGTCTTTACAGCCCCAAAGAGGTTTGCAGTACGGTACCCCTTTGAGGAGAGTTTTCTGAAGATATGGACCTCTCCCCCTATAGTGGACCCTTCGGTGTCCAGACTTAATAGAGCCACCACTATTCCAGTAGAAGGGGCTCCTGTTTTCAAGGACCCTGTGGATAAGAAGGCTGAAGCACTCGCTCGCTACCTATACTCAGTGGTAGGTTCGGCAGTACGCCCGGGATTGGCGGGGGCCCTAGTGTCTCAGACACTTACTGAATGGGCAAAATTGCTACTCCAGGGGTTAAAGGAGCGAGATGCTCCTCCTAATGAGATAACTTTGGCCGACCAGTTGGTCCAGGGCCTTAAGTTTGTCTGCGAGTCAGACATGGATACTATTCCCCTGCTGTCAAGAGCTTCGGTTTATGCAGTAGCAATACGCCGCCTGATCTGGCTAAAGGGCTGGTCTGCGGACCAGACTTCCAAGAAAGCCCTATTGGATCTGCCTTTTAAGGGCGACAGACTTTTTGGGGCTTCTCTGGATGACATCATCAAGGATGCCACAGGAGGTAAAAGCACTTTGCTTTCCCAAACTAGCAAGGGTAAGGGACCACGCCAAGGGCAAGGGCCCTCCTTTACTGCACGTAAGCGGTTTTTTTCGCCCCCTTAAGGCGACAGGGAAAAGACCCCAGGCCGATAAAGCGCCTGCCCAAGGACAAAAGCGTCCTTGGTCCCGCAGACCCAACAAGCCTGCGGACAAATCTGCGTCCACATGAAGGTCCGCCCCCACCCAGCTCTCGGGTGGGGGGACGTCTTCGCAAATTCGTGACTCAGTGGACTGCTCTAGTCTCCGACAGGTGGGTTTGCGAAGTAATCTCCTCAGGCTACAAGATAGAATTTCTCTCTTGTCCACCAGACAGATTCATCACCTCCAATCTCCAGCTACTACCGACCCGTCGGGAGGCCCTGTATGGGGCGGTCCAGGGTCTACTGGAACGCGGGGTAGTTATTCCAGTTCCAGAACAGGAACAGGGTCAGGGTTTTTACTCAAATCTGTTCATTGTGCCAAAGAAGGAGGGGGTTCGTCCAATCTTGGATCTCAGAGCCCTCAATTGCTTTGTGAAGGTACAAAGATTTCGGATGGAGTCGGTTCGATCCGTAATCACGGCTCTCCATCCGGGGGACTTTCTGGCCTCCTTGGACATCAAGGACGCATACCTGCATGTCCCCATATACTCCAGACACCAGAGGTTTCTGCGATTTGCTATCGGGAAGAACCACTACCAGTTTGTGGCCCTCCCGTTTGGCCTTGCCTCAGCACCCAGGACGTTCACCAAGGTGCTCTCTCCGATTCTGGCACTTCTAAGACAGCGGGGTATCGCTATCACAGGTTACTTGGATGACCTTCTGCTGAAGGCCCCTTCAAGCTCAGAATTAGAGGTAAGCGTGTCCATTACCTGTCAGACTCTTCGAGACTGTGGTTGGATACTAAACACGCAAAAGTCAGTATTGGTGCCCACTCAACGCCTAGTGTACCTGGGGTTGATTCTGGATTCCTCAGAGGCAAAGGTATTCCTCAGAGGCAAAGGTATTCCTCCCTGTGGAGAAGTTGCAGACCCTCCGGGCTGCAGTACGGCAGCTGACTTCCAGGAATTGGTCGTCACTCCGTTTTTGCATGCGAGTGTTTAGCCTCATGGTAGCCTCCTTCGAGGCGGTCCCATATGCTCAATACCACACTCGAGTGTTACAGAAGGAAGTTCTGTCCAGATGGAACAGATGCCCTTCATCTCTGGATTATCAAATCCGAGTGAGCCACCTAGTCAGGAGATCCCTGGTATGGTGGCTGACAGCACCGGCTCTAATGGCCGGGAAGTCATTTCTTCCGGTTTACTGGATAGTGATCACGACGGACGCCAGCCTTACAGGTTGGGGGGGAGTCTGGGGTGTCCAGTCGGCGCAAGGTCGCTGGACCCCAGAGGAAGCCCTCCTGCCGATCAATGTCCTGGAGATCCGGGCGATCAAGCTGTGCCTCTTCAAATGGTCTCAGAGACTGCAAGGGCGTCCAGTCAGGATCCAGTCAGACAACGCCACAGCAGTGGCATATGTCAATCATCAAGGAGGAACAAGAAGCTCAGCTGCAGCATCGGAGATCGCTCGCATCCTGAAGTGGGCAGAGAGGAGCGTATCGGCACTGTACATTCCGGGTGTGGAAAACTGGCAGGCGGACTACCTGAGCCGCCAGATGCTGGACCAGGGAGAATGGTCCTTACACCCGGAGGTGTTCCAACTCCTCTGCCAAAGATGGGGCACACCAGACGTAGATCTTCTGGCTTCCCGACTCAATCGGAAGGTATTGAGATTTGTGGCCCGGTCAAGAGACCCATGGGCAGACGCAACGGACGCGTTGGTAGCATCGTGGGGTCAGTATCGGCTAATCTATGCCTTCCCTCCCTTAAGGCTTCTTCCTCTTCTGCTCCGCAGAGTGGAGGCAGAGGGAATTCCAATGATCCTAATCGCTCCAGATTGGCCTCAGCGTCCTTGGTACGCCGATCTAGTACGTCTGGTAGCAGACGTCCTGTCATGAAAACCCTGTCAGGAACAGACGCCCTGGTCTTCCTGGTTCCCGCCCCCGCAGGTGACGCCCGAAGGGCTATTTAAACTCCTCACTTGCAGACAGTCCCTGCTGTCTGCTCTACAGCGTTTATCCCAAGTGACCTGATCTGCCTTGTTTACCTGTATCTGACCCGGCTTCCTGTGACCCTCCTGCTATCTGCCTGTACCTGACCATCGGCCTGTTTTCTGACTTCGGTATTGCCTGATCCTTTTGTGCCTCGCTGCCTGCCAGTTTACCCGACCCCGGCTTGTCTGACGATCCTGCCTGACCTTGGCTCTTGTTCACCTGCTGCTACCTAGTGGTTCCAGTTTACCTGCTGTGCCTCCCGGTCTGGGTCATCTGCTGAGTTCCTGGTTCCTGTCTGCTCATCTGCTGGTTCCTGTCTGCTCATCTGCTGGTTCCTGTCTGCTCATCTGCTGGTTCCTGTTCACCTGCTGCTGCCCAGTGGTTCCAGTCTACCTGCTGTGCCTCCCGGTCCGGGTCATCTGCTGAGTTCCTGGTTCCTGTCTACTCACCTGCTGCAGTTCCTGGTTCCTGTCTGCTCATCTGCTGGTTCCTGTCTGCTCATCTGCTGGTTCCTGTTCATCTGCTGCTGCCCAGTGGTTCCAGTCTACCTGCTGTGCCTCCCGGTCCGGGTCATCTTCTGAGTTCCTGGTTCCTGTCTACTCACCTGCTGTAGTTCCTGGTTCCTGTCCACTCACCTGCTGTAGTTCCTGGTTCCTGCCTCCTCACCTGCTGGTTCCTGATCACCTGCGGTAGTTCTTGATCCTGCCAGGCACTCGTACCCCTTCCACCTCCGTGCTTCCTGTTATACCACCAGGGGCCGCCGGTGGGAGCCGTAAGGGAGGCCTCCCTCTGCTAACCGGGCTCGTCACCGTCAGGTACGTGACAGTAGCAGACAGCCATGTCTGAGCCCGAGCAGGGAGCCTCACCTATGGAGGAACTATGCCGACACCTGGCGGGACTGACCGAGGCCGTTAAGAGCCTCCAGCAAGGCTACACTCACCTGGAAGGACAAGTGCGGGCCCTCACCAACCCCGATGGAGCTCAAGGGGGTCCACGTGCCTCCACTTCTTCCGCCGGGGCAGGAGCTGCGCCCATGGTGGTCATGCTTCCCCCTGAACCCAGGGTCCCTACACCCGAAAGATTCTCCGGGGACCGGAGCAAGTTCAGGGCTTTCCGGAACTCTTGTAAGTTGTACTTTGCCTTACAGCCCCGCACCTTTTCCTTAGAAGCTACCAAGGTGGGCTTTGTAATTTCGCTGCTTTCCGGAGACCCACAGAACTGGGCCCACCGCCTGCTAGAACGCAAAGATGCGTCCTTGGACAGCCTTACACTTTTTTTTGACGCCATTGCCCAATTGTACGAGGACCCTCAGCTCTCGGTCACTGCAGAGAACGCCCTGCGGACCCTTCAGCAGGGACGCAGAGCAGCGGAAGACTATGTAGCTGAATTCAGGCGCTGGAGCGCAGACACCAGCTGGAATGACGCTGCCCTCCGTCACCAGTTTCGCATAGGCCTTTCTGACCCATTGAAGGACGAACTGGCTAGGGTAGGAATACCAGAAAATTTGAACCTACTGATCGATCTGACAATTCAGATCGACCGACGCCTGAGGGAACGGAGGGTTGAGAGGGCCACAGGCTTCACCCGGCCGACCTGGATGCTTCCCCGGGTCCCCAGTCATCCGCACCCAGCTTCTGCAGCACCCTTGACCCCCTCGTACGATGCTCCTGAACCCATGCAGCTTGGGGTCCTCCGCCCTTCCCTTACTCCGGAGGAACGCCAACGCCGACGCGCGCACAACCTGTGCCTGTACTGCGGGGAGCCCGGTCACTTCGTTAGGAACTGTCCCCTGAAGTTCCGTAAGGGCTTGTCAGTATTCCCTGCTGTGATCAACCCTCAGACTAAATCCTCCTCTCACTTCGCTCTTTCTATCTCCCTGCAGCTCCCAGGAAGGACCCTGCAAGTCGTCGCAATTATTGACTCTGGGGCTTGTAGTTGCTTCATGGACTCAACTTTTGCCCGTACTCAACTTATTCCTCTACTTCCCAAGACCCATGGACTACGGGTTCACCTGGCTGATGGGTCCCTTATCAAGTCGGGGCCCGTGGTCGAAGAGACGGCTCCCCTACCTGTCACTGTCTTCTCCTCTACCGGGGTGCACCGAGAATATCTACGGCTGGATATTATCTCCTCTCCACTGTTCCCCATAATTCTCGGTATGCCCTGGCTACAAGCCCATAATCCTACCATTAACTGGGTCACGGGGGTGATCACGTTTCCTTCCTCCTACTGCCAACGGTCCTGTGGCTCACACAAACCCCCTGGGCCTGCCACCTTAATGTGTACCGACACTGAGGCCGGAATACGTCAGGCCATCCCTGACGCTTACCTGGACTTTCTCGATGTGTTTAGTAAACAGGGGGCAGAGACACTACCACCCCACCGAGCCTACGACTGCCCCATTGATCTACTTCCCGGAGCAGCTATTCCTTTCGGTAGGATTTTCCCTTTAACGGAGGTGGAACAGGGGGCCCTGAAGGACTACATAGATGAGAACCTTTTAAAGGGGTTCATTCGCCCCTCTACGTCGCCAGCAGGCGCAGGCATTTTCTTTGTAGAAAAGAAGGACCATACCCTCAGGCCATGTGTGGACTACCGTGAACTAAATAAGGTCACCATTAAAAATCGTTATCCTCTTCCTCTGGTACCAGAGTTGTTCCAAAGATTGGGAGCTGCCGTTATTTTCACTAAGCTTGACCTCCGGGGAGCCTATAACCTGGTCCGAATCAAGGAGGGCGATGAGTGGAAAACCGCCTTCCGCTCCCGGTTCGGACATTTCGAATATTTAGTGATGCCCTTCGGGCTGTGCAATGCCCCTGCCACCTTCCAATATTTAATTAATGATGTTCTTCGGGACTTTTTAGATCTCTTTGTGATTGCTTATTTAGATGACATACTAATCTTCTCTTCCTCCCTTGACTCTCATCGCAGGCATGTCAGAAGTGTGTTAGACCGGCTTCGGCAGCATAAACTATATGCGAAGGCTGAGAAATGCGAGTTTGAGCGGGAGAGCATAGCATTTCTGGGATTAATCATCTCTGGCGAAGGCATCAAGATGGACCCACAGAAGATCACCGCAATCTTGGACTGGCCAGCGCCAGTGGATAAGAAGGGAATCCAACGGTTCGTTGGATTCGCCAACTTTTATCGTAAATTCATCCGGGGGTTCTCCGCCATCATTGCACCCATTACTCAGCTAACCAAGCAAGGTACCCGCTTCCACTGGTCCCCTGAGGCCCAAAAGGCCTTTGAGGATCTCAAAGGGCTCTTCACCTCTGCATCCATCTTAAAACACCCAGATTCCTCCCTACCATTTGTACTTGAGGTAGATGCTTCTGAGGTTGCAGTAGGGGCAATATTGTCACAGAGGCAAGGAACCAAGGCTTTGCTTCATCCGGTGGCTTTCTTTTCTCGCAAATTATCTGCGGCAGAAAAGAACTATGACGTGGGAGACCGGGAACTCTTGGCGATTAAGTCCGCCCTGGAAGAATGGAGGTACTTACTTGAAGGTGCTGCTCACCCGATCTTAGTATTCACCGACCATAAGAACTTAGAGTACCTGAAAACTGCAAAAAGACTAAAACCACGACAAGCCAGATGGGCCCTGTTTTTTTCCCGGTTCTCCTTCCATGTGACATACCGCCCCGGTGCCAAGAACACTAAACCTGACGCCTTGTCCCGAATGTTTCATGGATCCAAAGAACTCTCCTCACCCGATACAATCCTCGCTCCTGGGAATTTTCTCCTACTTCAGGAGGACCTACTCTCCCGGATCAGACAAGCCACCACTAGACAGGAACCCTCTCCTGAACTGGATCTGCAAACCAAGGATGGATTACTCTGGCACCAAGACAGGATATTCATACCAGAAGAACTAAAGATAACCGTGCTAGAGCTCTGCCACGATCATGCCCTTGCTGGGCACTTTGGCGTGGCTAAGACCACTGAGTTGGTACAACGTACCTTCTGGTGGCCTCGACTACGCGAGGATTGCAGGAGGTTCGTGGAGTCCTGTACTACATGTACCCGGAATAAAGGGTCCAGATCCAAAGCCTGGGGACTACTGAAGCCCTTGCCCGTTCCAGAGAGACCGTGGAAAATGCTTTCTATCGACTTCATAGTTGAACTCCCCCCGGCTGAGAATCACACCACCATCTTTGTGATTGTGGACCGTCTGTCCAAGATGGCACATTTTGTTCCTATGAGAGGGACCCCCTCGGCCCCGGAAACTGCACAAATGTTCATTAAAGAAGTCGTCAGGCTCCACGGGGTACCTGCTAATATAGTCTCCGATCGGGGGGTACAATTTACCTCCCGGTTCTGGAGGTCCCTCTGCAAGACTCTGGGAATAGAGCTATCATTCTCTTCGGCTTACCACCCTCAAACCAACGGACAGACTGAGAGAACAAATCAGACCCTCGAGCAATATTTGCGTTGTTTCTCCTCCTTTGCTCAGAATGACTGGCTCTCCCTGCTTCCGCTAGCGGAGTTCTCCTACAATAACTCCATCCACTCCGCAACTAACCAGACCCCATTTTTTGCGAACTTCGGGTTTCACCCCACATTTCTGCCCAACTCTCTCCCTGAGTGCTCAGTGCCCGCAGTTCTGGAAAAAGTGAATTTCTTCTCCTCTAACAACCAGCTTCTACGCGAAGCCATGGCAAGAACTCAGGAGTATAACAAGACGGTCTACGACAGGAGGAGACGGGGTGAATTAGCGCTGGCACCGGGCGACCAAGTATGGCTTTCCACCATCAATCTAAGATTGGCTTGCCCGTCCAAGAAATTGGGCCCCAAGTTTCTAGGGCCTTTTCCTATCAAAAGGAAAATCAACGAGGTGGCCTACGAGCTGGAGCTCCCCGACTCCCTGAGGGTCCACCCTGTTTTTCATGTTTCTCTATTGAAACTGTCAGTCTCCAACCCATTCCCAGGTCGGACCCCGACTCGCCCTGATCCCGTCATCATAGACGGGGAACAGGAATTCGAGGTAGAAGCTATTTTAGACGAACGAAGAAGAAATAGCCAGAGTCAATTTTTAATAAAATGGAAGGGTTACGGACCAGAGGAGAACTCTTGGGAACCCGAAGAGAACATTCACGCCAAAGACCTGATACAAGCCTTCAGGAGGTCTCACACCGAGAAGTTTGCTCCTAGGGGCATCCGGAGGCTGCCCCTTGGGGGGGGGGCAATGTCATGAAAACCCTGTCAGGAACAGACGCCCTGGACTTCCTGGTTCCCGCCCCCGCAGGTGACGCCCGAAGGGCTATTTAAACTCCTCACTTGCAGACAGTCCCTGCTGTCTGCTCTACAGCGTTTATCCCAAGTGACCTGATCTGCCTTGTTTACCTGTATCTGACCCGGCTTCCTGTGACCCTCCTGCTATCTGCCTGTACCTGACCATCGGCCTGTTTTCTGACTTCGGTATTGCCTGATCCTTTTGTGCCTCGCTGCCTGCCAGTTTACCCGACCCCGGCTTGTCTGACGATCCTGCCTGACCTTGGCTCTTGTTCACCTGCTGCTGCCTAGTGGTTCCAGTTTACCTGCTGTGCCTCCCGGTCCGGGTCATCTGCTGAGTTCCTGGTTCCTGTCTGCTCATCTGCTGGTTCCTGTTTGCTCATCTGCTGGTTCCTGTCTGCTCATCTGCTAGTTCCTGTTCACCTGCTGCTGCCTAGTGGTTCCAGTTTACCTGCTGTGCCTCCCGGTCTGGGTCATCTGCTGAGTTCCTGGTTCCTGTCTGCTCATCTGCTGGTTCCTGTCTGCTCATCTGCTGGTTCCTGTTCACCTGCTGCTGCCCAGTGGTTCCAGTCTACCTGCTGTGCCTCCCGGTCCGGGTCATCTGCTGAGTTCCTGGTTCCTGTCTACTCACCTGCTGCAGTTCCTGGTTCCTGTCTGCTCATCTGCTGGTTCCTGTCTGCTCATCTGCTGGTTCCTGTTCATCTGCTGCTGCCCAGTGGTTCCAGTCTACCTGCTGTGCCTCCCGGTCCGGGTCATCTTCTGAGTTCCTGGTTCCTGTCTACTCACCTGCTGTAGTTCCTGGTTCCTGTCCACTCACCTGCTGTAGTTCCTGGTTCCTGCCTCCTCACCTGCTGGTTCCTGATCACCTGCGGTAGTTCTTGATCCTGCCAGGCACTCGTACCCCTTCCACCTCCGTGCTTCCTGTTATACCACCAGGGGCCGCCGGTGGGAGCCGTAAGGGAGGCCTCCCTCTGCTAACCGGGCTCGTCACCGTCAGGTACGTGACACGTCCCCTGGCGCCTACCACTACGGAAGGACCTGCTATCGCAAGGTCCCATATTCCATCCTGCTTTACAGTCATTGGCTTTAACGGCATGGCTGTTGAGAACCAGGTACTGAGAGATCGGGGCCTGTCAGACTCAGTAATCTCTACTATGAGAAGTGCTCGGAAACCGTCCTCTAGGAAGGTCTATCACCGCACTTGGAGGGCCTACATCTCCATGTGTGAGGAAATGAAATGGCATCCGCGTACCTATTTGGTTTCCAGAATCCTGCTGTTTTTACAGCATGGGGTAGACCAAAGGCTTGCCCTAAGTACGATTAAGGGACAGATATCTGCCCTGGCTGTCTTTTTTCAGCGACCCCTGGCGACTCACTCTCTCGTGAGTACATTTGTGCAGGGGGTTCGACATGTGGCCCCTCCGGTCCGCCCCCCGTTACCTCCGTGGGACTTGAACCTGGCCCTCTCGGTGCTTCAGAAGGCACCGTTTGAGAATATTAGAGATATTCCCCTGTTGACACTTTCTCAGAAGGTGGTCTTTTTGGTGGCTGTTACGTCAGTTAGACGAGTCTCTGAGCTGGCAGCCCTGTCCTGCAAGGCTCCCTATTTGATTTTCCACAAGGATAAGGTGGTGCTGCGGCCGCAGCCTTCCTTTCTTCTGAAAGTCGTTTCGGCTTTTCATCTCAACGAAGACATTGTACTTCCATCCTTGTGTCCTCAGCCGTCGAATCCTAAGGAGTCGGCGTTGCATTCCTTGGACGTTGTCCGAGCTTTGAGAGTATACATATCTGCTACTTCCCTGTTCCAGAAGTCAGACTCACTGTTTGTTTCGGTGGCTGGTCCCAAGAAGGGCCAAGCAGTCTCATCGGCCACCATCTCTAGGTGGATCCGACAGATAGTAATCCAGACTTACGCCTTAAAGGGTCAGGCGCCCCCCTTTCCTGTCACGGCGCATTCGACCAGGGCAATAGGTGCCTCTTGGGCTTTCCGACATCAAGCGTCTGTTTCCCAGCTATGTAAAGCGGCGACTTGGTCGTCCGCTCACACTTTCACAAAATTCTACAAAGTTGATGTAGGTGCATCTTCGGATGCCTCTTTCGGCCGCAAGGTTTTGCAGGCGGCTGTTTAGAGTTGCAACTCCTCCGTTGGAGGAGTGCTGTTTTGTGTTTTGGGGTGAAGTTTGTTTTTATGCTGTTACCACCCCTCGTTTTTTCTCTGACACTGCTTTGGGACGTCCCACTTTGTCAATAGAGAAGCTGTGTCGGTCCATGGACGAAAGAGTAAATAGGATTTTTTACTCACCGTAAAATCCTTTTCTCTGAGTCCATGGACCGACACAGCACCCACCCCTCCTTTTAAGTTTGTACTGCTTTTTGACGAACTGATCTGCGATGTGCAGACTGAGAGGGTATACCCAGAGGGTCCGCCCCCTGGGCGGTACTGTAGAAGGTGTGATGCAACACTTTTTACAAGTTTTTCTGCCTAGTCACTCCTAATTAACGGATAATACCCACTTTGTCAATAGAGAAGCTGTGTCGGTCCATGGACTCAGAGAAAAGGATTTTACGGTGAGTAAAAAATCCTATTTTTTCCTTCAAAAATGACATTTTTTGCAGGGACAGTTCTAAGCGTGGGAAACATGCGCCACTTTACATGCATATCATACACACCCCCTTGGTACGAAATTTAAAGGAATATTTCACTTTTATTTTTTCATTTTAAGCATTATTAAAATCACTGCTCCCGAAAAAACGGCCGTTTTAAAAAAAAAAATTGCATTGAGATACATGTCCCCTGGGGCAGGACCCAGGTCCCCAAACACTTTTTATGATAATAACTTGCATTATAATTAGCACTTTAGATTTCTCCCATAGACTTTTCGAATTTGCAGCGAACACCCCAATTTGTTCGCTGTTCGGCGAACGGGCGAACAGGCAATGTTCGAGTCGAACATGAGTTCGACTCGAACTCGAAGCTCATCCCTATTCACCATATTCAAAAAAGTAAAGGAACATTCACTTTGCAAAGCGATCAGGCTCAACTTCTTTAGCAAACCAGCTCTGTTGTGTAATTCATATAACTGGATAACCTTTTTCAAAAAAGCACTACTGTAGGTGCGTTTGACCATTTCCTTCTTTGCCATCAAGTGTGCTGCAATGGTAATATTTCCACTATAAATACTGTATATTAATACAATAAACACAGCAATTAATATTGAAATAGCAATACAAAGTAATGACATTTCTCCAAGGGCTATTTCTAATAGACAGAAGACCAGAGTTTAGTAAGACCCAACATGAAAGGCCACCCATCACACATGGTACACACATGTAGCAATGCCAACATGACGTCTTGTGAATGTAAAGCGTTTTCCAACCCTAAAAAAAAACACAGTGCTTGTCTTGTGTCATCTGGTCCCCTGTAACACATAAAAAACCTGGCTGATCCTGCAAGCTTCTCCCCACCCCTCTGTAAACTGACCACGGTGTATCATGGATGCTGAGCCCTGACACCGTGGTCAGTTTCATCAGCAGCCTGCTATCTGCTCTCCACTCTGCTCCTGTGTCCTCCTCCCCCCTCCCCTATCTGTCTGTGTGTGAGCCGCCCCTCCCCCTCCTGGTGCTCTTATAACAATAACCTGTATACATCATCAGCACTGCCTCCTATTGCAGTGTCCCCCTCTGTGAATGATTTATAAATATAAATGCTGTAAATACATCATTTAAGAACTGAGATTGCAATCACATGACCAGCCAGCTCTCTCCTCCTCCCCATCAGACTGACATCAGCAGGTGAATCTCAGCCCAGCCTACTGCATCTCTCAGAGGAGGAAAGGAGAACACTGGCTGGTCATGTGATCGCAATCTCAGCAGTGAAATTAGGTATTTGCTGCAGTTAATCTTATAAATCACACACAGAGGGGGATACTACAATAGGAGGCAAAGCTGATGGTGTATACAGGTTAGAGTGGCTTAACAACCACTTTAATTTCATTGAAGACTGAGACAAACTGCTCACATGAGTGTTATTTTTGGCTTAAAGGGGTTGCTCCACCGGAAAAAAAAAATTAAAAGCCAGCAGCTACAGCAGCTGCTGGCTTTTAATATTTGGACACTTACCTGTCCTGGAGTCCAGCGACGTCCGCAGCAGAGGACGAGCGACCCCTCCACCATCCTCGCTGAGGGAACCAGGAAGTGAAGCCCTGCGGCTTCATGCCCGGTTCCCTACGGCGCATGCGCGAGTCACGCTGCGCCGTTCTGATTGGTGCTCCTGTGTTCTGGGAGCCGAGTGTCTCCCAGAACACCAAGGGAAGTCTGCGGGAAGTGACGTAACTCCCGCAGATTCCCGGAGACAGGACTCCCGGATGTGGGTGAAAATACCTGTCATAGACAGGTATCTTCACCCCCCTCCCCCCTGAAAGGTGTCAATTGTGACACCGGAGGGGGGGAGGGTTCCAAATAGCAAAAGTTGCTATTTAGGGTGGAGCTCCACTTTAAGTTGTAATGTCCGGCAAAAATTTTTTTTGCTGAATCAAATGCGCAGTCCTCATTATCTGATCACCGCACGTGATCGGGCTGGTTGCCCACACATGGAGAAGTAGGAACATCTATTTCTCCCTCTCCTCTGACAAATGATGCTGGATTTTGTCACTTCTGGTTTTGTTGCTGTGTTTTCCTGCTCTGTACCAACAAGGGAAGCAGCCAATCAAAACGATCTGTGTTTGATCGGTTGCCATGGAGGGCAGAGGAGGGATCTCTCCATAAAGAGTGCCTGTCATTGCCCAAACTATCACAAGGGATGTTGTTTATCCCTTGTGATAGGCTGATAGCAATAAAATGTAATAATAAAAAAATTTAAACGGGGAAAAAAAATGTTTTGTAAATAAACTAAAAAATAAATAAAAAGTAGAGCACCTCTGTCCCCCTGTGCTCACATGCAAATGCAAAGACATATACACGCATATGTAAATGTGATTGCACCAGACCACGTATGAGGTATCGCCATGAACGTCAGAAAGAGCTCATGTTAAAAATCTCTACTAGGAACCTGTAAGGGCTTTTAAAGTGTCGCCTATGGAGATATTTAGGACCCGTAGTTTGACGCCAGTTCAAACGCCTGTGAAATTTGAAATCTTGACATGTTTGGTCTCTATTTACTCATTATCAACAACATCAACTTCTATATTTTACCAAAAAATTAGGTATTATATTGTGTTTGTTTGCACTAAAATGCATTTAAAGCGGAGCTCCACCCTAAAGTGGAACTTCCGCTCATCGGAACCCTCCCCCCCTCCGGTGTCACAATTGACACCTTTCAGGGGGGTGCAGATACCTGTTTAAGACAGGTATTTGCACCCACTTCCTGGGAGTCCTCTCTGCGGGTATTCTGCGGGTAGTACGTCACTTCCCGCAGAATACCCGTTGTGTTCTGGGAGACACTCGGCTCCCAGAACACACGGGGACCAGTCAGAACGGTGCAGCGTGACTCGCGCATGCGCCGTAGGGAACCAGGCAGTGAAGCCGCAAGGCTTCGCTGCCTGGTTCCCTCACCGAGGATGGCGGTGGGGGCAGCAGAGTGACGAGCGATTGCTCGTCCTCTGCTGCGGACGTCGCTGGACTCCAGGACAGGTAAGTGTCCTAATATTAAAAGTCAGCAGCTGCAGTATTTGTAGCTGCTGGCTTTTAATATTTTTTTTTTGGCGGAGCTCCGCTTTAAGTGTATTTTTTCCTGAAATTTTGCAATTGATAAATGTCTGGGCAAATATCGGGTGACATAAAAAATTGCAACAACCACTATTTTATTCTCCAGGGCCTCTGCTTCCAGAAAACATATGGATTTTTCGCTCCATAAGACGCACCTGACCATAAGACGCACCTAGGTTTTAGAGGAGGAAAACAAGAAAAAAAAATAGTGCCTTGTCAATATTCGCTCCATAAGAAGCAGAGACATTTCCCCCCATTTTTTGGGGGGAAAAAGTGTGTCTTATGGAGTGAAAAATACGGTAATTGTTTATCAAATAATGCTGATTTTATCATGCATGCGAAAAATGGTCCAGGCTGCAAGTGGTTGAATATTGTTGTAGGACCATGTATGTGTCTATCATGTTACCTTACCATGTAATCATTTCTTGTTGCTTCACATTTGCCATCGACACAAGAGTTAAAGTGTCCAGACAAAGAGACGCAGATATACTATAAGCTCTGCAAATGCACTTTGCAATGCAAACGGTATATTCAGATACGAGATAAGTATACAACATGAAAATAGCCCATACAATGGCAACTTGCAGGTGCACTAAAACAACTGTTTGCTAGTCAGACAACAAGGTAAGAATCTCGTATGTCACATCTCTTATGCAAATGTTTGTTTTAAACAGAATAAAGGAAGGATTCACAGAGGTTTCAGATTGAGTCTTTTGCAAAGATTTCCATTTGTTTATCCATTTCTGTTATTAGTCGATTAGTCTTCACTTGAAGACTCTTGTAAACTGATCCCAGAAAAAATAAAAAAATAAAACAAATTTGCATCCTCAGGCCTCGTACACACGACCGATTTTCTCGTTGTAAACAGTCAAGAAAAGTGCCGCGAGAGTTTTTTTGTCTAGAAAAACGTTCGTGTGTATGGTTTTACGACGAGAAACTTGACGAGAATCTCGACGAGAAAATAGAGAACCTGCTCTCTATTTTCTCGTCAGGAGTCCAGATTTCCTCGTCGTGTTTCTCGTCGGCCTGTTTTGTGACGAGAAAATGGTTCGTGTGTATCCTTTTACGACTCTTCCAAAAGCGCGCATGCTCACAAGCAACTATGAGACGGGAGCGCATCTTCTGGTAAAACAAGCCTTCGTAAAGGAGATAGCACATTCGTCACGCTAAAACGAACTGAAAGCACGAAGACTGAAAAGTGCGAATCGTCTCTTCCCAAACTTTTACTTCACACACGGTAACACGAGATCAGCAAAAGCAGCCCAAGGGGTGGCGCCAAGAAAAAAGATCTTCCCCTTTATAGTGCCGTCGTACGTGCTGGACGTGAGCGCAGAGAACCACGAGGAAATTGGGAAATGACAGTGTGTACGCATAGAAAGCTTGACGAGAAAATCGACAAGCTTAACAAGAATCTCGTCGAAAAAAACAACGTGTTTTTTACGACGAGAAAATCGGTCGTGTGTACGAGGCCTCACTCATATATGTCTGTTTAAACAATTGGTTTACTTTAAAGTGACCTATAATTTTTATAAATCTAAACATTATATAACCCTACCCTGTTACATAGAAAATTCAGCCAGCCACACATAGATGAAAATTTGGCCAGGTCAGCATTGACCCTCCAAATTTCAATCCATGGATGGGCAGGCTGGTTGTACACAAGTGTACAACCAGCCTGTCAGCCTGTCAGGTTTTTCACGAACGAATGATCAATGCTGCTGGCTATAACTAGCACAATTATTCATTGTATTCTGATGGCAGGGAAGTCTCCCCACTGTCAGAATGCAATACTACAGCACAAGATATTTCCCCATCCACATTAAATGTGTGGATGGGGAAATCGAGGCATTTACTTACCTTCAACCTTTGGTTGCACAAAAAAATGCATAATGTATGGGCTACCATAGAAGAGTGATAGTGGAAAAAAGACCAAGTGGTTAACTGTTTGTTCTAAGCATGTTTGAATCCACATACTGTTGACTTTTTTCAGCATGAACCCAGGGGAACGCAGTTCTGGTACCTCCAGGACTGAATGTATGTAATGGCAAAGGGTGCTGGGGTGTGCTGGAGGATCTTTTAAAGTTGACTGCTGGGGATCTATTTCACTGGGGGGTTCTATTGTTGCGTGGGGGGTGGTCTATTGTTGCTGATAGGGGACCCATTGTTGCCGGTGGTTGATCTATTGTTGCTGGGGGGGTTAGTTGCTCCTGGGAGATATCTACTGTTGAGGGAGGGGTCTACTGATGCTGGCTTCTGGGGATCTATTGTTGCTGCCGGGAGTTAATTGTTGCTGGGGTGGATCTGTTGTTGCTGTGGGGTATATTGTTGCTGGGGGATCTATTGTAGCTGGCTTATGGGGATCTATTTTACTGTTTTTCTTAATAACAATAACACATTCCATACAAATTACTTATTAGCACCACAAAATGATACTCGCTACTCTTAAAGAGGCGGTACTTTAAACAGATAGGAAGGTATGTTATATGTACTTGTTTTAAACTTGTTTTTTTGCGTTTCTCCAGTTGTTTCCTGTGTTTTTGCCTTGGCCAAAATAATGTCAAACATCCCTGGAGTCTTAATGGGAATTCTTCTCAGCTAAGCACACTCTCCTGTCTGCATACCTGAACTAGGGGGAGATGGATTCCAGGAAGTAAATGTTACATCCGCCCTTACCCAAAATGGCCGCAGCTTGAAAGCTAGGGGAGTGTTTTTCCCAACAAAATAAAGCATGGATACATGGATGGATGGGAGAGAGTTCTTTGAATATTAAAAATGAATTACATTTTTAGTTTGTGCTGTTTAGATTCAGTTAAGTTCTGCTTTAAGCTTTAACCACTTCCCGCCCAGTCAATAGCAGATTGACGTCCGGGAAGTGGTTCTGTTATCCACACTGGACGTCATATGACGTCCTGCGGGATAACAGCCGCCGCGCGCCCGGGGGGGCGCACATCGCGGCGATCGGTGGAGCGGTGGGTCAGTCTGACCCACCGCTACACTGATCTCGGTAAAAAGCCTCCGTCGGAGGCTTTTTACCACGTGATCAGCCGTGTCCAATCACGGCTGATCACAATGTAAACAGGAAGAGCCGTTGATCGGCTCTTCCTCACTCGCGTCTGACAGACGCGAGTAGAGGAGAGCCGATCGGCGGCTCTCCTGACAGGGGGGGTTCGCGTTGATCGTTTATCAGCGCAGCCCCCCCTCGGATACCCACACTAGACCACCAGGGAAGCCCCCCAGGACGCCCCTGGAAGCCCCAAGCATGTGGATGGCCCCCATGGCCATCCACATGTAATAAAATAAAAAAAAATAAAAAAAATATATGCCAATCAGTGCCCACAAATGGGCACTGATTGGCACTATGATGGCACCACCACAATGTGTGGTGGCTGGCATTGCTGGACATCAGTGTCCATCAGTGCCACCTACTAGTGTCCATCAGCGCCACCTATCAGTGCCCATCCGTGCCCATCTGTGCCCATAAGTGCCCACCTATCAGTGCCCGTCCGTGCCACCTATCAGTGCCGCCTATAAGTGCCCATCAGTGCCGCCTATAAGTGCCAATCAGTGCCACCTATGAGTGCCAATCAGTGCCGCCTATGAGTGCCAATCAGTGCCGCCTATCAGTGCCCATCAGTGCCCATCAGTGCCACCTCATCAGTGCCACCTCATTGGTGCCACCTCATCGGTGCCCATCAGTGTCGCCTTATCAGTGCCCGTCAGTGCCGCCTTATCAGTGCCCGTCATTGAAGTAGAAAAGGTACTTATTTCCCCAAAAAAATTACAGAAACAAAGAAAAACGTTGTTTTTTTTAAATTTTTCGCTCTTTTTCTATTTGTTGTGCAAAAAATAAAAATCGCAGAGGCGATCAAATACCACCGAAAGAAAGCTCTATTTGTGGGAACAAAATGATAAAAAATTTGTTTGGGTACAGTGTAGCATGACCGCGCAATTGTCATTCAAATTGCGACAGCGCTGAAAGCTCAAAATTGGCTTGGGCAGGAAGCTGTATAAGTGCATGGTATTGAAGTGGTTAAGCTAAGACAGCCCATACGTTATTTTTTTTCTTTTCGTTCATCGGTAGATCATCTTTTGTACAACCAGCCTGCCCATACATGGATCAAAATTCAGCCAGTCCCTGATGAACCAACCAAATTTTGATCTGTGTATGGCTGAATTTAGTCAATGAACGTGTGTGAAGGTTTTGTTAAAATATCAGGCAAGTGTAGACGTAGAATGTTCTTCAAACACTGGCCAGCATGCAAATTGTGACAAGACATGTGCATAGACAATTTGTACACACATACTAGGGTCAGTTGAGACAGGAGCCAATTAGCCTACCAGCATGTCTTTGGAGTGTGGGAGGAAACCACAGTACCTGGAGCAAAAGCATTTGATAACAGGTAAAGCATGCAAACTCCTTGTGGATAGTGTCCTGGCCAGGATTCAAACCGAGGACCCCAGTGTTTCAATAAGGAAACCAAAAATACTATAATGAGCCATATGCTAACATGCCATGTCACCAGAACCTAAGTATATGTTGCTGTCTAGATGGCCAAGTTAAACAGTTATTCAAAATGTAATAATATATTTTTCTTGTTCAAATGTTTTATTGGTACATGTAGATTACAGTACAATACAGAGAATGAGTTGTATAATTATAAAATGGAAATTACCTAACATTCAGTTAAGGAGAACGGTAAGGCTTATAGGGCCTATAGCATTAAAAGGCAGGCCTTTGGTACAGAAGGTCAATGAAGAATAACAGGAAGGATTAACATTTAAGGTAACAATAAGTAAACCTTCCTGGAAAGATGTTCTCAAGAAATTGTTCAGAGAAGCATCTCTGTATGGAGTAGCAGAGGTGTAGTGTGGCCTTTACCCTAATGCGGCGTTCAAATTATAGATCATGGAGAAGGTTGGTGGGTGACTAAAGTACTCCTTCTATCCCACTAACCTCGAAAGGAAATACAAATAAGGAGAAAGAGGGAGGTCTGTGACCTGTGCATGCTTAGGTCAAAAACAGGGAGGCTATATAGACCTCAAGGTGGAGAGTAGGGATTATCAAAGCAGTCCTGAAAAAAGAAGGAGAGAAAACATGAAGGGTAGATGAATATCAGAGGGGAAGGGACGGGGGGCCCTATAAAGGACCTCAATCAGTGCAGCCAGATCTTTACGTTAGTCTTGGGTGGGGGGGGGGTAAAGTTTCATTACTAAGGTAATATCAGGAAGTCATCTAGGTCTTGGGGTAAAAAGTGGGTGATCCAAGGCCTCCAGAGTCTTTTAAAATAGGACACTTTGTCTAGTATATCTGCTTCAGTTTTGGGGTGGATCATGGCTTGGGTGATTCTTTGTTTCATAGCTAGTATACATAAAGAGGCAGATTTCCATGCTTTTGCTATGGTTTGTTTAGCTGCTGTGGTGACAAAGTTTAAACTGACGGTATGTTAAAGCCTGTGGTTTGTTGTTCAGGAGCGCTCGCTACTGCTGATCAGGTGTCAGGGGCGTATCAAAAATATTTAATAGGATCCCAAATACATCCACCTAAAAGTTACATGTGTGCCTGGTGTGTTACAGTCGTGGAATATTGGGGTAGGAATTTAAATATCCTGGTGGGGACCAGGTACCACCTAGTGAGAACCTTATAAGTGGTTTTGAGTGCCACAATGTTTGGTGAGGCCGATTTAGTTTCCTGCCAGATTTGTGACCAGTCCACTGGATTAAGAGTGAGGTTAAGGTCTCTCTCCAATTTATTAACGTAAATTTACGGGGACGTTGTTGCATATAATACTAGTTGAGTGCACAGGTCCGAGATGAGCCCACTTCTATGGGGGTCGGATTTGCAAGCTCTTTCAAAGGTTGTAAAACTTGGGGTAGTTGAGTCGGAGGGTTCACATTGGGTAAAGAAGTGCTTGAGTTGGAGGTACCTAAAGAGTTCCGATGGCGGAAGGTTATGCAATTCACGAAGTGTTGGGAAAGGTGTTATAGTGTGATAGTTCTTGAAGTAAATAAGTGGTGGGCTCAGATCAACCCTGCATTAGACCAAGCAAAAAAGGAGGATAGCGCGGATTTGGCCGGGTAGAAGGAGGGGTTCCGGATTAAGGAAAGGAGGGGATTGTGAGGGAATTGGAGGCCAAAACGAAATTTAAGTCTGTCCCAACTGGTTAGGTTGTGTTTAGTGATAGGGTTGGTGATGGTTAGACATTGCGAGGGGGCGATTACCACAGAAGGTGGAGAGAGGGTCACTGTCGACTGATTCTAGTGCTACCTATAGCAGGATCTCTTTAGTAGTGTGGTATTTGGGGAGTTGTGCTAGTTGTGAAGTTGGGTACGCTAAGCCCACTGCTGATATGGGGAGTATTGAGAGTGGGTTTAGGCAGACGGAGTTTGAGTTTGATCAAGATGTATTTCGAGGTTCTGCATTGGAGAATGCGCAAGTAAAAGGACGGGACTTGTGTGGGGAGTACTTTGAAGAGGTAGAGAATTTTAGGAAGGATAGACATCTTAACTACTGTGATTCTGCCCATCCATGCTAGGGGTAAAGTGGACCACTTAGAAATAAGATTAGTAAGATGAGAAAGCATTGGAGAGTAGTTGGCAGCATAGAGGTCTTCAGGGTTGGCAGTAAATTTGATACCTAAGTATGAGATGTGGCAGATAGCCCAGGGAAATGCTAGAATTGTGAACAGTTGAGCCTGTAGACTGGATTGTAAAGAAATATTTAGGGCTGTCAACTTATGAGGATTGATAAGGCCAGGCACATGTCCAAAGCGGGATAGGGTTTCCAACAGGTAAGGGGAGAGGATTAAGGGTAAAGTCAAAAATACTAGGACATCATCCCCAAATAGGCATAGTTTGTGCTGTTGTCCACCTAATGCTAGGCCGTGGATGTTTTGGGTTGGAGCGAATCAGGAGTGCCAATGGCTTAATCGCCAGGGCAAAAATCAACTATATTTTTTAGCCTTTTCAGAGCCACAGAACAAGTCATCAAAGATGTTGGTGTAACTGTAGTACAGCTTCAGTGTTATATTGTCACATCCTGTGTTTCCAAAGTGTTTCTTAAAACTGTTTACACTGAAGTATAAAAAAACACTACATATGCCATATAACTAACAACCATGCACCTAAATAAAAAGCAATGTTTGGAATTAGCCATTCAAGTAACAAACACGGGCTAATGACAATAAAAACTAACAGTCGGGTTTAATAGTTTTTTCTTGGTGCATCAAACATCTACATTATCATACAGTGACATTTAAGGCACCGCTTTGCCTTTCTTGACTCTTTATTCCCAGTACTCTGGAGAAAAGGCAACATTTTGCTAAAGAATGCTGATATATTTATGAGTTCCACACAGATGAAACTGTTAATGTTGGAGCTAAAGATGCATTTTCCCCATCCCTCTGACCTGATTTCACTCAGTACACCTTAGAAACTACAGGGAACTTCAGCTATGTCTTCATAGGGTAAAGCAGTTTACTACTTATATCCATGTTTAGTGACTATAATAAATCTCTACCTTGCCTTGAGAATAGTTTTGCCCCTTTCCAAAAGGCAGATGCAGTACAATATTTGTAAGTGAGCGTTCCTAACACATATGTAATTAAGGGCAAAGGGCATGCTAGACCCTGGCACACAAGACATATGCCACAAATCGTCTACTGAGTGCTCCTGAGTCTCTGTGTGTTCTATAATTTATCTACTTTTCAATCCATCTATTGTTTATTTTGTAGTCATAATATAAAATGTATAGTTTAGACCAATTAATTTTTATTCAGTTATAAAGTTTACATTAGTCTTAGACAGTGGCGGCTGGTGCTCAAAATGTTTGGGGGGGCGCAAACAAACTGAAAAAGAAAAATCAATTGCCGCCACTGTGCCCATTAAAACGCAGCCACTGTGCCCATACGCCACCAGTTTGCCCCCTCAAATACAGCCAGTTTGTTTCCATATACAGCCAGTGTGCCCCCATATATATATAACCAGTGTGCCCCCATATATACAGCCAGTGTGCCCCCATATACAGCCAGTTTGTCCCCATATATAGCCAGTGTGCCCCCATATATATATAGCCAGTGTGCCCCCATATACAGCCAGTTTGTCCCCATATATATAGCCAGTGTGCCCCCATATACAGGCAGTGTTTCCCCATATATATAGCCAGTGTGCCCCCATATACAGCCAGTTCCCCCCAAATGCAGCCAGTTTGTCCCCCATATACAGCCAGTTCCCCCCAAATGCAGACAGTTTGTCCCCCATATACAGCCAGTTCCCCCCAAATGCAGCCAGCGTGTCCCCCATATACAGCCAGTTCCCCCCAAATGCAGCCAGTTTGTCCCCCATATACAGCCAGTTCCCCCCAAATGCAGCCAGCGTGTCCCCCATATACAGCCAGTTCCCCCCATATTCAGCCAGTTTGTCCCCCATATACAGCCAGTTCCCCCCATATTCAGCCAGTTTGTCCCCCATATTCAGCCAGTTCCCCCCATATTCAGCCAGTTTGTCCCCCATATTCAGCCAGTTTGTCCCCCATATACAGCCAGTTCCCCCCATATTCAGCCAGTTTGTCCCCCATATTCAGCCAGTTTGTCCCCCATATTCAGCCAGTTTGTCCCCCATATACAGCCAGTTCCCCCCATATTCAGCCAGTTTGTCCCCCATATTCAGCCAGTTTGTCCCCCATATTCAGCCAGTTTGTCCCCCATATACAGCCAGTTCCCCCCATATTCAGCCAGTTTGTCCCCCATATTCAGCCAGTTCCCCCCATATTCAGCCAGTTTGTCCCCCATATACAGCCAGTTCCCCCCAAATGCAGCCAGTTTGTCCCCCATATACAGCCAGTTCCCCCAAATGCAGCCAGTTTGTCCCCCATATTCAGCCAGTTTGTCCCCCATATTCAGCCAGTTCCCCCCATATTCAGCCAGTTTGTCCCCCATATACAGCCAGTTCCCCCCAAATGCAGCCAGCGTCTCCCCCATATACAGCCAGTTCCCCCCAAATGCAGCCAGTTTGTCCCCCATATACAGCCAGTTCCCCCCAAATGCAGCCAGCGTGTCCCCCATATACAGCCAGTTCCCCCCATATTCAGCCAGTTTGTCCCCCATATACAGCCAGTTCCCCCCATATTCAGCCAGTTTGTCCCCCATATACAGCCAGTTCCCCCCATATTCAGCCAGTTTGTCCCCCATATTCAGCCAGTTTGTCCCCCATATACAGCCAGTTCCCCCCATATTCAGCCAGTTTGTCCCCCATATTCAGCCAGTTTGTCCCCCATATTCAGCCAGTTTGTCCCTCATATTCAGCCAGTTCCCCCCATGTTCAGCCAGTTTGTCCCCCATATACAGCCAGTTCCTCCCAAATGCAGCCAGCGTGTCCCCCATATACAGCCAGTTCCCCCCAAATGCAGCCAGTTTGTCCCCCATATACAGCCAGTTCCCCCCAAATGCAGCCAGTGTGTCCCCCATATACAGTCAGTTCCCCCCATATTCAGCCAGTTTGTCCCCCATATACAGCCAGTTCCCCCCATATTCAGCCAGTTTGTCCCCCATATACAGCCAGTTCCCCCCATATTCAGCCAGTTTGTCCCCCATATTCAGCCAGTTTGTCCCCCATATTCAGCCAGTTCCCCCCAAATGCAGCCAGTTTATCCCCCATATACAGCCAGTTCCCCCCAAATGCAGCCAGCGTGTCCCCCATATACAGCCAGTTCCCCCCATATTCAGCCAGTTTGTCCCCCATATACAGCCAGTTCCCCCCATATTCAGCCAGTTTGTCCCCCATATTCAGCCAGTTTGTCCCCCATATTCAGCCAGTTCCCCCCATATTCAGCCAGTTTGTCCCCCAAATACAGCCAGTTCCCCCCAAATGCAGCCAGTTTGTCCCCCATATTCAGCCAGTTTGTCCCCCATATTCAGCCAGTTCCCCCCATATTCAGCCAGTTTGTCCCCCAAATGCAGCCAGTTCCCCCCCCCCCAGCCCTGCACTTACCTTCCTCGGTCCGCGCCGTCCTCGATGTGTTCTCCCGCCCTCAATGTCACTTCAGCCAATCAGGTTACCGGTAACCAGATCCGGTGAACCTGATTGGCTGAAACCTCCACACAGTCTTCTCCAAGGAACGCACCCCCGTGTGTACCTGGGAGGAGTTTTTGGAAGCCGAATACAGCGTGAGAGCTGTATTCGGAAAGCCTATCAGAGCCGCTGGCTCTGATAGGCACTTCTAAGTTACACCCACCGCCGGCCGCCGCTCTAATTCATATGGCCGGCGCTCACCAGGAGGCCGGCCATATGAATAGTGGGCAGCGCGGCAGCGGTGACAATACACAGATTCATGCAATGCATGAATCTGTGTATTGTCTTTCAGTGGCGGCGCGGGAGCGTGAGGGGGCGGCGCTCCGGCGCCCTCTATGGACGCACCGCCACTGGTCTTAGATTTGATCCAAAGTGGTCATCATGATACCCTACCAGCCCCTCATCATTCTAAACTACAGTTGTGTGAAAAAGTATTTGCTCCCTTTCTGATTTTAAATTTTTTTGCATATTTGTCACACTTAAATGATTCAGATCATCAAACAAATTTTAATATCACACAAAGATAACCCGAGTAAGTACAAAATGCATTTTTTAAATGATGGTTTCATTTATTAGGCAAAAAAACTGTCCAAACCTGCCTGGCTTTATGTGAAAAAGTAATTTCCCCCTAAACCTAATAACTGGTTGTGCCACCCTTGGCGGCAACAACTGCAATCAAGCGTTTGCGATAACTGGCAATGAGTCTTTCACATTGCTGTGGAGCAATTTTGGCCCACTCTTCTTTGCATAATTGTTTTAATTCAGCCACATTAGAGGGTTTTCCAGCATGAACAGCCTGTTAAAGGTCATGATACAGCATCTCAATTGGAATTAAGTCCGGGCTTTGACTAGGCCACTCCAAATCCTAAATTTTGCTTTGTTTGAACCATTTGGAGGTGGACTTGCTGTTGTGTTTCGGATCATTGTCCTGCTGCATAACCCAAGTGCACTTGAGCTTGAGGTCACAAACTAATGGCCAGATATTCTCCTTTAGGATTTTCTGGTAGAGCTCAGAATTCATGGTTCCATCAATTATGGTATGTCGTCCAGGTCCTGAAGCTGCAAAGCCCCAGACCATCACGCTACCACCACCATGTCTGACTGTTGGTGTGATGTTCTTGTTATGAAATACTGTATTCATTTTATGCCAGATGTAACGGGACACACACCTTCCAAAAAGTAAAATTTTTGTTAGTCCACAGAATATTTGCCTAAAAGTCTTGGGGATAATCAAGATTTTTTTGGTAAATGTGAGATGAGCCTTTGTGTTCTTTTTGGTCAGCAGTGGCTTTGGCCTTGGAACTCTCCCATGGATGCCATTTTTGCCCAGTCTCTTTCTTATTGTTGAATCATGAACACTAATCTTACCTGAGGCAAGTGAGGCCTGCAGTTCTTTAGATGTTGTTCTGGGTTCTTTTATGATCTCCTGGACGAGTCGTTGTCATGCTCTTGGAGTAATTTTTGTAGGCCGACCACTCCGGGAAGGTTCACCACTGTTCCAAGTTATCTCCATTTGCGAATAATGGCTCTCCCAATGGTTCACTGGAGTTCCAAAGCCTAATGCCCTGTACACACGAGCAGAATTTCCGTCGGAAAAAAGTTGGATGGTTTTTCTGACGGAATTGCGCTCAAGTTTGGCTTGGCTACTGTAGCTGCTGACTTTTAATATAAGGACACTCACCTGTCCAGGGATTCAGTGCCATCCTCACCTGAGCCGATTCTTCACTCGGCTTTTTAGTCCTGACACCGGCAAAATCCTCCTCGTGCTATATTTTTTATTAAAACTGGATAATGGTTTGTATCAGTTAGGTTAGCAGTTAGCAGAGTTCCACTCATTTGTACATTTATTAAAAGTCAGCAGCTAAAAAAGGTGTAGCTGCTGACTTTTAATAAACAGACACTCACCTGTCCCACGGTCCAGCGATGCGGCCGGCCGAAGCCTTGCTCCTCTCCCCCGCCTCTCAGCGGCGCCGGCATTGCAAGTGTGAGCACCTGGCTGTGACAGCTTGCGGCTTCACAGCTGGGTGCGCACTGCGCATGCACGAGTCGCTCTCTTAGTGACCAGGCAATTTTCTGGGACCTGTGACGTGTCCCTGAAGATTTCAGAGAGGGAGGGGGAGAGGAGGAGTCGCCTAGGGGGAGAGGAGGAGTCGCCTAGGCAGCGAGGCTATGGGAGCAGGAACTGGGAACTGGGTACCTGTCAAAACTAGGTACCCGGTCCCCCCCCCCCCGGAAAAAAAATGACATGCCAAATATGGCATGTAAGGGGACGAGGAGTGCTTAACCACTTGCCGACCGTTGCACGACGATATACGTCGGCAGAATGGCACGGCTGGGCATATGGACATATGGGTACATCCCCTTTAAGACGCGGCATTGTGGGCGCATGCGTGCCGCCGCGAGCTTGGTGAGTGTGGCCGTGGATCCCGCGGACTCGATGTCTGCCGGGAGTCCCACGATTGTCTCACGGAGAGGAAAAACAGGGAAATGCTAATGTAAACAAGCATTTCCCCATTCTGCCTAGTGACAGGACACTGATCACAGCTCCCTGTAATCGGGAGCAGTGATCAGTGTCGTGTCACACGTAGCCCATCCCCCCCACAGTTAGAACACATCTCTAGGAACACTTAACCCCTTCAGCGCCCCTACTGGTTAACCCCTTCACTACCAGTGTCATTTACACAGTAATCAGTGCATTTTTATAGCACTAATCACTGTATAAATGTCAATGGTCCCAAAATGGTGTCAAAAGTGTCCGATGTGTCCGCCATAATGTCGCAGTCACGAGAAAAATCACTGATCGCTGCCAATACTAGTAAAAAAAAAAAAATATTAATAAAAATGCCATAAAACTATCCCCTATTTTATAGATGTTATAACTTTTGCCCAAACCAATCAATAAAAGCTTATTGTAATTTTTTTTACCAAAAATAATGTAGAAGAATACGTATCGGCCTAAACTGAGGAAAAAAAATGTTTTTATATATTTTTGGGTGATATTTATTATAGCAAAAAGTAAAAAATATTGCTTTTTTAAAAAAAAAATCACTTTTCTTATGTTTATAGCGCAAAAAATAAAAGTCGCAGAGGTGATCAAATACCACCAAAGGAAATCTATATTTGTGGGGAAAAAAAGAACCTCAATTTTGTTTGGGAGCCACGTCGCACGACCGCACAATTTTTTGTTAAAATGACGCAGTGCCGAATCGCAAAAAGTGCTCTGGTCTTTGGGCAGCCAAATGGTCTGGGGCTGAAGTGGTTAAAGCGGAAGTTCCACTATTCACCAAAAATCACTTGTGGACTTAGCCCAGTGTTTGGACAGATGGCGATTCTATATTTACTAATCATTGAAGAACATATGCAAGTCCAATAAACTCACATGTAATAAAAGTTAAAAGTTAAAGCGGTGTTCCAGCCGCGATTTTAATTTTTTTTAAAAGTCAGCAGCTACAAACACTGTAGCTGCTGACTTTTAATAAGGACACTTACCTGTCCTACTCCCCCGTGATGTCGGCCCCCCCGAGGCCGATCCCTCGATCGTGGCAGGTCCCGGCACCGCCATCCTCACTAAGGGGAAACAGGCAGTGGAGCCTTGCGGCTTCACTGCCTGTTTCCTACTGCGCATGTGCGAGTCGTGCGGCGCTTTATGAATGGGCGGCTGTTCTCTGGGACACACACAGTTCCCAGAGGACAGCACGCCCCATTCCCCAGAAGACAACGCGAGGAGGACAAGAATGAAGACCAGTCGCGGAATAGGAAATGGCAGATTAGGAAAATCTGCCTAACAACCACCATTTCTGGTAAGTAAAAAAATATATTTTTTTAAAAAAAAAAAATTTTTGGAGCATTTTTATCATTTTTTTTTTTTTAGGGTGGACCTCCATTTAAAATGGAAGAAAAAAAAGAAGATATTTATAATTATAATCAACAAATATGTTTTAGAGATGGAAGAAATTAAATATTTTCTTTTTGAAGTTTGTTCTGTTATATGAAGTGCATGTTAGGATAAGAATACATGAAAAACCACGTTATCTTCTATACGTATATACATTGTTGTTCCTATAAGCTTAGTGGATGAAGAGATGTGGTCAGAGGAGTTCTACATTAACAAAAGTGATACATTAGTAATCAGGTCCTCTTTAACACTACTGTATTCTGAGAACATGAGTACATTTTACTTTGATAATGTTTCTATAAAATGCTACGATACTTCAAAAAAAATTCAAATCTTTCTTACTTGGTTTTATAATCAATCCTGAAAATATATGTAAGCTTTGATGCAGCATAAATGTTTACTGAGAAAAATCTGCAAGCTGCCCTTCCAGACATCTCCTTCTGAAAATGTTAGTTCCCTGGCTGTCAATGACCATGATATAAGTATATAAACTATGTCTATTTATAAAAAAGAAATGCTGCTCAAATTCGCACAGCCACCACAAATAATTCCCATATTGTGTCTAATTTATTAACCTTTTGTAATTGTCAGCTCCCTCTAGTGGCTGTAATGCAGTATTTTCCTGATCAAGTCATTTCAGCAAAATACAGTATTACATCTACAAAATGGAGCTGACCATAATAGGAAACAAACATATTAGACACAATACAGTGATTATTTGTGTAGGCTGTACAAATGCTTGACTCATTCGCAAAGCAAATTTTAGATGAATACATTGCCAAGTATTCTGACTTTCTGAATGTTTGTTGCAGGTCAGTGATTCTACCATTGAAACCAAAGACAGCAGGGCAATTAGCATTTTCTTCTCTCATTTATATGCATTTGTAAGGGGGCTTAGGTATATGCATACATATTTGTACTTTTTTTTTTTACCTGTCTGTGTGACCGGGTGTGTGTGTATGTGTTTAGCCACCCCAAGACATTTCAAGTAGATCCAGCAGAAGTACTGTGGTTTGTAAGTAGGTGGTAGTGGTTAAGGTATACAGAAATAAAATCAGAAGACTCCTGGAGTTTAGATAACACAGCCTCATCTTTTTCCCTCCAGGCGATTTATTAATTGGCTGTGCAATCCAGTAGGAGCTCTAATTCCTTCATTAAAAGAGAATGGCATGGATATTCACTCTAACAGTCACACCATATGAGGCAATCACATGTACTTAACATATCTTAAACTTTACAAAGGAAGTGGTAGGCACTATGGATCAGCTCATATGACGTCTGATGGCTGTTTGGACTATCAACTGTTGCTGCATAGGGGGAAAATATAAGTATTTCAAGTCCAAGCCTGTTTAATTCAAATAATCAAGTACTGAATATTCACATCCCTACATAAGCCCAGTTGCGATCGGTTCTCCTAAAATATGGCCCAGGCTATAATTTTAGATTGTAATAATATCAGGATTATGAATTGGGCATAATTGTAGGACTTAAAGAGTATGTTACCCCGACATTTCATATTCCTGATATGTGCCTGTTGTACCATGTACTTGTGTTAAAAAGTATCCTGTTCCCATTGCATTGCTTCCTTTATTTGAAATACCTGTTGATCATGCCAGTCCCCCTGCTTTCCTATTTCAAACTAATCATGCCAGGGCATGAAAGCACATCTATCCCAGTGTGGTCAGTTTTTTTTTCTTTGCATTCTACTTAGAAGCACAACCTGCCTGTATTTCAGTGGTCAGACTGGTGCTGACATGTCCCCATGCACAGTTCTTCACTGGGAAGATTAGTGGACTACTGTTTCTCTGCTTTATCCTCCCTCCTCGCAGCCATTCACTGGGAAGAACTGTGTATTTTAAACTGACCACGTTAGGCATAGAAGCACATGCTTCCCAGTGTAGTCAGTTTTTCTGGCGGTAATGAGAGCACATCCTGCCTGTCCTCCAATCGCCAAGACTTGCACTTACACGCCTCCCACTATACAGCTCTTTACTGGGAAGATCAGTGTATTGCTCGTTCTCTGCCTCCTGCTGACTCGCCCCCTGTAGTCTCCACCCCCACCTCTTATGAAGCTTAGGACAAAGGTGTGATCACTTACAAAAAGAAGAAAAAAATATATTTATAATATGTTGTTGCCTTGCATTTCTATTTTAAACTTAATGGGTTGTTTTACAAGGCAAGGCTTGCAATACACACATTTTTAGCAGTAACTGGCCAGAATTCATTCAATGGGTGGCCCTGTTGGCACCACCTGGCCAACAAAAGTCAGCTTTAATGGAGCCAGGCAGAAAATTCTTGACTGCACAGTGCCTGCATCCAGTCAGATGTAAGCACAAAAACCTGCACTGCAGATTTCGTCTATCCATGATTCTTAACATGTATGGCCAGCTTAAAGTGACGCTACACATACCTATTGGGTGTAGTCCACTTCTTCCAAAACGTCCATTTCCTCTTGTCCTTTGTGGGCCCAAGGCTGTCCCCGCCTCTACATTTGCAGGTGTCTCCTAAGAAGACACCAGTGCATGCACTCAGCCAAGCTGTGTGCTTTCATAGACACAAAGCTCCAGCAAGCCATGCCCCTGCTATCCCCTCCCTGTAGTTTGAATGATAGTAGCAAAAACATATCACTCTCTCTCTCTTTAGTGCCAGCTAAGGATCTAGGGAGTTCAGGGAACGGCCCTGAGTGATCCTGCATCTTGGGATGGTGAAAGGACATTAGGTAAGTGTTTGGGGTCATCTACTGGGGCAATTATTTTTTACCTTAATGCCCTGAATCCATGAATGAAAAAAAAATATAGCCTTTAGCCCTTCTTTACATGTATGTACGTAAGCATACCCCCATGTTATGGCCATGTTTTGCCTGCGGGATGCATGGGTGTTCTGTGAATCCACAGGCAGGCAGTCCCATTCATGCCAATTGGGAAGCAGCAGCTGCACAGACAAAGCAGCTGCTCCCATTTTGTCAGCCATGTGGGCATACACAGGTGTGCAAGTGCAGATGTGTGGTTGCCTGTTTTTCTGTGCGCGCATGTGGGAACGCACCCACACATTGATCTGCAGCTATTACCTGTGTTTATGCATACCTTTGTGTATTGACCTGTCTTGCCGTGACCTTGCTTGAACGATACCTAACCTGACCTTGGGCCTGTCGCTGAATTTGCTCTGTCTCCTGTTTATCTGCCTGATTCTATGTTGCTGACCCCTGCTTGTATCCTGACCATTCTCTGCCTACTGTTTATGCCTGTATCTGACCTTCTGTTGCTGACCTGGATTGTCTGACCTTGCATCCAGTTATTCTCCAGTACTATATCTGCTGCCTGCTGTCTGCCCAGTCCTGAGTCTGCTGTCTCTGCTGCCATTCACTGTTCCAGTGGTCAGACCCATCCCTGGCGACGCACCTGTTGCCTGCTGCCGTGGCTGGTGGAACATCTTACAGGCACTCCTACGTTGCCCCGCTCTCGTGGCCACCCTAACAACATCAGTGGTCTCAGGACCGGGCCTGTACAAGAGGCCCCCCCTCTACACATCAGGCTCTTCCACAAGGTACATGACAGATTTACTTAGAAAGGAGCTCCAGTCTCCCCCCATAAAAATTAAAAGTCAGCAGCCACAAATACTGTAACTGCTGACTTTTAATATAAGAACACTTACCTGCTCCTGGATCCAGGGATGTCCTCACCCGAAGCCGATTTTTCACGCCCTCATCTTACCATATCTCAGGCGCCCTCATCTTTACTAAGGGAAATTGGCCTTGCGGCTTCACAAACGGCATCCAACAATGCATGTGTGAGCCACGCTGCATTTGTGATTGGTCCCACAGTCTTCTGGGACCTGTGATGTGTTCCAAAAGGCTGCGGGGGCAGAACTTCTGCTCAGATCACCGCAGCGATCTGACCGGAAGTCGGGGAGCAGGTACCTGTCAAAATCACAATGTGCCAAATGTAAAGGGAGGAGGAGGGGAGGAGAGGAGGAGTAGGAAGAGCAGAGGTCTCCCTTTTGGGTGAAGTTCCACTTTAAGCCTTGGTACTTCTTTATGTCAAATCTAAAATATTTCAGGCTCCTTATAAGTAATGCACATTTATATTGCTTACTGCTCTTATCAAAAATAATACCGGGGAAATGTAAAAACATCTACATTTGATTAGGGATACTATTACATAAGAGGCTATATTAATCAAAGGCTGTATTATTACAGGCAGGATTGTCTCGTGCTATGATATTTTATAGAGCTGATTAATCTTGCTGTCTACAACACTCGCTATTTGATGGATTACTCACACTGCTGATATTCAGGCTGCATATTATCACCTATTTTATGAATGTACCTGGAGTTTTTCTGGAGTGGCTTTTAAACTCTTTGATGATTTCAATTCTAAAACTGCCAGTCATTTTAGGAAAACTGCCATCCTAAGGCATGACATCATCCTGTGTCACCTAAGTACGGCGGCCGGGTATGTATTCGCAATCGTTTAAATGCTTTTGAAACAATCCTGCTTCTAAGAGCCAGAGACTGGCTGGTTGAAAGAAACTCATTCACTGCAAGGTTGACTGGGTGGGTCCAACAAGCAGCTCTTCACAAAGACAAGAAAGCGTGACAGGCAGGGAAAGAATGCGATCAAAAGAAAACAAAACAAAACCCAATGAATGAGTCTTTCCAACCTGTAAATGAATGTATTATTCTACCTCTATAGCATCCTAGTTTTAAAGCTGAACTCTGGGAAAAATCAGTTTTGGACTATTTGTTGTAAAAAATGTATTACCTCTATTGATGCCTGTCTTATGTTTGGCTGTTTCTCTGTTTGGTAAAACTACTACTTTCATTCACCCCCCACAGTACTGTAAGCGCTGAATGTCAAGCACTAAGACTCATAGCGGATTGCTTGTTGTACACCTCTACATTTGGAAAAAAAAAACTGTATTCTTTTTACTGAATGCAAGGCTTTCTGTGATTAGACATGGAGGGAATTAAAGTCGCGATGACCCATCCTCCAATCACAGAAAGCCTTGCATTTAGGTAAAAAAAATACCAGGCTTTTTCTAAATGGGGGAGGTGTTCAATGAGCAACCTGCTATAATCAGGAGGGATTTAGTCACTCTTATTGCCCTGGGACAAAAAGTTATGGGAAATCCAACTTTTTAGAGTTGTCTCCAGAAGAAGAGGCGACAACTAGAGGAGATGGTAAGTCTTCCAAATGGGTTATTTGTTCTTGTGAGAACTATCAATGAGGGGAATTGCATCCCCCAGACAGGAAGTGTAGGAACATTTCTCCAACAGAACATAGGCAACAAAAAAAATAAACTGACAGATGTGTAATTTCTTTCCTACCCAGTCCAAAATTAAAAATAATGTTTTTCCACCAGATAAAGGAATAGGGGAATTAAGGCACGTGCTCAATGGCTCTTTTATATGTCACATCACGGATTCGGTAAATGATGGAAGGACTGGATAACGCCTTCCAAATCTGTATGCAAGGGATAATTGGAACTGAAAAGGAAATTAGAGATGTGTCTAAATACGTAATACTCTTCTGCTTGATGTGGGTTTGCACCCCGTTACACCAATGCAATTCATTACTAAGTCTCTCTAATAATTGCATGCAATGCTGATTATGATACATTACTGTAAATAGGATGCTATTATTTCAATTGGGTTATAAATAATTTTATCAATCAGTTCCACTTGGCAAAGTGTTTCAGGCATGGGAGGAAAAAGAGACTTTGATCTCCATAATAGCTTCATCATCCCGAACACTGATCTCATGATTAAAGTTTAATTATTTGTCTTATTGAATCATTCTGAGTGACATAACATTATAGGAAGAATCACATTTTATGATGTAGTTGTATTTCTATGAAGAATGTAGGGTACTCTAAAGTCACTTCAGCTAAAACTTATGGGAAAAGTGCAAAATGTGTAAATAAAAGGGACTTGAAGATACCTCCTGTTCTCTCTATTGTGCTTCTCATTGGTTCAGTGGAGGGCTTTTTGGTCCCTTATGTCCCAACCTTCCATAACCTATCTGGTTATACCATTTCCTTGTTCCCCATGCCCTATTCTGTAGAAGCAGTTGTTCTATACACTGCCCCGATAATGACTAACAAGCCTAAAATATATGTATCCAGTTTGGAATAAAAGGAGCTTTAACATTAGGCTATATCAGCTGTAAATATAAATGACTGGTTATTGCATGTGGCTTGAATTATATATGGTGGGTTTAGCACATACAGTTTTGAGACATTTGAAAACTACTCTGATACTTTACTGTGGATTATCCATCATTTAGTGTGAATAAAAATGTGACATTAGGTAAAACGTGGGGCTTTACAGTTGGCTGGTTAGAATGTTACTTGCTATAAACATACTTGCCAATGTATATGGTATGCACAGGCTGCAAATTTGGAGGGCAGATAAAGGAAAGTCAAATATTTTAATAGTCAACAAAAGCTAAAAATAAAAAAAATCAGATTATCAATAACTAGGGATAAGGTTTGGATTCACCATTACCATGGATTCAGGGTGAATCCCTGGGAAGTTTACGAATCACAATCTCTTGTTTTAAAACTTTGCAGGTTCAAAACCCATAATGGCATGCATAGCCTCTGCCCCTGGTCAGATGAGTCACAAGAGAGAGCCGCTGCTCTCATGCACATCACTGGATCAAAATGGGGCTCAGGTAAGTATAAGGGAGGGCTGATGGGACAGCTGCACCCATGAGGTTTTTTACCTTAATGCACAGAATGTATTAAGATAAAAAAACTTTTGCCTTTAGAACCACTTTCATTTTGGCATTGGTACATTCAACGATACCTATTCTGCAATAGCTTTTCTTTTAACCCTACAAATGACCAGGAATCGATAACAAGATTTGCTCACTCCCCCTACAGACTTAGATTAGATTTATCACACAATTTGCAAACTTTAAACAAGATTTACAAAACTATTTGCAAACCGAACCCAGGCAGATTTGCTTGTACCTACCCATAGCAACCAATCAGGTGTCCAACTGCAGTATGGAGTTGAATCTGCTGAGCTGTGATCAATTTGGGTGAAATGAGTCACATCAAAATATATTTGAGTATGAATGCAAAATATTCTGCTGGTATTAAACTAAGCCATTTTAACTTTCTAAAAATGTAACAAAGGTTCATGATTTTATGTAGTCACATTGACAAGACGTAATGATTAATTGGAATCCAAATGCAAGCACACATACTAAGAAACAAATATAGATAACAGCTGCAAGACAGGAACTGAGTATAGTAGCTAATAGAAGATTCTACTCATTTGTTGCTGTTGGACCATCAGGTCGTATTGATTTTACGTTGAGTGCAAATTTTCATTAAAGCTATCCACAGAAATCTATGAGCAGTTGAGTTTAGGACATGATCCTTAAAAATAATGCTCTGGTCACCCAAATGTCTTTTTTTAAAAGATCTCTCCTGCATGCTTAGAACTGTAAAAAAAATGGGAGGTTTCAGTAAAGGTAAGGTGATTGAAACTCAAAAACCTCTGAGGCATACTAGGGCACCACCAAGTGGTAAAATGGTGGCACGATTTGGTGTCAAAAAGTAGACATCCATGTAATATGGTTTTGAAGAGTGTAAAATTTGCCCGCATAAGCCATATTATTGTCTCCATTATAGTTTTCCCTACTGGCCTAATTATTTCCACCAACTGTAGCATAATAAAAACAGCCATTAGAATTATACTTTACTTAAATCACTATTATAACCCTCATCATTAAAAGTTCATAAAATATGATCAATAGAACTATATTAAAGGTCAGCAATAGTGATGAGCCGAACACCCCCGGGTTCGGTTCGCACCAGAACCCGCGAACGGACCGAAAGTTCGTACGAACATTAGAACCCTATTAAATACAATGGATGCGAACGTTCGAATTCTAAAGTGCTAATTATAACAACTATTATGCATGTTATTGTCCTAAAAAGGGTTTGGGAACCCGGGTTGTGCACCAGGGGACATGTATCAATGCAAAAAGAAGTTTTAAAAACGGTCGTTTTTCGGGAGCAGTCATTTTAATGATGCATAAAGTGAAAAAAAAAAGTCAAATATTCCTTTAAATATCGTACCTGGGGGGTGTCTAAAGTATGCCTGTGAAGTGCCACGTGTTTCCCGTGTTTAGAACTGTCCCTGCACAAAATGACACTTCTAAAGGAAAAAAAAGCCATTTAAAACTGCTTGCGGCTTTAATGTAATGTCTGGTCCCGGTAATATGGATGAAAATCTTTAAGAAAAATGGCATAGCTACCCCATGACCCCCCCCCCCTACCCCAGCCCATTACCAGCCCCTTTGGGTCTTGTATGGATATTAAGGGGAACCCCGCACATAAAATAAAAAAGGCCCTATATACTCTGAACAGCCGTATACAGGCGGTGCATACAAGACAGGGACTGTAGGTTTGTTCTTATGTAGAATCTGTTTGTAATTTTGAACAGGTACATTGTTGAAGTGTAGCTCCAGCCCAAAAATCTATTTTTAAACTTTTTGGAAAACATAGGTAAGGGTTATCACCCCTGTAACATTTGTTTTGCTGTCTGTGCCCCTGTTCAGAACATTTCACCTCACTTTCCGTCCCAATGACAACTGTTTTTGAAATGTGGTGTTTTTCTTGAAACAAGGATTGCTGATAAAGCATCAGTACAGAGGAGACACCTTTCTCCCATATTTATTCTTACAGGAGAGAATTTTCCTTCCTAGTGGTAGATTTCCTCTCACTTCCTGTTGTCTTCTTGTGTTTGCAAGTAGGAGTCGTTTGTAAGTTGGATGTTTGAAAGTAGGGACCTGCCGTATATACTCTGCAGAAATAGGCCCCTTAGTTGTTGGTGTTGACACAACACTGTAAGCACTCACAGTTACTCTTGGTTGGTGCTGGAACGCCCTGCTGTCAACTATTATATCAGGAATTTTAATTACATATAATTGTTGAACAGTGGTAGTAAAAATTGGGCCTTTGATGGTGGTGCTGGTGCCACAACACTGTAAGCCCTGACAGTTACTCTTGGTGGGTGCAGCAATGGGCCCTGCTGTGAATTATTAGATCAAGAATTGTAATTGCATGCCCCTGTTGAACAGGGGCTGAAAAATTGGGCCTTTCGTGGTGGTGGTGGTGGTGGTGGTGTTGCCACAACACTGTAAGCCCTCAGAGTTACTCTTGGTGGGTGCAGCAATGGGCCCTGCTGTGAATTATTAGATCAAGAATTGTAATTGCATGCCCCTGTTTAACAGGGGCTGAAAAATTGGGCCTTTCGTGGTGGTGGTGGTGGTGGTGGTGTTGCCACAACACTGTAAGCCCTCAGAGTTACTCTTGGTGGGTGCAGCAATGGGCCCTGCTGTGAATTATTAGATCAAGAATTGTAATTACATGCCCCTTTTGAACAGGGGCTGAAAAATTGGGCCTTTCGTGGTGGTGGTGGTGGTGGCGTTGCCACAACACTGTAAGCCCTCAGAGTTACTCTTGGTGGGTGCAGCAATGGGCCCTGCTGTGAATTATTAGATCAAGAATTGTAATTGCATGCCCCTGTTGAACAGGGGCTGAAAAATTGGGCCTTAGGCACTGGTGGCACAACACTACAACCCCTCACAGATACTGTACTTGGAGCACAGCAATGAGCCCTGTTGCAAAGTATTGCTTCAAAAATTGTAATGACACGCCCCTGTTAAACAGGGGCTGAAAAATTGGGCCTTAGGCACTGGTGCCACAACACTCCAACCCCTCACAGATGCTGTACTTGGAGCACAGCAATGAGCCCTATGGCAAATTATTGCTAAAAAAACTGTAATTACACGCCCCTGTAAAACAGGGGCTGAAAAATTGGGCCTTAGCCACTGGTGGCGGCACCCATAAACAAAAATGATCTTCCAAGCTATCATCATCAATCGTATCATTGAGGACTCGGAGGAGGAGGATAGCCAGTCAACATAACAGCACAGGCACTCAGCATCAGCATCAGTCTTGAAGGGATGTGACATGTTAAAATCAATTAGTCTGTTATATCAGCATCAGGTGTGTGGTAGCTGGTGGTGATCCAAGACTGGTTCATCTTGATGAAAGTCAGTCGATCAACCGAGTCGGTGGACAGGCGCACCCTGTGATCCGTGACAAATCCTCCAGCAGCACTGAATGTGCGTTCCGAAAGAACGCTGGATGCAGGACAGGCCAGTAGCTCAATTGCATACTGTGCAAGCTCTGGCCAGTGATCCATCCTCAAGACCCAGTAAGCCAGAGGATTTTCGGTGGGGAAGGTGTCCAAGTCTGACCTTGCCCCTAGATATTCCTGCACCATGTTTATCAGACGCTGGCGATGGTTGCTGGAACCGATCATACTTTGGGGCTGCGGACTAAAGAATTGTCTGAACGCATCGGTCAGACGGCCACCTTCCCCACCGCTCCTTCTTTGACTGGCCGAAGCCTCAGCAACTCGTTGTCCAGGACCAGGAGTTTGTAACCTCCCAGTCTCTGGGAACGCGTTGCACAGACCTTTCTGCAAGGCCTCCCGGAGTTGTCTCATCCTCTGCTCCCTCTGCGACGGTAACATAAGGTCCGCAACCTTACCCTTGTACCGTGGATCAAGGAGAGTGGCCAGCCAGTAATGGTCCCTCTCCTTGATCCGAAGAATACGAGGATCCTTCCGCAGACTTTGCAGGATCAGGGAGGCCATGCAGCGTAGGTTTGCTGAGGCATTCGCTCCGGAGTCCTCTGGGTCACTAAGGACGACATGATCCGCAGCCACCTCCTCCCAGCCACGTACAAGTCCACTGGTTTCTTGGGACTGTAAATCATCCCTAAAAGACTGCTGCTGATGATGCTGAGTGCCAGCCTCCACCTCCATGCTGACACAATCCTCCTCCTCCTCCTCCTCCTCCTCCTCTTCCTGTGCGATGGGTGGGACAGAAGGAACACTGTCTGGGTAAAGGGGGCCTTGAGAGGCAAGGAAGTCCTCCTCTTCCTGCCTCTGTTCTGCCTCAAGTGCCCTGTCCATTATTCCACACAGCGTGTGCTCCAACAGGTGGACAAGAGGTACAGTGTCACTGATGCATGCACTGTCACTGCTCACCATCCTCGTGGCCTCCTCAAATGGTGCCAGGACAGTGCATGCATCCCTGATCATGCCCCACTGGCGTGGAGAAAAAAAACCAAGCTCCCCTGACCCTGTCCTGGTGCCGTAGTCGCACAGGTACTCATTGATGGCCCTCTGCTGCGTGTGCAGCCGCTGCAGCATGGCCAACGTTGAGTTCCACCTGGTGGGCATGTCACATATAAGGCGGTTCTTGGGCAGGTTCAACTCCTTTTGCAGCTCAGCCAGGCGAGCACTGGCATTATAAGATCTGCGGAAATGCACACAGACTTTCCTGGCCTGCCTCAGGACATCCTGTAAGCCCGGGTACCTGCCCAAGAACCGCTGCACCACCAGGTTAAGGACGTGAGCCACACAGGGCACATGGGTCAGTTGTCCCTGTCGGAGGGCGGAGAGGAGGTTGGTGCCATTGTCGCAAACCACCATTCCTGGCTTAAGCTGGCGTGGCGTCAACCACCTCTCGGCCTGGCCCTGCAGAGCAGACAGGACCTCTGCCCCAGTGTGGCTTCTGTCCCCCAAACAAACCAGCGCAAGCACGGCATGGCATCTTTTTGCCTGCGTACTTGCGTAGCCCCTTGAACGCCTACGGAGCACCGCTGGTTCCGAGGACAAACCACAGGAAGAGGCCATGGAGGAAGAAGAAGAGGAGGGGGTGGAGGAGAGAGGTGTGTCACAACCAGTAGTAGCATTTTGGAGGCGTGGCGGTGGAACAACCTCCAACACTACTGCACCTTGTCCTGCATCCTTCCCAGCTGCCAAAAGAGTGACCCAATGGGCCGTGAAAGAAAGGTAACGTCCCTGTCCATGCCTGCTGGACCATGAGTCAGCGGTAATATGCACCTTACCACTGACCGCCCTGTCCAGCGAGGCCAAGACATTGCCTTCCACATGCCGGTAGAGAGCCGGAATAGCCTTCCGTGAGAAAAAGTGGCGTTTGGGAACCTGCCACTGAGGAACCGCACATTGCACAAACTCACGGAAGGGGGCCGAGTCTACCAACTGAAAAGGCAGCAGTTGAAGCGCTAGCAATTTAGCCAAGCTAGCATTCAACCGCTGGGCATGTGGATGGCTGGGAGTGAACTTCTTTCGACGGTCCAGCAGCTGGGGCAGGGAAATTTGCCTGCTAGAATCGGACGTCGGTGTACTGCTAGCAGAGTGGCCGCAAGTACTTGGCTGTGACACACCTAATTCTACACCTTCATTCCTCTCAGTGCATGTTTCAGAGAGGACTGAAGTTATAGTGGGGTTGGAGATCCCAGCTGATGCGGTGCAAGGAGAGGTCCGCTTTGTTCTTTGGTGTGGGTCTTTGAGGTAGGCTTGCCAACGAGCTGCATGGCAGGTCAACATATGTCTGGTCAGGCATGTGGTACTCAAGCGGCTGATGTTTTGGCCACGCGATATACGCTTGAGACATATGTTGCAAACAGCAGCTGTGCGATCTGATGCACTAGCCTCAAAAAAGGCCCACACCAAAGAACTTTTTGAATGACGGGCAGAGGCAGCGCCCTGCACAGGCGGAGGTCTGCGGTGTGATTCCGTCGGTGTACTGCCCTTACGCTGGCCACCAAAGGGCATCCTGCCTCGTTGGAGATGTGCCTCCTCCTCATCCTCCTCCTCCTCCTCTCTCCTATTAGGCACCCACGTGGAGTCAGTGACCTCATCATCCCCTCCCTCCTCATCACTGGAGCCAATCTGGCAGTATGCTGCAGCTGCTGGAACATGACTGCCAGATTGGTGTCCTTCTTGAGCATCCCCTCTGTCTGCTCTCACGCTACTGCCTTCCTCTAGCTGGGTTTCATCATCAGACCCTTCGAAACGCTGGGCATCCTCCTGGAGCATGTACCCAACACTGTGCTCAAACAGTTCGGGGGACTCCTCAGGAGGAGGACATGGTGGGTCTAGGGAAGGAGTGACTGATGATGAGTCTGACATTGATACCAGGGAAGAGGACGCTTTGGCAGCTGCTTTTCCAGTACCCTGAGCCTGGGTGAGAGAGGATGAGGAGGAGGAGGAGGGCTTGGTCATCCACTCTACCAAGTCTTCGGCATGATGTGGCTCAACATGTCCAGCTGCCGAAAAGAAGGACAAGCGTGTCCCATGGCCATGTGCTGATGACAATGCACCGCGTCCACGACCAGCACTGTTGCCCCCAGACACAGAGCCTGCTTGCCCTCTTTTATTGCCTCCTGACTGTCTGCCTTTCCTTGTTTGCCTTCCAGACATTCTAATAGATGGCCTGCAGGGAGATGGGAAAAAAGCAATAAGGGCTACCTTCAGGTGTCCTTCTCTGTCCCTTTACTTAAGGATTTCTAAATATGGTTGAGGATGATTGCTTTTGCACAGAATAGCACAACGACAATTTCCCTGACTGTCCAAAAAAACAAGGATTTCAAAGATGGTTGATGAGGAATGCTTTAGCACACTATAGCACAAGGAGAATTTCCCTCACTGTCCTTCCCTGTCCCTAGAAACAAGGATTATCACAGTGAAAGAAACTGACACTCTTCCTACCTATAGTTTTCTGTCCCTAGAAAAAATGTTTTTTTAAAGCACACTATAGCACAAGGAGAATTCCCTCACTGTCCTTCCCTGTCCCTAGAAACAAGGATTCGCACAGTAAAACACACTGACACTCTCCCTACCTATAGTTTTCTGTCCCTAGAAATAATGTTTTTTTAAAGCACACTATAGCACAAGGAGAATTTCCCTCACTTTCCTTCTTTGTCCCTAGAAACAAGGATTATCACAGTGAAAGAAACTGACACTCTTCCTACCTATAGTTTTCTGTCCCTAGAAAAAATGTTTTTTTAAAGCACACTATAGCACAAGGAGAATTCCCTCACTGTCCTTCCCTGTCCCTAGAAACAAGGATTCGCACAGTAAAACACACTGACACTCTCCCTACCTATAGTTTTCTGTCCCTAGAAAAAATGTTTTTTTAAAGCACACTATAGCACAAGGAGAATTCCCTCACTGTCCTTCCCTGTCCCTAGAAACAAGGATTCGCACAGTAAAACACACTGACACTCTCCCTACCTATAGTTTTCTGTCCCTAGAAAAAATGTTTTTTTAAAGCACACTATAGCACAAGGAGAATTTCCCTCACTTTCCTTCTTTGTCCCTAGAAACAAGGATTATCACAGTGAAAGAAACTGACACTCTTCCTTCCTATAGTTTTCTGTCCCTAGAAAAAATGTTTTTTTAAAGCACACTATAGCACAAGGAGAATTCCCTCACTGTCCTTCCCTGTCCCTAGAAACAAGGATTCGCACAGTAAAAGACACTGACACTCTCCCTACCTATAGTTTTCTGTCCCTAGAAAAAATGTTTTTTTAAAGCACACTATAGCACAAGGAGAATTTCCCTCACTTTCCTTCTTTGTCCCTAGAAACAAGGATTATCACAGTGAAAGAAACTGACACTCTTCCTACCTATAGTTTTCTGTCCCTAGAAAAAATGTTTTTTTAAAGCACACTATAGCACAAGGAGAATTTCCCTCACTTTCCTTCTTTGTCCCTAGAAACAAGGATTATCACAGTGAAAGAAACTGACACTCTTCCTTCCTATAGTTTTCTGTCCCTAGAAAAAATGTTTTTTTAAAGCACACTATAGCACAAGGAGAATTCCCTCACTGTCCTTCCCTGTCCCTAGAAACAAGGATTCGCACAGTAAAAGACACTGACACTCTCCCTACCTATAGTTTTCTGTCCCTAGAAAAAATGTTTTTTTAAAGCACACTATAGCACAAGGAGAATTTCCCTCACTTTCCTTCTTTGTCCCTAGAAACAAGGATTATCACAGTGAAAGAAACTGACACTCTTCCTTCCTATAGTTTTCTGTCCCTAGAAAAAATGTTTTTTTAAAGCACACTATAGCACAAGGAGAATTCCCTCACTGTCCTTCCCTGTCCCTAGAAACAAGGATTCGCACAGTAAAACACACTGACACTCTCCCTACCTATAGTTTTCTGTCCCTAGAAAAAATGTTTTTTTAAAGCACACTATAGCACAAGGAGAATTTCCCTCACTTTCCTTCTTTGTCCCTAGAAACAAGGATTATCACAGTGAAAGAAACTGACACTCTTCCTTCCTATAGTTTTTTGTCCCTAGAAAAAATGTTTTTTTAAAGCACACTATAGCACAAGGAGAATTCCCTCACTGTCCTTCCCTGTCCCTAGAAACAAGGATTCGCACAGTAAAACACACTGACACTCTCCCTACCTATAGTTTTCTGTCCCTAGAAAAAATGTTTTTTTAAAGCACACTATAGCACAAGGAGAATTCCCTCACTGTCCTTCCCTGTCCCTAGAAACAAGGATTCGCACAGTAAAACACACTGACACTCTCCCTACCTATAGTTTTCTGTCCCTAGAAAAAATGTTTTTTTAAAGCACACTATAGCACAAGGAGAATTTCCCTCACTTTCCTTCTTTGTCCCTAGAAACAAGGATTATCACAGTGAAAGAAACTGACACTCTTCCTACCTATAGTTTTCTGTCCCTAGAAAAAATGTTTTTTTAAAGCACACTATAGCACAAGGAGAATTCCCTCACTGTCCTTCCCTGTCCCTAGAAACAAGGATTCGCACAGTAAAACACACTGACACTCTCCCTACCTATAGTTTTCTGTCCCTAGAAAAAATGTTTTTTAAAGCACACTATAGCACAAGGAGAATTTCCCTCACTTTCCTTCTTTGTCCCTAGAAACAAGGATTATCACAGTGAAAGAAACTGACACTCTTCCTACCTATAGTTTTCTGTCCCTAGAAAAAATGTTTTTTTAAAGCACACTATAGCACAAGGAGAATTCCCTCACTGTCCTTCCCTGTCCCTAGAAACAAGGATTCGCACAGTAAAACACACTGACACTCTCCCTACCTATAGTTTTCTGTCCCTAGAAAAAATGTTTTTTTAAAGCACACTAATAGCACAAGGAGAATTCCCTCACTGTCCTTCCCTGTCCCTAGAAACAAGGATTCACACAGTAAAACACACTGACACTCTCCCTACCTATAGTTTTCTGTCCCTAGAAATTTTTTTTTTTAAAGCACACTATAGCACAAGGAGAATTTCCCTCACTTTCCTTCTTTGTCCCTAGAAACAAGGATTATCACAGTGAAAGAAACTGACACTCTTCCTTCCTATAGTTTTCTGTCCCTAGAAAAAATGTTTTTTTAAAGCACACTATAGCACAAGGAGAATTCCCTCACTGTCCTTCCCTGTCCCTAGAAACAAGGATTCGCACAGTAAAAGACACTGACACTCTCCCTACCTATAGTTTTCTGTCCCTAGAAAAAATGTTTTTTTAAAGCACACTATAGCACAAGGATAATTTCCCTCACTTTCCTTCTTTGTCCCTAGAAACAAGGATTATCACAGTGAAAGAAACTGACACTCTTCCTACCTATAGTTTTCTGTCCCTAGAAAAAATGTTTTTTTAAAGCACACTATAGCACAAGGAGAATTCCCTCACTGTCCTTCCCTGTCCCTAGAAACAAGGATTCGCACAGTAAAAGACACTGACACTCTCCCTACCTATAGTTTTCTGTCCCTAGAAAAAATGTTTTTTTAAAGCACACTATAGCACAAGGAGAATTTCCCTCACTTTCCTTCTTTGTCCCTAGAAACAAGGATTATCACAGTGAAAGAAACTGACACTCTTCCTTCCTATAGTTTTCTGTCCCTAGAAAAAATGTTTTTTTAAAGCACACTATAGCACAAGGAGAATTCCCTCACTGTCCTTCCCTGTCCCTAGAAACAAGGATTCGCACAGTAAAAGACACTGACACTCTCCCTACCTATAGTTTTCTGTCCCTAGAAAAAATGTTTTTTTAAAGCACACTATAGCACAAGGAGAATTTCCCTCACTTTCCTTCTTTGTCCCTAGAAACAAGGATTATCACAGTGAAAGAAACTGACACTCTTCCTACCTATAGTTTTCTGTCCCTAGAAAAAATGTTTTTTTAAAGCACACTATAGCACAAGGAGAATTTCCCTCACTTTCCTTCTTTGTCCCTAGAAACAAGGATTATCACAGTGAAAGAAACTGACACTCTTCCTTCCTATAGTTTTCTGTCCCTAGAAAAAATGTTTTTTTAAAGCACACTATAGCACAAGGAGAATTCCCTCACTGTCCTTCCCTGTCCCTAGAAACAAGGATTCGCACAGTAAAAGACACTGACACTCTCCCTACCTATAGTTTTCTGTCCCTAGAAAAAATGTTTTTTTAAAGCACACTATAGCACAAGGAGAATTTCCCTCACTTTCCTTCTTTGTCCCTAGAAACAAGGATTATCACAGTGAAAGAAACTGACACTCTTCCTTCCTATAGTTTTCTGTCCCTAGAAAAAATGTTTTTTTAAAGCACACTATAGCACAAGGAGAATTCCCTCACTGTCCTTCCCTGTCCCTAGAAACAAGGATTCGCACAGTAAAAGACACTGACACTCTCCCTACCTATAGTTTTCTGTCCCTAGAAAAAATGTTTTTTTAAAGCACACTATAGCACAAGGAGAATTTCCCTCACTTTCCTTCTTTGTCCCTAGAAACAAGGATTATCACAGTGAAAGAAACTGACACTCTTCCTTCCTATAGTTTTCTGTCCCTAGAAAAAATGTTTTTTTAAAGCACACTATAGCACAAGGAGAATTCCCTCACTGTCCTTCCCTGTCCCTAGAAACAAGGATTCGCACAGTAAAAGACACTGACACTCTCCCTACCTATAGTTTTCTGTCCCTAGAAAAAATGTTTTTTTAAAGCACACTATAGCACAAGGAGAATTTCCCTCACTTTCCTTCTTTGTCCCTAGAAACAAGGATTATCACAGTGAAAGAAACTGACACTCTTCCTACCTATAGTTTTCTGTCCCTAGAAAAAATGTTTTTTTAAAGCACACTATAGCACAAGGAGAATTCCCTCACTGTCCTTCCCTGTCCCTAGAAACAAGGATTCGCACAGTAAAACACACTGACACTCTCCCTACCTATAGTTTTCTGTCCCTAGAAAAAATGTTTTTTAAAGCACACTATAGCACAAGGAGAATTTCCCTCACTTTCCTTCTTTGTCCCTAGAAACAAGGATTATCACAGTGAAAGAAACTGACACTCTTCCTACCTATAGTTTTCTGTCCCTAGAAAAAATGTTTTTTTAAAGCACACTATAGCACAAGGAGAATTCCCTCACTGTCCTTCCCTGTCCCTAGAAACAAGGATTCGCACAGTAAAACACACTGACACTCTCCCTACCTATAGTTTTCTGTCCCTAGAAAAAATGTTTTTTTAAAGCACACTATAGCACAAGGAGAATTCCCTCACTGTCCTTCCCTGTCCCTAGAAACAAGGATTCGCACAGTAAAACACACTGACACTCTCCCTACCTATAGTTTTCTGTCCCTAGAAAATTTTTTTTTTTAAAGCACACTATAGCACAAGGAGAATTTCCCTCACTTTCCTTCTTTGTCCCTAGAAACAAGGATTATCACAGTGAAAGAAACTGACACTCTTCCTTCCTATAGTTTTCTGTCCCTAGAAAAAATGTTTTTTTAAAGCACACTATAGCACAAGGAGAATTCCCTCACTGTCCTTCCCTGTCCCTAGAAACAAGGATTCGCACAGTAAAAGACACTGACACTCTCCCTACCTATAGTTTTCTGTCCCTAGAAAAAATGTTTTTTTAAAGCACACTATAGCACAAGGAGAATTTCCCTCACTTTCCTTCTTTGTCCCTAGAAACAAGGATTATCACAGTGAAAGAAACTGACACTCTTCCTACCTATAGTTTTCTGTCCCTAGAAAAAATGTTTTTTTAAAGCACACTATAGCACAAGGAGAATTCCCTCACTGTCCTTCCCTGTCCCTAGAAACAAGGATTCGCACAGTAAAACACACTGACACTCTCCCTACCTATAGTTTTCTGTCCCTAGAAAAAATGTTTTTTTAAAGCACACTATAGCACAAGGAGAATTCCCTCACTGTCCTTCCCTGTCCCTAGAAACAAGGATTCGCACAGCAAAACACACTGACACTCTCCCTACCTATAGTTTTCTGTCCCTAGAAAAAATGTTTTTTTAAAGCACACTATAGCACAAGGAGAATTTCCCTCACTTTCCTTCTTTGTCCCTAGAAACAAGGATTATCACAGTGAAAGAAACTGACACTCTTCCTACCTATAGTTTTCTGTCCCTAGAAAAAATGTTTTTTTAAAGCACACTATAGCACAAGGAGAATTCCCTCACTGTCCTTCCCTGTCCCTAGAAACAAGGATTCGCACAGTAAAACACACTGACACTCTCCCTACCTATAGTTTTCTGTCCCTAGAAAAAATGTTTTTTTAAAGCACACTATAGCACAAGGAGAATTCCCTCACTGTCCTTCCCTGTCCCTAGAAACAAGGATTCGCACAGTAAAACACACTGACACACTCCCTACCTATAGTTTTCTGTCCCTAGAAAAAATGTTTTTTTAAAGCACACTATAGCACAAGGAGAATTACCTCACTTTCCTTCCCTGTCCCTAGAAACAAGGATTCGCACAGTAAAACACACTGACACTCTCCCTACCTATAGTTTTCTGTCCCTAGAAAAAATGTTTTTTTAAAGCACACTATAGCACAAGGAGAATTCCCTCACTGTCCTTTCCTGTCCCTAGAAACAAGGATTCGCACAGTAAAACACACTGACACTCTCCCTACCTATCCTTCTCTTTCCCTAAACTAAAGGAATCCAGGTTAAGCAAGAAAAAAATAAATGTCACTGTCCCTGCCTATGCTTCTCTTTCCCTGCTCCGGAACACACTACACTAGGCCGCCGTGCTGGCGGCCTTTTATAGTGTGTGGCGTGTACTAAACACCCTCAGCAATAATTGGCCACAGGCATCCTGCCTGTGGCCAATCATTGCTCTCCTCGCTGCCGGCGCTGTGATTGGCCAAGCATGCGGGGTCACAGTGCATGCTTGGCCAATCACAGCGCCTGGATGACACTGCGATGGCGTAGTGCATTGTGGGCCGTTCGCGTCACTCGAATTTGGCGCGAACGGCCCAAATCGTTCGATCTTCGTCGAACGATCGAACAGCCGATGTTCGAGTCGAACGTATGTTCGACTCGAACACGAAGCTCATCCCTAGTCAGCAAGCAAAAAACCTACATAAGAACACTGGCGCCTCAATTAAGTGGACAGCGTGTAACGTCAGTATGTGTCGCTGAAGAGTGTCATCAGGGACTGACACTGCACTGACAATTTCCACATTACAAAGATGAAAATAATTCCTCAGTCCACCCTGTGACCCAGCACTTTGCTTGTCGGCTTTAAATATAGTTCTTGTAAGCTTTTTTTTTTTTTTTTAATAAAAAAGGTATCACCCTGTTGGAGTTATATCTTTTCTATACACAACCAGGAGGTATTTGTTGCTGATGTGGACACTTTGTAATCTGTGGCTGGATTTCCCTAAATTACATAGATTGACTTCTATATACACAGTACAGTGAGGTCTGGATGTCTGGTGAGCCTGCATATTTATCATCTGGTGGAGGTGGTGTTCCTATGATGATTTGGATTGGTATTAATGTCACTTGCATGCTAATTTGACCTTTTTAAATGTGTGAGGTCTTCTGATCTGGTGAGTGGTGGTGTTGAACAAGAGGAAAAGACTGATTATGTTTCAGCATTCTTGAAGGGTCTTGGAAGTTTCACTTTATATCTGCAACCTTATTTATACTGAGAAAAATAAACCTTTGGTGGTTCCTGAGCTGAGAGAAAGGATGCCCCTGCATCAGAGGTTAGTGACAGGAATGACTTCCCCAGTGTTGCTGATCACTGAGAGGATTCCTAAATATTGCTGTCAGTGTGATAAATACCGCTAGCATTGGGGTCCTGGGAATGAAGCCCCACCAAATGTGCAAGGGGTTTCAGTAGCTACTTGGTCAGCTATTGGTGTTCATTGCCATTTCCCTTACCAATGGCTTCCAACTTAAAGCTGCTGCCAGGTGTTGTAACAAGTGTTCTCGCAACTGGCAGAGGGATTTACCTTAAACCCGCTGGACACCAGAATTTTGGTTTCACAGGTTTCGAGACCATTGGAAGGTATACACAGAATTACAGCCTAACTCCTATTCAACAGATGTACACATGAAAACACAAAGACAACCTAGCTCTTACTCAGCGCATACATTTTGACAGCCTACATCCTGCCTATATCTGTATCCCCAATTTATGCAAAAGCTGGAATTCCTATTTTTGAAAATCCTGATATACAGTTACATAAGAAGGAGGTCCCAGATGTTGGGCACCTGGAAAATTTAACTTTGGAGCATTGGGTATTCAATGCCACAGGTTTGAGTAACCCTGTTGTTGATTTAGTCCTTTGTTTTATGATCACTCTTGTAGACAGATCTCTGACAATTTGCCATAGGACTGATCCAACCTGAAAATCAATGGTTTCTGCATGACTTCATGTTATCCACTGGGGCAGCTTAGCAACTCTACACCAATCTATTTTACACACCACACTTAGTTGAATGAGATTTTGGGGTTGATATGCAGTGTTTAATTTTTTTCCATATTGACACGGTGTGCATTTACCAAAACATTAAACTACTACTTTTCCTTCCCACTGAACATTATTCTGCTATTTCTGTGGTGTATGTAATGAGTAAATATAGCTACTCTTATATATAACTGCAAACTATACATAAAAACAGGGATTTGTTTAAAACATTGACGTATGTCTATAGCCCAAATCCGTTTGTTCGTTTTGGATAGCGTGGAGAAGGATTAGAACTCCTAACAGGTTTTACTGTGGTCTCCACTGGGGAGATTCCTTCACTTCCCGTCTAGTAAATAGAATGACGCCGGGACAGGAAGTGAGGGTAAATCTCTCAAACAGCAATACAGGCACATGGATAAATGGGCAGGCCACCGAGAACAGAGAATCTGAGCATGGATACTTCAAATTGAATCTCTGACCTTCTACTAATGGTAAGCGAGATGCCTGACCAACCTTGACAGTTCTATTTAAAGACTCTCTGCTCTCTACCATAGCACTGCTATGTTTTAAATTACAAGTAGGGAGTACTAGAATCTCTGTCATGAACAAATGGGAGACTGGATTCAGATTCTTTGAGATTGTTATTTACTGGAATCAAATACCGTAGTATATGCAAGTTGGTATATACTGTTTGATGTCATAATTTTTTACTTGCATATTTGTTTTTATATTCATGAGCCTTTACTTTTAGATTTATGACCTTTGTATTTGAACATATTTTGTAGCCCTGAAATGGGGTGTGTGTTTGGCCCCCAATCAGCATTGGCTTTATTCTGCTATGAATCTATTTTATCATTAAATTACCCTGGCCTCTTGGAAGTTTGTTTAGCGCTAACATTGGAGTGTATGTATGTAGCTTTTTATTGTTATTTTTTTCCCTGGTGAATATTTTCCCTCACTTTTTGCCTGGAAAAGATTGTCCCCAGAACAGAAAGTGAGGGGAAATCTGTTGAATGGGTAGCAGATAGCCATAAAAACTGACAGAAGTTCCAACTATTTCCCCGTTTCATCTAAAACGTAAAAAAAATAAAACTGTTCAAATAAATAAATTGTGATTACACTTTAATATTTTGATTATATACATCAAGCTTTCTTTTACATATATATCTAAAACAAAAAAGGAAACGTCTATACAATTCCTTTAATGTACATACTGTATACTGTAGATTCAGTATTCATGCAATACAAGATTGCTACACATAATAAATAAATATAAGTAACCTGTCATTTGATAAGGAACGGTGGTCACGTAACATGAACATGCCTCAGTGTGAAAATGAGGCTACTTAAATGACAGAATTTGAGGAATGTAATTTCTACTTGCAATTTTTCACTTGCACTTGTCAGGGCGTTTGTCTTCCTTCTCTGTGATACATCGCCTTTGATTAAAACAAATAGGGCACAATTTTCAAGCCCATATTGACTTGTAGCTTAATCCTTTGGTAATGACATCATTTAGAATGTTTATTGAGTATGTGAGTTAGAGACAGGTTACATTTTGCCCAGAATATATTGATCGTGTTATTAGGTAAAATTAAAGAGTCAGTCCACCCAAAACAGATATTTCAGTTTTTAGTAGATACTGAGAAACAAGACACCTGACGGTTTCTTTGATTTCTTAGGGACTATAGTGGTATGATTTCCGTACTTGAAATCCTGGGTCCGCACACTTACTGTGGTCATTCCCTCCTTCCTCTTTCTGTCAATCACCAGGCACCATAAATGTCCCGTGGAGGTGGGGATTGGGTTTTTGGCCCTGTGTAAGCTTCCAGTAGACCAGGGCCTTTTCACTTTCTTCCCGTTAGAGAATGGAGCATTACAGAAGCAAAGGTAAGGTGAACATAAACATTACCCCACATACCCAGCACACAGATTCACTTTAAATGTTATTTAACTTTTCAATGAGCTTTGTAATAAAATCAAGTCCAACTTGGGAAAACCCTTCTTTTCACTGCGATGATGTCTATGAAAATTGCTGGATTTTGTAAAACAGAGTATCACATGAATTTCCCATGAACTTAAGTGAACTGTCAGAATAGCTGTTATCTATCACTAATGTCTCTCATAAGCAAGGATGTCACTGCTTCACCTTTACATAATATAGGGCAAAGTAGGGAGTGCTGTTCATGTTGCCAAAACTGACAAACCTCCTGACAAACGTGCTCATCTTTCTTTCTGAAGATGCTAGCTGGCTATCATATTGATGCTCTGGTTGAAAAACTTTCACTGATCCAGAACAAGTATAAAGATAAGGAATTCTTACTTCACTCTGAGTTTTATTTGCAGGTTTGTCACAGAACCCAAAGCCAGATGCAGCTAAGCATCTAGCATTTTAGAAGGAGCCTAGGAGAGGAAAATGTAATATTTCTTTTTAGGCCAAGAAAGCCTATAGAAAGGATGAAAAGATTTTAATGGTGGGAAATCATTTGTAGCATATATTCAAACCAACTACTCCAGTCACACACTTTATAAATTATTTTTTCATGTTTCTTCCAGTATACTGGGCTTAACGGGAGACTGCTTGGCTAAGATCACACCTATGCAGTGGGTACAGTGACCTGCCGGCCACAGAACTAGTAATGGGAGTTGTGAATCAGGTAATAGTCAACCCTTGCACTCAAATGATGTTTCAGCTATGACTGATAACTCCCAGAGGAGGCCTGGGCCAGGGTGCAAGGGTTCATATGTCCCCTGGGGCAGTACAAATAATATGATGGACCCAGTGCTGGATTTATAAGGGGGCAAAAGGGGAAATTGCCCCAGGGTCCTCTGCCAAAGGGGACTCCATACTTCCATTATTTAAAAAAATTTAATAATTAAAAAATATATATATTATTTAAAAAAATAACAAATTGTCCAGGGTGAGAGTCAGGATACAGAACAGTTAAAGTGGAGGTCCACCCTAAAAAAAAAATAGCCAAAAAGGCAAAAAAAAATAAAAAAAATGATACCAGAAATGGCTGTTACTAGGCAGATTGTCCTAATCTGCCTTTTTCTCTTCCGCGGTGAGGTTCTGTGTTCTCTTCCTCACGTTGCCTCCTGGGAAATGGAGGCGCGCTGCCTTCTGGGACACACAGGACGGTGGGCCCATTCACAAAGAGCCACGCGACTCGCCTATGCGCAGTAGGAAACGGGCAGTGAAGCTGCAAGGCTTCACTGCCTGTTTCCCTTAGTGAGGATGGCAGTGCCGGGACCCGGTCCGAGGGACGGATCGGCCTCGGGCGGCTGACATCGCGGGCAACCTGGACAGGTAAGTGTGCTTATTAAAAGTCAGCAGCTACAGTGTTTGTAGCTGCTGACTTTTATTTTATTTTATTTTTTACCGCCCGACCTCCACTTTAAGCCTGACTTCAAAGGCTAGGGGACAAGGGAAAAGTTAAAACATTGTTGGAAAGTGCCAGGCAACAGCCCTGACCCCATTGTGTGTTTTGGCAGTGAGAAATATGAGAGAGAAGCTCACTCCCCTTCTTGACCCGGACTAACTTTGTTAGCAAATTTTACTTGAAATTACGAGATTAACCAAATTCAGTATAAAGATGTAATAGTAGCGCGCTTATCTTCTATAACCTGTGTAAAGTATGTACCTAAATAAATGTGAATACTGAAAATTCCTATTACTAAATATCAGCAAAAAATAATAATAATTTATCACCAAAAATAATTAAAAGTTGATCAAACATTATATATATATATAGATAAAGTGCCATTGCTCTGAATAAAAGCAAATCCATAAGATAAAATCTCATAACAGGAGTCCGTGCTCATACAAAAAAGTTCATAATATTGTGCAAAAAATACAATAGGATTCCAAAAAGGTTTTAAAAAAGTGTTCAAAAAATCTTCTGTAACAAAAAGTGCCAGTGCTCAAAGTGCTTGTCCTACTACAATGCCAATACAGACCATTCCACTCTGTCTGAGTTTGTGCCTCTCTCCCAATGGGTGCAAACTCACCAGATGTAATTCATCTCTTTTAGTTCATGCCAAAAAAAGATCAAAGCAGGCTTTCCACAGCTCTGCTGTGCATGGCTTGGTGTCCTTCACTATATCCTCTATATCCTGATCCCTTTCACACAAACCAGATGCAAGCTCACATACATAAAGGGGCCAAAGCAAATTCATTGTGCAAAATGTTTTTATTTAAAACTTTTTAAAATACTGATTAATACACTCACATATTCCGGTGCCTGGCCAGCATCCAAGAATCATCTGCCGGTAATCAAACAAATGCTGTCTGCCTCTCCAGGTCGGGAGCCGATGTTATAATGTATGCAGACTCTGAGACCAGAGAGGACCTAATCACCTCTGATCAAATTCAGGACATGCGTGGCACTGGTTCAGAATTCAGCCAGAATGACAAATCAGAGTGTCGAAATTGGTAGAGAGTACAGGACCCACTTTCTTTATGTGTCTTGTGTGTAGTAGTGAAGCAGACTCCTAACCAGTGTTTTTTTTTCAGTGTCTTCTTCAGAACCTAACTTATTGTATATTTTTCAGAACAAGTTTAGTTTATCATTAATTTCAGTTCACTTTTATATTTGTCATATAATTTAATTTCTATATTGAGGGGCCCCCAAAGTTAAAGGTCTAAATCTGGCACTGGGGGGCTCTGAGGAGCAATGATCCCCCATTCAGACCTCATCCAGAGTAGAAACAGCAGTCAGGGATCAGATTTTTTTGTCATTATGACATGATATTATATTTAGGTGAGTCCATGTCATTTGCACAGAGAAGTTGTATTTAGGGGAATTGGTATGTGTATAGAGAGAAGCAGTCATCTTGCTCAATATGTAAAGTATTTGTTTACAATTCATAAAACACGTATATGTGAAAATGTGTCCTTTAAGGCACCTTCTACCATGCCCATCAATTATGGCAAAGTTGCATCAAGCTGTGTGGTGCACTTTTATATTAGCCTTCAGAATACTGACCCTACCATGAATGGCCATGTTGGTCCCCAGATCAAAAGTTTCCAGTTATTCCTTTTTAACATAATTTTTGAAGTAATTCCAATGTAATCATTTCATATGAAGTTGCATTTGTCAAAGTACATTAAGGAAATAAATTCCCTTGGTTAAAACACTGTAATTAAAAATCCTCTTATCATGCTTAATACTAACTGATTTGAGATTTTGTAATATATGTACAATAGTCATCAGAGCAAATAGTAAGGACGGATTTCCCCAAAGAGGACACAAGCATCAAAAAACACCTGACAGAGGTTCTAACTCTTCCTTATTCTCTCTAAAACCAGAACTTATTGTGTCTGGCAATCAACGTGCCTCGTGAGTGCGCCCGCGGGTTCCGGGAACTCGATGTTCCCGGGCGGCCCGCGATTGCGGCCGGCAAAGGCAGAACAGGGGAATGCCTTTGTAAACAAGGCATTTCCCTGTTCTGCCTAGTGACACGTCAAGGGATCTACTGTACCCTGTGATCGGGAACAGTGATCACTGACGTGTCACTGGCAGCTCCTCCCCCTTACAGTTAGAATCACTCCCTAGGACACACTTAACCCCTTCAGCGCCCCCTAGTGGTAAACCCCTTCACTGCCAGTGTAATTTTTACAGTAATCAGTGCATTATAGCACTGATCGCTGTATAAATGACAATGGTCCCAAAAATGTGTCAAAAGTGTCCGATGTGTTCGCCATAAAGTCGCAGTCATGATAAAAATCACAGATTGCCGCCATTACTAGTAAAAAAAATAATAATAATAAAAATGCCATAAAGCGACCCCCTATTTTGTAGACACTATAACTTTTGCGCAAACCAATCAATATACGCTTATTGCGATTTTTTTTTACCAAAAATATGTAGAAGAATACGTATCGGCCTAAACTGAGAAAAAAATTGCTTTTTAAAAGAAAAAAAAATGGGGGATCTTTTTTATAGCAAAAAGTACAAAATTGTCGCTCTAGTTTTGTTTATAGCGCAAAAAATAAAAACCGCAGAGGTGATCAAATACCACCAAAAGAAAGCTCTATTTGTGGGGGGAAAAAGGACGTCAATTTTGTTTGGGAGCCACGTCACACGACCGCGCAATTGTCAGTTAAAGTGACGCAGTGCCGAATCGCAAAAAGTGGCCTGGTCATTTGGCAGCCAAATGGTTCCGGGCTGAAGTGGTTAACAAACCTAATTACTAACTGATTGTGTGATATTTCCTTGAATGACCTTCATCAAACAAAGAAAAGTGAAATCAGTTCTTTCAATATAATGCTGCATAGTACAATTAGTAAAAGTGCCCTTTAAATATTTACAGAGCAAGACTCAAGTACCCAATTGCATGAAATTGCCAGTTAAGTGTCATTTTAAACAGCTGCAAAAACTTCAGTTGGTCACAAAGGTCTGCAAAATATCAGGCCACTGTAATTATGACATAGAAAGAACATCTACTATCTGTTGTATCAAAGCCACCCTACCGCGTAAAAACCTGGAAGGTATTTTGGCTTTCAAATCTCTGAAGGGAAATTTCTAGGGAGGAATTTAACAAAAATTCACCAGAAAAGAAAGCAAAAACTGTTTTTTGTAGATTGCTGATTAGCAAAAATATGTAAGCAGAATATTGAGATAGTACTAAAAATATAGGTAAGATTTAGGACAACTTGCAAAGGAGACACTACTAGACTTTATTTATCAACATGTATTAATGGTTTAGTGCGTCCTAAACAGATATTTTAAATTTGCTTAGATGCAAGTGAGTTTAATCTCACAGGGGCTCTGTTGCTGAAATATTTGCACCAAAGATCTGTCTACCCACCCCAGTGGACGGATATATATTATATATTTTTTATATTGTAAAATAAATGTGAAATTCACGGAGGAAGCATCCCAATGTTTCCGCAGTAGATTTCAAATGTATTTTACAATACAGAAAATATATGAGGAGGACTAAAGTTACATAATAGGTAAGATGGTAAGGGTCCGTGTTGACAGGCTTTTTTTTTTCACTTCAAGTGGGTTTTACTAGGGCTGGGAAAAAAATCGATTTTAATCTTGAATCGAGTTTTGAGCTCAAATCAATTCAGTTTTGAAGAAAATCGATTTTTTTAGCTTTTTTTTTGTGAAAAAAAAAATAAATATTTTTTTTTCCCTTCAAAGTTTCCGTAGCAGGACTGCAGGGGGCGTATCCGGAATGGCACTGGGCAGCGTTACCCCAATTACATCTACTCGCTGCAGCCGCCGTCTGCCTACCTGATCAGCATGTCATGCAGACAGACGGCGGCCATTGCAGTGTTCAAAAGCCGCGCCTCCCGAGTCCTCGTCGTCTGTGATAGGCGGAACACTCAATTTCACAGCAGGCAGTATTCAGCCTATCACGGACATCCTCTCATCCTCGTCTGTGTTATGAGGATGACCATGATAGGCAGAACACTGAATGCTGGGAAATTGAGTGTTCCGCCTATCACAGACGAGGAGGAGGCGCAGCTTTTGAATACTGGAATGGCCACCGGTGTAGCAGTACAATCCGTATACCATGAAAATCTGCATCAGGTACGGGCACAGTGATTGAAGCATGGGCACAGTGAGACACGGGCACAGTGAGACAAGGGTACAGTGAGGCATGGACACAGTTCAATTCAACTAAGAGTAACCTCAGGATTTTTTGTTGTTTTATTAGCTAAATCCAAATACAGTATTAATAATTTGGATGTTTAACAATCTTTGTTGCACACTGCAAAAAACAACAAAAGGTCACAAGCGCTAAATTGGTGGATAAAGAAAAATATATAATGGATGATAATAATAATAATAAAAAAATCCCAAATATTTTGGGAAGTACAAAGTATCCAAAAGGGGGAAAAAACAGGATCCAGCGCAGCAAGAAAAAATCCGTACCCAGAAGTACAAAATACACAACATGCACACAATATAATCCAGCGCTCATGGAACATACATTATTAACTATTGAAAACTCTTGAAGAATTGATAAAAAAGCTTAGTCCATTTATCACAATAAAGAGAGGGATCCAATCCCAAATGTGCAGAGGGCAAATGAATCTTAACTCTCCAGTTGCCAGTGGTGACAAACTTGTTAAACTTGCAGTGACATCCGTGGAGCAAGGAGGGGTTAAAAAAGTCAAAACAAAGCCTGTGGCATGATCTCCGTGTGAGCACAGTACCTTGAATGATGGACAACAGGCAGACCAGCGTGTGGAGGGCCCTCCAACCCAAAAGGATGCAGAGCCAGGATCGCAGCAAGGCTGGGACAGAAGGAATCACACACAGAGTTTCAAGAGTTTTCAATAGTTAATAATGTATGTTCCATGAGCGCTGGAATATATTGTGCGTTTGTTGCACACTGACTTTGCAGTTAGAGAAAGGGTTTGCCTTTGCAATTTTGTTTGTTGATGCACTTTAATTAATATATAAAAAAAAAAAATCGAATCGTAAATCGAGTTTTTTATAAAAAAATCGCAGATTTTTTTTTGGGGGAAAATCGCCCAGCCCTAGGTTTTACATTCAAATGCAAGTCTAAGGAAATCCAAAACCCACTTGAAGATGGTTAAATTCAGGTCAAAGGGAGGCCAACTGCAGGTCAGATACACCTGCCATCAAGTTCTAAATAATCTCAGAAGTGTCTTAAACTGAAATTAACGCAAATGCCATCAACGAAAATCTGAAGATTGTCAACACAGGGTCTAAGAAGGTTTTTTTCAGCTGCAATCCCTGAGAGATACAGTATATGTAGACATTATGTTATTCAGCCCACCAGGGTTTTAGTATTTTTGCATTATCATGTTTGCACTTTAAGACTTTTAGTAAGAACTCTTTATGACATCTGCAGCCACCAATTACTTTGGAGTGCCCAAGATATCAACAGTAGTTGAATGTGTAGACACAATCCAACTACACTCAGGCTAAGGACAAGAAGCCTCACAAACATATACACTTGTCTTGGTCCAAGATACAGGTTACCAGTGCTGAGGATAGAGACATGAGAAATGTGATATATGCTTATTTGGACATTCCCTTTTTTGATCAGTTGGCAGTTGGGCACCTGCCATGAAATGTCAATTGATCTGACCTAAAAATATCTTATAATTTTTATCTCAAGTCTACAGCCAGCTTCAAACGTTGTGTCTTCAATGTAAAAATAAGAAGAGTTTATTGGGTGGTGGAATATGAGAACATTTATTAACTCTTTTATAAATTAAAATGAAAAATATCAAGCAATCTCTACCAACCCAGCAGAAGCAGGGACATTTTATGCACAAAACCAACTTCCACCTCCACACCTCTGTTGTCCAATAAACTGTAGAAGAGCCTGGTTCCATGGAATAACCAAGACAGTGTAGTTCTGAAAAGGTTCAGCAGATTTTATACCTATAGTAAGTCCATACCATTTGTTTGTCAGTCGCACAGAACTGAAATTTTTCCTTAGAAGAGGATCTCTTTTCATTACAAAATATAAATTATGGGTGGTCAAAGCTCAGGAATGTGTACTGTAGATAATAATTTATGTGGATTTTCCCAGTCCAAGACAAAGTTACCCAACAGTTAACATGCCTCTACCAATTAATTGTATCCTTTAGTAACAGGACAAGATGCTGATACATACTGTATACTCTATTATATACTCTATACTTGGATTAAAATTTACATGTGTAGCGCCCCTTTACTTTCAGGGGTGCTATGTACTTAAATTTAAGGGTTTGGTCTGAGCCAGTAGCCAGGCTCAGACCACTTTGATTGTTAGGACTAGCTTCTACCTATGTAATGCAGCCAGATGTACAGTTCCCTGTGGCCTGTAGGTGGCACTGCCGTCTTAGGTCAGGGTTGAACCGTGGGTGGCATTGCTATGCCTTGGGGTGTCCTCTCTCGGCAGTGGTATGGTGGGCGTGGTTAACCTGATGTGCATGCTGGGAGAGGATACATAAGGGGCAGACACCATGTTTTGGCGAGCAGTTCTTGTTACCCGGCCCTCCATGCCAGGGGTGTGCATGTGTATCAGTCTCAGCCACCTTTAGCCTGGGGCTGCAAATCTACTATTGAGCCCAGCACCTTTAGCTGGGGCCCATCCCCAAAAGAGGAATCCCAGGGTGCCCTTGCGAGGGAACCCACTCTAAGAAGAGGAGGCCGAAGGAGGACCTTTCTGAGGGACCGGTGAGAGTTCACGGTGAAGGAGAGGCCCAGTAACCTTCTGGAGGGATTCAAAGATTCACTACAGTCCTTGCAAGGTGCTGTCGCCGGCACCTATCCTTGTGTTGCATGTGCTGAGAAGTTTGGGACTTAAAGATTCTGTGGCAGAGGATCTCCCGATCGTATCTCTAGGAAAACTCAAGTAATTGTTCGAGCATCACTCCGGCTGCTAGGATCCGCTCTTACAGGGAACTATCTGGGTGAGCTAAACTCACTCGGGATCGAGTGGCGACTACAATATTGATTGTGCCAGGACCTATCTCCCAACACCTTGCTGTCCTTTCTCTCATCCATCTTTATTGTCTATTGAACTTTGCTTATAAAAATAAACTCAACGTTGGAGTTTGAAGTGGTGTGGACATTGGCCTTTCTTGGGAAAAATAGAGACTTGTCCCTACAAACTAGGAGATGAGAACAGGGGAGGGCTGGTGGCCTTAGGCCTGGGGGGCAAGTCCAGTCAAGTGGCCCATTGAACCGCCGAATCAGCTCACCATCCATGGCCCACCTGTTTTTTCAATGCAGCCTCACCAGTGCCCATCAGTGCAGCCAACTCCAGTGCCCATCAATGCAGCCTGATCACTGGGGCAGGTTACATGGGGTGTATGGGGGGTCAGCTAGGGGTGTCAGGGTCTCTCACTTCAGCGATCTCAGCTCAGCAGGTCCTTGCACGCCACAGTTTCCTGGGGGGGGTAACGCTCCTGATCCTGGGGTCAAGTTGCAGCCAGCGCCCAGCCCCGCAGCCCTGCGTCCCGACTCACTGGCACGCCCTGCCTCTGCCTGCTTCCAAGAATCCGGTCCCAGGGAGTTGTAGTTTCCTCTGCGCTGCTGTGTTTTCCACCCACCAGAAGCTTGAGTGCGGACTACAACTCCCGGAATGCAACAGCTAGTGGTCGATCGCCATGGCCATGCCCCCAGCCCGACTTGCTAGACCAGAATAAAAAAGAAAATGTTAGTGGGCAGCAGCTGCCGGCCATTTTGAACATAAGTTAGGGTGGCCTGGGAGGCAATTGCCACCCTGCCCCCTGGCCCAGCCCTCCCCTGGATGAGAACCAACTGAAGGAGAACCCAGCTGCAGGACCCAAAAATCTGTTAACACCGCTCGACCTCTTAGACAGAGGATACGGGCATATAGCACGGTGTGCCTTGACCTGCAAGCGAGCCAAAGGCAGGGAAGAGATCCGTGTGCTACACATGACAGGAAGAAAACCCACTTTCAAACCCATCTTTCTAGTAGATTCACCTTGAGAAAATGGTTCATATTGTTTGCTTTACTGTTTTAATTCAGCATAAAACAAACAGGCCTGGTGCCGAGGTCTCTGCTGTAATAGGTCCTATGCAAACATATTACTTTACTTATTTTTAGATGAGAGGGCTGGTTTCCCTTATTAATCACTAAATAAACAAATACACCAGGATACAAGCTTACAGCCCAGAAGGGAAATCTTGTCATGCTTTTGTAGGATAACAGAGCAAACATCACTATTGTCCCAAGCAAAAGCAAAATGGAAGAGAGAACAATTAGAAAAAGAAGAGACATATCATTTTACTGCCCTGTTAGATGAGCTACTGAATTTGTTAACTGACATCTGCAAGCAAGCTTAGATGGCTGTTAATGCTCCGTGTCCCCTTCTAAATGTATTTTATTGCACATAGACTGGTTTCTATCTCTCAGGAGAACATCTGAGATGGGATATTTACCGTATATACTCGAGTATAAGCCGACCCGAATATAAGCCGAGGCACCTAATTTTACCACAAAAACTGGGAAAACTTATTGACTCGAGTATAAGCCTAGGGTGTGCCTCACTTTGCCTCACTGTGTCCATGCCTCACTGTGTCAATGACTAGACTGACGTTTAACATGGGAGTCTATAGAAGGGGTGCCCGGCTTTGAAAAATCGGTGCTCTCCGGCCGTAGGTCCCCCGGACAAGAAACTTTGCACACATGTAGAGAAAGAGTGGGGCTATATGTGTGCCAAGTTTGGGGTCCAGAGGACTTACGACCGGCTGGTACCAGGTCCCCAAATTTACCAGAGAAATTACCGTTTAACATGGGAGTCTATGGAAGTGGTGCCCGGTTTTGAAAAATCGGTGCTCCCCGGCATTAGGTCCCCCGGACAAGAAACTTTGCACACATGTAGAGAAAGAGTGGGGCTATATGTGTGCCAAGTTTGGGGTCCAGGAGACCTACGGACGACCGATACCGGCTCCCTAAAGTCCGGGAGATCAGGCGCAAAAAGGTGACTCGAGTATAAGCCGAGGGGGGCATTTTCAGCACAAAAAATTGTGCTTAAAAACTCGGCTTATACTCGAGTATATACGGTACATGGTCTTTCTTTTGTTGTTCAAATCATTGCCTATGGGCTAACAAAGCACAAAGCATTCATTTCCAGACTGTATATTTCATAGTTTTACCATTTTGAATTTTTCTTTACATGACAATGGAGCATACTTATCAACAGGTTATATCATAAAATGTACCCCTTTTTTGCAAAAACTATCATTTTGACCACTTCATGCAATTGTGAAATATTGCTAGTTTCAAGATGCTCAATAGAAATTTAGCTGTACTCGCTGTAAATGGATTATCATTTTTTTTTTCAATTTGCTAGCCTATAAAAAAAACACTTTGCTGTATTAGTCAACAAAATATTTATTTTCACCCCTAGAAAGTTGACCATTTCTGTCACTATAGAGAGGGGAAGGGTGGCCTTTCATATGTCTATCTTTTTTAATTGCTGTTTATTTATTGAAAAATATATATATTTTTAATATTTTTCGAAGAAAATAAAATAAAGAACAAGAAGTACATAGTATATGTAACGTACATAGTCAATTAAATCATTTTGTACAAAAAGGTTGAAATGTCAAAATATTTAAAATAACAATAATAAAGTAGTGAATAATAGTAATCATGGTGTACTGTAACTGTAGATATATATATATGAGAGTTTAAAAGTAAGGGGAGAAAGCCCCGAGTATTTTTTTTTCTATTTTCAGTATAAAGTACTTCATCTGGGTAAAGTGAAAGTGAGAAGAAAAATGGGGGGGGGGGGTAGACTGAGGAAAGAAGGGAGGAATAGGGAAAGGGGGAGGGAGGATATGGGAAAGGATTTTATTTAAAGAAAAACCAGTCATCATACTTACCTCCCCACTAATGATCTGAACTCCATAAGAAGTCCCTCGCTAGCGCCTGCATCTCCTTCTCCCGAGCTCCTTACGATTTTGGCCCTTGGACATCTTCATTGGGCAGCTCATAATGACATAACTGTGTATGCACCAGAATCCGTTATCCCAGCACACAGGGACATGTCAAAAATGTAAATTGCATGCATCCCACAGAAGACTGCAAGTAGGCAGGTAGATATATTTTAATGCAGAAGAGACATTGCATGTCTCTTCTGCAATAAATAGCCTGTCTGCTCTTAGGCCCCTTTCACACTGGGGCGGGAGGAGCGGTGGCGGTGCTATAGCGGCGGTATTCGGCTGCTAGCAGTGCGGTTTTAACCTCCGCTAGCGGCCGAAAAAGGGTTAATACCGCCCGCTTTCAATGGGAAGGAGCGGTATAGGAGCAATAAACACACCGCTCCTCTCACCGCTCCGAAGATGCTGCTAGCAGGACTTTTGGAGCGGTCCCGCCAGCGCATCGCCTCAGTGTGAAAGCCCTCAGGCTTTCACATTGAGAGTGAAGGGCAGGAGTTTTTCAGGCGGTATTTAAGCGCTATTTTTAGCACTAAAATGCCTGAAAAACTCCTCAGTGTGAAAGGGGTCTTAGGTTTTTGTGTGATGCCTTTAGTTCCACTTTAAAGAGTAAATTGACTCTGAAAGCTGTGCAGACAGAGGACAAAGGACTAGTTACCAGTATTGTATGTGACCTCCCTGCATCTGATTTTTTCCCATTCTTCTTATGCCTTGTTCTACATGGAGGTGGCCATCTTGATAGAGTCATAGCTTTGCTTCCTTGTGTCAGAGTCTCCAGCAAGGAGAACAGTGAACAGCACAGTAGTGACATCACCAATTCCTACTCCTGAGACTGGCAGTCAGAGGCAGCGGTGCCTTGGATATCACACTGCAGATATACAGCTATGAGGCTGTAGACACAGACGTGCCTGGGCATCCCCGCACACTAGTGCACTGCTTTGTTTTCACATGTACTGCTTAGGCACAATTAATATTTCAAAATATTCCCTATAACATAGCAATACTTCACTTTTTCAAGATATTTTTAATAATCTTCTTTCTTGGTTTCTTTGATGTGTTAATATTGTTCAGCACTGAAAATGAACTAGTAGAGACTTTTGACCCCCTACAAGTTTTTAATAAAGGAATACTAATGTGTTTTTTCTTTAAATCCTTAATGCCACTTTAATGCCTGGGAGGCAGCATAGCTTCTGTATCTTGTGACTGCTGTAACTGGCTTTTACAGTGGTCACATTATCAGGAGCCCATCAGAAGTGTGCAGTAAGCATGCTGTCAGCACAAAACTTCAGGTATATTGGTGGGTTGGGTATTGAAGCCTATCTTTCTTGGCACCGCAAAACCGCATATATACTTTACATGGTCAGCAGGGGGGCAGCAAACAATGCACCCAAAGCCACCCCTCCCCTGTTGGGTCACCCACACCCCCCGGTGGGTCGATCAGGTCACCTGCACACACCCCCCGGTCAGTTACCGGCCCCACACTTACCACATCTATGACACGAGCAGTGCTTCCTTCCAGACAATGGCTTCCCCTGCGTCTCCCGTAAATAACTCCGGGAGACATGTCGCCGGCCACAGCGGTGTGCAGGGACCTCAGCGGGGGCTTCGATCTAAGGTAAGTATTTCATAATGAGCTAGTATGCTATGCTAAAGCATGAGAAATAATATATCTGAACCTGCAGGAGCACTGTTTCAGAAGATGTGGCAGGATGGAGTTTTTACAGAGCACAGAAGTACAGTTTATAAGGTTCCTCACTGATAATTTCCCCAGACAGAAGAGTATTTTTTATCATTTCCGTTAATGTGTTGGTATCCTTTTTGGCAGTAAGAGACATCAGACTTTACACAGCTTATGGCATTAACTGCCTGATTGATGCTCACCCTGAGATGAGTTAGAATGGGTTGTGATGGGTTTCAAGAGAAGGTAATTTACGAAAATCACAGTTGTCTGTTTGGGAAGCAGTTTGTTTTCTTTCATTCCACATTTTTTGCAGGCAGAAAGTACATTTTGCATACTTTTTCACTAAATGAAAACATTTTGCAGGATCTTGTCACTTAAAAATATGGTAATATGTAATGAATCATAAAAAAAAAAGAGAAGCAATCTTGTTGCAAACATTTTCCCCACATACAGTGTACCTTAAAAAGGAACTGCAGTCTGCTGACATAATTTGTAATAAAAACATCTTTGCCATTCTGAATCTTCCCTCCAATCACTTTGCATATTTTTTTATATATACTGCGATGCTGTACTTGCCAAATATGCTGCAAAAATCTCCCTCCACTGAGTCTGGCTGCATCCATTTTAACTGTGGGCAGCTGAAGCTGCTGCCTGTTCACTTCCTGGATTTACACATTCACACAAAGGCACACCTCCAGCTCTGCAGCTCTCATTGGCCCTTTTATGACTCACCCCCTCCCTTTCTGGCAAACTCTCACAAGAGTGAGAGAGAGCTGTGCGTGATGTCATAAGCCTAGGCTAATGATCAGACAAGAAACAGGAAGTGGGCTGTATACGGTATTTACTGGCAGAAAAAAAATGTATACTATACAAAGTTAAAACAGCAAGGGCAGAAGATTTAATAGATGGAAAGATGAAAAAAACACTGAAGTTCCACTTTAAAATCTAAAGCCATTCCAACTCGATAAGAAATGTGCTGTACTTTAGCAGACATATCTGGATGCCATTTATTCTTAATAGCACCCCCCACACATTGGAAAAAGTAGCACGTTTTTGCGTATGCCAAACTGCATGGTGCTGCTCGGTGCTGCGCGATGTGAAAAATGGGTCAAATATTTAATTCCCCGTGTTTCTGCGGGTACAGCAGCCCATTGAAATGAAATTTCTGGCAGGTAAAGCCTACTAAAAAGCATGTATACAGGAGAGGTTCTAAACATTTTATTTAGAACAAAGAAGCCATCACATTTTAATCCTTTTAATCCTTTTAATCCAACAAACACCTGCACTGGCTATTACACATCAGAAAAATTCTTCATAGAAGTGAGATGGTGCAAAAATGATCGTTGCAATTCAATAGATGTGCGCAATTCAAAAAATGGGAAACTAATTGCTTGAGTAATTTGGCTCAGTAAACATGGTTGATTTTTGAAAAAAGTTTATAAAGTCTACACTGAAAAGGAGCATTTTGTATAGGAATTAGAGCAATTCACCCATTTGTTTAGATCAGTGTTTCTCAACTCCAGTCCTCAAGGCACCCCAACAGGTCATGTTTTCAGGATTTCCCTCAGATGAAACGGCTGTGGTAATTACTAAGGCAGTGAAACTGATCAAATCACCTGTGCAAAATAATGGAAAACCTGAAAACATGACCTGTTGGGGCGCCTTGAGGACTGGAGTTGAGAAACACTGGTTTAGATGCAGTGAGATACAAGCATAATATTAAATGTAAAACTTTTTAAACTGAAAAAAGATTTTAGCTTTCATCTTTTATCTCCCGTCACACCAGAGAACTTTGTTACTCGATTCCTGAAGGGACCAGTTCACACCTTAATGTTGTGCCACTGCCTGTCGTGTGAAGCGTAAAAAAATACATGAGTTTCTGTCAAACTGTCAATTTTTGACCTCATAGATTTTACTGTATAGAGAGTGCCTGAAAAATGTTTGAAAATTGTATTGTATTTTTTAGGTGTTTCCATTCAGAAGTCAATGGGGCCAGGAACGCCTGATTCTGCTCCTGCACAAAAAAAGCACCTAAATCGCCTGGTATGCTCATGCTAAGCATGAATGGGTAACATAACACTAACAGATGATTGTGGATAGGTTATCATACTTTTGCTCAGAAATAGCCAAGGGCAACCTTTAAGCCCTGTACACACGATCGGATTTCCTATTGTTTTTAAACCGATGGATTTTTCCATCAGAAAACGGATGAAGCTGACTTCCATCAGTCTTGCCTACACATCATCAGTCAAAAAACCGACCGTTCCAAACGCGGTGATGTAAAACACTCCGATGAGCCAAGAAAAATGAAGTTCAATGCTTCTGAGCATGCGTCGACTTGATTCTGAGCATGCGTGGGTTTTTTATCCGATGGAGTTCCCCACTGACGATAGTAATTTGCTATCGGTTTTTTAACCATCGGATAAATTTAAAATATGTTTTATTTTTAAACAGCGATGGAAAAAAGACCGATGGGGCCCATACACGATCGGTTTGTCCCGATGAAAAAAGTCCATCGGACTGTTTTCATCGGTAAAACCTATTGTGTGTACACGGCTTCAGCTCAATGAGGCTATCTGCCAGTACATACCTGTGTACGTGCTTTGGCAAATGCCTGGAAGTGCACAACAACTACTGTTATTTTTTATCGGGTCTGGTCACACCTGTGCATTTGTCTTCCCTGCAACATTAAGAAGAGTACAGGTGATTTTTTTTGGTGCAACAAAGCACAAATTTGATTGCATAAACTTCAATGGGAATGCATTGAAAGTGCATATATAATGCATAAAAAACACATGAAAATCGCATTAAGATGCAGACGCACAAGTGTAAACCTGTCTGACTTGTTACATAGGATTTATAGGGTATTTAAACCCATAAACAATAATGTACTGTGTTTATATTTTGCAGCTTACCAGTCCTTAAAAGGTTTGTTACTCCAACATTATATATTTCTGGTATGTGTCTGTTGTACCATGTACTTGTATTAAAAAGTATCCTTTCCCTTTGCATTTCTTCCTTTGTGTGCAATACCTGATGATCCTGCCAGTCCCCCAGCTTTCCTTTTTCAAACTAATCAGGGCATCGAAATGTATTGATCCCAGTGGGGTCAGTTCTCTTGTTTGCATTCTGCTTGGAAGCACAACCTGCCTGTACCTCAGTGGTCAGACTGGTGCTGACATGACCCCATGCACAGCTCTTCACTAGGAAGATTAGTGGACTACTGTTTCTCTGTCTACTGCTGAATACCCTCTCTGCACAGCCATTCCCTGGGAAGATTAGTGTATTTCTCCTTCTCTGCCTCCCGCTGACATGTCCCCTGCAGTCTCCACCCCCACCTCTTATGCAGCAGAGGACAGAGGTCATGTGATTACTGATCAAAAAAACAAAAAAAGGCGTATGTAACGCTACTGCCATAGGAATTACTTGTCCAGGTCTTCCCAACTTCAGCCCACAGTCAGACACACAGCAGGCTCATTCACTCTTTCTCCAGTCTAGGGGATGTTGTTTTTATTTTTGTAGAACTTGGATAGGGATGAGGTTAATGGTGGGATACTCCAAGAATGAGAACTATGTACGAGGACTTGATATTCCATTATGCTTAGGTGTGTAGTAGAACCAGTAGAGCAAAGTCCCTTCTCTTTAGGGGACAATATCTGGACAGAGATCTTTAGAGCTCTTTAGGACAACATCTGGTGTCCCCTTTAATAGATCCACAATTGACTATACTATGCACCACAAGGGTAACAACGTCCTCAAGATCCAGTAATGTTTGGCCCAGGGACAGATGGATGCCGCCTTCCAATCTTCCAAGCGATGCCCTCCAGTGATACCGGACAGATCTGTGGCAGACAGTTCCCCTCAGTCAGCTTCTTCTAAGCACCTGGGCTTTTGTTTTCCATCCTCAGGTCACCCACCTGAGGCCTCCACTCGGCAGCCTGTGCCTGAGAGGACAGCGTGCCCTCAGGCTAAACTCCTCAACCCTGGGCCAAGGCCCAGAACTTTGTGTGCTGTAAGAACAAGTACCCAGCCCACCTTTAGAGCCTGCCTCTTTTGGATAGGCCGGGGCTGTATCAATATTCATGCTGCTATGTGCATACGCCAAACCTATCATCCAGAAACTTCTCAAGTTGCCTGGATACAGAGGGAGCTGTCCAGCAGACTAGAAACAGCACAGCAAACAGATCAGGCCTAACCAATTAATTGCAGCTCACTGAGTACAATGAACTAAACTATGCTTTTGCCTCAACCAAATTACAGCCACACTGACTACAGTGTGGCAACTAAATTTGCTTATCAAAAACAAACACTTATCTAACTATCCTAGCACCTACCTAGGAGGGTGCTACATCTGTATAATGATATAAACAGTTTATATATGTAGCGCCCTTACCCGCCTTCTCCCCTCTCTTTATGGCTGTATGACACGTTTAGGGGTATCTGGGAGAAGAGGGTACACCACCAGCTCGGCTCTCTGATGTAGTATGCAGAGATATGAGCAAAAACGTTACCTTCGGGTCTGCGTTTTAGGCCGGAGCCTCAGCTTCTCCTGTGGAGGATGATTGTCACTGTCACAGACAGGGACACTTAGCTTCCAGTAACACGAGTCCCACACCATAAAAAGTCCAACACTGTTTTATTTGCTTTGATCAATAGGAAGGCTGGTTGAACTTTAAAAGAACAGACAGGGTGTGGGAAAGAGTAGGTCCAGGCACACTCAATGAATAAAGTCTCTCCTGTTCCGTTTAGTGCAAACAGGCTTGGCGCACAGTCGCTGCCACCGACTGTGAATTTGGTCACTGCCACTGACCTGGGTGAACGTTGAGGCCTCTGCCACAGGCCATACAGAAGGCCTGCCACTGACCTGATGAAGATGGGTCTCTGCCACAGACCATAAGAACATGAAATACCTCCGTTATGACAAACAACCCCTGTCAGAGGAAGACATCCATCCGGACGGTCACCAGAGGCCCACACCGGCACCGGCCAAATGCTGCACCGGCTCTACGGGAGGGTCACGTCTCCGGTCCCTTACGCACTGGATTCAGGCACCCAATAACGGGGGCACCTTAGGAATGCTTCTCCCTTGCGGGACCCAGTCGAAGGTACTGGGCCCCAGGCCTCCTTGTAAAGTACCTCACCCCAGGCTGAAGGTGCCTGGGATGGAACTCGACTCCACGCGCCCAGGCCAAGGGCGCCTGGGCACAGATGAACCACAGCAGCCCCCAGGCTGAAGGTGCCTGGGGAATGGACCTCGTGCGCAAGATGTCCGCCCCCTTATATCCCCTCCCAGCAGGCACAGCGGGTTCCTCGCCCCGCTGTACTACTGCCGTGAGAGGACACAAAGAGCACAGCGCTAGAATGGCAGTTCAACCCCGGTCCCAGGTGACAGCGCCACCTAGGGACCACAGGGAACATAACACCATTCATACCTCCCACACTCCAAAGTGTCCATAAATTCCAAAAAAATCAATGTATCTGGGCCATCTATTTCCCAGATACGCCCCTCTAAATTTGACACCCGCTACATATATATAAACAGTTTTGGCCATATGCCATTTTCTATGCTAATGCTAATAAGCAAAAGACTGCCAAATGGGACCATGTACCAAAGCAAGCATCAATACATAAATAAATAACATTTTCATTTGGCAGGAAGCAGTGATTTTAGTAATTAAAAAAACATTAAAAATTACCTGACCTTGCCATGAAGTGACACATTTGTAAAATGCTTACAACCTACCACAGCAAAACTGACATTTACAAAGAAAAAGGTTTGTTTAAATGCTGGTAAAATGACAGTTCTGTTTGTAAAAATAAAACAGCAAAAGCAGTCATGGATTCCATTGATCAATTTTAACCACTTAAGCCCCGGACTATTTTGTTGCTAAATGACCAGGCCACTTTTTGCGATTCAGCACTGCGTTGCTTTAACTGACAATTGCGCGGTCGTGCGACGTGGCTCCTAAACAAAATTGATGTCCTTTTTTTCCCACAAATAGAGCTTTCTTTTGGTGGTATTTGATCACCTCTGTGGTTTTTATTTTTTGCGCTATAAACAAAAATAGAGCGACAATTTTGAAAAAAATTCAATATTTTTTACTTTTTGCTATAATAAATATCCCCACAAAATATATAAAAAAACATTTATTTTCCTCAGTTTAGGCCGATACGTATTCTTCTACATATTTTCTGGTAAAAAAAATTGTAATAAGCGTTTATTGATTGGTTTGCGCAAAAGTTATAGCGTCTACAAAATAGGGGATAGTTTTATGGCATTTTTATTAATATTTTATTTTTTACTAGTAATGGCGGCGATCAGCAATTTTTATCATGACTGCGACATTATGGCGGACACATCGGACACTTTTGACACCATTTTGGGACCATTGTCAATTTAACAGCGAACGGTGCTATAAAAATGCACTGCTTACTGTAAAAATGACACTGGCAGTGAAGGGGTTAACCACTAGGTGGCACTGTAGGGGTTAAGTGTGACCTGGTGAGTGATTCTTACTGTAGGGGGGATGGGCTGTGTGTGACATGACACTGATCTCCGCTCCGATTACACGGAGCGGAGATCAGTGTTATTGTCACTAGGCAGAGCGGGGAGATGCTTGTTTACATTAGCATCTCCCCACTCTATCTCTCCGTGAGAAGATCGCGGGTATCCCTGCAGAGATCGAGTCTGCGGGACCCATGGTCGGGCTCACAGAGCTCGCGGCAGGGTCGCGAGCACGACCACACGGTGGCATCTTAACCACTTCCCTACCCAGCCATAGACAAATGACGTCCACAGATGGGATCTCCCATCCTGGGTGGACGTCATATGACGTCCTCAGCTTTGTAGGGGGATATCTGAATGATGCCTGCAGCTAGAGGCATCATTCAGATATCCTTTTGAAGTGCCGGCGATTCTGTGCACAATAAGAATGATCATAGCGGCGGTTCCGCCGCTTGATCGTTCTTATAGGCGGCGGGAGGGGACACCCCCCCTCCCGCCGCCATCCGGTGCGTCTCCGGGCTCCCCCGTGCGATCGGGGACCCGGAGCGAATCTTCCGGCGTCGTTGGTGGGGTCACGTGATGAGCATAGAGATGACTGGTGACCAGATGGTCACCAGTCATCTCTATGATCGTCGGAGGCCCGGGCGCGATGTGATGACATCACGCCCGGGTCTCAAATGTAAACAAAGCCGCCATTGCGGCTGTAAGTATGAGATCAGTGAAAAAAAATTCACTGATCTCATGCTTTCCAGCCTGGAGGAGAGATGTGGGGTCTTATTGACCCCGCATCTCTCAATAAAGAGAACCTGTTACACACATTCCTATTACAAGGGATGTTTACATTCCTTGTAATAGGAATAAAAGTGATAAAAAAAAAAAAAAGGAAAATCATTGTAAAAAAATTAATAAATAAGTAAAAAAAAAAAAATAAATAATAAAAAAAAAAATTTAAAACGCCCCTGTCCCCGGTAGTTCGCGATCAGAAGCGAATGCACACGTAAGTCGCCCACATATGTAAACGCCGTTCAAACCACGCATGTGAGGTATCGCCGCGTGCGTTAGAGCGCGTGCAACAATTCTAGCACTAGACCTTCTCTGTAATTCTAACCTGGTAACCTGTAAAAAAAATTAAAGCATCGCCTATGGAGATTTTTAAGTACCGAAGTTTGGCGCCATTCCATGAGTGTGCGCAATTTTAAAGCATGAAATGTTAGGTATCTATTTGCTCAGCGTAACATTATCTTTCATATTTTCCACAAAAATTGGGCTAACTTTACTGTTTTGTTATTTTTTAATTCATGAAACCATTTTTTTTTTTTAAAAAAAGACGTTTGAAAAATTATTGCGCAAATATTGTGCAAGAAAAAATGTTGCAATGACCGTCATTTTATTCCCTAGGGTGTCTGCTAAAAAAAACATATATAATGTTTGGGTGTTCTGAGTAATTTTCTAGCAAAAGAATGATGATTTGTACATGTAGGAGAGAAGTGCCAAAATAGGCCCGGTATTGAATAGGTACAAAAAGCCCGGTATTGAAGTGGTTAAAGGGGACGTACCTGTATGCCCATATGCCTGTCTGTGCCATTCTGTCGACGTAAATAGGCGTGCGGCGGTCATCCCCATCAAATTTAAAAATTCTGCCTTTTAGGGGGAACCCCAAGCAAAAATCAAGGAAAAAAAAGCATGGGGTCACCCCAAAAATTCATACCTGATCTATATCCGAGCATGCAGCCTGGCAAGCTAAGAAAGGTACGGATGACCATGCGCCCCCCCCCAACCCTACCAGGTCACATGCCCTCAACATGGGGGGTACATTGCCAGGACCCCCATGGCAAAGCACCTTGATCTCATGTTGATGTCTGCATCCGAATCTGGAAGCCCCCTTTACCAATAAGGTGGCTCCCAGATACCGCCCCCCTCATTTGAACATCTGTACTGTAAATAGTACCCCACTTAATCACAAAAGGGTAAATAGTAAATAAAAAATACTTTTTTACAAACCCTGTAATAAAAAAAATGGCCCAGATGTACATTGACTGTCAATGTCAGTCACAACACTTCACGCCCTCCAACCTGCCAAAAGTAAGAAAATGCTGCCCACCCATGCACATCTAATCCCATTGTTCACTCCTACATAATAATAGAATTATCTGATGACAGCATTATATATAGAAAAGGGGCGGGGTCTCCTGGGTTATGTCGTTGACCAAATATGGACAGACCATATTTGGTCAATGATGTCACTGAGATATCCCTGATGTTATTGACCAAATATAGTCTGTCCATGTTTGGTCAATAATTTCACCCGGAAGATCCGGCCCCATTGTATATATGAGCTGTCACATGAGTCAATATAATATTTCTGGAGTTTCTACATATCTGTTTCCTATTCCCGAGATCAGCCAGGCTGATACTTGCAGTTCAAAGGTATTTAATTCCCTGATTGATACAGACAGATGGCCCCAAGCATAATCTACATAGCAAGAGGGGCCTGGCTCCTGTCTGGATGAAAATCAGTGATCACCACTCTGCAAGCAAGCTTCAAAGAGAATAAGAGCTAGTTAAGACGGCCCGGGGCTCATGGAGATGATATGGGCAATACTGCCACCTAGAGGCCAATATAATATATTACAAGGATTACCTTTGGCAAATATCTCATTGGACAAAATGCAAGTGGGGGTGGTTATGAGTGGGTGTGTATGTTCGAGTAAAAAGCTCACAAAGAAAGAGTTCGGCCTCTCTAGATGCTGGCAGTTGCCTGAGCCTGCTGGCTCTCTCTTCTATCATCTTGAGACCTTGCTCTGGATGCTGGCTTGGGCCTAAGCCATGTGGCCCAAAACTCTCTTTGTACCATCTTGAGACCAGCCAACGAGTCTATTCTAGAGGATGTGATAATTATCTTTGATGTTTTATTGTTGTTATATGCTGAATATATCTGCTGTTTAGTATATTCCTATTTTCTTGGGAAATAAATGTAACATTGTTTACTAAGCAGATGTGTTTGTTATATCATTGTGCTTATCAGACTCTTATAGACTAGATAATTATAGGGATAGGCAAGTTAATACATATATGCAATAGTTATATATTTTATATTAGATTGTATATTATTGCATATTTACTTCAATTGGCACCCCAGAAGGCGTGTGGAATTTATTTCTGCACAGAATCCACAAAACCTAATGAACCTCTTGTCCTAAGTCCCTATAACCTAGAACTGAAGGCCGTCTTTACTGTGGATAAAGATTTGCACTGGTTGTGAAGTCGGAAACCCTGCTTGGATGGTCCTGAAAGTTCTATGAAATATTTCATCAGTGAGCGAACGCGCAAGATTTTGTGTGTATAACATTTATTGTATTGCAAATGCAAATTGTTATAGGTCTGTGTAGCTGGTCAAGTGGCCTGGCGAGTAAAGGGCTGATCAACCTTGGTTAGAAAGTGACAGGATTACAAAAACATCTTTGAGGAAAAAGTGGGAGAAATATAGATTTTTATAGATTTTTTTTTTTTTTTACTTAATTTTTTTACCCACGTGAGAGTGAAATAGCCCTGTGCTCCAATAGAAGTTCAATGTGGCCTGCAACCTAACAGGAGAGCATTGATTAAGAGTGTGCTCTGTAGAACTACAAGTAACAAGTTAGTTTTAAACAGCTTTATATCTGTTTGTCTGTGTGCATTGTAAGAAACTGTTGTAAAAACAGGTTAAACAAGTTTCAGTGTAGGCTAAGTTGCAAATTAGCATAACAATGGAGATAATTGATGAGTTTCTTAAAAAAAATGTTCAATTCGATACTATACAAAAAATGCTTTAACACGCCAATTCAATGACCTCTTGAAACAATGTAATAGTCATAATGATGTCATAATGATGCCGGGAAATGTAAAAAGTCTTATAAATGTTGTATGCATGTTGTTGAAAATGAAAGATGTCGCGGAACAAAAAGAATTAGAATGGTATGCTGAGAGAAAACAATTATTGGAACAGGTACAAAGTGTAACTAAGAATATATTAATTATGGTTGAAAAGGCCGATGCAAATGCTCGTGATCACATTGAACAATTAGTAACTGAGAAATGTGTATTGGAACAGAAAGTTAATATGTTAGAGGAAACTTGTAAACAGAGAGAAAGTTGCATTGCCTCTTTGAATCATAGAGATTCGGAGAATGAGCGTATTATAGACATGTGCACTGACGAAAAATTAGTTTTTTTCGTTTTCGTTTTTTTGGTTTTTTGCTTTTTTCGGAAATTCGGGAAATTCAAAAAATGTGTTTTTTTCGTTTTTTTTTGCTTTTTTCGAAAATTCAGAGATTTGGGAAACTCCAAAAATTAGTTTTTTTCGTTTTCTTTTTTTTTGCTTTTTTTTTCTTTTTTTGGAAATTCGGAAAATTTGAAAAATTAGTTTTTTTCGTTTTCGTTTTTTTCAGTTTTTTTTCTCTTTTCCGAATTACGAATTTTCGAATTTCCAAATAAAAAAAAAAACAAACAAATAAAACGAAAACAACAAATTTTTCGAATTTCCGAAAAAAGCAAAAAAACGAAAAAAAAAGAATTTCCGATTTTTGGAAATTCGGAAATTAAAAAAATTCAGAATTCGCAAATTCAACTATCCAAATTTCCCATTTTAGATTTTCGAATTTTAGATGTTCGAATTTCGGAAATCAGAAAATTTTCGAAATTTCAAATTTTCGCATTTTCGAAATTCCGAATTTCGGAAATCCGAAAATTCTAAAATCAGAATTTCGGAAATTTGAAAATCCGAAATTCGGAAATTTGGAAATTCGGGATTTCCGAAATTCGGAATTTCGGAATTTTGAAAATCCGAAAATCCGAAAATTCGTAAATTGAAAAATTCGGAAATCCGACGATTCGTAAATTGAAAAATTCGGAAATTCGAAATTTCGGAAATCCGAAAATTCGGAAATTGAGAAATTCGGGAATTCAGGGAATTTCGGAATTAACGAATTTCTCTAAATTTGTGAAAAACGAAATAGAAATTAAACGAATTGCACATGTCTAGCGTATTATAATACTGCTTAGGAAGGAATTAGATAAAGCAGAATGTGCAATGGTGGAGGTACCCTCCGCACATGCTAAATGCACAGCAAAGATAGAGGTGAAACAACATGCAGAAAAAACGTATGCTATTGTTGCTACAAGTGATGTTGCTATGATAGGAATCAATGTTGGAGATTTAAATAAAAGTGCGGTAACTGCGCTTGAAATTGATTCAGGAGTTGAAACAGTGGAAACTTCTGATGACTTCTCAGACGATGAAAGTGTAAAGTCTGTTCATTCCAGTCATAGTAACATTATGCAGCAATGTGAGTTTCCATCGCCATATGTTCAGAGAAGGGCCTATGCAGGGAGACCAGCCCTCAAATGTTTTTTGTGTAGAAGGGGGGGGGTCACATCGCAAAAGAAGATCGCACCACCCTAAAATTACCCTAAGGCATTATGAAGTTTATTCTGTAAAATGGGGTAGCAATCCAAGGCATAGGGGCCATAATACTCAATAAAGACAGCAAAGGCATTACTATGCAAAATGGAGGGAGCCGCATGTTCATTCAAATCTAGTACTGGGGGGGGAAACAATGTTAGCAGCCCTTAGTGAGCTAGACAGATGGTGAGAATTTTACGGTTAATGTTTCTTTGCTATGAATAAGGTTTAGATGTGAGTTTCAGAGATTTGCCCTTCATGTGGGTAATGTTATAGACGACCTTGATATATGGATTGTTATTTATTTATTTTAATACTCTTATTTTGGAATTTTTCTATAAATTTGTTAAATTCTTGGTAATTGTTTTTTTCAATTTTTATTAAAAAAATAGTCATTTTTTTTCTCTTAATTTTTTTTTCATTTTTCTTTTTTTCTTTGATTTTTTTTCATTATTTTATTATTATTTTTTATCTAACTTTTACATTTTTTCTATTTTTTTTTTATTTATTAATTTTTATTTTTGAAAATGTTTTTTTTTTTTTTTTTTTCAAACGTTTGTTTTTTCCATTTTGTATTATTATTATTTTTTTAACTTTTTAATTTTATTAATTTATTTTTTTAAACTTTTAGTTTTGTAATTATTCTATTTTTTTATTTTTTTGTTGGTATTTGTTTAGTCATCTATTTTATTTTTGTTTTGTTCAGGTGATAAAATTGTTAGGTTTAGTCCACCTGAAAGGGGGGTCATTGGCTATGCCCTCCAATTAGCAGCTGACTAGGTGGTCATTGACTATGTCCTCAATTAGCAGCTGAATACATTTTGTCTAAGACAAGAGTCGGTAGGAAGCCATTTTAGCCACTGGAGTTGTTGTAGGTTTTTTCTTGTGTTTTTTTTATTTTCATTCAGGTGGAAAAAGTTCCAAAAGGTTTAGGCTTTGTCCACCTGAAAGGGGATTAGTGCATAGGTCTTATGCCGCGTACACACGATCATTTTTCCCGTTGGGAAAAATTAAATTTTTTTTTTTTAACAAGAAAAACGACCGTGTGTGGGCATTTTGTCATTTTTCCCGACGGGAAAAATAGCATTAATCACGACGAGAAAAATTAGAACATGCTCTAATTTTTCTCGTCATGATTCCCGTAATTTTTTTCCGCGGCAGTTTTCCCATAGGGAAACACTGCCACAGAGCCCACACACGGTCGTTTTTCTCGACCAAGAAAAAAAATGTCGGGAAAAACGGCCGTGTGTAGGGAACCAAGCCATTCCCTCGTTTTTCCAGTCGATTTTCTCGACGGTGTTTTCACCGTCGAGAAAATCGATCGTGTGTACGCGGCATTAAGGTATAGATAAATGCATTGTTGTTAGTGTTGAAATTGAGATTTTTGAGAAGCAACGTTCACGTTCATTTTTTACATTTTTGCTCGTACCATGGGGATCCATTTTAGAGTGGGTTCATCCTAAAGGAATCATGGTTGTTTTGATAATTTGTTCAGAGTTTCTGAAGTCAGGAATACTAAATTCCTGTGTGTCAAGGAAGGAACTATAAGTAAACATAGCAAGCGAGTAGATATTATGGATAAGAATTTGATGCCGCTCTTGTTTTCACTTCCAGAGTCCTGGTGGAGCGAGATTGGAGAGTATTCTGGAACAGAGATAAAGGATGTTCATCTGGTTGGCAGTTCGTCTGTGCCATTCTACACCGCAAAATTTGTTCTGATAAACGTTCAGGAGAGAAATGATTCAGATTAATACTTGAAATATAAGGTTTCTTTTTCTTATGGACAATTTAGCGCTAATACTGAATCTGAAGGACTTTTCCCAACAACGAGACTTGTGAAACATTTTGCCAAAGTCTCTTCTGTCATTTATGAATGCAAACGGTCTATGAATACAAATGCAATGGGTTGGAGGTTGGGGAAGGAATATAACCTATCCAATTCTTCAGAACAAGAAATGTAAAATGGGTTGTTTTTTTATGGAAGGAGGAATTGAAAGACGGAAAGGGTTTTAAGGTGTGACATGTATTGGCATAACTGAATTATTATGGTGCAGGTACCTAGGAGGCTGGCACTTTTGCAAAATAAGGTGTCTGCTGGCCAGGTGCCAGGTGACACATCAATAGACTTGTGCACAACGGAAAAATTTGTTTAGTTTCGGTTCGTTTCTTTTCAGCCCTGTTGATTCGTAATCGTTCGTAATTTTGCTAGACGGGATTTTTCGTGTTCGGACTAATTTGTACTTTCGGTAGAGTACTTTTTTTGGGTTCGTTGATTCGTAATTTTCCGTGTCTCTCTCACAACGACGCTGCCTATTATGCCTAATGTGCTTCGAATGGATTTGTACTTTTCTAAATACATAGCAGTTATTTGTAACGATTTGAAATCTCGTATTTTACTTTCATTTTTTACATGCGGCTATAGCCTCCGCCCCTGTACACCATTTTGAGAGGGAGTTCAGCACGGTGAGGGAGAAGCAGAGAGCAGATCAGAGTGTTATTTTGCTTCGAATGGATTCGTACATTCTTAACTTTTTTCATAACGAATTATGCCGAAGACATTCGGGCATTCGCTATTTGCGATATAATTTATTTCGGATTCGGTTTTATTCGTAATTGCTTTGTTCGGAAATTCGAATGCTTCTGAATGTCCGAAAGTTGCTAAATTCGGACGAATTTTGATTCATTACGAAACGAATTGCACAAGCCTACACATCAATGGGGTGAAAACTTCCTTGTAGGGGTGGTGTCTCAATCTTAGCAGTCCTATAGAGAAGCTCTCGGTTACTAAACATGTGGGATACCAGAAATGGACATGGGGGAGATGAACCTGGTTGATGTCTCACCTGAGAGGTTGAAACCCTGCACAGGTAATGCTATTGACTACACACAGGAGCATGCTCCGGTAAATAATGGGAACAAACGCTGGCTACCAGGGAACAGTATGCCTTCACCACATGACGCGTCAACATCTCACAGTGGTTGATGAAGACCTATTACCCTATAAGTGCTGAGTATACACTGAATCAAGTGCGGTCATTGTACCAGTGGCTTACTGCCGGAGATGTGCGGACACAGAATGAGGTTCATGCTGCACGCTTATTTCTGAGGAGTAACCCGAAAGAGGAAGGATGTATTCAGCACTATATTGGGGGAATAGGAGCTGGGATGGGTGTTGTTAATGGAGTGGACATCGCTCTCCTGAGGAACAAACTCGCAGCCATAGCTTCAGACAATAAGCGGGGCTTTGTTGCTCAGAGAAATTGGTGGCAACCTTGATAACATTTAACAAAGTCACATAATAACCCAATGTAAAGTGTCTCGAGATTTTGTCAACCATGTTGAGAGGTTGGTAGAGAGTGTGAGATGGTACAGGACAGAATAATGTCATTGGCTCTGGCGTGCACGCAGGGGCAGGCGGAGTTATCAACCAGCATTAAGCTGATTGTACAGTCTCTGTATGAGGGGCAGTGGCCTGATGAGTTAGCATCACCGCTCAGTAAGAATTTGCCAAAACACGTCGCTTACACTAATCCAAATTGAAATGCCTGGATGGGCTGTACTAGTTTGGATTGTGAAAGGTGTTGTGCTGATATACAGAAGTGCAGACTCGGTCTGTGTATTTGATGGCATTAATGGGCTTACTGACTGGGGAGTCTACCTTATTGCATTTGAGGCTAAATTACCCACAAGTGATCGGAGAGGATGAAAGCTGGAGGCAGGTTGATATTTCCCTCTGTCGGAAGCATGACCATGATGTCCTTTGCATGCCAGGTCAATACACAGTGGTGAATGAGAAATGTTGGCAAGATATATCAATCTGTGCTCTGGATGGAGAGATCATTGCTGGGAAGAAAGCACCTGGGTATTATTTGGGACAGTTTGTTTCTTTGTCTTAAAGGATACCGATGTAGCGTTAGTCATGGAACTAGGGTGTTCCTTGAACATAACAGTAGGTAGAGTGCATGATATACCCTGGGCATGGTCTCTGAAATCCAGGCATAGGGATGCAATTGTGTGGGTTTTGTCATTGTTCCAGATTTACAGGTATATGTGTTGTTAGACTCAAAATTTACGGTATATAGGAAGCTCTCCCGCTTATCTATACAAGGTGAGGGACGAATTGACGGTAAGGTCTCTTCGTACAAGTTAGAGACTTTGCTGCCAATTCAGAGCCCTGAAGTACCGCAGACATGCCAAGTTGGGGTAGGAAAGACCACTGTGAGCAAGCCTGCCTAATCCCGACCTGTATTTATAGTAAAGTGTTATAGGAGGTTGGGAGCGGCAGGTGTAATTGAATGGGCCACACATATATATATATATGCATATATTATGGTAATGGATGATTTATGTTATGGTATAGTGTGATATATGTGTATTTTAAGTTAGTAATTTGGGCAAGAAAGGCCCTCCTTGAGACTTGGGTATCTGAAAGCTGGTTGATATGTTGCTCTGAGTGTGTGCTGGTGAATTGTGAGTGAATGGACACCTCTTGCCTGTACTGCACCCTGTCCTGAAGATATCGGAAAGGAAAAGATACAGAAGACACAGAATGGTGACATGGAAGCTGTCACGGAAGAATGATGTTGGTGTGTCACCCAGTAGCAAAGCGGCACGTGTTGGGAAGCACAGCATGTTAAGAGGCTTTGAACCTGTGTTCGAAATCTTAAAGCGGAGTTCTGCCTGAATTTTTTTTTTTTAAGTCAGCAGCTAATAAATACTGCAGCTGCTGACTTTTAAAATAAGGACACTTACCTGTGATGTCCTCACCCGAAGCCAACCCGTCCCTCGGCTCCCGGGTGGGGGCACCTGCATCTTAAGTAAGGGAATCAGGAAGTGAAGCCTTCTGCTTCACAGCCAGTTTCCCTACTGTGCATGCCCAAGTCGCGCTGCGTGTTCTGACTGGTCCCTGCTGTCTTCTGGGACCTGTGTGTCTCCCAGAAGACAGCGGGGGGGACTGAGGAGGGGCCGGACATGGCGTAGATCGCCGCAGATACTGGGATGATCTTTCACCGGAAGTAGGAGCAAATACCTGTATTAGACAGGTATCTGCACCCCCCCCTCCCCCCAGAAAGGTGCCAAATGTGACACCAGAGGGGGGGAGGAACAGGATAAGCGTAAATTCCATTTTTGGGTGGAACTCAGCTTTATGCTCATCCCCACTAAGGACTTATACGCTTTCAGAAGCCCATGATTAGAGCTCAGATATACAGTATATGGACCCTAATGTACTTGGCCAGCATGTACGTTTGCAATGTACAAAGTACATTTTAGCTGCCTTTTGTGACCTGCAGATACTGTAAATCTAGCAGTAGGGGATAGGGAGAATATATATTCTTATGCTGAAAACAGCACAAACAGTCTAAATTGATCTATTCTTTGTTTATGTGGATAGAAACCTTAGATATCTTGGATAGAACTTCTCAATTAACACAAACCAAAAGGTAGAGGCCTCTTAACATCCAATTTTTATATCTTTGCCAAATTGAGTTTTACATACAAAATTCCTAAAAATTGATAACACAACGCATGCGTGGTAAATATGGCTAACACCTGTGCTAAAATCTTTGTAAAATTGCAAAAAAAACAAGTCAACAGTGAAAAAGATCAAATAGTGCACCCTAATACAATTACCATACACTTTATGCTCTTTTGTAGCCTATATAACATGCTTCTGTCTCTGTATTCCCCTCAGGCTGTAGACTGTACATTTAACTGGCACAGTTGAACATAAAGCAGATAGGATGCTGCTTTCAGGGAAGCGTGAACTCTAAACATGGTTCTGTACAAGTAACTATAGTCTAGTGATTCTCAATCAGAGTTTAATGAGACCTTAGGGTCCCTCCAGAGGTAGCTAGAGATTCCATGAGAAGTGGTAGAATGATCTTCCTACTGATGGTGCTTAAAATGATAAGTAAGTGCAGCGCAAAAAGAATAGGATAAATGTTAATTCAACAATAATAAAAGGAACAAGTGTGAACGACAAGATCCCTCGAGAGGAAAGGTGAAAAGTGATCCTCTGGCAAGATACGTGTGACAGGATCCTCCACCACAAACACAGTTGCGCTTACCAGATGAGGTGGACCTCTATGTTACAAAAGGTCATAAAGGCATGTATCCACAGAGGGATGACGGTGATGTCCAGTACAGCTGTGATGCCTCCAATCAGGTGGGCGGGATATCCCAGCTGTACTGGACATCACTGTCATACCTCTGTGGATACATGCCTTTATGACCTTTTGTAACATAGAGGTCCACCTCATCTGGTAAGCGCAACTTTGTTTGTGGTGGAGGATCCTGTCACACGTATCTTGCCAGAGGATCACTTTTCACCTTTCCTCGCGAGGGATCTTGTCGTTCACTCTTGGGACTTCAGCTTGTTCCTTTTATTATTGTTGAATAGACATTTATCCCATTCTTTTTGCGTTGCACTTACTTATCATTTTGTACATCTATTTTAGGCTTGTGATTACCTATTAGTGTCCAGCTTGCATTTGTTTGCGCTGATTGCTTCCCCTTTACATATACTGATGGTGCCTGCATAGTGCTGGCAACAATGTCAGTGCTCGTGCATGTAAGTAGCAGAATTACACTAATCACCAGTGTAAGGAGCATTCTTTCCAATGGCCATCATTGTAAGTAGCATGTCTTCCACTTACCAGCAAATTTAGGGGGGCTTTCTCCACTGACCACCAATGTAGGGAGACACAACTCCACCAGTGTTGCCGGTATTCTTCTTAATCAAACCACCAATATAAGAGCATTCATCCTCACAAAATAAGCTCCTTTTCCCATTTATCACCAATATTTTGTAAGTGGCACATCTTTCACTAATCACCAAAGTAAGTGGACCCTTCTCCACTGGCCACCAATAAAATTGGGCCTTTTTCCAATGACTGCCATTAAAAGGAGACACTTTTCCATTAACCACCAATCTAAAGGGATACTTTTACGTTAGGTATTTCACATTCTTTAATTATTCGAATAACTTACAACTTACCAACAAAGTTAATGTACTGTGAAGTGTAGATATAATCCTTTTTAGCAAGTGTTTTCTAAATAATTTCAAGAGTTCCTGTGGGGTAAGAAGGTTGAGAAAGGCTGCCATATTGGGAAATGATAATACAAACTGTAAAATGAAAAGAAAACTTTCATCCATAGGTCTAAAGTACGTAAAGGCAAATTGTAATTGTTTTTAGTTCGTTCCATGCCTATTCTCCTATTTTACATGTTTGTAAACTGATGTTTCATATAAAAAATTGTTTTAATTGTGTGCAAAACAACCCTTGATACTCTATTGTCAGATAATAGCCTTTTAATAACAACACACAGCATCACCTGCTTGTTGGTGGCCCTGGTAGACTGACTAATTCTTTATATAATTTCTGCTATAAGAGAGGGAGGTTTTATTTTTCTAAATAGTTCAGGTTTATTTTTTGAACGATAGCTGTTAGACTGAGCTTTCTTAGGGAAGAGAGACTGCCACCTTCTGGCTACAAGTGATTAATATGAAATATTTATATGCAATGTGTCATTTTTACCTGCTAAAAAAATTCTAAAATAATATTTTTTCCTTTTTTTATTACTAAACAATATCATATACAAAAAAAACAACTTCACGTTCCATTAATTTATATCCATAAGTGGAATATTTAAGGAGCCATAATGATAGTATGCACTGATCCTTTATACATATAACGTCAATGCCAGTCGTATCATGAAACAAATGCGATATGTCAGCACCCTAGGGGTTAAATGTTTAACCTTTTCCTGGGACATGTCATTTTCTGAGTGATTGGCTGCCTTCGTCAGAGAAATCGCTCTCTTTTATAGCCTTCACTTGATCTCCCAGCAGACAGCCACAAGGGTATAATCAGAAATGACAAGCAAAGTCCCAGATCTGAACCTCACTGTTATAATTAAGGAGAATGAGGTGTAAATATCTCCTGCCTTCGTTCAAAAGTGAATTGGCCTCTTACAAGCCAGCAAGCTGCTTGGAAAACACAGGTTATCCAAACAGTGACGACTGTGATTCCCTTACATCTGCAGGACTTTGCATTTCACACTGTAACCATTAGTTAGAAAAAAAAAAAGACACGTGGCGCGTGACCTAAATCCCAGATCATGTTATGGAAGCAAAGGAACTGGATGACACAGTCAAGCTTAGATAGAAGAACTCAGAAGTAAGGGCTCAGCAAAAAGAAAAGACAGGTAATACGTTACAGAAGAATTAATGCACCAAAAAAGCAGAGCAAGGAGCATACAGCATTGATAGTTCTAAGCTTTACAAAATGTGCCACCCACAAAAAAATAATGCTTTCCCATACTGCACCCCACTAATTAGATAAAGTAACATTTTCACCAAGTCTGACAGTATCCAGATTAATGTTACAATAAATGTATTCTAGGCAATGCCATGAATTATCTGAAACATTCAGACAGAGCAGTGTAGAGAGGTCTGACTCCATGCAGCTGATTACATTCTAAGAAATGTTAAAGATTTGCATAAACTGCAGATTATTCAGCAAAGCAGAAATTCCATATCCAAAACCACCAACTTGGATCCCCAAAGCGAACTGAGCAAACTCTAAGTAGACCATATTTTTTTTAATGTTTGCAAATCTTTAGTGGCCAGATAATTATAACAATTTATAGCATATCTATACCCAAGAACAAAAAATGTATAGTATTGCAATCCTTACAGGTGGTGGTTACATTAGTATTATTTTTTCACTTTGTTTTTCTTTTTTTTTTTTTACTTGGTAATCCCGTCATTAATTCAGTTCCTGTCCTTGAGTGACAACCAAAGCGTTGTCAGCCTGGGACAGGGAATGTGTTAGGACTGCATAACCTTTCCCTCTATTCTCCATAACAGAAGCCAGATTTTTTTTTAGTCCACGGAGATAGCAGAGAACAGTGCTAACTGACAACAGTCCACAGACAGAGTACAGGACATTATCAGCCCATAAGAGGCTAAGGGACTCAACTATGCATGAAAACATAAGAACTGGGGTGCAGAAAAATGGCAGCAGGTGCTCTGGAGTCCAAATTTTAATTATTTGGCTGTAGCAGGAGGCAGTTTGTTTGCAAAGGGCTGTAGATCAGTACAATAATGTCTACAGGCAACAGTAAAGCATGGTGGAGGTTCCTTGTAAGTTTGGGGCTGCAATTCTGCAAATAAAGTTGGAGATTTGGTCAGGATCAATGGTGCCCTCAATGCTGAGAAATACAGGCAGATAATTACCCATCATGCCATACCATCAGGGGGGAGTGTGACTGGCCCCCAAAAAAGCCAATGTCATTAAGAACTATCTTCAGCATAAATAAGAACAAGCAGTCCTGGAAGTATTGGTTTGACCCCCCACAGAGCCCTGATCTCAACATCATTAAGTCGGTCTGGGATTACATGAAGAGACAGATTAATTTGATGCAGCCTACATCCACAGAAGATCTGTAGTTAGTTCTCCAAGATATTTGGAACAACCTACCTGCCGAGTTCCTTCAAAAACTGTGTGCAACTGTAGAAAAAATTAAGAATTGACTATGCTTTGAAGGTAAAGGGTGGTCACACCAAATATTGATTTGATTTGGATTTCTCTTCTGCTGATTTACATTCCATTTTTTTAATTGATAAAAATAATTTACATTTCTGAAAGCATTCCTAATTTACAGCATTTTTTCACACCTGTCTAAGACTTTTGCACAGTGCTGTTCATATATATATATATATATATATATATATATATATATATATAATTGACCAAACACTGTTACAGTCTCCCTTGCCTAATTCTTTGTTGTTAGATAACTAGATAAAAAGTATGAAACCATACAATGCTTGCGACCAAGAGGACCAATTTGCACAGCAATAACATGAATTCCAACTGAATACTTGTCAGCAGGGATGAGCCGAACACCCCCCTGTTCGGTTCGCACCAGAACCTGCGAACAGACAAAATGTTCGTGTGAACTTTAGAACCCTATTAAATACAATGGACTCGAACGTTCGAAATCTAAAGTGCTAATTATAAAGGCTAATATGCAAGTTATTGTCCTAAAAAGTGTTTGGGGACCCGGGTCCTGCCCCAGGGGACATGTATCAATGCAAAAAAAAGTTTTAAAAACGGCCGTTTTTTCAGGAGCAGTGATTTTAATAATGCTTAAAATGAAAAAATAAAAGTGAAATATTCCTTTAAATTTCGTACCTGGGGGGTGTGTATGATATGCATGTAAAGTGGCGCATGTTTCCCGTGCTTAGAACTGTCCCTGCAAAAAATGTTATTTTTGAAGGAAAAAAAGTCGTTTAAAACTCACTTGCGGCTATTAATGAATTGTCGGCTTTTATCAATACATCCAAAAGTCATTGATAAAAAATAAAATAAAAAAGCGTGGGGCTCCCCCAGAATTCAATTACCAGGCCCTTCAGGTCTGGAATGGATATTAAGGGGAACCCCGCCGCAAATTTTTAAAAAAATGGCGTGGGGTTCCCCAAATATCCATACCAGGCCCTTCAGATCTGGCATGGATTTTAAGGGGAACTCCACCCCAAATTTAAAAAAAAATGGCGTGGAGTCCCCCCAAAAATCCATACCAGACCCTTATCCGAGCACGCAACCTGGCCGGCTGCAGGGGAGAGCGGCCCCCCCTCCCTCCTGAACCGTACCAGGCCACATGCCCTCAACATGGGGAGGATGTCCCCATGTTGATGGGGACAAGGGCCTCATCCCCACAACCCTTGCCCGGTGGTTGTGGGGGTCTGCGGGCGGGGGCTTATCGGAATCTGGAAGACCCCTTTAACAAAGGGGACCCCCAGATCCCGGCCCCCCCTATGTGAATTGGTAAGGGGTACATTGTACCCCTACCATTTCAGGAAGAAAGTGTAAAAAATGTAAAAAAAAACACACAGACACCTTGAAAAAGTCCTTTATTTAAAAAAAAAAACATTCCAGCGGAGAAATCCAGTGTCCTGCGGCGATCCCGATGTCCAGCGCTGTCCGTCATTGGGTGTGCCTGAGCGGACCTGATGGGGAACTTCCTCCTCAGTGTTTTAAATGTATAGACCCGCCCCTTCTAAAGTTCCCCATCAGGTCCGCTCAGCGGACCAAATGCGGAACATGACAAGGGGCGGGTCTATACATGTATTACCAAAGTGAGAGAAGTTCCCCATCAGGTCCGCCCCCTCGGTATGTCAGACCCCGCCTACGTCATTGGCCTGAGCGGGGAAACTTCCTTCACTGTGTAAATTTAAATTACACAGTGAAGGAAGTTCCCCGCTCAGGCCAATGACGTAGGCGGGTCCGACATACCGAGGGGGCGGACCTGATGGGGAACTTCTCTCACTTTGGTAATACATGTATAGACCCGCCCCTTGTCATGTTCCGCATCTGGTCCGCTGAGCGGACCTGATGGGGAACTTTAGAAGGGGCGGGTCTATACATTTAAAACACTGAGGAGGAAGTTCCCCATCAGGTCCGCTCAGGCACAACCAATGACGGATAGCGCTGGACATCGGGATCGCCGCGGGACACTGGATTTCTCCGCTGGAATGTTTTTTTTTTTTTTTTTTTTTTTTTAATAAAGGACTTTTTCAAGGTGTTTGTGTGTTTTTTTTTACATATTTTTACGCTTTCTTCGTGAAATGGTAGGGGTACAATGTACCCCTTACCAATTCACATAGGGGGGGCCGGGATCTGGGGGTCCCCTTTGTTAAAGGGGTCTTCCAGATTCCGATAAGCCCCCTGCCCGCAGACCCCCACAACCACCGGGCAAGGGTTGTGGGGATGAGGCCCTTGTCCCCATCAACATGGGTACATCCTCCCCATGTTGAGGGCATGTGGCCTGGTACGGTTCAGGAGGGAGGGGGGGCCGCTCTCTCATCCCCCCTCTTCCCCTGCGGCCGGCCAGGTTGCGTGCTCGGATAAGGGTCTGGTATGGATTTTTAGGGGGACTCCACGCCATTTTTTTTTATTTGGGGTGGAGTTCCCCTTAAAATCCATGCCAGATCTGAAGGGCCTGGTATGGATATTTGGGGGAACCCCACGCCATTTTTTTTTTAAATTTGCGGCGGGGTTCCCCTTAATATCCATACCAGACCTGAAGGGCCTGGTAATTGAATTCTGGGGGACCCCACGCTTTTTTTTTTTTTTTATCAATGACTTTTCTATGTATTGATAAAAGCCGACAATTCATTAATAGCCGCGAGTGAGTTTTAAATGACTTTTTTTCCTTCAAAAATGACACTTTGTGCAGGGACAGTTCTAAGCACAGGAAAAATGCGCCACTTCACATGCATATCATACACACCCCCCAGGTACGAAATTTAAAGGAATGTTTCACTTTTATTGTTTCACTTTAAGCATTATTAAAATCACTGCTCCCGAAAAAACGTCCGTTTTAAAAAAAAAAATTTGCATTGATACATGTCCCCTGGGGCAGGACCCGGGTCCCCAAACACTTTTTATGACAATAACTTGCATATAAGCCTTTATAATTAGCACTTTAGATTTCTCCCATAGACTTTTCGAATTTGCCGCGAACAACCCAATTTGTTCGCTGTTCGGAGAACGGACGAACAGGCAATGTTCGAGTCGAACATGAGTTCGACTTGAACTCGAAGCTCATCCCTACTTGTCAGCAAAAAAGTTTCCTAAGAACACTATATATGCACAAACTTTAAACTAGAATAGTTTGTCCAAATGCGCTGTTCCTCTCATTACAAAATAAACAGAATTTTAAAGTGTTGCAGCCAATAAAGGCAAGACCTTAATGTTGTACTGGATGTGCTGTTTGCAAGGGCAGTAATGATATAAGAGGCACTAACAAGAACACACTACTTGCTCTATCACCTGTAGGTCACATATTGCAGAGCTGCCTGCATGGACTTGAACTAATCTCTAGCCTGCAGTACTTTTGTATGAATTCTCTTATTGCGCATGAAACAAAATACTTGTTTAAGTGAGCTGTTACTGCTACATCCTGCAAATGTAAATTCTGTATGATGGAATCTCACCGAGATAGATACTGATGGGCAGTTTAAATAATACATTCTTAAATTGAAAATTAAATGACAAGTACCTATTTCGTACTGTTTCTTTAAAACATACCCATTGACTAATTGATTTTGCATTAAAAAAAAATCATAAAATAAGTTTCTATCATGTTTCATGCCTTCCTCCTTCATTGATGCTAGAGTTAAGCCTCATACACACAACCGTTTTTCTCGTCAAGAAACGACAAGAAAACTGTTGGGAGAGCTTTCTTGCCGAGAAAACCGTTCGTGTGTATGGTTTCTCGTCGAGAAAACTGCCAGGAATCTCAACCAGAAAAATAGAGAACCTGCTCTCTATTTTCTTGTCAGGATTCTCGTTTTTCTTGTCGGAATTCTCGTCCGCCTGTTTCCCGACGAGAAAACCGGTCGTGTGTATGCTTTTCCGAGTCTTAAAAAATCGTGCATGCTCAGAATCAAGTATAAGATGGGAGCGCTCCTGGTAAAACTAGCGTTCGTAATGGAGATAGCACATTCGTCACGCTAAAACGAACTGAAAGCACGAAGACTGAAAAGCACGAATCGTCTCTCCCCAAACTTTTACTAACACGCGGTAACACAAGATCAACAAAAGCAGCCCAAGGGGTGGCGCCACTGGAATCGAACTTCCCCTTTATACTGCCGTCGTACGTGTTGTACGTGACTGCGCTTTACAACAACGAGATTTGGAATTGACAGTGTGTACAGTACCTGCCGCCGATATTGTGTCAATCTCGCCTCTGCTAGCGGCGAGATTGACACTCGCGAGCCCCGTCGCGGGAGCCAGCGCCGAGCTATGTCGCTTCTCCTGCTCGCCGCCCCCAATGTATTCCTATGGATGTGCGGCATCTCGGGCGGGCGGCGAGCGCGAGAAGCACAGCTCGCAGCGGTGATTTCCAGCGCGATCCCATCGCGCTGGAAACACAAAATCGGCGGCACCTACTGTATGCAAGGAAAGCTTGACAAGAATCTCGTAGAGAAAAACGACAGTTTTTTTTTTTATGACGAGATTCTCGGTCGTGTGTCTGAGGCTTAAGACACAAGCTAAAATATGTGTTATTACAATGGATGACATCCTCATGATGTTGTTCATGTCAAAAGATGATAGAATTGGTAGTAGATGTGATATTATTTTTTTTTAAAGTTGTTAAAAAAAAGAACTATAATGTTTTTGGGTATGTTTTATGCTACATTTTTGTTTACATTTTAAACAGTTTTATGTGTTGTCATTACTATTCTTATAAAACCAAAACCAAACGCACCAAAGTAGCTCCTGCCCCCTTTTTTCTGCATTGAGGCATGTTTTTTAAATGCGCAAAATGCGTGACTGCCACCCATGTTTGAGATGCCATTAAGAATAAATGGCATTATAAGCACGATGTGCATTTTAGTCAATTGTTAGCATATTTCTGGGAACACATAGAGAAACTGAGTGCATTCCCAGAAAGCCAAGGTGTAAATGAAGCCTTAGGCAAGGGGTTTCAGGGTTCTATAAAAGCGTTTTTGAACTTGAGGCAGCTGGGCTCTTGTCCAGGAGAAGTTCCCAGCCTGAAGGCAGTCCCAGCGGAAGTTCTACATGCTGTGGCAGAGCTGGGGAGCCTGTTCTGCTAAGACTTCCTGAAGCTGAGAAGGGGATTTCACTGAGAGTCTTGACTGGAGAGTTCACTACAGAGGTGCCTGGCTGATATTAGAAGGAGGCATTCAGAAATCAAGGGAACTTGTGAGTGTAGGATACTGGTGAATGTGGCACCTGCTACCTATTTTTTGCATCTAAACTAGTGCCCTGGGACATTGCTGATGGTGTCCCAATGCTGTCCGTTATTCCTGGCCCTGGGCTATTGCTAGAAGCAATATTCTAAGAAGTAGTGATAAAGTAACTGTTTTACCTGAGGTTGTAAACCCGGCAAGTTTTGTGGATAAGGCTCCTAAAAGGAGAAGTCATCTTCTTGTTGGTGATTCAATTGTAAGAGGTGTTTATTTAGGAAATCATGTGGAAGTGTCAAAGGAAGTTAGGTGTTTGCCTGGTGCTAGGCAAGATAAAAAGCGCATTAAAAAAAATTTCAAAAAAGCTAGTGAAGAGTGCAATGTTGACGTTGTGCACCTTGGCACAAATGATTTGTCTCAAAATGACGTACGCTCTGTACAGTAGGGTTATCAGAATTTGGGCTAGGGTCTTCAACAGTTAGGGCGTACTGTTACATTTTCAGAGGTCTTATCTGTGCATAATGGACAACAAGAAAAAGTTATTTGTATAGCAGAGTTCAATGATTGGTTAAAGGATTGGTGCACAGCTGAAGGTTTTGATTATGTTAGTCATGATGCTATCAGGTGGTCTGACATTGAGCTATACAAAACAGATGGTCTGCATCCCTCAAAAAAGGGCACTGAGCTTCTTAGTATGGAATTTAGAAGTTTTTTGGACATGCATTTTAATTGAGAAATGGGGGCAGAGATGTAATTGATGAGGAGCATTTTTGTCCTCAACAAGTTGAAAAAGTTTGAAGGTTTGTGTTGCTAGGGACTGGGCTGATGGGGTGGTCACTTCAGTTGAAGTTTCTGGTGGCAAAAATAAAGCAGTAGATAACAGTGTTTGTCATGTCATGTGCATGAATGCTCCTAGTTTAGGCAACAAGCTTTGTGTGTTGACAGCTCTTATGTCTAGAGACAACTTGGACCTTGTTGAAATTACAGAGACATGGTTTAAAAATTGACTTGGAAATAACTATATTATGTTATACACTATACAGGAATGACAGAGTAGAGAAGAGGGGAGGTGGAGTTGCCATATATGTCAAAAATAGCATAATGCTGACATTAATTAAAAACATTAATTAACCACTTCCCTACTGTGCACGAAAACCCCCTTCCTGCCCAAGCCATTTTTCAGCTTTCAGCGCTGTCACACTTTGAATGACAATTGCGCGGTCGTGCGACGTGACTCCCAAACAAAATTTGTGTCCTTTTTTTCCCACAAATAGAGCTTTCTTTTGGTGGTATTTGATCACCTCTGCGGTTTTTATTTTTTGCGCTATAAACAAAAGAAGAGCGTCCAGTTTGGAAAAAAAACACTATTTTTTTACTTTTTGCTATAATAAATACCCATTTTTTTTTTTAAATAAAATTTTCCTCAGTTTAGGCCGATACGTATTCTTCTACATATTTTTGGTAAAAAAAAAATCGCAATAAGCGCGTATTGATTGGTTTGCGCAAAAGTTATAGCGTGTACAAAATAGGGGATAGATTTATAGCATTTTTATTTTTTTATTTTTTTATTAGTAATGGCGGCGATCTGCGATTTTTTATTGTGACTGCGATATTGCGGCGGACACATCGGACACTTTTGACACATTTTTGGGACCATTCACGTTTATACAGCGATCCCTGCTATAAAAATGCATTGATTACTGTATAAATGTGATTGGCAGGGAAGGGGTTAACCACTAGGGGGCGGGAAGGGGTTAAATATGTTCCCTCAATGTGTTCTTACTGTGGGGGGAGGGGACTGACTGGGGGAGGTGACCGATGGTTGTCCCTATGTACAAGGGACACACCATCGGTCCCCTCTCCCTCACAGGACGTGGATCTCTGTGTTTACACACAGAGACCCACTTTCCTGCTCGTTTCCCGGGCAATCGCGGGTGCCCGGCGGCAATCGCGGCCGCCGGGCACGCGCACCGGGGCCTTGTGAACGCGGCGGGCGCGCGCGCGCGCCGCTGGCGGCGAGCGCGCGCCTTCTAGCTCGTTTTAAAGGGAGGACATCATATGACGTCCTCCCAGAACGAGAGTGTCCTCCGCCCGCCGTCAATTGACAGTGGGCGGTGGACAAGTGGTTAAATACTCAAAACCCTCTGGGTCTGCCTTCCAACCAGAGAGGGATCTTTCCTTAGAATTTGTGTAGTATACAGACCCCCAGGACAGACTGAAGATTATGATAACTTGTTGAATGATGAGATAACACAAATTGGCAATGAAGGGAGAGGTTATGATTATGGGTGACTTCAACATGCCAGACGGTAACTGGAATTCTCAAACTGCTATTACAAGAAGGAGCAGGGATGTAATTGAAGCACTAAATGGGATTTCTCTAAAACAGTTAGTAATAAGCCCAAACCGAGGCGATCATATTCTAGACCTAGTACTGACAAATGGAGTTCGACTGACTGATGTTGAGGTGGTAGAAAATTTGGGTTCTAGCGATCACCGATGTCTGGTTTGATATTAAAAACAAGAACTGAAAAATCATATACAAAGACAGTTTTAGATTTCAAAAGGACAAATTTTGCTGAAATGGGCAAATTTCTAAAAAATTTATTGAAAGGTTGGAGTAAAACGACAGGAGTAAGTAATCAGTGGGCACTGTTAAAGTCTACCATCATGATGGCAAGTAGATTATACAGTATATCAGGCTGTAAGTTAGTAAGAATAAACGGATGAAAAAAATATAGTTCACTAAAGAGGTAAGTAGGATAGTAAAGGAAAAAAAATAAGCATATAGAAGATTCAAGGAAACAGGAGGTGTAGCTGACAGAGAAGAGGAAGAAAATTTACAAAAGGAGGCCAAACACAATATCAGTGCTGCCAAAGCATAGAAAGATTGCTAAATTGCTAAATCTATTAAGAAAGGAGATTTTTTTAGGTTCATTAGTGATGGAAGGAAAAAATACAATGGAATCACTAAAATGAAAACTGGGCACAACAATTCTGTTGAGAGAGACCTGAATGTAGCAAAGCATTTAAACAATTACTTCTGTTCAGTCATCTCAGGAATAAATTGTACTAACAATAACATTTTTTGGAATTATTTTGGTTCTAGTAATGATGGTTAATTTTTAGGATTTTTGGAGACAGAGGTAGCAGAGAAACTAACTTGGTTAAAGTTTAATAAAGCAATGGGCCCGGATGATATTTATCCCAGAGAACTTTGAGGTATAGTTGTTGGACCATTAACAGATCTTTTTTATCAATCTCTGCTAACAGAAGAAGTTCTCCATGACTGGCGGACAGCTAAAATTGTACCTATCCACAAGAAGGGCAGCATGGTAGAATCTGGCAATTACAGGCCAGTGAGTTTAGCATAGGTTGTAGTCAAGTTAATTGAATCACTCCTGAAAAGAAGGACCAATGATCACTTAAAAATACACAACTTGTTGGACCCAAAGCAGCATGGCTTTACTGAGGGAAAATCCTGTCAAACTAATCTGATTGAATTTTTTGGCTATATTACCAATGTTTTGGACCAGGGTGGTGCTTTGGACATAGCATATCTTGATTTCAGCAAGGCATTTGATACAGTTCCACATAATGATATAATACAAAAGTTGTACAAGCTAGGACTTAACCCTTGGGTGGTTCAGTGGATATGCAGTTGGCTAAAAGATGGATACAAGAGTGTGCTTGTAAATAGGGTTCACTCAGGACAGAGTCACTAGTGGTGTACCACAAGGCTCTGTACTAGGTCCTGTTCGATTTAATCTAATGTAAGTGATATACAGTAACTAAAGGTTTGTTGGGCAAGGTAGGGTCTTTTTGCTGATGACACAAAGGTGTGTAATAGGGTTGATATCACTGGAGGTGTCTGTAACATGGAACATGATTTGACATTGCTGGAAGAATGGTCAAAGCAGTGGAGATTGCAGTTCAATGTTTCTAAATGTAAAATAATGTACCTAGGGGAAAAAATCCCCTGAGAGAGTGCAACATTGGGGGTACAATGTTAGCCAGCACTACAGAGGAAAAAGATTTGGAGGTACTTTTTTCAGATGATTGCAAAATTAGCAAATAGTGTGACCAGGCAGAGGGAAAAGCGAATAGTATTCTAGGATGCATCACTAGAGGGATCACCAGCAGGAGGAATGAGGTCTTGATTTCCATATATAGATATTTAGTGAGACCTCATTTAAAATACTGTGTCCAGTTCTGGAGACCCCACTTACAGAAAGATATTGATAAAATAGAACGAGTCCAGAGACGGGTAACAAAAATGGTGAAAGGTTTGGGGGATAAAAAATATCGAGAGTGACTTCAGAAACTTAATATGTACAGTCTGGAGGAAAGAAGCGAAAGGAGAGACATAATTGAAACCGTTTTAATACATCAAGGGGGTAAATAAGGTTCAGGAGGGCAGTTTTTTTAATATGAAACCAAAATCAAGAACACAGGGACATGACCTCAAACTAACTGGAGGAAAGTTCAAAACTAATCTTAGAAAGTATAATACCGCGTACACACGGTCGGACTTGCCGACGGAAAAACCTCAGTCGGAATTTCCGACGAAAAAATAGAGAACCTGCTCCCTATCTAAGTCCGTCGGAAATTCCAACAGAAAAAGTCCGATGGGGCATACACATGGTCGGAATATCCGACCAAAAGCTATCATCTGACTTTCTCTTTTCCAGAAAGTCCGATGGACTTTTTTCATCGGACAAACCGATCGTGTATGGGCCCCATCTCTCTTTTTTCCATCGGTGTTAAAAAATAGAACATGTTTTAAATTTATCCGATGGAAAAAAAAAAAACGATAGCAAATTACTTTCGTCTGTGGGGAACTCCATTGGATAAAAAACCCACGCATGCTCAGAATCAAGTCGATGCATGCTCTGAAGCATAGACATTCATTTTTCTTGGCTCGTCTGAGTGTTTTACGTCACGGCGTTTGGGACGATCGTTTTTTTGACTGATGGTGTGTAGGCAAGACTGATGGAAGTCAGCTTCATCAGATTTCCGATGGAAACATCCATCGGTTTAAAATCCATAGGAAATCTGATTGTGTGTACAGGGCTTCACAGTACTTTAACCCCTCCCCACTCACAGCCTGTATACTGTATATAAATGTGAGTCAGCATGGTTCCCTCTGTTAAGGGTATGTTTACAAATGTCATCCATTTGACAGCTGCCAGGTAACAGTTTGTATGGTTGCCAACTTTCAAATCCAGCTGTCACTAATACCTTCAGTTCCCCTAACAATCAAAACCAGTCAGAGTGGTCAGCTATGACCTACAGGGGGATTTACTAAAACTGGTGCACACAAAATCTGGTGCAGCTGTGCGTGGTAGCCAATCAGCTTCAAACTTCAGCGTGTTCAATTATGTTTTGACAATAAAACCTGGAAGATGATTGGCTACCATGCACAGTTCCACCAGATTCTGCATGTACCAGCTTTAGTAAATATTCCCCAAAGTGATCACATGCAAGCTGAAGGCCCTTTTAGCTAGCAGAGGCTGCTGCAGCCTATAAATAACAGTGATCTTCTGATTAGAACTGTAATTATCTAATACAATTATAACAAAAATAATACATCAATTAACAATGGTAAAAAAAAAAAATACTATATAGAATATTTTTTTTTTATAATAAAACAATGTACAAAATGTAATCCTTATGTGTCCCTAAAGCATTGAGACAAAATGTATATGCATTACAACAATGCAATACAGAACACGTATCATGTTGTATCCCTTTAACCACTCTGCAAGTAAAGAAACATACCGGTTAATGTGCCAGAAATGTACTCAGCTCTTAAGCCCTGCTATGGACACAGAACAACTGAATTTTTGATAGGATCAAGATGTTTTTTATCAAACAGATATAAAAAAAAAATGCTGCCAATGGTTTATGAAACAGACCAAAAGGAAGCAAAGAAGAGAAGTTTATCATTAGGGCCTATATACATTTAAAATGAAAACATGTGTAGCACCCTTGTCCTAAACAGGGTTGCTAATACATTCAGCTGTGCTAGGTGGTAGCTAGCCTGGCTAATTTGTAGTCTTTATTGATCAAATTGGTTTCCTCCCAAGCCTGTTTCAGCTGTGGTTTCTCCCTTTTGTCCATAGGTGGCACTGTTACCTTTGGCATTAGTGTGATGAATTACAGTGAGTCTGGGTTAAGGATCTGTATACTTTTCATAGCCAAGAAAACTGGTCCCTAAGCATGCTGGGAGAAGGTATTTATTTGGAGGAGGTAAGATGATCTAGGTCTTTCCACCCAGTCTGCAGTCTGGGTGGGTGTGTGAGGAGCAGCTGCTGCGGTGTAGGCCTTAAGCCTAAAGCCTAGCCATGTGTTCAGGGGCTCTGCCGGAGGGAGCCTGGTCGATGCCTAGGGGCATGGGAGAGGAAGTTGCCAGAGAGTCAACACCTCTTGTTGACTGTGGCATGCTGGGAGGGATGATGTACTGAGGAAGTACCAGAGAATACTCTTCATAAGCCTGGGACTATGAAGTGGCTGGGAAAGCTTCAGGAGAGAACTCATCCATGGAAATTCAGTGAGATACTGTGAGTTGAGTTTGTTGCTATAGGAGATAGCTGTTGCTACAAGGTACAGATTACTGGATTCAGCTTAAAGGCACTTTTTTTGTACTGCTGTCTGCCTTTTTCTACATTTTGTCTGAAGAGTCTACCGGTCTGCTAGTCCACTATTGTATTTGACTAATGCTGGCCATACACTATACGAAAAATCGGCCGAACCCATTTTCGAAAAACGAACATTCGGCCGTGAGCGCAAACGATGGTGACATCATGTAATGACCGATAAATCGGTCAGAGGACATAAATAAAAAAAATTTGGTTAGTTTTTTTTACATATACCTAGTGCAGACAGTTCGGACGGGAAACACATTAACCTTTCAATTTATCGTTCGTTCGGCAGAAGCTTTCCAAACTTGTTGTTCGTTTTTTTTCCACAAAATCGTCACAAACAATTAACGATTTGTGCCCATTAACTTGCCGAAAAACGAACAAAGTGTCTACATGATCGATTTTCGGCCGATTTTTCGTATAGTGTATGGCCAGCATAAGAGTGTCCTGTGCTCTTCCCCTCTCTCCCACATTTTCCTGTTAAGAGAAATAAACCTCTATTTGTTCAAGCCTAAAAGTGACTGGCCCCCATTTTTCTACTTTGCACACCACCCACCACCCACCACCCACCATGCCTGGTAACCTGAACTCTGAGGTGGAATGTTGGCCCTCCCTAGTCTCTGGGGGTCACCACCAGGCCTCTTGGGGTCAGGGAGGGTGCTACACATGATTGAGGTATGCAAAATTTGTTATAGATTTAAAACTCCGGCCACTAAAAAGTTTAGGAGTAATTAGCCTTTTGCAATCCCTATCCTCAAATAACTTTAAAGATAAGTTCACCTTTCCAGAAAAAATTATGATTGCACATTTTTTTGCAGGTAAAATCATGTACCTGTATTTATTTTTGTTGCAGGAGTCTGTAAGGCATTGCACCGCAAAGGCTGTCAGACCTTGTAGTTTTGCATTCACAGAGCACTCCGAATAAGTGACATGGCCAGGTGGGCGAAGCCCCTCACAGCCACTTTAAAAAAAAAATTGATAGCTAGTGGGTGGAGAAAATCCCCCGCTAGCTGGCACAGCGGGGATCACGGAGTTGCGGGGGCGGTGCATTCGTAACATGTTACATGTTACACCCCAAATATGGGTGTAACATGTTATGAAAGGTGAAATTATCCTTTAAAGTCTAATATTCCAACAGCTGTACTGACAAAGTTATACTAGGGCTAATTTAAGTAGAGAGAAATTAACCTAATGCTGGGTACACATGGGCTGAACCAACCAACATTTGGTCAGCGTTTACAGGAAAACCAGCATTGCATGATCAGTGTGTTCCGGGGGTGGTGTGGGGTCTCCCTGAGTCCCCCTATCAAAATTCAAAGGCACAGGCACAGCGGGAGGGAGAGATCGCTGCACATCGCTTGTGTTGTACGGCGATCTGTCCGTTTTTTTTTTCTTCCGTTCAGCCCGCTGGATTGAATGAAAAAACATAACAACCTAGCAGTGTGTACCGGGCTTAACAGTATATTTTAAATTTATAGCAATAAAAACCTTGTAAATCCACCCCAGGGCACCGAATCTGCACGGGCTAACCATTATGCCACACTGCTGCCCATATTTCAAAGAGAAGGCAATTAAAATATTAATTTTTTCTTAAATCTATTTAAATGGTAGACTTTCTCTTCTAGTACTTTAAACAGCAGCTGAAAATAAATGAGCTAATAAACTGATACAAAAGATTACTGTGCAGAGTGTTGAGATGACTGAACCGTGACTGAGATCAGAGGATTTTTTTAAATGGTGCTTTTCTACTTTCTTACCTCTAGATTGTTGCTAGGAATTATTTACTGCTCCACGGCAGATAAACTTGAAACAAGAAACCTTGTTTAGGAATAGATCATCATCAGAATATGACAAAGAAGCCATCATGACCATCTATATGCTCCTTTCCATCTCAGTGACAGCTGCAGGGTAACCCAGTACAAAGCACAAGGCTCAGCCCAGTGATGCAGAACAGTTCATTGAATACCATCATCAACACCTGACTGGATTCTCACGCAAACTTTAACACCTTATACGTATGTAAAGCAACGGTGTCCTGCCAGACTTCAAGGTTTTAGCAACAGGTCTGATGTATTTTAAAGGAGAACTCAACTTTGAACCCTAATTATCATCTTCGTCTGACATATTCCAAAATCAATCCAAGATTAGATCATTAAGCCCCGTACACACGGTCAGACTTTTTGCCAACAAACTTCATTTTGAACAAGTTTGCCAAAAAATCCGACCGTGTGTACGCTCCATCGGACAAACTTTTTTGGTTTTCATCGGACAAAAGTTCGGTCTGCAAACGGACAAACTTTTGGCTAACAAAAGTCTGATGGAGCAAAGTCCGACCGTGTGTACAGAAAACCATCGGACTTTTGTCCGATGGACAAAACAAATAATGTTAAAATCAACCAACAATAGCAGAAGTTGACCAAAGGGTGGTGGTCAAGAGCAGAAAAACCACGTGATGTTGAAAAAGTTTTGGGAAAGTTTGCAGAAAAGTCCTGTGGTGTGCATGCTATGGGTGTGCCCATCCAACTCCGTTCGGACAAAAATCCACGGAAAAGTCCGATGGAAGTCCGACCGTGTGTACGAGGCTTTAGTAAAGATTATCTTATATTTTTTTTAGTTCAATAGTTTTTATTAATTTTGTAAGTAAACTTGAACATTCATTAAATTCCAGACAGACGCTAATTGCAGTATAAACATTTAGGGTAACATTACGTTCAACAGGTAGAACAGAATAATAAGTCAAATGTATTTAGGCAAATCTTGTCTTTAAAGCGGACCGTCAGTCATTTTTTCAACTTTCCATCTATTAAATCTTCTGCCCTTGTTGTTTTAACTTTGGATAGTAAAGATTTTTTTTTCTGCCAGTAAATATCTTATACAGCCCACTTCCTGTTTCTTGTCTGGTAAAAAACTGAGGCTTATGACATCATACACAACTCTCACTCTTGTGAGAGTTTGCCAGGAAGGGAGGGGGTGAGTCATAAGAGGGTCAATGAGAGCTGTAGAGCTGGAGGTGTGCCTCTGTGTAAATTCAGGAAGTGAACAGGAAACAGCTTCAGCTGCCCACAGTTAAAATGGTTGCAGCCAGACCCAGTGAAGGGAGATTTCTGCAGCATATTTGGCAAGTGCAGAATCACAGAATATATAAAATAATGTGCAATGTGGTTGGCGAGAAGCTTCAGAATGGCAAAGATGTTTTTATTACAAATTATGTGAGCAGACTGCAGTTCCTCTTTAAGTTCCAAGGCACTCGTTAGAATACAACCCCATCAGCAGTATAATGGCTACATAAACAAGAGGTAAGACGACAACACATGAGATATTTTAAAGGAGACATTACCGAGACTGAGATCGAGGGTACCATGGGTCCTAAGGTGGATACCAAGAGGTCCATGGTCCCCAAATGTATTCAAAGGCACGGAAAGAACTAACGTGTAGAATCAAAGATTTTTCATACATGTTGGGTAGCATTCGCAACCTCTTACAGGTTAAGAGTCAAGTCTTGCTTCCAATGTCTGGTAAGAATTGGCTACGCTGAAAGTAAAATATTGGCTACAATACCGTGAAGTTGAGGTAGAAATTGGTCTATGCCAATGTTAAGTAGGGCTAGGGCAGAGTTTGCGGGGGTAATAATGTCAGTAACGTCCGAGATCAGTTCAAAAATGTTAAGCAAGAAACTGTGAATGTTATTACATGTCCAAAGAATATGTATAAGGGTATCCGGGGTACGACAGCCACCCCAGTATCGTGGGGAGCTTGTTTTATATATAGACGCTAGCCTGTGGGGGGTAGGATACCAACACTGTGAGATCTTAAGTGCTAGCTCCCAGTGGTTCACACAGTGTGTGGTAGAGTATGTGTATCTAATAGCTCTCATCCACTGAGTATTAGTCCCCTTCCACACTGAGGAGTTTTTCAGGCGTTTTGCGCTAAAAATAGCGCCTAAAAAACGCCTGAAAAACTCCTGCCCCAGCAGTCTCAATGTGAAAGCCAGAGTGCGATGCGCTGGCAGGACGAGAAAAAAAGTCCTGCAAGCAGCATCTTTGAGGCGGTGAAGGAGCGTTGTGTATACCGCTCCTTTACCGCTGCTGCCCATTGAAATCAATGGGACAGCGCGGCTATACCACCCGCAAAGCGCCTCTGCAGAGGCGCTTTGCGGTGGTTTTTAACTCCTTCTCGGCCACTAGCGGGGGTTAAAACCGCCACGCTAGCGACCGATAAGCGCCGCAAAAATGACAGTATAGCAGCGCTAAAAATAGCGTCGCTATACCACCAGCGCATCCAGCGCTTCAGTGTGAAAGCGGCCTTAGTGAAGGAAGATTTTAGATCAATTTTCCATTTTGTAATTGAATTTGTCTTATGGAAGATCAATTTGTCGTGCAGTAAACTGTAAATGAGGGATGTACCTCTTACAGACTTAAGGGTATTCCCATAATATTGCCAGATTTTACCATGTACTGTAATGCCTTGTACACACGATCGGAATTTCCGATTGAAAAAGTTAGACGGATTTTTTCCATTGGAAATTCCTACTGTGTGTGTGCCCCATCGGAGAAATTCTGATAAATTCCATCGGAGTTTAAATATAGAACATGTTCTATTTTACTCTGATGGAATTACGTCGGAATTCCGATGTGAGTTTGGTTGGACAAAGGTCCGATCGTGTGTACGGGGCATAAGTGGTGGAGGAGGGGATGATGATAAGAAGCTGTATATGCGGCATTGTGTGAAATATGATGAGCTGGGTAGTTTGAATTTGGAAATGATGTTACTTGGTGTAGTGGGAGCTTCATTCGAGTAGAGGTCATCTATCCGGTGTTGTCGCCAATTTTCCCATCCCTTTGTAGACAGGTCTGGGATAAGGTGCATCAGGGTAGTAAGCAGTATATCTATTTTATGGTGTTGAGAGGAATATGGAGTAAGCTATGTGACTAATCTCCAAGCCAGTAGGGATGCCTTGGTGGTGGGCAGGAGGTGGTTTAAGTTTAGTGGTCTCCAAATGTCAGCATAGAGTATAGAGCAAAGATTAAAGGTTTTGTTAAAGCCCTGTTTAATGTCCAACCAAAGGGGTTCAGCTGCTGGGTTGAACCAGTGTTTTAGGTTGTCAGCATGAACATCTGTATGATAGTCCTGTAGGTCTACCATGCCCATGCCACCAACTGACCTATGTTTACCTAAAGATGTATGGGAGCAACAGGCTCTCTTCCCCTGCCAGATAAAGATTTTCATTAGTGAAGTTAAAGCTTTCAAATTTGCTGGCTTCAAGGGGATACGGAGAGTTCTAAATAAGTAAAGTATTTGAGGGAGTATAAGCATCTTGTATGCTGCCAATCTGCCCACCCAGGACAGCTCAACTTTGGCTAAGTTCCTAATTTCTTTATCATTTTTGGCTAGTATTGGCTTATAATTAGCATCTGTCAAGATTATCTTATATTTTTCTATGGTGTTCTGCAAGCTTTATACCTTGCTCTTATTATTAATCCTCAAAGCTTATATTAAAGTGGTAGTAAACCCAAAACCAAAAATGTAATATATTGCAGCTCACCAATCATTAGATGTGGTGACTGAATTTGTTTTATTCTTTATATTTTTGCCCCTTTGTTTTCACCTAATTATCTGGTCAGTAACACACCTCCTGTATTAGAGTGTGCCCACTCTGGATGAAGGAGAACAGGGACACCTTTGGACAGCAGCATTGTCAGTCTGGGGTAGGGGAGTGTTAGGTGTAACAGCAGATTTAAATACACTAAAAAATTTAAGCCGACTAATGCCGCGTACACACGATCATTATTCACGGCGGTTAAAAAACCGCCGTGAATAATGACAGGAAAAACGAGGGAACCGCTTGGTTCCCTATACACGGTCGTTTTTCCCGTCATTTTTTCTCTTGACGAGAAAAACGACCGTCTGTGGGCTCCGCGGCAGTGTTTCCCTATGGGAAAACTGCCGCGGAAAAAAATGCTGGAAAAAACGACGAGAAAATTTAGAACATGTTCTAATTTTTCTCGTCGTTTTTTATGCCGTTTTTCTCGACGAGAAAAACGACATAAAGCCCACAGACGATCGTTTTTCTCGGCGAAATGAAAAAATGCAGTTTTTCTCGTCGAGAAAAGCGGTTGTGTGTACGCGGCATAACACTTTTATCCAGCTACAGCAACAGTTTTGTTCCTTTTGGGTTTAATATAAATAAATAAAAGCTGATCGTTGTAAGAATCCCAGTCAGTGTTAAATGTTTTTTCTCAACCTTCTAACTGCTACATTTGCTGGACAGCATGTTTGTCAGGGCTGGGCTCAGCCCTTCATTCTCTGAGCTGGCCGCTCAGCTAATTGCCAGCTCCTATCTCTCCACAGTGACTCACCTGTTGTTCTGCTGAAAAACAATAGACTTACTGGGCAGATCACCAGGTGAAAATAAAAGAAAGAAAGCCTAAAAAAGAAAACTAATGCATTACATCTACACTATGAATTGTTAAACTGCAATATAATCAATGTTTTCTTTCGGGTTTAATACCACTTTAAAGCTGAACTTCAGGCAGATATGCAACACACAATTAATGCAGCTCTTTATTCATTATTAAACCATATTTAGGCACCCTTCCCAACTACTGCATCAGGATAGAAGCAGTATGACTCTGACACGGGAAGTTGTTAGAACAACGTCTTTAAAGTGTTAGTTCACTTTTTCTGAAAAAATTTAAAAGTGAACTAACACCATTGTGACGGACACCTTGACACCCCGCCTGGGTGCCTCCACCAAGATACAGCTTCCTCCACTCTGGAACCAGGAACCGGATATTATAGCTGAGCATTGCACCCAAGAACTAGACGACACTAGCTTAGGTGAAAACTGGAACTGATTTTATTGTAAATTCACACAGAATATCTACCACACAAAATCATTTAAAATGTACAATTGATAATTGCTTTTTTTTTCTATTTCCTTTGTCTCACTTCCTCCGGACACCTCTGGGTAAATTAAAACAGTATTAAACCCCAAACCAAAAATGAATATATTGCAACTTACCAATCATTAGATGTGGTGGCTGTATTAGTATTCTTTTTTAGGCCTTTTCCCTCTGTTTTCACCTGGTGATCTGGCCAGTAACACACCTCCTGTATTAGTGAGACACAACTCTGGAGGAATGAGTACAGGAGGCAGCAGCATTGTCAGTCTGATGGGGAGTGTAGTGTTAAATGTAATAGCAGATCTAGAACCACTAACAAATTGTAGTTTGTCTCATCCATGTAAACTGATACATTCCGCTGGAGAGTTTGTGCTGTGAAAAGACTTGCTGGCTGGATTACCAGATGAAAATAGAAAAAATAAATACTAAAAAAGAAAACGAATGCAGCCACCACATCTAAGAATTGGTAAGCTGCAATTAAATAAATAAATGTGTGCCTTTGGGTTTATTACCGCTATGAGCAGAACCAGCAGGTGTAGGTGTTCGAGGATATACAAAATATATCTGTAATAAAATATATAACGCACCCTGCTTCAAACAGCCCAGTCTGGTTGTAATTTTCATGGCAAACCATGAAGATGTGAGGACTATAAGAAATGGAAACATCATCTGTGTGTATCTATGGCAGCATGAATGCCAAGCAGATGCCAGTACATTTCAATATTTGTTAATTTTTCTATTATGCAGTAAAAAAAAATGCTCCAATCTGTGTCCCTTTTATGCTGTTTGCCTTTCAAAAATATATTTATCACAGTTATTAAAAATTTGTCCTTTCTTCAAAATATTTGATTTGGAGCTGAAGGAAGTTGAACAAAATTCACAGTTTGCAGCTGTTTTCGCAAGCAAGTAGTCTATTTAGATAACTAATTAGTGTGTACGCTATTCATTAGGCTTTCATTGCCGTACCAGGAAATTCCTAGGAAAAATATGACACATCTCACGGAGCCTGCATTAATTCTCAATTCAACCTTTCAGTGTCAAACGCAGAGCATGTCTGCAAGGGTACAGAACAGCCTTTATCAACCTTTTCAACAGGCAGGAACCCTTAAAGGCGTAGTTCATCGTTAACCAAAAAAGAGGGACTTGTATATAAAAACAAGCTGTGAAGCTTTGACCAAAGTTGAATAATGCCCTTGCTATACATGTAGGACATTTATGTACCTCATGAAGTCTGACTATAAAAAAAACTCCAAGAGATTGCATCATTCTATCTTGTCTGGTTGCTAGGACGTTACTAAGACACTCCCAGCTGTTACTGTTCATATAAACCATCACAAGAGTGAGCTCTCAAATTCTGAGCTCAGAGCTACTGCTTTAGTTATCCTACTGCATGAGAAAGCGCATTAGAGAAAGAGCTTGCGCCTGTGATGGTAGAGGTGACTGTCCCTCTTTTTGAAACCAATCCATTTGTGTCTCTTTCTTTCTAAAAAAGTTGCTTTAGTTTATTTATAAATATACCATTTACTTGTTAATAAATCACTAAACTTTTCATCTATCGCTTAGATCTAAACAAAGGGCCAGTTTGCTGTCCTTCAGACTTTAGGGGGGCCCAGACTGTGGTCAGTGAGATTAGAAAATGCCCCAGCATCAGTGGGAGTATAAAACACCCCACCATTGGTTTTAGTGGGAGTAGAACTTGGTGGTCAGCAGGAGTAAAAATATTATATAGCGCCTGTGTTCATTAGATGGAGGAATAGGGCCTTATCATTGGTATTAGTGGCAAAAGATATTTCCCCATCATTGGTATTAGCGGAATAATTACTACCCGATTGTTGATGTCAGTGGAAGGAATAGAGCCCAATGATTGGTGACAGTGGGAGGACTAATACCCTATTGTTGGTGCTATTGGAAGGAATAGTGTCCCATCATTGGAGTCAGTGGGAGCATTAGTACTCTTAAGGCCCATACACACCATCGGACTTTTCGACAACAACGGTCCGACGGACGTGTTTTATCGGACAATCCGACCGTCTGTATGCTCCATCGGACAATTGTTTTCGGTTTTTCAACGGACAAATGTTCGCTGTGCATGCTCTCAAACTTTCCGACAACAAATGTCCGATGGAGGATCATCCGATCGCGTGTACACAAGTCCATCGGACTAAAATCCAAAGTACAAACACGCATGCTCAGAACCAATGCTAAACATCAGACAACAATAGCAGAAGTTGCCCAAAGGGTGGCGGTAAAGAGCTGAAAAACCACGTGATTTGGTAAATGTTGGCTGAAAATGTTCTGCCGTGTGTATGCAGAACAAGTTCATGGCCAATGCCCTTCGGACCAAAATCCATGGAAAAGTCTGATGAAAGTCTGATCGTATGTATGAGGCTTTAGTTGGTGTCAGTGGTAGAAATTATGCCCAACTGTTGGTGTTGTTGGGAGAAATAGTGCCCCATCATTTCTGTCAATAGGATCAATAGTGACACATCACTGGAGGAATAATGCCCCATCCTTGTTGTCAATGGGAGGAAAAGTGACCCATCACTGGTGTCAGTGGGAGGAATAGTGCCCCATCATTGGTGTCAGACAGAGGAATAAGTGTCCCATGACTGGTGTCAATGGGATCAATAGTGACACATCACTGGTGTCAGTGGGAGGAATAGTGCCCCATCGATGGTATCAGTGGGAGGAAAAGTGACCCATCACTGGTGTCAGTGGGAAGAATAGTGCCCCATCATTGGTGTGAGATGGAGGAAAAAGTGCCCCATCATTGGTGTCAATGGGAGGCATAATGACCCATCACTGGTGTCAATGGGAGGAATAGTGACTCATCGGTTGTGTCAGTGGATGGATTAGTGACCAATCACTGGTGTTATTGGGAGGAATAGTGCCCCATCATTGGTGTCACATGGAGGAATAGGTGCCCCATCATTGGTGTCAATGGGAAGCATAGTGACTCATCACCGGTCACTATGCCTGGACACATCATTTCTATCAGTGGGAAGAATTTTATCTCTTTGTTGATGTCAGTGGAAGGAATAGTGCCCCAAGGGCACCACATCCAGGCCACAGTTTGGAGACCACTGCCTTAGATTGTTGTAGTGATTATTTTCTTTTACACTAATATACAGAAACAACAAATTTACATAAGTCAGTAAAAAAAAAAAAAAAATAGCTTATCCTATTATAGCCATGTGAGTGGTGGAGCAGATCTGATGCGCCAACTAACAGAATAATCTGATAGGGTTGAGGTCCTTACACATTTTTACATTTATTTTATCATTGTTACCGGTGGTAACATTTTTTTTATTAATAATAATAATAATAATAATAATAATATTATCCCTTTTTCCCCCCATCATACTTCACTCATACCCCCTTTTATTATACCTTTTTAATCTCCATATAAACTGTCACTAATACCTCTCTGGAAAATGAGAGATATATAATTATTCCTATTATTATATATATATATATATATATATTGTGACAGCAGGAAGGTAAAGTCACCTGGTTGCATCCAGGGGGGTAGATATATTTCGCCCAGATTCAGGCTTTACGCCGACTTATACAACTAGGTGGAGAGTTGTATAAGCCTAGCTAAGGCTAGTGGGCTCATGGATGACTCATACCTCTAGGGAGAGGGCTGGGCGTCGTGCAGGCAGGGAGTTGATGAGGCCAGCTGAAGCTTGTCAGCTCATTTAGGCTTCTATAAGAACTCCCAGCTTCATTAGATGTTAGCTCATGCCTGGAACCAGACCTGTGTGGACTGTCTAGGGAGAGTGAACCCCTGTGCGGTGAGAAAAAGCCTGTGTGGCTATTTGCTTGGACATTTAAAACCAGGGACTTAGGGACTAGGACAGCACTAGGCTGATCCCAGTTGTTAGTTAGGAAACCTGTATGTTTAGTCAGAGGTCAAGTTGACCAGGATTTATTTTGTTTATATGTTTCTTTTGGCTTTGCTGTGTTTTGTCACTGTAAATAGAAAATAAACCGCACCTTTTTTTTGATTTTGAAAACCACAACCTCCGTTTGCTGGGTCTGTTTTCGTGTGGGGAGCCCATCCCGGGGGTCACACACACCCGCTGCCGAGCTAACCCCCTCACAGTTGGTGGAGAATGCGGGCAGTTTTTTTTAAGCCAGCATGGAGGAGATACTAAAGCAGCTGGCTCTAGCAAATGCCAATCAACAGCAGACAAATGCAGGTTTGCAAAAGAGCCTTGCAGCTCAACAACAGAACTTCGCAGCCCAGCAGCAAGCTCATCAACAGAGCCTTGCAGCCCAGCAGCAAGCTCACCAACAGAGTCTGGAAGCTCAGCAACAAGCCCAGCAGCAATCTGAGGCCCGCTTCATAGACCTGTTACAGAAGCAAGAGCAGAGACTACAACAAATGGAAGCAGTAATGCAGCAACGTCCGCAGACCAGTGAGGAAAGCCGTCCCACTAATACCGCGTCCTTTGGGGTGAGTCGTTTATTGACAAAAATGACTGGAGAGGATGATCCAGAGGTATTTTTGACCACATTTGAAAGGACTGCTGAAAGAGAAAAGTGGCCTGAGGAGCAGTGGGCTGGACTGGTGGCTCCTCTGTTAACTGGTGAATCGC